>CP136055.1:287317865-288567865 GCA_032464435.1 Aegilops umbellulata | reverse complement strand
TGAAAGGAGAGTCAGTGCAGATGGAAACAAGGTACAAGGGTTGAAAACTCATGACTGCCACGTCCTACTTCAAAGGGTTTTACCTGTTATCCTTAGAGGATTGGGCCGCCCTGACTTAGACAGAGCAGTTGCAGAGTTGGGACAATTCTTCAGGGAACTCTGCAGTAGGAATATCAGGATAGATGCTTTGGAGCGTCTTAGAGACAAGATACCAACTATCCCATGCGACCTTGAGAAGATATATCCTCCAGCCTTCTTTGATGTGATGGTGCATTTGGATGTTCATCTACCTGATGAGGCACTACTTAGAGGTCCAGTACAGTATGGCTGGATGTACCCTATTGAAAGGCGGCTAGTCACTTTCAAGGGCTATGTTAGGAATAGAGCTAGACCCGAGGATTCCATTGGAGAGGCCTACATTGCTACAGAAGCGTTGACATTCTGCTCAAAATACATTAAAACAGCTGATCAGCTTAGCAAAGAGGTGGGTGAAGACAATCCCGGGCTCAATGTTTTCGATTATTCTGTTCGAGTTACAGGGAAGAGTCGACAAGAGGATAAACCTAAAGATTTGGACAAAATGGTTTGGTATGTGTTGAATAACTGTCCTGAGATACTACCTTATATCAAGTAAGTGCAGTACTGCAGCTTATACATCGTAATCTACTAAGCTTGCAGCACATTTTTATATATTTAGATGTTTGACGCAATCACTATGTTGTGCAGCATCTATAAAGAGGAGTTACTGCCGCAAAATCCAAGAAACATTGACAAACTAGTTATGGCAGGATTTGCGAAATGGTTCAAGAACCATGTAAGCTTTTGAAGTGCACTGTCAGTTTTTTTAATATATTGAGTACATAAGATGATCAGCTTGTCTATTTTCTAACCATAGGTTAAGAAGATGCGGGAGGATGGGCAGGCAGTTGATGATGCCCTTTACTCACTAGCAATGGGTCCTGATACTCGGGTAAGACATTATGAATCTTGCGTTGTTGGAGATGTGCGCTACAACACCCTTGCACGAGACGAAGGCAGGAAGACACAAAACAGTGCCATCATGAGCACAGATACGTATGACAAAGAGACAACTGAAATATATGCTAACATAACAGACATTGTTCAGTTGCTGTATATCTCCAGTTTCGAGGATCATCGGTGTGTGGTTCTGTTGTGCTGTCGTTGGTAAAACCTGTTTTCCAGGATCGCAAAACCCAGAGCTGATGATTATTTCAAATCCATCAATGTCAAGTCGGCGTACCAGACCAACGAGCCTTTTATTTTGGCAAATCAAGCAACACAGATACTTTTCTTGGAAGACACATTTGCACGTAGCGATGACTGGAGAGTATTGCAAAGGTTTGAGCAAAGGAATTCGTTTAATGAAGTTGCACAACAAGATGATGCTTACACTGCTCCTGATGTACAAGATAACACAGATGTTCCTAATATCTTTGAGAACCATCACATCAATGACGCTGGCGAAAAGATTGCATGTCGTGCTATGGACATACTAGAGTTAATCAAGAAGAAGCCAACGTTCGAGGACGTTGAGGACGAAGAAGAAGATGACACCGTGGGGAATTACAATTCAGACTGATACACATGGCGAAGATGTTGACGCTGCTGCTGTGGATGATGATTACATTGCTTTTGTCGTATTTTCCTGTCAGAAGACGTTTTTTTATCTACTATGTGAAATTGTGTTTGCTATGACAACTGAAACCTGATGAACATGTTGTTTAGTATTTTGCTGTGAGAACATCACTTGTTATGTATGCTGATTTGTGTTTGGTGATTGTATGACAACTAAAACATGATGACATTATTGTTTAGTTGTACTCATATTTGGCTGTGAAACTTGAATTTGATGACATAGTTTTCTGTTGGACTGCAATTTGCTCGATGTCTTTGAATGAGAACAAAGCTGACCCGACAGGGCCTCTGATATTTATTTACTTATATGAGCAAAAGGGGATACCCCCTAATTTCCGTTAATAGAAAACATTAGATGTTCACAACACTACGCCCAGCCTGCTACACAGGTTTCATTCGTTACTAGTTTCAGCAAGTGCTCATGTCGTAGCCACTGAATACATCACGAGTGCTACATACACTGCAAATAAAGAGACAATCATCCTACAGAGCACATCGATTTTGCCCATTATCTTCACAAGCTCTTTCATCTCCTCGTTGCTGTCAAGGCCGTTCAGCAACTATTGCTTGGCCATGATCAGATGAACTGCATCTTTAACCTTCTGCTCTGCATCTTCCTCTTATGTCGTTCCTTCAGTTACTTGTCCAACACCCCAACCTGCTGGTATTGGGATTCCTCGGCTAACCAAATAATCAGCGTAGTTGCATTCCCCCACATCAGCAACTTCCCAAAAATACAAATCACACGAATCTTCCCTTTTCTGCATGAATCAAATTGGAAGATCATCAACCAAACTATTAAAAAATCATCAACTAAAAGCATCAGAACAACACTTAAACATATTATTACCCCATGATTCGGGCATTTGTAGAAGACTCGGCCAGGGTTGCGGATTGTGGTTGAGATGCGACGGATGACTCTGCGTGATTTGCAACAGTGGCACCACACCAATGGCAGCGAGTTGCGATGAGCAATCGGCTGCGGTGCGCGTGCCGGCGGGGGTGTGATGAGACCCACAGGCGATGGTACGGGTGGCGACTTGGCTCATATCTGGTTGTTGCCTGCTGAAGAGCAGGTGGACGAGCAGCCAGCGGACATGGTTGATGCGGCCAGAGCTTCTGATGCTAGGCAGAGTAAGACAGTAAGTAGAGAAGAGGAGAAGCGAACGTTGGATATGTCAGTTTCATTACTTGCAGAGTAGCATAGCACCATATATAGTCATAGTCTAGGTTTGGATTCGAACCAGCTATAGGAGCACGTCTTTATTTTTCTAAAACTCGGCAATGTCTCTTTACTGGTACACTAGCTTCTTCTGTACGCCTTCCCAAGTCTTTGATTTTCTTTCCCTTTTTTGCGAGGAAGGAAGGAGGACAAAATTGAGAGTTCCTGGGACTCGAACCCAAGACCTCTCGGTTGAAAACCAAGGGTGCTAGTCACTTATGTGGCGAACGTTTCTTGTGAGGAGGACGGCAGACGAACGCATTTTCCTCGCAGTTTTCTTCCTATATATAAAAAAGTATGCTACTTGGTGTCCGCTTAGTCAACAAATGATTGTGCCAACCTTGACCATTGGATTGACATTCAACGTCTGTCACGTTTCTTCAGTCTCTTCTTCCTCGAGCCACCAAAGCCAAACCAGCACCGGCGGGACCGCCTGCTCCCTCCTCCCACGGCTGGTTGTGATCTTCCCCGGCTCCTGTTCGTTCCCGTCCGAGGCCTCACCATGGTCCTCTGCCTTGGTTCGCTCGCCGTGGCGCCGCCCTCCGGTGTTGTCAACATGGTCAACAACCGAGAGGAATAAGGAGATGACTGTACATGGTGAGGATGACAGTAGAGACCCAGCAGCGCGCGCAGTAATTTTGTTTTTTCGGAACGGAGAATGGTATCAACTGGGTTGTGCGGGACCCGTGGCCCGTCTAACCCAGGCTTTTATTTTATATGTTTACCACATGACCAGCCCAGTTTGTTTTTTTCCTTTCTGAAAATGGCTAGCCAGCTATTTTGTTTTTTGCAGAATAACCAACGTAGCCCTGCTTTTTTATGCCCTGCTGGGCCGGAAATCTTTCAAGACGAGGAGGGATGCATTTTGCCCAGAAAATGGGCTATAAGTAATAATAAATGGGCTGTAAAATGAAAAAATACAGCAAACAGGCAATTAGTTCCAAAATAATGTTTCTTTCGGATTTTGATATTTTAAATTTCATTGTTTTTGTGCGGGTAAAATTTCATTGAATTTAAATTAAGGTATATTTAGATTTAAAATTAATTTGAATCTGGCTAGAAATTTCGGGCTGTATGCTATTTGGGATAGATTTGGAGGCTGACTTGTGGGTCTACTAGGTTGATGTGTACTTTGGCTTTGTCAACTTAGTCCATAAACGATTCTAGCAGCAGTGATCGTTGGATGTTAATCCAACGGCCGTGATGCTTCTTCAATATCTGATCTTCTTGCTCCAGCTGCCCAAACCAGCTCCGGTGGGACTGCCTGCTCCCGCCTCCCGTGGCCGGCTGTGCTGCCGCACAGGCCGCACGGCCCCACCCTACTTCATTGCTGGCCAGGCCATTCCTCTACTCACCCACACCTCATGTTATTTTTTCGGCGACAGCAGCCGGACCAGTAAACCCTCGTACTCCCCACCGCGTGGGCAACCATTGCCGAGTCTTCCCCGGCTCCGTGTCGTTCCCTTCCTAGGCCTCGCCATCATCCACCGCCATGGTGCTCTTGGCGCGGCCTGGTCAACGTGGTCAACGAACGACATCCATCGACCATGGACTGTACGCGCAAAATAATGATTCCTCCACCTGACAGCTAGTACCCACCGGAAGGGCCTCTGTATTTCACGAAAAAAACGTTCCCCCACTGACATGTCGGACCCACTAGCTATATCTTCACACGCAAGGAAGTGCCTCCTTATTACGCACAAAAAAATGAATACCCCCCTGCTAGCTGGGACCCACCATAGTGGGAGGATGACTTGTGGGCCAACTAAGTTGACGGGGACGGAGGGCTTTGTCAACTTAGTCAATATGAACGATTATAGCTCCAGTGATCGTACGATGTCCATCTAACGGCCGTAGTGCTTCTTCAACCTCTGGTCTTCTTGCTCCAGCCGCCCAAAGCAGCGCTGGTCATGCCGCATGCTCCTGCCTCCCGTGGCCGGCTATGCTGCCGCGGAGGCCTCACCGCCCCCTACTATTCCCACCGCTGGCTGGGCCCTGTGGCGACGGCAGCCTCACACCACAGCTGAACCATTGAACCCTCGTACTCCTCTCCGCGCGGGCTTCCACTGCCGCGTCTTCCCCCGCTCCGCGTCGTCCCCTTCCTAGGCCTCGCCGTCGTCCACCGCCCTGGTGCTCTTGGTGCGGCTTGGTCAACATGGTCAAGGAATGACTTCCATGCGACATGGACTGTACGTGGAGAGGCTGACAGCTGGGTCCACGGCCACAGCAAGGAAGTGCCTCCTTATTACGCGGAAAATAATGATTCCTCCACCTGACAGCTGGGACCCACCGGACGGGCCACTGTATTTCGCGGAAAAAACGTTTCCCCTGACTATTGGGACCCACCAGCTTCATCTTCGCACGCAAGGAAGTGCGTTCGGGCAAAAAAAATGATTCGCCCCCCTGACTGTTGGGACCCACCAGCTACACCTTCGCACGCAAGGAGTGCGTCCGGGCAAAAAAAACGATTTGCCCCCTGACTACTGGGACCCACCGGCTACATCTTCGCATGCAAGGAAGTGCGTCCGGGCAAAAAAACGATTCACCCCCTGACTGCTGGGACCCACCAGCTACATCTTCGCAGGCAAGGAAGTGTCTGACAGTCGGGACCCACCTGGCGGAAGCGTATGTAGCGTTGTCATTCTGGTCGCGAATGTGTACGTACATACTGGTCGATGTAGAGGCACGCACGTGTCGTAGTAGAGGCGCGCACGTAGCATATACACATACGTACAGCGGCCAGGGTGCAGGAAAGAAAGTACGGCCACGTATGTGTACATACGGGCGGGGTCTCGAACGCCTACTCACGCATACGTACGGTGAGGGCTCGTGTACATGGCTGGGTCGGAACGGAGAAACAGTGTCATCGTCATGTTCATGGGGAGGCAACGGAATGCGTCGTGTTCATGGGGAGGCAACGGAACGCTGGGAGCCAACCGGACGGGTCAGAACAGAATGCGTGGTCGTGTTCATCGGGAGGGCTTGGACGGAACACGCGATGGAAACGAGGCCTGGCGTACCGCAGAACGTAGGAAACAGCCTTGTGTTCGACCGGCCATGTTTGAAACGGGATCATGTTCATTGGGAGGGGTCTGGCGTACCGCAAAACGGAGGAAACGGACCTCCTACAGTCGAAACAGGGGTCCTGTTGATCGGGAGTGGTGTGGCGTACCGCAAAACGGATGAAACGGACTTGTGTTGGAGCGCTACGGTCGAAACGGGGGTCCTGTTCATCGGGAGGGGTGTGTCGTACCGCAAAATGGGACTCCACGGGATACTGTTCATCTCCACCATCGACCTCCTCCAGCCTCCATGGGCTACCGTCGACCTCGTCCAGCCTCCACGGGCTCCTGTTCATCCAGCCTCCACCGTGCGCTACTCCACCAGCTACTGTTCAACCACCCCTCCACCGTCTACTGTTCATCCAGCCCTCCACACCACGGGGTCCTGTTCAACCACCCCTCCACGGGCACCCCTCCACCGTCTACTGTTCATCCAGTCCTCCACACCACGGGGTCCTGTTCAACCACCCCTCCACGGGCACCCCTCCATCGTCTACTGTTCATCAAGCCCTCCACCACACCACGAGGTCCTGTTCATCCAGAGGCAACGCCACCGCTCACTGTTCATCCAAACCCACCCGCAACACTCACTGTTCATCCCATCGATCGGCTTCAGTTAGCAGCAGTAGCGAAGGAATCGCTCGATCGGGTTCAGTTAACAGCCATCGATCGATCGCTCGGGTTCAGTAACACGTAACCTGTAGTGCAATCGCTCGGGTTCAGTTAGAGCCCAACGCCTCGCTCGGGTTCAGTTAGAGCCAACGCCTCGCACACACGCGCGTACGTGTACGAGAGAAACGTGCATCGCTCGGCCCTCGTCCTCCCACCATAACCGGGAACTCCCCGAAATTTTCCTCCCCCTTGCTTCTGCTACCTCTTGAGCACTGCTTTGGATTTCCCCGAAGAAGAGAGGATGATGCAGCTATTGGGGAACGTTGCAGAAAACAAAATTTTTCCTACGATTTCACCAAGATCCATCTATGAGTTCATATAGCAACGAGTGATCGGATGCATCTACATACCTTTGTAGATCGCGAACGGAAGCATTCAAAGAACGGGGATGAGGGAGTCGTACTCGACGTGATCCAATCACCGGAGATCCTAGCGCCGAACGGACGGCACCTCCGCGTTCAACACACGTACGGTCAGCGTGACGTCTCCTCCTTCTTGATCCAGCAAGGGGGAAGGAGAGGTTGATGAAGATCCAGCAGCACGACGGCATGGTGGTGCATGCAGCAGGGATCCGGCAGGGCTTCGCCAAGCGTCTGCGGGAGGAGGAGGTGTAGCAAGGGGAAGGGAGGCGCCAAGATGCCGAGTCCGGCTGCCCTTCCTCCCCTCCACTATATATAGGGGCTAGGGGGGCGCATGCCCCCTTGGAGATCCCATCTAGAGGGGGGCGGCGGCCCCCGGGGCAACGGCCCCCTTAGGGTTTCCAACCAGGGGGGCGCATGCCCCCTCGGGGGGCAACGGTCCCCCTAGGGTTTCCAACCAGGGGGGCGCATGCCCCCTCGGGGGGCAGCGGCCCCCTAGGGTTTCCAACCCTAGGCGCCTTGGGCCCTTGGGTGGGGTGCACCAGCCCACCAGGGGCTGGTTCCCACGCCACTTCAGCCCATGGGGACCTCCGGGATAGGTGGCCCCACCCGGTGGACCCCCCGGTGGTCCCGGTACAATACCGGTGACCCCCTAAACTCTCCCGATGGCCGAAACAGCACTTCCTATATATATTTCTTCACCTCCGGACCATTCCAGAACTCCTCGTGACGTCCGGGATCTCATCCTGGACACCGAACAACTTTCGGTTTGCTGCATACTAATATCTCTACAACCCTGGCGTCACCGAACCTTAAGTGTGTAGACCCTACGGGTTCGGGAGATATGCAGACATGACCGAGACGCCTCTCCGGTCAATAACCAACAGCGGGATCTGGATACCCATGTTGGCTCCCACATACTCCTTGTTGATCTCATCGGATGAACCACGATGTCGAGGATTCAATTAACCCCGTATTCAATTCCGTTTGTCAATCGGTATGTTACTTGCCCGAGATTCGATCGTCGGTATCCCAATACCTCGTTCAATCTCGTTACCGGCAAGTCACTTTACTCGTACCGTAACGCATGATCCCGTGACCAAACACTTGGTCACTTTGAGCTCATTATGATGATGCATTATCGAGTGGGCCCAGAGATACCTCTCCGTCATACGGAGTGACAAATCCCAGTCTCGATCCGTGTCAACCCAACAGACACTTTCGGAGATACCCGTAGTATACCTTTATAGTCACCCAGTTACGTTGTGACGTTTGGCACACCCAAAGCACTCCTACGGTATCCGGGAGTTACACGATCTCATGGTCTAAGGAAAAGATACTTGACATTGGAAAAGCTCTAGCAAACGAATTATACGATCTTGTGCTATGCTTAGGATTGGGTCTTGTCCATCACATCATTCTCCTAATGATGTGATCTCGTTATCAATGACATCCAATGTCCATAGTTAGGAAACCATGACTATCAGTTGATCAACGAGCTAGTCAACTAGAGGCTTACTAGGGACATGTTGGTGTCTATGTATTCACACATGTATTACGATTTCCGGATAACACAATTATAGCATGAATAAAAGACAATTATCATGAACAAGGAAATATAATAATAATGCTTTTATTATTTCTTCTAGGGCATATTTCCAACAGCAGCAAAGTAGCATAAGTATTTCCCTCAGTTTTTTAGAACCAAGGTATCAATCCAGTAGGAGGCTACGCTCGAGTCCCTCGTACCTACACAAAAACAATAGCTCAACGCAACCAACGCGACTAGGGGTTGTCAATCCCTTCACGGTCACATACGGGAGTGAGATCTGATAGAGAATATTTTTGGTATTTTTGGTATAGAGATGCAAAGTGAAAAGTAAAAGGCAAAGTAAAAAAGCAAAGCAAGATTAAAGTGATGGAGATTGATATGATGAGAATAGACCCGGGGGCCATAGGTTTCACTAGTCGCTTCTCTCAAGAGCATAAGTACTCTACTGTGGGTGAACAAATTATTGTTGAGTAATTGACAGAATTGAGCATAGTTATGAGAATATCTAGGTATGATCATGTATATAGGCATCACGTCCGAGACAAGTAGACCGACTCCTGCCTGCATCTACTACTATTGCTCCACTCATCGACCGCTATCCAGCATGCATCTAGAGTATTAAGTTAAAATGGAGTAACGCCTTAAGCAAGATGACATGATGTAGAGGGATAGTTTCATGCAATATGATAAAAACCCCATCTTGTTATCCTCGATGGCAACAATACAATACGTGCCTTGCTGCCCCTTCTGTCACTGGGAAAGGACATCGTAAGATTGAACCCAAAGCTAAGCACTTCTCCCATGGCAAGAAAAACCAATCTAGTAGGTCAAACCAAACTGATAATTCGAAGAGACTTGCAAAGATAACCAATCATACATAAAAGAATTCAGAGAAGATTCAAATATTATTCATAGATAGACTTGATCATAAACCCACAATTCATCGGTCTCAACAAACACACCGCAAAAAGAAGATTACATCCAATAGATCTCCACGAGAGAGGGGAGAACATTGTATTGAGATCCAAAAAGAGAGAAGAAGCCATCTAGCTAATAACTATGGACCCGTAGGTCTGAGGTGAACTACTCACAGTTCATCGGAGGGGCTACGATGATGTAGAAGCCCTCCGTGATGATGGCCCTCTCCGGCGGAGCTCCGGAACAGGCCCCAAGATGGGATCTCGTGGGTACAGAAGGTTGCGGCGGTGGAATTAGGTTTTTGGCTCTGTATCTGATTGTTTGGGGGTACATAGGTATATATAGGAGGAAGGAGTACGTCGGTGGAGCAAAGGGGGGCCCACAAGGCAGGGGGCACGCCCTAGGGGGGTGGGCGAGCCCCCCACCCTCGTGGCCACCTCCCTTCTTTTTTGTCGTGGGGTCCAAGTCTCCTGGATCATATTCGGTGAGAAAATCACGTTCCCAAAGGTTTCATTCTGTTTGGACTCCGTTTGATATTCCGTTTCTTCGAAACACTGAAATAGGCAAAAAAAACAGCAATTCTGGGTTGGGCCTCCGGTTAATAGGTTAGTCCCAAAAGTAATATAAAAGTGGAAAATAAAGCCCAATATGGTCCAAAACAGTAGATAATATAGCATGGAGCAATCAAAAATTATAGATACGTTGGAGACGTATCAGGCATCCCCAAGCTTAATTCCTGCTAGTCCTCGAGTAGGTAAATGATAAAAAGAGAATTTTTGGTGCGGAGTGCTACTTGGCATAATTTCAATCTAATTCTTCTTAATTGTGGTATGAATATTCAGATCCGAAAGATTCAAGACAAAAGTTCATGTTGACATTAAAATAATAATACTTCAAGCATTGTGCCCCGGTTCAGCCAGGCGAGCACCTCAGTAGAGAAAGCCGAAAACCGACCGTCATGATATAGCGTGAGACTGGTCAACCACTCGATGACCTAGCGGAATCTTTGGGATTCCTCCGCCTCGACGAAGGGTCGTTTCCTGGCCAGGCGCACACGCGCCCTGAATTTGGGTGAGCGCGGCGCCACCAGGGGTTATATAGTAGCCCCACTGTCAAACTCCTATGGCTAAGTGAAAGTGATAAAGCATTATAGTCCGATTGCCTAGTTCACTGCGCTATCACCTTCTTAATGGACCAAGACGTTGGATCAAGTGTGAAAATGCGTCTTCTGCGAACACCCCCGCATTATATGCGTGGGGGCTGAAGCCGACGGCTGCCATCTTTCAGGTTATATACATATATACATTAACGGTCGCACATGAGGTATTATAATTCTTGCAGGCACAAGTATAAAAAGCTTTTACATTTTGGCAAAATATTGTTTTCAATGAGAATAAACGTTATTCGAACATAATATCCTTCGAGCACTACGTCTCTATTGAACGAGCGCCCTCCAAAACTTCTTGAAAGTAGTGCTCGGCAGGTACTCAGCTTTCATCCGAATCTTGGGCTATAACAGCGGTGGCCTCCATCTTTGCCCAGTATGTCTTGACATGGGCAAGGGCCATCCGCGCACCCTCCATGCACGCTGACCTCTTCATCGCGTTGATATACGGCACCGCACCAAGGAACTGTTGCACCAAGCTAAAATAACTGTTCGGCTTTGGTATTTCCGGCCACAGATGATCCACAACATATCTCATGGCAAGTCCGGACAATATATTCAGCTTGGCCCATTTGGCCAGCCGATCAGTCAATGGAAGCGGACGCTCCGAATTGTTGAATTGTGACCAGAACAGCTTTTCCACTTCGCGATCCTTTTGATCTCGGAAGTGTTCGGCCGTATCAGCAGCACTCGCCGCCAAATCCAGATATGCGTCCGCAGAACTCCACATCCGGTCCAAAGGAGCATATTTAGGATCTCCGAACTTCATCCGCAGCATAAAGGGCTTCCCAGCCGCAATATCTCTGGCTTGACGCAGCTCCTCCCTCATCGCTCTCATTGCAGAACGAGTATCCTTGGCCGCCGTCTTGTCCTTCTCCAGGTCTGTCCGCCTCGCCTGGTCTTCCTTTTCAAGAAGCTTGCAACGGTCAGCAGCGTTCTTCAACTTCACAGCCATCTTGGCCATCTCCTCCTTACTTTGGCAGTGAGGAGCCTGTTCGGCTTTTAGCTCCTCAACCGCCTTTAGGGCAGCCGCATCGCTTCTTCTAGCTTGTTCTTTGACTCAGGCAAGCTCTGCTCGAAGGTTCTCCATCGCTGCAGCTCCATCTGCATTAAGCAAGCACGTCATAAGATACTGGCATCATGCTCCTCTTACCAGGCGTATCCGGAGAAATTACATACCTTGTGCCTCATCAAGCCGCTTGTTGACAAGCACATGTCGGCATCTGCCATGTCAAGTTGCCGCTTTAACTCGGCAAATTCATCAGTCCGGCTTGCCACCGGACACTTCGCCACCTACATATGAAGGTAGCAAAATTATACCTGGGACTATGATCCTCTACATGTCGTCGTCTTCGACAGCACACAGAGTCTCAGGGGCTACTATTTACACAGGGCGCATCTTAAAATATGCGGTACTGTCAAAAGGTACATTATCTCGTGTACCTCAAAACCTGTCAGTAAACTCCTGACAGCTTCATGCAACCCGCTCTCCGTGGACAAAATCCTTTCAATTACCGTACCCATCAGCGTACGGTGCTCTTATGAGATAGACGCTCGCCCTAGCAGATCCCTCAGTACCTCCGACCATGCACCAGACGATGTCGGACTCATTCGATCACTCTTTTCAAAAGCCGGATATTGAGGACTTCGAGTGGCCATATGACTAACTTCTGGCCTTATCGGATCAGGAGAGACCCTCCGCGACGACACCTCGGGGTCGCCTGCCTCATGAGGCGGTATGTTAGGGGGAGGCGTTCCGCTCTCCATCATCTCTGGAAGAAGATCCCCCGAAGACAAGCTTTGCTGAGTAGGGCTAAGATCCGAACTACAAAGATAAATCTTCGGTTATTTTCCTCAGAGGAAAAGCAAGGATTTCTCTCATTATTAAACACCATTCTACTCACAGCTCGGTGGATGGCTGATCCCTTTGAGGACATAGTACGGTCGGGGTATCCACCGGTGCAGGACCCTCTAGCAAAGACTTCTTCCCCTGTTTTGAGATCATTGTCTCCGGGTCTTCAGAGGCGGCCCTCTTCTTCCCCTGAGGAAAGGAATTTTCGATTCCTACTTTTCGGACAACCTCCTCCACAGAGGCAGTAGCTTCCTTGTTCCCCCCCCTTCATCTTCTTCTGAAGGTGCAATCTCCAACATCCTGGTTAACACAGGGTCCAGCAAGGTCTCAGGAAGGGGGGTCGGACACCTGATCAACTTCGCCTTCGCTATCCACTCCTGGTCCAAAAAACAGCTCTTTTTTAAGGGCGATGTTGCGATAAATAAACGGATAGCGTGTTCGGGCACAGGGCTACTTACTCGGGTATCCGGGCGGTTGCAGCTCAGACCTGCTTCCTCAGTAGAATCCGGACACATCATTTGTGGTCCAAAGAACAATTTGTACATCTCCGCGGGCGTCATGCCAAGGAAATGTTGAAGAGCTCGCGATCCCTCCGGATTGAACTCCCACAGGCGGAGGGGACGACGTTTGCAGGGCAGGACTCAGCGAATTAACATGGCCTGCGTCACCACGACCAGACTGACATCTCTCTCCAGGAGATCTCGGATGCGGCTCTGCAATTGGGGCACATCCTTTGCTGGCCCCCAGTCTAGCCCCTTGTTGACCCATGACGTTAGTCGGGGCGGGGGACCCGAGCGAAAAACAGGCGGAGCCACCCACTTGGTACACCTGGGAGCTGTGATGTAAAACCACTCTTGTTGCCATAAGCTGGACTCCTCTTGGAAAGAGCCCTCGGGCCATGGAGCGTTAGCATTTTTGCTTATTGCAGCGCATCCGCACTCTGCGTGCTGTCCCTCGACCATCTTCGGCTCCACTTTGAAGGCCTTGAGCCACAGTCCGAAGTGAGGGGTAATACGGAGGAAAGCTTCGCACACGACGACGAACGATGAGATGTGGAGGATAGACTCCGGAGCTAAGTCGTGGAAGTCCAGTCCATAATAGAACATGAGCCCCCTCATGAAGGGATCCGGCGCGAAGCCTAGCCCTCGGAGGAAGTGAGACACGAACACGACGCTCTCACCAGGTTTGGGAGTGGGAATAACCTGCCCTTGAGCAGGCAGCCTATGCGGGATTTCGTCGGTCAAATACCTGGCCTCCCTCAGCTTTAGTATGTGTTCCTCCATGATGGAGGAAGGCATCCATCGGCCTTGAAGGTTGGATCCAGACATCATCGAAGGTCCGAAGCGCCTAAATCTGAAGCTTCGGGTGCTGGAACTTGAGGCGGGAGGCGGATTCGATTGAGATCGAAAGAAAAGAGTAAGGCCTTGGTCTCTTTATAAAGAGGTTGAATACCAAAAGCCCTCCCTATGACTGTTTGGGACTTACCTTCGATCGAGGGGACACACCAACGGGCACGATTGGGTTACCCACGTCCATGTTGATGAGAATCCCGTAAATAAACGGGACACTATCTCTGCTTCGACAAGACGTGCCAAGGAAACCGCCTCGCGAAACGCGCTGAGGTGGGGGGTAAAAAACGATTCGAATAAAGGCTTGGCTGTGGTGTGATGTCACGCTACGGAATACGTCAGCAGATTAGATTTGTGGAAATATTATTCTCTCCACGATGGAATGTGGAACTTGTTTTGCAGAGCCGGACACGATCCTTGTGTTCAAAATCTTCTATGAAGTATTCGGAGGAGGAACCCGCCTTGCAATGCCGAAGACAATCTGCGCGCCGGACTCATCGTCATTGAAGCCTGGTTCAGGGGCTACTAAGGGAGTCCTAGATTAGGGGGTATCTGGACAGCCGGACTATAACCTTTGGCCGGACTGTTGGACTATGAAGATACAAGATTGAAGACTTTGTCCCGTGTCCGGATGGGACTTTCATTGGCGTGGAAGGCAAGCTTGGCAATACGGATATGTAGATCTCCTTCCTTGTAACCAACTCTGTGTAACCCTAGCCCCCTCCAGTGTCTATATAAACCGGAGGGTTTAGTCCGTAGGACAACAACAATCATACCATAGGCTAGCTTCTAGGGTTTAGCCTCTCTGATCTCGTGGTAGATCTACTCTTGTACTACCCATATCATCAATATTAATCAAGCAGGAGTAGGGTTTTACCTCCATCAAGAGGGCCCGAACCTGGGTAAAAAAATCATGTCCCTTGTCTCCTGTTACCATCCGCCTAGACGCACACTTCGGGACCCCCTACCCGAGATCCGCCGGTTTTGACACCGACACCCTCCCAACAGATTCAAATCCCTTGTTCATCGTGGAATTTTGCCATGTGTTGTTTTCATGGGCTAGCAAGATGCCCGTGCATTGCACAGAAAATCAAGATGCATTTTTTTACAAACACCCGCATGCATGCAAGGGATAATTAATGTCCTCCTTTGCTAGTACCACGAGGCAAACACCATTAATATTGCAACAATTAGTGTTAGTGGCCTTGTATATCTGCAAATTGTAATTTTGATAGTGGCCCCTTGTATATAAAAATGGAGGGAGAAAGATGAGAGATAAGGTGAGGAGGAGTGGGGCGTGGTGGTGACTGCTACCTCTTGAGCACTGCGTTGGATTTCCTTGATGAGGAAAGGGTGATGCAGCAGAGTAGAGTAAGTATTTCCCTCAGTTTTTGAGAACCAAGGTATCAATCCAGTAGGAGGCTACGCGCGAGTCCCTCGTACCTACACAAAACAAATAGCTCAACACAACCAACGCGATTAGGGGTTGTCAATCCCTTCACGGCCACTTACGAGAGTGAGATCTGATACAGATGATAGATAATATTTTTGGTATTTTTATATAGAGATGCAAAGTAAAATAAAAGGAAAAGTAAAAAAGCAAAGCAATAATAAAGTGATTGGAGATTGATATGATGAGAATAGACCCGGGGGCCATAGATTTCACTAGTGGCTTCTCTCAAGAGCATAAGTATTTTACGGTGGGTGAACAAATTACTGTTGAGTAATTGACAGAATTGAGCATAGTTATGAGAATATCTAGGTATGATCATGTATATAGGCATCACGTCCGAGACAAGTAGACCGACTCCTGCCTGCATCTACTACTATTACTCCACTCATCGACCACTATCCAGCATGCATCTAGAGTATTAAGTTAAAAACGGAGTAACGCCTTAAGCAAGATGACATGATGTAGAGGGATAGTTACATGAAATATGATAAAAAAACCATCTTGTTATCCTCGATGGCAACAATACTATATGTGCCTTGCTGCCCCTACTGTCACTGGGAAAGGACACCGCAAGATTGAACCCAAAGCTAAGCACTTCTCCCATTGCAAGAAGAACCAATCTAGTAGGCCAAACCAAACTGATAATTCGAAGAGACTTGCAAATATAACCAATCATACATAAAAGAATACAGAGAAGATTCAAATATTGTTCATAGATAGACTTGATCATAAACCCACAATTCATCGGTCTCAACAAACACACCACAAAAAGAAGATTACATCAAATAGATCTCCACGAGAGAGGGGGAGAACATTGTATTGAGATCCAAAAAGAGAGAAGAAGCCATCTAGCTACTAACTATGGACCCGAAGGTCTGAGGTAAACTACTCACACTTCATCGGAGGGGCTATGATGATGTAGGAGCCCTCCGTGGTGGATGCCCTCTCCGGCGGAGCTCCGGAACAGGCCCCAAGATGGGATCTCGTGGGTACAGAAGGTTGTGGCGGTGGAATTAGGTTTTTGGCTCCGTATCTGATCGTTTGGGGGTACGTAGGTATATATAGGAGGAAGGAGTATGTCGGTGGAGCAAAGGGGGGCCCACGAGGCAAGGGGGCGCGCCCTAGGGGGACGCCCTCCACCCTCGTGACCGCCTCCCTCCTTTCTTGACGGAGGGTACAAGTCTACTGGATCTTATTTGTTGAGAAAATCACGTTCCCGAAGGTTTCATTCCGTTTGGACTCCGTTTGATATTCCGTTTCTTTGAAACACTGAAATAGGCAAAAAAACAGCAAGTATGGGCTGGGCCTCTGGTTAATAGGTTAGTCCCAAAAGTAATATAAAAGTGGAAATAAAGCCCAATATAGTCCAAAATAGTAGATAATATAGCATGGAGCAATCAAAAATTATAGATACGTTGGAGACGTATCAGGCATCCCCAAGCTTAATTCCTGCTAGTCCTCGAGTAGGCAAATGATAAAAAGAGAATTTTTGATGCAGAGTGCTACTTGGCATAATTTCAATGTAATTCTTCTTAATTGTGGTATGAATATTCAGATCTGAAAGATTCAAGACAAAAGTTAATGTTGACATAAAAATAATAATACTTCAAGCATACTAACAAAGCAATTATGTCTTCTCAAAATAACATGGCCAAAGAAATTTATCCCTACAAAATCATATAGTCTGCCTATGCTCTATCTTCACCACACAAAGTATCTAAATCATGCACAACCCCAATGACAAGCCAAGCAATTGTTTCATACTTTAACATTTTCAAAACTTTTTCAATCTTCACGCAATACATGAGCGTGAGCCATGGATATAGCACTATATATGGAATAGAATGGTGGTTGTGAAGAAGACAAAAAGAGGGGAAGATAGTCTCACATCAACTAGGCGTATCAACGGGCTATGGAGATGCCCATCAATAGATATCAATGTGAGTGAGTAGGGATTGCCATGCAACGGATGCACTAGAGCTATAAGTATGTGAAAGCTCAACAAAAGAAACTAAGTGGGTGTGCATCCAACTCGCTTGCTCACGAAGACCTACGGAATTTTGAGGAAGCCCATCATTGGAATATACAAGCCAAGTTCAATGAAAAATTCCCACTAATATATGAAAGTGACAATATGAGAGACTCTCTATCATGAAGATCATGGTGCTACTTTGAAGCACAAGTGTGGTAAAAGGATAGTAACATTGTCCCTTCTCTCTTTTTCTCTCATTTTTTTATTTCGGCCTTTTTTTATGGCCTCTTTTTTCGTCTGGAGTCTCATCCCGACTTGTGGGGGAATCATAGTCCCCATCATCCTTTCCTCACTTGGGACAATGCTCTAGAAATGATGATGATCACACTTTTTATTTTTCTTACAACTCAACAATTACAACTCAATACTTAGAACAAAATATGACTCTATGTGATTGCCTCCAACGGTGTACCGGGATATGCAATGAATCAAGAGTGACATGTATGAAAGAATTATGAACGGTGGCTTTGCCACAAATACGATGTCCATTATATGATCATGCTAGCAATATGACAATGATGGAGCGTGTCATAATAAACGGAACGGTGGAAAGTTGCATGGAAATATATCTCGGAATGGCTATGGAAATGCCATGATAGGTAGGTATGGTGGCTGTTTTGAGGAAGATATATGGTGGGTGTATGATATCAGCGAAAAGTGCGCGGTACTAGAGAGGCTAGCAATGGTGGAAGGAAGGGAAAGGTGCGTATAATCCATGGACTCAACATTAGTCATAAAGAACTCATATACTTATTGCAAAAATCTAGAAGTTATCAAAGCAAAGTATTACGCGCATGCTCCTAGGGGGATAGATTGGTAGGAAAAGACCATAGCTCGTCCCCGACCGCCACTCATAAGGAAGACAATCAATAAATAAATCATTCTCCGACTTCATCACATAACGGTTCACCATACGTGCATGCTACGGGAATCACAAACTTTAACGCAAGTATTCTTCAAATTCACAACTACTCAGCTAGCATGACTCTAATATCACCATCTTCATATCTCAAACCAATTATCAAGTATCAATCTTTTCTTAGTATTCAACGCACTCAAAAGAAAGTTTCACAAATCTTGAATACCAAGCATATTATTATTAAGCAAATTACCATGCTATTAAAGACTCTCAAAATAATCTAAGTGAAGCATGAGAGATCAATAGTTTCTATAAAACTAATCCACCACCGTGCTCTAAAATATATAAGTGAAGCACATAGAGCAAAACTATAAAGCTCAAAAGATATAAGTGAAGCACATAGAGCAAAACTATATAGCTCAAAATATATAAGTGAAGCACACAGAGTATTCTATCAAATTCCAATTCATGTATGGCTCTCTCAAAAGGTGTGTACAGCAAGGATGATTGTGGCACACTAACAAACAAAGACTCAAATCATACAAGACGCTTCAAGCAAAACACATATCATGTGGTGAATAAAAATATAGCTCCAAGTAAAATTACCGATGGAAGTAAACGAAAGAGGGGATGCCTTCCGGGGCATCCCCAAGCTTTGACTTTTTGATGTCCTTGGATTATCTTGGGGGTGCCATGGGCATACCCAAGCTAAGGCTCTTGCCACTCCTTGTTCCATAATCCATCAAAAGATTTCACCCAAAACTTGAAAACTTCACAACACAAAACTCAACAGAAATCTCGTGAGCTCCGTTAGCGAAAGAAAACAAAAGACCACTTCAAGGTACTGTAATGAACTCATTATTTATTTATATTGGTGTTAAACCTACTGTATTCCAACTTCTCTATGGATTATAAACTATTTTACTAGCCATTGATTCATCAAAATAAGCAAACAACACACCAAAAACAGAATCTATCAAAAACAGAACAGTCTGTAGTAATCTGTAACTAACGCAAACTTCTGGAACTCAAAAAAATCTACCAAAATAGGAAGACCTAGAAAATTTGTTTATTGATCAGAAGCAATTGGAATCAGTATTTTATCACGTTCTGGTGATTTTTAACAATTGTTTTCGTGAACAGAAAGTTTCTGGAAATTACAGCAAGATCAAATAACTACCATCCAAGAAGATCCTATAGGTCTAACTTGGCACAAACACTAATTAAAACACAAAATCACATCTAAACAGAAGGTAGATGGATTATTTATTCCTAAATTGAAGCAAAAACAAAAAAAACTAAGATAAAATTGGGTTGCCTCTCAACAAGCCCTATCGTTTAACGCCCCTAGCTAGGCATAAAAACGAGGATAGATCTAGGTATTGCCATCTTTGGTACGCAATCCATAAGTGGCTCTCATGATAGATTAATATGGTAATTTTATTTTATTTCTAGGGAAGTGTTCCATGCCCTTTTTTAATGGAAATTGAAATCTAATATTCCCTTCCTTCATATCAATAATTGCACCAACCGTTCTAAGGAAAGGTCTACCGAGAATAATAGGGCAAGAAGGATTGCAATCTATATCAAGAACGATAAAATCTACGTGCACATAATTCCTATTTGCAACAATAAGAACATCATTAATTCTTCCCATAGGTTTCTTAATAGTGGAATCCGCAAGATGCAAGTTTAGAGAGCAATCATCAAAATCACGGAAATCTAGCAAATCACACAAAGTTTTGGGAATAGTGGAGACACTAGCACCCAAATCACACAAAGCATAAAACTCATAATATTTAATTTTAATTTTAATAGTAGGTTCCCACTCATCATAAAGTTTTCTAGGGATAGAAACTTTCAACTCAAGTTTTTCTTAATAAGATTGCATCAACGCATCAACGATATATGTTCGGTAAAGGCTTTATTTTGACTATAAGCATGAGGAGAATTTAGCACCGATTGCAACAAGGAAATAAAATCAATTAAAGAGCAACCTTCATAATTAAATTCCTTGAAATACATTATAGTGGGTTTAGCAACATCTAGGGTTTTATTTCTTTCAATCCCACTTTTATCAATTTCATCATCAAGATCTAAATACTCTGAATTTTTGGAACGCCTTCTAGGTAAAGTAAGATCATATTCAGTTTCATCAAGATTTATATTGCAAAATAAAGATTTAATAGGGGACACATCAATAACTTTTAGATCTTCATCTCAATTTTCATAGGAATCCGATTTAGCGGCCATCTTATTGACTAAGGTAGCTTGCATATCCGAAATTTCGGCAGTTAATTTTTCAAGACGTGCAATTTGAGATCTTATACCATCAAATTCTTTAGACATATCATCGAGCTCTTTGTTCATATAATTCATAAAAAAAATGTTCCTTAAGCTCGTTTCTGAAGAAATTATTATGCTCAAATTGCAAAATCATAAGCTTCCTGACATTATTTTCGATCTCTTCTAGTTTCTTAAGAAGAAGATCACCAAATCTAGGAAGAGCCATCGCGACAAACAAGCAATCCAACACACGAGCAACCAAAAGACGAGCAAGAAAAAGGAAAACGGAAAAGAGAGGGCGAATAAAACGGCAAGGGTGAAGTGGGGGAGAGGAAAACGAGAGGCAAATGGCAACTAATGTAATGCGAGAGATAGGGATTGTGATGGGTACTTGGTATGTTGAATTTTTGCGCAGACTGCCCAGCAATGATGCCAGAAATTCTTCTTGCTACCTCTTGAGCACTGCGTTGGATTTCCCCGAAGAGGAGAGGATGATGCAGCAAAGTAGCGTAAGTATTTCCCTCAGTTTTTGAGAACCAAGGTATCAATCCAGTAGGTGGCTACGCTCGATTCGCTCGTAGCTACACAAAAACAATAGCTCAACGCAACCAACGCGATTAGGGGTTGCCAATCCCTTCACAGTCACTTACGGGAGTGAGATCTGATAGAGAATATTTTTGGTATTTTTGGTATAGAGATGCAAAGTGAAAAGTAAAAGGCAAAGTAAAAAAGCAAAGCAAGATTAAAGTGATGGAGATTGATATGATGAGAATAGACCCGGGGGCCATAGGTTTCACTAGTGGCTTCTCTCAAGAGCATAAGTATTCTACGGTGGGTGAACAAATTACTGTTGAGCAATTGACAGAATTGAGCATAGTTATGATAATATCTAGGTATGATCATGTATATAGGCATCACGTCCGAGACAAGTAGACCGACTCCTGCCTGCATCTACTACTATTGCTCCACTCATCGACCGCTATCCAGCATGCATCTAGAGTATTAAGTTAAAAACAGAATAACGCCTTAAGCAAGATGACACGATGTAGAGGGATAGTTTCATGCAATATGATAAAAACCCCATCTTGTTATCCTCGATGGCAACAATAAAATACGTGCCTTGCTGGCCCTTCTGTCACTGGGAAAGGACACCGTAAGATTGAACCCAAAGCTAAGCACTTCTCCCATGGCAAGAAAAACCAATCTAGTAGGCCAAACCAAACTGATAATTCGAAGAGACTTGCAAAGATAACCAATCATACATAAAAGAATTTAGAGAAGATTCAAATATTATTCATAGATAGACTTGATCATAAACCCATAATTCATCGGTCTCAACAAACACACGCAAAAAGAAGATTACATCGAATAGATCTCCACGAGAGAGGGGGAGAACAATGTATTGAGATCCAAAAAGAGAGAAGAAGCCATCTAGCTAATAACTATGGACCCGTAGGTCTGAGGTGAACTACTCACACTTCAACGGAGGGGCTAGGATGATGTAGAAACCCTCCGTGATGATCGCCCTCTCCGGCGGAGCTCCGGAACAGGCCCCAAGATGGGATCTCATGGGTACAGAAGGTTGTGGCGGTGGAATTAGGTTTTTGGCTCCGTATCTGATCGTTTGGGGTATGTAGGTATATATAGGAGAGAGGAGTACGTCGGTGGAGCAAAGGGGGCCCCACGAGGCAGGGGGGCACGCCCTAGGGGGGTGGGCGCGCCCCCCACCCTTGTGGCTACCTCCCTTCTTTCTTGTCATGGGGTCCATGTCTCGTGGATCATATTCGGTGAGAAAATCACGTTCCCGAAGGTTTCATTCCGTTTGGACTCCGTTTGATATTATGTTTCTTCGAAACACTGAAATAGGCAAAAAACAGCAATTCTGGGCTGGGCCTCCGGTTAATAGGTTAGTCCCAAAAGTAATATAAAAGTGGAAAATAAAGCCCAATATGGTCCAAAACAGTAGATAATATAGCATGGAGCAATCAAAAATTATAGAGACGTTGGAGATGTATCAGCTTCTACCACGGTTTTTTCCGTCATGGACGGCCCAAAGAATGTCATGCAGCTGCGTCTCCGGCCCACCCAAGACAAAAAGCCCATTTTCTGTCATGATTTTTTGTCATAGAAGTAGGAGCCCACCACATCTATGATGATACCGGGTTTTGTCACAATTATCGTCATAGAAGTGTCATATGTATGACAGGAAAAAAATCGTTCGGCCCAAAATGTCACGGATGTGTCTTTTTTTGTAGTGTAGAGGCTGGCTCTTGCATGAGAGCCCACTTCTCCACTTTTTCCCTGCCTCTCTTTCCTCCACATATGCAAAAATGCCATGTAAAGCGCACTATTGTACTTACTTTTACTTGCTCCTACAGGTGCTTAAGGTTGCCACATAGGCATAAAGTCTGATGTGGCAAGTTAATCAAGAAGAGAGAGACTAGTTTGGTGACCCAAGGAAGAAACGGTGCTAAGCGCGTGTACCTAGGTGAAAAGACAATTTTGAGTCTATAGCTAATTAAATGAAGCAAACTTAGCAACACCATTTCATTGGAAGAGGTCACTCCTTGGCAAATGCAATAAATACTAGTACTCCCTGTGTCCCATAATATAAGAACATTTCTGGCACTACACTAGTGTCAAAAACGTTCTTATATTATGGGACAGAGGGAGTATGAAGAAAGAGATAGAGAGGAGTAAAAAAATACACTTATAGCCAACCTTATAGCCAACCTTGTTGTAGTATGAGTGACTAAGTGATGACTATGTATGACATGCCAACATCAGATAGCCTAACGCACTGTGTTAAATCTCCAAGGGCGCGACCGCGCGAGCGACGCGACGGTCGTGGTAGGCGCGACCATGATACGGGCTGCTGGCAGCCCTTGGATCTGAGATCAAACAGTCGCATGCTAAGTTGCTGAAAATTTGCAGAATAACCCTCCAGGATAGGATATTCACCCATAGGTCTAGAGTCACGCCATGCAACCGTTCGATCTCAGATCCAAGGGCTCTCGGAAGCCCGTATCATGGGAGAATGGAAAGCCACTACCCTGTCGTTCGCATGCTGGCAGTTCGCTCCTACTCGTCCCCGCACGTCCTTCAATACTACGGCGGTTCGCTCCTAGTCGTCCCGTCCATTCACATTACGGCAGTTCCAATAATCCTAACCCTCCTCCCAAATCCATGGCGTCCCAAATCTCCACGATCGGCGGTGAGTACAAGGTTAGAACCATCACCGGCGATGAGTTCGACGTCATCTACACCCGTTCTTCCGCGACGGTGAAAGGATGCCTTTCTCGCTTCAGACGCATGTTCGAAAACTCAGATGATGAGTGGATCGCTGGGCTAGATGTTGAGTACACCATGATACGTCTCCAACGTATCTATAATTTTTTATTGCTCCATGCTATATTATCTACTGTTTTGGACTATATTGGGCTTTATTTTCCACTTTTATATTATTTTTGGGACTAACCTGTTAACCGGAGGCCCAGCCTAGATTTGCTGTTTTTTGCCTATTTCAGTATTTCGGAGAAACAGAATATCAAACGGAGTCCAAACGGAATAAAATCTTCGGGAACGTGATTTTCTCACCGAACGTGATCCAGAGGACTTGGACCCTACGCCAAGGCATCGAAGAGGCAGTCACGAGGGTGGGGGGCGCCCCCCCTCTAGGGCGCGCCCCTGCCTCATGGGCCCCTCGAAGCTCCACCGACGTACTCCTTCCTCCTATATATACCTACGTACCCCCAAACGATCAGAACAGGAGCCAAAAACCTAATTCCACCGCCGCAACCTTCTGTATCCATGAGATCCCATCTTGGGGCCTGTTCCGGAGCTCCACTGGAGAGGGCCATCATCACAGAGGGCTTCTACATCATCATAGCCTCTCCGATGAAGTGTGAGTAGTTTACCTCAGACCTTCGGGTCCATAGTTATTAGCTAGATGGCTTCTTCTGTCTTTTTGGATCTCAATACAATGTTCTCCCCCTCTCTTGTGGAGATCTATTTGATGTAATCTTCTTGTTTTTGCGGTGTGTTTGTTGAGACCGATGAATTGTGGGTTTATGATCAAGTCTATCTATGAATAATATTTGAATCTTTTCTGAATTCTTTTATGTATGATTGGTTAACTTTGCAAGTCTCTTCGAATTATCCGTTTGGTTTGGCAAACTAGATTGGTAGTTCTTGCCATGGGAGAAGTGCTTAGCTTTGGGTTCGATCTTGCGGTGTCCTTTCCCAGTGACAGAAGGGGAAGCAAGGCACGTATTGCATCGTTGCCATCGAGAATAACAAGATGGGGGTTATTTCATATTGCATGAATTTATCTCTCTACATCATGTCATCTTGCTTAAAGCGTTACTCTGTTTTTAACTTAATACTCTAGATGCATGTTGGATAGCGGTCGATGAGTGAAGTAATAGTAGTAGATGCAGAATTGTTTCGGTCTACTTGTCACGGACGTGATGCCTATATACATGATCATGCCTAGATATTCTCATAACTATGCTCAGTTCTGTCAATTGCTCAATACTAATTTGTTCACCCACCGCAGAATACTTATGCTCTCGAGAGAAGCCACTAGTGAAACCTATGGCCCCCGGGTCTATTCTCATCATATCAATCTCCATCACTTTAATCTTGCGTTGATTTTGAATTTGCCTTTTACTTTTCACTTTGCATCTTTATACCAAAAATACCGAAAATATTATCTCTATCAGATCTCACTCTCGTAAGTGACCGTGAAGGGATTGACAACCCCTAATCGCGTTGGTTGCGAGTAGCTATCGTTTTGTGCAGGTACGAGGGACTTTAGTGTGGCCTCCTACTGGATTGATACCTTGGTTCTCAAAAACTGAGGGAAATACTTACGCTACTCTGCTGCATCATCCTCTCCTCTTCACGGAAAACCAACGCAAGCTCAAGAGGTAGCAAGAATAATTTCTGGCGCCGTTGCCGGGGAGTCTACGCAAAAAGTCAACATACCAAGTACCCATCACAATCCCTATCTCTCGCATTACATTAGTTGCCATTTGCCTCTCGTTTTCCTCTCCCCCACTTCACCCTTTCCGTTTTATTCGCCCTTTCTTTCTCCTTCTCCTTCTCCTCCTCCATCTCCTTCTCCGTTTGCCTTTTTCTCGCTTGCCTTTTGTTTGCTCGTGTGTTGGGTTGCTTGTTTGTCGCGATGGCTCAAGATACTACCAAATTGTGTGACTTCATCAATACCAATAATAATGATTTCCTTAGCACTCCGATTGCTCCTCTTGCCAATACTGAATCTTGTGAAATCAATACTGCTTTGTTGAATCTTGTTATGAAAGATCAATTCGCCGGCCTTCCTAGTGAAGATGCCGCTACTCATCTTAATAGCTTCGTTGATTTATGTGATATGCAAAAGAAAAAAGATGTCGATAATGATGTCGTTAAATTGAAGCTATTTCCTTTTTCGCTTAGAGATCGTGCTAAAGCTTGGTTTTCGTCTTTGCCTAAAAATAGTATTGTTTCTTGGAACAAGTGCAAAGATGCTATTATCTCTAAGTATTTTCCTCCCGCTAAGATCATCCCACTTAGAAACGATATTATGAATTTTAAGCAACTTGATCATGAACATGTTGCACAAGCTTGGGAGAGAATGAAATTAATGATACATAATTGTCCTACTCATGGTTTAAATTTGTGGATGATTTTACAAAAAATTTATGCCGGATTAAATTTTGCTTCTAGAAATCTTTTAGATTCGGCAGCGGGAGGCACTTTTATGGAAATCACTTTAGGATATGCTACTAAACTCCTAGATAATATTATGGTTAATTATTCTCAATGGCATACTGAAAGATCTTCTAATAAAAAAGTGCATGCGATAGAAGAAATCAATGTTTTGAGTGGAAAGATAGATGAACTTATGAAATTATTTGCTACTAAGAGTGTTTCTTCTGATCCTAATGATATGCCTTTGTCTACTTGATTGAGAATAACAATGAATCTATGGATGTGAATTTTGTTGGTAGGAATAATTTTGGTAACAACGCGTATAGAGGGAATTTTAATCCTAGGCCATATCCTAGTAATCCTTCTAATAATTATGGGAATTCCTACAACAACTCTTATGGAAATTATAATAAGATGCCCTCTGAATTTGAGAATAGTGTTAAAGAGTTTATGAATTCACAAAATAATTTTAATGCTTTGCTTGAAGAGAAATTGCTTAAAGTTGATGATTTGGCTAGGAACGTTGATAGAATTTCTCTTGAAGTTGATTCTTTAAAGCTTAGATCTATTCCTCCTAAGCATGATATCAATGAGTCTCTCAAAGCCATGATAATTTCCATTGATGAGTGCAAGGAAAGAACCTCTAGGATGCGTGCTTCCAAAGATGCCTTTATTAAAGCGTGTTCTTCAAATTCCTATGAAAATCAAGATGAAGATCTAAAAGTTATTGATGTGTCCCCTATCAAATCTTTGTTTTGCAATATGAATCTTGATGAAACTGAATATGATCTTGCTTTACCTAGAAGGCGTCCTAAAAATTCGGAGTATTTAGATCTTTATGATGAAATTGATGAAAGTGGGATTGAAAGAAATAAAAATCTAGATGTTGTTAAACCCACTATATTGGATTTCAAGGAATTTAATTATGAAAGTTGCTCTTTGATTGATTGTATTTCCTTGTTGCAATCTGTGCTAAATTCTACACATGCTTATAGTCAAAAGAAAGCCTTTACCGAACATATTGTTGATGCCTTGATGCAATCTTATGAATAAAAACTTGAGTTGAAAGTTTCAATCCCTAGAAAACTCTACGATGAGTGGGAACCAACTATTAAAATTAAAATTAAAGATCATGAGTTTTATGCTTTGTGTGATTTGGGTGCTAGTGTCTCCACTATCACCAAAACTTTGTGTGATTTGCTAGATTTCCGCGATCTTGATGATTTCTCTTTAAACTTACATCTCGCGGATTCTACTATTAAGAAACCTATGGGAAGGATTAACGATGTTCTTGTTGTTGCAAATAGGAATTATGTGCCCGTAGATTTCATTGTTCTTGATATAGATTGCAATCCTTCTTGCCCTATTATTCTTGGTAGACCTTTCCTTAGAACGGTTGGTGCGATTATTGATATGAAGAAAGGGAATATTAGATTTCAATTTCCATTAAAAAAGGGCATGGAACACTTTCCAAGAAATAAAATAAAATTGCCATATTAAACTATCATGAGAGCCACTTATGGATTGCCTTCCAAAGATGGCAATACCTAGATCTATCCTCGCTTTTATGCCTAGCTAGGGGCATTAAACGACAGCGCTTGTTGGGAGGCAACCCAATTTTATTTTTAGTTTTTTGTGTTTTTCTTCTGTTGGGGAATAAATAACCCATCTACCCTATGTTTGGATGTGGTTTTATATTTTAATTAGTGTTTGTGCCAAGTTAGACCTATTGGATCTTCTTGGATGATAGTTATTTGATCTTGCTGTAATTTCTAGAAACTTTGCGTTCAGTGCCTGAATTATTAAAAATCATCAGAACGTGATAAAATACTGATTCGAATTTCTGTTGATCAATAAACAAATTGTATAGGTCGTTCAATTTTGGTAGATTTGTTGGAGTTCCAGAAATTTGCGTTAGTTACAGATTACTACAGACTGTTCTGTTTTTGACAGATTCTGTTTTACGTGTGTTGTTTGCTTATTTTGATGAATCTATGGCTAGTAAAATAGTTTATAATCCATACAGAAGTTGGAATACAGTAGTTTTAACACCAATATAAATAAAGAATGAGTTCATTACAGTACCTTGAAGTGGTCTTTTGTTTTCTTTCTCTAACAGAGCTCACGAGATTTCTATTGAGTTTTGTGTTGTGAAGTTTTCAAGTTTTGGGTGAATTCTTTTGATGGATTATGGAACAAGGAGTGTCAAGAGCCTAAGCTTGGGGATTACCATGGCAACCCCCAAGATAATCCAAGGACACCAAAAAGTCAAAGCTTGGGGATGCCCCGAAACGCATCCCCTCTTTCGTCCACTTCCATCGGTAATTTTCTTGGAGCTATATTTTTATTCACCAACATGATATGTGTTTTGCTTGGACCGTCTTGTATTATTTGTGTCTTTGTTTGTTAGTGTGCCACAATCATCCTTGCTGTACGCACCTTTTGAGAGAGCCATACATGAATTGGAATTTGATAGAATACTGTATGTGCTTCACTTATATCTTTTGAGCTATGTAGTTTTCCTCTATGTGCTTCACTTATATCTTTTGAGAGTTATAATTTTGCTCTATGTGCTTCACTTAGATCTTTTAGAGCACGGTGGTGGTTTGTTTTAAAGAAACTATTCATCTCTCATTCTTCACTTAAATTATTTTGAGAGTCTTAATAGCATTGTAATTTGCTTAATAATAACAAGCTTGGTATCCAAGATTTGTGAAACTTTCTTTTGAGTGCGTTGAATACTAAGAAAAGTTGGATGCTTGATAATTGTTTTGAGATATGGAGGTAGTAATATCAAAGTCATGCTAGTAGAGTAATTGTGAATTTGAGAAGTGCTTGAGTTAAAGTTTGCAAGTCCCGTAGCATGCACGTATGGTAAACGTTATGCATCAAATTTGAAACATGAGGTGTTATTTGATTGTCCTCCTTATGAGTGGCGGTCGGGGATGAGCGATGGTCTTTTCCTACCAATCTATCCCCCTAGGAGCATGCGCGTAATGCTTTGGTTTTTGATGGCTTGTAGATTTTTGCAATAAGTATATGAGTTCTTTATGACTAATGTTGAGTCCATGGATTATACGCACTCTCACCCTTCCATCATTGCTAGCCTCTACGGTACCGTGCATTACCCTTTCTCACATCAAGAGTTGGTGCAAACTTCGCCGGTGCATCCAAACCCCGTGATATGATACACTCTTTCACACATAAACCTCCCTATATCTTCCTCAAAACAGCCACCATACCTACCTATTATGACATTTCCATAGCCATTCCGAGATATATTGCCATGCAACTTTCCGCCATCCAGTTTATCATGACACATCCATCATTGTCATATTGCTTAGCATGATCATGTAGTTGACATAGTATTTGTGGCAAAGCCACCGTTCATAATTCTTTCATACTTGTCACTCTTGATTCATTGCATATCCCGGTACACCGCCGGAGGCAATCATATAGAGTCATACTTTGTTCTAGTTTCGAGTTGTAATCATTGAGTTGTAAATAAATAGAAGTGTGATGATCATCATTCAATAGAGCATTGTCCCCAAAAAAAAGAAAGGCCAAAGAAAAAAAAGAAGGCCCAAAAAAAAGAAAATAAATAAAAAGGGACAGTGCTACGTAGTGGTAGTGATAGTGGTAGTGGTGGTGGTGGTGGTGGTGGTGGTGGTGGTGGTGGTGGTAGTGGTAGTGGTAGTAGTAGTGGTGGTAGTAGTGGTGGTAGTAGTAGTGGTAGTAGTAGTGGTAGTAGTAGTAGTAGTAGTAGTAGTGGTGGTGGTGGTGGTGGTAGTGGTGGTAGTGGTGGTGGGGGTAGTAGTGGTAGTAGTGATAGTAGTGGTAATAGTGGTAGTCGTGGTAGTGGTGGTAGTGGTGGTAGTGGTGGTCGTGGTGGTGGTGGTGGTGGTGGTAGTAGTGGTAGTGGTGGTAGTGGTGGTAGTGGTGGTAGTGGTAGTAGTGGTAGTGGTAGTAGTGGTAGTCGTAGTAGTGGTGGTAGTGGTGGTAGTGGTAGTAGTGGTAGTAGTAGTAGTCGTAGTAGCAGCAGCAGCAGCAGCAGCAGCAGCAGCAGTAGTAGTAGTAGTAGTAGTAAGCAAGCTTTACCTCATCCTGCGAGCCACCGCGCCCGTGGGCGGGGGAGACGGCGTACTAAGCAAGATTCTCTTCGTTCTACGAGTTGACGGGACACATCAAAAGTACTCCAGTGTATAGAGCCTTGCCTCTAAGGTAGGCCCCACATGGTTTGCCTCTTTTTTTAATTTAACATAACGCGTCAAGTCGCAATTTGTTTGTTCACCCATGGTAGACGATCCTCCCTCCACCAAGTGGATAACCAGTACACGTGCCAAATTACCAACGGGGCTGCCTTTTTCGTACAGAAATGAGCTCCACCGTGTACCCGCGCGGGTGTGGTTGCGAAAGAGACGGGAGTATGTGCGCCGTGCGTGTACCTCTTCTCTTCGTGCATGTCCCCCACCTACGTGGGTGTGTGTGAGAGAGATACAAACCTAGACATAATGCGCCGTCCATCCCCATGCCTCCGCCCAGTCCGACCACCAGTCACCACCACGTTCCACTCCTCCTCACCTTATCTCTCATCTTTCTCCCTCCATTTTTATATACAAGGGGCCACTATCAAAATTATAATTTGCAGATATACAAGGCCACTAACACTAATCGATGCAATATTAATGGTGTTTGCCTCGTGGTACTAGCAAAGGAGGACATTAATTATCCCTTGCATGCATGCGGGAGTTTGTAAAAAATGCATCTTGATGTTCCGTGCAATGCACGGGCATCTTGCTAGTCCATGAAAACAACACATGGAAAAAATCCACGGCGAACGAGGGATTTGAATCTATTGGGAGGGGTTGTTTAGATCTTGCCCGGGGTAGCCAAAATATTGGCAACCCTTTTGTCCACCGGTGCCTTTGCCACCGATGAACGAGAAATGGCTCGGGTGCTCATGCTGTCATGCATCCTCCAGCGCGCACGTTGGAGACGAGCTCGCATGAGCTGTGTTTTTTTGTCCCACAACACCGACCGAGCCGCCCACAGACCGACTGGCGACCCGCAAATTACGCCATCCAACCGTAGCCGCACACATTATGACAGCAACTCAACCAACCGGACGAAATTCACGCAAACACGTAGACAAACTGATATTTCATATAAACAACGACGGAAATCATATAAAATACCAGATTTTCATACAAACATGACGGACTTCATTACATTTAAATGAACTACGCGGTGCTAGTTCTGGATAGCACAGGTATATAATACCTGGCCTAAATGGTCGCCCGCCGATCGATTTGTGTTCCTCATGTCCGGCAGCATGATCACCGGACTTACGGGAGCCCCAGAGATATGTGCTTCAGCGCAAAGGATGGCTCGCTTCCCCACTGCCCAACTGATATCATTGGCTGGTGCCGAAGATGATGGTGGCCGGCACCGGTTCGAGTTCATCACCGGCCACTACTTCGCCATGGCCGGCACCGGCTCGAGTTCATCCTAACATTCCCCTCTTCCGTGGAGCCCATGCGGGGTCGACGAAGGTCCTCGCAACAAAAGGAACCGGCAAGACACCTGCTGTGTACGCCGACGTCGCCTCCGCGGTGGCCTTCATGGGACCCAAGCGGCGGCGGCCTCCCGTGTTTTACTTCTCCTCGATGATGGCGGCGGATGCGGAGGCGCTGGCCACCGACTCGTCGCTCTCCGCGCACCCGGCTTCTGTCGCTGCTTGCATGGCGCGGCCGCCGACATGGGAGTCTCGGCCACATAAACGGGAGACGTCGTACGAGGCGGCGGCATGGACGGCAGCAACGACGTTGTGCGCCACTCCTCGTCGAGCTAGCCTGGAGTAGCGAGTTGCTGAACCGCGCGCCGGCTTGGGGCGGCAACTAGCTCCGTCGGGCGAGGGGAGGGAGGTGGATCAGCGAGCTGCATAGCTCGTATCCAGCGGGCTACCCAGCCGGCTTGGATACGGAATAACTACTCTTCGTAAGCCATTGTAAGAGTGGACAAAATGGTGGAGAAGATAGGGGAGCGGCGGAGGTGTGCGATTCTTGGCCGGCGTTTGGCCTCATTTAAATAGGAGATTAAATAGACGGCGGACGGGAGGAGCTCGGCCGGCGTTGCGTTTAACGCCGGCCCGGTCATGAACGGACGTGTGTCCGGAGTGGGTTTCTCGGCTTCCACACGGGCGGGTTTCATGGAGGCGTTTGAATGCGGCACGGAGGCGTGTTCAGCCGGGCGTGCCGCGAGTGGCGCCCTCAGCTCTGACCTAGGACACCGCGCCATTCTTCCACTGACGTGTGGGCTCTTTGGGTGCATGGCCTGCATGTCAGTGACCCAACGCAGGCAGGGCACAGTAGAGGAACCTTTGGTAGGCCAGCGCGGTCAGAAGCAGGCATTTCATAAACCGATGATTGTTCATTGAGTGTGATGTCATCTTTTTCATGTAGATAAGCCTACTATGTCGATAGCCCGTTCGATACGTTGTGATTCATAAAGACCGTTGCAAACATCAATGTTTTGCTTATCACAGATAAGATTGATTAATACCTGTAACAATCCATGTCCTTAACAAAGGGTGCATGCACGTATAGGTTGAGCGTGTGTCTTGCGTCGTGTGCTGTGTGCATGCAGGCATGCGAGTGTTGCGTGCGTGCAAGGGTACGTTTCAGTGTTGCATGCATGGGTGCGTACGTGCGTGTGTTCGTGAGTGCATGTGTACGTGTCAGTGTTGCACGCCAGCATGCGTGCGTGTGTACGTGTCAGTGTTGCACGCCTACATGCGTGCGTGTCTTGCGTGCGTGCATGTGTACGTGCGGGGTGAGGCTACACGTCAGTCGACTGAGTTTTTCATCTCTGGTCATTAGATTTTCCAGCCGTTGGATATGAAATCAAGGGCCTCCAGTTTATCATCAAACTCCACCCCCCCCCCCCCCTGAGCCGCCAGCCACCATCGGCCGAACCGCCAGTCCCCGCCGCCCGCAGTCGGCTCGCCCTCCCCGAAACCACTCCCCACCGTCGGTCCGCCGCCACACCGGCCATCCCTCTAGCCCCCCCCCCCCCCCCCCCGCCGAGCTTTTTCTCCGAGGATCCCCACCCCACCGCCCAATGAACGCCCCCCCCCCAACCGCCGGTGACTGCCAAGTAGAGGTCTCATGACTTCGAATACCCACCGACCACTAATTTATTACCATTTCTGTCCTTCATATACGCGCTGACGGGTGGGCCCTATGGTAATGTGCTCTGCTGAATGTGGACCATTTGACTGGTCAATTGATCGTGTTATCAACAAATTACGAAGTTGTATGGTGAGCCAGTGACCGTATGATCACCCTAAAATGTACTCCTATTTTATTAAAACAGTACAGACTCAAACTACCATTTCTTTCTTTCATATACGGGCTTACAGGTGGGCTCACGGTTACGCGCCCCGATGGTGCAACACTAATTGCACCGCGTGGAACATTTGACTGGTCAATTGATTGTGTCATCAACAAAATACAGAGTTGTACGGGTGAGCCAGTGACCGTATAATCATGATATGTATTTGTTTAACCCAGTACAGATGCAAGGGCTCATATATACGCGCAAGCACTCACCGCTATAAGCGCACACACGTGAACCCTACCCCTATGAGCACCTTCGAGAGAGTGGGCCAGCATATATGATCTTGAGATTTTACGAAGTCACCATAGGTGCCTCGTAGTCGAGTGGAACGTCTCCTCCCACTGAACGTACATCGCCGGAAAATACTGTAATTAACACAAGATAAATGCGAGCACCGGGACTTTAACCTTGGTGGGCTCGAGAAACCACTGTCCTCTAACCAACCAACCACATGTTGGTTAGCACGACAAAATGTATGTGGTGACCATGATGAGCTTATTCTGAAGTCCAGTGACCATATCGTGCTTCCGCTTCAAATACAATGACCGTAAGTGTGGTCAACAAAATACGGAGCACGCATCAAATGCAAAGTCCATTAGTGTCATCAACAAAATATGGAGACGTATCGTGAGCTAGATACCGTTGTACTATTGTATATGCTTATTTTCTTAGTGGCCGATTGCGTGTGTGGTGTGGTGGGCACATCATTTCTAGTTGTGGTGGGTCAACATGAAGACTCATGGGTCGGTTCCATCCTGCGCCACATATAGGTTGGACAGAGACGTGTTATACGAAGACCCATGTGGAGGACTCGGTGTACAACACGAAGCTACCAGAGTCGCAGAGGACTCTATCCCCACTGGTGATAAGCCGACTATATATGATTTGTAACCCTAGGCCCTTAGTATGTTATACAAGCTTGGGGGCTAGTTCGTCGATAGTATACACACACGCACAATGCCTGGTATTCACGTGTACTTTGTACACACCCCTATCACTAATATACAGTACCAGGAGTAGGCTCTTTCTTCAACTGCAAGGGTCCGATCCGAACTAGGGTAAAACTTTGCCTCATATTACCATCCAGCCTAACAGCCAGGGATATCCTACCGAATGATATGATGAAATCATATCTGCCAACTACTAAGAGAGAGGTGTGTCGGGGGGGCAATGTGTGTGAGAGAGGCCTAAAGATAATGTGCGTGCGGGAGACACATAGGCACATATATGTACGTATAGAGGGCTAGTAGAGACCGTGCATGTGTATATGTGCATGTGAGAGAAACAGTGTTTTCCAACTGAGATTAGTGAAAAGAGTGGTACATAGTAGTCAGAAAGAGAGAGAGAGAAACAGAGAGAGCATGTGCGTGAGACACCCCGACACCCTGAGAGAGATTGTGAGCATGTGTGAAAGAGAAATGCCGATGCATATAAAGTGTGTGCACTTATGCGTTGGATAGAGAGAGATATAACGCGTTTGTGAGAACGGGGCGAGGCATAGTGCATCTACGTGTAAAAGGCGGTTCTACGCATTAAATTAAAATATAAATGGCATTATTATTTTTGGATGAGATCATGAATTTTGCAAATTGCGTATGGATGAAAATCGGTCTATCAGACACCCATAATCTATTGAATTCTAGCATGTGTTTATTTCATATTATCGATCCATAGAGTGAGAGCGGTTTGAAATACAGGCAATGGATGCTTTTGCAATTCATGTATAAACACTAATTAGTGCACTCCATGTTGTTAGTGTGAAGCACTTTATACATTTGTCAATTGCATGGATACATTCCAAATTGCTAGCTACGAAATAGAATACATGTCGAATTCAACATAAAGGGGGTTTCGAAGATTCGAATTCATAGGAAGTGCATTCATCTATTTGAACCCGAGATAATGGCATTTGTAAATCAGATGTAAAAGGGGGCATCAATCTTTGTTGTGAGTTTGAACATGCTATATATATTCATACGCATATCTAACTTTTTTTGGCAACCAAGGAGATTATATCTGGAACCATGCATGAACTGAGGTAAGTTGCATATTTTTTAATATATACTCGTGTACAATGTATATTCAAATGTACCCCCTCCATTCCAAAATAATTGTAGCTTTAGGATTTTCAAGAGTAAAGATTTGTGAAGTTTGACAAATCCTGAAAGTTCAATTCAAGAGAACCGAAAACGTTAATGCTTCTGCTCCCAAATATTGAACGAAGCGCCAAATAGGCCTCTGGTCACCCGAAACCGCGCGAGACTAATGTTTTGGTGGTAGGAAATTACTGTCCTGACTCTGGCCCGTGTAGCCTATCGGCCCGATGTCCAAAGGTCTAAACCGGGTAGGTTTGTAACTTCACCAAGACGCCAGTCTCAACCGCCTCCGAGAAGCATTCATACGCCGTGGGCGCCTACCCATGCGCTCGGCCGAAATCTATCCCGCCCACATTTGGGACACCTGACATGACTGTCCTAACCGCAACCCGCAATATGTCCGAAATTTTAGATGGGGGCAAAGTTTGTAACTTTCCTCAAATTTCAAACAAGCGCGTCTCAAACCAAAACATTGTTCCCCCTTAGTTCCCTACCTCCCCCCGTTTCCCCATTCATACTCCATGGGCGCGAAAACGGCCTCTCCACCAACCGCGAAACCCCAGCCTCCTCCGTCCTCCACCCCATAGCGGCCAATCCACCGCTGCCCTCCTCCATCACGCCGGAGCCAGTACCCCGACGTCGTCGTCCAACGTAACCACAACCGCAACGCCCTCAAGGACTTAGCAGCTGAAGTCGAGGCAGAGCTGCCTCCGCGACGTCGACGCCGACGTGCACCGTACTAGAACCACTCCGACCACGCCGTCCTGCGCCTCCCTGCTGTGACTCCACTATCGCAACCGTCCACCGCACCGGAGTTGTTCCCGCTACGCCGTCGTTCGCCGCCTCGGATCTGCTTCCTTGCCGCCGACAAACAGCCACCGCACCACACTCAACAACTTGTCCATGGGTCCATCCAAGGCTGCACCGTCCTTCACAACTTCTGGTTTCCGGCGAACAACAAGAAGATCGTCGGAAAAACAGAATGAGGACACAGCACTGCCAGCAGAAAGAGGTACTCCTCTTCCCTTATTCGTGCAAATATTACGTCTCCGCTCACACCGTATTCATCCCACGAAAGAAACTAGTTGAGCGCTTCTTACTGCATCTTCTTCGTGATACTAAATGCACAAGGTTTCCTCCCTTTTACTATTTCACCTTTGCTAGAGGTCAGTAGCCCGCCTGGATTTCAATTCAGGGTCAGTCGGACCGCAATTAAAAGAAGCAGCACCCGCTTAGGCGCGCGGAGCACCTAGTCCGCCTGTTCCCCGGGGAAGCGGCGCATCGGTGTCTATCATAGGGGTGTGGGGCACGGGAGCTGCTTGCGCCTGATCTGGAGGTCGGCGGGGATTGAATGGATGGCCGGGGAGCGGTGCCAAGCACGGTGGTGCGGTGAGGTCGAGGGGAGGGCGCAGGCAGGGGAGGAATACTGGACCGGTGGTCGCTGGCGTTTCGAGGAAGATCGTCATAACTGACTGGCTGGAGGTAGATGAAGGCGATCTGCCCGTTCTTTGTACATCGGATGGTGCAAAAAAAATGGACTGGCCTATTTGCTTTCAGTCGACTGTTATTTTCATAGAGTCCTGTAGTAATTTAGTGTGCCATGCATGTTGTAGAGCTATCATATGTCTCTCGTCATTTATTTCTCACCGACCTGCTATCTGCTACCTTTACACTGTACTAATTGTGCACACACTTCACCCATACTCACACTATTGTTTTTTTATGCATGGGTATTTCAGACTCTGACGCAGTGTTGATGAATGCAGAAAAGAAAAGACAGAAGTCGCTCCAGTGTAACTCGAAGATAAGCACTAAGCGTTTCAGCGCTCTAATGGGTGCAGTGTCAGCAGTTGGAGACAGTAAACGTAGCTCTGCAGTTGATGATCTCAATTGCCACACACAACCATCCCAGGTGCTTGCTTTAACTTCACGCTGTCAAATGTGGTTGCATGTTGCATATTGTGTCTAGCTTGATTGCTTCCAATTTGGTTAAACTGCATCTGCTTACCTTACACATTATACCTTTGATAATGACATGCCTTCCTGTTTTTGATACATACTACATATGTCTATTAACCATGTTCGTACATCAAACTAATGCTCTTTTGTATCCCTCGTCAATCACTTATGATGAGACAGTCACCCGAGTGGGTTACTTTGTAGCGACCCGACCCAAAATCGGTCAAGTCCTTGTGTAGCTGTACCATCCCAAGATCATGCTGGCACACACAGTACATTGATGCAAAGATTCAAAGTTCAATCACACCTGAATTTATTACACGATTCTCATATCGAGTCTTTATTACATCATAATAAATTTGGCCGAAGGCCAACTCATGAGAAATAAACTAAATAAAGCTGCGGAAGCGTATACGAATAGCGAGTCCATCCGACTCCATAGGGCAATCGCCAAGCGTGGATCATAGCCTCACTCCTGGTCGGAAAACTCCTCTGCAACATAAGACGTTGCAGCCGTGTAGGTCAGCATGTTGAATATGCCGGCAAGTCATAGAGAGAACAACAATAATAATGCTAACACTATATGCAATTTGGCTGTGGGGCTCTAAGTTTTATGTTTTTGCGAAAAAGCCAATTTTTTCCTATGACAATGGACTTGCTTGCAATTACTAAAAAATCTTGGTTGTTATTGAGATGGTTCTGCCAACCAATGTCTCATTCCCAATTATTAAATAACCCCTCAATTAATTTATTAAGTTCGGTGTTGATATTTCCGAAATACTCCAATTTCCAGAGGCTCATTTGTCCATAACCGGGGACACGGCTAATCGATTAGGTTGCTACTCTGCATAGTCTTGTGCACTTTACCCGCAAGAATCGTTCCCTCCTTTATGTCCTCGCACTGCCTGGTGTTTGAAGACGGGATGAACGAAACAGGGTCTTCCGTAGAGTTTCTCTGGGCACTGTCGGTGCCCATCCATGTCCTACCGTTCTTCTACATCTGCTGGCACCGTCCGTCCAGAGTCACGCCTAGGGTCAACCCAGCCAGAGCCCATAATGGCTTGCGGCTGCACAGGTAAGCTTCCGGTCAAGGTGTATCCATCCGTCTCTTCGTGGCTGGGTGAAGCTTTCCGCAAGATGTCATGACGCTTCTCCATGCATCCCGGCCATCTGCTGGTTTCTCCAGGGTGCCCGTCAACCGTCCTCCACCCAGTAGTGAATTTGAAGTCCATCTTGAGCTTGAAGTCATGGGGTTGTCATCATATTGACTCTCACATCTCCCTTATGAATCTCTCAACCAACCCCGTCTACGAGCATAGCAAAATAAACTACATCGTCCCGCGCAATGGTAAGGAGAATTGGGTTCATCCTACCTCATGATACTACTCAAGAACATAACTTAAAATTCTCCTACTGCATGCATGGTGGGGAGGCAAAATTCTAATGCAACAAAATCATAGGTATTGTAAAACATGATCAAATGACTTGCCTGGCTGACGGTCTTCGAAAGCTAGCGACTTGTGATAGCAAGCTTCGCACTCCGGAAATTCTATCGAAGCAAACAATAATCATATAAGCATACGAACATACAATAACTTAACATAACAGCATGTTAACATAAATCACACAAAACAGTCAAACCAAAACCGAAGAAAACTCGAAGAAATCCAAGCCAACAACTAACAAGAAAATAAAATAAACTTTTTATTTTCTGTAAATAAAAGTTCACGTTCTAAAACTATAGAAACTAATCTAAAATAAATTATAACAGAGGTAAAATAAAATTTTAAAAAAACTAGAACAGCAGAAAACAGTAGCTAACTAAATAAACTAGAAAAGCTTGTTTTCGCATAAAAACTATTTTTAATAAATACTATAAATACCCAAATAAATTCCCACTTCTAGGCAAGGTCAAAACAACGCTGTGACAAAAAGAATCACTAAATAAAATAATCCTAACTCAATTTATAGCAGAAAAACTAATCTGACTAAAACTAATATAAAACAATTTTTAAAAACCTAAACATGGCCGAATCTAATTTTCTACATGAACTATAGGAATTTTGCAAACTAGAGCAAAAAGAATCAACTAAAAAATTTAAATAACCTAAAAGATATAGATTTTTCAAGATTGGAACCATTCTGTTTTTAAAACAGAACGTAAATAACAGGAAAAAAACTAATGGGCGCTATTGGGCTCGGGTGGTGTGATCTGAAACTAAACAGCGCTCGGTCGTTTATTAACATACGCGTACAGTGTATAACTAAAAGAAACCGGTTAACCGGTTTAAATCTAAACCTAAAAAAACTGTACACTAAACCGTCTAAGAAAACGAGTTACTAAACCGATCTAACGGTTCGATCTAAAAGAAAAAAATAGAGGAGTGCTCGCTTACAGCGACGTTGACGACGTAGGCGACGGCGGCGACTCGGGCGATGGCGGTGCGGCGGCTCCGGTCGTCGGGGAGGAAGGCGGAGTGGTCGGGGAGGTGCGGCAGAGCTTGGGGAAGTCGGGGGCGGCCTCGGTGGTGGTTGAAGACGGCGGTGACGAGCGGAACGAGCTCGTCAAGCTCCTGTGCTCGACGTGCTCCGGCGATTGGCGTAGATGCTCGGGGGCGATCCTGTGATGAGAGAAGGAGTCCGAAACCATGTCAAAACGATGCATAACATCGAGGGAAGCTCATAGGTGGAAGAGGGAGGCGTGCTGTTGCTCACCGGCGGTGGAGGCGGTGATGAACTGAGGCGGCTGCGGCGAGATCCAAAGGAGGAGGGCGTGAGCTGCGGTGGGTTTTGGGCTAGGGTTTTAGGGGGATTCGACGGAGGAGACCGAGGGGTATTTATAGGGCACCTTCGTGGAGCAGGGGGCGACTCGGGATCGTGATCCCGTGGAATCCGGACGCGGCGGCTGTGTCGAACGCGCTCTGGCGCGGCATAGCGTGGGCGAGGGGAAAGAGATGAGGTGGGGCCGGCGCGTCGGTGAGAGAGGGAGAGAGGAGAGCGAGCGGGCGACCGAGGGGGAGAGGGATTCGGGCGTGCGGCGCTGGGGCAGGCCGGCTCGGTCGCTGGCTGGGCCGGCTGGCTCCTGGGCGTTGGCTGGGCCGGTTGGCCTGGCTCGGGCGTCGGCTGGGCCGGTTGGCCTGGCTGGCGCCTGGGTTTTTTTTTTTGAATATAGACAGGAGAAAAAGTAAAATATAGAGAAATCTATAATATTTTTATATAGGACATATATATATCAATAAAATCAGAAAAACAAATCCTACAACGTGAATATTTTTTCCAGAGGCAAAACAGAAACAAAATAAAAAAGATTTTTTTGTAGATTCCAAATAAAATCAAATTTGAATTCAAACTTTTTGGCAATATTTTCTTCTGACATTTTTTTCTTTGGAGTGTCATGTTTACTCCTCTCATACTTTTTCTCAAGTATTTGTCAGGTACTTCTGAAATAAATTTCAATTGCCAAAATCAAATTCAAATTCAAATAAAACTCAAATGCCTCTAAAATTTCCAAATGCCACTCAATTCAAACCAAATGCATAGATGCTTAGCTATAATTGTAGAACATTCCAAATTGAAAATTTGGGATGTTACAAACCTACCCACCTTAAGATGAATCTCGCCCTCGAGATTCGGGTTGGCTAGCAAATAGGTGCGCGTGGTCTCGATGGAGATCCTCTTCTCGCTCCCAGGTGGCTTCCTCCTCGGAATGATGACTCCACAGAACCTTGCAAAACTTGATGATCTTGCTGCGGGTGACTCTGTTCGCAGTCTCGAGGATTTGGACGGGTTTGTCCTCATAAGTCAGATCACTGTCGAGTTGTATGGCCTCTAGGGGCACTGTGTCTCTCAAAGGAATATCAGCCATCTTGGCATGGCATTTCTTCAGCTGAGAAACATGGAAGACATCATGAACTCCGGACAATCCTTCCGTTAATTCCAGCTTGTAAGCAACTTCTCCTCTGCGTTCGAGGATTTTGTAGGGGCCAATGAATCGTGGTGCTAACTTTCCTTTAACACCAAACCTCTTGATTCCACGAAGTGGGGACACACTGAGATATGCTCGGTCTCCCGCTTCGTACGTTACTTCCTTGCGTTTACTATCGGCATGACTCTTCTGCCCCGATTGAGCTACCTTGAGTCTATCTCAAATCATCTTGACCTTCTCTTCGGAGTCTCTGATAAGATCGGAACCAAAAGATTTCGGTCTCCAACACCATCCCACAGCAATGGGGTTCTACACCTCCTTCCGTATAGAGCTTCGAAAGGGGCCATCTTCAGACTGGTCTGATAGCTGTTGTTGTACGAGAACTCTGCGTATGGCAGATTGTCATCCCAGCTAGACCCATAGTCTACCGCCCAGGATCTCAACATGTCCTCCAGAATCTGGTTGACTCTCTCGGTCTGTCCATCTGTTTGCGGATGAAAAGTTGTACTGAACTCCAGCCTCGTACCCAAAGTTTCATGCAACTGATTCCAAAACTTTGAGGTAAATTGCGTTCCTCTATCTGACACGATAATCCTCGGAACTCCATGCAGACATACGATCCTGGTCATGTATATCTTGGCTAACTTAGCGCTGGTATATGTAGTCTTCACGGGAATGAAATGAGCTACCTTGGTCAAGCGATCAACCACTACCCAGATGGAATCATAACCTGAACGGGTCCTCGGTAATCCTGTGATAAAATCCATCCCAAGTTTTTCCCATTTCCACTCACGAATCGGCAGTGGTTGAAGTAACCCTGCTGGCTTCTGATGTTCCACTTTTACTCGCTGACAAACATCGCATACTGCTACGTACTCGGCAATATCCTTCTTCATACCTGTCCACCAGAAACTTTCCTTCAAATCCAGATACATCTTGGTGTTGCCTGGGTGAATCGAGTACGGTAAATCATGGGCCTCCTGAAGAATTAACTTCCTGACCTCTGGGTCATTGGGCACATATATGCGATCCTCAAACCATAAAGTTCTGTGCTCGTCTTCACGAAAACCTTTAGCCTTTCTGTTGCTCATATTTTCCTTTATCTTTGCAATTTCCTTGTCCGTCTTCTGGGCTTCACGGATTCTTTCGGTCAAAGTGGACTGAATATCCAGGGTGGCGACATATCCTCTCAGTACTATCTCAAGTCGGAGCTCTCTGAGATCGTCGGCTAATTCCTGAGGTAATCCTCCAGCTATGAGGGTGTTCACATAGCTTTTACGGCTCAAGGCATCTGCTACAACATTTGCCTTCCCTGGGTGATAATGCAGTCTCATGTCATAGTCCTTGACCAACTCTAGCCATCTCCTCTGCCTGAGGTTCAATTCTTCTGCGTGAAAATATACTTCAAGCTCTTATGATCCGTGTAAACATCACAACTATTTCCGACAAGGAAATGTCTCCATGTCTTGAGTGCGTGCACTATGGCTGCTAACTCCAAATCGTGTGTGGCATAATTCATCTCGTGAGGTCGTAGCTGTCTGGAGGTATAAGCTACAACTTTTCCTTCTTGCATGAGCACTCCTCCGCGTCCTTAACGAGAAGCATCACAATATACCTGGTAATCCTTGTGTATGTCCGGCAAAATGAGCACTGGGGCTGTAACCAGACGTTTCTTCAGCTCCTGAAAACTGGCCACAATCCTCGGTCCAAATGTACTTGGCTTCCTTCTTCAGCAGCTCGGTCATGGGTTTAGCAATCTTGGAGAAATTCTCAATAAACCTCCGATAATATCCTGCGAGTCCGAGAAAACTGCGGATCTCCTTGACTGAGGTGGGGGACTGCCAGTTGGTGACCGATTCAACCTTGGTGGGGTCGGCTGCTATTCCTTCTCTTGAAATAACATGTCCGAGGAATCCGACTTCCTTCAGCCAAAATTCACATTTGCTGAACTTGGCATATAACTGATGTTCTCGGAGTTTCTCCAGAACTAGACGCAAATGTTCCTTATGTTCTTCCTCGCTCTTGGAGAAAACCAATATGTCATCGATGAACACCACGACAAACTTGTCCAGATATTCCATAAATACCTTGTTCATCATGCTCATAAAATACGCAGGGGCATTACTCAATCCGAATGACATGACTGTATACTCATATAAACCATACCTAGTGGTGAAAGCTGTTTTGGGTATATCATGTTCACGAATCATCAACTGATGATACCCTGATCGAAGATCGATCTTGGAGAATACCTTGGCTCCAACTAGCTGATCAAATAAATCGTTAATCATCGGCAGAGGGTACTTGTTCTTGATGGTCACGTCATTCAATGAACCATAATCCACAACCATTCTCAGGGTTCCATCCTTCTTCTCTACCAAAAGAACTGGGGCTCCCCAAGGTGACGAGCTTGGCCGAATATATCCCTTCTCCAATAATTCCTTGATTTGCTTCTTGATCTCTTCCAAATCATTCGGGGGCATCCGATAAGGTCTCTTGGATATTGGGGCTGTGCCGGGCAATAACTCAATCAGAAATTCAATGTCTCTGTCCGGTGGCATTCTTGGTAATTCCTCCGGAAATACATCAGGAAAATCTTGCACTACGGGCACTTCCTCCTGAACAACTCTTGTGAGGGAATTCACCTGATGCTTCGTCGGGGTGCGTCTGGATACATACTTGATCCTTTTCTGCTCCGGGGTGGTGAGCAAAATCGTCTTGTGGGCACAGTCGATGTTTCCTTCAATCTTGGTCAACCAATCCATGCCTAGGATTACATCCAAACTCTGGGATTCCAATACTATGAGGTCTGCGGGAAAATCATGATTTCCGATGCTGAGGGTCGAATGACAGCCTAAGCCTGTCGTCATCTCTCCTCCTGGGGAAGTGACCTGAAGAGGGGTTCTAAGGGTTCTAGTGGGCAACCCGTACTTTTCCACAACTACCCTTGATATGAATGAATGTGTTGCACCGGAATCAAAGAGTACCAATACTAGACGTGAATTTAATAAAAACTTACCAACCACAGTGTCTGGCTGATCATAGACGTCCTCCACGTCAATGTGATTCACCTGAGCACGAGGAAAAGGGTTGGCTTCTTTGCTGAGCTTCCATTGCCGTTGCCGTTTCCATTCCTCTGCTTAGCCTCCGGGCAGTCGGTGGCATAGTGTCTTGTCTTCTGGCACTTGAAATAGGTGATGTGACTCAGATCCTTCTGAGCCGGGGCAGGATGATGTTGGTTGCCATTGCCTCCACTGCCTGACTTGGAGTTGTTGTCGTGGTTGCGATTGTTCCCATTCCCTCCATGGTTATGTCCTCCATGATTATGTCCTCCATGGTTGTGATGGGTATGTCCTCCCGAGTATGGGGCATAGCGGGGCTTCTGCTGAGCTCCGGAGTTGTACTTTCCATGGCCATATTTCCACTTGCGGCTATCAATCTGCTGATGCTTGCCTTCAAGTATGGTGGCCTTGTCAACCAGTTCCTGATAGTTGTTGAAGGTAGCCACCATTAGCTGCATTCCCAGCTCATCATTGAGTCCCTCGAGAAACTTCTCCTGCTTTGTGGCATTTGTGGCCACATCATCTAGGGCATAGCAAGATAATTTGCTGAACTCATCCACGTACTGCCCCACAGTACGGTTCCCCTGGCGTAAGTTGCGAAACTCACGCTTCTTCAGACTCATGGCTCCAGCTAAGACATGAGCGGTGCGGAAAGCCTGCTGGAACTGATCCCACATGATGGTGGCGATGGGATAAGTGGCGGTGTAGTTCTCCCACCAAGAGGTTGCAGGTCCATCAAGCTGATGTGCGACGAAGCGCACCTTCTCTGCATATGTGCATCCAGCAGTGGCTAACTCCCTTCCGACCTTGCGGAGCCAATCATCGGCCACAATCGGCTCAGTGCTGCTAGAGAACACTGGTGGATTCAGCCTTAGGAAGCGGGTCAAGTTGTCAACAGGGGGTGGTGGTGGTGGATTGTTGTTGTTGTTGTTGTTCTGGTTCTAGATGAGTATCTGCATCAGGGCATTCTGCTGCTGGATCAGCTGGGTGAGCTCCGGCGGAAAGTTGGAATCGGGGTCACGTCTCGGAGGCATCTGGTGTTTTGGAGTGGATGAGAAATTAGAATAGAACAAGGGTCTAATGAGAAAATAGCACTACCCATATGAATGCACAATCATAATCACACCAATCATTTATTCATTCATCTCAAACAAGATTCATTCTCGGATTACAAAATCTCACGACTAATCGAAATAACGGCCTAACTGATTGACAGGAAAAAAAATAACATGGCGGTCGACTAAATGTCTTCATCAATTATCCTTGCGTCCTCCGGTGCGGCGTCCCCTGGTGCGGTGTCCCCTGGTGCGGCGCCTCCTCTTGCGGCTTCCTTCGGTGGAGCTCTCTTCATAATCCTGGTCATTGCTCACGAGGGGTCCATCATCTCCACTCGGAAAAAAGGTCTTCTCCCAGGTCCATCTTCTCCTCTAATGCGGCAACATCAATCTTCAGCTTGTCGACTCTCTCCATGAAATCCTTGACTTCATTCTCATGCTCATAGTGGGCTTCACGTGCTGCATCCTCCAGTTCAATTTCACGAAGATGCAACTTTTGGACCGTCTTCAAGCTCCTGCGCATCTGAACCTCTAGAGCCCTGATGTGAGCCTCCAAGTCTTAGACATATGAGCGAACGGAGTCGTCATCTATGGTGCAGATGATCTCTCCATCTGCAGTCCTGCGAGAAATCATGGTGTGGTCTGATCCAACGAGCTCGACCCTGTATTCCTCCTGGATGCATCCAAGTGCACTATGAACTGCTATGTCTCTCCCGAGGATCCAAGTGGGAGCAGTGAACCTGAAGTCAATGGGTGCCGAGAGACTTCCGAAAGTCCTCCCTGGTATGTGCACCTTAATCCTATAGCGACGGTCTTCTGGAAATGCCATGATAGGGGTCCCGGTGATAGACGGCAGAACAATCTTCAATTCCTTGGTGATCTGGACCAGCCTCCTGCCGAAAAGCATTGTCTCATCTGGCTAGCAAAACTCCGGGAGCAGAACTGGGATGAACTTGACGGCCATCTAGAATGTTGAAAATCGGAGAGAAGTCAGAAATGAACAGGGGAGAATTACGGAATGATAAGGACATGAAATAAAATAGTCTCTTCCTATGGTTTTCCGATCCTAGGGGTTACGTCCTACGGTCAGTGTGTGCTCTGAATACCATCTCTGTAGCGACCCGACCCGAAATTGGTCAAGTCTCTGTGTAGCTGTACCATCCCAAGATCATGCTGGCACACACAGTACATTGATGCAAAGATTCAAAGTTCAATCACACCTGAATTTATTACACGATTCTCATATCGAGTCTTTATTACATCATAATAAATTCAGCCGAAGGCCAACTCATGAGAAATAAACTAAATAAAGCTGCGGAAGCGTAGACGAATAGCGAGTCCATCCGAATCCATAGGGTAATCGCCAAGCGTGGATCGTAGCCTCACTCCTGGTCGGAAAACTCCTCTGCAACATAAGACGTTGCAGCCGTGTAGGTCAGTATTTTGAATATGCTGGCAAGTCATAGAGAGAACAACAATAATAATGCTAACACTATATGCAATTTGGCTGTGGGGCTCTAAGTTTTATGTTTTTGCGAAAAAGCCAATTTTTTCCTATGACAAAGGACTTGCTTGCAATTACTACAAAATGTTGGTTGTTATTGAGATGGTTCCGCCAACCAATGTCTCATTCCCAATTAATAAATAACCCCTCAATTAATTTATTAAGTTCGGTGTTGAGATTTCCGTAATACTCCAATTTCCAGAGGCTCATTTGTCCGTAATCGGGGACACGGCTAATCGATTAGGTTGCTACTCTGCAGAGTCTTGTGCACTTTACCCGCAAGAATCATTCCCTCCTTTATGTCCTCGCACTGCCTGGTGTTTGAAGAAGGGATGAACGAAACAGGGTCTTCCGTAGAGTTTCTCTGGGCACTGCCGGTGCCCATCCATGTCCTACCATTCTTCTACATCTGCTGGCACCGTCCGTCCAGAGTCACGCCTAGGGTCAACCCAGCCAGAGCCCATAATGGCTTGCGACTGCACAGGTAAGCTTCCGGTCAAGGTGTATCCATCCGTCTCTTCGTGGCTGGGTGAAGCTTTCTGCAAGATGCCATGACGCTTCTCCATGCATCCCGGCCATCCACTGGTTTCTCCAGGCTGCCCGTCAACCGTCCTCCACCCAGTAGTGAATTTGAAGTCCATCTTGAGCTTGAAGTCATGGGCTTGTCATCATATTGACTCTCGCATCTCCCTTATGAATCTCTCAACCAACCCCGTCTACGAGCATAGCAAAATAAACTACATCGTCCCGGGCAATGGTAAGGGGAATTGGGTTCATCCTACCTCATGATACTACTCAAGAACATAATTTAAAATTCTCCTACTGCATGCATGGTGGGGAGGCAAAATTCTAATGCAACAAAATCATGGGTATTGTAAAACATGATCAAATGACTTGCCTGGCTGACGGTCTTCAAAAGCTACCGACTCGTGATAGCAAGCTTCGCACTCCGGAAATTCTATCGAAGCAAACAATAATCATATAAGCATATGAACATACAATAACTTAACATAACAGCATGTTAACATAAATCACACAAAACAATCAAACCAAAACCAAAGAAAACTCGAAGAAATCCAAGCCAACAACTAACAAGAAAATAAAATAAACTTTTTATTTTCTGTAAATAAAAGTTCACGTTCTAAAACTATAGAAACTAATCTAAAATAAATTATAACAGAGGTAAAATAAAATTTTAAAACAACTAGAACAGCAGAAAACAGCAGCAAACTAAATAAACTAGAAAAGCTTGTTTTCGCATAAAAACTATTTTTAATAAAGACTATAAATACCCAAATAAATTCCTACTGCTAGGCAAGGTCAAAACAAAGCAGTGACAAAAAGAATCACTAAAATAAAATAATCCTAACTCAATTTATAGCAGAAAAACTAATCTGACTAAAACTAATATAAAACAATTTTTAAAAACCTAAACATGGCCGAATCTAATTTTTTACAGAAACTATAGGAATTTTGCAAACTAGAGCAAAAAGGATCAACTAAAAATATTAAATAACCTAAAAGATATAGATTTTTCAAGATTGGAACTATTCTGTTTTTAAAACAGAACGTAAATAACAGGAAAAAAACTAATGGGCGCTATTGGGCTCGGGTGGTGAGATCTGAAACTAAACAGCGCTCAGTCGTTTATTAACATACGCGTACAGTGTATTACTAAAAGAAACCGGTGAACCGGTTTAAATCTAAACCTAAAAAAACCATACACTAAAACCGTCTAAGAAAACGAGTTACTAAACCGATCTAACGGTTCGATCTAAAAGAAATAAAATAGAGGAGCGCTCGCTTACAGCGACGTTGACGACGTAGGCGACGGCGGCGACTCGGGCGATGGCGGTGCGGCGGCTCCGGTCGTTGGGGAGGAAGGCGGAGTGGTCGGGGAGGTGCGGCAGAGCTTGGGGAAGTCGGGGGCGGCCTCGGTGGTGGTTGAAGACGGCGGTGACGAGCGAAACGAGCTCGTCAAGCTCCTGTGCTCGACGTGCTCCGGCGATTGGCGTAGATGCTCGGGGGCAATCCTGTGATGAGAGAAGGAGTCCGAAACCATGTCAAAACGATGCGTAACATCGAGGGAAGCTCATAGGTGGAAGAGGGAGGCGTGTTGTTGCTCACCGGCGGTGGAGGCGGCGATGAACTAAGGCGGCTGCGGCGAGATCCAAAGGAGGAGGGCGTGAGCTGCGGTGGGTTTTGGGCTAGGGTTTTAGGGGGATTCGACGGAGGAGACCGAGGGGTATTTATAGGGCACCTTCGTGGAGCAGGGGCGACTCGGGATCGTGATCCCGTGGAATCCGGACGCGGCGGCGGCGTCGAACGCGCTCTGGCGTGGCATAGCGTGGGCGAGGGGAAAGAGATGAGGTGGGGCCGGCGCGTCGGTGAGAGAGGGAGAGAGGAGAGCGAGCGGGCGACCGAGGGGGAGAGGGATTCGGGCGTGCGGCGCTGGGGCAGGCCGGCTCGGTCGCTGGCTGGGCCGGCTGGCTCCTGGGCGTTGGCTGGGCCGGTTGGCCTGGCTGGCGCCTGGGTTTTTTTTAATATAGACAGAGAGAAAAAGTAAAATATAGAGAAATCTATAATATTTTTATATAGGACATATATATATCAATAAAATCAGAAAAACAAATCCTACAACGTGAACATTTTTTCCAGAGGCAAAACAGAAACAAAATAAAAAAACTTTTTTTGTATATTCCAAATATAATCAAATTTGAATTCAAACTTTTTGGCAATATTTTCTTCTGGCATTTTTTTCTTTGGAGTGTCATGTTTACTCCTCTCATACTTTTTCTCAAGTATTTGTCAGGTACTTCTGAAATAAATTTCAATTGCCAAAATCAAATTCAAATTCAAATAAAACTCAAATGCCTTTGAAATTTCCAAATGCCACTCAATTCAAACAAAATGCATAGATGCTTAGCTATAATTGTAAAACATTCCAAATTGAAAATTTGGGATGTTACACACTGTGAGACGCCCTACTTGTTTAAAGAGTGCAGTGTCATCCTCCCCACATGATTATCAAGAAACAGCAAGGCTAAATGAAGATAGTCAACGTAGCTCTCTAGTTGATCACCGCAATTCCCCCACACCACCATCGCAGGTGCTTGCTCTTACTTGGTAGTGTGATATGTGGTTGCATGTTGCATATGGTGTCTACCTTGTAATGCTTCTAATTAGGGTAAATTGCATCTGCTTAGTTAACACATTATACCTATGAATATGACATGCCTTCCTGTTTTTGGTACATACTACGTCTTTCTATTAACCATGTTCTTACATCAAACTACTTTTCTTGTGTATCCCTCATCAATGCTCCTAATTTGTTCAATTGCATCTCCTTAGCTTACACATTATACATGTGAATATGACACGCCTTCCTGTTTTTGGTACATACTACATCTGCCTATCACATCGTGTTCTTACATCAAACTATTGTTCTTGTGTATCCTGCGCCTATCGCTTATGATGAGACAGTCACGCGCGTGGGTTAATATGAGAAGCAATACTCTTATAAAGAATGCAATTTCATCCTCTCCACATGATTCTCAAGAAACAGCAAGCCTAAATGAAGATATTGAACGTAGCTCTATACCTGAAGACCGCACTTCCCCTACACCACCATCACAGGTGCTTGCTCTAACTTCGCAGTGTGATATGTGGTTGCATGTTGCATAGGTGTCTAGCTTGTAATGCTTCTAATTAGGGTAAATTGCATCTGCTTAGTTTACACACTATGCCTGTGAATATGACATGCCTTCCTATTTTTGGTACACACTACATCTATGTGTTAACCTTGTTCTTACATGAAACTACCTCTCTTCTGTATCCTGCATCAATCACTTATGATGAGTCACCTTTATTCGTTGCATATTGCATATTATTTCTAGCATGTTGCCATGTATTGCTTCTAATTTGGTCAAATACATTTGTTAGGGCACCCTTTTAATTTGGCAGAGTGATATTGGTTTCATCTTTCATATGGTTTCTAGCTTGCATCGATTCTAACAAGTTCAAGCACCTTGTGCTTAGTTTACACTTTATACATCATACATGTCAATATGTCACGCCGTCCTATTTTTCATACATATTCCATCCTCCTATCATGCGGCTACCTTACATGAAAGTAGTGTTCGTCAGTATCATGCATCAATGAGTTCTGAAGAGCAAATTTTATTCCTTTTTCTTGTGGGTTTGACTTGACATGGCAAAATCAAGAAAGAGGAAGGAAAAGAGTAAGGAAGGCAATGATGGTGGTCCTCTGCAGCAACGTAAACAGAGCATCTGTACCGATTCTCCTTGTACTGATGGTGCATTACAAGGTCCAAGTCTCCGCTCCCCTACTCCACCATCCAAGGTGCTTACTCTAACTTGGCGGTGTGATATCTGGTTGCATGTTGCATATGGTGTCTAGCTCGTATTGCTCCTAATTAGTGTAAACTGCATCTGCTTAGCTTACACATGATACATGTGAATATGACATGCTTACTTGTTTTTGGTACATACTATATCTGTCTATCACACCATGTTCTTACATGAAACTACTCTTCTTGTGTATCCTGCATCAGTCACTTATGATGGGACACCTTTAAGTTGGCAGTGTGATATTGGTTTGCGTCTTGAATATGATTTCTAGCATGTATTGCTTCTAGTTTGATGAACGCCACCTATGACGAGACAGTTTTAACTTGGCAGAGTGATATTGATTGCACCTTCCATATGGTGTCTTGCAGTGTTTCTAATTTGTTGAAGTGCCTTCTGCTTAGTTACCACATCATAGGTGTGAATATGTCAAGCCGTCCATTTTTTTGTACATATTACATCCTCGTATCATGACTTTGCCTTTCATCAGAGTAGTGTTCGTCAGTATCATGCATGAATGAGTTCTGAAGAGCGAATGATATTCCTTTTTCTTGTCGGTATGACCTCACAATGCAAAATCAATAAAGCTGAAGGAAATTGGCTAGGCATTGATTGATGGTGGTCCTTCCGATCAACTGAAACGGAGGTTCTCTACAGATTCTACTCCGCCATCCTCCCAACAAGATTCGCAAGACAACGCAAGGCTAGACAGTCAACTTAGCTGTGTAGATGATGAGCACATCTCCCCTACTCCACCATCACAGGTGCTTGCTCTAACTTGGCACTATTATATGTGGTTGCATGTTGCGTATGATGTCTAGCTTGTATTGCTTCTAACTTTGTTGAATTGCATCTGCTTACCTTACACATAATGCCTGTGAATATGACATGTGTTCCTGTTTCTACATCAGACTACTATTCTTGCATATCCCGCATGAGTCACTTATGATAAGGCACCTTTAAGTCGCCACTGTGATATTGGTTGTGTCTTGCATATGATTTCTAGCATGTACTGCTTCTAATTTGTTGAAACGCCATACAGTTTGAACTTGGCAGAGTGATATTGGTTGCATCTTTCATATGGTGTCTAGCTTGCAGTGCTTCTAATTTGTTGAAATGTCTTCTGCTTAGTTACCACATCATAGGTGTGAAAATGTCACACCATCCTGTTTTTCATACATATTCCATCCTCGCATCATGTGTTTGCCTTTCATCCGAGTAGTGTTCGTCAGTATCATGCATGAATAAGTTCTGAAGAGCGAATTTTATTCCCTTTTCTTATCGGTTTGACTTCACAATGCAAAATCATTACAGCTGAAGGAAATTAGTCCGGCAGTGGATGGTGGTGGTCCTTCGGAGCAACTCAAACAAGGGGTCTCTACAGATTCTACTCCGCCATCCTCCCAACAAGATTCGCAAGACAACACAAGGCTGGACAGTCAACGTAGCTGTGTAGATGATGAGCACATCTCCCCTACTCCACCATCACAGGTGCTTGCTCTAACTTGACACTATTATATGTGGTTGCATGTTGCGTATGATGTCTAGCTTGTATTGCTTCTAACTTGAATTGCATCTGCTTACTTTACACATAATGCCTGTGAATATGACACGTGTTCCTGTTTCTAACATATGTGTACATGATGAGCACATCTCCCCTACTCCACCATCACAGGTGCTTGCTCTTACTTGGAACTGTTATACGTGGTTGTGTTTTCCGTATGATGTCTAGTTTGTATTGCTTCTGATTACGTTGAATTGCATCGGTGTAGCTTACAACTTATACCTGCAGCGATCACTTACCCATAAGACACATTTAACTTGGGACTATGATGTAGGTTGCATCTTGCATTATCTTCTAGCTTGTACTACTTCTAATTTCTTGAAATGGCACTTACGATGAGACACATTTTACCTGATAGAGTGATATTGGTTGCATGTTCATATGGTGCCTAGCTTTCATTTCTTCTAATTTTGTTGAAATGCCTTCCGCTTACTGTTTTTTCATACATATTCCATCCTCCTATCGTACGTGTGAATATGAAACGATGTCTTTTTTGTATATATTCCATCCTCCTATCCTGCGCTTGCCTTACAAAGTAGTGTTCATCTGTATCATGCATCAACCAGTTATGCAGAGCTAATTTTATTCATCTTCTTGTGGTTTTGACTTCATAAGGCAATGTCAGAAAATAGGAAGGAAAAGAGTAAGTTAGGGGATGTTGGTGGTCCTCCGCACCGACGCAAACAGAGACTCTCTAGATTTTCCACTTCTACTGCTAATGAAGTTGAAGTCCCAAGTCTACATGATGAGTTCATCTCCCGTACTCCACCATCGTAGGTGCTTGCTCTAAGTTGACAGTGTGATATTGGTTTTCATGTTGCATATGTTGTCTAGCCTGTATTTCTTCTATTTTGATTAAATTGCACCTGCTGAGTTTATACGTTATACATGTGCATATGACATGGCTTTCCGTGTCTAGAATACACTACATCTATCTATCATACCATGTTCTTACATCAAAGTACTGTTGTTGTGTATCCCGCATCAGCCACTCATGATTGGACGCTTTTAAGATGGCAGTTTGATAGTGGTTGCATCTTGCATTGATTTCTACGTTGTACTGCTTCTAATTTTTCGAATTGCCACTTATGACAAGACACTTTTAACTTGGCAGAGTAATATTGGTTGCATCTTTCATATGGTGTCTAGCTTGCATTACTTCTATTTTCTTGAAAAACCTTCTGCTTAGTTTGCACATCGTAGCTGTGAATATGTCATGCCGTCTTGTTTTTCTTACATATTCCATCCTCATACGGTTGTCTTACATCAAAGTATTGCTTGTCTGTATCATGCATCAATGAGTTCTGAAGAGTGATTTTATTCTTTTGTGTTGTGGGTACAGCTTGACATGGCAAAGTCAAAAAAGAGCAAGGAAAATAATATAGTAGGGAGTGTTGTTACTCGTCGGGTGAAACGGAAAAGGTTCTGCCGTCGAGATTCTGCTGGTACTTATAGTGCAATAGAAGGTCCAAGTCCACCGGCTAAATCTACAAACATGGTATCACCTGCTCCACCAGCCGTAGCATCCGCTTCAACTGTACCAGCATCTCAACCAGTTACTCGTTCGTTTGCTCCGGAACTGGCCAGTTCCCAAGCTGCCTTCACACCTAACACTACTTCCAAAGCACTGTTGACACAACAGGACTTGGCAAGATCAGATGAACCTCATGAGCATCAACACCAAGACGGTACCTGACCGAGTCAAGTTGCAGTTGCATGCTCCTTTATATGTACTCTCACAGTTTGATGTACACTAACACTTTCCATATTCGTTGTTGAACTAGCACCACGACGCAAGCGGAAACAGACATCAGGGATAATGCTTGACAGATTAACAAAATCTAAAGGAGGAAGAATGGAGATCCATTTTGAGGCAGGTTTAAAAAGGCCACGTGATGCTACAGAGTCAGCCAAGTTAGTATTAGAGGCAGTCGTTGCCGTTAGGTGTCATGCACGTATCCTCCCAACGTGGATCCAGTACAGGAATGAGAAAGACAATACCCAGTTTAACACCTTCCTTGATCATTTATCTGTAAGTAATGTTATTTATCGCAATTAGTAATATTGTCTTGCTCTTTCCCATACTTTCTAGCTTCCTCCTAATAAGACTCACATTCTTTTTTCAGCAGATGAGGTTCAAGTTGGATCCGAAAGATGATGCAACTAAACAAGCATGCACTCATGTTTTTCAGTCTACTCTGCGACAGTATCGGTACCACCTTAGAAAATCTCACTTTGAAGGCAAGGCTAACAATGAAATCGCCCAAACATCTCCAGTGGAATATATTACAGATGAAGACTGGACAGCCCTCGTTAAACACTGGTCTGATCCAAAGTATCAGGTAGGCTATATGTATTTGATCAGACCACATATTGAACCTGTATTTATGTATGTGCCTTACAAGTGTATCTTCTTCTAGGCTAACTGTTTGAAGAACAAAATCATTCGTTCTAAAGTGAAATTCCAACAGACAACAGGATCTTGTAGCTATATTTCACACTGCGAGGCTCTTGTAAATAGCTGCTGCTTCCTTCTTTTTTTTGTGCCATATTATAGTATCTATATTGACTTATTCCAAATACAGAGGAAAGCTCGTGCAGACCAAAAAGAACCTGAACAGAATGCAGTGCAAATCTTAAAGGATTGCCACACCAGCAAGATGAAGGGCATGAGCACACCAGTTCAAGCCGCTGTTGTAAGTCCTTACTCCTCCTGCCTTGAACTGATTGGTAATGTGATGTGTTCATTTAACTACTTGGTTTGCAGCCAATGTCAGTTACTCTGTTCACTTTTATTCACAGTTGTCTTAACGTATCATTTCACCTTACATGGTTTAAAAGAGATGAAGGATATTCTTTTGGTCTTGATCTGTAATCTAGGTGTTATGTTCACATGCGCACACAATGATAAAATAGCCTGTTTGTTTTATATCTGTTTGCCCATGATATGAATGATGTCATACTATGTTCATACTACTTTAAACCATGTCTCTTTATCCTTAGATGTCAACGAATGTGAGGAAATAGACAATACAGTAGGCATGCTACATGGACATATGTTCCGAAAGTGATTTTATTATGTAGTTAGCACTACAATACATGCTAATGTATTACAGTAGTTCACCAAAATAAGTTATGTATAAACGTTTAACCTAATTTATTTGTTTTTATCTCATTAGTAACTTATCTGGTACACTAATCTACAAGTTCAAACTTTCAGGAAGCTATGGAACAAATGATTGAACAGCTAACATGCCAACATTCGTCGGGCCCATTCCAATTGGGCTAAAAACGATTACGGGCCGAAATTGGCATGTGGCCCACTAAAAATATCTGGGCTTAAATCAGCATAAGCTTTCATATTTTTCTGGTAGGCCTGTGCCCATAGTGGGCCTTTAACAGGCGTAAACATAATTTGGGCCCTTAGTAAAAATAGGCCATTTACAGGTGTAAATATCTCGAGCCATAAAAAACATGGGCCTTTAATAGACCGAAGGTGAGATTGGGCCCTAATTGTGCCAAATAACCCACTGGACTTAGCAGGCCGAAATGGTGGCCCATTTGCGATGCGGATCTTTGACAGGCCAAAATTCGGATGGGCCATAAATGCACCGACCTAATACACGGGCCTTTAACAGTCCGGAACTTCGGTCGGGCTAGATTATCGTCATTTTTACATGGGCCGTTAATGGGCCCGATATGACGTTGGGCCACATATGTCCCATGGTTTACGTCCAGCGTTAACATGCCAAAAATGACAGCAGGCCGAAAGTGGCCCAAAGCTATAGTGGGCCTCTAACAGGCCAAAGTCAGACATGGCCGAATATGACCCAAATCCTTCACGGTCGTTTATGGGCCGAAAGTTTTGATGGCCTGTAAATGGGCCCAAATGAAGTCGGACCTTTAACAGGCCGGAAATACACCGGGCCGTAATTCGGCCCAATTACTTAGCGGACTGTTAACGGCCTAGAAGTGACCATCGGCCGCATTGATGACAAGTTTAGGACAGGCCGTTGACGGGCCGATTTGACAGAGAATGTTGGGCCTTTAGCTGGGCCGGCCCATTATGGTGTGCAGAATCTTATGGGCCTTTAGCTTGGCCGACCCATTATGGTCTGCTAAATTTTGTGGGCCTTTAGCTGGGCCGACCCATTATGGTATGCTAAATCTTATGGGCCTTCGGTTGGGCCGGCCCATTTAAACTTTGTGGGCCACTTTGGGCCAGTCCACGTGTCAACATATCATAGGCCCATCTCGACCGTTGGATGAGTGACACCTGTGCCAACGTGTAGCTGACGCGTGGATCCGTCAGCCAATGACAATTTTACATGTGGAAAATCGACATTGGTCGTGGCTGTTAACGGGTTATCGGATCCAAAATCTGACTCGATAGCTTAACGGCGTTCCGTTACGGTGGATGCCACGTGTCGGTCACCCTTGACGAAAGCACTTCTGTGACGCACGATTTATCGTCATGGACACTTCCGTGATGATAATATTGGCAATGTCATGGAATACTTCTACGATAGCACAGGTATGACTATCTTGATTCTGTCATAAATTTGTCATGGATGTACATGCATGTTAGAAAACGCGACCTACTGTGACAAACACGTATCATCACGGAAGTGTATATTTTTTGTAGTGCCTCATGTTTCAAATTTGTTACATAATGTTTACCATACGTGCATGCTACGAGACTTGCAAACTTCAACACAAGTATTTCTCAAATTCACAACTACTCAACTAGCACAACTTTAATATCACTATCTTCATATCTCAAAACAATCATCAAGTATCAAACTTCTCTTAGTATTCAATGCACTCTATATGAAAGTTTTTATTATATCCCTCTTGGATGCCCATCATATTAGGACTAGTTTCATAACCAAAGCAAATTACCATGTTGTTTAGGACTCTCAAAATAAAGTAATGAAGCATGAGACTTCAATAATTTCTACAAAATAAATCCACCGCCGTGCTCTAAAAGATATAAGTGAAGCACTAGAGCAATAACAAACTACTCCAAAAGATATAAGTGAAGATCAATGAGTAGTCGAATAATTATGTAACTATGTGAAGACTCTCTAACATTTAAGAATTTCAGATCTTGGTATTTTATTCAAACAGCAAGCAAAACAAAAGAAAATAAAATGACGCTCCAAGCAAAACACATATCATGTGGTGAATAAAAATATAGCTCCAAGTAAAGTTACCGATGAACAAAGACGAAAGAGGGGATGCCATCCGGGGCATCCCCAAGCTTACGATCTTGGTTATCCTTGAATATTACCTTGGGGTGCCTTGGGCATCCCCAAGCTTAGGCTCTTACCACTCCTTATTCCATAGTCCATCGAATCTTTACCCAAAACTTGAAAACTTCACAACACAAAACTCAACAGAAAACTCGTAGGCTCCGTTAGTATAAGAAAATAAATCGCCAATTCTGGTACTGTAATGAACTCATTATTTGTTTATATTGGTGTTAAACCTACTGTATTCCAACTTCCCTATGGTTTATAAACTCTTTTACTAGCCATAGGTTCATCAAAATAAGCAAGCAACACAATTAAAACAGAATCTGTCAAAAACAGAATAGTTTGTAGTAATCTGTATCAAACGTATACTTCTGGAACTCCAAAAATTCTAAAATAAATTGGTGGACCTGAGGAATTTGTCTAGTAATCATCTGCAAAAAGAACCAACTAAATAGTTGTAACAGCCCAAAAATTGGGTTATCAATTTTTGTGCTGTTATTCTCTCCTGGCACTCATTTTCAAAATTTTCTCCTGAGTTTGCTGGATGACTCTGAGAAATTTTGTCACTTCCAACCTTTCAAAACCTTGCTCATGTCTTTTTCAGTGGGCAAGACCTCATTTTCATCAGCTCACAACCTTTCAAACCCTAATTCCAATTTTTTTGGAATTTGGATAGGCCCTTTGTGCTAACAAAGGAGCCATCATTTTCCTTGCTCTGTTGATCCCCCCATTTGTTCCCAGAGATCCTCCTATCTTTATGAACCTTGGGTATGCAAAAATATTGCTAGTCCAATGCAATATTTTTGAATTATGATTTATTCCTTTTCTTGCCTTTCTGATGAATAAAATTCAAAGGCATAGCTAGCCATCTCCTAAATTCATGAGAATTGATGGAGTTGATACTTATGCCTAATCCAAGCTCTGGAAAGTATATTGTCCATAATTAAATAAGGAAAATTGCATTTTTCTTATTTAATGCCAATATTGCATTTCTGCCATTTTCCAAAGGAACTACTGTTTTTATAGCAGAGAAAATTCCCACATAAATTGTGGAGCTTGTCCTTGCTATATAATCACTAGTTCCATCCTTATATGATGATTCTACATTTCAAAATTTGGCACATGATCCAATGCAAGTTTCTGCCTTCTCTGAAATTTTGCAAAGGAAGTGTTTTATTCCTAAGTCCAATTGAGCTGCAATTTGGCAGGGTGTTTAACATTGTTAAATAACCCATTGATGCCAAAGATCATCTCAATCCATTCATCCTAGCTCCCTGTGCATTTTTTCAAAGTTTCTGACCAGAACACAGCTCTGTGAAGGAAGTACCCTCATAGGGCTTCCAAATGGGATGAAACTTTTCCATCCTCTCGTGTATCTCAAATAATAGGCCTCCACCCAAATTCCGTTCATTTCATTGAACTATGTGAGCACAGGAGCAATTCTTGTTTTCTGTCCAAATTTTCAGCTTGTGAAGCAAGTGTATTTTATCTTGCTCCATTATGGCTGATAATTTTTCCAGGCCTTCTCCTATATATATGACCTATATCCACAAGATTTGGGCTCATTTCATCAGGACAATTGCCCTGAGGATTGTTCTGAAGTTTTTGGACAGAAATGATAGCTATGAAGAAAGTACCATTTTGGTGAGTCCATTTGGTATGAACTTTTTACAGCATCATGGTATGTCCAAATCATCAGGCTTTGCCAAGTTTTAGCCTAATACATCACTCCTAGTGAGTGCTTCATCATGATTCAGTTTCTGGATCAAATTTGGTGACTGAACAGCAACTATGGTAAATAGTTGTCCAAATTACCTCAAAACTCCCAGGACCGTAGTCCTTTCTACCCTAAGCCTCCCAGACATCAAGTTTACCTTTTACCCTCTCTGGTTTAATCTTTAGAGTGTGGCCAACTTTGCAACAGCAAACTTGTGAAGCTTGATTTACTCAGCTCCGTTTGTCTCTGCCCATCTACTTAGCATGGTAATACTCCACGCTGAAAGGACTATGCGGTAGACATGAACTTACCTCAGTAAAAAAACCAGAGCGTGCCATGCCAGTGGTGACCACGAGTGTAACCAGCCAAAACGGTGGTCTAGCCACTGTTCTCGTCGGCAGCGCTGCTCCGACCGTCTCTGGCCTCGCCACTAATGTCCTACAGCTCCCCCTCGGTGTCCTCTTCCCTCTGGACCTCTGGCCCCCTTCGTTCTCTTCTCCGGCGAGCCATGCCTGTTGTTGCCGCTCTCTCTCTCACGCCGGACGGAGGTGGAAGAAAAAGAACGGTGGACACAAAGTTTTCCGGCCGGCGCACGAACGCCGCCACGGGCGCACAAACGCCCCAATCTGTTTCTTCCTTACAGTGGCTACACGGCTACACTACGGCTCTAACTCTACACAACACCAATACATGGTTTATATAGCCAGACTCACATCAGGCGTTGGCCTCACGCATGCAAAGACCCGGCCATCATAACCGGCCGCTAACTGCACACGCTCCATGCGCCAACTAACAACCTGCTAGCTATATGCATGGTCATCCCTAACGTGCGCAGCCCACAACAGCCGCATTAGCTAACCATCCGTGTAGCATGCAACAACCTCGCTCCGGCCCGCGTGCACTACGCTGCTAGCTCCAACAGATACAACCCCTGTGCATGTAGCTCCTTCACGCCACGAATACGAGCATGGATTCACGCCAGCACACACACCCGTGCCCTCCACAGACCAGACCTGGCGCGTCGACGCCAGTCACCACCGCACGGGCACGGACATGGCTTATTGCCAACACTCACCCCCTAAGCCATGATCTCGCCATCGCCGGAGTTGTTGTAGCTCCCGTTATTATCGTCGCCACGTCCGTGACCCAGCCCGTGAACCCGACCTGACGCAACGACGTCGGTCGCACCGTGCTCCATCACGACTCCGGTGACACATGCCGAGCTCCGTCTTCGCCGGCGACACACATCTGGCTCCCTCTGCGCCCCGCACGTCCCGCGCGCACCCAACGCGCCTGACCTCCCCAGTGCGTCCCGCCCGTCCCGCGCGCACCCGACGCGCCCGACGAGTCCGACCACACCAGTGCGTCTCGCATGTCCCGCGCGTATCCGACGCGCCCGACGAGCCCGACCGCACCAGATGCTCACCGCGCGCCCGACGCGTCCAGTGCGCATCCATAACACGCACCGGTCGCGCCCGGCTCGCCGTCGCGGCTTATTGCCCTGCATCGCCGCGGCCTCCATGCCGCCATGCAGTGCCTCCACGCCGCCACGCCGTGCTGCGCCGCCGCGCCACCACGCAGCGCCTCCGCGGTCGCCGCACGTACGACGTCACCGCCCGCCGCCTCCGCCACGCGCCATGACAGCCACAGCGCCGCCCACCTCCATGGGCCGACACACGGTCCGGAGCTCCGTCGCGCAGCTGCCGGCGAGCGCCGCCATCGCTGCCACGCCTCCGGCACGGCAAGCACGCCCAAGACACCAAGCTCATGATACCAATTGTTGTTGCCACTCTCTCTCTCTCTCTCACGCCAGACGGAGGTGGAAGAAAAAGAACAGTGGACACAAAGTTTTCCGGCCGGCGCACGAACGCCACCACGGGCGCACAAACGCCCCAATCATTTTCTTCCTTACAGTGGCTACATGGCTACACTCCGGCTCTAACTCTACACAACACCAATACATGGTTTATATAGCCGGACTCACACCAGGCGTTGGCCTCACGCATGCAAAGACCCGGCCATCATAACCGGCCGCTAACTGCACACGCTCCATGCGCCAACTAACAACCTGCTAGCTATATGCATGGTCATCCCTAACGTGCGCAGCCCACAACAGCCGCATTAGCTAACCATCCGTGTAGCATGCAACAAACTCGCTCTGGCCCGCGTGCACTACGCTGCTAGCTCCAACAGATACAGCCCCTGTGCATGTAGCTCCTTCACGCCACGAATACGAGCACGGATTAATGCCAGCACACACACTCGTGCCCTCCATGGACCAGACCTGGCGCGTCGACACCAGTCACCACCGCACGGGCACGGACATGGCTTATTGGCAATAATGCCAAAGACCGAACAGTGAGCTGCTGTAGCCAACGTCGCCTTCCTCGCTCATGTCTTCTTCTCCGTTCGTCTCCGAGCGTTGCTCGTCTCCGTGAGCCTCTGGCGCTCATCTGCATCCTCCTCGTCACCTTCCCGCCGCTCCCCATGAGGTTTGGTCGCATCTGCCGATGTTGTGCCCCTCGCCAGTGCGTGGACACGTCGCATGCCGCGTGCCACCTCCTCCCCTCCCCCTCGAGCTCTCCCGCAGCTATTTAAGCAAGCCCCCAAGCTCTCTCGCAGTCCACCATCCCTCCCCGAGCCTCCCCCCGAGCTCAGAGCCCCTCTCTGACCCCCATCGTCGCCATGGCCGCCGCCTCGGCCAGCTCAAATTTGAGCAATAGCGGGCGCGCCTCTCCCTCTCTCCTCCACCAGCAGCCTCCTCGAAGCCCGTAGACCGTCCCCACTCCCTCCCCTTGCCGCCGGAGTGCCCTGTGGCCTCGCTCCTAGAGCCACTGTCGTCGCCGCGGAGCTCTCTGTCGCCCTGCTCGTCGTGGCCAGGTCCCTCCCCGGCGCTCTCTTTGCTGCGGGATGGACACGGCACATCCTCCCGAGCCCACCGGTGGTCCCAGCTCCACCGGGGACGGCCGGAGTTGGCTGGGCAAGTCGCCGGAGCTCGCCTCTGTTCCACCGCGGGCGCCCGAGCTACGGCCGTTGCGACCTCTCCTCGACGCCCGTAGCACCTTGCTTGGGTGCGGTGCTCCCTCCCGCATCTGCCGCTGGCCGGAGCTCGGCCGGAGACGGCCTGAGTCGCCGGAGCGCGCCGGTGCTCGCTCGGTCCCGGGCTCCTCTGCTTTTCGCGTCGGGAGCTGGAAGAAGAGAAGGAAGGAGGAGAGAGAAGCCCCGCGGGACCCACACGTCATCGAACTAGAGGCCGACCCCGCCCTTGCCACGCTAGGCGTAATCAGAAGGATTACGTCTTCGCTTACGAAAAGCGTATTCCCCTTCAACTTCAGCCGGAAATGCGCTTTCACTTTAGTGGAAGCGTATTTCCAGGAGTGTGTGTTCAGTTTTTTAGTCAGCGACCCGTTTGTGGAGATTTTTCTTACAGATAGGTCTCTGCCAGAAAAACAATCACAACTTTTTACTCGCAACTCCGAATGAGGTGATTCCAACGCTCAATTTATCTGTTCGTCGAGCCCTTTTCGATGGGACCATTTTCTTGATGTTTGCACATTCTGAAAATGACTATTTTGCCCTTGCCCATAAACATCCCCTTATGAGAGAGAACTGTGTCCGGCAAATCTTTCCGCGATCGTTTTCCACTTCTTTCCAGAGTATTTATCGACCCCCAGGCAAGCCAACCTTTTATCATGAGCTTCAACTTGAATGTTGACTTTGTTTACACCTTGTGTATGTAGTTGCAGTTGTTTCATATCGTTTTTATCGGCAGCTATTGCTTTATGCCTATCTTGCATGCTTGTGTTTTCATGGTATCCTTGCCATGATAATTAGAATTTTATTATTAATAATGTCATGTCACTACTCTAGTTTATTTGCATGTCATCGTTATAAAATTTTATGAGGATTTTAAATGCACCTTTGATATGCTATTGTCATGTTCTTTATGTTAGAGTTGTGCACTTGAGAAGTTCGATATTTTGACATGCATTTGTATGTTGCATGCTCATTGTTGCATTCATGTTAAATATGCTCATGATGATGGAGAAGTTATTAAAATGATGTATTAATAACAAACCCCCTCCGTCATCGACGGGATCGAGTCATGGTGCCACCAAATCGAACTTTTTCAGTGCAGCCACATTTGCCTTCGTGGGAAGGCCTTAATGCGAGCTATTGTCGTGCCTCTCGCCGGTGCCTCCCACTAGGGAAGGTTATGGGCGTGCTTACCTGTAACGCTCCGGATTCGATGCGCCAGGTGTCCGCCAGTTATTCGCCGTCCTTGCCATGTCATGTGCTTGCGTGTCGCACTTTGCCATGTCATCATCTGCATTTCATATCATGTCATCATGTGCATCGCATTTGCATACGTGTTCGTCTCATGCATCCGAGCATTTTCCCCGTTGTCCGTTTTGTAATCCGGCACTCCTATGTCACCCGGCGCCCCCTTTTGCCTCTTTTCGTGTGCGGGTGTTAAACGGTCTCGGAATGGACCGAGCTTTGTCAAGTGGCCTTGGTATAGCACCGGTAGACCGCCTGTCAAGTTTTGGGTCAATCGGAGGTCGTTTGATGCTCCAACGGTTAACCGGGTAGCCGCAAAGCCCTCTTTGTGTTGCAGCCCAACACCCCTCCTAAGTGGCACAAAACCCACCTAAACCCCTTCCATCATCTCGGTCGTTCGATCACGATCGCGTGGCCGAAAACCGCACCTCATTTGGACACTCCTACCTCCTCCTAGCTATAAATTCGTCCCTCCCCTTCCATTTTCGCGGATGAATCCTAAAAATCTCCCCTCCGCGCCGCCGGACGTGTCCGTCCCGTACCGGACGAAATCGCGCCACCGCCCCGGGCGAATCGGCGCCCGCCACGTCGCTCCCGCCGCCGACCCACCGCCGCGGCCCGCCCGGCCCACGGTCGGCCCGCTCCGGGCCGAGCCGGGCCCGACCGCGCCCCGCGTCGCGCCTCTGCCGCTTGGATCCCGCACCGCCGCCGGATCCCTGCCTCCGCCGCACCTCGGCGCCGCCGCCGCAGCCCGCCGGCGCCGCCCTCGCGCTGCTGCGCCGCTGCGCGCAGCGCGCCGCCGCCGCTCGTCGTCCCCGTCGCCGCTCGCCTACCGCGCCCGCACCTCGCCGCCTCTTCCCCGCGCCTGTCCCCGCCGGCCTCGACCTCGCCGGAGGCCGCCGCCTCGACGGAGTCGCCAGATCCGGGGAAGGTGGATGAGATCCACCAACCCCGGGAACCAAACGGCGCCCTCGTCCCCGGATCGCTCCGTCCCGGATCCCCTCGTCCCGTTTCCCCGAGGTCCAAATTTCCCCAGATTTCTGCATTATATTGCTCTGTTCAACATGCCATAACTCACCATACGTAGCTCCGTTTTGCATGTATAATATATCGAAATGTTCATCTGGTTATGCTCTTCATTTTGTTCCATTGTGCCATGTTCATTTGAGTTCATCTTGGTGCCCGAATCATCGTTGCAAGACTGCTAAGTGATGTTGTCTGCTGTAGTTTATCAGAATATGCTCATTTGTCATTTTTGTATCTTTTTGTGTGATTTTCTTTTGAGCATGAAGTCTACATGTATTTTGTAATATGCCATGCCATCTTTGCTGTGGTGCAACCCATGTGTCATGATATGCCATTTATTGTTTGCTTCAAGCTTGCAAAGTAGCTTACTCAATGTTGCTGATTTCAGGGACTTAGTAATTTCACCAAGTCACTTCCTGCTGTTATTTTTATGCCATGTGTTCATGTTGTTTTAGAGAGATCTATGCCTCTTTTGAGCATGATCAGTAAGGGTGTTCTGAACATATGGATGTTATCTATCCATCAGTGCCTTTTTTTGCAATTATGGAGCGCCATAGCTTGACTCAATCAAGCTCTATTTTTGCTATAAAATGTTCCTGGCAGATTGCCAACATGTTTAGCAATTTTGCCTAGCTTGTTGTAGTTGATCCGTGCATGCTATGTTATTGTTCTTGCCATGTCTAGCTCTATGCCATGTCTAGTTTCTGGTTGTATGCTTGGGTTGTCATGCAATGCCTCGTAGTGAGTGCATTGAGCTCACCAACATGCCTACTTGTTATCTGTTTATGCCATGCTCCAGTTTTTCACCAAGTCTGAATCTGTTTATGTTTTTGTTATGTTCACATGCTTGCAATTGTATTCTCTGATCCCTTTTGGCTTATGGTCAGTAAGGGACTTTTGTTTTATGCCTTGATTAGATTCATTCCATTCTCTAGTTTGACATGATAGCTTGCTGTAACATGTTGTTTGATAGCTCTAAACATTGCAACCTGATGTTATTTCTGCCATGTCCTGTGAATTCTGTCAAGTCTGTGAACCTGTTATTATTTGCAATCTTGCCATGCTTGTTTGAGTATGTTCTAGTAGTTTCTGGAGATAGCTCACTGTTCATGTTTTGTCATGCTTTACCTGTACATCATGTCCATGCCTTTTTTTATCATGTTATGGTCCTGTAGCATGTTGATTTGATGCTTGCTAGATGCCTACTTGCTGTTTTGGACAGATTGTTGTTATATCTTGTATAGGGTGTATGTGTTGAACCGTTGCTCCGTTTTGAGTGTGCTCTATATGAAACTTGCTTAGTTTTGCATATAGCTTCATATTACCTTGTTGGATCCATGTCTTGAATATGTTTTGCTTGATGTTTGTATGCATTTTGCATCAATGCCATGCTTACCTTGTTTTGCTCATATCTTCTAGGCCGTAGCTCCAAATTAAATGAACTTCATATGTAACTTGACTAGAATTTCGTGTAGATCATGTTGGTGCATCCTAACTTGCTGTTTAACAACTTGAACATAAGGTTTATTCAGATCTGGACCAATTTCGAAATTTGCACATGAGGACTTACCGGAATTGTTATATGTTGTTCCCGGCCTCATTTAAACTTGCTTTGATGTGTTGCTCTTGTATGCATCATCCCTTGCCATGAGTAGATTCATGTAGCCTTGTCATGCATCATACTTGGTTGAGCATCATGCCTTGTTCTTGTGTGGTGTGTTTACCATGTTGTGTGCTTCTTCTCGCTAGTTCCTGTTTCGTTGCGATCATGAGGATTCGTTCGTCTACGCTTGGTTTGTCTTCGTGGCTTCATCTTCTTCATGGACTCGTTCTTCTTCCTTGCGGGATTTCAGGCAAGATGACCGTCACCTTGGATCTCATTACTATCATTGCTATGCTAGTTGCTTCGTTCTATCGCTATGCTGCGTTACCTACCACTTGCTGCTCAAGCCTCCCAAATTGCATGATAGCCCCTGACCTTTGTTACCCTTCCTAGAAAATCGTTGTTTGGCTATGTTACCGCTTTTGCTCAGCCCCTCTTATAGCGTTGCTAGTTGCAGGTGAAGATGAAGATTGCTCCATGTTGGATTATGTTTATGTTTATGTTTATGTTGGGATATCACAATATCCCTTATATTATTAATGCATCTATATACTTGGTAAAGGGTGGAAGGCTCGGCCTTATGCCTGCTGTTTTGTTCCACTCTTTCCGCCCTAGTTTCCGTCATACCGGTGTTATGTTCCCGGATTTTGTGTCCCTAACACGGTTGGGTGATTTATGGGACCCCCTTGACAGTTCGCTTTGAATAAGACTCCCCCAGCAAGGCCCAACATTGGTTTTACCATTTGCCTACCACCTATCCCTTTCCCTTGGGTCGGCCAGCCCGAGGGTCATCTTTATTTAGCCCCCCCGGGCCAATGCTTGTCTAAGTGTTGGTCCAAACTAGAGCCCCTTGCAGCGCCACCTCGGGGAAACTTGTGGTCTGGTTTTAGTTGTACGGACTGCTCGTCCGGTCGTGGCCTGAGACGAGATACGCGCGGCAACTATCAGGGTGTCGACACGCCGGGAGGTCTTGCTGGTCTTGTTTTATTACTGTCGAAATGTCTTGTAGCCGGGATTCCAAGACTGATCGGGTCTTCCCGGGAAGAAGGAATATCCTTCGTTGATCACGAGAGCTTATCATGGGCTAAGTTGGGACACCCCTGCAGGGTTTGAACTTTTGAAAGTCGTGCCCGCGGTTATGGGCAGATGGGAATTTGTTAATGTCCGGTTGTAGTAAACTTAAAGTAAACTCTTCTAAAATACACCAACCGTGTGTGTAACCGTGAGTGTCTCTTTTCGGGGTTGATCGAGAGGAGAACACGGTTTCTGGGTTATGTCTGACGTAAGTAGGAGTTCAGGATCACTTCTTGATCATTACTAGTTGACGACCGCTTGCTTTGCTTCTCTTCTCGCTCTTATTTGCGTAAGTTAGCCACCATACATGCTTAGTCGCTGCTGCAACCTCACCACTTTACCCCCTTCTTTTCCCATTAAGCTTTGCTAGTCTTGACACCCATGATAATGGGATTGCTGAGTCCTCGTGGCTCACAGATTACTACACCACCAGTTGCAGGTACAGGTTATGCGATGATCATGACGCGAGAGCGATGTTTATTTGTGTTGGAGTTCTTCTTCTGCTTCTTCTTCGATTGAGGGATAGGTTCCTGGTCGGCAGCCTGGGCTAGCAGGGTGGATATTGTTTGATTTTCTGTTTATGTTTCATCCGTAGTCGGATGTCGATCTTGTATGTTGTATTGTTGTATTCATGTGACTTTGTATGTATTGGATGTATCCCCTCTATTTATGTAATGTTGATGAAATGATATCCACCTTGCAAAAGCGTCTTCAAGATGCGCTTCTATCCTTGGTGGGACCTTTGAGTTCCTTTAGGATAGGGTCGCATCTTGGGTGTGACATTACCCTGATCAGGTAGGCAGACATAACCTTGTGTGCCCGTTGTTAGAATTTTTGGTACCGGTCCCCGTGAGGGACGTTTTGGCCACGACGGTGGTCGGTGTGTCTTTGGTAGACACGAGGCCACCCAGGACTAGCCCAGTTGGGAGTGGGTCGGAGTGGCCGAGAGAGTGTCATGGCAGTAGGTCGGTTTCGTCGGAATGTCGTTGGTCCACCTGAATGGGATAACGAGGCCATGGGTTCCGTGGTGTGGGTACAGTGTGCTACCTCAGCAGAGTGTATATTAAGTCTATCGATAGCAACAGTTCGTAGTAGGTCCCACTATCAGGTCTTGGTCGAAATGGAGGATAAACCGAAATAATTAAGTTGGTAAATAAATATGTGATAACGAGAATATGGTGACTTGGACTATGAGATAGTCATGATAATTCACGATGATGTTTTAATATGATCACGAGACGAGGTCACGGTGAGTGTTGGAGACCAAGTGTTGGTCATGGTTGCGATCGCCGGAAAGATCACCGTTCGGTTGCGAGGCAACCCGTTGGTAAGATAGTCCGAGGGACTCAGTGCACAAGTTTGGTTGCATTGCACGAGTAATATGTTGCATTTAAAAACCAAGGCAGAAGAGAGATGATTGCGTAAATTTAACATGCTATGTCTGCATTGGATATTATTCGTAGTTTATTTTCAGTATATTTTCATGATGCCATGCCATGCTTTGATTTATATGTTAAATTATGCCATGATTGAAATGATATGCTATGTTTTGCTATTACCATGGTATAATCATGTTTTGGTATGCCATGTTATTGCCATGTTAGTAGATGCGACGATGTGTTCATGCTTAGTTGATTTTTATCATGCCATGTTGAGTAATTGTTATGAGATAGGTTGTTGCATGCGCTTGGTTCTTGCTTTGTCTTATGCTTGTTTGGATGCTATGTATTTGGTTGTCTTGCAAGTACATTCAATGTACTGACCTGGCGTGTCATGCCAGTTTTGTAGGTCATACTCGAATTGTTCGCTTGATCCGTCGTGCTAGGCCGTCAGTCCTGTGAGTTGTGGAGCCCAGCCAAAGTTGTTATGCTTCCAAACCAAGACTTCTGCCGCAATTCTATCAGACTTCCGCTGTCATTTAATAGCCTTAGGGCTATGCCAGATAATTGTATTCATCAATGATGTAATCTCATATACATGTATTTGATGAATATTCTTGTACCTGGAATGCTGTATTATGGACCTGTCGTGCGTCAGGTGTTATCCTGCTGACGTGCGAAGGCCCCCTGCTCCATGCGGATTGGGGTTCCACAATAGCACTCTTCAGTAAAAAGTTGAAGCTAATCTCGTGAGCGCTAAAGTTTCTGTTTTTCAGCATTATCATAAAGACTTCACCCAAGTCTTCCCAAAGGTTCTACTTGGCACAAACACTAATTAAAACATAAAACCACATCTAAAAAGAAGCTAGATGGATTATTTATTACTAAACAGAACCAAAAAGCAAAAAACTAAAATAAAATTGGGTTGCCTCCCAACAAGCGCTAACGTTTAACGCCCCTAGCTAGGCATGATGATTTCAATAATGCTCACATAAAAGATAAGAATTGAAACATAAAGAGAGCATCACGAAGAATATGAGTAGCACATTTAAGTCTCACCCACTTCCTATGCATAGGGATTTTGTGAGCAGACAACTTATGGTAACAATAATCAACTAGCATAGGAAGGCAAAACAAGCATAACTTCAAAACTTTAAGCACATAGAGTGGAAACTTGATATTATTGCAATTCCTACAAGCATATATTCCTCCCTCATAATAATTTTCAGTAGCATCATGAATAAATTCAACAATATAACCAGCACCTAAAGCATTCTTTTCATGATCTACAAGCATAGAAAATTTACTACTCTCCACATAAGCAAAATTCTTCTCATTCGGGATAGTGGGAGTATCATAAGAGACTTGAATACTATAAATTGTTTCCACATTAAAAGAGTAATGTTCAGAAAAAGGGTAATCATAATCATGACAAGTTGTATAAATATAATCATCACTATTGTTTATAGCATAAGTTTTATCACACTAATCATCATAAGTAGCAACTTTGTTCTCGTCATAATCGATTGAAACCTCTTCCAAGATAGTGGACTCATCTAAATAAAGTCATGACCTCTCCAAATACACTTTCATAATATTATAAGATTCAACATCCTCCAAAATAGTGGGATCATTACTTCCTAAAGTTAACACTCTTCCAAACCCACTTTCATCAATATAATCATCATAGGTAGAAAGCATGCTATCATCATAACAACTTTGCATATTAAAACATGGGAGGCTAAAAATATCATCTTCATTAAACGTAGCATCCCCAACCTTGGGACAAACATTAATTTCAGCAAATATATTCTCAAATGTGTCGTCCTCACCAAACATAGCATCCCCAAGCTTGGGCCTTTTCATATCATAAGCATAATCACTCTCATTATTAATAGTATGGATAGCACCAATAGTATAGCAATTATCATCATCACAATGAGTAGTAGGAGCAACATCATTTGAGAGGGATACCTTTTTACCTTTGCTTCTCCGTTTTTTTCTTTTTCTTCTTCACATCATGTGCGGGTTTATCCATTTTTCTTTGAGATCCTTATTGATGAGATTGGTTGAATAGAAAGCTCCTCCTCGTTACCTGATTCATCATAAGAAATAATAGGAGGATATTGGGAAGTATCTTCCCTTTCATTAGTATTCTCTTCATCTTCTATTTGCTTTCTTTTCTTTATGTAATTGGCAATATAAGGATTTTCAGTGCAATTCACCGCACAATACATATAAATTTCCTCTAGATCAAAATCAAGAAGTTTATACCGCGAGCAAATTCTGGAAGATAGTTAGTTATATGTTTCATTTCTTCATAGCCCATAAGCAAACTAAGTTCATTATGATGTGCAAGGGAAATCAAGTCATCACAATTTTTGGACACGATTAGATCATGAAACAATTTGCATCGGATAGTTAAATGACCACTTTCATTGCAAAGTTCATAAGTACGGCTAAGAAAATTTAAATTTTCAGCTTAGACATCTAGCATTTCTTTCAACCATTTAGTTTCTAAGTACTTATGCCTCTTACAAAATCTATCTTCCCTTTTTGGTATGTATTTGCAAACACTATGCACTCCACAAAAATCGACATGCTTATAAGAGATAGTTTCATCATGACTAGTGCAATCATCATTAGTACCATGGATATTCAAGGAGTTCATACTAACAACATTGCAATCATGCTCATCATTCAAAGATTTAGTGCCAAACATTTTAATGCATTCTTCTTCTAACACTTCGGTACAATTTTTCTTCCCATCATACTCACGAAAGATATTAAAAAGATGAAGTGTATGAGGCAAACTCAATTCCACTTTTTTGTAGTTTTCTTTTATAAACTAAACTAGTGATAAAACAAGAAACTAAAAGATTCGATTGCAAGATCTAAAGATATACCTTCAAGCACTCACCTCCCCGGCAACAACGCCAGAAAAGAGCTTGACGTCTACTACACAACCTTCTTCTTGTAGACGTTGTTGGGCCTCCAAGTGCAGAGGTTTGTAGGACAGTAGCAAATTTCCCTCAAGTGGATAACCTAAGGTTTATCAATCCGTGGGAGGCGTAGGATGAAGATGGTCTCTCTCAAGGAACCCTGCAACCAAATAACAAAGAGTCTCTTGTGTCCCCAACACACCCAATACAATGGTAAATTGTATAGGTGCACTAGTTCGGCGAAGAGATGGTGATACAAGTGCAATATGGATGGTATATATAGGTTTTTGTAATATAAAAATATAAAAACAGCAAGGTAACTAATGATAAAAGTGAGCATAGATGGTATTGCAATGCTAGGAAACAAGGCAAGTTCTCTCAACAATAATAACATAATTGGATCATATAAATATCCCTCAACATGCAACAAAGAGTCACTCCAAAGTCACTAATAGCGGAGAACAAACGAAGAGATTATTGTAGGGTACGAAACCACCTCAAAGTTATTCTTTCGGATCAATCTATCATAGAGTTCGTACTATAATAACACCTTATGACACAAATCAACCAAAACCCTAATGTCACCTAGATACTCCAATGTCACCTCAAGTATCCGTGGGTATGATTATACGATATGCATCACACAATCTCAGATTCATCTATTCAAACCAACACAAAGAACTTCAAAGAGTGCCCCAAAGTTTCTACCGGAGAGTCAAGACGAAAACGTGTGCCAACCCCTATGCATAAGTTCATGGGCGGAACCCGCAAGTTGATCACCAAAACATACATCAAGTGAATCACGTGATATCCCATTGTCACCACAGATACGCACGGCAAGACATACATCAAGTGTTCTCAAATCCTTAAAGACTCAATCGGATAAGATTACTTCAAAGGGAAAACTCAATCCATTACAAGAGAGTAGAGGGGGAGAAACATCATAAGATCCAACTATAATAGCAAAGCTCGCGATACATCAAGATCGTATCACCTCAAGAACACGAGAGAGAGAGAGAGAGAGAGAGAGAGAGAGAGATCAAACACATAGCTACTGGTACATACCCTCAGCCCCGAGGGTGAACTACTCCCTCCTCGTCATGGAGAGCGCCGGGATGATGAAGATGGCCACCGATGAGGAATCCCCCCTCCGGCAGGGTGCCGGAACAGGGTCCCGATTGGTTTTTGGTGGCTACAGAGGCTTGCCGCGGCGGAACTCCCGATCTATTCTATTCCCCGATGGTTTTAGGGTATATGGATATATATATAGGCGAAAGAAGTCGGTCAGGGAAGCCACGAGGGGCCCACATGGGTGGAGGGCGGGCCCAGGGGGTGGGCGCGCCCCCTGCCTCGTGCTCTCCTTGTTGATCCCCTGACGTGCACTCCAAGTCTCCTATATTGCTTTCTTTCCAAAAGTAACTTTTCCGAAGGTTTCATTCCGTTTGGACTCCGTTCGATATTCCCTTTCTGCGAAACACTGAAACAAGGGGAAAACAGGAACTGGCACTGGGCTCTGGGTTAATAGGTTTGTCCCAAAAGTAATATAAAAGTCTTTAATAAAGCCCATAAACATCTAAAACAGATAATATAATAGCATGGAACAATAAAATATTATAGATACGTTGGAGACGTATCAGAAACCAACAAACTATGTTCTCAGTCAACTTTGCAACTACAATTCATCATATTTTCAGGAAGAGTCACGTGTCGGAGCCTTTAGGCAAGTCCACATACTCAACCATCATATAGTCTTCTATGATTGCTAACACTCACCTCGTACCCATGAGCAAAACGTTTCAACTGGACACATAGAAAGATAGGGGCTTAAAGTTTTGCCTCCCAACATATTCACCTCAAGGGTGATGTCAACAGTAATAACTCATGCTATCTATAATCAACTGGACATATGTGCCTCGATCTTTCGTCACCACATGATGCTTGCCAAAGGAGAAAAATAAAAAGGAATAGAAGGAAAACTTTGACTCTTTGCATAAAAGTAAATACATAAAAGTAAAAGATAGGCCCTTCGCACAGGGAAGCAGAGGTTGCCATGCGCTTATTTGTTTGTATGATCAATCCCTTAGTGCAAAAGAACGTCACGTTGTATTGCCCCTTAAGATGACAACCTTTATTATGCAGTCTGTCGCTTTTATTCTTTGTCATCCAAGTTCGTACAACACTCAATTTTCTCTTACACTAAATGATCTCACACTTTTAGAAGCAATTTTTATTTCCTTTTGCATCGATGACAACTTAATTGAGGGATCTTGCTCAATCCCTAGGTAGGTATGGTGGACACTTGAAAATAAGATTTGGGTTTAAGGGTTTTTGGATGCACAAGTAGTATCTCTACTTAGTGCGGAATTTTTGGCTAGCAAGGATAAGGGCAAGCACCACATGTTGAAGGATCTATGACAAGGTGACTTCTATGTGAATATAAACAAACATAAACCATTAAGTTGTCTTCCTTGTCCAACTTCAACAATTTTGGCATATAATATTTTGATGAGGGCTCACAATCACAAAAGACTTCTAGGATAGTATATTTATAGGTGAATCTTCTCTTCCCTTATTTAGATATATTATAACGGAGCACTTTTCTTGGCCTCTCACGCCATTAGCATTTCTATCCGTTGGATCTTTGTTTGATCTACTTTCCTGGCCATACGATTGTCTATTAACCACGCGTCGATCGCACGTCCACGTTCGTTTCCAGCCGAACGAATGCTAGCCTTATCGGGCCGCTGCTCCGGTGGTATTTTTGGGCATCTCAGATTGATTTGGGCCTACTGGGCTTGTACCAGGCTCCTGCGTGGCTGTGTGACAGAAAACTGGAAACCCTAGATCACTGGACGCTCACGGGTGGAAACCCTGCTTTCGTTCGCCCGCAGCTTCGCGTGGCGGCCCCTCAACCGATGCGGGGCCGACCGCGCTGTGTTTCCAGCAATGCCGCGCTGCGACAAACAGCGCCTCCTCGGTCTGTTAGGTTGAACGGAGGCGACGAACAATGGGACTGTTGTTTGTTCGGTTGCACGGCATGCGTCAGATGTGAAGTTCAATCGCTAAGGTGATTGATTGAGAGGTTAATGGTCCATTAATGTGATTCGATGCTCCGGGCAGGTCAGTTTCCATTGGCGATTCATATTTTTCATTCAATCCATGCAAGCTTATATAATCACAACCTTGTCGCTGGTCGTTTCTCACTCTGCTGCTCAATCTCAAACCATTCTCCAGCAGATCGACGATGGGTGATTCTTAGGTCTAGAGTCGTTCCAACTTTCCCTCTTTGCTACATCTCCTCTGTTGGGTTAGAAGGTGATTCACTGCTTCCAATTATCAATAGTTGTGTACATATACAGTTGTGTTCTCTATCTAATGTAGAATTTCAAATTATTGCAGGTTCTCTACAAGGATGAATTCGAGATACTTCTTTCGTTCTTCCAGCTGAATCTGCAAAAGGCAGGCGGGAAGGAGACGTCACGACGCCTCGGATATGGGGATATGCCCGGGGCAGCGAGTGCGTGGACATAGGGAAGACGTTGTCGCAGAGGTCACGACTCGCAAGAGAAGAGAGAAGTAAGGAGGACTCGCGCGGCATCGCTTGCTTCGCCTTCTCTACAAGGCCCCTTCCCATCGGCTTGTTCCTGCCCACCTCACTCCTTCAGTGGATCTTCGGGAGTGGAAGATCGTGCAGCTTCTGGCCTCATCTTTTTCTTTCTGGTGTTTATTATATCGTTGCCCCACCCTGCCTCCTCAGGCACTCCATTGCAGCAAATCACTGGAAGCTATACATTGATCCCATGTATGGTTGCTTTGTTCGGTACCAATGCTCGCTAAGCATGTTGGTTGCTGCACTCACAAAAAAATTGAGGTCTGCTTTTGAATTGGGCTGAGCCGTTGCTCGGTGGTATTTCTGGGCGTGTAGCCATAAAAATAAAAGCACTCTATGTAACCCTGAACTCCTGAACCACCATTTTGTATTTTCTCTTTTTATGAGGTACAATGTAATGCAATTCTCTGTAGTGTCGGTTGTGCTGCTCGAAACTTGAAAATATATGAATGCTAATTGTCCTCTCTTTCTATAAGATTGTCTATTATAGAATATATATGTGGTGAACTGGTTTTCCCACTCTGTTCGGAGGGTTGCATTCTTAGAGTTATCTGATCTGTTGTAGAGTAGCCTCTATAGACTGTTGTGAAATTATTTAATGATAATGGTATTTTTAACCTTAGTCAGCAGCATTACACAAGTAGTACTTCAGCCTTGGTGATGAAGGATTAGGGATGTTACTGCTTTTCTGCCATTTATTTAAGATACACCTTCGATTAATTTGTGCTTTTACTGAAACATCTTAATTGAATAGTATCTAATGAGTATTTGTTCTCTATTTCTTTAATATGAATACACCTTTGATTAATTTGTGCTTTTACTGAAACATCTTAATTGAATAGTATCTAAGGAGTATTTGTTCCCTATTTCTTTAACATGAATGGTACTTTTCAATCTTTGTCGGCTATATTTTGCATGCATTAAGTTTCTATCATTCTTAATTAACTAACATTCTTTGCCGGCAAAATTTCTTGGCACTTTTAGAACACAAATATATTCATGGGCTCATTATCCGCTGAAAGAATTGTAGAAGTAAGACAATCTTTTGAAGCCACACTAGCATTTTCTGTTGCTCGCTCCACCTGCTACTACCCAAAAGTAGTCAATTCATTAGATTTACCTTCATCCAAAACTATGTTTTTGTCACAAACCCCTCAACGGCATATCCAGGGAATTGTACATCTGTGGGTTCTATTTCATTAGTCAATCTACTCATGAAGATTATTCCATCATTTGCCAACATTGATGTCTGAACTTATTTGATGATACTACATACTGTTCACTACTCTCCGTACTTTAGTTACATAAATTTCTATTATTTTGTCCAATAAATGAGTGGACACGGTGACACATGCCATCAACCAGCCCAATGAAAATTGTAAAACTTTAGTTCTGTTTAGGAACGTGTTTACATTTCTTAACATGATCACACAATATTCAAAATGAACGGGCTCGCAACGCGCGCCATCAATGATCTAGTTAATTATTTCATGAGTTGCATCATTGACTAATGTATGTTTGTCAATCTCTAATAAATTTTTCTACTTATAATTTTCCTTATGTGGTGCTATCACCTACCATAGGATTAGTATATGATCTTATTGATTTTATTTCCTTTCTTATTTCTTTTCTTTATTTGCAACATGAAAGTAAAGAAAGCAAAAACTCAAACTAAACTTTATTATATAACTTGCACACGATTACAAGGATAGATCACTGAGCAAACTCTCAAATAAGAAAGGATCGAACTAACTTTATTTCATCTAAAGCAAAAAGATCAAACTAAAATAAGTAAAAACAAAAGGATAGTGGGATGATACGATACTGGGGCACCTCCCCCAAGCCTGGCGGAAGCCAAGGGGAGTGCTCATACCAGATACTCAGTTTTCCTTTAGTGGTGAAGATGATGATGGTGATGAAGTAGTGTTCTCCAATATAACCATGAGTAGATCCTTCAAACCTTGAATCTCCCGAAGGGCTTGATGAATTAATTCACTGTTTTTCATCACCTCAACCATTACGTGCTTACTATCAGGGCCACACGGTATTCCTACGCTATTTTCTCTTGGCCGAGATATGTCCCAGTTAGATGGTATGTGCCTACGAGGAGTGTTCTCGAACCCATAATTGTGAATCAAATTATGAAAATTGTTACGATGTAACATGTGTAAGGGTCTCCTCCGTGGGAGCTCTTCTTGCACTTCCAGGCTCACTTGATTGTTCGATGATCCCATGGCTTGATGAGGATTAGGGTGAGCGGAGATGCCAGCTAGTGTACCACTCTCGAAGGTCGAAGGGTGAATCCCAAAGGTACTTTCCTCTTCTTCCTCCATAGCAACCTCTTCAGCTTCATCCCTCCTTAGATCTTCCTGAACCAACTTTATGTCTCCTTCTCCATTGTTGAAGGGTGAGGAAGACATGACGTTGGTCTAGTTGAAACTTTTAGAAAATAGCAAGAAAAGAGAACAAAGGATTTCTTCGCGATACGGTGGTTAACATGTTCGGGAAGTATAAATATATATTTTATCTTGGGGGAAGCATACAGAAGAAAAATGGAGTACATAAGGTGTCCCAGGTGGGCACAACCCACCTGGGCGCGCCAGGCAAGCATGCCTGGCGCACCCTGGTGTCTTGTGCCCGCCAGGGGACGCTTCCTGGAAGTTTCTTTATTTCTAAAATTCTTAAATATTCTAAAACTGATAAAAAATATTTTTGCGGATTTTTCGGAGTCTGTTTACTCAGTGTATCACGTACCTCCTTATTTTCACGATTCTAGGATGTTCCGGAAGGACTCTTTTATGTGTTCTTCCGGTTTCAAAGTTTGGATAATATTACTTTCAAAATTAATGGGAGTACCTGAGATATAATGTTTTATTCGTTGCCCATTGACAACCTTCGGGTTAGTACCTTCGGGATTATTTATTTTGATGGCTCCAGACTGGTAAACCTCCTCGATGACATATGGGCCTTCCCATTTTGAGAGGAGTTTTCCTACAAAGAATCTAAAATGAGAGTTGTACAAAAGAACATATTCTCCGACTTTAAACTCATGCTTTTGGATTCTTTTGTCATGCCATCTTTTAACTCTTTCCTTGAATATTTTTGCATTTTTATAAGCTTGGGTTCTCCATTCATCTAGAGAGCTAATACCAAATAACCTCTTTTCACCAGCAAGTTTGAAGTCATAGTTGAGTTCTTTAACTGCCCAAAATGTTTTATGTTCTAACTCAAGAGGCAAATGGCAAGCTTTTCCATAAACCATTTTATAAGGAGACATACCCATAGGATTTTTATATGCTATTCTATAAGCCCAAAGTGCGTCATCTAATTTCTTAGACCAATTCTTCCTGGACCTATTGATAGTCTTTTGCAAAATTAATTTTATTCCTCTATTGCTAAGTTCAACTTGACCACAAGACTGAGGATGATAGGGTGATGCAATTCTATGGTTAACATCATACTTGGCAAGCATTTTACAGAAAGCACCATGAATAAAGTGTGAACCACCATCAGTCATTAAATATCTAGGGACTCCAAACCTTGGGAAAATAACTTCCTTAATCATTTTAATAGAGGTGTTGTGATCAGCACTACTAGTTGGAACAACTTCTACCCATTTAGTAACATAATAAGCATCAACCAAAATATGTGTATACCCATTAGAGGAAGGAAAAGGTCCCATGTGTTCAAATCCCCAAACATCAAATGGTTCAACAACAAGTGAATAATTCATAGGCATTTCTTGACGCTTACCGATATTACCTATTCTTTGACATTCATCACAAGATGAGACAAACTTACGGGCATCCTTGAAGAGAGTAGGCCAATAAAATCCAGACTGCAATACCTTGTGAGCAGTTCTATCTCCAGCATGATGCCCTCCATAAGCTTCAGAGTGACATTTCCGTAGGATTTGTCCCTGTTCATGCTCAGGTACACAGCGTCTAATAATACCATCTACTCCTTTAAGATGTGGGTCATCCCAAAAGTAATGTCTTAAATCATAGAAGATTCTTTTCTTTTGTTGGTAAGTAAAGCTAGGTGGTAAATATTTAGCAACAATGTAATTAGCATAGTCAGCATACCAAGGAGTACTATGAGCAACATTTATTGCAGCTAACTGCTCATCAGGAAAACTATCATCAATAGGTAGTGGGTCATCAAGCACATTTTCAAGCCTAGACAAATTATCAGCTACTGGGTTCTCAGCTCCTTTTCTATCAATAATATGTAAATCAAATTCTTGTAACAAGAGAACCCAACGAATAAGTCTAGGTTTAGCATCTTTCTTTTCCATAAGATATTTAATAGCAGCATGGTCTGTGTGAACAGTTACTTTGGAATCAACAATATAAGGTCTAAATTTATCACGCAAACACAATTGCTAGGAATTATTTTTCAGTAGTAGCATAATTTCTTTGAGCACTGTCTAGAGTTTTACTAGCATAATGAATAACATTAAGTTTCTTATCAACTCTTTGACCTAGAACAACACCAACAGCATAATCACTGGCATCACACATAATTTCAAAAGGCAAGTTCTAATCAGGTGGTTGAACAATACGTGCAGAAGTTAAGGCTTTCTTGAGTGTGTAAAAGGCTTCTAAACAATCATCATCAAAAACAAAGGGAATATCCTTTTGCAAGAGACTAGTAAGAGGCCTAGAAATTTTAGAAAAATCTTTGATAAATCTCCTATAGAAACCAGCATGACCTAAGAAACTACGGATACCTCTTATATCTTTAGAACATGGCATTTTCTCAATTGCATCAACCTTAGCTTTGTCCACTTCAATACCTCTTTCAGAAATTTTATGACCCAAGACAATGCCTTCATTAACCACAAAGTGGCACTTCTCCCAATTCAAGACAAGATTTGTTTGTTCACATCTATGTAAAACTCGATCAAGATTGCTTAAATAATCATCAAAAGACTTCCCATAAACATAAAAGTCATCCATGAAAACCTCAATAATCTTTTCACAAAAGTTAGAGAATATAGCAGTCATACATCTTTGAAAGGTAGCAGGTGCATTGCATAAACCAAAAGGTATACGTCTATAAGATAAGTTCCAAAGGGACAAGTAAAAGTGATCTTTTCTTGATTAGGTTGAGAAACAGGTATCTGTGAAAAGCCAGAATATCCATCAAGGAAGCAAAAGTGTGTGTGCTTAGATATCTTTCAAGCATTTGATCAATAAAAGGCAAAGGGCAATGATCTTTAATAGTTGCTTTGTTTAATTTTCGAAAATCAATTACCATTTTATAGCCTGTAACAATTCTTTGTGGAATTAGTTCATTCTTATTATTAGGAACAACAGTTATACCTCCTTTCTTAGGAACACAATGAACATGACTTACCCATCTACTATCAGCTATGGGATAGATTATAGCTGCTTCCAGAAGTTTTAATATTTCCGTTCTTACCACTTCTTTCATCTTCGGATTTAACTGACGTTGGTGATCAACAACGGGTTTAGCATCAGGTTCCATATTGATTTTGTGCTGACATAGAGTGGGACTAGTGCCCTTCAAATCATCAAGAGTATATCCAATAGCAACTCGGTGCTTCCTTAGAACTTTCAATAATCTTTCTTCTTCATGTTCTGAAAGGTTAGCACTAATAATAACAGGATATATCTTCTTTTCATCAAGATAAGCATATTTCAAAGTGTCTGGCAATTGTTTTAATTCAAACACAGGATCACCTTTAGGTCGAGGAGGACCTCCTAGAGTTTCAATTGGCAAGTTGTTTTTAAGAAGAGGACGTTGTTCAAAGAAAATTTTATCTATTTCATTTCTTTCATGCATATGTAAATCATTTTCATGGTCTAGCAAATATTGTTCTAAAGGATCAGTAGGAGGCACAGCAATAGAAGCAAGATCAATTAATTCATCCTTACTAGGCAATTCTTTTTCATGAAGCTTTCTACTAAACTCGGAAAAATTAAACTCATGAGACTCATCACCAAAACTAACACCGACAGTTTGTTTCTTACAATCTATCTTAGCATTAACTGTGTTCAAGAAAGGTCTACCAAAAATAATGGGACAAAAGTCATCTTGTGGGGAACCAAGAACAAGGAAATCAGTAGGGTATTTTATTTTCCCACACAAGACTTCAACATCTCTAACAATCCCAAATGGTGATATGGTGTCTCTATTAGCATGTTTAATAGTAACATCTATGTCTTCTAACTCTGCAGGTGCTATGTCTTTCATAATTTCTTGATAAAGGGTGTAAGGAATAGCACTCACACTAGCACCCATGTCACATAAACCATGATAACAGTGATCTCCTATTTTAACTGAGATGACAGGCATGCCAACAACGGGTCTTTGTTTATTCTTTTTATCAGGTTTAGCAATTCTAGCAGCTTCTTCACAGAAGTAAATAACATGCCCATCAATATCTTCTTCTAAGAGATCTTTAACCATAGCTATGCTAGGTTCTACTTTAATTTGTTCATCAGGTTTAGGTGTTCTAATATAGCTTTTGTTAACCATAGTTGAAACTTTAGCATGTTCCTTTATCCTAACATGGAAAGGTGGTTTCTCTATATAAGCAGAAGGAACAACTAGATCAACATTATAAAGTATAGTTTCTTCTTTAACTGGTACCGGTTCTTTAAATTCTTCTTTAATAGGTGGGTGGTATTTAAACCACTTCTCCTTAGGGAGTTCAACATGAGTAGCAAATGATTCACAAAAGGAGGCCACTATCTCAGAGTCAAGTCCATATTTAGTGCTAAACTTTTGAAAAGCATCGGTATCCATAAAAGATTTAACACAATCATACTTAAGTTTAATACCTGACTCTTTACCTTCATCGAGTTCCCAATCTTCAGAGTTGCGTTTAATTCTTTCCAAAAGATCCCACCGGAATTCAATAGTCTTCTTCATAAAAGAACCAGCACAAGAAGTATCAAGCATGGTTTGATCATTACGAGAAAGCCGAGCATAAAAATTCTGGATAATAATTTCTCTTGAGAACTCATGATTGGGGCATGAATATAACATTGACTTAAGCCTCCCCCAAGCTAGAGCAATACTTTCTCCTTCACGAGGCCAAAAATTATATATATAATTCCAATCACGATGAACTAGACGCATAGGATAATTTTTTGATGGAACTCCAATTTCAAACAATTCCAATTCCATGATCCAATATCATCGCATAGCCTATACCATGCCAATGCTTTTCCCTTAAAAGATAAAGGGAAAACCTTTTTCATCACTTCATTTTCGAGTAAACCTGCAAGCTTAAACAATCCACAAATTTGTTCCACATATATCAAGTGCATATCAGGATGTTCGGTTCCATCTCCTCCATAAGGATTAGCTAGCAGTTGTTCTATCATACCCAAAGGAATTTCATATTCAATATTTTCAGTAGGTGCAGTAGGTTGACGGGTAGCTAATTGTGGTTCCAGACGAGGTGAAGATACCCCGAACAAACCCCTCAAAGGATTGTTTTCCATAGTAACAAGTGACAATAAATTTCAGCACACTATATAAATGTTTCCTTACCAAATTCCACTTACCAAAGGCACTTCACTCCCCGGCAATGGCGCCAGAAAATAGCCTTGATGACCCACAAGTATAGGGGATCAATTGTAGCTCTTTTCGATAAGTAAGAGTGTCGAACCCAACGAGAAGCAAAAGGAAATGACAAGTAGTTTTCAGTAAGGTAATGTCTGCAAGTGCTGAAATTGTAAGTAGTGGAGTAGTTTGATAGCAAGATAATTTGTAACGAGCAAGTAACAGTAGTAGTAAAAAAAGTGCAGCAAGGTATCCCAATCCTTTTAAGGCAAAGGACTGGCCAAAATGGTCTCTTATGATAATCAAAGTGTTCTTGAGGGTACACGGGAATTTCATCTAGTCACTTTCATCATGTTGGTTCGATTTGTGTTCGTTACTTTGATAATTTGATATGTGGATGGACCGGTGCTTAGGTGTTGTTCTTACTTGAACAAACCTCCTTCTTATGATTAACCCTACCGCAAGCATCCGCAACTATGATAAAAGTATTAAGAATAAATTCTAATCATAGCATTACACTTTTGGATCCAATTGTTCCCTTACGGAATAGCGCATAAACTGGGGTTTAAGCTTCTGTCACTCTCGCAACCCATCATCTAATTGCTACTCCACAATGCATTCCCTTAGGCCCAAATATGGTGAAGTGTCATGTAGTCGACGTTCACATGACACCACTAAGGGAATCACAACATACATACTATCAAAATATCGAACACACATCAAATTCACATGATTACTTGCAACATGATTTCTCCTGTGACCTCAAGAACAAAAGTAACTACTCACAAATGATAAACATGTTCATGATTAGAGGAGTATTAAATAGCATAATGGATCTGAACATATAATCTTCCACCAAATAAACCACATAGTAATCAACTACAAGATGTAATCAACACTACTAGTCACCCACAAGCACCAATCTATAGTTCCGATAACAAGATTTAACACAAGAGATGAACTAGGGTTTGAGATGGGATGGTGCTATTGAAGATGTTGATGGAGATTCCCTCCCCAATATGGGAGAGTTGTTGGTGATGACGAGGACGATGATTTCTGTTGGGGAACGTAGTAATTTCAAAAAAAAATCCTACGCGCACGCAAGATCCTGGTGATGCATAGCAACGAGAGGGGAGAGTGTTGTCTACGTACCCTCGTAGACCGATAGCGGAAGCGTTATGACAACGCGGTTGATGTAGTCGTACGTCTTCACGATCCGACCGATCCATGCACCGTTACTCTGACACCTCCGAGTTCTTGGCACAAGTTCAGCTCGATGACGATCCTCGGGCTCCGATCCAGCAAAGCGTCGGGGAGGAGTTCCGTCAGCAGGACGGCGTGGTGACGATCTTGATGTTCTACCGTCGCAGGGCTTCGCCTAATCACCGCTACAATATGACCGAGGTGGAATATGGTGGAGGGGGCACCGCACACGGCTAAGGAACGATCACGAAGATCAACTTGTGTGTTCTAGGGTGCCCCCTTGCCCCCGTATATAAAGGAGGGAGGGGGAGGTGCGGCCGGCCCCTTTGGGGTGCGCCTGGAGGAGTCCTACTCCCACCGGGAGTAGGGCTGCCCCCCTCTTGCCTTGTTGGAGAAGGAAAGGGGGAAGGGGAAGAGGAAGGGGGGCGCCCCCCCCCTTCCTTGTCCTATTCGGACTAGGGGGGACGGGGCGCGCGGCCTGCCCTGGCCGGCCCTCCTCTTCTCCCTTAAGGCCCATGTAGGCCCAATAACCCCCGGGGGGGTTTCAGTAACCCCCCGGTACTCTGGTAAATCCCGATTTCACCCGGAATGATTCCGATGTCCAAATATAGGCTTCCATTATATTGATCTTTATGTCTCGACCATTTAGAGACTCCTCGTCATGTCCATGATCACATCCGGGACTCCGAACAACCTTCGGTACATCAAAATATAAACTCATGGTAAAACTGTCATCGTAACGTTAAGCGTGCGGACCCTACGGGTTCGAGAACTATGTAGACATGACCTAGAACCATTCTCGGTCAATAACAAATAGCGGGACCTGGATGCTCATATTGGCTCCCACATATTCTACGAAGATCTTTGTCGGTCAGACCGCATAACAACATACGTTTGTTCCCTTTGTCATCGGTATGTTACTTGCCCGAGATTCGATCGTCGGTATCCAATACCTAGTTCAATCTCGTTACCGGCAAGTCTCTTTACTCGTTCCGTAATACATCATCTCGCAACTAACTCATTAGCTGCAATGCTTGCAAGGCTTAAGTGATGTGCATTACCGAGAGGGCCCAAAGATACCTCTTCGACACTCGGAGTGACAAATCCTAATCTCGAAATACGCCAACCCAACAAGTACCTTCGGAGACACCTGTAGAGCACCTTTATAATCACCCAGTTACGTTGTGATGTTTGGTAGCACACAAAGTGTTCCTCCGGTAAACGGGAGTTGCATAATCTCATAGTCATAGGAACATGTATAAGTCATGAAGAAAGCAATAGCAACAAACTAAACGATCAAGTGCTAAGCTAACGGAATGGGTCAAGTCAATCAGATCATTCACCTAATGATGTGGTCTCATTAATAAAATAACAACTCTTTGTCTATGGTTAGGAAACATAACCATCTTTGATTAACGAGCTAGTCAAGTAGAGGCATACTAGTGATACTCTGTTTGTTTATGTATTCACACATGTATTATGTTTCCGGTTAATAAAATTCTAGCATGAATAATAAACATTTATCATGATATAAGGAAATAAATAATAACTTTATTATTGCCTCTAAGGCATATTTCCTTCAGTCTCCCACTTGCACTAGAGTCAATAATCTAGATTACACAGTAATGATTCTAACACCCATGGAGTCTTGGTGCTGATCATGTTTTGCTCGTGGAAGAGGCTTAGTCAACGGGTCTGCAATATTCAGATCTGTATGTATCTTGCAAATTTCTATGTCTCCCACCTGGACTAGATCCCGGATGGAATTGAAGCGTCTCTTGATGTGCTTGGTTCTCTTGTGAAATCTGGATTCCTTCGCTAAGGCAATTGCTCCAGTATTGTCACAAAAGATTTTCATTGGACCCGATGCACTAGGTATAACACCTAGATCGGATATGAACTCCTTCATCCAGACTCCTTCATTTGCTGCTTCTGAAGCAGCTATGTATACCGCTTCACACGTAGATCCCGCCACGACGCTTTGTTTAGAACTGCACCAACTGACAGCTCCACCGTTTAAAGTAAACACGTATCCGGTTTGCGATTTAGAATCGTCCGAATCAGTGTCAAAGCTTGCATCAACGTAACCATTTACGATGAGCTCTTTGTCATCTCCATATACGAGAAACATATCCTTAGTCCTTTTCTGATATTTCAGGATGTTCTTGACCGCTGTCCAGTGATCCACTCCTGGATTACTTTGGTACCTCCCTGCTAGACTTATAGCAAGGCACACATCAGGTCTGGTACACATCATTGCATACATGATAGAGCCTATGGCTGAAGCATAGGGAACATCTTTCATTTTCTCTCTATCTTCTGCAGTGGTCGGGCATTGAGTCTTACTCAACTTCACACCTTGTAACACAGGCAAGAACCCTTTCTTTGCTTGATCCATTTTGAACTTCTTCAAAACTTTGTCAAGGTATGTGCTTTGTGAAAGTCCAATTAAGCGTCTTGATCTATCTCTATAGATCTTAATGCCCAAAATGTAAGCAGCTTCACCGAGGTCTTTCATTGAAAAACTCTTATTCAAGTATCCCTTTATGCTATCCAGAAATTCTATATCATTTCCAATCAGTAATATGTCATCCACATATAATATTAGAAATGCTACAGAGCTCCCACTCACTTTCTTGTAAATACAGGCTTCTCCAAAAGTCTGTATAAAACCAAATGCTTTGATCACACTATCAAAGCGTTTATTCCAACTCCGAGAGGCTTGCACCAGTCCATAAATGGATCGCTGGAGCTTGCACACTTTGTTAGCTCCCTTTGGATCGACAAAACCTTCTGGTTGCATCATATACAACTCTTCTTCCAGAAATCCATTCAGGAAAGCAGTTTTGACATCCATTTGCCAAATTTCATAGTCATAAAATGCGGCAATTGCTAACATGATTCGGACAGACTTAAGCATCGCTACGGGTGAGAAGGTCTCATCGTAGTCAATCCCTTGAACTTGTCAAAACCCTTTTGCAACAAGTCGAGCTTTGTAGACAGTAACATTACCGTCAGCGTCAGTCTTCTTCTTGAAGATCCATTTATTCTCAATTGCTTGCCGATCATCGGGCAAGTCAACCAAAGTCCACACTTTGTTCTCATACATGGATCCCATCTCAGATTTCATGGCTTCAAGCCATTTTGCGGAATCTGGGCTCACCATCGCTTCTTCATAGTTCGTAAGTTCATCATGATCTAATAGCATCACTTCCAGAATAGGATTGCCGTACCACTCTGGTGCGGATCTTAATCTGTTTGATCTACGAGGTTCTGTAGCAACTTGATTTGAAGTTCTATGATCATCATCATTAACTTCCTCACTAATTGGTTTTGACGTCACAGAAACCGGTTTCTGTGATGTATTTTTTTTCCAATAAGGGAGCAGGTACAGTTACCTCATCAAGTTCTACTTTCCTCCCACTCACTTCTTTCGAGAGAAACTCCTTCTCTAGAAAGGATCCATTCTTAGCAACGAATGTCTTACCTTCGGATCTGTGATAGAAGGTGTACCCAACAGTCTCCTTTGGGTATCCTATGAAGACACATTTCTCCGATTTGGGTTCGAGCTTATCAGGTTGAAGCTTTTTCACATAAGCATCGCAGCCCCAAACTTTAAGAAACGACAACTTTGGTTTCTTGCCAAACCACAGTTCATAAGGCGTTGTCTCAACGAATTTTGATGGTGCCCTATTTATTGTGAATGCGGCTGTCTCTAAAGCATAACCCCAAAACGATAGAGGTAAATCTGTAAGAGAACATAGATCGCACCATATCAAGTAAAGTATGATTACGACGTTCGGACACACCATTACGTTGTGGTGTTCCGGGTGGCGTGAGTTGCGAAACTATTCTGCATTGTTTCAAATGTAGACCAAACTCGTAACTCAAATATTCTCCTCCACGATCAGATCGCAGAAACTTTATTTTCTTGTTACGATGATTTTCCACTTCACTCTGAAATTCTTTGAACTTTTCAAATGTTTCAGATTTATGCTTTATTAAGTAGACATACCCATATCTGCTTAAATCATCTGTGAAGGTGAGAAAATAACGATATCCGCCACGAGCCTCAACATTCATCGGATCACATACATCTGTATGTATGATTTCCAATAAATCTGTTGCTCTCTCCATAGTACCGGAGAACGGCGTTTTAGTCATCTTGCCCATGAGGCACGGTTCGCAAGTACCGAGTGATTCATAATCAAGCAGTTCCAAAAGTCCATCAGTATGGAGTTTCTTCATGCATTTTACACCGATATGACCTAAACGGTAGTGCCACAAATAAGTTGCACTATCATTATCAACTCTGCATCTTTTGTCTTCAACATTATGAATATGTGTATCACTACTATTGAGATTCATCAAAAATAGACCACTCTTCAAAGGTGCATGACCATAAAAGATATTACTCATATAAATAGAACAACCATTATTCTCTGATTTAAATGAATAACCGTCTCGCATCAAACAAGATCCAGATATAATGTTCATGCTCAACGCTGGCACCAAATAACAATTATTTAGGTCTAATACTAATCCTGAAGGTAGATGTAGAGGTAGCGTGTCGACCGGGATCACATCGACTTTGGAACCATTTCCCACGCGCATCGTCACCTCGTCCTTTGCCGGTGTTCGCTTAATCCGTAGTCCCGGTTTCGAGTTGCAAATATTAGCAACAGAACCAGTATCAAATACCCAGGTGCTACTGCGAGCTCTAGTAAGGTACACATCAATAACATGTATATCACATATACCTTTGTTCACCTTGCCATCCTTCTTAACCGCCAAATACTTGGGGCAGTTCCGCTTCCATTGTCCAGTCTGCTTGCAGTAGAAGCACTCAGTTTCAGGCTTAGGTCCAGACTTGGGTTTCTTCTCCTGAGTAGCAACTTGCTTGCTGTTCTTCTTGAAGTTCCCCTTTCTTTTCCCTTTGCCCTTTTTCTTGAAACTAGTGGTCTTATTGACCATCAACACTTGATGCTCCTTCTTGATTTCTACCTCCGCAGCCTTTAGCATTGCGAAGAGCTCGGGAATTGTCTTATCCATCCCTTGCATATTATAGTTCATCACGAAGCTCTTGTAGCTAGGTGGAAGTGATTGGAGAATTCTGTCAATGACGCTATCATCCAGAAGAGTAACTCCCAGTTGAATCAAGTGATTACAATACCCAGACATCTTGAGTATATGCTCACTGACAGAACTATTCTCCTCCATCTTGCAGCTATAGAACTTATTGGAGACTTCATACCTCTCAATCTGGGCATTCTTTTGGAATATTAACTTCAACTCCTGGAACATCTCATATGCTCCATGACGTTCAAAACGTTGTTGAAGTCCCGGTTCTAAGCCGTAAAGCATGGCACATTGAACTATCGAGTAGTCATTAGCTTTGCTCTGTCAGACGTTCTTAACGTCGTCAGTTGCATCAGCAGCAGGCCTGGTACCCAGCGTTGCTTCCAGGACGTAACTTTTCTGTGCAGCAATGAGGATAATCCTCAAGTTACGGACCCAGTCCGCATAATTGCTACCATCATCTTTCAACTTTGCTTTCTCAAGGAACGCATTAAAATTCAATGGAACAACAGCACGGGCCATCTATCTACAATCAACATAGACAAGCAAGATACTATCAAGTACTAAGTTCATGATAAATTTAAGTTCAATTAATCATATTACTTAAGAACTCCCACTTGGATAACATCCCTCTAATCCTCTAAGTGATCACGTGATCCAAATCAACTAAACCATAACCGATCATCACGTGAAATGGAGTAGCTTTCGATGGTGAACATCACTATGCTAGGCTCGTCAAGTTTAACCCGAGTATTCTGCGTGTGCAAATCTGGCTTGCACCCGTTGTAGATGGACGTAGAGCTTATCACACCTGATCATCACGTTGTGTCTGGGCACGACGAACTTTGGCAACGGTGCATACTCAGGGAGAACACTTTTATCTTGAAATTTAGTGAGAGATCATCTTATAATGCTACCGTCAATCAAAGCAAGATAAGATGCATAAAAGATAAACATCACATGCAATCAATATTAGTGATATGATATGGCCATCATCATATTGTGCTTGTGATCTCCATCTCCGAAGCACCTCCATGATTGCCATCGTCACCGGCGCGACACCTTGATCTCCATCGTAGCATCGTTGTCGTCTCGCCAATCTTTATGCTTCTACGACTATCGCTACCGCTTAGTGATAAAGTAAAGCATACAGGGTGATTGCATTGCATACAATAAAGCGACAACCATATGGCTCCTGCCAGTTGCCGATAACTCAGATACAAAACATGATCATCTCATACAATAAAATTTAGCATCATGTCTTGACCATATCACATCACAACATGCCCTGCAAAAACAAGTTAGACGTTCTCTACTTTGTTGTTGCAAGTTTTACATGGCTGCTATGGGCTTAGCAAGAACCAATCTTACCTACGCATCAAACCACAACGACAGTTTGTCAAGTTGGTGCTGTTTTAACCTTCGCAAGGACCGGGCGTAGCCACACTCGGTTCAACTAAAGTTGGAGAAACTGACACCCGCTAGCCACCTGTGTGCAAAGCACGGCGGTAGAACCAGTCTCGCGTAAGCGTACGCGTAATGTCGGTACGGGCCGCTTCATCCAACAATACCGCCGAACCAAAGTATGACATGCTGGTAAGCAGTATGACTTATATCGCCCACAACTCACTTGTGTTCTACTCGTGCATATAACATCAAACCATAAAACCTAGGTTCGGATGCCACTGTTGGGGAACGTAGTAATTTAAAAAAATCCTACGCACACGCAAGATCATGGTGATGCATAGCAACGAGAGGGGAGAGTGTTGTCTACGTACCCTCGTAGACCGATAGCGGAAGCGTTATGACAACGCGGTTGATGTAGTCGTACGTCTTCACAATCCGACCGATCCAAGCACCGATACTCCGGCACCTCCGAGTTCTTGGCACACGTTCAGCTCGATGACGATCCCCGGGCTCCGATCCAGCAAAGCGTCGGGGAGGAGTTCCGTCAGCATGACGGCGTGGTGACGATCTTGATGTTCTACCATCGCAGGGCTTCGCCTAATCACCGCTACAATATGACCGAGGTGGAATATGGTGGAGGGGGGCACCGCACACGGCTAAGAAACGATCATGAAGATCAACTTGTGTGTTCTAGGGTGCCCCCTTGCCCCCATATATAAAGGAGGGAGGGGGAGGTGCGGCCGGCCCCTTTGAGGTGCGCCTGGAGGAGTCCTACTCCCACCGGGAGTAGGACTCCCCCCCTCTTGCCTTGTTGGAGAAGGAAAGGGGGAAGGGGAAGAGGAAAGGGGGGCGCCGCCCCCCCTTCCTTGTCCTATTCGGACTAGGGGGGAGGGGGCGCGCGGCCTGCCTTGGCCGGCCCTCCTCTTCTCCCTTAAGGCCCATGTAGGCCCAATAACCCCCGGGGGGGGGGGTCCGGTAACCCCCCGGTACTCTGGTAAATCCTGATTTCACCCGGAACGATTCCGATGTCCAAATATAGGCTTCCAATATATCGATCTTTATGTCTCGACCATTTCGAGACTCCTCGTCATGCCCATGATCACATCCAGGACTCCGAACAACCTTCGGTACATCAAAAATATAAACTCATGATAAAACTGTCATCGTAACGTTAAGCGTGCGGACCCTACGGGTTCGAGAACTATGTAGACATGACCTAGAACCATTCTCGGTCAATAACCAATAGCGGAACCTGGATGCTCATATTGGCTCCCACATATTCTACGAAGATCTTTGTCGGTCAGACTGCATAACAACATACGTTTGTTCCCTTTGTCATCGGTATGTTACTTGCCCGAGATTCGATCGTCGGTATCCAATAGCTAGTTCAATCTCGTTACCGGCAAGTCTCTTTACTCATTCCGTAATACATCATCTCGCAACTAACTCATTAGATGCAATACTTGCAAGGCTTAAGTGATGTGCATTACCGAGAGGGCCCAGAGATACCTCTCCGACACTCGGAGTGACAAATCCTAATCTCGAAATACGCCAACCCAACAAGTACCTTCGGAGACACCTATAGAGCACCTTTATAATCACCCAGTTACGTTGTGACGTTTGGTAGCACACAAAGTGTTCCTCTGGTAAACGGGAATTGCATAATCTCAGTCATAGGAACATGTATAAGTCATGAAGAAAGCAATAGCAACAAACTAAACGATCAAGTGCTAAACTAACGGAATGGGTCAAGTCAATCAGATCATTCACCTAATGATGTGATCTCATTAATCAAATAACAACTCTTTGTCTATGGTTAGGAAACATAACCATCTTTGATTAACGAGCTAGTCAAGTAGAGGCATACTAGTGACACTCTGTTTGTTTATGTATTCACACATGTATTATGTTTCCGGTTAATAAAATTCTAGCATGAATAATAAACATTTATCATGATATAAGGAAATAAATAATAACTTTATTATTGCCTCTAGGGCATATTTCCTTCAATTTCCCCCTCCGGGAGGGAAGTTCCCCTGGCGGAATCGCTCCGCCGGAGGGCAAAAGTGCTCCTGCCCAAGTTCTGCCTCGATACGGCGGCGCTCCGTCCCGAAAGTCTTATCCTTATTTTTTCTAGGTCAAAATGACTTATATACCAGAAGATGGGCACTGGAGGTGGGCCTGAGTGAGCACAATCCATCAGGGCGCGCCTGGGCTGCCTGGCACGCCTAGGTGGGTTGTGCCCACCTGGTGGGCCCCCTCTGGTAGTTATTTGCTTCAATAATTCCTATATATTCCATAAAAAATCTCCGTCAAGTTCCAACTTGTTTGGAATTGTACATAATAGGTAGTCTGACGTAGCTTTTCCAGGTCCAGATTTCCAGCTGGTGGAATTCTCCCTCTTGGTGTGTACCTTGCAAACTATGAGAGAAAAGGCATTAAATTACTCCAAAAAGCATTATTATGGATAAAAACATCATAAATAACAGTGAGAAAACATGATACAAAATGGACGTATTAGTCATCGAGCTGAACGTGTGCAGAACTCGGAGGTGCCGTACGTTCGGCGCTTGATCGATCGGATCTAGAAGAAGTTCAATTACATCAACCGCGTTGTCTAACGCTTCCGCTTTCGGTCTACGAGGGTACGTGGACACACTGTCCCCCTCTTGTTGCTATGCATCTCCTAGATAGATCTTACGTGAGCGTAGGAATTTTTTTGAAATTGCATGCTACGTTCCCCAACAATATCCTGACATGAGATTGCTATCTTTTAAATTTAACTTCTGTTTCTTTATTATTTCCCTCTCACCCCTTTTGCATTTGGATGTCAAAGCTTTGTGGGTTGTTTATTTCAGTTCTGCGACTACTTCTCTTATGGATTTTAATAGAACTCGAGGGCTATCATTTCGAACAAAGTTGCTCCCTTGTTTCTCGAGAAATTATGTTGTTGCATAGTATCATACCTGCTGCAAAGGAACGAAAGTAGTATGATTGTATAAATAAATAGGGTTGTATTATTTTCCTTTTTATCCCTTTGATAATTATGATAGAATTATTGCATGAAGCTGTGTGCGCATACAATATGTAACCAAATGTGTATTATAATAGGTTCAAGCCTTGCTTCTTCACTTGGAAGCAAGTCTTCATCTTCTTAAGGGATTATTTGCTACAATGCTTAGAAAATTTAGAGGACGTTTTAATGGTGTGTTAACTAAAGCGATGGTGATCCAAAAAAAATTGAAGTTGATACTAGCCATGATAAGTGCATGCCAAGCCTACATGTTGTCTACATTTTTTCAGATCTCGCTATCCTTGTTTAACTCAATGGAATCAGATAATCTAGTTGTATTCCCTAACAAGTCCTTGTAGATGTGCAACTTCCCCATCTGACAATCTCCTCAGGGTCTCTCTCTAATCCTAGAGCCAGGCAACAAGAATGGTTGGTTTTAAGTACAACATGTATCTATTTATTTTTTGCAAGAAAAATCTATTTATTCATTATTGATTTATTGTTTTTGGGAATTGTTTTGCCCCTAATCATATCATTGTTACTCTGCATGCACTAGATTATGGGTATGACAATGATGAATTTTATGTAAATGCTAATGGTTGACTACCACTTTACAATGCCAGGCCTGCCTGAGTTTTGAGAACCCTTCTACTTTCCATTCCACAAGAAAAATAGCACGCAAATTTATCGCATAGTAGATATAGTAGCGCACAGTAGCTACAGTACATATAGTGCCAACGAGGCCCTGGCCCTGGACGTGGCGGAATCCTGCCCACGACATTGTTTCCATGTATCACATTTTGTATTATACTTTCGTTACCGGAATGATGCTTATCTGTAATATATATCTTACACACAATTCAAGCAGATTTACCGTAATTATGTTTAATTTGTTTACATAGTCAGTTAATATTGCAGATTTACGTATTTTTTTAGTCTTGGCCATGTATAATTCTATGCATGATGTTGGGAATGGTACTTATTGACAACTTCCAGCAACTTTGTTACTATGTACAGTGCCGAATACATGGCACGAATGTTGATTCTCATAACACGATTTTTGGTGCACTTTTCACCTATACATCTAGAATGAAATTGGAGACAACATCCGTGAGAATTGCATAATCTAATTTACGAATTACTGAGATAATTGCTTGTGTCTTCACTCTTTACACTATGCATAGAATGCTAAATCATAGCGTTCTTGGACATTTGAATCATAAGTTGATTGGTCCATGAGCTTTGCGGGCGTATCGAGGACGAAGTCGGATTGCGGAAGCTCTCCGGGGCCAAAGGGTTGGCTAATGTCTGGAGAGATAGTTTCATTGCAACTGTATGTGTATTGTTTTCCTTTCCGCGACATTATGATTGCCCGCCAAGTGTAGTCGTGTCATCTTTGTAACTGCGGCATGTCCCCTGGACTCTCTGTACTGTCTATTTCTTCTCCTTCTAATACATCAGCACGCAAACCTTCTACTACATATTCTAATAAAAAAAGTTGATTTGTTGTATTTGAAGTGCTATGTCTTTTCTATGCATGTGAATTCTCACATCTGGTTATAATATCCATGAAGACATGCATTACACGTGCACGCTTACTAGTAATGTCCCTAAATTTTCTCTAGTTTTTGGTCAAATATTATGTAACTTTGTGTGACACGAAAACATTAAAACATCATGTGAATGTCAGCCAAGCAGCAGCTTTTCTTCTCATTTCAAAAGAAAAGGAAAAAGGAAAAAGAGGAAAAGAAAGCTGGAGAAGAGAAGAACACCGAGGCACCGACCGGTCCAAGTCCAACCCAGCCGTCCCCTCCGATCCGGGGGACTCCTCCCCATTCCCTACTCCTAAACCCATCGCCGCCACAGGCACCATCTTCCCCGGCCTCAGCAGCCGCCATGGCCGACGGCGCCAACCCAAACCCGACATCCACACCCAGGCAGAAGGCAGTCCCGGACTGGCTCAACAGCCCGATCTGGTCCGCCCCTGCCCCTACCCCGCGCCACCGCTCCCCTCCCCGCGCCCCCTCCCCTCCCCCACCTCCCCCTCCCAAGCCGCAGCACGATCCGACCCTGCCGCCCCCTCGTCAACCCGCGCGGCGCGACGGTGCAAGCTCTGACTCCGACTCCGACAGCGGCGGCGGCGACGAGGGCGCGGCCACCTCGTCTCGGACCCACCTCGTCGCCGAGTTCAAAGCGGCGGTGAGTGTTGGCCTCTCGCGGTCGAGTCACGGGACTTCGCTGTTTAGCTTTCGTTTGTAACTTGTTCGTTCCTCTGTTTGTGTTTCCGTGCGTGTAGCTGGAAAGGAAGGTGGTGGATCTGGCGGAGCTGCGGAGGCTCGCGTGCCAGGGCGTGCCTGACGACCCCGCCGTGCGGCCTGTTGTCTGGAAGGTCTGGGAATTCTCCCATTTTCTTCGTATAACTTTTTCACTATGTGTTTGTGCAGTTTGCTTGGGCCTGGCCGAGTGTTTGCTCTTTCATTCACATGCTAGTGATATGACATTGGCAAGAAAGTTCAAGAGTCACATTTTTATGCCCTCATGCTTGTTGATGACCTCGTATGATCATTGTTGGTTCCATATATGGCATGATGCCCCAATTGAGTCTAGGATGCGGTTGCCATGGTTGGTTCACCTAAATCAGGATAGTATCTTTTGAACGGCATGACACACATTAGATTTATGGGAAACAAATTAGCCTCCATGTGATTGGTCTTCAAACTTATGCATCATTTATAATGAAAACATATATGCTTACTTAACCATGGACTCGCATAGTACATGAAGCGCTCATGGAATTTACTTATATTCCATGAATATAAGTCCTTGAACAATTGATTCACGAATAGAATACGATTTTGAAGTATTCTAGACTGGGAGTAGTAATATTGTTTTATGAATAGACTTCTCATGCCAAGTTCTCAAGTAGGGGAAAAACAATTCTCAAGCTTGTTGAGATCTCCCCAGAAGCCAAATAAACGAGTCTCGAGTTTTTTCCTTCTGTTTTGCATTTCTTTGCTGTTTTTTATGAATTTATTTCATTGCACATCATAATTTGGAACCATGCTCTAATTTTTATGTAGAGGTTTGAGAATAGCCACTGTTATAGGTTTAGATTAGAAGAAACTGTTGAACAAACGGCAAATGTTTGAGGTGAAATGGATATTGTGAATGCATTTTAGTCTGTTGGCGGTGTCGATTTTTTTTCCTTTTTAATATGTTACAAATTTATTTGACTTTTTTGATAGTTAGCAGCTTCTCTTGGGGTACTTGCCAATGGATCATGCTCTGTGGGCGTACGAACTGGAAAAAAAGCGATCCCAGTACAGTGCTTTCAAAGACGAGCTTTTGGTTAACCCTGTAAGTTTTTAATGCACATTGCACTGTAGTTCTTTACGATCGCAGATGCATGAGTTCTTTAGTTCTTTACCATTGCAGATGCACGAGTTCTTTAGTTGTTCACCACTTACTATGTGTTTAAATAGAAGGAACAATGCTTTCCTTCCCTAGGAGGGCGAGGAGAGCACCGGTGTTGGTAGCTATATATTTAAAAGGAAAATCCAAATCAGTTACGGGCATGAAACACACTCCTTAATGATAAAGCACGGACTAGCAAGACGCTAATTCGTGTGTGTAGTCGGTCCGATCTTTCACGATACCCAATGAAATCAGCAGTAGATGTAGAAAAGATGTAGACACCCAAAGACCAAGCAAGATGCAAGAACTAGGGTTGAGGACTCGCGTAAGAGACGATGCAGATCAACTCTTCCGCACGGCAACGCGCTATCACAGATCAGCGTAGGAACAGAAAACTTTGGTGCCCCCCCGACATGAGGCTTTTCTGGTATTTTATTATCCAATGCAAAACTAACTCCCTCACAACGGCCGCAGCCAGCCTTTTTATAGGCAACACAAAGAGACACGCGCTATGTAAACGTAGCAGACTAGGACTCTCCTAATGAAACTAATCAAGGATTTAACTAATTAATTATTCGGCACCGTTGATTACCTTGGACTCTATCTAGACTTGAATTCCTCACGTAAGTAGTACTTGACAAATAAAAAAACGCCATGCATCACGATGTGTCACGTAGAGCCCTGAACTTGCTCGATTCTTCCCGACCGATCAGATCAAGACTTTTTCTGGTGGAGTTCTAAAATTTGGTCTAACTTCTTCCAGCTGTGGAGGAACCTGGAATATCAGCGAACCAATCTGTATAGCACATGGAAAAGCCCCTAAAATACCAGCTTCTTTCCCCTTTGGTACTGTCACAGTCAACTTCTCATGCACAGGTGCAACTTGAATATTTTTTAGACAAGTAACTGTAGTTTTGGCACAGATGGTCACATCATCCTCCCCCTCTTGAAATGAAGCCGTCCTCGGCTTCAAGATATTTTTAGGGACCTTGCAGACATAACCATTCAACGCAGTGGGGTTGTGGGTGCTTCCAGGTAGGCAAAGCTAAAACATCCACCAAGTCCTTGCTAACCGCGTTAGTGTAGCTTCCTCCATCTATGATCAACTTACATTTAGTGTTGTTGATTTTGCACTGAGTTTGAAAAATATTCCATCGCTGCCCCTTATCCTCAATGCGATCTTCTTGCACCCGTTGCACCATCAAAGACGGATATGATTCAGCAGCTTCAAAACTCGCAACCACATTTTCAACATCTTCAGATTTTGCACTAGAAGTGTCAGAAACTGCCTCTTCATCACTAGCGGATGCATAGCCATCTCTTGTGAGCAACACTCTTTTCTCATTAGGACATTCACGTCTCATATGCCCCCTTCCTCCACACTTGAAACACTATATTACTAGTACGTGTGGGTGGCCGACTGCGCACTAGAATCAACTCTCGGCAATCCTGATTTTAAAGCATCCTTTTGCACGGAAGCTTGAGGGCGATTAGATGTCGCTGTCCTAGAGCTAGAACCAACATCCTCACTCTTATGTTGCGAGCGTCGCCATGTGTTCAAAGTGGTACTAGGAACTGTGCTGACTTGGCGTCGCATAATCTGCTGTTCCGCCCGCACAGCTTGGTGCACAAGATCTTGTATGTTGTAATAGACCACCATCTCAACACGATCCTGCACCTCAATATTTAGACCATTAAAGAAACGTGCCATAGTCGCCTCCGGATCCTCCGTTGTCCCTGTACGTATCATAAGCAATTCCATCTCCTTGTAATATTCATCAACACTCATATTACCCTGAGAGAGCCGCTGCAACTTGTTGTACATATCTCTTTTATAGTGCTCAGGAACAAAACGTCGCCTCATAAATTCTTTCATACCTCGCCAAGTCGTCGGCCGATGTCTTGAACGACAAATTTGATTCCACCAAATTAGCGCGTAACCGGTGAACTCAATTCCAGCAAGTTGAACTTTCTTCTCCTCGCTATAATGATGGGCATCAAAAATTTGATCAACACGCATCTCCCACTCCAAATAGCCTTCTGGTTCGCACTTGCCGGAGAACGAAGGGATTGAAATTTTTATGCGCCTAATTCCATCATCCAAAGGCACACGCAGAGCTTGACCAACTCGGTCATGCACTCCACCACGAACAGAAGTTTCAGGACGAGGCTCATAGTGTCGTGGTCGTGGCGCGTACCCCGTTGCCTCATGGTCAACACCGTCATCGAGGCCATCATCTCCAGCATGTAGTTGTGCCGCCAGACGACGATCAAGCATGCCGGCATGTCCGTCACGAGCCGGTGGTGCATAAAGCAGTGGAGCAGCTGGAGCAGTCTGTGGTGGTGCAGAATTCGTTGCCGGCATATTGATGATGTCTGCCAAACCATCAAACCGAGTGATCAGGACATCTATCCTTTTGCCGAGCGCATCATGACATTGCTTGATGTAGTTGCATGTGTGGTCAAAACCATCCCGAATATTTTGCGGAATATCATCCGCATACACTGGACGTACTATTTCCTCAGAATCAGCAGCAACCTCATCACCCTTGTTGACCGAGGTTGACATCTTGATCAACACAGTACCGTGAATAACCTTAGCTCTGATACCACTTGATAAAGCACGGACTAGCAAGACGCTAATTCGTGTGTGTAGTCGGTCCGATCTTTCACGATACTCAATGAAATCAGCAGTAGATGTAGAAAAGATGTAGACACCCAAAGACCAAGCAAGATGCAAGAACTAGGGTTGAGGACTCGCGTAAGAGACGATGCATATCAACTCTTCCGCACGGCAACGCGCTATCACAGATCAGCGTAGGAACAGAAAACTTTGGTGCCCCCCCGACATGAGGCTTTTCTGGTATTTTATTATCCAATGCAAAACTAACTCCCTCACAACGGCCGCAGCCAGCCTTTTTATAGGCAACACAAAGAGACACGCGCTATGTAAACGTAGCAGACTAGGACTCTCCTAATGAAACTAATCAAGGATTTAACTAATTAATTATTCGGCACCGTTGATTACCTTGGACTCTATCTAGACTTGAATTCCTCACGTAAGTAGTACTTGACAAATAAAAAAACGCCATGCATCACGATGTGTCACGTAGAGCCCTGAACTTGCTCGATTCTTCCCGACCGATCAGATCAAGACTTTTTCTGGTGGAGTTCTAAAATTTGGTCTAACTTCTTCCAGCTGTGGAGGAACCTGGAATATCAGCGAACCAATCTGTATAGCACATGGAAAAGCCCCTAAAATACCAGCTTCTTTCCCCTTTGGTACTGTCACAGTCAACTTCTCATGCACAGGTGCAACTTGAATATTTTTTAGACAAGTAACTGTAGTTTTGGCACAGATGGTCACATCACTTAAGGGCCAGTTCTTTTGGGGCTTATGACTTGCTGTGGAAATAAGCGCCCCCCTACCCAGCTTATTCTACAAGCCCAACCTAGCCTTTAATTTACCTACTTTGTGGTGGTTCCTTTTCCCATTTTTAACCAACCTGCACAACAATATAATTTGGTTCTGGTCAGTCAGAAGTTACCCGAAGAATGGAAATGACTATTTCAAAAAGGAAGGAACATAATTCTGAAGGAACTGGATTTCTCCCAAGGGCGGAAATCGTCCAGGACGAACATCCTCTAAGCCTTGGGAAAACTAGTGTTTGGAACCAACACTTCCAGGTAATGTTTAACTGCACTTAAAATTACTGTACTTCCTGGCTGTTTGCCATACTCTGTACATTGTGTCTATTAATTCATTTTATTTGGTTTTGCAACTTGCAACTGCTTTGCTTGTGAGAGACCTCCCTTTGCATTCTGCTTGTTAGTTAATGTTGTGATAAATATGTTAGTGTCTTAGCTACTAAAATGTAAATGTTATCTAAATACTTTCAGGAATCTGAAACTGTAGAGCAGATTGATAGAGATGTTAAGCGTACTCATCCTGAGATGCAGTTTTTCAATGGCGGTTCTTCTGATGCCTTGTCTAATCAGGTAGGCATTTATTGTCTTCACATGATGCCAGTTCTTGCTTGTTTCTGGTACTTCTATTTAGTCTAAATCTAAAATGTGATGTATTTTTTTCCAGGAGTCACTGAAGCGAATACTTACCATCTTTGCAAAATTAAACCCGGGTATAAGATATGTACAAGGAATGAATGAAGTTTTGGCACCTCTCTACTATGTCTTCAAGAATGATCCAGACCAAAGTAATTTTGTAAGTTCTCTTTATGTCCCCATTTGCTTAAATAAACTTCTTTTAGTTTTTGTGGTGATGAAACAAACTGACCATGCTAAAGATTGTGTGATTTTCCTTATAGCTTCAAAGTATTAATTGTCTTATAAATTTCATTTTTCTTGGTATTGATGTGTTGGACGAGAGGGGAAGTACCTTCAGACAGGAGAGCTCATGGTGTCTTGTGTCCTGCGTGAGGTCTCTCTCGTGTATATCGGCTCTACTGGGAACGGGAGGGCTGGATGCCCCTTTCTAGGTCAGCACCTCCACATGGGCTTGGGCCCTAAGTGATAAGTAGATGGGCTTGGGCCCATACCGGTTCAACACTCCCCCTCAAGATGGGTGGTAGATATCTATCGTTCCCATCTTGTCACATGCCAAGTTACAGTCCTTTGTTCCCAGTCCCTTTGTCAAGCAATCTGCAAACTGCTGCCCAGAGCTGACATGAGTAAGGCTGATGATCCCAACATCAAGTTTCTCCTTAATGAAGAAGCGATCAATTTCCACATGCTTTGTCCTATCATGTTGAACTGGGTTATTAGCAATGGCTATAGCTGACTGATTGTCACACCACACCTTCAAGAGTCCCTTCCTCAGAAGTTTCAACTCACTCAGTAGGTACTTCACCCAGAGCATCTCACACAACCCTTGAGATAATGCTCTATACTCAGCTTCTGCTGTTGATCTAGACACAACCGGCTGTTTCTTGCTTCTCCATGACACCAAATTTCCTCCCACAAACACGCAGTAGCCAGAAGTGGATCTTCTATCATCTTGACAACTGGCCCAGTCAGAGTCACTATAGCCATCCACCTCAAGATGTCCACTCTTCCCAAACGACAACCCTTTACCCGGAGTCCCCTTCAAGTATCTCATGATTCTCTGCACAATATCAAGATGCCCACTCCTTGGTTCATGCATGTATCTGCTCACCACCCCGACGACATATGTAATGTCAGGCCTGGTATGACACAAGTACAATAACCTCCCAACCAATTTCTGATAATCTTCCTTATTCACTAGCTCTCCTGATTGTGCTGTCACTTGATGATTTTGTTCAATCGGAGTAGGGGCAGCACGACACCCCATCATGCCCATGTCACTCAAGAGATCCAAGGTGTATTTTCGTTGGCACATAGAGATTCCCTTCTCTGTCCGAGCCACTTCAGTGCCAAGGAAGTATTTCAGGTTGCCCAAATCCTTTACCTCAAACTCCTTGTTTAGACAACCCTTCAATCTCTCTATTTCCTCCTTGTCATCTCCAGTGATGATAATGTCATCCACATAAACAGCAAGGATGGTGATCTTCCGATCGGAAGTGCCTGTAGAACATCGTGTGGTCACCGTTACACTGACCATACCCCATACCACGGACGGCACGTCTGAGCATATCAAACCATGCCCTTAGTGATTGCTTCAGTCCAACAAGGATTTCTTCAGCCTGCATACCTTCCCCGTGGTCTCTGAGGTACCAAAACCTGGTGGTATCTCCATGTACACTTCTTCCTGCAACTCACCATGCAAGAAGGCATTCTTGACATCTAATTGATGCAACTTCCACCCAAAGTTTGCAGCACATGAGACCAATATCCTTACTGTGTTCATCTTTGCCACGGGAGCAAACGTTTCATCATAGTCAATTCTATAAGTTTGACTATATCCTCTGGCGACCAATCTAGCCTTGTACCGTTCCACCTTCTCTGCTTCACTGTATAGATCCACTTACAACTCACTGCTTTCTTTTCTGCTGGCAACGTGGTTAGCACCCACGTCTTGTTTTTTCTTAGTGCTTCCAACTCCTCTATCATCGCTTCACGCCACTTCGTATCTTGCTTTGCAGCCTTCCAATCCTTTGGGATTGACACAGTTTGAAGGGAGGCAACAAACGCCTTATATGAAGGTGACAAAGCCTTATAAGACACAGAGTTTCCAATATCAAGGTCATCACAAGCATCATCCTTTGGTAGAGCCTTCCTTGCTACTTCACCCTTCCTTGCCGCTTCACGTGTAGGCTTTCGCAACGCAATGGGCAGCTCCACTGTGTTAGATGAGCTTGCCTCACTGCCTTGCTGCTCACCCTGCACTCTTGCCTCACTGCCTTGCCGCTCCCCCTGCACGTGTGGTTGCCGTCGAGAGTACACCAGGGTATTCGTCTGCCATCGATCCCGAACAGGAACCTGGAGAGCACCAATCTTAAGTGTATCGGCAGTTGGCTCGACATGAACCTGCACATCATCATCGGTGAGAGTACTAACTGGAATTGTACCCACAATTGGTTGGACCTGAACTTGCACATCATTATCAGTGTTAATGCCCACAGAATCATCGTGAGTACAAGACGCATCCTTCTCCCCCTCTTGACCATAGTGCACATGGTGCAAGTGGTCAAGCTCTGCAAACAACAGACTGAGATCAGTTGGCTCACCATAGAATGGCTCAGACTCCCTAAAGGTAACATCCATACTTACAAACCTGCGTTTTTCAGAGGGACACCAACATTTATACCCCTGCTGACTAGAAGAGTATCCCAGAAAGACACACTTCACTACTCGAGGATCAAGCTTTCCAATAGATGGTCGATGATCACGAACAAAGCAGGTATTGCCAAACAGCTTGGGGGAAACAACAAACTTATTATCTCCAACGAGCAACTCAGATGGAGATTTCATACCTAGTATCCTAGAAGGTGTCCGGTTGATCAGGTATGTGGCTGTCATAACTGCTTCATCCCATAAGAACTTAGGCACATTCATGGTAAACATCAACGACCGAGCAACCTCAAGAATATGACGATTTTTCCTTTCGGCCACTCCATTCTGAGGTGGGGTGTCCGGGCATGAAGTTTGATGAAGAATCCCTTGGTCAGCCATGAAAGCCCCAAAATTGTTGTTCACATACTCTGTGCCATTGTCAGTCCTGAGCACCTTGACCTGTACCTGAAACTGGTTCTTTACAAGAGCATGGAAGTTCTGAAAACAGCTAAACACCTCATCCTTGTGACGCATCAAGTAAATCCAAGTCATACGAGAATAGCAGTCAATAAAGGTAGTAAAATACTTCTTTCCATTCATTGACACTACCGGGCTCGTCCATACATCCGAATGAATAAGCATAAAAGGAGATATGCTCCTAAGCCCCTTACTCACATATGAGGCTCCTGTGTGTTTTGCATATTCGCAAGCATCACATGTCAACTTGCCCTTGCCTATTCCACACATAAGATCCGGAAATATTCTACTCATCTTATCAAAAGATACATGCCCCGTCCTACAGTGATGGATCATCGGCTGCTTCTCCTTGTCCTCCGTGGTCACAGCACACACCAAGTCTGGCTGCACCTCCTGGTCCATGTACCAAAGCCCCCTACCCTGGTGCCAGTCCCAACCGTCTGCTCGTCTGTCGCACCTGAATCAAGCATCCGAACTTGTCAAGGATCAGACGACAGTCTATTTCATCAATGAGAGCACTGAAAGAGACCAAATTGACAGGAAAAGCTGGCACATGTAAAACTGGCGATAACGAGATGTTTGAAGTGCACTTGACTGTACCAACCCCTACGACAGGCTGATTTGTACCATCGGCAGTTTGTATAGACGAGAGGGGAAGTACCTTCAGACAGGAGAGCTCATGGTGTCTTGTGTCCTGCGTGAGGTCTCTCTCGTGTATATCGGCTCTACTGTGAACGGGAGGGCTGGATGCCCCTTTCCAGGTCAGCACCTCGACATGGGCTTGGGCCCTAAGTGATAAGTAGATGGGCTTGGGCCCATACCGGTTCAACATGATGTAATATGTACCCGAGATGATGCAACGAGTATTGGAGTTTGAATCTTTGAATCCTATAGTAAATGATGTGATGCATCTGTATATACTCACTTCATTTCACAATGTTTGGCACTTCTGTTCATGATATGCTTCCTGAACAGCTGGTATTTTCAACTAAGAAGCACGGATACGGGGACGGAAGCACGGGGATACGCATACGGGGATACGGGATACGACATTTTCCAAAAACAGCCATTCGGGGATACGGCGGGGTATATAAGTATTTAGAAAAAATAAATTTGAATTAAGATCTAATGAGAATTTTTTAGTACTGGATATATATTGTCTCCTTTCTATTCATAAAGACTGAGAGCAGTCCACTCAGAGCCCATGTAGCTGTCCGTCTACTTAGAGCCCATGTAGCTGTCCGTCCACTTAGAGCCCATGTAAGGCCCAATTCCAGAAAACCCTAGACTAGTAGCACTGCAGCTGCTCCAGCCGACCCCAACCTCCCATTCTCGTACTCCCTTTCTCCAGCCGCCAGTGAAGAAAGGAAACGACAGCGCCGCCAACACCCATCTTCTCCCTGCCCAAATCTTCTTCCTCGCTGGCCACCACACTCCCCATCTTTCTTCCTGCCGGAGCTTCTTCCTTGTTGGCGGCCGTCTTGCCATCTTTCTCTACCAAGATCTCCTTCCTTGCTAGCAGCCATTAAGGTTACCTGCTCGACCATGGTTGCTATCGGGAGGAGAAGTGGGCAGCAGCATGGTCACTGGAGGCTGGCTGCCGAGTCCCCACCGTGTCCACGCCGTATCTAGGCCGTATCCCGATTTTATTTCTTTTTTTTTATTCCAAAAAGATGGGATACTGCGGGATGCGCGTATCCAGCCGTATCCGGGCGTATCCCCGTGTCCCCCCGTATCAGGACGGCAAATCGGCAGTTCTGGCCGTATCGGTGCTTTTTAGATTTTCAACCAAGATATCTTTCCCAAATGTTTGGAGCTTTGCACCTTTGCATTCATCTTTTATCATCTTGCCCATGGTTGATTATGCATTCTCGTTGTTTGTTTCCTTAGACTTTTCTCCCACATCTTTGTTATGAAGGGGATTTAGACCTAACCCTTACATTTTTTTTTTGCTGAAACATGCACTCAAAAGTGCCATGTATTGAAAACAGTGACAGTTCATCTTTATCTTCCAACAAAAAGAAAAAAGTCCATTTTACTACCCTGAATAAAGTGGGTGGTTCACTTTACCCCCTGATCTATTTTTCCGCTTCTTTTACCCCCCAAACAAACCCAAACCGGACAAAACACCCCCCACCCCCCCGGCTGGTTTTTCTCCACCCGCTGCTGATGTGGCACTAGTCAACGGCGGTTTTGACCTGGGTGGGGCCCCCTTGTCAGCTCTCTCTCTCTCTCTCTCGCACCAACCGAAGGGATGGGCAGAGCGCCTAAAGCGAGCGGAGGCTGTAGGCGTCGCCACGCCTCTGGCGACAGGGAAGTGGTCGGGCGCGGCGCGGGCAAGCGCAGCGGCCACGGGCATGCGGTAGGGGCTGCGGGGCAGGACGGATGGCGGGCGATCTGAGCGGCGCGGCGAGGAGCGGGCAGCCGCGGGGGCTCGGGCATGGTCCGGCGTCGGCGCTGGAAGGGAAGGGGCGGCCGGGCACCGGCCGACGTGGGCAGGCGTCTGCGGTCAGCGACGTCGCGGGCTAGGCGAGCGCGCGGACGGGGCGCAGCAACGGGGCAGCACGACAGCAGAGAGGCGCGCGCGCGCGGGGGGGGGGGGAGGGGGCTCGCAAGCAGCAGAGCAGCTCGGTAGGTGCAGGTGGCCGGCGAGCGGGCGAACGGGTGGCGGCGGCAGCAGACCCAGAAGCAGCATCACCGTGCGTGGGAGGGGAGGAGGAGCAGGGGGACCCAAAAGCGGGCGGGCGCGGGCAGGGCGCCTAGCGCGCGCCGCGGGCGCAGCAGTGCGACGGTGAGCGCGAGCGCGTGGCGGATGCGCTAGGGGTTGCTGCAACAACAGCAGGACGAGCAGCGCAGTAGTGGCGGTGAGGGCGAGCAGCGGCAAGGCGCGGTGGCGGAGCAGGGGACCCCGCGGAGAGAGAGAGAACCCTGACAAGGGGGCCCCACCTAGGTCAAAACCGCCGTTGACTAGTGCCACATCAGCAGCGGGTGGAGAAAAACCAGCCGAGGGGGTGTTTTGTCCGGTTTGGTTTTTTTTGGGGGGTAAAAGAAGCGGAAAAATAGATCAGGGGGTAAAGTGAACCACCCACTTTATTCAGGGTAGTAAAATGGACTTTTTTCCAACAAAAATAAGAGCTAAGAAAGAATCATCTCTGATGCAGTTTGGCGGTCGATAATTTCGAATGTGTCAAAATGCATCATTAGATTTTAGAGTATATAAATCGTACTGCAAGCTACTAGAGGAGTATCTTGTGGAGTTTACAGATTAGGCTCAACCTAACCCATGAACTTCTGGAATTCTCTCCTTTACAGTCTGGTTAATATGGTAAGCTTAGACTCCATGTTTTAGTTAATAAGGATTATTGTAGTAACTAAAATCCGACATAGATTTGCCAACTGTTGTCTTGTAGACCCATTGCAAGGAAAAAGGTTTTTCGTACAACTACGCATTTCCTTCTTTGTGAGGCTATATTTCACAAGGCCACCCAGCTCCGGAATTTTCCAAAGCGAATATCTTATTGATGTATGGCTGCTAATATCAAATAGCTTTAGCCCTTGTACCATGCGTAATGCGTTGCATTATGCATCGCGTTGCATTATGCATCGCGTTGCATTATGCATCATGGAAGCTTGATGACCGTGTACTTTCCATTTTTCTTTTGTATGAACAGGCTTCAGCAGAGTCAGATGCTTTTTTCTGTTTCGTTGAGGTGCTAAGTGGATTTCGAGATAACTTTTGCAAGCAGCTTGACAACAGTGTTGTTGGTATACGCTCCACAATCAGTAAACTATCCCAGCTCCTGAAAAGGCATGATGAAGAGCTCTGGCGGCATTTAGAGGTCGTAACCAAGGTATGTATCTAATGTACTTACTCATTTTTAACTGCTCAGAATTAATATATTGTTACATATACTTTAGGCTCCATTGTGACACTCCTCCATCAATTCCAGGTTAACCCACAGTTCTATGCGTTTAGATGGATCACCCTGCTATTGACACAGGAGTTTAAGTTCCGTGACTGCATCCACCTGTGGGATGCGTTATTAGGTGATCCAGAGGGGCCCCAGGTTAGAGAACTGCCATTTATATTTTCATCCCGTGTGATACATTTTCGAGGCAATAGATTAACTCATCTTGTTTTGTTGCAGGCCACCTTGTTAAGGATCTGCTGTGCAATGCTAATTCTTGTTCGAAGACGGCTCTTGGCTGGCGACTTCACTGCAAACCTCAAGCTTCTCCAGAATTACCCACCCACAAACATTGACCACTTGTTACATATTGCTAATAAATTGCGTGGGCTAGTTCCCTGCTGAATGATTTGCTCTTTTTGTTTCCATTGTTGTTTTTATGGTAGTCTGCTGTCCAGAGATGATGCATTAAATCTGTAAATGAATATCCATACGCTCTTTTTGACCCATTGTTTATCATGTAATGTATGCCTGGTAAAGCTTGCTGTTCTTTTAGTAGTCATATCATTAGTTATAAGAACTATGAAAAGTTCTTTTGGTGCCAAAACTGCGGCATTTGAAGAACTCCAAAGATCACATAGATCCATATTATGTGGGCTGTCAAAATTTGCTGATAATTTTTGGAAATTTTGCCAGACATGCATTTTTATCTGGACAAATAATTGCTACTTTGAGTTGTCATTGCTTTTGTATAAATTGCAAGTAGGCCTCTTTTATTTTAAATTCTCTGCAGCTTAGCAAATAAGCGACACTGCAGAGATCATTCTAAAACTGTACACACCTTATGAAAATAAAGGACGCTAGCAATAGGATTGCCAAACATATACGGTGGACAAGGGATTTTAGATTTTCTAAGAAACTAAAAGGATCCCTTGGAAACAGTTTTTTTCTTTGGCGGGAAATTTTGATCTATTCATCTTCAAAGAAATAATAACAATCACATCTAGATCCGTACACCACCTAGCGACGACTACAGGCATCGCTCCTCCCATAGGACCAGCGTACTAGAACAAGGAAGGATCCAACTTGATTGGAAGGATCAGACTTGAAAGCACAGATTCGAGCAAATCCACCAGACAAATTCATCGGAGACATACTTGCACTCGCCCACCGATGATGCTAGACGCATCACCGGGACGGGGGGCTAGGCGGAGAGAACCTTATTCCATCTTTAGGAAGCTGCCGTCGTCTCGTCTTCCTAAGCAGGACACAAACCATACCAAAACTTGAAGAAACATCTGAAAACGGAACCCTTCTACCGGCAAGGGCTGGGATCCATGGCCCTAAGGCCACCGAAGACGAGGCGGACCGGGCGGCGGCGGTGGTGGGAGGCAGAGGAGCCTTTTGTTTTTGGAGAAAGATAATATTGTTGATGGATTTGGAAACAGTATTTGCTTAATTGAAATCCAAAACAAGCATAATAGTGTCTCGTTTCATTTGCTCAATGCAAGTAAAAAGGCAACTTGGCTAATTTTCTCAAAAAGGATAGCGTGCCTGAGATGCCAAATATCGACAGCATTCGTTTCAAAAAGAAAAAAAAAACTATCGACTTCATTCCCTGAAAAACTGCATACGGAATGTTCACGCTCTAGTCTTTGATTTTCTCCCCACAAGAGTCTAAGCCTTTCACACCACAAAAATTCGAAATATGAATTGTAGAAGAATCTTTACATCTTTCCTTGCATAATATTGTTTGGGCAGTAGTAACCTTTACTTGCAGCAGGACGTGCAATTTCAGTACAAGAAGTGAAGCGATAAAAAATATGAACTTTTCAGAGCAACTCTAGCAGAGCCGCCATATTCACAATCTACCAAAAATAATGAAAGTAAACACAAAGCCTGTCATATCTCAGCCTCCATTTTTTTTACTTATTTCGTCCTTCAACGTCATACACTTGTATGAGCAACATTTCATTCAGAAGCAACCATGCACATATTCTAAATAAAATGCAGGAACAAATGAAGCATCATGCACACATTCAACCTACATGTACAAATGACATGTCGCCGGCACCCATGTGTGCACAGTCCACTCCTCTTGTGTATTGGTCGCACCATGCCATCCTAAAATGCACGAGCTCTGCTCGCGTTATCTCCCAAAATGATCTTGATTTTGCAGCCATGGTATTTGGATCAAACATCATCGACCGGTTCCCCTCAACCACCTTCTCTTGCATCGACCGGGTCTCCTTAAGTTGAAGCATAGGTTCTCCTCAACCACCTTCTCTTGCATCAACCGATCCTCCTTAAGTTGAAGCATACACGCCTCAATCTCTTTCTTGTGCTTTTTTTTTACTTTCGTGCATAACCTTCCACCTCGCCTTCTTCTCTTCTAGCCTCCTCACCTCCATCTCCAACTTTTCTTGTTTCCTCTCTTCCCGTCAATTCATTCCTTGACTTGATCCGCTCATCAATCTTGACTTCCATAGCCCCCACCTCTCTTGTCTCTTGACCACCTCCTTCGATTTCTTCCGCCTGGCAGCCCCACACTACACGCCAAAGTGGCATTTCTAGGCCTCCTTCATCCCCACCATCTTCCTCGCCATCATCCAATTCCGGAGAGGAAGAGATCGATGACCTCAATTTTCTGGAGGAGCCTCCTTATTACTCCTTTTCTACTTCTCATTACCATCCAATTCTTTCCAACAATGTTGGGGCCAAATGCTTTTGACCTTTGCCTTGGGCATTTGCTTGTACTGTTCTTGTTATCCCATCATAAATCGCAAATGGGCAATGATGTAATCTTGGAAGTTATATGCAAAGACAATGTTGAGATATATGACAAGAGTGTTCACATATCTGCCAATGGTGACACCACTAGGAGGCAAGTTTCTCACTTGCTCCACAACCTGCCCGGTGGTTGCAATCTCTTGAAGTGTACCCCATCCGTTTGTGAGAGATTTGGGCGTATGGTTGGGTTTATGCCTAATGTGTTGACAAAACTTTTCTTGATGCGCTTTCAATATTTTCATTGGTTCGATCTTTCCTAGCGGCTGCATCAAGAGTGATATCCTGTCATATGCCATCACTAGAGCAATGTTCTCTTCATTGTATTTCGCAAACCGAAGTGCTTTCTTCCTTGAAGCGAGGGTGGCATGGAACGTGGGTGACATGGAATTGTCCAATTTCATTTCTTTCTTCGCCTAATCCAATTCCTAAAAGTGCAATACAAATGTATTGTCAGGAGAGAAGTCTCGGCTATCGAAATCATTGGTCTCAGTGAATCACCCATCGTACATGTCGAGAAAAGATACATTATTAACCACCAAACCTCCCAAGTGCATAAAAGCATCACTGCACACACAGATTGTCAAATTCCAACCATTGTTCCACTATCACATTGCATTGAAGTGAACAAATTGAAAGATAAGGGAGGATTCTTTTTACCAACTCGGCAAATCATCAAATGCTTTTGAGTTCGTAGGTCTAGGATCTATAAAGTATGTCTAGAGATGGTGGGTGAATAAACTACTAGCCAGAAGATGAACTCTTCTCCCAAATTTTAGTTTCCATGGAAATTTTATGCTTTTCTAGTAATCTATCAAGCACCCTACACATGCCAGTCTACAAGACTATATGCAATGGAAAATAAAGACATGCAAGTGTAAGTAACAAAGTAGGGCTAGAGGTATGCAAACACGGGTCGACTCCGGGAAGATTTTTCCTATGGTTCAGATAGTTGGTTTTATTTACATTCAGATTGATGGAGGCTTTGATCCATAGAGGATCTAAGATCACAAGGATCCCGGTTGAAAGATCCCACTAAGGGATGGTCCACGAAAGACACCCACCCACGAAGGGTGCATAAAGGAACAACCAACCTATGCCACCATGGCGTACGCCCACAAAGACTACCCTCACTAACGGTAGATCTTCACAAAGTAGGCAATCTTGAGCTCTTGGTTTCTCACAAGCTTCAAGAATTCCAAGCACCTAGCCGATCTAGGAGACACACACCCTCCAAAAGTAATAAGATTGAGGCTACTTGGGGATGAATGCCTTGCTCTTGTGCTTCAAAAGATAATATCCTCAACACTCAACTCTATCAAAATTTGGCTTTTTGGATTGGAGAACAGGAGTGGAAAGCAAGAGGGTATTAGATCTCAAAGGATTGACTTGGATTGCTGTGTAGAAACTCTTTGAAATCGGCACAAGGAGGAGTTCTCTCTCAGAACATATGATGGGAGTGGGGTTTACTTCGAGTGAACATGTGGGATGGGTGGGGGTATAAATAGACTGGATCAAAAGTCTCACAACTACATACGTTTTGACACAGCTCAGAGGCTTCGACCTATACAAAAGGTAAAGGTGGCAGCTTTCAAACTTCTTGGACGGTTCGACCAGAAGCCATTCAGAGGTTCTGAGGTGAACACCGCAAAAGTGGCACTCTCTATTACAGGTTTGAAAATTTGGAGTGAAGGGGTTCAAAATTTTTTAGGGGAGAACCTAAGGGCCTCTTTGATTCATAGGATTGCAAAAACACGGGAATAGGAAGAACGCAGGATTGGAATGGCATGTCCATTGGAGCCCTTAGGATTTGAGTTTGTTTGATTGTGTTAAGGAAAAAACAAAGGATTTCTTCCAAGAGGTTTGAGTGGATGTTAGAATTCCTGTAAAATGTAATACAAATGAATCCTTAGGAAAAAATCCAACATGATTCAATCCTACGAATCAAACGATCAACATAGGAAAATTCATAAGGATTCTAATCCTTCAAAGAGCTTATGAAAATCCTTTGAATCAAAGAGACCCTAAACTTCTTGGATTCTAATCCTTCAAAGAGCCTATGAAAATCCTTTGAATCAAAGAGACCCTAAACTTCTTGGACAGTTCGAGCAAAAGCCATTCGGAGGTTCTGAGGTGAACACCGCGAAAGTGGCACACTCTCTTACTGCACTGAAAATTTGGAGCGAAGGGGTAATTTTGAGGGGAGAACAAAAGGTTTGCTAGATGAGTTGGCAATTTCAAGTGGAAGTCTTGGGCCCAGAGGGCTAGGATTTGCAACGGCTATAATTGGTGAATTTCTAGGCGGTTCCAACTGGAAGAGCTCAACAGCTCCGAAGCATGGAAGTTGGATAAATAGTGGAGGAATTGTGCATGCTTTCGAGGGCCCTGGAGTTTGATCTTTAAGCAAGCAGATGGAGAAAGAATCCCATTGCAACATTCTCATCCCCTTTTGATAGTAGCAGCAATACCTGTGGACTCAATGTGATCTTGGATCAATAAATCAAAAATGGATGATCCTTATCCTAGCAAAGACATAATCAATCCAATGAAATCAATGCTATTTTAATAGAGAAACTTTTACCAAGAAGCAAGACAGAAGCATCATAGATACAATTCTCACGCTGCATTTGAACTTCAAAACCACCACATGGTCACAACTATAATACTCCCTCCGATCCACCGCATGTTCACAACTATAATACTCCCTCCGATCCACCGCATGTTCACAACTATAATACTCCCTCCTATCCAAAATAAGTGTCGTGAAGTACCAAATATGCATAATGTTCCTACCATTGAGGGACTCTTATTAGGTTCAGTGGATAGAGCAGGTTCAGCAACAAAGTTTCACCTTGGCATGATCGGCGAGAAGGTCAACATCATACATCACCATTATTTCCAGGGTAAACACTGAATAATCCAAAAACACATCGTTTTCACAATTAACATATACGATAGGTACAGTTGTCGCATTTGACAAGATGCATCAATGATCCAGTAAGATTTTTTGAGTTGAGCTTCTTCAATCAGTGTGAATTCCACCCATGAAGGTCCTTGGGTCAGGGCAGGTACCACTGAACTGAGCCTGCGAAAAATCAAACCCTGGATTCTGCATACACATAACATAGATATGAAGGGCAACGTTAATGCACATGCCATAGGTAACTCAAAACACACACAACATCCATTCACAAATGTAAGTTGGTCTTTTCCTATTCAGTTTCCCATGCAAGACTTTGACTGAATTTCTATTGTAGTATCCTGGTCGAAATGATAATAATAATACAGATTACAGAAGTATTTTTGCAAGGTAATCTGGCACTACTTATGTAGTAAATATATATACTTTTAAACTGTTAATGGACAAAGTTGCAAAAGATCTATAGCACTGACCCAACGACCAGTTATATTTAATGATGGATAAAGCACCGGTATAAAGCTACGCCAGCATGTCATATGGTTGTTAACCAAGTATATTTTCTTTAGAATAGTACTGGCTCATAAAACTCCAGTTTGCAACAAGAATCCTGCATGAGTGTTAGTAGTTTCAACTAGCAGCTACACTTTCTTAAAACAAGACAATAACTTTTTCAGTAACTCATGTTTTTCTCATCATGACAAGTGGACAATAAATCATAGGTGTTCGGTTTCTAAAATGTTTGGCAAAATGGCTGATACTACCATGTGCAAGGCCAATGTATAATGTGAGATTGCCTATTTGCAATATAACACAAACACATGGATGCATGATAAGCAAGATCACTATTAGATAACCACCAATAGTTTCCCATACAAACAAGGCCTGTAATCCTATAGCCAGCTCATTTGGATAATTTCCAAACCCTACAATTGCTATATTTGCCAGGAAGGATCGGAGAACCAATGTTCAGTGTACACAGCAGAGCAAGACCAAAATCAGAGTTCTCTCGACCATTTCTGTAATCTGACTTGAGACATTAGTGCATTGCAGTACCAATCCAATTGACATCAGGCTCCGCTTCATATCACATATTATCGGTAAGGCAATAAGCATGTGCAAAATGGAGAAAATAACTATTTAGACATACAGGGATCCACGAGTGAGGGGGAACTGACTACACAGAAAAAGGAATGCACAGTAAACAGAAGGGAAACTATGTCTGCACAGTAAATTGATTATACCTCTTCTTGAAACCTTTGCAGCATAAGCCGTTTCTGTTCCTGGTCTGCAGCATATGGATCTAAGCTACCTTGGCCTTTTATTGGAGATGCCCATGTTTTCCCCTTTTCCCTTTTTTGCAGAGTGATATGCAATTCACCGTCCTCTGCATTGTAATCACAATGATCCATATTAAAAATATAGAGCAGCAGAAGGCGCTAATGACGTAATGGTTGATACAGATGTCTCCCTAATGCTTGATAAACCTCATACCGGTGACTTCTCACCCATGGCAGCATACCCATATGCAAACTAGCCCACAAAATAATGGCACTCCACAAAATTACTGCAGCATATGGTGCACTGAATAAATGTAGTGTGTTTTTCCTTTTCCTACATTGATATTTTGTAAACGGACCAGAGAAAAAGGTTTTATGCCATTAAATAATTCACTGCAGAGTGAACAAGAGCTAAATCTAGTAAAAACTCATAGCCGAGTTCTGCACTAAATGTGCCACTGCAGAGTGCACTGGATGAGCTGCTTGCACTTTCTGGTTCTGCACTAACCCAAACAGATACCTAAAATCCGCCAGAACTCTGCAGCTGGGAGACCAATAATTCCAGGTGGGAGAGAAATGAGCCATACCTATCGTCCAGAAAGACGAATCGGTCTTCACGGGGTGCATAAGGTCATGCTGCAAAACAACCCACATATCAAATTTAAAGATACAAACACAAATCAAGAAAGAGCTCAATATTTAGCACGAGCTCAAGTGGAATCGAATTGGAAGAGAGAGTAAATCACGGACGTTGAGGTAGGGCGGGTGGCCGCGAATGCCGACCTCAACGTGGCCGGCCTGGATCACACACTGAATCAGCTTGGTGGGCACGTTCTTGGGGAGCTCGATGTACATGTTCACCTCCTCCAGCGACTGGTCCCATTCGAAAACCTTCTGCCCTGCGCCCCCACGCAATCCATTGGGGGAGAGGAGGGGAGATATCATAGGTGAGGGCAGGCTCTGGAACGCTCTAGAAGAAAGTGGAGCGTTAGACCGGAGAGGCTTACCATTGTGGACGAAGGCATGGCGCTTCTCGGGTGCCAGCCTCTCCGCCATGGCCGCGGGATTCGGCGCTCGCGACGCTTCTAGAGGCTTCTGGATCGGCTGAGGAACGCGATGATTGAGGGAGATGGAGAAGAAGCGACGCCGCAGAACGCCACTCCCGCGATGTCAACGACTAAGGAGGGCGGCGACAAGTAGGGTTTGGTGGTGTCGTCGATATACGTGGAGGGCTGGAGGCGGACCAACCAAGCAAAGGGGATTTGTGGAGGAGGTCGAGAGGAGCACGTAGATGTCGCCGGAGGTGGCGGGGGCCGCCGGAGCGCGCAGAATCTGCCGCGTAAGCGGTCTGCTTCGGCCAAGCAGCGGGTTGTTTCGATTGGGGAAGATGGACTCCTCGAGGGCTCTCTGGTTTCCTCACGAAACCGGATCACCGAATGGACAGCCTTTTTTTAAAGACAATTTGCGAAGCTTTATTAGGTCGTCACCGGTTGGACCGGGACGAAAGAGAGGTTTCTGGGATGACCTAACCACACACGGCGACCCGTCCCTAAATTCAAAGCATGCTTCGCTAAATTGTGAGTCTTTATATTGTAGCTCCTATTTTCATGAACAAAATTGCAAGAATTAAAGCTAGAAGAATAAACTAAGATTTCATGCACAATCGCTCCATATTCCGCTCCGCTCTTCTGCTTGATGCTATCAATTACCTCCTTGCAATCAGAAAAGCCACATGGATATTCTGAAATTGGAGATCTTTGGAAAGAGCCAAAGCCTCCCGTACTGCCAGCGCTTCAAGGATAATTGGATTGGTGATAGCTCTGAATCCCAACGAAGAAGCTCCCAGGAACATGCCATTCTCGTCCCTGGCTATAGCGGCAATGGTTCCAAACCCTCGTCTCTCTGCCACGGCTGCATCAACATTAAGCTTGGACATGTTGCTAGGTGGCCGTAACCATCTCTTCGGTCTTTGTGGCTGGGTGCTATTTCTGATTGGTGTGGCACGGGGCTGAACCTGGAAATCACTGATGTATCGCTGTATAAATATGTGTGTTGACATGGGAGATTGATGTAGATCCTCATAGACTGCTTTCCTCTTTGCACTCCAAACAGCCCACAATGTAATTGCCATCCTCATAAACTGATCTGTGGTCAGCGCTTCATTCAGAGAGAACAACCACTCGCGTGGGTCTTCGGCTGTGTGTTCGCACATCGTTTGGATTAGTTCGTCTTTCGCAAGCGCCCATACACAGCGAGCGTTTGTGCAATCAAGTATCGTGTGTCTCTACGAATGCAGGGCACCACAAAGTTTACATGCCGACGAGTCACCCATGTGTCTATGAGCTAGCACATCTGCTGTCGGGATGGAACTTCTAGCCAAATGCCATAGGAAGAATTTGATCTTAGGAGGCAAATTAACCTTCCAGAGTGCTGACCAAGCGCTGCTCTCCTGCCCTGCCCGCGAGGTCCCTTCCTCCTCATATATCTAAGATTCCCTTGCGAGCTTGGTGTTCATGATCAGCCTATAAGCCGATTTAACTGAAAAGCATCCCTTCTTCTCCCCACTCCAAGCCCAAAAATCATTTATATTCCTTGTACAGAGAGGAATACTAAGAACCGCCTCCGCATCGATTGGTAAGAAAACCGACCGGACCAGTGATTCGTTCCATGTTGCAGTTGTCGTAGAGATCAATTCAGAGACCATGATCGGTGGCGTTTGGCTCCTCGAAGAGATGGGTCTCATCATACCTGGTATAGGCAACCAGTTATGGCTCCATATATGTGTGGTTTGCACGTTCCCGATTCTTCGGATTATACCAAGTCTCAGCATATCCCGTGCGTCCAAAACCGCCCTCCATATTTGAGAAGGCCTCCCGCCAAGTTCAGCATCGAGCAACGTGGTCTCCGGGAAATATGCCGCCTTAAGTATTCTCGCACTCAGCGATTCGGGCTCGGTAAGGACACGCCAGGCTTGTCGGGCTAGTATGGCAAGATTGAAGATCTCCATGTCGCGGAAACCGAGACCACCCAAGTGTTTTGGTCTCGTCATGACATCCCAGGCGACCCAATTCGGCTTCCTCTTGCCCGCTTTGCTTCCCCACCAAAACTGACGAATAATAGATGTGATATTCTCACATAGGCCTCGTGGAAGCCTGAAGCAAGCCATAGAGTAGACTGGCAATGCTTGAGCCACCACCTTAATGAGTACCTCCTTACCCGCTGCTGACAGCAATTTTTGCATCCATCCTTTCACCTTCTCCCAAACCCTGTCTCGAAGGTATCTGAAGGTACCCATCTTTGACTGTCCCACATTTGTTGGCATCCCCAAGTATCGGTCGCTCAGTGATTCATTCTGAACGTTGAGAGTATTTTTGATACTATCCCTTACATGTTGCGGGCACCCCTTGCTAAAGAATATAGATGGTTTGTCATGATTCACCCTTTGTCCTAAGGCATTACAATACATATCCATCAGGTTTGACACCTCTGCCGCCCCCTCCACACTTGACTTGAACAACAACAGGCTATCATCGGCGAAGAGAAGGTGGTTAACAGCCGGAGCTGTGGGTGCCACCTTGATCCCACTGAGTGCTGATGATCGAGAACTGGACTTTAAAAGGCACGAAAGGCCCTATGCTATGATCAAGAAGAGGTAGGGGGAGATCGGGTCTCCCTGTCGGATGCCACGAGACGGCAAAAAATTCTCAAGCCTCTCACCATTAAACTGAACCGAGAATGAAACAGAGCTGATCATCCCCATAACTGTGTCCACCCATACTTGGTTGAAACCTAGCTTTATCATAATCGCTTGGAGATAAGACCATTCAAGTCTGTCATAAGCTTTCATCATATCCAGTTTCAGCGCACAATAGCTATTTGACTTCGCCTTGCTTCGCTTCATAAAACGTAGACATTCATATGCACATATGATGTTATCAGTTATCAGTCTGCCCGGAACAAACGCAGATTGCTCGTCAGAGATGATGTCTGGTAGAAGCACTTTAAGCCTGTTTGCTACGACCTTTGAAGCTATTTTGTAAATAACATTACACAAGCTAATAGGGCAAAATTGGGTTAGAAGAGTTGGATTGATCACCTTGGGGATGAGAACCAGTACTGTGTCATTCACATAAGCTGCACTCTCCTCCCCTCTAACAATCCTCAATACTGCCTTAGTTACCTCCTCCCCACATAGGTCCTAGTGCCGCTGATAAAAATGTGCTGGAAATCCATCCGGCCCCGGTGCCTTACTGGGGAACATCAGAAAAAGTGCAATTTTCACTTCCTCATTTGTGTATGGTGTTGTGAGTTGTTCATTCATGGCTTTAGTAACCTTGACAGGAACATGTTGTAAAACTTGATCGATCCCTGTAACTCCCTCGGAAGTGTAGATATTTTTATAGAAGTCAGACACCATGCCTTTTAGTTCTGCTCTGTCCTCAACCATCACTCCAAGAGCATTGGCCAGTGCTTTAATCATGTTTTTCTTCCTCCGCATGCTGGCTCTCATATGGAAGAAGCGTGTATTCTTGTCACCCTCTGCTAGCCACTGTATACGTGACCGTTGCCTCCACATGATTTCTTCCTGATGATATAGTTCAACAAGTTTCTCATTTGTTTTCAGCTCGGCATGCGTCGGTCCTACCCTGGTTGGCTCCCCCCTCAGACGATGCAGCTCATCGCCGAGGTGTTTTATTTCTTTTCGGACAGATCCAAAAGTTTCCCTGTTCCATTGCCCCAGGTTGCTTGAAATTGCTTCTAATTTCTCCCCGAGTCCCTCCATAGTTAAGGAAACCTGCTCCTGGCTCCATTGTTGGATGATAGTATCTTTCCACGAGTCGTGAGACTCCCACATCACCTCGTACCTGAATGGAGGTTTAGCAGGAGGCCGTCCCCGATCGCCTCTTAGGTTCAACAGAATCGGACAGTGGTCTGAGCCAGCTGCCGTTAAGTGCCTGAGATTAGCCTCCGGGTGCTGTGCACTAAGCTCGGCCGACACCAGGGCCCGGTCCAGTTGAACCCTTGTATAGCTTCCTCCGGTCACTCTTTTCTCAAACGTCCAGAAATTGCCTTCATAGCCCAAATCCATTAACATGCAAGCATCGACCGCGTCACGAAACCCCTGAATTTGAGCATTGCTTCGTTCTCAAATACCTTCTTGTTCATTTGGACGTAGGACTTCATTAAAATCGCCTATACACACCCACGAGAGCTCGCTCAAACTTGCTATTCCCTTCATGGTGTCCATGTTTGGTGCCTAAGATGTGTACGTGCCTCTCCATAGAAGCAAGATGCACGCCATCTATCAGTACCTGGTTCATCTATAGAGCAGTCAATATGATACACCGAGTAACCCAAAATTTCGACTTTTATTGGATTGTTCCAGAAAATACCAAGGCCTCCGCTCCGGCCCTGGCTACTAACAGCAAAGGAATTATCAAAACCAACATAATTTGCTAAATTTTCTACCCGAACTCTATCTAGCTGAGTTTCAACGATACAAAGCAGGGTAGGGACAAACTTCTTCGCTAAATCGCGAAGTTCTCAGACTGTCGCGGCTTTGCCCGCACCGCGGCAGTTCCAGCTCAAGATACTCATTATGCCCGGCGGTACTCCTCTCGGGAGCCAGCCGATGTTGCTTCTGTGTCATTGCCCAGTCTCCTGATGCTGCTCTGGAGTTGATTTCCCTTGTCATCTGCTATGTCCGCCCGAGCCCGTTTCGGGTCCTGCTTTGGGGCGGGCTCAATGGGATCTGTGGCGCGGGGAGTGCAAGAATCTCATCTCCCTTTGGTTTAGACTTGTATCCCCCTTGGATGTTAGCTATCACCTCCGAGACTTGTGTGCGCTTTCTGTTTCCCTCTGCATCAACCATGTGTTCATCCATACCAGAATAGTTTCCGGCCTGCTGTTTCTTTTCTTTAGATTTCCCCTTGCTTCCGTTCCTAGCTTTACCGGGACCTGGTCCTGCGCCCCTGAACCAGTCTGCCTTCAAGTTCTTGAAAACCAAAGCTGACGGAGGGTGGATACCGTCTCCATGTTCCTTGTACAAGTGTCCAAGCTTCCCGCATACCGCACACCAGTTTGGCAAACGCTCGTACTTCACGCGGAAAATCATCCTTTTTTCGCCCACCTTGAGCGACACAGCATTCCTCAAAGGCTTCTCCACATCAATCTTGACCTGGACCCTGTAGAAGTTGCCTTCAAAATCATGAGAGGCTGGTTCGGCATAGATGAACTCCCCGAGTTTCGACGCCAGCGATGGGATCTGAGAAACATAACCCTCTGGGAAATCATGTATCTGAGCCCAGATCTCCAACCTGTCCAGCTTGATTGACGACGGCTTTGAGAAACCATCGTATGGTGCTATAACCACCGCATCCCCTCGAAACGCCCATGGACCATCCAGCATTACTCGCTCCCAATCCCTCAAACATGCAAATTGGAGGGTGTACAAGTTGTTTTCTAGGGGACGGATTTTGACTTTCTACGCAAGGTTCCAGGCTGCGCGCATGTTCTTATAGAACCAAAACTGGTTGTACTCCTTCTCTGTGTTAACCCTGGCCACCGCCATCCAGCGGGTTGTTTCAGGCGGAACGGATCCCTGATCCACCACCACATCATCCAGATCTTCCTCAGAGAGCCCCAATTCCTTCATCATCTCTGCCAGATCGTCCGGATCACCTGATCCAGAAGCTTCAGCCGCCATCTCCTTGTACCCTTGCCCGAAGATGATTCTCTGCCGGGCTGTGACCTAACCCTAACCAACCAGCCACCGCTAGTTCGTCGCCCAACTGGTGGGAGAGGGAACCAGAAACGTCACCCCCGTCAGTAGACGGAGCGTAACCAGCGAGCAGAGGTAGGGAAAATATTTTCTCTACGCGCGGCGGAGATCGCCGCTGAGAGGACGTGAAACCCTAACGAGAGGGAAGGCTGGTGCACCGAATGGACAGCTGGACATGTCCCACGTGTTCGATGACACCGGGTGGGTGCCGGAGCTGGCCAAACGGGCCAGCCCGGCACCCCGTCGTGCCTGCACAGCACGGCCCGCGGGGGCACAATGTCGGGCGTGTTTGGTTGCCCGCATCAAGCCCAACCAGACCTGCGCGGGAAGGAAGAGGCATATTTGGTTGCCTGGTTTTTCTGTTGGGCCTGCATCACACGCTTCTCAAAGCAGCCCAGAGCTTGGCTCGCTGGAAACGCTTGGATCAGCAATTTCTCGCGAGCCAGGCTGAGTGCAACGCGAGGTCGCACCAGCGGGAGCGAGGTGAGGGCGAGGGCCGAGGGGGGATGGCGGGAGATGAAAATCTGGCGTGCCGTCCCGGCGCCAAATTAGCCTCACCCCTTTCACTCGCTCACCCATAGCCACTGCCCCCTTTCTTCCCTACTGCCTCACCACCTGCGGCGGCTGCGATTTCATATCTGCGCTATAGGCGGCGGCGACATTTGCAACGGATCTGGTGCTTCCCTTGATGTTGGCCACCGTCTGGTCGACCTAGTCTATGCCATGGCTCCCCCTAAGCGTCCTCGTCTCCGATGCCGGTAAGCAACACCCCTCCCGCCTTTGTTAGCTCAGTGGTTAGGCCGTTAAGCTAGGTGTAGGATCAATTTCTCACTGAACGAACAGTCGATGTCGATTAGGCTATGGACGCACGGACGAGGCTGATAATCCAGGCAGCAGCACTGATTAGTGTGATACAGGCATGGGTCATATTCATGCACCAGAGAGCTGTTCGTCGTGCTGGGAGACCTTTGATCCGCTATGGTCCATTGTTTCCCCGGGAACAGGAGAGGATCCAAAATCTGAACTATATCTACAACTGCAATGACGTCAAGGCTCTGTGGATGCTTAGAATGAAAAGAGCACCATTTGCCAGGCTTGTCGAGACCTTCAGGAGCAGGGGGCTGCTACAAGATAGCATCAACACCAGTGTCGAAGAGCAAGTGGCCATGTTCCTCCATGTTGTCGGCCATAACCAGAGGTTCAAGGTCATTCACAACACGTTCAGGAGATCAATGGAGACCATCTCTAGGTACTTCAAGCAAGTGATTTATGCTATTGGGGAGCTTAGATGATAGATGATCAGGAGACCATCTGGTCAGACTCCACCCAAAATTCGCGGAAGTCCAAGATGGTATCCATACTTCAAGGTGAGCATTGACAATATACACTTTTCATGGCTTGATATGCTTGTATTGTTCAAGTTGAGCACTAACACAGGCTTGTGATGCCATTTTCAGGATTGCATTGGGGCAATAGATGGTACTCATGTCACTGCTAGAGTTCCTAGGTCACAGTCTGCAGCATACAGGGGGAGGAAGCACTACACAAGCCAGAATGTGCTTGCTGCTGTTGACTTTGATCTGAAGCTCACATATGTACTGGCTGGCTGGGAGGGGTCAGCGCATGATGCTAACATTCTCACTAACAGCATGAGTCGACCTGATGGGATCAACATCCCCGACGGCAAGTTCTACCTTGGAGATGCTGGCTATGCATGTCGGTCGGGTATTCTTCCACCCTTCAGGAAAACAAGGTACCATCTCAACAAGTTCTCTGGTAGGAACTATCCTCTAACTGCAAAGGAGCTGTTTAATCTCATACACTCCAGCCTTAGAGTAACTGTTGAGAGGGCATTTGGAGCTCTGAAGAATAGGTTTAAGATCCTGGATCAGAAGCCATTCCACCCATACTCCACTCAGGTTAAGATACTTCTTGCTTGTTGCATTCTGCATAACTGGATCCTCCAGTGGGGCTTTGATGAACACGTGCCTGAGGAGGAAGATATCGAGCCTGACAACGTTGTTTGCTCCGGCCATGGTGTGGAGGCATTTGACAATGACGCTTGGAAGAACAAAAGGTTGGAATGGGCAGAGGCGATGTGGCTTAACAGAGGCCAGTGCAAGATTTGAAGAAGATGGAAGAAGAACAAGAAGCAGCAACAGCAGTAGCAGAAGCAGCAGCAGAAGCAGAAGAAGCAGAGGAGAGGAAGAGGAAGATCTGGTAGCACCGATGAACTATCCTCTATTTAGTCAATGGCTCTTAATAATCTGAACTGTCATTTGATAGTAGTTAGGATGAAATGTCATTTGTTTAAGTAGATGGCGCTACATGTTCAGATTCTGTATGGTAAGCTCACCGCTAGTTAGAAGTGGTGACAACACCTTATGCAGGTTGCAACCAAACACCATGTCATATGTGCGCCTAATGCAATGTGGGCAGCCAAACACCGGGTCGAAAATGATTGTCTCATGCAACTAAGGGCATGCAGGCAACCAAACTATGTGCATCTGGGGTTTTTTGTCCTGCATCCCCTCAAACTGGCTCAATAGAGCCAGGCACGCCGGGCCAGGCTGGATCGGCAATGTAACCAAACACGCCCGTCGTGTCGGCTCACGTGCTGCACCTTTCCAGCCGAGCTCCTTGAGCCTTAAATTTTTGATTTGCCATTTACATCTCTAGTGCCGCCGAAAAAAATTCCCTCCCCCCGCGTCGCCTCCTCTGGCGGCTCGGGGGCATCCCCGTCGCGCCGCCGCCGGCCCACCCCGCACAAACCCATCTGCTTTGTCGCCGGCGAAGCCGCACGTGCCCCAAGGATGGTGGCGGCGGGGCTCCTTTGCGTTGGCGCTCGCGAGCTAGCAGGGGATCCATTCAGCGGCGCTGCGAGATCTGGTACAGTGGGCCTCTTCGCCGGCGTTAGGGAGTGGATCCGGGGCTGCTCAGCCCAGATCCGGTGCGTGGTGGTGCGGGGTGCTACCTCTTGAGCTTGCGTTGGTTTTCCCCGAAGAGGAGAGGATGATGCAGCAGAGTAGCGTAAGTATTTCCCTTAGTTTTTGAGAACCAAGGTATCAATCCAGTAGGAGGCCACGCTCAAGTCCCTCGTACCTGCACAAAACGATAGCTACTCGCAACCAACGCGGTTAGGGGTTGTCAATCCCTTCACGGTCACTTACGAGAGTGAGATCTGATAGAGATAATATTTTTGGTATTTTTAGTATAAATATGCAAAGTGAAAAGTAAAAGGTAGAGTAAAAAAGCAAAGCAAGATTAAAGTGATGGAGATTGATATGATGAGAATAGACCCGGGGGCCATAGATTTCACTAGTGGCTTCTCTCGAGAGCATAAGTATTCTGCGGTGGGTGAACAAATTACTGTTGAGCAATTGACAAAATTGAGCATAGTTATGAGAATATCTAGGCATGATCATGTATATAGGCATCACGTCTGTGACAAGTAGACCGAAACGATTCTGCATCTACTACTATTACTCCACTCATTGACCGCTATCCAGCATGCATCTAGAGTATTAAGTTAAAAGCAGAGTAACGCTTTAAGCAAGATGACATGATGTAGAGAGATAAATTCATGCAATATGAAATAAACCCCATCTTGTTATCCTTGATGGTAACGATACAATACGTGCCTTGCTGCCCCTTCTGTCACTGGGAAAGGACACCGCAAGATCGAACCCAAAGCTAAGCACTTCTCCCAAGGCAATAACTACCAATCTAGTTGGCCAAACCAAACGGATAATTCGAAGAGACTTGCAAAGATAACCAATCATACATAAAAGAATTCAGAAAAGATTCAAATATTATTCATAGATAGACTTGATCATAAACCCACAATTCATCGGTCTCAACACACACACCGCAGAAAGAAGAAGATTACATCGAATAGATCTCCACAAGAGAGGGGGAGAACATTGTATTGAGATCCAAAAAGAGAGAAGAAGCCATGTAGCTAATAACTACGGACCCGAAGGTCTGAGGTAAACTACTCACACTTCATCGGAGAGGCTATGATGATGTAGAAGCCCTCCGTGATGATGGCCCTCTCCGGCGAAGCTCCGGAACAGTCCCCAAGATGGGATCTCATGGATACAGAAAGTTGCGGCGGTGGAATTAGGTTTTTGGCTCCTGTTCTGATCGTTTAGGGGTACATAGGTATATATAGGAGGAAGGAGTACGTCGGTGGAGCTTCGAGGGGCCCACGAGGCATGGGGGCGCGCCCTAGGGGGGGAGCCCCCCACCCTCGTGACCGCCTCTTCGATGCCTTGGTGTAGGGTCCAAGTCCTCTGGATCACGTTCGGTGAGAAAATCATGTTCCCGAAGATTTTATTCCGTTTGGACTCCGTTTGATATTCTGTTTCTCCGAAATACTGAAATAGGCAAAAAACAACAATTCTGGGCCGGGCCTCCGGTTAATAGGTTAGTCCCAAAAATAATATAAAAGTGGAAAATAAAGCCCAATATAGTCCAAAACAGTAGATAATATAGCATGGAGCAATAAAAAATTATAGATACGTTGGAGACGTATCAGGCCTCCCCAAGCTTAATTCTTGCTCGTCCTCGAGTAGGTAAATGATAAAAAGAGAATTTTTGATGGGGAGTGCTACTTCGCATAATTTCAATGCAAAATTTCTTAATTGTGGTATGAATATTCATATTAGGAAGATTCAAGACAGAAGTTCATATTGACGTAAAGAATAATAATACTTCAAGCAAACCAAGAAAGCAATTATGTTTTCTTTAAAGTAACATGGCCAAAGAAAGTTCATCCCTACAAAATCATATAGTTTAGTCATGCTCCATTTTCGTCACACAAGAATGCTCTCATCATGCACAACCCCAATGACAAGCCAAGCAATTGTTTCATACCTTAATAATTTCAAACTCATAAACTTTCACGCAATACATGAGCGTGAGCCATGGATATAGCACTATGGGTGGAATAGAATATAATGATGAGGGTTATGTGGAGAAGACAAAAAGGAGAAAGTCTCACATCAACGAGGCTAATCAATGGGCTATGGAGATGCCCATCGATTGATGTTAATGCAAGGAGTAGGGATTGCCATGCAACGGATGCACTAGAGCTATAAATGTATGAAAGCTCAACAAAAGAAACTAAGTGGGTGTGCATCCAACTTGCTTGCTCACAAAGACCTAGGGCACTTGAGGAGGCCCATTGTTGGAATATACAAGCCAAGTTCTATAATGAAAAATTCCCACTAGTATATGAAAGTGACAACATATGAGACTCTCTATATGAAGAACATGGTGCTACTTTGAAGCACAATATATGAGACTCGCTATATCATGGTGCTATTTTGAAGCACAGGTGTGAAAAAAAAGGGATAGTAGCATTGCCCCTTTTTATTTATTTTCTTTTTTTGGGCCTTTTTTTTCTTTGGCCTTTTTTTGGGACAATGCTCTATTGAATGATGATCATCACACTTCTATTTATTTACAACTCAATGATTACAACTCGAAACTAGAACAAAGTATGACTCTATATGAATGCCTCCGGCGGTGTACCGGGATATGCAATGAATCAAGAGTGACAAGTATGAAAGAATTATGAACGGTGGCTTTGCCACAAATACTATGTCAACTACATGATCATGCTAAGCAATATGACAATGATGAATGTGTCATGATAAACTGGATGGTGGAAAGTTGCATGGCAATATATCTCAGAATGGCTATGGAAATGCCATAATAGGTAGGTATGGTGGCTGTTTTGAGGAAGATATAAGGAGGTTTATGTGTGAAAGAGCGTATCATATCATGAGGTTTGGATGCACCGGCGAAGTTTGCACCAACTCTCGATGTGAGAAAGGGCAATGCATGGTACCTTAGAGGCTAGCAATGATGGAAGGGTGAGAGTGCGTATAATCCATGGACTCAACATTAGTCATAAAGAACTCATATACTTATTGCAAAAATCTACAAGCCATCAAAAACCAAAGCATTACGCGCATGCTCCTCGGGGGATAGATTGGTAGGAAAAGACCATCGCTCGTCCCCGACCGCCACTCATAAGGAGGACAATCAAATAACACCTCATGTTTCAAATTTGATGCATAATGTTTACCATACGTGCATGCTACGGGACTTGCAAACTTTAACTCAAGCACTTCTCAAATTCACAATTACTATACTAGCATGACTTTGATATTACTACCTCCATATCTCAAAACAATTATCAAGTATCCAACTTTTCTTAGTATTCAATGCACTCAAAAGAAAGTTTCACAAATCTTGAATACCAAGCTTGTTATTATTAAGCAAATTATCATGCTATTAAGACTCTCAAAACAATTTAAGTGAAGAATGAGAGATCAATAGTTTCTTTAAAACAAACCACCACCATGCTCTAAAAGCTCTAAGTGAAGCACATAGAGCAAAATTATAACGCTTAAAAGATATAAGTGAAGCACATAGATCAAAACTACATAGCTCAAAAGATATAAGTGAAGCACATAGAGTATTCTGTCAAATTCCAATTCATGTATGGCTCTCTCAAAAGGTGTGTACAGCAAGGATGATTGTGGCACACTAACAAACAAAGACACAAATAATACAAGACGCTCCAAGCAAAACACATATCATGTTGATGAATAAAAAATATAGCTCCAAGTAAATTACCGATGGAAGTGGACGAAAGAGGGGATGCCTTCCGGGGCATCCCAAGCTTTGACTTTTTGGTGTCCTTGGATTATCTTGGGGGTGCCATGGGCATCCCCAAGATTAGGCTCTTGCCACTCCTTGTTCCATAATCCATCAAAAGAATTCACCCAAAACTTGAAAACTTCACAACACAAAACTCAATAGAAATCTCGTGAGCTCCGTTAGAGAAAGAAAACAAAAGACCACTTCAAGGTACTGTAATGAACTCATTCTTTATTTATATTGGTGTTAAATCTACTGTATTCCAACTTCTCTATAGATTATAAACTATTTTACTAGCCATAGATTCATCAAAATAAGCAAACAACACACGTAAAACAGAATCTGTCTAAAATAGAACAGTCTGTAGTAATTTGTAACTAACGCAAACTTATGGAAATCCAAAAAATCTACCAAAATTGGACGACCTAGAAAATTTGTTTATTGATAAGAATCAATTGGAATCAGTATTTTATCACGTTTTGATGATTTTTAATAATTCGGTCACTGAACGTAAAGTTTCTGGAAATTACAGCAATATCAAATAACTATCATCCAAGATGATCCAATAGGTCTAACTTGGCACAAACACTAATTAAAACATAAAACCACATCCAAACAGAAGGTAGATGGGTTACTTATTCCCCAACAGAAGAAAAAAAACTAAAAATAAAATTGGGTTGCCTCCCAACAAGCGCTATCGTTTAACGCCCCTAGCTAGGCATAAAAGCGAGGATAGATCTAGGTATTGCCATCTTTGGAAGGCAATCCATAAGTGGCTCTCATGATAGTTTCATATGGCAATTTTATTTTCTTTCTTGGAAAGTGTTCCATGCCATTTTTTAATGGAAATTGAAATCTAATATTCCCTTCCTTCATATCAATAATTGCACCAACCGTTTTAAAGAAAGGTCTACCAAAAGTAATAGGGCAAGAAGGATTGCAATCTATATCAAGAACAATGAAATCTACGGGCACATAATTCCTATTTGCAACAATAAGAACATCGTTAATCCTTCCCATAGGTTTCTTAATAGTAGAATCCGCGAGATGTAAGTTTAAAGAGCAATCATCAAGATCGCGGAAATCTAGCAAATCACACAAAGTTTTGGGAATAGTGGAGACACTAGCACCCAAATCACACAAAGCGTAAAACTCATGATATTTAATTTTAATTTTAATAGTTGGTTCCCACTCATCATAGATTTTTCTAGGGATAGAAACTTTCAACTCAAGTTTTTCTTCATAAGATTGCATCAAGGCATCAACAATATGTTCGGTGAAGGCTTTCTTTTGACTATAAGCATGTGGAGAATTTAGCACGGATTGCAACAAGGAAATACAATCAATCAAAGAGCAACTTTCATAATTAAATTCCTTGAAATCCAATATAGTGGGTTTAGCAACATATAGATTTTTATTTATTTCAATCCCACTTTCATCAATTTCATCATAAAGATCTAAATACTCCGAATTTTTAGAATGCCTTCTAGGTAAAGGAAGATCATATTCAGTTTCATCAAGATTCATATTGAAAAGCAAAGATTTGATAGGGGACACATCAATAACTTTTAGATCTTCATCTTGATTTTCATAGGAATTTGAAGAGCATGCTTTGATAAAGGCATCTTTGGAAGCATGCATCCTAGCGGTTCTTTCCTTGCACTCATCAATGGAAATTATCATGGCTTTGAGAGACTCATTGATATCATGCTTAGGAGGAATAGATCTAAGCTTTAAAGAATCAACTTCAAGAGAAATTCTATCAATGTTCCTAGCCAAATCATCAACTTTAAGCAATTTCTCTTCAAGCAAAGCATTAAAATTATTTTGTGAATTCATAAACTCTTTAACACTATTCTCAAATTCAGAGGGCATCTTATTATAATTTCCATAAGAGTTGTTGTAGGAATTCCCATAATTATTAGAAGGATTACTAGGATATGGCCTAGGATTAAAATTACCTCTATACGCGTTGTTACCAAAATTATTCCTACCAACAAAATTCACATCCATAGATTCATTGTTATTCTCAATCAAAGTAGACAAAGGCATATCATTAGGATCAGAAGAAACACTCTTAGTAGCAAATAATTTCATAAGTTCATCCATCTTTCCACTCAAAACATTGATTTCTTCTATCGCATGCACTTTTTTTATTAGAAGATCTTCCAGTATTCCATTGAGAATAATTAACCATAATATTATCTAGGAGTTTAGTAGCATCTCCTAAAGTGATTTCCATAAAAGTGCCTCCCGCGGCCGAATCTAAAAGATTTCTAGAAGCAAAATTTAATCCAGCATAAAAAATTTGTATAATCATCCACAAATTTAAACCATGAGTAGGACAATCATTAATTTCATTCTCTCCCAAGCTTGTGCAACATGTTCATGATCAAGTTGCTTAAAATTCATAATATCGTTTCTAAGAGAGATGATCTTAGCGGGAGGAAAATACTTAGAGATAAAAGCATCTTTACACTTGTTCCAAGAATTAATATTATTTTTAGGCAAAGACGAAAACCAAGCTTTAGCGCGGTCTCTAAGCGAAAAAGGAAATAGCTTCAATTTAGCGACATCATTATCGACATCTTTCTTCTTTTGCATATCACATAAATCAATGAAGCTATTCAGATGAGTAGCGACATCTTCACTAGGAAGGCCAGCGAATTGGTCTTTCATAACAAGATTCAACAAAGCAGTATTGATTTCACAAGATTCAATATTGGCAAGAGGAGCAATCGGAGTGCTAAGGAAATCATTATTATTGGTATTGGTGAAGTCACACAATTTGGTAGTATCTTGAGCCATCGTGGCAAACAAGCAATCCAACACACGAGCAAACAAAAGGCAAGCGAGAAAAAGGCAAAAGAAGAAGGAGAAGCAGGAGGAGAAGGAGAAGGAGAAGGAGAGGGCGAATAAAATGGCAAGAGTGAAGTGCGGGAGAGGAAAACGAGAGGCAAATGGCAACTAATGTAATGCGAGAGATAGGGATTGTGATGGGTACTTGGTATGTTGACTTTTTGCGTAGACTCCCCGGCAACAGTGCCGGAAATTCTTCTTGCTACCTCTTGAGCTTGCGTTGGTTTTCCTCGAAGAGGAGAGGATGATGCAGCAGAGTAGCGTAAGTATTTCCTTCAGTTTTTGAGAACCAAGATATCAATCCAGTAGGAGGCCACGCTCAAGTCCCTCGTACCTGCACAAAACGATAGCTACTCGCAACCAACGCGGTTAGGGGTTGTCAATCCCTTCACGGTCACTTATGAGAGTGAGATCTGATAGAGATAATATTTTTGGTATTTTTAGTATAAATATGCAAAGTGAAAAGTAAAAGGCAGAGTAAAAAAGCAAAGCAAGATTAAAGTGATGGAGATTGATATGATGAGAATAGACCCGGGGGCCATAGATTTCACTAGTGGCTTCTCTCAAGAGCATAAGTATTTTGCGGTGGGTGAACAAATTACTGTTGAGCAATTGACAAAATTGAGCATAGTTATGAGAATATCTAGGCATGATCATGTATATAGGCATCACGTCTGTGACAAGTAGACCGAAACAATTCTGCATCTACTACTATTACTCCACTCATTGACCGCTATCCAGCATGCATCTAGAGTATTAAGTTAAAAACAGAGTAACGCTTTAAGCAAGATGACATGATGTAGAGAGATAAATTCATGCAATATGAAATAAACCCCATCTTGTTATCCTTGATGGTGACGATACAATACGTGCCTTGCTGCCCCTTCTGTCACTGGGAAAGGACACCGCAAGATCGAACCCAAAGCTAAGCACTTCTCCCATGGCAAGAACTACCAATCTAGTTGGCCAAACCAAACGGATAATTCGAAGAGACTTGCAAAGATAACCAATCATACATAAAAGAATTCAGAAAAGATTCAAATATTATTCATAGATAGACTTGATCATAAACCCACAATTCATCGATCTCAAGAAACACACCGCAAAAAGAAGAAGATTACATTTAATAGATCTCCACAAGAGAGGGGGAGAACATTGTATTGAGATCCAAAAAGAGAGAAGAAGCCATCTAGCTAATAACTATGGACCCGAAGGTCTGAGGTAAACTACTCACACTTCATCGGAGAGGCTATGATGATGTAGAAGCCCTCCGTGATGACGACCCTCTCCAGCGGAGCTCTGGAACAGTCCCCAAGATGGGATCTCATGGATACAGAAAGTTGTGGCGGTGGAATTAGGTTTTTGGCTCCTGTTCTGATCGTTTGGGGGTACGTAGGTATATATAGTAGGAACGAGTACGTCGGTGGAGCTTCGAGGCACCCACGAGGCAGGGGGCGCACCCTAGAGGGGGGGCGCCCCCCACCCTCATGATCGCCTCTTCGATGCCTTGGCATATGGTCCAAGTCCTCTGGATCACGTTCGGTGAGAAAATCACGTTCCCAAAGATTTTATTCCGTTTGAACTCCGTTTGATATTCTGTTTCTCCGAAATACTGAAATAGGCAAAAAACAACAATTTTGGGCTGGGCCTCCGGTTAATAGGTTAGTCCCAAAAATAATATAAAAGTGGAAAATAAAGCCCAATATAGTCCAAAACAGTAGATAATATAGCATGGAGCAATCAAAAATTATAGATACGTTGGAGACATATCACGGGGCTGGTGGCGGCGGGATCGAGCGCGCAATGGTCTTCCTGCTGGTCCAGTTCTGCGGGGCTCGATCAAGCGAGGCTGGCGAGGTGTCTTGGTGGTCGACTCGTCAAGGATCGGTGGTGGGCGCTGGCTGGAGGGGGAGAAGCCGGGCGCAGCTGGCTGGTGATGGCGTGTCGAAGTGGAGCATGTAGGCCGGTGGCAGGTTGGTGCTCCTCGCCGCGACGGTGCTGGAGCCAGGCCAGATCTGCGCTGGCTGGAGGTGAGGTCTTATGGCCGGCGCACGACAGGTGAGGTGGTGATGCAGAGGGCCAGCGGAGACGTGGCTCGTTTTGGTGGCGGCGCCGGCGCCAGCGGGAGGCGGTGCTGGGTTCTCACGGGCAGGTTGGTGGCGGCGCTGCGATGGCTCGGCCAGGATGAGGTCTTGCAAGCAGCGAGCAGTCGGTCATCCCTGTGTGGCGTAGCGAGCGGTGGTGCTTTCCTGGTGGTGCTGGCCTGGGATTTTCTGTGGATAGGCGGGTCTGATCGTCGCAAGGCCCTCCCTTGGAGTGGGCGACGACCGTCGTGGGCAGTCATGAACCTAGCCGGAGGTGCTGGTTGGCTGTGGACCCTTGTGCAGGCTGGGAGTGGATGGTGTGGTTGCAATTTCCCTGCTGGGTGGTCGGTCGTCGATCCTCGGCTATGCAGCTACATCGGTAAATGCTGCGGTGGCGGCGGTGTGAGGCTTCTTGGCTAGGCTGTCAATCCCATGAAGGTGTGGAGATGGGCGGCGCGCGGATGAAAATCTTGCACGGCTCCTGGCGGGCCGACGGTGATCGCACTCGTGGATGTCATTCCCCTCCTTGGAGGCATCGTCGAGTGTGTTCGCCTCACTCCTCGCGCTCTTGGTGTTGGTGGATGTCTCCGGGCGAAAGCCTAGATTCGATGCTCGGATCGGCACGATGGCGGCGTCCTCGACGCCGCTCCTCTGTTGGGAGCATTGTGTGTGGAGACATGACTAGCTCCGCGTTGCTCTCCTACTGTGTTCGCCGCTATCCTTTTCGATTCTCAGTGGCGCTATGTACGTTCGTCGTCGGTGAGTCTAAGACGGTGTCTTCCTAGATTGGATCGAGTCCTGCCATTCATCTTCCACTTTCTCTTAGGCGCTAAGGATGGATGGTGCGTCGACAAGAGAAGTTCTGCTGAAGTGTGGTCTTCGGAGTTGTCTAGCGTCGGTCGAGACGCGGTGCTCTGTATCAGTTTAGGATAGGCCTTTTGCATTGTAGCTTGCCTAGCGGTGGTGTTTGTCTGTGGTCTTGCCGAGTGTGGTGTTCATGCTATGCTCGGTGTTCGCATCGAGTGGTAGCTTTCTTATAACTAAATTCCGCCTTCTATAAAGCTATGTATGCCTAGGCGTTCTCTAAAAAAAGACATAAATTTTTGACTCAACAGCTCACGCCCCACATTAGGGTTTCTCGTGCCGCTGCCGTCATCTGAGAAATTTAGACCCTCGCCTCCGGCTACTATCTTGGCGCTGAGAGGTGAGAGGACCTCGGATCTTCAAGACCTTTATGTTCTTTGCCATCGTCTAGTGATCATTATAGTTTTGTTAGAATAAATTTGCTCTCGTTCTTTTGGCGGTGCCACGAGATTAGAGAGTTTCCTGTCCTTGCAGATCCGATTATTTAGATCTGATGAGTTTATGTTGTTGTGTCAAGCCTTTTTTGTTGGTCTGAATTTTTGTGAAGGTGAAATCTTTCATCGGCAACATGATGAAGATATAGTGATTCGACGGCCTGCATTTAGCCCAAGTACGTTCATCAATCAAGGCTTCCCATCCCTTTGGATGGGTGACTCAAGGCGCTTTCAAAAATCATTATTGGTAATGTTCCTGCGGGTGAAAGAGTAACAACATCGTTGCTTCAGTCAAATTGCAGTCTCTTTATGGAAATCTTTGGAGTATTTCTTCAGCAGAAATTAACTCCGTGAAGAAGGTATTTTCAAGAGATTTCATTGTAATTCTTAGTCATTGCTTTGTATTTTCTTCAATTTTAGGTCCAAATCAGTGTACCTGTAATTGTTACGAGTATGTATAAAATTACATGTGTTTCCAAAAAAGGTTACTTTGAGGAGCGCTCCTTCAGGAGGCTCCCAATGATCACATGAGGTGGGCTGTCGCGCTCTCAGCCGCCGCCACGTGTCGCGCTCTGGGTGCTTCCTTTGGTTTTATTTAAATCGCACGCGTTTTCAGCTTTTTAGATGTTTTTTTTCATTTTCTTGACTTTTTGATTTTTCGCCGGTCTTTCTAAGCATTTTTGATAAAAACAATTGGAAAAAAATTACGCAAAAAAACACGTTTTATTTCGTGAGAGACACGGTTTTGCTTCTACGGAAACAAAAAAAAACACATTTTCTCTTAGTTTTTCTTGCGTGAGAGGCATGATTTTGCTTCCGTGAGAGGCACGACGGAAACGAAAAAAAAACTGATTTCTTTTTTTTTTCTTTCGTGAGGCACGGTTTTTTGCTTCCGCGAGAGGCATAGCTCTCTCGGAAACGGAAAAAAATGCATTTTCTTTTTTTTTCTTCTGCGAGAGTCACGGTTTTGCTTTTGCGAGTGACATGGCCATGCTCTCGGAAATTAAAAAAAATGTGTTTTCTCTTTTTTTTCGTGAGAGGCACACCGGATCCCAGAAAGGAAAAAAGTGCTCTCGGTTTGGTTTTTTCGTCCGCCTTTTCATGAAAAAAAGTTCGTCAAAACCTATTAACATAGTATCTAGTTTTGAAGATCTCGACGCGAGGAATCCAACGATGAAAATGGTTCGAGATTTGGATGCATGATTTAAGAGATAAAACATTTTGAATAAACGAATCTACGAAAAAAACTCCCCGGTTGTAACAAGTGGCACACATGCAGCGCGCCACTTGTCACAACCTGAGGAGGTGGGAGTGATCTTTGCAAGGAATACTCCTCAATTAGTAATTACAGCTGCTGTACGAGCCGGCACGGCGGCACGCCAGGCAACCGTGGTCCAACATTAAGTGTCCTTTCTTTGTTGGGCTTCGGCCCAACTGCGGCACCAGCCAGTTAGTCTTCCTTGCTCAGCTGCAGTAGGCCCAGTTAGGTCCCTGACTTTTATTATTTACACAGAATATGTTAAACATGATTATGCTATTGCTTTGCAACCGTAACTCAGATTAAAATAATGTAGTTTGATCAAAATAATGTGTAGTTTTCAACCATGCTATTATTTGTTCCTGTTAACCACTTTTAAATTATGTTGAAGACCTAAACTTAATTAACCTAATTAATTGCTATGGTGTATTTTAGAAAATGCTAACACACAATATAATTTTTATATCATCTTTATACATATGAAATATGTTACGAGGGCCTATATGGACCAGAGGAGTATGAATGAATGTAAGCTAAAAAAGAGGAGTATGAATGACCGATTTCAGTGGGCATATACAAGTAATAAAGAAAGGAGAGAATAAATGGCGTGATCAGTAGAAATAAAAAGGATGAGAGATTCAGAAAAAATGAAGAAGAGAATAACACAATGGAATTGGTATTAATACCAAGGGCGTGGCATGCATGCAATCAATAATGAAAAGGAATTAATACCGAGAGATGTGGGAGGGCACGTATATAGGTGATGTTCCGCACTGTGCGACAGTTATATGGAACAAAAATAAGAGCGTCGAGTTGTATGCAACGAACTAGGGTCATTTCGCTCACACATAGACACATTTTTTATTAATCTTCAAGCGTATGTAGAGATTACCTAGAACATATTTAATAGAATTCTTTTTTGAGATCAGAATCAGTCATACAAAAGCAGTATCAAAAGTATTGTATGTGTACCAAGCTTCTTAAAATATTATTAATATGAATTTCTGCTAGACCTTAGTGTGCGCCTCTCTGCCATGGTCGTGCACAATCCAGATGTTGTTGGGCCGTGCAGATGGATATTTTAGTGAACACGTCAATTATCTCTGTCGTTGCAACACACGGACATATGTGATAGTAAAAGTAAAATAAATACACATGTTGTGTCGTGCCGGCTTGCGTGCCCAACCTTCAGGTCTAGGCATGACCCCTGGCGTGCCGCGTGCCGGGCACGACCCATTTAGTCTGGGTCGAGTCATGCCGGCGTGCTACTGTCGGTGTCAAAACCGGTCGATCTCGGGTAGGGGTCCCGAACTGTGTGTGCGTCTGAGGATCGAAGGTAACAGGAGGCAGGGGACACGATGTTTACCCAGGTTCGGGCCCTCTTAATGGAGGTAATACCCTACTTCCTGCTTGATTGACTTTGATGATTATAGGGGTTACAAGAGTTGATCTACCTCGAGATCGTGATGGCTAAACCCTAGATGTCTAGCCTGTATGATTATGATTGGTCCTACGGACTAAACCCTCTGACTTATATAGATAACGGAGGGGCCTAGGGTTGTACAGGGTTGGTTTATAGAGAAAGGTATCTTCATATCCGAACGCCAAACTTGCCATCCACGCAAAGGAGAGTCCCATCCGGACACGGGGGAAGGCCTTCTATCTGATATCTTCACAGCTCATCAATCCGGCCCATGTCTCATAGCCCGGACGCCTGGGGACCCCCTAATCCAGGACTCCCTCAGTAGCCCCTGAACCAGGCTTCAATGACAATGTGTTCGGCGCGCAGATTGTTTTCGACATTGCAAGGCGGGTTCCTCCTCTGAATACTTCAAAGCAGTTGATCAAAAGAACTATACCCGGTTCTGTGTTATAGCTACAACCCAGAACCACAAGGGCAAAATACTTAAATAGAAATAGGTTATGTCTTCTGACAGCTTTTCCGTGCGAGGCGTTGTGTGCTGGCCTCATTATTGTTTTGAACCGTTTTTTAGCCTCCCGCTTCGCGTTTTGAGGCGCGGTCCTCATTGACACGTCTTGTCAAAGCAGAGATCGTGTCCCCTTATTACGGGATTCTCATCAATACGGTTTTGGGCAATCCAACCGTGCCGTTTGCATGACCCCTTGGGAATAGGCGAGTTTTAAGGCTCGTGCGGGGGCGCTTGATATTCACTGGCTTTATAAGAAGATAAGGATCCATTCTTTTACCGCACACCTGCTTCCTCCTCAGCCCCTCTGCCCTCGAGCTCCAGCGCCCAAGTTTCAAGCTTTTCATACCCGACAAACACTCTAGCCATGTCCGGATCTGGAGCACAGGGCAAGTGGATGGCCTCCTCCATCATGGAGGGGAACATCAAGGAGCTCCGGGAAGCGGGGTATTTGGCCAAAGAAATCGCCCACCGGCTTCCTGCTAAAAAGCAGATCATCGCCACTTTGGAGCCCAATGAGAGGGAAGTATTCATCCCTCACTTTCTTCGCGGGCTAGAGTTTCCTCTCCACCCTTTTGTCCGCAGGCTGATGTTCTATTACGGGCTAGATTTCCACGATCTAGCCCCGAATTCCTTCCTCAATATTTCGGTGTTCATCATCGTATGCGAGGCATTCCTCCGCATTCCCTCCCACTTCGGCCTGTGGCTCAAGGTCTCCAACGTGAAGCCGAAAGTGGTCGACGGTCAACACGCGGAGTGTGGCGGCGCCATGGTGAGCAAGCTTCCCAACATCACCTGGCCCAAGGGGACCTTCGTGGAGACAGTGAAGGGATAGCAGCAGGAGTGGTTCTACGTCATGGAACCCCACGACGCCACATGGACCGCCACTCCTGAGTTCAAATCCGGACCTCCAATGCGGCTGGCATCATGGATTAACAAGGGCCTGGATTGGGCGTCGTCCGACGAGGTGATGACGCTGCAGAAGCGTGTCAAGGGCATGATGGAGAAGGACACTAGTCTCGCCGATGTGATCCAGGTGATGCTTTTTCGCCGGATTCTCCCCTGCCAACGTCAGACTCTCTATCTGTGGGAGTTCGATCTGGCTAGTCCTCGGACCTTGCAGCGGTTCTTCGGCATGACGCACGAAGACATATGGAAGCTGCTTTTCAAGGCCTAGAAGTCATGGCCAGAAACGACCGAAGACCTCGGCCTCAACTGCGCTCATCCGGCTAGTTTCGTAAGTTTTTCAAATTTCCAAACATATCCTCAATTTATAAATCCAAGGAGTATGCTAAGCCTTCCCCTCATCTTTCAGGGCTAGACAAAGAAGGCGGAGCGAATCCGGTGTCCGGTTCCACTGCCCAAAGATCCAACTATTCCTCTTTTAATGAAGATGTTGGTTCCGGCGCCGTACCAGGCGCCAAAGAAGAAGGGCAAGGAGGCCAGAAGTGGCCGTCGTCGTAAAGGTACCTCGGACATTACGTATGAAGATAGCGAAGCTCCTTCCTCCCACGAGGGAGATGAAGACAAAGAGGAAGAGGAGAACAATTCTCCCCTTGAGGGGGGAAAGAAGAAAAGGGTGGCGTCCGTGGACCTAGAGGCAGAGGCGTCCAAAAAGGGGAAAATCTCCCTTTCAGACGATTCGGATTCGGACACCGAAGTCATACCTGAGCTGTGCCTCAGGCCAAGGCCCCCCGCCGAATCGTAAGTATCCGAAGATACTGTATATATACGGCTTTCTATAAATTGTAGGATGACATACCATCTATGTGTTTCAGTCCAGCCCGTGATCTCCCCCAACAATCATCGTATTCGGGGAATTCTTTGGCGCCGGAGATGATGGAGAGCGAAACGCCCCGTGAGCCTCTCCGCCTCATGCCGCGGACGACACCGAGTTGTTGTCCCAAAGGACCTCTCTGGGCCAGGAGAGGCGCGGAAGGCCACCGAAATGGCGCCTGAGAGTAATGCCTCAGCTGCCGAAAACATGGGTGGCTCAACCCCCATCAAAACTGATGACGGGGGCCCGGACCAGTCCGGCCCCCAGCCGAATATGACTCCAGAGACCCACATGGTTCCAAAATCGAGCGGGCAGCCTCCTTTGAAGGAGGGGGGGGGGAGCTTCGACTCCACCGACGACCTCCATCAATCCAGAGGCGCCGGATACAATGAGGGAAGCACTTCGACGTGCTTCCATCATGGAAGAGCATCGTACCTTAATGGGTACGGTGGTTGAGAAGGTTCAGTCTGCAAAAAGCGGGTTGAACGAAGCTTTTACCAGCCTGCTAACAGGCTTTGAGGTATGCGACTTAATATTCTTAGACGCTTTTGCATGTGTAAAAATATGCCTGCGTATAGATAATAGCCCCTGAGACTCTGTTCGGCTTTTTGGAAAAAAGAGGCCGGACAAAGGATCGAACATTCTAGAGATAACATACTTGTCTATTTTGCTGAACAGGCTTCGCTGCTAGCAGCTTCAGCCAGGGAAGCGGAATGTCGTGGTTTTGTCACGGCAGATGTCCTCGCGAAATGACTTAGTCGTGGACCCATCGCTACGGGTTAGCTTGAAGGGGTTAAAGCGGACACAGTGACGCAAGGGAGTTTTATACTAGTTCGGCCCCTTCGATGAAGGTAAAAGCCTACGTCTAGCTGTGATGGAATTGATGGGGTTTCGATGACTAGGGAGCAAACAAGCTTCGCCTAAGTCTCGAGTTGTTGTCTGTTGTTCTTGAACCGCCGCCGGGTCGTCCCCTTATATACATGGGTGACGCCCGTCGGTTTACAGAGTCCCGACACCGGCTCATAGATGTGTCTGGTTCGGTCTCCTCTTATTCCTAACTTATAATACAAGTTTATATACCGACGCCGGTTTACGGCTACAGGCCTTAAACCGATTATGGGTCTTGAGCCCTTATCTACCTTCATGGGTTTTAACATACTTAACTACTGATGAAGTTAACCTGGCCCAGATAGGCCGGTTTACGCCCAGTAGTAATATCCCCAACATTAGGCCTCAGATTGATTTGAACAGGTTCATGTCAATCCTTAGCAAAAACTTCATCTTCAACATCTTCTTGTAGTTTGGTGAACCGCCGTGATGTCATCTTCTCTGATTGCTGTAAACCGGAGTGACGTCATCTGTCATAAAGAAATTATCCATGATACCTTCTTGTTTAATAGATCTGCGATAATCGAGGCGACAACTCCGTTTCCAAACTCATGGCCCCTTGATTCTCATGCCTGACACATGTCCCTTGCTTTATAAATAGGACCGAAGGGTCATTTCTTTTTCCCCTTCGTGCCCTTCTGCTTCGTCTTCCTCGCGTCGCCCAGCTTCGGAGCTCCGCCGCCGCCGTCAACTTCTGCACCAACTTTGGCCGCTGCATCACCCTGAGCGTACCAGAGCACCGCGGCGATCTTCCGCGTCTTCCTCAGCTCTGCTAAGTCTTCTATCCTTCTTATTATAGATCTGTTCTAGGGTTTCCATGTTCTCTAGTGTTCATCACTTGCTTCTTGTTCATATGATAGATCTTTAGACGAGTCCGTGAATCTCTACTCCGTGTAGCAGTAGTTTTTATCCTCCATTTTCACTTCCGCATGTTAAGACCATAGATCTTATCCGTACCTTCGCTCATTGATTCGGCACTGCTCCTTTTGGGCCTTGAATATTTATCTCTTTTATGAACATGTTCCAGATCCAAAGCTGTAGTATAATCTTGTGAAATATGTTTTTGTGCACTTACTCATCTGCAATCTTGACTGTTCAATGTTTAGACCGGGCAGTTTAACTTTGTAGAAATTAACAAACCGGTATATACCACTAGTCCCCTTGTTGAACCGCCAGAATTCCTTAGCCAGGCGCTGCCGCTTTGTAAAACTCCGGTTTATAAATAACTGCCTATGGTTTAGTAGTACATGCATCAGGGTATACCTTTTCAACATGTTCTTGAACCGGTAATTACTACCTTGCAGACTACGCTATGGCCAAACAAGTGTACGAGTGCAACTGGGTTCCTTCTCGCGTGACCGAGACTCAACTGAATAATTTAGTCAAAACTGGCGCTTTAAGCAGACAAGATATCATCCACTGGAGCGTCCCTGGCCCAGAATGTCCTCCCACGCCTCAAGTGGGAGAAGTTGTTGTTTTTACTGATCAAAATTTTACCGGGATGTCCTAGCCAATTTCCAACTCCGTCCTCAAGATACTGGCCCAAACTCCGTAACCAACATCTGTCACTTTCAAGTGCTCTGTGAGGTGTTCTTTCAAGAGGAGCCCACAATTGAATTATTTAGAGATTGCTTCCATCTAAACCGCCGCACTGAATTTACTGACGGTCCCAATACGGAGTTAGGCGGTATGGCAATTCAAAAGAGGAAAGAGGTCACTTACCCTCACGCCAAACTGCACAGCCATCCCAAAGAGTGGAATCAAACATGGTTTTACTTCAAAGATACCTCTCCTTGTGACGAAAATCCTTTGCCGGGTTACCATCCGGAGCGGCTAAGCAACACGCATCCCTTCCCACAGAGGCTGACTACTAAGGAGAGAAGCAAATACGCTCCTCAATTATCCAAGCTCAGGGTCTTCATGGCTAACGGGTTCACAGGGGTCGACCTTGCTCGCTGCTGGATATCTTGGAGCATATTGCCCTTAAGCCAGCGCTCTGGTTTGATGTGCGAATACACAGGAAGTGTCAAGGACCCTCTACGACACATTGATATCCAGCTCATAGATGATGAGGTTACGAAGGCTGTGAAGAAGATATTGAATGAACCGGAAGCTGCCTATGCTCAAACCGGTCTGCCTTCCTTTTGTGCCATTAACAAACCGCCGACTGTAAGGCTCATACCTTATACTTTTATGGAATCTTACTATGTTCAAAGCACCCTTTGTTGACATTTACATCTTTCAAACAGGGCGATGATCCGTTTTGGAGCAAGAAGCCTCCACAAGAGAAACCGGAGAAACCAACCCGGCCCAAGACCAGAGTTGTCAAGAAACCAGCTAATAGGAAGAAAACCACCGCATCCTCTGATCCACCAGCTGATGATGATGTGGGTAATCCGGACCTTGAGGTAGAGCTTGACTCACTTGGTTTATTTTTCACACGCCTTATTGATAATGATCATTGGCAGGACGACATCGAAGTCAGTCATGCTGATGCTGTAGAGGTAATCGCTCTCTCCTCTGATTCAAACCCTTTGCCTTCACTAAAAATCCGTCGGGCAAACCGGAAAGTTAAATTTTCTCATCCCCTTGCTTATTTGGACCCAAACTTTCTTGTGAAGACACAACAGCACGAAGCTCGCCACACAACCCGGCACAGTGGCCAGGTAGTTACCTCCGCCGGTTTACCGAACAGTCCGGTTCGGAAACGCCGTTCAGAGGTCTCTAACTCTCTTGTCAATGCTTGTCCTAAAGCGGGTTGTTTTCGTCAACCTCTTAATCCGCCTGACTCCGATTATTAGGGCACTTCTCATTCGTCTTCTGGCGAGTCATCGGCCACCCAACTTCCACCACTCAAAACGGTGCTTGGGTGAGCCATATTCCTTATAATATTGTTGATGTATTGTTTTTTAATATATGCTGTACTGATCCGTCTTATTCTTTTCAGGGCCAAGCCTAGGCCAAGCAAGAAGGCTCGTCTGGACAAAGCGGCATAAGAAAATACCGTTCCTGAACCGGACAGAATACCAGATCCTGAAACAGCTAGTCGTGATGATGTGCCAAATGACCCACCACCGCAAGACCATGACTTCGTCGCTGAAGAAACACATATTGATACCACAGGCCCTATTGATCAGCCCACAAGCCCTGTCCGGATTGATAGAACAACTAGCCCGTCGAAGCAAACTGACAAACCGGCGACTCCAGTACAAACCGGTGAAGCAAAAGATGATGATGTTGTTATCACTGGCATTGGTCGTACCGAACCAAGCAATCCTGTCGCTTTATCCAAACACACTGCCAAAGATGAATTTGCTGCAATTGGCAAAGGCAAATGGAATGCCGATTTGGCCATTTATGCTGCTCTGAACGCCCATGACCTCCATTCCGGCTATCTGAACCGGCTATACACCAGCCGTGACTATGAAGCCGGTCTGGTTAATATGATGAAAGACAAATATGAGGTAATTTCCATATGCTTCTCTGTTTGTATGTTTCAATTTGTCAACTCCAATAGCCCCCAAGTGAGGTTTAAGATATGAACTTAAACCGGGACTTTCCAATTGGACCTTCAATGCAACTGTACTTTGCTGACGTAACCCCCAAGGACCGGTTCAACTTAATATAGTGAAACCGGGGCTTTAGATAGTAAGAATCCCAGTGTCAGTAAGGACAGAGCAAATAGGCATTATCCCCCAAGTGCCAAGTTGAATACTTGTATTGAGCTTGGGACTTTTGTATGATGAAAAGCAAATAGGCATTAGCCCCCAAGTACCAAGGGCATAACTTGTTATGTGGTAGGTACTTCAATTCTGTGCCATCATCTGAATCATATTATTGTCTGTATGCAGGCTGAGCTGAGCAAAAGAGAAAACCAAATCACCGATCTACAAGAAAATCTGAAGTCCCAACAAGCTGAAACCTCTAAGGCAAAAGAGGAATTAACCAGCACTTTAAGCGTCATGGAAAAGCTTAAGGAGGGCTACAACAAAGAGCGGGCAGATTGGGCCACTGAAAAATCCGCTTTAACTCAACGAGCAGAGAATGCCGAGGCTGCACTCAAACCGGTAGTGGATGAATTGACCAATGTAAAGCGGCAAGTGCATGCCATGACCGCTGCTGTCTTTGGTAAGCCTTCTTGATTTATGAAGTAACGAGGCCTTCTCATGTAATTGCCGGTTTATTAATCCATTGAATGATACAGGGACACGCATTGGTCACTTGGAATCAGATGTGCGGAAGAAATTGAAAGCCGCCTATACATTGATAGAGCAATTGTATACTGGTGCGCAGCGGATCATTTGTACTGCTTCCCACAACAACCCGGCGCCCACCTTGATCCAGGACACTATTAAAAGGCTGTGTATGCTTCCTGTCCGGGTTGAAGAGTTGAAGAAATCTGCTGCTCGAACCGGTGCTATCAACGCCTTAATCTGTGCAAAAGCATGGGTGCCGGATTTTGATCCTGTTGAAGCGGCCCATGGCTACCCTAGCTTGAAGGGAGACGGGACAGAGTTCAGTGAAGAGGATCTGCGAGCGATAAACTGGGAAGTGCGCCCTCCGGCTTGTTAATTGGTTGAAGAGGCAGATTTGTCTCACTATCAAGCCCAATATGATGACCAAAACAAACGAGTGGCTGCACCAATTCCTGAGGCGGAGAACCTTATCCCCCAATCCGTAAGCATACTTATGCTCCTGACATTGAACCATCATTGCTGATCAATGATGAAGCTGTCTTTCAAGCATTAACTGGAATCGACTGGACAACTGTTGATTTCCAGCCGCTGGGTAGAGAAGCAGAGGTTGAAGCGGCGCGGGATGACCCGCAACCATCAGGCCAAGCTGGTGACCAAGCATGAACCGGAAACCGGTTTAAATTACTGCTCCTTTGTGTTATGCAGAAAAACAATGATCTTATCTGGGCACCGTGCTGCCTTGTAATAGGCTAGCCGATACACTTGGTTTTGATATGCCTTCGTGCATAGTTATTTGCAACTTATGCTTCCTTTTAATTATCAATCTCCAAACTATTTTCTGCAGTCAAAAAACTTAAAGCGCCGTCGCGGTTGTACCGCCAGGCGGGTCATGATATCTATGGACATGAAATCAAAGATAATATATTAGATTTAAGCATATGATCAAATATTGTGATACATAATACCTGCCATCACGGGGCATGAAGCTGGCTGAGCCAATCTTGAAACGGAGTTTAAAAAAAACCCACACTGTTGAAGGAGAAAAACAGCTCCTGTGTATATAATGTCGGTTTACTAGGTAAACCGTTCCGGGTTATGACAAACACCGGTGTTACTCCATAACAAGATGTTAACAAAAAGTCGAACCGGGCAAATAGTCTCCGGATTAAGAATTAACCGTGTTCCGTCAATTGATAGTCGAACCGGTTTAAGAATTGTCGGTTTAAAACGCAACAAAAGAAATATTTATCAAAAGAAAACAGAATTCAAGCAAAGGCAAAAAATAAATTCAGTTGTAAAAGAGGCTTTTTAGCCGATCAAGTGGCATTACCATGGTCGGACACGGCCAAGCCCCCGATAGGCGTAGCTATGGTTTGAGTCAGCCAGGTCCCCAAATGATGAAGTGGCATTACGCCGATCAAGAGGTGTAGCGATGGTTCGGGTTCGACCAAAGCCCCCAAGTGATTCTGTGGCCCTAGGCCGATCAAGAGGCGCGACTGGTTCAGACATGACCAAGTCCCCAAGTGATGCTGTGGCTTTCGCCTATCAAAAGGTGTTGCATTGGTTTGGACACGACCAAACCCCCAAGTGATATGATATAAAGCTTTGAGAAGCTAACTCAAGGGATAAACCGGAGGCCGCTTTAAGACAGAAAACTCCATGTAATCACTCATGATGTAAAAAAGAACAGAGACCCCGCTTTAGCTGAGGTTCCGGTTTATTGCATTGATCATAATATATACATTGTCATAATATGTACATAAGTAGAGCCGATGGCTCAGGTATAGTAAGGCCGAAGATGAGCTATGTTCCACGGCCTGTTGGTCTCCTCCTCTGATGTACGTGAGTCTTTATGCTCTCGAATATCGATCAGGTAGTATGACCCATTGTGCAGATTCTTGCTGACCACGAAAGGTCCCTCCCAAGGTGGGGATAACTTGTGCATATCAGTCTGGTCTTGGAGCCGAAGTACCAAATCTCCTTCTTGAAAGGTTCTGGTTCTAACTCGGTGGCTATGATAGCGGCGGTGATCTTGCTGATAAATCGCCGAACGGGCGACCGCTATGTCTCGCTCCTCGTCCAACAGGTCCAAAGCATCTTGCCGTGCTACCTCGTTGTCCGCTTCAACATAAGCCGCTACATGAGGTGAGTCATGACGGATGTCACTGGGGAGAACCGCCTCCGCTCCGTAGACCATGAAGAACGGCGTGTATCCTGTCGATCTGTTGGGTGTAGTGTTGATGCTCTATAATACAGATGGTAACTCTTCAACCCAACAACCCGGCGTCCGTTGCAAAGGAACCATAAGCCGGGGCTTGATGCCTCGCAAGATCTCCTGATTAGCCCTCTCTGCTTGGCTGTTTGACTATGGGTGAGCCACTGATGAGACGTCAAGCCGGATGTGCTCACATTGACAGAACTCCTTCATAGCGCCCTTGGACAGGTTGGTACCATTATCGGTGATGATGCTGTGTGGAAAGCCAAACTGTAAGATCACCTTTTTGATGAATTGAACCGCCGTAGCTGCATCACACTTGCTAACGGGCTCTGCCTCTACCCACTTTGTGAACTTGTCAACCGCCACTAAAAGATGGGTTTTCTTGTCCTTAGACCTTTTGAAAGGCCCAACCATATCCAGCCCCCAAGTTGTGAACGGCCAAGTAATTGGAATCATCCTCAATTCTTGAGCCGGCACATGGGCGCGTCTTGAGAACTTTTGACAGCCATCACATCGTCTGACCAGGTCTTCCGCATCAGCATGAGCAGTTAACCAATAGAATTCGTGGCGAAATGCCTTAGCCACCAAAGACTTTGAACCGGCGTGGTGACCACAATCTCCTTCGTGGATCTCACGCAAGATTTCATAGCCTTCCTCAGGGGACACACGGTGTTGAAACGCTCCTGACACACTGTAAGGATGCAACTCGCCATTTATAATAGTCATGGACTTGGATCACCGGATTATCTGCCTGGATAGAGTCTCATCCTCTGGTAACTCGCCCCGGTTCATGTATGCAAGATAAGGAACCGTCCAATCTAGGATGACATGAAGAGCCGCCACCAATTGAGCCTCCGAGTCAGGAATAGCCAAATCCGCTTCACCAGGGAGCTTGACAGACGGATTATGCAGAACATCCAAGAAGACATTAGGCGGGACCGGTTTATGTTGAGAGTCCAACCGGCTTAAAGCGTCCTCCACTTTGTTCTTCCGTCGGTCCACGTGATCCACCTGATAACCCTTGAAGTGACCTGCAACAATATCCACCTCACGACGATATGCTGCCATGAGCGGGTCCTTGGAATCCCAAGTGCCAGACACTTGTTGAGCCACCAGGTCTGAGTCACCGAAGCACTTAACTCGGCTTAGATTCATCTCCTTAGCCATCCGGAGACCATGGAGTAAAGCTTCGTACTCAACTGCATTGTTAGTACAAGGGAACATTAAGCGGAGAACGTAACAGAACTTATCACCTCGTGGGGAAGTTAACATGACTCCGGCCCCCGAGCCCTCCAATTGCCTGGACCCATCAAAATGAATAGTCCAATAGGTGTGATCTGGCTTCTCTTGAGGTGCTTGCAGTTCTGTCCAATCATTGATGAAATCCACAAGTGCTTGAGACTTGACCGCTGTCCGAGGTACATATTTCAACCCGTGAGGTCCAAGTTCTATAGCCCACTTAGCAATCCGGCCAGTTGCTTCCCTGTTCTGGATTATATCTCCCAAAGGAGCAGAGCTGACTACTGTGATGGGATGACCTTGGAAGTATTGTTTAAGCTTCCGGCTTGCCATGAAAACTCCGTATACCAGCTTCTGCCAATGCGGGTATCTTTGCTTGGACTCAATAAGCACCTCGCTGATATAGTAAACCGGACGCTGAACCGGATATTCCTTGCCCGCCTCTTTGCGCTCTACCACGATGGCCACACTTACTGCGCAAGCATTAGCTGCCACATATAATAGCAGTGGTTCCTTGTCAATTGGAGCAGTGAGAACAGGCGGATTGGCTAACTGCCGCTTTAAATCCTCAAACGCTTTATCAGCAGCAAAACTCCAGACGAATTGATCCGTCTTCTTCAGCATCTGATACAAAGGAACCGCCTTCTCGCCGAGGCGGCTGATAAACCGGCTCAACGCGGCAATCCGGCCTGCCAAGCGTTGAACATCATTGATACACTTCGGTTTAGCCAAAGAGGTGATAGCTGTGATCTTCTTCGGATTAGCCTCAATTCCCCTGTTGGACACCAGAAAACCCAATAACTTGCCCGCTGGTACACCAAAGATGCACTTGGCCGGGTTGAGAATCATCTTGTATGTCCGTAGGTTATCAAAGGTTTCCTTCAAATCATCAACCAGACTTTCCTTCTTCCTTGACTTAACCACAATATCATCCACATAGGCATGCACATTACGGCCAATCTGCTTATGAAGGCAATTCTGTACACACCGTTGTTAAGTTGCCTGGTCATTCTTGAGCCCAAAGGGCATAGACACATAGCAGAAAGCTCCAAAGGGAGTTATGAACGCCGTCTTCTCCTGGTCCTTAACTGCCATCTTGATATGATGATAACCAGAATATGCATCCAGAAAACTCAAACGCTCACAACCCGTTGTGGCATCAATAATTTGATCAATACGGGGTAGGGCAAAAGGATCTGCTGGACAAGCCTTGTTAAGATCTGTGTAATCCACACAAATGCGCCAGGTGCCGTTTTTCTTAAGAACCAGTACCGGATTAGCTAATCATTCAGGATGGAAAACTTCAACGATAAAGCCAGCCGCTAAGAGCCTGGCCACCTCCTATCCAATAGTTTTGTGTCTTTCTTCACTGAACCAGCGGAGAAACTGTTTTACCGGTTTGTACTTAGGATCAACATTAAGAGTGTGCTCAGCGAGTTCCCTCGGTACACCTGGCATGTCAGAAGGCTTCCATGCAAAGATGTTCCGGTTCTCACGGATGAACTCGATGAGCGCGCTTTCCTATTTCGGATCCAAGTTTGCACTGATACTGAACTGCTTGGACAAATCACCAGGTACGAAGTCAACAAGCTTAGTCTCAGCAGCCGATTTGAACTTTAGGGCCGGATCGTGCTCCGTAGTTGGCTTCTTCAACGGAGACATGTTTGCCGGATCAACATTATTTTTGTAAAACTTTAACTCCTCCGTGGCACAAACCGACTCAGCATAGGCCGCATCACCTTCTTCACACTCCAAAGCAATCTTGAGTTGTAAATAGACATAGCAAGGCCGTGCCATGAACTTAGCATAAGCCGGTCGCCTGAACAGGGCATGGTACGGACTCTGAATTTTCACCACTTCAAAGGTCAGCGTTTCTGATCTGGAGTCATAGTCATCTCCAAAGGCCACTTCCAGGGCTATCTTACCAACATGATATGCTGATTTGCCAGGTACCACACCGTGGAACATCGTATTGGACGGTTTAAGATCTTTATCTGTTAACCCCATACGGCGGAAGGTCTCATAGTACATGATATTAATACTGCTCCCTCCATCCATGAGCACCTTGGTGAATTTATAACCTCCCACCTGAGGCGCCACCACCAACGCTAGCTGACCCAGATTGTCAACCCGGGGTGGGTGATCCTCTCTGCTCCATACGATTGGCTGCTCAGACCAGCATAAATAACGGGGCACCGCCGGTTCAACAGAATTTACTGCCCGCTTATGCACCTTTCGGTCACGCTTGTCCAAGCTGGTGGTGAAAACATGGTATTGTCCACTATTTAACTATTTTGGGTGACTCTGATAACCCGACTGCTGCTGCTGATTGAAACCACCCTGGCCGCTTTGATTACCTTGGTTATTTTGTCCTCCCTAATTACCATTGAAACCTGAACCGGAATTTCCTCCACCGTAACCCGGTCCATGGGATCCGGATCCTGAACCGCCACCTGATCCGTGATCATACCGGAAAGCATTAGAATTTTTGAACCCCTGCATGATGTAGCAGTCCTTCCAGAGGTGGTTGGCCGGCATCTCATTTGTCCCATGTTTTGGACAGGGCTGGTTTAACAGGTAAGTCAAGCGGTCCGGGTTAGGGTTAGGCGCTCCACTGCGATTCGGCGGTTTACCCTTTCGTCGCTGGCCCTTGTCCTGTGCGTTGGTGTTAGCCACAAAGTCCATGCTGCTATCCGCTTTACGCTTGCCTCCGTTTCCATGACCCACCATGTTGTGTTGCTGTCCTTTGGGGTTGCCGCTCTTCTTTCCCTTCATTGTCTTATCATCGTCAGACTCGGGATCCTTGGTACTATCCGAGTCAGCATACTTCACTAGCGCAGCCATGAGAGTTCCCATATCATTGCAATGGCGCTTCAACCGTCCCAATTTCAACTTCAGAGGCTCGAACCGGCAGTTGCCTTCCAAAGTTATCACTGCTGTATCAGCATTGATGCGGTCTGATGAATGCAAGATCTTCGAGACCCGGTGCACCCAACGGGTTGTCGATTCTCCTTTCTCCTGGACACAAGCTGCTAAATCCACTATCGACATAGGCCGGTTGCACGTATCTTTGAAATTCTGGATAAACCAGGCTCTCAACTGGGCCCATGAACTGATAGAGTTGGGAGGTAAAAATTTTAACCAAGTACGGGTCGTCCCTTCGAGCATCATGGTGAAATACTTTGCACATGCCGCATCATCCACCTCAAGCATCTGCATGGCCATCTCATAGCTCTCCACCCATGTTTCTGGAGACACGTCGGTAGTGTAATTTGGCACCTTGCATGGGCCCTTAAAATCCTTGGGCAGGCGCACATTGCGTAAAGCAGGGACAAGGCACGGTACCCCCAAAGAGCTAGAAGTAATTCCTGGCTCGACCGAGGTGGTTGGACGAACCGGCGTAAGCTGACGAGCCTCATACTGCGCTGCTGACTCGGCCTCCCTGCGCACTCGGGCCCGGTCCACCACTTCCTGGGCATCACCAACACCATCTGTCGGGTTGTTGCCACGGGGCGCTTCACGGTTTCGTGCATTGCTTGATACGGCCGGTTCATCCATACGCCTGCTGTAGCTCCGGCTTGGGCGAGGGGTAGAGTGAATTCGGTCGTGGCTGTATGAGTATGCTTCCTGTTGAATCAAAGCTATTCGAAGAATCTCCTTAACCCGACGCGTCTCCACCGCCTGCGGAGAATCACCTTCAATCGGGATGGCCTCCAGTCATGAAGCGGCAGCAACAAGGTTGTCCATTGGATTGGAATAATGACCCGGAGGTGTCGGGACAGGCTGAGGAACGATAGTGTTCTGACGAGGCGGACCCATCAGACGAGGCTGAACCGACGCTCCCGTCCCAGGTGCTTCTGCCCGGTTTACCACCGGCGGGTTGCTGGTTCCTGCTCCTGGGGTGTTTAAGAGATCTCTGGCTTCGAAAACCGGAGGCAAGCGAGATCGGTGCTTCCTCTTCAGGACTTCATGCGACGCATTCTGATCCAGCATAAGCCGGTAAGCCTGCGCGTCCAAAGCGGCCCGCTTTGCAGTCATCCTGGCATTTTCAGCTGCTAGGTCGGCCTTGGCCTGAGTAATATGATCCCTCACCTTCGCAATTTCCGCATTGTGGGCGTCCTGATCCGCCGGATTAGCCTCTGCCATAAGCGTAGCCAACGCATCAAACAGATCGGACAAGACTTGAGCCGGCGAGCGCACAGGGCCTCCTGCCCCGGCTACTGTCGCCGTTACTGACCTGGAAATCATCGCTGTTGCGGTCGAAGTGTGGATCGCCGCTTGCGTACCGGCCATGAATACTCCAACCCGGTTTGGCAGATCAGAGGGGTCCGGAATACTGTCGCCATCGGAACAGCCCCCAATCCGACCATCTTGTAACTGATATAACGATTCGGTTTCTCCGGTCGAGGACTCGTCGCCGGAATAAACAACGATCTCGCCACCAGATTCTGAACCGTCCTCGTATTCCCCTCCATGGATGACTCCCACGAAGGCACACTTCAAGGCCGGTTTAACCTGGGCGGATCGTGCACGCTGAGCCATTTCGACGAGGTCGGTGCAGATGTCCGGCTCAGGGCCCGGTTCACCGATCTTGCCAATGAAGACGTGTATGCCACCAAAGGGGACCCGGTACCCGGTACCCGTACTCAATCGAGCCGGCCTCGGGGCCCCATCCTGCGTCGTCGATGTAGAGCTTGCCGCGATGACTCTTGGTCATCCGGCCCACAGCGTAGCCCTTGAGTCCTTCGAAGTTGCCCTCCAAGAACTTGAAACCATCGTGCGATAGCCCCACGGTGGGCGCCAACTGTCGTGGTTTTGTCACGGTAGATGTCCTCGCGAAAGGACTTAGTCGTGGAGCCATCACTACGGGTTAGCTTGAAGGGGTTAAAGCGGACACAAGGGAGTTTTATACTAGTTCGGCCCCTTCGATGAAGGTGAAAGCCTACGTCTAATTGTGATGGAATTGATGGGGTTTCGATGACTAGGGAGCAAACAAGCTTCACCTAAGTCTCAAGTTGTTGTCTGTTGTTCTTGAACCGCCACCGGGTCGTCCCCTTATATACATGGGTGACGCCCGTCGGTTTACAGAGTCCCGACACCGGCTCATAGATGTGTCCGGTTCGGTCTCCTCTTATTCCTAACTTATAATACAAGTTTATATACCGACTTCGGTTTACGGCTACAGGCCTTAAACCGATTATGGGTCTTGATCCCTTATCTACCTTCATGGGTTTTAACATACTTAACTACTGATGAAGTTAACCCGGCCCAGATAGGTCGGTTTACGCCCGGTAGTAATATCCCCAACATGGAAGTTTCCGTACTCTAGCGGAAACTGAAGCTGGCACATGATGAGATCCACCGTATTAACAAGCGGTTCGATGAGGCCCAAGGTGTGCTTTTTTTAAAAAGACCCCTTACAAGCCTAAATTATGGTGCAAACTCAATGTTTAAGCTCCTGCCGCTATGTAAATGATTGTAGGCAACGCGTCCGAGGTCGAGGCCCTCAAGAATGGCCTTGCCGAAGCCAAGAAGGAGGCAGGGGCAAGCAAAGTAGCCGCAAACAAACCGACTGTGGATGTAGAGTCCGAAAAGGCCGTCCGCCTTCAGTATGAGGCGAGGGTGACCGAAGTAGAGCAAGCGCTCCAGGAGGCCGCCACAAAGTGCGAGTCCTTGGAGGAGAGTAACAAGGCCCAAGCGCCAAACTCGCAAAGGCTCTTCAAGCTACGAAGGAGGCGCGGTCCGGGAGCCGGGCGGCTCGCGAGGAGATCAAGCAAGCCGGAGAGATAGCGGCTAGTAAGCCTTTTCATTTACAGAGTATATTCGGCGGTCGAAGATATGCTTTGCTAAATCGATTGTGGAGTGCCCCAAACGCTTTTGCTGATCTCCCGAGGAGTGCTGCCGATGCTGCCAAGTATTTCCGGTCCCAAGAAGGGAATGCGACGGAGAAGCTCTTCTGGCCACAGTACTTGGCGCCGGAGTGACCAGCGCTACTGAACAATCAGATGATGCAGCTGGCGGAGTTGCATAGGATGTCCGGTTTGGCCATGAAGGACATCATAGTCCGGCTATGGCCAGCCAGACCCATTCCGAGCAGCTACTTCGGCCTGGTCAAACGACTCAGCGACGCCTTACCCCGAGTAGAGGCGGTGAAGCGCTCGGCATGCATAGAGGGTGCACGGATGGCCTTTGCCCATGTCAAGATGCACTGGGCAAAGATGAAGGCCATCGACGTGGTGGTTGAGGGTCCGCCTGGAGGCAAGGCCCACCATAAGCCAGAGCGCTATTTTGAGGATGTCCTTGAGGGTGCCCGTTTGTTAGAGGGTCAATGCTCGAAGGATGTCATGTTTGATTAAATGTATCCGGACTACCCAGACAATGTATTATAAACCAAAGCTATGTAATATATTTTATGCATTTTTCTAAAATATTTTCCTCCCATGCGGCCATTTATATCCCTGAGAGTTTGCCAGTCGCCGGCTTCAGCCCCCACGTAGACACTATGGGGGTGTTCGGAATAGCATATGATCACACATTAACCCAACGTCTTGGTCCGTAAAGGAGGTGTCAGTGCAGCGAACGAGGCAATCAGACTATGTGGCTATACCACTCTCACTTAGCCATAGGAGTTTGACAATGGGGTTGTAAGATAGCCCCTGGTGCGTATGCGGCTGTCCAGATTTGGATGCCGTAAGCACGTGACTGGAAAGAGCCAGTCCTTCGTGTAATACGAAAGAAATCGCTGGAGATTTAATAAGTCACCGAATTGCTGACCAGCTCTCGCTGCATCACGACAGTCAATTTTCGGCTTTCTCTACTGAGGTGTTTAACCGGGCCAGCCGGAAACACAATCGCAGTAGTTCTCTCTTTACTACCTTAGCCGAGAACGGAACGTAAGGTAGCAAGCACAGGGGCCAGGCAACCCAACTATTGACCAAAGACGTGACTCTGAGCCGATGCTGAAAGTGCAACTATCCCTAGGTGGTTTTGGTAATTCATAACAACATATAGCTCATTGAGCTAATGCTATTCCAAGACAATTATTTCAGGAAAGCTCAATGATTGGCATGGCATGGATGGTGAAAGTGGAACCCTAAAATGCTAAGGACAAAGGATTGGCTCAAGCTCAAAAGCTCAAGACTCTTCATTTTACATTTTAGTTATCCAAGATCACATTGAGTCCATAGGAAAAGCCCATACTATCAAGGAGGGATGAGGTGTTGCTTAATGAGCCTTTTGCTTCATGTGCTTAATGATATGCTCCAAAATCCTCAGCTACTTTCCCATATCCACAAATGACCTAAACTTCAAGCCAAACTCGGTCCTACCGATTCTTTCCATCCGGCGCCACCGAGTTTCACTTGTCATAAGCCACTGCCAAACCCTAGCAAATCGGTTCTACCGATAGGGATCTCGGTCTCACCAAGATGGGATTGCAATTTCTCTGTTTCCTTTTCGTAACTTTTCGGTCTCACCGAAAGAGCGGATCGGTCCCACCGAGATTGCAATCTGAACTCTCTGTTTCCCTTTTGTAACTTTTCGGTCTCACCGAAAGAGCAAATCGGTCCCACCGAGTTTACCTAACCAACTCTCTGGTTAGCTAATTACCAAATCGGTCTCACCGAGTTTGTGTAATCGGTCTCATCGAGATTACGTTATGCCCTAACCCTAACCATATCGGTCCTACCGAGTTGCATGTCAGTCCCACCGAAAATCTCTAATGGTCACTAGGTTTACTATTTCGGTCCGACCAAGTTTGTTGATTCGGTCCCACCGAGATTGGTAAATTGTGTGTAACGGTTGGATTTTGTGTGGAGGCTATATATACCCCTCCACCTCCTATTCATTCGTGAAGAGAGCCATCAGAACACATCTACACTTCCAACTCATATGTTCTGAGAGAGAACCACCTACCCTTGTATTGAGGCCAAGATATTCCATTCCTACCATATGAATCTTGATCTCTAGCCTTCCCCAAGTTGCTTTCCACTCAAATCTTCTTTCCACCAAATCCAAATCCTGTGTGAGAGAGTTGAGTGTTGGGGAGACTATCATTTGAAGCACAAGAGCAAGGAGTTCATCATCAACACACCATTTGTTACTTCTTGGAGAGTGGTGTCTCCTAGATTGGCTAGGTGTCACTTGGGAGCCTCCGACAAGATTGTGGAGTTGAACCAAGGAGTTTGTAAGGGCAAGGAGATCGCCTACTTCGTGAAGATCTACCGCTAGTGAGGCAAGTCCTTCGTGGGCGATGGCCATGGTGGGATAGACAAGGTTGCTTCTTCGTGGACCCTTCATGGGTGGAGCCCTCCGTGGACTCGCGCAACCGTTACCCTTCGTGGGTTGAAGTCTCCATCAACGTAGATGTAGGATAGCACCACCTATCCGAACCACGGGAAAAACATCCGTGTCTCCAATTGTGTTTGAATTCTGCAAACCCTTCCCTTTACATTCTTGCAAGTTGCATGCTTTACTTTCCGCTGCCTATATACTCTTTGCATGCTTGCTTGAATTGTGTCATGATTGCTTGACTTGTCCTAAAGTTGCTAAAATCTGCCAAGAACTAAAATTGGGAAAAGGTTAAGTTTTTATTTGGTCAAGTAGTCTAATCAGCCCCCCTCTAGACATACTTCCGATCCTACAAGTGGTATTAGAGCTTTGGTCTCCATTTGCTTTGACTTCCATAGCTTTTGGTGGTCATAGCCTTGGTTTCACAACCTAGGAGAGTATGGCGTCTAGCGAGGGAAATTATCACCGTAGAGGTCCTTACTTTGATGGTACTAATTTTGCCAGTTGGAAGCATAAAATGAAAATTCATATTCTTGGACATAACCCCGCCGTTTGGGCTATTGTGTGTGTTGGTTTGCAAGGTGACTTCTTCGATGGGAAAGAACCAAACCGTGAAGCTACCGCGGATGAGTTGAAGATGCTACAATACAACGCTCAAGCTTGTGATATTCTCTTCAATGGATTGTGCCCTGAAGAATTCAACAAAATCAGCCGTCTTGAGAATGCAAAGGAAATTTGGGATACTTTGATTGATATGCACGAAGGTACCGACTCCGTCAAGGAATCAAATTGGATGTGCTTCAAAGTCAACTTGACAAGTTCAAAATGAAGGATGGTGAAGGTGTCGCTGAAATGTACTCTAGGCTTGCTCTCATCACAAACGAGATTGCCGGCTTAGGGAGTGAAGAGATGACCGACAGATTCATCATCAAGAAGATCCTAAGAGCCTTGGATGGAAAATATGATACCGTGTGCACATTGATCCAAATGATGCCCAATTACAAAGATCTCAAGCCAACGGAGGTCATTGGAAGAATTGTTGCTCATGAGATGTCACTCAAGGATAAAGAGGAACTTCACAACAAATCAAGTGGTGCCTACAAAGCCTCATGTGAAGCCCCCACATCATCAAGTGAGAAACAAAACTTCAACGAAGAATTGAACCTAATGGTGAAGAACTTCAACAAGTTCTACAAAAGTAGAAGCAAAGATAGAAGCTCCAAGTCAAGGTCCTACAATGACAAAAGATCTTCTAGTCGAGAGCGAAACTGCTACAATTGTGGAAGACCCGGACACTATTCCAATGAGTGTACGGCTCCCTACAAAAGAAGAGAAGATTCTCCAAAAAGAAGAGGCAAAAGAGAAGAATCACCATCAAGAGAGAGAAGGAGTAGAGATGATCGTTATGAACGGAGATACTCACGGAGGAGCAAGGATTCGGAAAGAAAGGAAAAATCATCAAGGAGCTACACAAAGTGAAGACATCAAGCTCATGTTGGTGAATGGGTATCCGGCTCCGACTCCGACAACCACTCTGAGAGAAGTTATCACTCCGATTCCGAATATACTCAGGATGAAGGTGTTGCCGGTCTAGCACTTGTGTCAACCAACTCCTACGACATATTTGACTCACCAAATGAAGGAATTGGAAGATGCTTCATGGCCAAAGGTCCTAAGGTAACTCACCCTGAGTATGTTGATTTCAATAGTGATGAAGATGACTTGTTAGGTGATGATGATTTACTTGTTGACAACTCTAGTGATGAATACTATGATGAAACGTCAATTAATCATGCTAATCAAGATAAAACGAATGACAATGATAAGGAGAAAATTGAGGCTCTAACTAAAGAACTAAACACTCTTAAGTTAGCTCATGAAACTATCTTCGAAGATCATCGAGAACTTTTAAGAGCTCATGAGAAATTACGCTTTGAAAAGCTCAATCTTGAGCAAGAGCATGAGTTTTTAAAGGCAATCAATGATGATCTCCGCAAGAAAAGTTCTTCTTACATTGCCAAGCGTTTACTCTTATCCACTTACATGCCTCAAGTCAAGTCTAATAACAAGAACAAGAAAGATTCTTCCTCTAGTAGTAACAATGATCATGTTAAATCCAATATTGTTGCTTCTAGTAGTTCTCTTGATTCCATTAATGATTCTCTTAGCCAAGTTACACTTGAGTAAGAAAATAGCTTATTGAAGGGAATCATAGAGAAAGGAGTGTACAAAAGCCTTGCCGGAAGTAAGCAATTCGAGGAGATTGTACGCAAGCAAGGAAGGCACCGGAAGAATCAAGGTGTTGGTTTTGAACGAAAGTTCAATGCCAATGGAGTTGAGTGGGAAGAAGATCAATACCCCAAGACAAAGTTTGTTCCTCAACAAGAGAAGTATGATCCTACTTCTTTCAAGGGGACACAAACTCAAGATGATCTTCCACCACAAGACTACAAGCAAAAAGGGAAGGACAAGCTTCAAGAGGAAATTGATGCATTTGAAGAAGCTCCTAAGACCTTAGTCAAGTGGATTCCCAAGACTACTTCAAGTTCCACTTCATCAAGTACGACTACAACTCCAAGGATTCCCATCAACATGGTGTGGATCCAAAAGAAGAAGAACTAGAGAGTTCTTGAGGGTGACTCCGCCAACATACTTCACTCTTATCATTTTGGCAAAAACAAGTGCAATCAACTTCCACATCTTGCACTTGTTCAAGGAGTCACAAACCCTCTTGTTGGTAAGACAAAGGACAAGGTAACCTAAAAACTTTCATGGACATCATCTTGTGTGTGCATCACTCTATGTCTATGGATATACTTGTTTGTTCCTTGTGGGACTAACCCATGTAGGTATTGAAAGTGCAATTCACTCAAAAGGATAGCTCCAAGTGATCTACATCAACATTGAGCATCCACATCTTCAACATCTACATGAAGTCATCATCGACAAAACCCAAGGTTAGTTCATCCCTCTTAGGGGGGATATCACATCTAGGGGGAGCTTTACTCTAAGACTTGAGTTAAAGCAACTCTATTGATGTGAACACAACAATGCTTTATGTAAAAGTGGTAACCCCACTTGAGCTTAAACGATGAGTATGACCTATGATCAAATGTTCTCATTTGACTCCTAAGTCAATATGCTCATATATAGATGACCTAGTCATCGCCAATTGCTTGATAGATGCTAGAATTGGTTGTGCATGCTTTGTCACATATTTCAATTGCCATTTTATTGTGTGAGCATGTTGGTTGCATATTTTACTCATTCGAGGACATCCACTTGTTGTTTTGATTATTTGGCTTTATTTTTCTTTTGCCAAGTGGATGGACAAGAATGCCTAAGAACCTTCTCTAGCTATCTATGCTTTTCTCGTCTCAAACTCTATTCATGCTACATCACAAAATTGATCAAGTCAGATTCGAACCACTCTGTGTGAGGAGCACTCGGAGTCCCTGATTCGTCATAGACTTAAACTTCCAAAACCTCTTTGTGATTCTCGGTCTGACCGATACCCCACTTTCGGTCTTACCGAGATCATTAAGTTGATCTATGTTTTCGATCTCGGTGCAACCGATTTGAACCATTCGGTCACACCGAGTTGCAATAACTGTATATAGTTTTGCGTCTCGGTGCCACCGAGTTGTTCCACTCGGTCACACCAACAGGGTCGGGCTATATATATAGACACGGGCAAAAATTTGGAAATTTCTCCGAACCCCTTCGCCCGCGCGATAGCTCGCTCTGCCAACGTGGTCTCCGGATCGTCTCCTCGCCGCCAGCCGCCTCCAGTCGCTGGTCTCCATCGCCGTCAACGGGATTCGACCCCACCATTGCTGCCGTAGCGAGTCTCCGCCGTACTAGGGTATGGACTCGATCTTTGTGCTATTTCCCAATCCGATTCCTAGCACATTGTGATCATATTGATTCTAGCCACGTTTGATAAACTCCTATCCAGTCAATGAACTCGTAGAATAGGTTTGATTCGAAAATTTTAGGGTTAGGTTTCCACCGAAACCATCTCGGACCCACCGAGTTGAAAAACTCGGTCCCACCGATTTGGCTTATGCCATTGCACAAGTAAGACTCGGTCTGACCAAGTATTGCTAATCGGTGTGACCAATTTTGGAACTTTGTGAAACCCTAGCAGTCTCGGTGCCACCGAACTGTGACTCGGTCTGACCGAGTTCACTAGTTTAGGTTCCAAAAACTGCTTCGGTATCACCGAGTTTAAAAATCGGTAGATCCAAAATGCTTTCTGTGGGAAACTAAAACTAAGTTTTTGAATCATTCTTTTGCAAAAATCTCTGCATTTTGTGGTGCTCATCCACTCTACCTCATCTATAAACTATTCACAGGGTCAGCAGTCAGCTTGTTCATCATGTCAGACCAGAGTGACAGCCAGAACTTGTCAGAACAGCCAATGCAGATGAGTGAGGACACTAGTCCCTCCAGTTCTTCAGATGAAGGCAGCAGGCAGGCAGCCCATGCCAAAGGCCAGAGCGTCAACAAAGATTCCTGAGAAGCCTGCACCCAAAGAGCCAGTTGTTGCTGAAGGGAACAAGGAAAGGAAAAGAGGCAGATGGTGCAAGAAAGTTGATCCCATGGCTGAATTTGAACAACATTCTTCTGATGAAGAAGAAGAAGAAGAAGAGGTTGCTGCTCCAGCACCTAAGGCACCCAAGCTGATGGGTGATGCTATAAGATCAGGGTCAACTGCATCTAAGCCCAAGGAAGCCCCCAAGGCTGCATCCAAGGCGAAGCCAGCTCCAAAGCCAAAACCAAAGAGAAATACAAGGAGCATCCCAGTTGCTGAGAAGAACAAGGCCCCAGTGCCTGACACTGCAGAAGAAGAGGAAGGCCAAGTGCTGAGGAAGTTGAAGCCCAAGATCCCAGACCACAATGATGCTCATCCTGTGGCTGAGGATATGAAGATCAGAAGAGGCTCTAGGCTAAGAAAGTGGAGAGCAGAGGATCCATATGCTACCAGGAGGAGGACTGCTGTTGACTACAGGTTCCACACTAAGGAACAACAGGACTTCTATGAGACAGTCTTGTTGGACAAGAAGCCCGTTGTGTGTGATATGAGATGGGTCGACTGGGAATGCATCAAGGACAATGAAGAGCACTACCCTGGAGTGCAAGACAGCTTCAAGGCATGTGGAGTAGATGACTTTGGTGGGCAGAAGCTCACAAAGTGGAATGAGGAGCTGATCATGCAATTCTACTCCACAGCACACTTCTATCCAGATGGCAGGATCACATGGATGTTTGAAGGTACAAGGTACCACTCAACTGTTGAGGAATGGGCAAAGTTAATCAATGCCCCAGAGGAAAATGAAGATGACTTGGATGTCTATGCCAAGAAAAAGATGGATCATAACACTATGGCAAATATGTACAAGGAGATTCCAACAGATGATCTTGACACTCACCAATTTGGGTCTGTAAAACACTTGTTGTCAGGACTGCCTACGATCAACTGGATCTTAGGCACACACTTTTGCCCAAGTCTGGAGATCACAGGATGATCAGAGGTCATGCCATTAACCTGCTTCATATATTTGATGTGCCTCAGAAATTTAAGGTCATGAGCCTCATAGTAGAGACTATCAAGAGGACTGCAGCATATCAGAAGAGGAGCTGTGGTTATGCCCCTCAGATCCAGATGTTGATTAACTCAAGAATGGGCACAGACACATACTTGTTGGACAACGAACACTTGCCTATTCATCCAGATTTCGAGGACAACCAAGTTGTGATGAATGAAAATGAACCATCATCAGTTCAAGCACAAGCTAAGAAGGAGAAGGCAAGGAAGGAGAAAGCTGCCAAGATGCCAACTCAAGAGGAGGCATCTGAGTATTTCTTGAAAAACAAACAAGAGCAGCTCAGTTACCTGATTGCATCCACCCTGAGGATTGAGAAAGGTCTGGCCACCCTAACTCAGAACCAGGAGAGCTTAGATAGAATCGTAGAACAAAAGTTCTATGACTTGGATGTCAAGGTGACAGAGATTCAGACTGCAGTGGAGCAACTCCAAGATGACATGCAGGAGAGGAAAGGGAAGACTACCACTGATGCATTTGCCAGAGTGCCACGAGTTCAGAGGTCAAGTGCAGTGCCAGTTCCTGACACAAGAGCCACCACCTCAGCTCCAGCCACAACACCAGCCCAACCAGCTCCAGCATCCACTTCATCTCCAACTCCAACCACTTCAACATAAGCCTTCGTCCTTGGAGTGATCCGGACTCCACCACCACCAGAAGATCAAGCCTGAGTGTCGATCTAGCACTATGCATTTTCTAGGAACTTTTTGGTAACTTGTTGCCAAAGGGGGAGAAAAATGTATAGATCATAGGCTTCGAGAGAGAGAGTGTTGTTTTTCTCTCTTGCTTTATTTGGTGGTTTTTCAACATTGTTTGCTTTTGATCGAGATACTTTGATATGCTTGTGAGACATTGATGATCATGTGTTTGATCATAAGCTACACTTATGCATGCTTGATATATCTTATCTATCTTATGTGGTCATTCACTTTTCCTTGGTGATGAGTGCATGTATTTCATTATTATCATTTTGAGCGCTCCACCAAGATGTATGTGACATGAAAGAGTAACCCATAATTCTAACTCTTCGTGCATTTGCAGTCCAAAGAAAATTTTAAATATGCACAAATTAAGGGGGAGCTCTTACTTATCACATACTTCTCAAAGCGACGATATAATTCATTCTTATTATCATTTGTCGAAGCTTTGATCTATATGTTGTCATCAATTACCAAAAAGGGGGAGATTGAAAGTGCAACTATCCCTAGGTGGTTTTGGTAATTCATAACAACATATAGCTCATTGAGCTAATGCTATTCCAAGACAATTATTTCAGGAAAGCTCAATGATTGGCATGGCATGGATGGTGAAAGTGGAACCCTCAAAATGCTAAGGACAAAGGATTGGCTCAAGCTCAAAAGCTCAAGACTCTTCATTTTACATTTTAGTGATCCAAGATCACATTGAGTCCATAGGAAAAGCCAATACTATCAAGGAGGGATGAGGTGTTGCTTAATGAGCCTTTTGCTTCATGTGCTTAATGATATGCTCCAAAATCCTCAGCTACTTTCCCATATCCACAAATGACCTAAACTTCAAGCCAAACTCGGTCCTATCGATTCTTTCCATCCGGCGGCACCGAGTTTCACTTGTCATAAGCCACTACCAAACCCTAGCAAATCGGTTCTACCGATAGGGATCTCGGTCTCACCAAGATGGGATTGCAATTTCTCTGTTTCCTTTTTGTAACTTTTCGGTCTCACCGAAAGAGCGGATCGGTCCCACCGAGATTGTAATGTAAACTCTCTGTTTCCCTTTTGTAACTTTTCGGTCTCACCGAAAGAGCAAATCGGTCCCACCGAGTTTACCTGACCAACTCTCTGGTTAGCTAATTACCAAATCGGTCTCACCGAGTTTGTGTAATCGGTCTCACCGAGATTACGTTATGCCCTAACCCTAACCATATCGGTCCTACCGAGTTGCATGTCAGTCCCACCGAAAATCTCTAACGGTCACTAGGTTTACTATTTCGGTCCGACCGACTTTGTTGATTCGGTCCCACCAAGATTGGTAAATTGTGTGTAACGGTTGGATTTTATGTGGAGGCTATATATACCCCTCCACCTCCTCTTCATTCGTGAAGAGAGCCATCAGAACACATCTACACTTCGAACTCATATGTTCTGAGAGAGAACCACCTACCCTTGTGTTGAGGCCAAGATATTCCATTCCTACCATATGAATCTTGATCTCTAGCCTTCCCCAAGTTGCTTTCCACTCAAATCTTCTTTCCACCAAATCCAAATCCTGTGAGAGAGAGTTGAGTGTTGGGGAGACTATCATTTGAAGCACAAGAGCAAGGAGTTCATCATCAACACACCATTTGTTACTTCTTGGAGAGTGGTGTCTCCTAGATTGGCTAGGTGTCACTTGGGAGCCTCCAACAAGATTGTGGAGTTGAACCAAGGAGTTTGTAAGGGCAAGGAGATCGCCTACTTCGTGAAGATCTACCGCTAGTGAGGCAAGTCCTTCGTGGGCGATGGCCATGGTGGGATAGACAAGGTTGCTTCCTCGTGGACCCTTCGTGGGTGGATCCCTCTGTGGACTCGCGCAACCGTTACCCTTCGTGGGTTGAAGTCTCCATCAACGTGGATGTAGGATAGCACCACCTATCCGAACCACAGGAAAAATATCCGTGTCTCCAATTGCGTTTGAATTCTCCAAACCCTTCCCTTTACATTCTTGCAAGTTGCATGCTTTACTTTCCGCTGCCTATATACTCTTTGCATGCTTGCTTGAATTGTGTGATGATTGCTTGACTTGTCCTAAAGTTGCTAAAATCTGCCAAGAACTAAAATTGGGAAAAGCTTAAGTTTTTATTTGGTCAAGTAGTCTAATCACCCCCCCTCTAGACATACTTCCGATCCTATAGATGCATATAATGCAGTATTCAGGACGCCAAAGTGTACTCTAAGAGTGTTTGGACTTTCTATTGTTGAAGATATATATGGCTTAGATAGAGCCCCTGGTGATTTAAGTCGTAGCAATGTGTGTATGCCAATTTGGACGTGAAGTGGAAAAAAAGATTAAAAAATAAGCCAATACCGGACAGGGTTGGGCGAAACTGCTTCCATTATAGTCTGATTGGTACGTCAAAATGTATTTTTACAGAAGATGCGATAAGCATCACAGCTATTTTACATGCCGAGGGCAAGGGAAAGTTGTATACAGGTCCAAAAATTAAACATATGATCTTGAAGATCATTTGGATACTCTACCGCACGTCTGCGCCGCTTTTCGCCTTGGTGTATGATCCTTTGAGAGGAGCAACAATTGAGTATGCATAAGGGGCCTAGAAGGAGGGCCCTTATTACCACCAGAAATTGATGTGGGCTGTAAAGAACCTGAAAAATAAAAACAAAAAGAAAAAGGTGGAACAATATGGAGGTCCGGATAGGGTCGAGCCGTACCTTGGACCTTATGTTTAGCATGCCTCCGCCCTTGCCCATGGTATTTTTAGTGTGTAGTTATGTACACACGGTACGTATGCCACTATCAGGTTGGGGCGTTGGCGGAGGCTGAATTACTAATCTAGCTCTGGAAGAGCCGCACTATTGTTCTGCAGGGTAGACCAGAGTCGTTTAATAGTGTCCGGGGGCTTGACTGCCGGCGTAGTATTCGGCTTAGCGGCGCCACCCTGCACCTCGGTTGTGAGGGCCGCGATATGCTCCTCTGTATGGAGGAGCGCTCCATGTTTCCATTGACTATTATAATGCCACATGGTCCAGGCATCTTGAGCTTTAGATAAGCGTAGTGCGGGACTGCGTTGAAACGAGCGAAAGCAGTTTGTCCAAGTAGTGCGTGGTAGCCACTGCCGAACAGGATGATGTCAAAAATCAGGTCTTCGCTATGAAAGTTATCCGGTGAGCCGAAGACTGCTTCCAGCGGTATGGATCCTGTGCAACAGGCCTCTACACCGGGTATTACCCCTTTAAAGGTGGTTTTAGTGAGCTTGATTCTTGATGGATCAATGCCCATTTTACGGATGGTGTCCTGATAAAGCAGACACTGTTGCTGCCATCCATAAGGACTCGCATGAGGTGGAATCCGTCAATAATTGGATCAAGGACCAATGCAGCCGAACCTCCATGACGGATACTGGTCGGATGGTCTCTCCGTTCAAAGGTGATCAGACAAGCAGACCACAGATTAAATTTTGGGGCGACTGGCTCTATGGCATAGATGTCCCTTAACACGCGCTTGCACTCCCGCTTAGGGATATGAGTGACGTAGATCATGCTCACCGTTTTGACCTTGGGGGAAAATTTCTTCTGTCCCCCTGTGTTCGGTGGGCGAGGCTCTTCATCGTTGTCCTTGCTGGGCGACCCTTTCCCCTTGTGTTCGGTGTTGAGCTTGCCGGCCTATTTAAAGACCCAACAACTTATGTTGGTATGATTGGAAGGCTTATCGGGGGATGCCATGAATCTGGCAGGGCCGATCGAGTATTCTGTCCAAACTAGATGGACCATCTTTGTTTCCTTTGAATGGCTTCTTCTGTTGACCAGGTTTAGAGCCACTGAATCTGGCGTTGACCGCCATGTCTTCGGTACCTTCGTTATTGCTTCGACGCTTGTGCTTGTTGCGTCGTGGCTTGCCATTGCCGTCTCTGGCTTCGGAGGTGCCAGGGTCGCTGGTGCTATTGCTTCTATGAGCTAGCCAACTATCTTCTCCCGTGCAAAAACGGGTCATAAGTGTGGTAAGGGCTGCCATGAACTTCGGCTTTTCTTGGCCGAGGTGTCGGGCAAGCCACTCATCTCGAACGCTGTGTTTAAAGGCCGCGAGGGCTTCAGCGTCCAGACAATCCACAATTTGGTTCTTTTTAATCAAGAACCTGGTCCAGAGTTTCCGGGCTGATTCTCCGGGTTGCCGGACTATGTGACTAAGGTCATCGGTGTCTGGAGGCCAAACATAGGTACCTTGGAAGTTGTCTCTCAAAGCGTCCTCCAAGTCTTCCTAGCTGCCAATTGAGTTTTCTGGGAGGCTGTTTAACTAGTGCCGTGCTGGTCCCTTTAATTTTAGCGGGAGGTGTTTGATGGCATGGAGATCATCGTCGCGGGCCATATGAATATGGAGAAGAAAATCCTTGATCCATACTGCGGGATCTGTAGTACCATCATATGATTCAATGTTCACGGGTTTAAATCCTTCGGGGAACTGGTGCTCCATAACCTCATCGGTGAAGCATAAGGGGTGTGCGACGCCTCTGTATCGAGCGATGTCGCGGCGCAGTTCAGATGAAGTCTGAATGCGGTTTTCAGCTCGGGTGAGGTTGTGCCTGTCACGCCAGGCCTGATGGCTGTCTTTTTGCGTTGGAGCACGCCCCCTTGACCCATAGATTAATCTTATCTGACCGACTCTATTGTCCAGGTCCTTGCGTAGGTCATAGGTATAGCCTGGGGCCACTGCCTCCCTGCCTCGACGGCGGGGTGGCACGGGCTGGTGTTCAGCGTGAGTAGCCGGTCTGTCCCGTCCACATGGTGGTCGGTCGGGTTCGTCATCGGTTTCATGCTTTGGCGGTATTGGCTCAAGGGCCTCGTCGTCAAATTGAGGTAGTAGCTTGCGCTTCGGGTAACTCTTAGCTGGGCGTTCGAGGCCGTATTCCTCGGCTGCCAGGACATTAGTCCATCTGTCATTGAGTATATATTGTTTAGCTTGAAGCTACTGCTGCTTCTTTTTCAGGCTTCTCGCAGTGGCGGTTAGTCTGCACTTAAAGCGCTCTTGCTCGAGGGGTTCCTCCGGCACGATGAAGTCTTCGTCACCGAGGCTCACATCCTCTTCAGAGATCGGTAGGTAGTTACTGTCCTCCGAGTCCTCGTTACTGATTAGATCATCGGGGCTAACTTGCCCATCCTCCCAATCATCCTGTTCGGATGTTGGCTTGACAGGGGCTTCGGGGTCTTCGGCATTCTTCGGAGTGTTATTGTCTTCGGTGCCGGTATTGCTGTCTTTTTCGCGATGCAATTTTGAGCGGCGCCGCTGACGTCGACGCTTTGGAGGTGCTTCAGCAGGCTTGTCCTCGACCAGATCCTTCTTGCCGTCGTCGTCATCCTCTTTGGGTGTGTCCACCATGTACACGTCGTATGTGGAGGTGGCCGTACAACATCCGGTAAACGGAGGGTTTTGGCCTTCTTCGTCTCCGGCATCATCGTCCATGCCGTCGATGTCTTCGAAGGCGTAGTCCAGCATGTTGGTTAGATCTTCGACAGTGGCTATGAAGTGTGTGGTGGGTGGGACGTAAAATTCCCTGCTCTCAGCCCCTAGTTCGGGCTGGGCATAATTCGGAAGCGACTCCTCTGTAATGGTGAGGGATCGCATTAAGTCTAGAGCCTCGTTTAGGAGCGAGGTTTGGACAGAGAAGTGAGAGTCCGCAAGGCTGACCGGGGTGAGAGCCTCCTGGCCGTGCCCGCTTGACGCAAACCTCGAGAGTTTGAATTTAGAGTTCGAGGGAGAATACGACGCTTTAGCAACAAGGGCGTCTTGGTTCGTTTTGGGGTTTACGATGATGCCGTCTCCTCCAGATCTCCGGTAGTAAGTTCCATAATTGCAGGGAGTCCGGAGGACTCTAAACTCCCGTCTTTGGACCTGGTAGTCTGCTCTGGATCTAAGGCCAGAGCGGTGGTCGGGGCCACGAACCCTTCGAAGATCGAGTCTCCCCGGATATCAGCGACATAGTTTAAGTTCCTGAAACTGATCTAATGACCAGGGGTGTAGCTGTTGATCTGCTCAAGATGGCCAATCGAGTTGGCAGGCAATGTGAAGCCGCGGAATATGAAAATTTGACCGGGGGGAGGGGGGGAGTCTCCCCTGAAACAACATCATTGTAGATGATCGAACGAGCCATCGAACCTTCTATCGACAACATAGAGGAACTCTCAATGAAAGCACCAACGTCGTGTCAAAACCGTCCGATCTCGGGTAGGGGGTCCTGAACTGTGCGTGTGAGGATTGAAGGTAACAGGAGGCAGGGGACACGATGTTTACCCAGGTTCGGGCCCTCTTAATGGAGGTAATACCCTAGTTCCTACTTGATTGACTTTGATGAGTATAGGGGTTACAAGAGTTGATCTACCTCAAGATCGTGATGGCTAAACCCTAGATGTCTAGCCTGTATGATTATGATTGGTCCTACGGACTAAACCCTCCAGCTTATATAGACACCGGAGGGGCCTAGGGTTGTATAGGGTCGGTTTACGGAGAAAGGTATCTTCATATCCGAACGCCAAACTCGCCATCCACGCAAAGGAGAGTCCCATCTGGACACAGGGGAAGGCCTTCCATCTTGTATCTTCACAGCCCATTAGCTACCGTATTGTCTCAGCTAGCACGACTCATTTAGCCAGCTTTAGTTCCGGTCAATCAACTATAAGGAATGATGTAAAAAATGTTCATTATTAATCTGACCTTCTTTGACAAATGTGTGTGATAAATAGCAATTCAACAACATATTTTAAAATCCAACGCGTTGGATGTCCAACAAGTTTTTTCATATCCATCTATTCCAAAAATACAAGAATCGGTTGTCCATGCCAGAACCTCAAATTTTTGGACTTCTCAAAAGTGGTCTTCGTCTCAAGCTTCCTCTCCTCAACACTGGTAGAGCAAACTGCTATACAAAAGGCATTTTAAACCGTCGCCTTGCTAGTGTGGGCGATAGAGGGTCCTTCCAACACGATCTAGAAACCGTCGGGGATAGGGAGTAGGAATGCATATGTTTTTTAGAATAAAGCATATGCGATGCCCACATCTATCCCAAACTCAATTTTTCACACAACTATTTGGGATATATCTAATATCCCAAACGCTCTATCCTTACTACTCGTGTGTGCTGGCATTACTATCGCAGTCGGTATTTTGTGGTGCTACGTTTATGATGTGCGGCCCGTCACAAACAGTTCATGATTATTGAACGTGTATGATAAGCTGACAATCATAAACATTCACTTTTCTCGAACCGTATGCGATAACTAATTAAGAAGATTAGCTAATCACCGTACGAGTGTCAGATAGGATTACCAAATGTCGGATCATCATAACAGTGTCGTACAGTATAACTATCGCACACACTATTCTGTGGTGCAACATGTACGATGCGTACTACATCAGAAACAGTTCATGATTGTAAATCGTGTACGATAAGGCGAGTATCAAAAACATTTAATTTGCTCACACCGTTTGTGATATTGTCTGACATCACACATGCTTTGCAAACATGAACTGTGTGCATGCTCGCACATGTTTCCTCTCTGTGAACCGTGTCGGATTATGGTGTACATCACACACGTTTGTGTTTTACCGACCGTGTGCGCCATAACGACCTGCAGAGCATAATTTCACCCTATTTTAATTTTTGCCATTTAAAATTGTACCAAACTTGAATTTGAAAGTATGCTATAGCTTTATTCACACCCATCAGGTTCAACCAATGATGTCGCTTGAAACTGCGTGGTATTTCCCCAAAGAGGAAGGGATAATGCAGTACAGCTACGTAGGTATTTCCCTCAGTTGTGAAACCAAGGTATCAATCCAATAGAAGAACCAAGCAACATTATGTAAACGGCACCTGCACGGAAAGAACAAATACTTGCAACTCGGCGCGTAAGAGGGGTTGCCAATCCCTCCTCTGTAAAAAGATAGATAAATTTGTGATAGTTTGGATAAATAGCTCTCGAATAAACGAGAAATAAAATAAGTAATAAAAAAGTGCAGCAAGGTATTTTTGGTTTTTTGGAATAATAGATCTGTAAACAGAATCGAATAAAAATAGATTTCAAAGCAAATTTGATAAATAATAGACCCGGGGGTCGTAGATTTCACTAGTGGCTTCTCTCGAGAAATAGCATACGGTGGGTAAACAAATTACTGTTGACCAATTGATCGAAGATTGAATAATTATGACGATATCCAAGGCAATGATCAATATATAGGCATCACGTCCAAGATTAGTAGACCGAAATGATTGCTTTCATAAAGATTACTTTTATAAAAGAGAATTTTAGAAAGAGCGTTTTCTAGTGAATGCTTTCATAAAAAGGATGTAGATCTTAAAATGATTGGTGTTTCTTATATTGATTCCTTGTTTAGTAAAATTAAAATTGATGATAAAGTGACTGAAGAAGATTCAACTATAGTTAGAAGGCGTCCAATAATTTGGAGGGTGAAAATCTTGATGAAAAATTGATAAAAGTGGGTTTGGAGAGGTCAAAACTTTAACTAGTGATGTGCCCACTCTTTTGGGTTACAAGGACTTTAAATATGATAATTGCTCTTTGATTGATTGTATTTCTTTGTTGCAATTCATGATAAATTCACCTCATGCCTATGAACAAAATAAAGCTTTCACTAGACATATCGTAGATGCCATGATGAAAGCTTTAGAAGAAAAATTGGAATTAGAGATTTCAATTCCTATAAAATTACATGATGAATGGGAACCTACCATCAAAGTCAAGATTTAAAATTATGAGTGTTTTCTTTATGTGCTTTGGGTGATAGTGTTTCCACAATTCTGAAATCTGTGACGTGCGGTCTTACCGATATTGAAGAATGTTCTCTTAATTTGCACTTGGCGAATTCTACTATTAAAAAGCCTTTGGGAAGAATTGGTGATGTTCTTATTCTTTCAAATAGGAATTATGTGCCCATAGATTTTATTGTTCTTGATAATGATTGCAGTATGTCTTGTCCAATTATACTTGGTAGACCATTTTTACGTACTATTGGTGTCGTGATTGATATGGAAGAAGACAATATTAAATTTCAATTTCCACTAAGAAAGGGTATGGAACACTTCCCTAGAACAAGAATTAAGCCACCATATGAATCAATCATGAGGGCATCCTATGGATCAAAAACTAAATATGATAACACTTGAATCTATGCATTATGCCTAACGAGGGGCATAAAACGATAACGCTTTTTGGGAGGCGACCCGATGAATACAATTTATTTTTGCCTTTTTATTTCTGTTCTTGAGTGTTTGCACAGTTATGCCGCTGTTATGATTGTGTTTTCTATGTTTTAATTAGTGTTTGTGCCAAGTAAAGCCTTTGGGATCATGTTGGGGATAGCTGATTTGATCTTGTTGAAAAACATAAACTTTTACGTCCAGTAAAATAATTTTATAAAATCACAGAAGCAACGAAACATTCTGAATTTTTCACACAAGATTGATATACAAATTGCCTACGTTGTCCTAAGTTTTCAGAAATTTTTGAGTTAAAGAAGTATACGAAGTTTTCAGATTACTACGGACTATTACGGTTTTGACAGATTCTGTTTTCGTTGCATTGTGTGCTTATTTTGATGAATCAATGGACTATATTGGGGGTTATAAGCCATGGTAAAGTTGCAATATAGTATATATAATGCAATAATAAAATATGAATGGGTTTGCAACAGTACTTAGAGTGGTGATTTTCTTTATTATACTAATGGATCTCACGAAGGTTTTGTTAAGTTTTGTGTGATTGAAATTTTCAAGTTTTGGGTGAGATCATGATGGATGAAGGAATAAGGAGTGAAAAGATGCTGAGCTTGGGGATGCCCCATGGCAACCCAAGTTAATATTCAAGGAGAACCAAGCGGTGTTTTGTGATGCTTTGTGATGGGTTCGATCATGCGGTGTTCTTTCCCAGTGATAGAAGGGGCAGCAAGACATGCATGTATCATTGCTATTAAGGATAACTAGATGGGGGCTATTCCTACATGAATAGATCTCGTCTACATCATGTCATCGTTCTTATTGCATTTTTCCGTTTCTCCAGGAACTTAATACACTAGATGCATGCTGGATAGCGATCGATGTGTGGAGTAATAGTAGTAGATGCACGCAAGAGTCAGTCTTCTATCAATTATTCGATCTTCTATCAATTGCCCAATAGTAATTTGTTTACTCACCGTATGCTATTTTCTCGAGAGAAGGCACTAGTGAAATCTATGGCCCCCGGGTCTATTCTTTATCATATTTGCTTTGAGATCTATTTTTATTCGCTTTTATTTCTAGATATATTATTCCAAAAACCCAAAACTACCTTGCTGCACTTTTTTGTTACTTATTTTATTTCATGTTTTATCGAAAGCTATTTATCCAATGTACCACAAATTTATCTATGTTTTTAGCTTGGTGGGATTGACAACCCCTCTGACACGTCGTGTTGCAAGTATTTGTTCTTTGTGCAGGTACCGTTTACATAGTGTTGCTTCGTTATCCTACTGGATTGATACCTTGGTTTCACAACCGAGGGAAATACCTATCATAGCCATGCTGCATCATCCCTTGCTCTTTGGGGAAATACCGACATAGTTCAAGCGACATCAGCCTTCCATACCAACACTTTCCAAGGAATTTATTATTTGACAACATAAAGTAAATTTGTTTTTCATTTCAGGACTGGGCATCCCAATTACCGCCATACTCTCATGCAATCACAAGTGAATAGACACTCATCTTGAGTGTAACATCCCAATTTTCAATTTGGATGTTATACATAGGTCATCATATGCATATCATATTTTATTTGCATTTCGTTTGCGATCCTAGAAAATCCTAAGCAACTCAAGGACCCACGGAGAGAGTTGGAGATTTCATTTATTTTCATATTTGAATTTTTCTCAAATTTGAAAAGAGGATCATTTTGGTTTTAATAATTTATCTCTCCGAAATATTTCCGATATTAAAATAAAAGAGAGAAGATAATATTACTTCTTCAAAAAGAGAGAAATATTGGAGGAAAGATTTTTAAAATCAACTAAATATTTTATTTGGATTTTATTCGAGATTTTATTTGAATTAGAAAAATATGCATTTTTTGAAATTGCATTTTTAGGCCAGAAAAATGTTCACTTTGTTCCAAATATTTTATTTAGACGGCAAAAATTGTTTTTGGAATTTTTTGAATTTTTTATATATTTATTTAGGATTTTTCTCCAATGGAATTTATTTAAAAAAAAGTTTTGGGCCGGCCCGAGCCGAGCCGGGCCAAGCCCAGCCGCGCCACCGCGTGGAGTCGCCGGACTCCCAAGGAGTCCGACTCGCCGCCGCCTCGCCGGAGACCCCGGGAGGGGACCTTTATAAGCCGCCGCCGAAGCCCCCTCACCTCTCCACCCAGCCCCGCGCGACACCACCTCCGTCAGCGTCGTCGCCGCCGCCTGCCCGCGCCGCGTCGCTGCTGACGTCCGTGCCGCTCACCGCCGCAACTCCGCCGTGCCACGCCGCCGCTCGCTGACCCCGCCCCGCAGCCCCGCCGCCGGATCTCGTCGTCGCCAACGGCCGGTTTTCTTGAAGAACCGGTAAAAACCGCCGCCGCCATTGTTTTTTTCGGTTAGATCATTTTTTTGTTAGGGTTTTCTCGGTTTTCGTCGGATTAGATCTGTTTAGCGAACGTTCACCCGTTAGTTCGTTTGAACAAACGAATTCGTTCATTTGTCTGTGTTAGCGGACGTTCGTCCGATAGATTTTTCTTTTTATTTTATTTTTCAGCCAGGGACCTATCTGCGATTATTTTTATCACAGATTAGCCCCTGATCTCCAAACTCTCACAACTTTTTAACCGTTCGTCCAAACCCAGTGAAACCAACGCCAAAATCTTTGTCTCGAACCTCTCTTTCCAGTTAATAAAATTGAACATGATTTTGACAATATAAAATTTGGTTTCAAGCAGATTTGTTTTCGAATTTCTTTTGACCATAGTTTCAGTTCCGTAGCTCCGATTCGATTGATGCTTTTTGCAAATCGAAGCTCTTCAGTTGAACTTTCAGATTTGATCTTTCTCATCTGAGTTTTACCCTTGCGTCTATGCTTGAGTGTTTGTGTATGCTATTGTTTGTTTGCGATCGAATTTCTGGAGTGCGAAGCGTGCTACTACGAGTCTCTAGGGTTTGCAGACCGTCAGCAAGGCAAGTAACCCTTTTATCATATCCCTTCATTACCCAGTTTTATGCATTAGTTTCAATCCCTCAAAAATTGCATGATTAGGATGTGTTTAACTTGTGGGTTTTGGGAAGTAGATGATGAGGTAGAACCTATTGCCCTTTATCATCAAACCATGGGAGTTACTTCTACGTTATGCTTATACCGCTATGCTATGCTAGTAGACGTGGTTTGGGTTTGAGTGTATCCATGACAGATGTGAGATTGTTAATTAATTGTTAACTTAAGGTGGCTACTTAAATACACATCTGGGTGGATTGGTCGCGGGCACCTGGAGAATCCAGTGTTGTCCTAGGATATCCCGAAGTACCCGTGTGATCATCCTACGGTTCGCCACCCAGGCTCAAAGGGATCATAAGATTATTCATGCTAGAAACTTTCGTGTGCAGCCACAAGCCATTATGGGCTCTGGCATAGTTGAGTATTTTGCATGACCTCTTTCAGTGGTAGACTAGCAGATGTAGGGGATGTAGGTGGTACTGTCTACCCAGAGTAAAGAGTATATGCTTCTGAAAGACTATGTCTCGGTCATCCGTTTCTCAAACACCATGGAGCGCGAGAAATCCAACGGAGGAGATCGAGTTTTGTTGGGAAAAGTGCGCAAACCTCTGCAGAGTGTACAAACTAATCATGGTTAGCCGTGTCCCCGGTTATGGACATCTTGAGTATCTGGTTCTTGAATTTTCATGTTGATCTCATCACTCTAAATCAATTTGTTGGGTTAATAATACTGCTTAATTGGGATTGAGTTGGAGGAACCTTCTCAATGTTTATCAACTACCATGATAGTTAAACAAAATATATACCTCTGATGTAGGAAAAAATTGGCTTTTCGCAAAAACATGATAACCATAGAGCCTCCACCAGCCATATATGCATGTAGTGATAGGATTTACCTGTTCATTGCTCTACTATGTTATTTTGCCAGCATATTCCATGTGCTAACCCGTTTTCGGGCTACAACGTATTATGTTGCAGACTTTTTAGACGAAGAGTAAGGTGCGCTAGGTCGTTGTTGTGCACTCAGCTATGCCATTGGAGTTGATGGAGTCACTTACCTTCGATGCTTCCGCAGTTATCTTATTTAGATGGCCTTAAGCCATATTATTGTAATAAGTTCTCTTTTGAGACATTTGATGTAATAAGTGTGTGATTGCACTCTGTTATAAACCTTCGAGTACAGTGTGTGTCAGCATTACCGATCTAGGGATGACACGTATGTACAGAGATTTGACCGTCTGAGGTTGGATCGCTACAAGATGGTATCAGAGCACACGCTGATTGTAGGACGTGACCACTAAGATGAGCCATAGGTCACTCTTCTCTACTCATTTTTGACTCCTCTCCATTTTCCACTCTATAGATGGCGGACTCAAGGAACAAGTTTGCTCAACCAGATGAAGACACACCTTTTGGACGACACTTGAAGGAAGTCACTAGGTACCTGAACATCGGAATACCAAGCTTCATCGGGACCTATGCCGCCACTTTACCAGAAGAGGAGCATTGGATGATTCGAGTTCAAATTCCAGGAAGGACATTCACGCCAGTTACCGAGCCCATAGAGTTTTCCTTTGATGCACCAACCTGGAGTCTAGGTAAGAGCATGGTAGCTCACATCGCCATGGAACGTACCGGCGAAGTTTATCACAAGGATCTTAAGGACACCATCTACCAGATATGTGGGCGCCGAGACGAGCAATGGGAGATGATCAGCACCAGGAGGGACAAGTCCATTGGAGCCTTCATCCAGGAGCTAAACCAGTATATTCGTCGCCAGGAGAACGAAATGTGCGCAAGCACGATAGATCTGAAGAAGGTGATGACTAGGAACATGGAGCTTGAAGAAGAACTCAAGTCTACACATGATGGATATGAGTAGGAAATCGAAATACTAGTAGAAAAGAATGACGACCTGACGAGGAAGCTAGGAGTATTCATGGGAGACCCCGCGCCAGGAGGAAATGACGACCATCCCGAGGACTACATTATAATCGACGACACCGACTCCAACCCCGACAGTAGTGATGATGATTACGAAGACGAAGCTGGAGCGGATATCATGGAGTCTTCCACCGATCAAAATTTCTAGATGACCACCATATTATCAGTAGTATTGCCCCATGTATATAGTAGTAGTCCGAATATTTTGTAACGGTAGTTAGATCGATTGCATGCCCTTGTTTGAATTAAGTGGTGTGATATGGTTGTGTTTGTCTCATGTGCATATGGGTAGTGTGATACGTCTCCAACGTATCTATAATTTTTGATTGCTCCATGCTATATTATCTACTGTTTTGGACCATATTGGGCTTTATTTTGCACTTTTATATTACTTTTGGGACTAACCTGTTAACCGGAGGCCCAACCCAGAATTGCTGTTTTTTTGCCTATTTCAGTATTTCGAAGAAACAGAATATCAAACGGAGTCCAAACGGAATGAAACCTTCGGGAACGTGATTTTCTCACCGAATATGATCCAGGAGACTTGGACCCCACGACAAGAAAGAAGGGAGGTGGCCACGAGGGTGGGGGCGTGCCCACCCCCCTAGGGCGCACCCCCTGCCTCGTGGGCCCCCCTTTGCTCCACCGACGTACTCCTTCCTCCTATATATACCTACATACCCCCAAACAATCAGATACGGAGCCAAAAACCTAATTCCACCGCCGCAACCTTCTGTACCCACGAGATCCCATCTTGGGGCCTGTTCCGGAGCTCCGCCGGAGAGGGCCATCATCACGGAGGGCTTCTACATCATCCTAGCCCCTCCGATGAAGTGTGAGTAGTTCACCTATAACCTATCGGTCCATAGTTATTAGCTAGATGGCTTCTTCTCTCTTTTTGGATCTCAATACAGTGTTCTCCCCCTCTCTCGTGGAGATCTATTTGATGTAATCTTATTTTTGCGGTGTGTTTGTTGAGACCGATGAATTGTGGGTTTATGATCAAGTCTATCTATGAATAATATTTGAATCTTCTCTGAATTCTTTTATGTATGATTGGTTATCTTTGCAAGTCTGTTCGAATTATCAGTTTGGTTTGGCCTACTAGATTGGTTTTTCTTGCCATGGGAGATGTGCTTAGCTTTGGGTTCAATCTTGCGGTGTCCTTACCTAGTGACAGAAGGGGCAACAAGGCACGTATTGTATTGTTGCCATCAAGGATAACAAGATGGGGTTTTTATCATATTGCATGAAACTATCCCTCTACATCATGTCATCTTGCTTAAGGCGTTACTCTATTTTTAACTTAATACTCTAGATGCATGCTGGATAGCGGTCGATGAGTGGAGTAATAGTAGTAGATGCATGCAGGAGTCGGTCTACTTGTCTCGGACGTGATGCCTATGTACATGATCATACCTATATATTCTCATTACTATGCTCAATCTGTCAATTGCTCAATTGTAATTTGTTCACCCACCGTAGAGTGCTTATGCTCTTGAGAGAAGCCACTAGTGAAACCTATGGCCCCTGGGTCTATTCTCATCATATCAATCTCAATCACTTTAATCTTGCTTGCTTTTTACTTTGCCTTTTACTTTTCACTTTGCATCTCTATACCAAAAATACCAAAAATATTCTCTATCAGATCTCACTCCCGTAAGTGACCGTGAAATGATTGACAACCCCTAATCGCGTTGGTTGCATTGAGCTATTGTTTTTGTGTAGGTACGAGGGACTCGAGCATAGCCTCCTACAGGATTGATTCCTTGGTTCTCAAAAACTAATGGAAATACTTACGCTACTTTGCTGCATCATCCTCTCCTCTTTGGGGAAATCCAACGCAGTGCTCAAGAGGTAGCAAGAAGAATTTCTAGCGCCGTTGCCGGGGAGTCTGCGCAAAAAGTCAACATACCAAGTACCCATCACAATCCCTATCTCTCGCATTACATTAGTTGCCATTTGCCTCTCGTTTTCCTCTCCCCCACTTCACCCTTGCTGTTTTATTCGCCCTCTCTTTTCCGTTTGCCTTTTTCTCGCTCGTCTTTTGTTTGCTCGTGTGTTGGATTGCTTGTTTGTCGCGATGGCTCAAGATAATACCAAATTGTGTGACTTCACCAATACCAACAATAAGGATTTCCTTAGCACTCCGATTGCTCCTCTTACCAATACTGAATCTTGTGAAATCAATACTGCTTTGTTGAATCTTGCTATGAAAGATCAATTCGCTGGCCTTCCTAGTGAAGATGCCGCTACTCATCTGAATAGCTTCGTTGATTTATGTGATATGCAAAAGAAGAAAGATGTTGATAATGATATTGTTAAATTGAAGCTATTTCCTTTTTCGCTTAGAGATCGTGCTAAAGCTTGGTTTTCGTCTTTGCCTAAAAATAGTATTGATTCTTGGAACAAGTGAAAAGATGCTTTTATCTCTAAGTATTTTCGTCCCGCTAAGATCATCTCTCTTAGAAATGATATTATGAATTTTAAGCAACTTGATCATGAACATGTTGCACAGGCTTGGGAGAGAATGAAATTAATGATACGTAATTGTCCTACTCATGGTTTGAACTTGTGGATGATTATACAAAAAAATTATGCCGGATTGAATTTTGCTTCTAGAAATCTTTTAGATTCGGCCGCGAGAGGCACTTTTATGGAAATCACTTTAGGAGATGCTACTAAACTCCTAGATAATATTATGGTTAATTATTCTCAATGGCACACTAAAAGATCTTCTAATAAAAAAGTGCATGCTATAGAAGAAATCAATGTTTTGAGTGGAATGATGGATGAACTTATGAAATTATTTACTACTAAGAGTGTTTCTTCTGATCCTAATGATATGCCTTTGTCTACCTTGATTGAGAATAATAATGAATCTATGGATGTGAATTTTGTTGGTAGGAATAATTTTGGTAACAACGCGTACAAAGAGAATTTCTAATCCTAGGCCTTATCCTAGTAATCCTTCTAATAATTATGGAAATTCCTACAACAACTCTTATGGAAATTTTAATAAGATGCCCTCTGAATTTTAGAATAGTGTTAAAGAGTTTATGAATTCACAAAAGAATTTTAACGGTTTGCTTGAAGAGAAATTGCTTAAAGTTGATGATTTGGCTAGGAACGTTGATAGAATTTCTCTTGAGGTTGATTCTTTAAAGCTTAGATTTATTCCTCCTAAGCATGATATCAATGAGTCTCTCAAAGCCATGAGAATTTCCATTGATGAGTGCAAAGAAAGAACCGCTTGGATGCGTGCTTCCAAAGATGCCTTTATTAAAGCGTGTTCTTCCAATTCCTATGAAAATCAAGATGAAGATCTAAAAGTTATTGATGTGTCCCCTATTAAATATTCGTTTTGCAATATAAATCTTGATGAAACTGAATATGATCTTCCTTTACCTAGAAGGCGTTCCAAAAATTCGGAGTATTTAGATCTTGATGATGAAATTGATAAACGTGGGATTGAAGGAAATAAAACCCTAGATGTTGCTAAACCCACTATATTGGATTTCAAGGAATTTAATTATGAAAGTTGCTCTTCTTTTTTTCTTTTTGATTTGAAGGGTATGTTCTCAAAAAATAAAGGCAGAGGTAAATACTTCGAAGAGGCGGCTCAGTAGGGATGGAATGGTTTTAATTGATTGTATTTCCTTGTTGCAATCCGTGCTAAATTATCCTCATGCTTATAGCCAAAATAAAGCCTTTACCAAACATATCGTTGATGCCTTGATGCAATCTTATGAAGAAAAACTTGAGTTGAAAGTTTCTATCCCTAGAAAACTTTATGATGAGTGGGAACCTACTATTAAAATTAAAACTAAAGATTATGAGTTTTATGCTTTGTGTGATTTGGGTGCTAGTGTCTCCACTATTCCCAAAACTTTGTGTGATTTGCTAGATTTCCGTGATTTTGATGATTGCTCTCTAAACTTTCATCTTGTGGATTCCATTATTAAGAAACCTATGGGAAGAATTAATGATGTTCTTATTGTTGCAAATAGGAATTATGTGCCCGTAGATTTTATCGTTCTTGATATAGATTGCAATCCTTCTTGCCCTATTATTCTCGGTAGACCTTTCCTTAGAACGGTTGGTGCAATTATTGATATGAAGGAAGGGAATATTAGATTTCAATTTCCGTTAAAAAAGGGCATGGAACACTTTCCTAGGAAGAAAATAAAATTACCATATGAATCTATCATGAGAGCCACTTATGGATTGCCTACCAAAGATGGCAATACCTAGATCTATCCTCGCTTTTATGCCTAGCTAGAGCCATTTTAGTTTTTTTGTTTTTGCTTCTATTTAGGAATAAATAATCCATCTACCTTCTGTTTAGATGTGGTTTTGTATTTTAATTAGTGTTTGTGCCAAGTTAGACCTATATGATCTTCTTGGATGGTAGTTATTTGATCTTGCTGTAATTTCCAGAATCTTTCTGTTTATGAATACAATTGTTAAAAATCACTAGAACGTGATAAAATACGGATTCCAATTGCTGCTGATCAATAAAAAAATTGTCTAGGTCGTCCTATTTTGGTAGATTTTTTGGAGTTCCAGAAGTTTGCGTTAGTTACAGATTTCTACAGACTGTCCTGTTTTTGACAGATTTTGTTTTTCGTGTGTTGTTTGCTTATTTTGATGAATCTATGGCTAGTAAAATAGTTTATAATCCATAAAGAAGTTGGAATACAGTAGGTTTAACACCAATATAAATAAAGAATGAGTTCATTACAGTACCTTGAAGTGGTCTTTTCTTTTCTTTCGCTAACGGAGCTCACGAGATTTCTGTTTAGTTTTGTGTTGTGAAGTTTTCAAGTTTTGGGTGAAATCTTTTGATGAATTATGTAACAAGTAGTGGCAAGATCCTAAGCTTGGGGATGCCCATGGTACCCCCAAGATAATCCAAGGACACCAAAAAGTCAAAGCTTGGCATCCCCTCTTTCGTCTACTTTCATCGGTAATTTTACTTGGAGCTATATTTTTATTCACCACATGATATGTGTTTTTCTTGGAGCATCTTGTATTATTTGTGTCTTTGTTTGTTAGTGTACAACAATCATCCTTGCTGTACACACCTTTTGTAACATCCCAAATTTTTAATTTGGAATGTTATACATTAGATCATCATTGCATATCATATTTTACATTTGAGTTTTCTCAAATTTTGAGAATAGGACCATTTGATTTTAATTATTTTATCTTCAATTATTTATTTTATACAAATATAAGAGAGGGAATAAAATGAATTTCCCAAAATAAATAAATATTGAGGATTTAATAATAAAATCAAATAAGATTTTATTTCGGAGTTTTTCGATATTTTATTTGTATTTAGGAAAAATGTGCATTTTCCAGAATTTCATTTAGGCCCCAAATAAATGTTCATCTTATCGGGCTTGATTTTAGAAGTTGGGGAAAATTTATTTCTGGACTTTTGGAGTCCGTTTAGTATTTGTTTTGTTTGCTTTCTTGTGCGAAAATTATTTAAAAAAACGTGAACCGACTACGGGCCGTGTTCGGCCTGGACTCTATCCGGCCGGGCCTTTAAATAGCGCCAACCCCGAGCCCCAAGCCCACCCCACGCCAAACCCTAACCCTAGCCGCGCCCAGCCGCCACCGCGCGCCGCTGCCGCCGGACGCCGCCGCCCCGCGCCGCTGCCGACGGACCCCGCCGCCGCGACGAGGTTAACCCGCCGCTCGCTGCCGGTTTTATTCCTAGAAAACCGTTCGGTTTTCCCCCGGTTTTCGTTTGATTTTTTTAGTTTTCGTTTTTTCCTTATTAGATCGGTTTTTTTGGTTTAGGTTAATTAGCGATCGTTCGCTCGTTCGTTCGCTTTAACGAACGGGTTCATCGTTTAGATCCAGATAACAAACTTTCGTTCGTTAATCTGTTCGTCGTTTTTGTTTTTCTCGGATTTTTCCGTGATTATTTCTGATCGCGATTTCTGATCCGATTTTCGTTTTAGTATAACTTTTCGCTCGTTTATCGGAATCAGGCGATTCAAGCGCCTGGAGTTTCATCTCAAAACCCTCTTTCCGTTTAACCAACTCAAACAAGTTTTTGCTTCTGTAAAATTTGACTTAGGTCCAGATTAGTAAACGAAGTTTGTTTCTTTTGCCGTTTGACTTTCGTTGCTTCGTTTGATTTGATTCTTTTTGCAAACCGGAGTTCTTAAGTTGAACTTTATGGTTAGATCTCTTATTTGAGTTTTACCTGTGCATTAGATGAGTACTTATTGTATGCTTGTTTGTTTGTCTGTGATAGAGTACCCGGTGTGCGCCGCCTGTTACTTCGAATCTCTAGGTTTCGCGGATCATCAGCAAGGCAAGTAACACTTTGATCATACCTCCTTACTACCCAGTTTTATTGCATTAGATCAATCCTCAAACATTTGCATGATTAGGATCTCACTTAAATTGTGGGATGGGAAGTAGTTGAGGTAGTACCTATTACCTGTTTTATTATCAAACCTTTGGGAGTTACTTCTGCGTTTGCTTATCATGCCATGCTATGCTAGTAGACGTGGATTGGGTGAGTGTATCCATGATAGATGTGAGATTGTTAATTTAATGGTTTATTTAAGGTGGTAACTTAAACACACATCTGGGTGGATTGAGGTACCTGGGTATTCCAGGATTGCCTATGTTTTTCTTTATGGACCGCCACCCAGGCTCAAAGGGATCATGAGATTATTCATACTAGAAACTTCTGTGTGCAGCCACAAGCTATTATGGACTCTAGCATAGTTGACTAAGTCATGCAAACTCTTACAGTGGTATATTAGTAGATGTAGGGGATGTGGGTTGGTACGGTCTACCCGATCGTAAGGTGCTAGCGCTTCTGAAAGACTATGTCTCGGTCATCCGTTTCTCAAACAACATGTAGTGCGAGAATTCCAACGGAGGAGATCGAGTCTTGTGGGAAAAAATGCGCAAACCTCTGCAGAGTGTACAAACTAATCATGGTTAGCCGTGTCCCCGGTTATGGACGTCTTGAGTATCTAGTACTTGGATTATCATGTGAATCTCATCATGTTACTTTAATTAACTTTGTTGGGTTTTAATGATGATGCTTAATTGAGATTGAGAGGGTGTCTACACTCTCAATGTTTAAGAACCACCATGATAGTTAAATAAATTTATTCCTTTGTAGTAGGGAAAAAATGGCTTTACGAAAACTTTAACCATAGAGCTTTCCACCAGCCATATATGCATGTAGTATAACTTATTTCTTCCATTACTCTCTATGTGTTACATTGCCAGCATATTCCATGTGCTGACCCGTTTTCGGGCTGCAACGTTCATGTTGCAGACTTTTCAGATGACGAGTAAGGTGCCTTTAGGTCGTGGTTCTATACTCAGTGATGCCGTTGGAGTTGATGGACTCGCTTATCTTCCAAGCCTTCCGCTGTTATCGCTATTAGATGGCCTTAAGCCATATTTATTGTAATAAGTTCTCTTTTGAGACATTCGATGTAATAAGTGTGTGATTGCTACTCTGTTATAAATCCTTCAAGTACTGTGCGTGTCAGCATTACTGATCCAGGGATGACACTGATGCACAGAGATCAGACTATTTGAGGTCTGGTCGCTATAAGATGGTATCAGAGCACACGCTGAGTGTAGGACACGACCACTAAGCTAAAGCCCTAGATCACTACTCTCTTTTCATTTCTGACTCCTCATCTTTTCTACTCTTTTAGGATGGCGGATGCAAGGAACAAGTTCACGCAACCGGATGAAGATACACCCTTTGGACGCCACCTGAAGGAAGTCACTAAGTACCTCAACATCGGAGTACCAAGTTTCACCGGGACCTACAACGCCACTTTACCCGAGGAGGAGCGCTGGATGATTCAAGTTCAAGTTCCAGGAAGGACATTAGCGCCAGTCACTGAGCCCATAGAGTTTACCTTTGATGCACCAACTTGGAGCCTAGGAAAGAGCATGGCAGCCCACATCACCATGGGACACATTGGAGAAGTTTACCGCAATGATCTCAAGGATACTATCTATCAGATCTATGGGCGCCGAGATGAGCATTGGGAGATGATCAGCAACAGGAAGGACCGATCAGTTGCAGCTTTCATCCAAGAGTTAAACCAGCACATTCGACGCCTAGAGAACCAGATGTGCGCAGGCATGATAGATCTAAAGAAGGCAATGACAAGAATCATCGAGCTGGAGGAAGAACTCAAGGCCACACGCGAAGATTATATGGAGGAAATCGAAGTATTAGTAGAGAAGGATGATGACCTAACCAGGAAGCTAGGAGTCTTCATGGGAGATCCCGTGCCAGGACGAGGAGATGACGATTCCACTTGCCCGGGGAACTACATCATCATCGATGACACCGACTCGGATCCAGACGACAGCGATGATGACTATGCTGATGAAGCTGGAGCAGATATCATGGAGTCTTCATCGGAGCAGTTTTTCTAGTAGACCACTGTCGGTGTTCTGGGAACGGGGGTCCCCAGACTTGCCTGCCTGCGGCTTACGGCGTGGCTCAAGTAGGGGCCCAGCACGGCCCATCTTCATCAGCTCAAGCTCAAGACCCTCGGGAGGGGCCAAGCCTCGCTGGGCGGACGACAGGAAGCTTCCTGAGAGGAAGCCTCATCGGGCAGGCTCGCGAGGAGGCGGAGAGATCATGGAAGGGGTACCTCGCGAGGAGCCCGTGACGCAAGCCATGACGAATCAAGACCAGGCAGGTGCCTGCCTGCGCAGAGTCCTTGCTTACCTTTCGGTGCAAAGGGGGCAAGCACAGGCCAAGGCATCAGGCAAAGGTTACCATTCTGGTGCAACGAGACCAAGACCAGCTGGACGGCGGGACGGAGGTCACCGTGGAGGCCAAGGCGGTGTCACCACCGGTGCTTTTGGCAGCCGAAGACCACCTTTGGTCAGGATAACTTGTACTAGATGTTCCCCTTCAAAATGGCCAATTGTTGGCGCCCTTCCCGCTCATTATTTGGGGAGAGGCCCAGGGCCTCTATAAATAGAGCTAGCCACCACAGAGTAGAGGCATCGAGAACTCTGATCGAGTGAGCTGGTAGAGAAAGAGAGATCTATGTTGGAAATATGCCCTAGAGGCAATAATAAATAGGTTATTATTATATTTCCTTGTTCATGATAATCGTTTATTATCCATGCTAGAATTGTATTGATAGGAAACTCAGATACATGTGTGGATACATAGACAACACCATGTCCCTAGTAAGCCTCTAGTTGACTAGCTCGTTGATCAATAGATGGTTACGGTTTCCTGACCATGGACATTGGATGTCATTGATAACGGGATCACATCATTAGAAGAATGATGTGATGGACAAGACCCAATCCTAAGCCTAGCACAAGATCGTGTAGTTCGTATGCTAAAGCTTTTCTAATGTCAAGTATCATTTCCTTAGACCATGAGATTGTGCAACTCCCGGATACCGTAGGAATACTTTGGGTGTGCCAAACGTCACAACGTAACTGGGTGGCTATAAAGGTGCACTACGGGTATCTCCGAAAGTGTCTGTTGGGTTGGCACGAATCGAGACTGGGATTTGTCACTCCGTGTGACGGAGAGGTATCTCTGGGCCCACTCGGTAGGACATCATCATAATGTGCACGATGTGATCAAGGAGTTGATCACGGGATGATGTGTTACGGAACAAGTAAAGAGACTTGCCAGTAACGAGATTGAACAAGGTATCGAGATACCGACGATCGAATCTCGGGCAAGTACTATACCGCTAGACAAAGGGAATTGTATACGGGATTGATCGAATCCTCGACATCGTGGTTCATCCAATGAGATCATCGTGGAACATGTGGGAGCCAACATGGGTATCCAGACCCCGCAGTTGGTTATTCACTGGAGAACGTCTCGGTCATGTCTGCATGGTTCCCGAACCCGTAGGGTCTGCACACTTAAGGTTCGATGACGCTAGGGTTATAAAGGAAGTTTGTATGTGGTTACCTAATGTTGTTCGGAGTCCCGGTTGAGATCCCGGACGTCACGAGGAGTTCCGGAATGGTCCAGAGGTAAAGATTTATATATAGGAAGTATGGTTTTGGCCACCGGAAGTGTTCTGGGCGTCACCGGTAGTGTACCGGGACCACCGGAGGTGTCCGGGGGTCCACCAAGTGGGGCCACAAGCCCCGGAGGGCTGCATGGGCCAAGTGTGGGAGGGGACCAGCCCCAAGTGGGCTGGTGCGCCCCCCACAAGGGCCCAAGGCGCAAGGGAGAGGAGAAGGGGGCAAACCCTAGGGCAGATGGGCCCTAAGGCCCATACTGGTGCGCCTCCCTCTCCCCTCCCCCTCTTGGCCGCCCCCCTCAAACCCATCTAGGGCTGCCGCCCCTCTAGGGGTGGGAACCCTAGAGGGGGCGCACCCTCCTCCCCTCCTCCTATAAATAGTGAGGCCTAGGGGCTGCCCACAACGCGATTTGATCTCTCCCTGTTGGTGCAGCCCTGCCTCTCTCCTCCTCATATCTCGTAGTGCTTGGCGAAGCCCTGCTGGATCACCATGCTCCTCCACCACCACCACGCCGTTGTGTTGCTGCTGGATGGAGTCTTCCTCAACCTCTCCCTCTCTCCTTGCTGGATCAAGGCATGGGAGACGTCACCGGGCTGTACGTGTGTTGAACGCGGAGGTGCCGTCCGTCCGGCACTTGGTCATCGGTGATTTGGATCACGACGAGTAAGACTCCATCAACCCCGTTCACTTGAACACTTCCACTTAGTGATCTACAAGGGTATGTAGATGCACTCTCTTTCCCCTCGTTGCTGGTTTCTCCATAGATAGATCTTGGTGACACGTAGGAAAATTTTAAATTTCTGCTACGTTCCCCAACAATCTAGACAAAGTACGAGGAGGCCGCCCTCAGGGTCGGGGGCGACGACCGGGTGATGGCCAACTGGTTACCCATGGCCCTCACCGGCGTCCCTTGCATGTGGCTCCTCCACCTGCCGACAACTTCTGTGACCTCCTGGGAGGAGCTGCGCGACCTCTTCCTCGCCCGCTTCGCCGTACCAGCGCCGCCCGTCGTCGCGACGCTCCTAGGTGGCTCCCAAGCGCCACCCTCGAGCCACCACGTCAAGCCGTTCACTCGTCGGGTCAGCACCACCTTCAAGCGTCAAGAAGCTCCCCCGGGTTGGGCGGCGCCTGAGGCCGATCTGACCTTCAACTCGGATGATCACCCCTTCAACCCTATCGGTTCAGGCGCGCTCCCGATGCTGTGCACCAACACCATCTGCCAAGTGGCCGTCACCAGGACCCTCATCGACGGTGGTGCCGGCCTCAACGTGCTCTCGGTGGAGGCCTTCAGCCTCCTCCACGTGCCACCGGAGCGGCTCCAACCCAGCAGGCCTTTCTTGGGCGTCGGAGTCGGTTCCACCGTTTCCCTGGGACAGATCCGCCTCCCAGTGACCTTCGGCACCTACGACAACTTCCGCATAGAGCTGATCGACTTCGACATCGCCCCCATCGGCCTCCCTTACAACGCCATCCTCGGCTATCCGGCCTTGGCCCGGTTCATGGCAGCAACTCACCCGACGTACAACCTCATGAAGATGCCCGGGAGCAGCGGCGTCCTTACTATGTCGGGAGACATGATACGCCTCCAACGTATCTATAATTTTTGATTGCTCCATGCTATATTATCTACAGTTTTGGACTATATTGGGCTTTATTTTCCACTTTTATATTATTTTTGGGACTAACCTATTAACCGGAGGCCCAACCCAGAATTGCTGTTTTTTGCCTATTTCAGTATTTCGGAGAAACAGAATATCAAACGGAGTCCAAACGGAATAAAATCTTCGGGAACATGATTTTCTCACCGAACGTGATCCAGAGGACTTGGACCCTATGCCAAGGCATCGAAGAGGCGGTCACGAGGGTGGGGGGCACCCCCTCTCTAGGGCGCGCTCCCTGCCTCATGGGCCCCTCGAAGCTCCACCGACGTACTCCTTCCTCCTATATATACCTACGTACCCCTAAACGATCAGAATAGGAGTAATAAACCTAATTCCACCGCCGCAACTTTCTGTATCCATGAGATCCCATCTTGGGGCCTGTTCCGGAGCTCCGCCGGAGAGGGCCGTCATCATGGAGGGCTTCTACATCATCATAGCCTCTCAAATGGAGTGTGAGTAGTTTACCTCAGACCTTCGGGTCCATAGTTATTAGCTAGATGGCTTCTTCTCTCTTTTTGGATCTCAATACAATGTTCACCCCCTCTCTTGCGGAGATCTATTCGATGCAATCTTCTTCTTTTTGCAGTGTGTTTGTTGAGACCGATGAATTGTGGGTTTATGATCAAGTCTATCTATGAATAATATTTGAATATTTTCTGAATTCTTTTATGTATGATTGGTTATCTTTGCAAGTCTCTTCGAATTATCTGTTTGGTTTTGTCGGCGTTTTGGGAACAGGGGTCCCCAGACTTGCCTGCCTGCGGCCTACGGCGTGGCTCAAGTGGGGACCCAACATGGCCCATCTTCATCAGCACAAGGTTCAAGACCCTCGCGCGGCGGATGACACGACGCTTCCTCAAGCACGGCCTCCTTAGGCTGGCTCGCGAGGAGGCGGAGAGATCAAGGCGGGTACCTCACGAGGTGCCCATGACGCAAGCCATGACGACCAAGGGTGCCAGGCGGGCGCCAGCCTGCGCAGCGTCTCCCTTTCCTCTTTGGTGCAAAGGGGGGAAGCACAGGCGAGAGGATCAAGCAAAGGCATCCACTTCGGTGCAACGAGACCAAGACCAGTCCAACGGTGGGAAGGAGGTCACCATGGAGCCCAGGACGGCATCACCACAGGGCCTTTGGCAGACGAAGACCAACTTTAGTCAGGATAAGTGTACCAGATGTTCCCCTTCAAATTGGCCAATTGTTGGCGCCCTTCCCGCTCAATATTTGGGAAGAGGCCCAGGGCCTTTGCCTATAAATAGGACTAGCCACCCACAGAGTAGAGGCAGCTAGAGGGGAGGCATCTAGAATCCAATCGGATCCAGCATCTAGAGAGAGAGAGAGAGAGAGAGAGAGAGAAGGGCGATCGAACTCCCCTTAGCAGTTCATCCCCTAGCCAAGAACAGACCCTCGCGAGGTCGTTCTTCCTTGTATTGTTCTTCATCATCAGCCCAAGAGGCAATCCACCCACCACACTGGAGTAGGGTATTACACCACAACGGTGGCCCGAACAAGTATAAACCTTGTGTCTCTTGTGTTGTTCTTGCATTAGTTTAGATCCTTGCGAGACGGAGAGGTAGTGGGCACGATCTTCGCGCGCACCCCAGAGTTCGAACCTTAAGGGTCTGCCGGAACCCTGGAATCCGACATTTGGCGCGCCAGGTAGGGGTGCACCGGAATCTTTCTGCCACAGCTCCGCTCTCCTCCGACCGTCGCATCCATGTCTGACGCTCGTCGGGCCCGCGCCGAGCGCCGGGCCGCCATCACTTCCCGCGCCGTCCAGACGGCCCCCGTCGGTGGGCGTCCTCGTCGTTCCCCGTCGCCTGCCGTCAACTCCGCCACCGGCCCGGCGGGGAACGAGCAGCAAGCATCCTCTCAGCACCCGTCCGTGCGGCGGGATGGCCGCACCGCCACTTCGTCGCTCACCCCGGCCGGTTCTTCGTCGCACGTGCTTCGCGCGCCCTTGGAGGCTTGGGCTGCGGTCCTCGCGGCGAACAAGCTCCTGCGCTACCGCCCCGTCGACGACGTCTACGAGGAGTGGCTCGTCCGCGTCGCCGAGCTCGTCCGCGCCGCAGGGGGCTCTCCCGCGCCTTCCGCACCGCTGCGCCGCACTCCGCCCCGCATGGGCAATGAGGCCCCGAGGGCATTCCAGCCGCCTCCTTTCCAAGAAGATGCCATGGCTCCAAGGCGCACAGCCCCTGGGCAGAACCCGCTCCGTCATGCGCCGGCCCAGCAAGAACGGAGCTGCCAAGAAGTCCCGCGACCGCAAGAGGCCGCCCGGGCGCTCCCAGCCTCGGCTCGCCGAGATCCCGCTCCAGCTCTGGCACGTCAAGACCCCGCGCTGCTCCCAGCAGCAGCACAAGGGGACCCACAAGGCCAAGCTCTCCCTCAACAAAAACCTCCCACGGCCACCACTGGCTGCCGCGCCTACACCCCCGAGCTGCGTAGCGTCGCGTGGACCGGCAAGTTCAAGCCGGACCTGCCTCCTCGCTACGACGGCACAACTAATCCCACGGAGTTCCTCCAGCTCTACGAGCTGGGAATCGAAGCAGCCAGCGGGGACGAGAAGGTCAATGCGAACTGGATCCCCATGGCGCTGAAGGAAGGTGCTCGCACTTGGCTCCTGAACCTGGCCCCAGGCACGATTTCCTCCTGGGACCAGATGCGTACCCGCTTCATCGCCAACTTCCAAGGTACCCGCAACCGGCCTCCCGCCGTGAGCAACATGCGCTGCATCAAGCAGCAACCTGGGGAGACCCTGCAAAAGTACATCCAACGCTTCAACAGTGCGTGCCTCAAGATCCCCAGGGTGTCTGAAGAAGCCATCATTTCGGCCTTCTCCGATGGCGTGCGCGACGTCAAGATGAAGGAGGAGTTGGCGATGCACGAAGACCTCTGCACCTCCCTGGAACTGTTCAACCTGGCGACCAAGTGCGCCAGAGCTGAGGAGGGACGCCTCTCCCTCCTCGAGCTGCCTGCCGCAGACCCAGAAGAGAAGAAGCCCAAGGCCAAGGACGTGAAGCGCAAGGGGGCTGCCGTGCTCGCGGCAGAGCCAGACACCAAGCGGGGCAAGGATCTGCCCGAATCCTCCAGGGGCAGCCGGTACTGTGTGTACCACGACCTCCACACCCACAACACCAATGAATGCCAAGAACTCCGCGCCGTGCGGGAAGGAAGAGTCGGCCGACGCCCTGACCGTGCTGACCGGGGCTACGGCTGAGGAGGAGGAAGGAACCTGGGGTGCTGGGAAGATCGTGGCCCACGTCCAGGCTAGCGTGACCAACCTCGTGAGGACCGCTGGCGTGACCAACCTCGCGAGGACCGCTGGCGTGACCCGCCTCGCGAGGGGACTGGAGGGACCAGCCTTGTGAGGATCGCCCTCATGGAAACCCAGGCCTGCCGCCGTTGCCGCCTTAGCCAAGAAGGAATGAAGACCGCCACCAAGACGAAGGGGCTGGGGGCTTCCAAGAGCCCCGCGCAATTGCCTGCATCCTGGGTGGGGCTCAAGCCCCAGCCTCTCAACATATCTTCAAGCAGTTTGCTCGCGAAGTGAATGTAATTCTCCCCAAGCTCGAAGCAACGCGTCCCCTCAGGTGGTCGGCCTGCACTATCACGTTCAGCTCAGCAGACCAGCTCAAGTGCGCGGCCACAGCCGGAGTTCTCCCAATGCTCTGTTCCCCAGTCATCAGCAACGTTCTGGTCACCAGGACCCTCATCGACGGAGGGGCAGGGCTCAATGTCTTGTCCGTGGAAACATTCGACAGCCTCCAAGTGCCCTATGACCAGCTTCAGCCAACCAGGCCCTTCTCCGGAGTCACCGACGGTTCCACAGTCCCAATCGGGCAGGTCCGCCTCCCAGTCACCTTCGGCACATACGACAACTACCGCACCAAGCTCATCGACTTTGACGTCGCCCACATCCGCCTGCCGTACAACGCCATCCTCGGGTACCCAGCGCTGGCCAAGTTCATGGCCGTGACTCACCACGGCTACAACATCCTCAAGATGCCAGGAAGCGGCGGCGTCATCACGGTGCCGTGTCAAGAGAAGGATGCAGTGTGTGCCCTGGAGCGAGCCTTTCAGGCCGCGTCATTAGAAGACCCAGATCGCGGAAGCAGGAGGCTCCCTGAAACCACCCCCAAGAAGAAGAAGACAACGTCAGGCTCGGCCCCTCAGGAGGCAGGCCCTTCAAGGCCCGCGTCTGCCCAGGGGGACCCTCCTTCAATCGCATAGGAAAGCGCGCCCGGCGCCCTCCTCAGGCAGGGCTCGGGGGCTCTCACCTGGAGGGGCACCGACCTCGCCAAGGTCACAAGGGAGGCGCTGGGGCACCATGTGGAGGCGTGTTTCGAAGCACGCTTCCCTCGAAGGGAAGCCAGGGAAAGAAGGTCAGACCAGCAGGAGTTGGTTGGCAAGGCCATTCAAGAACTACAGGAGTCAAGGATCATGAGAGGTTGCCGTCGCCCACCAGCTGTGGCTCCCCATCCAGGCGAGGATGGTGGGCTGCGCGTCTACGTCGATGTACCAGGGCTCAATCAGATCGCCACGACGGAGCACCTCTGGCCCTCACAAGTGGGGCGCTGCGGAGGACCGCCCCACAACTATGTTCGCATGCCTTATGGCATGCCGAGCGTGGCTGCGGCGTACCAGCGCATCATGAGGAGCATCTTGGAGGCGCAAGAAGACAGGCGTTCCGCAGCCCTGGCGGAGATGGAGGCTGCTCACGAGGAGCCACCAGTGCCTCCGGAGCCTCCCGAGGCCCCTGGGCCTGGGGGCTCATGAGGATCGGCTTCCGCAGCCCACCGAGTCTGCTACACCAACGCCACTGCACCGACGACATCTTCAGGTGACATCTTTCAAGTTTCTTTCTCAGCTGGGAGCGCCCTCCCAGGGTTGCGTCATTCCCAGGCCGCGTGGGTCCGTCCCTGTGGCATGTATCCCTTTTTATCTTCTCAGTCGCTAGCTTACTTTGCTGGGGGCGCCCCTCGGGCTGCATCATCCCCAGGCCGCTCGGGTTAGGCTCAGCGGCATGTATCCCTTCCGCGTTTATTTTCAATTATGCATCATGCTTGATTACTCGATGCCGTCTGTGACGCCTTTCTTCTTCATGTCGACCACTTGCACGTTAAAGGGGGGGTGCCTGAGGATCGCGACTCAGGGCTCTTACTGGCTCTCCAGCCCTCACCCTCTGGCCTTGTCCACGGCATCGCGACCTGGCATACCAGCGACGGCTGAGACAAGCTCGAGGGCCGGGACCCGAGGACGTAGAGTGCCGGCATCTAACCAGATTTTGCAGGAACACATCTCAAGATACGGCCCAGTGCCAGGCGCAACCCGCCTAGAGGTAGGGCCTCGTGAGTCCCGCGCTGGCTCACGGGTGCCCAGACACACCTCACCCGCTCCAACCAGCGAGCTCCTGAGCGGCTAACAATCAACTAACAGCTGCTATGGCAACCCCGTCCTTTTTTGTGATGAATCTGCAGGATCCTTAGGGGAGGTTGTGCTAGCCAAGGCCCTCGCGGCGTTTCCTTCACCCTCGCCCGCGCGAACTGCTTGCACGTTAAAGGGGGGGTGCCTGAGCATAGCGACTCAGGGCTCTTACTGGCTCTCTAGCCCTCACCCTCTGGCCTTGTCCACGGCATCGCGACCTGGCATACCAGCGACGGCTGAGACAAGCTCGAGGGCCGGGACCCGAGGACGTAGAGCAGAAAGGGGAGCAGGAGCGAGGGAGAAGGGGCACGCGAGGACCTCGTCAAGCAACCACTCTCCAGCTACCTCCCAGATCCGACGACGCGCTGGGGATGATCCACGACCCCAAAAGATAAGTCACCATCCACAGCGTTGGCTACCGTGGCACCACCCCCGCACCTAAAGCGACTCCGTACTAGCAACGTTGCTTCTCTTTCTCACCAAGCGACGGCTGCTTGGGCGCCAAAGGGGACCTCCCGAGCATCGCGACTCAGGGGCTCTTACCGGACCCCGGCTCGCTCACCTCCTGGCCTTGACCACGGCATCGTGACCTGGCATACCAGCGACGGCTGACGCCGCCTTGGGACTGGGACCTGTCGACGCAGAGCACCAAGCCCTCGCGAGGTGCGAAAGAGAGAACCAAACTATGACGGAATCTGCGATTCACACAAATCCATAGCAAGGGTTACATATTAACAACAAGGATCACGGCCGCCTTACAAGCCCCTATGGGGCACAATGTGATACCTCGCAGGGAATGAATCCTAAAAGGTGCTAACTACACATGCCCCTGCAAAAGATGCCATCATCAACAGTGGGCCGTCGAGCACCGGCGCCAACCCCATCCAGATCAGGATCAGCGGCGACCAAGCGAGCCAGCCCTGCTCCGGGAGCGGCGTTGGCTCGCGGGCTCGTAGCTGTCGTCGCTCGTCTCCGGCGTCGCGAAGACCTCACTAGGATCGCTGGATCCTCCGGCGCTCCCGTCGCTTGTGGAGCTGGCGGTTGGCAGGCCCAGCCGTCGCCATGGCGAGGTCCTGGCCGCCTCCTCCGGGGCAGCACTCCAGCCGGCGACCATTCACATCGAAGACCTTGAAGAACATCACCGAAGCGCCGTCGTACTCCAGGTGGATCGTGAGGGCGCCCTTCGTTCTGCAACACCGAGCGATTTCGCCCCAGCCGCGAGTCATGAAGACCTCGCCCGGGGCGGTGATCGCAACCTCTGCCCCGGTCGCAAGAGTGCTGCAGTCGGTGTGCTGCAACCACAGCTCCAGGAGTCTCCCCTGCTAGAAGACGGAGGCGAAGAAGGGAGGAAGGCAAATCCAAGTCCGCGGAGGCATGGCGGCGTGGAGCACGAGCTCGCGGGAGGAGCACTCGGCGTGGACTCCAGGAGGAACAACCAACACCTTCGTGACCCTCCGGCGCCGGCGACGGTGCTGGCCGAGGGGATCAGCATCACCTCTTCCGAGGCCCTCGGCAGGGGCATACAAGGGAAGCGGGAATCCCGGCGGAGGCCGCTCGTACCAAGGCCTCAGCACCACCAGGCGGTTCTCCTCGTCTCGGCCGCGCAAGGCAGGCCGTTTCTTCGGCGGGAGCGGGTCAGGTACCTCTTGAGGAGCCTTTCCCTTCTCCGCCGCAGAGAACCGGCGAATCGGAGCCATCACACCCAGACGGAGCAAGAACTGAGGCGGAGGAGGAAGCAAGGAGAGATGGACAGGAAGGGCACGCGCAGTGCCGTACTTATAGCCGACGGAGGCCAACCGTCGGCCTCCACGATCACAAGTAATCATGACACGATTTGCATGCAGGGACTTGTCCAATCCGCGCGATCGTCGAGGCGTCGTGGGGAAGCGGAGACGCCCACGTCCAATCAACCGCCACATGCCGCCCAAGGCTGCAGGCTGTTAGGGCCCGTGGCGCTTCGCCCTTGCCCTTTCGCCTCTCGGCACGGCCAAGTCCGTGCGCGCCTTGGGCCCGGGGGCTACTGTCGGCGTCCTGGGAACGGGGGTCCCCAGACTTGCCTGCCTGCGGCCTGCGGCGTGGCTCGAGTGGGGGCCCAACATGGCCCATCTTCATCAGCACAAGGTTCAAGACCCTCGCGAGGGGCCAAGCCTCGCGAGGAGGACGACACGGCGCTTCCTCAAGCTCGGCCTCCTTAGGCTGGCTCGCGAGGAGGCGGAGAGATCAAGGCGGGTACCTCACGAGGTACCCATGACACAAGCCATGACGACCAAGGGTGCCAGGCGGGCGCCAGCCCGCGCAGCGTCTCCCTTTCCTCTTTGGTGCAAAGGGGCAAGCGCAGGCGAGAGGATCAAGCAAAGGCATCCATTTCGGTGCAACGAGACCAAGACCAGTCCAATGGTGGGAAGGAGGTCACCATGGAGCCCAGGACGGCGTCACCACAGGGCCTTTGGCAGGCGAAGACCAACTTTAGTCAGGATAAGTGTACCAGATGTTCCCCTTCAAATTGGCCAATTGTTGGCGCCCTTCCCGCTCAATATTTGGGAAGAGGTTCAGGGCTTTGCCTATAAATAGGACTAGCCACCCACAGAGTAGAGGCAGCTAGAGGGGAGGCATCTAGAATCCAATCGAATCCAGCATCTAGAGAGAGAGAGAGATGGGCGATCGAACTCCCCTTAGCAGTTCATCCCCTAGCCAAGAACAGACCCTCGCGAGGTCGTTCTTCCTTGTATTGTTCTTCATCATCAGCCCAAGAGGCAATCCACCCACCACACTGGAGTAGGGTATTACACCACAACGGTGGCCCGAACCAGTATAAACCTTGTGTCTCTTGTGTTGTTCTTGCATTAGTTTAGATCCTTGCGAGACGGAGAGGTAGTGGGCACGATCTTCGCGCGCACCCCAGAGTTCGAACCTTAAGGGTCTGCTGGAACCCAGAACCCGACAGGTTTGGCCAACTAGATTGGTAGTTCTTGCCATGGGAGAAGTGCTTAGCTTTGGGTTCGATCTTGCGGTGTCCTTTCTCAGTGACAGAAGGGGCAGCAAGGCACATATTGTATCATTGCCATCGAGGATAACAAGATGGGGTTTATTTCATATTGCATGAATTTATCTCTCTACATCATGTCATCTTGCTTAAAGCGTTACTCTGTTTTTAATTTAATACTCTAGATGCATGCTGGATAGCGGTCGATGAGTGGAGTAATAGTAGTAGATGCAAAATCGTTTCGGTCTACTTGTCACGGATGTGATGCCTATATACATGATCATGCCTAGATATTCTCATAACTATGCTCAATTCTGTCAATTGCTCAACAGTAATTTGTTCACCCACCGCATAATACTTATGCTCTCGAGAGAAGCAACTAGTGAAACCTATGGCCCCCGGGTCTATTCTCATCATATCAATCTCCATCACTTTAATCTTGCTTTGCTTTTTACTTTTCACTTTGCATCTTTATACTACAAATACCAAAAATATTATCTCTATCAGATCTCACTCTCGTAAGTGACCGTGAAGGGATTGACAACCCCTAATCGCGTTGGTTGTGAGTAGCTATCGTTTTGTGCAGGTACGAGGGACTTGAGCGTGGCCTCCTACTTGATTGATACATTGGTTCTCAAAAACTGAGGGAAATACTTAAGCTACTCTACTGCATCATCCTCTCCTCTTCGGGGAAAACCAACGCAAGCTCAAGAGGTAGCAAGAAGAATTTCTGGCGCCGTTGCCGGGGAGTCTATGCAAAAAGTCAACATATCAAGTACCCATCACAATCCCTATCTCTCACATTACATTAGTTGCCATTTGCCTCTCGTTTTCCTCTCCCCCACTTCACCCTTGCCGTTTTATTCGCCCTCTCTTTGCCAATCTCCTTCTCCTTCTCTTTCTCCTTTTGCCTTTTTCGCGCTTGCCTTGTCGTCATGGCTAGTCTTATATCTTCTCCGTAATCTCCCGAGAACGAAGTTCTAAATTTTAAACAAAGGGAGGGAGAGAATCTGAAAGACGCTTGGTATAGAATATGCTATGCTCAAAACAGAGCTACTAGGAAGCAATCTACTTCAGTTCTTCTTCGTAATTTTTATGTGGTTGCTAGTCCTTGGTATAGATATATCCTTGATACCATTACCGAAGGGAATTTCTTGGGTAGCCATACTTTTGATTCTTATAATGCTATGATAGATTTATTTGGCTCACCACCTCTTTTGGTTAATGGAACTATGTTAACTTTGGAGCATGTTATGCAAAGGCTTGAAATTATTGAAAACAAAGTTGCTACTACTGAATCAATTGAAAATCTAGATAAAAATATCCATAATCAAATTACCCAATATGGATCTAAGGTAGGAATGACTTTGAAAAATATTAAGGAGAAGGAACCCATAGTTAATGAGAAAATAAATCTAGATTCCTCTAGAATCGATAAACTTGAGGGTATCATTACTAACTTCGGAACCAGTTTTTCTTCCGTAAAGAATAATCCTAGTCCTCCCACTAAAATTGCTTATCTTATGTATGTTCCTAAAAATAAGGGTGAATCACCTTGTAAGGAAACCACGGATCTTAAATCTATAAGTTTTCATCCCGATATTTCTGCCTTCATTAAGGAACCATTTGCTACAAATGAATTTTTCGATCTTGTGCCTAAAAGTTTGATAATTACTAAAAAGAAAGAAATTTCTGAGGAAGGTAGATGCCTCATTGGATAATTGCCTTCCAAATATGGCAATACCTAGATCTATCCTCGCTTTTATGCCTAGCTAGGGGCGTTAAGCGATAGCGCTTGTTGGGAGGCAACCCAATTTTATTTTTAGCTTTTTGTGTTTTTCTTATGTTAGGGAATAAATAACCCATCTACCTTCTATTTGAATGTGGTTTTATGTTTTAATTAGTGTTTGTGCCAAGTTAGACCTATTGGATCTTCTTGGATGATAGTTATTTGATCTTGCTGTAATTTCCAGAAACTTTGCATTCACTGCCCGAATTATTAAAAATCATCAGAACGTGATAAATACTGATTCCAATTTTTGCTGATCAATAAACAAATTGTCTAGGTCTTCCAATTTTGGTAGATTTTTTGGAGTTCCAGAAGTTTGCGTTAGTTACAGATTACTACAGACTGTTCTGTTTTTGACAGATTCTGTTTTACGTGTGTTGTTTGCTTATTTTGATGAATCTATGGCTAGTTAAATAGTTTATAATCCATAGAGAAGTTGGAATACAGTAGGTTTAACACCAATATAAATAAAGAATGAGTTCCTTATAGTACCTTGAAGTGGTCTTTTGTTTTCTTTCTCTAACGGAGCTCACGAGATTTCTATTGAGTTTTGTGTTGTGAAGTTTTCAAGTTTTGGGTGAATTCTTTTGATGGATTATGGAACAAGGAGTGGCAAGAGCCTAAGCTTGGGGATGCCCATGGCACGCCCAAGATAATCCAAGGACACCAAAAAGTCAAATCTTGGGGATGCCCCGGAAGGCATCCCCTCTTTCGTCCACTTCCATCGGTAATTTACTTGGAGCTATATTTTTATTCACCAACATGATATGTGTTTTGCTTAGAGCGTCTTGTATTATTTGTGTCTTTGTTTGTTAGTGTGCCACAATCATCCTTGCTGTACACACCTTTTGAGAGAGCCATACATGAATTGGAATTCGATAGAATACTCTATGTGCTTCACTTATATCTTTTGAGCTATGTAGTTTTGCTCTATGTGCTTCACTTATATATTTTGAGCATTATAATTTTGCTCTATGTGCTTCACTTAAATCTTTTAGAGCACGGTGGTGGTTTGTTTTAAAGAAACTATTGATCTCTCATTCTTCACTTAAATTATTTTGAGAGTCTTAATAGCATGGTAATTTGCTTAATAGTAACATGCTTGGTATTCAAGATTTGTGAAACTTTCTTTTGAGTGCGTTGAATACTAAGAAAAGTTGGATGCTTGATAATTGTTTTGAGATATGGAGGTAGTAATATCAAATTCATGCTAGTAGAGTAAATGTGAATTTGAGAAGTGCTTGAGTTAAAGTTTGCAAGTCCCGTAGCATGCACGTATGGTAAACGTTATGCATCAAATTTGAAACATGAGGTGTTATTTGATTGTCCTCCTTATGAGTGGCGGTCGGGGATGAGCGATGGTCTTTTCCTACCATTCTACCCCCTAGGAGCATGCGCGTAATGCTTTGGTTTTTGATGGTTTGTAGATTTTTGCAATAAGTACATGAGTTCTTTATGACTAATGTTGAGTCCATGGATTATACGCACTCTCACCCTTCCATCATTGCTAGCCTCTACGGTACCATGCATTGCCCTTTCTCACATCGAGAGTTGGTGCAAACTTCGCCGATGCATCCAAACCCCGTGATATGATGCGCTCTTTCACGCATAAACCTCCTTATATCCTCCTCAAAACAGCCACCATACCTACCTATTATGGCATTTCAATAGCCATTCCGAGATATATTGCCATGCAACTTTCCACCATCCAGTTTATCATGGCACATTCATCATTGTCATATTGCTTAGCATGATCATGTAGTTGACATAGTATTTGTGGCAAAGCCACCATTCATAATTCTTTCATACTTGTCACTCTTGATTCATTGCATATCCCGGTACACCGCCGGAGGCATTCATATAGAGTCATACTTTGTTCTAGTTTTGAGTTGTAATCATTGAGTTGTAAATAAATAGAAGTGTGATGATCATCATTCAATAGAGCATTGTCCCAAAAAAAGGCCAAATAAAAAAAAGAAGGCCCAAAAAAAAGAAAATAAATAAAAAGGGGCAATGCTACTATCCCTTTTTTTCACACCTGTGCTTCAAAATAGCACCATGATATAGCGAGTCTCATATATTGTGCTTCAAAGTAGCACCATGTTCTTCATATAGAGAGTCTCATATGTTGTCACTTTCATATACTAGTGGGAATTTTTCATTATAGAACTTGGCTTGTATATTCCAACAATGGGCCTCCTCAAGTGCCCTAGGTCTTTGTGAGCAAGCAAGTTGGATGCACACCCACTTAGTTTCTTTTGTTGAGCTTTCATACATTTATAGCTCTAGTGCATCCGTTGCATGGCAATCCCTACTCCTTGCATTAACATCAATCGATGGGCATCTCCATAGCCCATTGATTAGCCTCGTTGATGTGAGACTTTCTCCTTTTTGTCTTCTCCACATAACCCCCATCATTATATTCTATTCCACCCATAGTGCTATATCCATGGCTCACGCTCATGTATTGCGTGAAAGTTTATGAGTTTGAAATTATTAAGGTATGAAACAATTGCTTGGCTTGTCATTGGGGTTGTGCATGATGAGAGCATTCTTGTGTGACGAAAATGGAGCATGACTAAACTATATGATTTTGTAGGGATGAACTTTCTTTGGCCATGTTACTTTGAGAAAACATAATTGCTTTGTTGGTTTGCTTGAAGTATTATTATTCTTTATGTCAATATGAACTTTTGTCTTGAATCTTCCTAATCTGAATATTCATACCACAATTAAGAAATTTTGCATTGAAATTATGCCAAGTAGCACTCCGCATAAAAAATTCTCTTTTTATCATTTACCTACTCGAGGACGAGCAGGAATTAAGCTTGGGGACGCCTGATACGTCTCCAACGTAACTATAATTTTTGATTGCTCCATGCTATATTATCTACTGTTTTGGACTATATTGGGCTTTATTTTCCACTTTTATATTATTTTTGGGACTAACCTATTAACCGGAGGCCCAACCCAGAATTGCTGTTTTTTTGCCTATTTCAGTATTTCGGAGAAACAGAATATCAAACGGAGTCCAAACGGAATAAAATCTTCGGGAACGTGATTTTCTCACCGAACGTGATCCAGAGGACTTGGACCCTATGCCAAGGCATCAAAGAGGCGGTCACGAGGGTGGGGGGCGCGCCCCCCTCTAGGGCACGCCCCCTGCCTCATGGGCCCCTCGAAGCTCCACCGACGTACTCCTTCCTCCTATATATACCTACGTACCCCCAAACGATCAGAACAAGAGCAAAAAACCTAATTCCACCGCCGCAACTTTCTGTATCCACGAGATCCCATCTTGGGGCCTGTTCCGGAGCTCCGCCGGAGAGGGCCGTCATCACGGAGGGCTTCTACATCATCATAGCCTCTCCGATGAAGTGTGAGTAGTTTACCTCAGACCTTCGGGTCCATAGTTATTAGCTAGATGGCTTATTCTCTCTTTTTGGATCTCAATACAATGTTCTCCCCCTCTCTTGGGGAGATCTATTCGATGTAATCTTCTTCTTTTTGCGGTGTGTTTGTTGAGACCGATGAATTGTGGGTTTATGATCAAGTCTATCTATGAATAATATTTGAATCTTTTCTGAATTCTTTTATGTATGATTGGTTATCTTTGTAAGTCTCTTCGAATTATCCGTTTGGTTTGGCCAACTAGATTGGTAGTTCTTGCCATGGGAGAAGTGCTTAGCTTTGGGTTCGATCTTGCGGTGTCCTTTCCCAGTGACAGAAGGGGCAGCAAGGCACGTATTGTATCATTGCCATCGAGGATAACAAGATGGGGTTTATCTCATATTGCATGAATTTATCTCTCTACATCATGTCATCTTGCTTAAAGCGTTACTCTGTTTTTAACTTAACACTCTAGATGCATGCTGGATAGCGGTCGATGAGTGGAGTAATTGTCACGACCGGTTTTCCCAATAAAAATATTTATTGAGAAACCAATCTTTAGAACCCAGTTTGAGATAAAACCTCCTCACTGGCAGACAAACTTTTGATACAATAAGCCAGTAGCATAAATATATTACAGGGTTGAGCTGACGATGCTCAACAGTTTATTACAAACGTGCCAATAATTATACATAAAGGCGAATAATGACACAAGGGAGTGGTGGCATACTACTGACTCGCAAATATGGTAGAGGTGGAGTAACACAGTGGGAGTGGTTATGGGATTCTCAAACTAACATCCCATCGAGCGTCGAGGTGAAGCTCGAAGAATTTTCTAGGGTAGCGGAAGCGGATACGAAACAGTGACCAACTCCCAGGTTGCACGAGACTGACTGGGACTCCTCTAGGCGTCGGATTCGCTATCGAACTCTTCATCCATGAGATCACCTTCGTCAGCATCTGGCCAAATCAACAAGCCAGTGAGTACTTTTGAAAGTACTCGCAAGACAGTTCGGACATAAAATATAACAAATGCCAACATGAGATACATGGATAAATAACCAGTACGATCAGACATCGAAGTGATAATGCTGGGTGCCAAACGAGTGTCTGAAAGACTCCTCGAGCGGAAAATACGGAATAATAATACTGGTGCCAAACGAGTGTCTGAAAGACTCCTCGAGCGGAAAATGCGGAATAATAATACTGGTGCCAAACGAGTGTCTGAAAGACTCCTCGAGCGGAAAATGCGAAATAATAATGCCACAATCGGGCGTCTGAGCGACACCACATAAAGGGCTTTAAAAGAAATGCCACAGTCGGGCGTCTGAGCGACACCACATAAAGGGCTTTAAAAGAAATGCCACAGTCGGGCGTCTGAGCGACACCACATAAAGGGCTTTAAAAGAAATGCCACAGTCGGGCGTCTGAGCGACACCACATAAAGGGCTTTTAACTGATAAGGAAATAATATACTCATCATAAGTATAATCAACTCATGGAATTAAACGGGTTAGTCCATCCACAAGAATAAACATTTAACCGGTCTTAGAGCTCATGCGTCCCACCGGGAAAGCTGTCACCAAACTGGCACATGACTGTTAGCAGGGAACTTGGAAATAGATAAGATGATTTAAGGATATAGAGCTTTGCAGAGTTTGTACCAAAAATTTCCCACAGTCGACGGATTTCCGTAGTCCCTAGGACTAGTTCCGTTACGGTATTTCAGAAGAAAACACAGCAATCTAGCACACACCCATCCAACTCTTCGATGCCAGGAATCACCCTCAACATCGTCCAAGAAAAACTATTGAGACGGGGAGATCACAATCTCGAATAGCATGGGATCAAATTTATATACGCGCGCTCTAAGGGGTGCCCCCCTCTCGGTCCCAACCAGAAACACCCATGCCCCCTGACCGGATGCCTGGCTTTAATCCAGGGCCATGGAACCAGCATCCCGGCCTCTCCTTTTTGGTGTGTACCAAGAAAGCGGTTTGCGACTTACTAAACCATATCCCTTTCGGGAAACATGTGGTAGTATAGGGAAAGGGAATGGATATGAACCAACCGATACGGGTTGGTGCTGAAGATAACTTACATGGCCTAAGACTGGCATGCTACAACACTGCCATCTTACCCATCTTCATGCCAACACATGGCCTTACATACTCACGTCCCTCGACGTGTGAAATCATCGGGCTTACTTGCTCCAACAATGCATAATGAACGGTTCATCGGTATGCTCCACGCATGCCATGAAACTATCTACATGTAACCATGCCAATACACTCATCATATCAAAAGTTCGAACATGCTTGCCTGGTTCAGAGTAGTCGGAGCCTAGCTCGGTGAAGTTCGCGGTCCTGCCACCTCCGTCGGTATCTACGGTACAGAGAAAACATACGCGCTAACGTGAATACCGAGAGGTGCAGAAACAATATTGCAAATAATTTTCAAATAAATCTGGTAAAAAACTAGACAAAATTTTGAAGAGAACAGAAAAAGAATCACTCAAAAATATGCTTCTGATAAAAAGTTATAAGGTTTTTTGCCCAGGGACTCATCTGTAATGAAACAGAAACTTCCCAGGGTTTTTATTATAAAAACAGAAAACGTTTCGATAGAAACTACGCCGGCCCAGAGGGAAAGCGTATTCTGGCAAAAGACGCCTTCAGAAAACGATTCGATCAGAAAGACGGAGAGGCTGACAGGCGGGTCCCATCCGTCAGGTTTAAAATTTAAAAGAGGCGGGTCGGGGCTCGCTGGTGCCCGAGGGCCGCGGTGGTCGCCGGCGGCGATCCACGGCGAGGTGGGGAGATCGGAGGTTACCTCCGTGCTCAGGGTGCCATTCCGCGTTGGATGGTGGTCGAGGTGGCCGCCGGGAAGCACCACGTCGGCGGTGGCCCCTGCTCCGGCGGACGGCGGTTCGGGCGTGGATGGAGGTCGCCGGAGAGAGCTGCACAGATCAAATTGAGGAGGGGGTCAAGGATCTGGTAGCTATAGAGGGCGATGGACGGAGTTTGGGCGCCGGAGACGGCCTCACCGGAGCGAATCGAGCTAGAGGCCGAGGCGGAGCGGGGTGGCCGGAGTCGGGGGAGGAGACCTCCTCGAGGTCCTCCCAGTGACCTGGCAGGGTGTTGGTGGAGTGTAGGGGTGGTGCGTGCTCGCGGAAGGGCTCGGGGTCTCCTTTTATAGGCGATCCGAGGCGGTGGCCGAGAACGGCGTTCTCCGGCGAGTGATTACGGTGGTGCAGTGCTTGGTCGGGGGAGTTTAGGAGTTGAGCACCGCCGTGGAGGTTCGCGGAGTCCATTTTGGAGCCAACGGCGTTGGTTTAAGCTTGCTGAGGTGGAGCTCGACGAAACGGGACGGTGCGGGTCCATCGGCGGCAGAGAGCACGCTCTGTGCGTGCCGCGCCACGACGGCTGTGCTGCATGCGTGCACTGGCGTGGAGGTGGACACGCGGAGCCATCAGCGGGGCTGTGCGGCGCGGAACGGCGTTGAGCCGCCGTTCTGCTCCCTGTTGGTTGCCACGGCGGTTCAGCCGCCGCGGGACACGCCGGCGCGGTCGGGTCAGAGCGCCACCGACGCCAGGAAGAAGCCAAGCGCGCGTGCGGGGCTCTGGACACGCAGACCAGGTGGCGAGCAACGTGCCAAGGGCACTGTGTGCGCGTGACTGAAGATGATATGAAGAAATCAACACTGAAGACTGAAATTGCTGAATGTGTTTGAACAGTGCATGCAAGGTGTTCGACAGAATGATCCAGGCATGTAGAGATTTTTCCTTGGGCTGATTTTTGGTGGAGTGACTTCTCATTGCTCTAGTAGGCTGCCTGATTTTTGGTGGAATTTTTGGAGAAGTGTAGATATGAATTTCACCAAATTTGACAAATCTGGTCCAAACTTGCAGGGAGTGTAAGTTGAAAATTTTGAAAATAAGATGAGTGGATCAAGATGGTTCTGGGTTGTGGGTGCAAAGGACTAGCCAGTAGAGTTGGTTTGAAGTCAAATCTCAAATGGAAAAGGGTACTTGCTTTGAAAATCCAACAGGCTCAAAATAATTGACAGAAAATATTTGAGAGATAAAAATAAAATCCAAAACTTGTTTGGATGAGTTGGGATAGGGAATTTGAGTTGTTGACAAGGAGGGGTGGAGATGTTGGAGTGGTATTGCCTCATGGTCAAGGTACAAGGTCATGGATGGTTTTCAATAGAATGAAAATCCCAAATCTTTTTCATAGAGTTTTTCTTAAAAAGAAAACTCCAATAAGAATCTGAGAAGGGAAACAATAGAGAGAAGGAGTTTTTAAGAAGGTCAAACCCAGGGCTTGAAGGAGAAAACATAAAAACCCTAGTCAAGGAAAAGGAAATTTTAAGAAGGTTGTTTTACTGAAAGCCTCAAATTTCAAGGAAAAATCCAGCAAGGATTTTGCAAAAACCCAAATGAAATTTTTGGAGTGTCACAATACCTACCCCCTTAGAAAAAATCTCGTCCCCGAGATTTCAGTTGATCCTTAAATAAGTGTGGATGCTCTGCTCGAAGAAAATCCTCTCTTTCCCATGTTGCTTCACTCTCGGTGGGATTACTCCACTGAACTTTGAAAAATTTGACGGTTTTCTGTCGGGTCCTCCTTTCAGACTCCTCTAATATCTTTACTGGGTGTTCCCGATAAGTGAGGTCTGGCTGCACGTCTATGTTCTCATGGGATACTTGTTTCTCTGGGTTGCTCACGCATTTCCTCAATTGCGATACGTGGAACACGTTGTGGATATCTCACAGTTCCTCAGGTAGGTCTAGTTGGTATGCCACTGCGCCCTTCCGTGCCAATATACCGAATGGCCCGATGAATCTTGGCGCTAGCTTTCCCTTAATTTCGAATCGTTGCAACCCCCTCATAGGTGACACTCGTAGGTACACGAATTCACCTGGTTCGAAGTTGACCCCACGATGTTTCTGATCGTAATAACTCTTTTGTCGGCTTTGGGCGGTCTTGAGTCGATCTCTGATTAACTGGACCTTTTCCTCGGCTTCCTTGAGCATGTCTGGGCCGAAGATACGGCTGTCTCCGGTCTCTGACCAATTTAACGGGGTACGACATCTTCGCCCATACAAGGCTTCAAATGGTGCCATTTGCAGGCTGGCCTGATGACTGTTGTTGTACGCGAACTCGGCGTATGGCAGGCTGTCTTCCCAACTGGCTCCGTAGGTGAGGACACATGCTCTCAGCATGTCCTCTAAAATCTGGTTTACCCGTTCTGTTTGTCCATCTGTCTGCGGGTGGTATGCTGTGCTGAAGGCTAGTTGAGTTCCTAGAGCCTGTTGTAACTGCTCCCAGAATCTTGAGACGAACTGTGTTCCTCTGTCGGATATTATAGTCTTCTGGACACCGTGCAGACAAACTATGCGAGAGAGATATATTTTGGCAAGCTTCTGAGTGGTGTGGGTCATCTTTACTGGAATGAAATGTGCCACCTTAGTCAATCTGTCGGTGATAACCCATATGGCACCATTCCCGTGTCGTGATCGAGGTAGTCCGACAATGAAATCCATCCCTATTTCATCCCATTTCCACTCAGGTATTTTATTTGGTTGCAGTAGTCCAGCTGGTCTCTGATGTTCGGCCTTTATACGTTGACAAGAGTCGCAGCATGCAATGAAGGTGGCTATGTCCCTTTTCATACCGTGCCACCAAAATCCTTCTTGGATATCCTTATACATCTTGGTTCCTCCAGGGTGGATCGAATATGGAGCGGTGTGGGCTTCAGCTAGAATCTGCCGTCTGAGGTCTTCTACGTCCGGTACGCAGAGTCTGTTTCCGTACCATAGTGTCCCTTCTTCGTCTATGATGAATTCCGAGGCCTTGCCCATACTCACCTTTCTTTTGATACCTTCAATGCTGGGGTGACCGGGCTGGGCTTCTTTGATTCTTGTCACAAGGTTGGGCTGTATCTCCAAGTTTGTTATGGTGCCTTCTGCTATTATCAACAAGTTGAGTCTGGCAAATTCCTGTTGGAATTCGGGTCTTAAGTTGGGCAGATTGTTGTTGTTGGCGCTGGGGTTCCGACTAAGAGCATCGGCTACTACATTTGCTTTTCCAGGATGATAGTGGATTCCGACATCATAATCCTTTACTAGCTCCAACCAGCGTCGTTGCCTTAAATTCAGCTCTGGCTGTGTGAAAATATATTTGAGACTTTTATGGTCCGTATATATTTCACATCGATTTCCAAGTAGGAAGTGCCTCCATTCCTTGAGTGCATGAATAACTGCTGCCATTTCTAAGTCATGAGTGGGATAGTTTTCCTCATGCTTGCGAAGTTGCCTTGAAGCGTATGCGACAACCTTGCCTTCTTGCATTAATACGCATCCGAGTCCCTTCCTGGACGCGTCACAAAATACTTCAAAATTCTTGCGTATGTCCGGCACAATCAATACTGGTGCTGTTGTTAATTTCCGTTTTAGCTCTTGGAAACTTTTCTCACAGGCTTCTGTCCATTCAAATTTCTTATCTTTCTTGAGCAATTGCGTCATTGGCTTGGCTATGGTGGAGAATCCTTCAATAAATCTGCGGTAATATCCTGCCATTCCCAAGAAACTCCGTATGTCCGTTACACTGGCTGGTGACTTCCAGCCAAGTACGGCCTTGACTTTCTCTGGGTCCACGGCGATCCCGTCTTGGGTTAGCACGTGGCCTAGAAAGCCTACTTGCCTTAACCAAAATTCACACTTGCTGAACTTGGCGTACAATTGGTGTTTCCTGAGTTCTCCTAGTACAATTCTGAGATGTTCAGCGTGTTCTTCTGGTGTCTTGGAGTATACTAAAATATCGTCGATGAATACCACAACGAACTTGTCCATAAACTTCATAAATACTTTGTTCATGAGGTGAACAAAATATGCAGGGGCATTTGTTAATCCAAAAGGCATTACTGTGAACTCATACAGTCCATATCTAGAGGTGAAGGCTGTCTTGGGGATATCTTCTGTTCACACTTTTAATTGATGGTATCCTGACCTTAGGTCGATTTTTGAGAATACCTTGGCCTTAGCGAGTTGATCGAATAAATCATTTATTCTTGGCATCGGGTATTTGTTCTTGATTGTGACCATGTTGAGTGCTCGGTAGTCAATACACAATCGCAGTGTTCCATCTTTCTTTCTGGCAAACAAAATTGGTGATCCCCATGGTGAGGAACTGGCTCGAATGTATCCCTTGTCAAGCAATTCCTTTATTTGTTTCTTTAGTTCAACCAACTCGGATGGTGCCATTCTGTATGGTTTCTTGTATATGGGGGTGGTTCCCGGTGCTAGCTCAATTCTGAACTCTATCTCTCGGTCGGGTGGCATGCCTGGTAGCTCTTCGGGAAATACGTCTGGAAATTCATGTACTACTGGAACCTTGTTTAATTCAAAAATGTCCACCTTGTTCAGTCTTGGTTGTCTGGGCATTTCCCTTTCTTTGGCGGATACTCTTATTGTCTTACCATGGTGGTGTGTGAGAATCACGGTCCGATTGAAACAATCAATGAAACCTTTGTTGGTGGTTAACCAGTCCATCCCTAGGATGACATCTAGTCCTTTATTTTCCAACACAATGAGATTGGCGTGAAACTTCAGTCCTTTGAACTCAATAATCACATCCTGACAGTAATTCTGAGTAACTTGCTGAATTCCAGGGGACTTGATGATCATGGATTTCTCCAAAGGAAGCATCGAAAAATTATTTTGCGAAGCAAAACTTTTCGAAATAAAAGAGTGAGAAGCTCCAGAATCAAACAAAACCGTTGCAGGTATTGTGTTGACAGGGAACGTACCGAGTACGATATCTGGAGCATTTTGTGCCTCCTCTTTGGTCACGTGGTTCAGATGACCTTTCCTGTGGTTATTGTTGGGATTGAAGTTGTTTCGCTTGGGCGCTGAATTATTGTTGCCGTTGTTTGGCTTTGGTGCTGAGCTTCTTGGCTTGGGACACTGCTTGGCATAGTGTCCTTCTTCTCCACAGGCGTAACAAGTAACACCTGGGCGATAGGTGAACTCCTTGTCCCTAGCATGAAAATTCCTGGTTGGGCGTGAGACGTTGGATGATGATTTGTGCGTCCCACCCTTCTGAAAATCGGTCTTACTTCGGTGATTGCGAGCATGGTTAGTCTGGTCCCTTTTTCGCTTGCGGATATCATCCAAACTGCGTCTTTCATTTTCCAGAGTAATGGCTTTATCCACCAGCGTCTTAAAATCTGGGAAAGTGTGTATGACCAGTTGGCATTTAAGCGCGGGTGCTAGGCCGTCAAGGAACTTCTCCATTTTCTTGCTTTCAGTCATACGCTCTTCGTTGGCGTAGCGGGATAATAGAGTAAATTGGCTGTTGTAATCTGACACTGTCATGTTCCTTTGCTTGAGGTCATCGAACTCTCTTTTCTTGATTTTCATAATACTCTTAGGAATATGCGCGCCACGGAAACCTTCCTTGAAATCATCCCATGTTATATCATTTTCGTTGGGATGCATGTGCAGAAAATTTTCCCACCAGGATGCGGCTGCTCCCGTGAGATAATGCGGTGCGTACAGTACCTTTTCTGGGTCTGAGCATCTTGCAATAATTAACTTTCTCTCCATATCGCGAAGCCAGTCTTCGGCCTCAAGTGGCTTGTCAGTATGAGAAAATGTTGGGGGACGTGTCTTCTGTAGCTCAGATAGCTTGGAATGCTGCGGATACTGCCCATGGTGATTTCCCATGTTAATGACTTGGTTCATCATTTCCCGATGTTGTTGTTGACTCTGTTCATAAAGGCGGCACATTTGGGAAAGTGCCGTTTCACTGTCCTGTTGACTTGTCTGACCTCGAGTAAAATTGTTGCCTGATTGAGTATTATAGTGTTGACTTGACTGCCCTCGTGCAAAGTTGTTGTCCGGTTGGTTGCCATAATCTTCCTCTGGTGGAGTGGGCATGGAGCGAGTCCAAGGACGAGACATTTTTCACTCTGGGGATGTATTTATAACACCATAAGAAAAAATGGAAGGGTTGCAAAGATAAAACCCAAAATGCACGAGGTTGACAAATAAAATTTTTAAAACCAAGATACTCAAGGGAAAACAAATTGATTTGCGCATAGAGAAGGACTGCATCATTACGCATCTTACACGCGGCGATAATTATACAATACATCACTCAGGATATGCGTACATAATCCTGACATGTTATTTAGGCTAGTGCACTTCTCCAGATTCTACATGATGCGCAAACAAGCTACTTCTCACAACCTCTTACATGGCGATGCAACGCATGGCGGCTACGCGTACTCAGTCGGAGATGTTGATGACGTCCTTGGCCCTGCCAAGGGTGAGGCGTAGCGAAGCCGGGGACTCGACCTCCTCGCTGATCGGCTCCATGCGAGTAGTACTGCGCCGAGTAGATGGAGCGGGTGCCAGGGGCGGAACGACACGGATTGGAGTTGGTGCGAGTGGCGGAGCAGTGCGCGCTGGAGTGGGCGCAATGACCTGGTTGAACTCCTCGGTGGTAGGCAGGCGACGAGCAGGAGCATGGGATGCAGAGGACGAGACGAAAGTCAGTGGCGGTGCGGTGGGCAGGAGCTCCCTCCTGTTGGCGGCACAACCGTGGACTGAGTCCATGCGGGCGGCCACAAAGTCATCCACCAAGTTGTCGAAGGCTGCCTCCAAGGCCCGGAGATACTCAATAAGCATCTCAAAAGCCTCGTCCCGTTCTCCTCTGTGGCAGGAGAATGCGTAGTGACAGGTGTAGGGCACATGTCAAGGTAGATAGCGGTAGCGACGAGCCTTCATTGCGGGAAGGACATCCCTGAGACGAGCTATTGCCTCGCGGGCTGCCATCTGGATGGCATGCTTCTCCGAAGGCATGGCTCTCCCCAAGAATCGGAAGCGGCATAGATCACCATGCCCTCCCTTGAACTGCACTGCGGCCTGGTGCATAGTCAGACTGTCGTTGACTCTGTGCTGACAGAGAGTGACGATTGGGCGCACAGACGGCCCCATCGCGACCTGAACGACGAAGGAGAGAAGCTTGACGAACCCACCGGGTACGTTGGCGAAGGTCTGAGACTCGCAGCTGCGGTCGGCCATCTACAAAAGTAGGCAAAAATCCTGAATGGTCAGATCATAAATATATGCTGACTGTCAGAAAAATGACTACTATTGTAAAAGCATGAATAAGCTCTATCATGCTCATAACCGATTAGCGATCGCACCTAGTGGCTTCCTACAGTCAGCCTGGCTCTGGTACCAAGCTTGTCACGACCGGTTTTCCCAGAAACCAATCTTTAGAACCCAGTTTGAGATAAAACCTCCTCACTGGCAGACAAACTTTTGATACAATAAGCCAGTAGCATAAATATATTACAGGGTTGAGCTGACGATGCTCAACAGTTTATTACAAACGTGCCAATAATTATACATAAAGGCGAATAATGAAACAAGGGAGTGGTGGCATACTACTGACTCGCAAATATGGTAGAGGTGGAGTAACACAGTGGGAGTGGTTATGGGATTCTCAAACTAACATCCCATCGAGCGTCGAGGTGAAGCTCGAAGAATTTTCTAGGGTAGCGGAAGCGGATACGAAACAGTGACCAACTCCCAGGTTGCACGAGACTGACTGGGACTCCTCTAGGCGTCGGATTCGCTATCGAACTCTTCATCCATGAGATCACCTTCGTCAGCATCTGGCCAAATCAACAAGCCAGTGAGTACTTTTGAAAGTACTCGCAAGACAGTTCAGACATAAAATATAACAAATGCCAACATGAGATACATGGATAAATAACCAGTACGATCAGACATTGAAGTGATAATGCTGGGTGCCAAACGAGTGTCTGAAAGACTCCTCGAGCGGAAAATACGGAATAATAATACTGGTGCCAAACGAGTGTCTGAAAGACTCCTCGAGCGGAAAATGCGGAATAATAATACTGGTGCCAAACGAGTGTCTGAAAGACTCCTCGAGCGGAAAATGCGAAATAATAATGCCACAATCGGGCGTCTGAGCGACACCACATAAAGGGCTTTAAAAGAAATGCCACAGTCGGGCGTCTGAGCGACACCACATAAAGGGCTTTAAAAGAAATGCCACAGTCGGGCGTCTGAGCGACACCACATAAAGGGCTTTAAAAGAAATGCCACAGTCGGGCGTCTGAGCGACACCACATAAAGGGCTTTTAACTGATAAGGAAATAATATACTCATCATAAGTATAATCAACTCATGGAATTAAACGGGTTAGTCCATCCACAAGAATAAACATTTAACCGGTCTTAGAGCTCATGCGTCCCACCGGGAAAGCTGTCACCAAACTGGCACATGACTGTTAGCAGGGAACTTGGAAATAGATAAGATGATTTAAGGATATAGAGCTTTGCAGAGTTTGTACCAAAAATTTCCCACAGTCGACGGATTTCCGTAGTCCCTAGGACTAGTTCCGTTACGGTATTTCAGAAGAAAACACAGCAATCTAGCACACACCCATCCAACTCTTCGATGCCAGGAATCACCCTCAACATCGTCCAAGAAAAACTATTGAGACGGGGAGATCACAATCTCGAATAGCATGGGATCAAATTTATATACGCGCGCTCTAAGGGGTGCCCCCCTCTCGGTCCCAACCAGAAACACCCATGCCCCCTGACCGGATGCCTGGCTTTAATCCAGGGCCATGGAACCAGCATCCCGGCCTCTCCTTTTTGGTGTGTACCAAGAAAGCGGTTTGCGACTTACTAAACCATATCCCTTTCGGGAAACATGTGGTAGTACAGGGAAAGGGAATGGATATGAACCAACCGATACGGGTTGGTGCTGAAGATAACTTACATGGCCTAAGACTGGCATGCTACAACACTGCCATCTTACCCATCTTCATGCCAACACATGGCCTTACATACTCACGTCCCTCGACGTGTGAAATCATCGGGCTTACTTGCTCCAACAATGCATAATGAACGGTTCATCGGTATGCTCCACGCATGCCATGAAACTATCTACATGTAACCATGCCAATACACTCATCATATCAAAAGTTCGAACATGCTTGCCTGGTTCAGAGTAGTCGGAGCCTAGCTCGGTGAAGTTCGCGGTCCCGCCACCTCCGTCGGTATCTACGGTACAGAGAAAACATACGCGCTAACGTGAATACCGAGAGGTGCAGAAACAATATTGCAAATAATTTTCAAATAAATCTGATAAAAAACTAGACAAAATTTTGAAGAGAACAGAAAAAGAATCACTCAAAAATATGCTTCTGATAAAAAGTTATAAGGGTTTTTGCCCAGGGACTCATCTGTAATGAAACAGAAACTTCCCAGGGTTTTTATTATAAAAACAGAAAACGTTTTGATAGAAACTACGCCGGCCCAGAGGGAAAGCGTATTCTGGCAAAAGACGCCTTCAGAAAACGATTCGATCAGAAAGACGGAGAGGCTGACAGGCGGGTCCCATCCGTCAGGTTTAAAATTTAAAAGAGGCGGGTCGGGGCTCGCTGGCGCCCGAGGGCCGCGGTGGTCGCCGGCGGCGATCCACGGCGAGGTGGGGAGATCGGAGGTTACCTCCGTGCTCAGGGTGCCATTCCGCGTTGGATGGTGGTCGAGGTGGTCGCCGGGAAGCACCACGTCGGCGGTGGCCCCTGCTCCGGCGGACGGCGGTTCGGGCATGGATGGAGGTCGCCGGAGAGAGCTGCACAGATCAAATTGAGGAGGGGGTCAAGGATCTGGTAGCTATAGAGGGCGATGGACGGAGTTTGGGCGCCGGAGACGGCCTCACCGGAGCGAATCGAGCTAGAGGCCGAGGCGGAGCGGGGTGGCCGGAGTCGGGGGAGGAGACCTCCTCGAGGTCCTCCCAGTGACCTGGCAGGGTGTTGGTGGAGTGTAGGGGTGGTGCGTGCTCGCGGAAGGGCTCGGGGTCTCCTTTTATAGGCGATCCGAGGCGGTGGCCGAGAACGGCGTTCTCCGGCGAGTGATTACGGTGGTGCAGTGCTTGGTCGGGGGAGTTTAGGAGTTGAGCACCGTCGTGGAGGTTCGCGGAGTCCATTTTGGAGCCAACGGCGTTGGTTTAAGCTTGCTGAGGTGGAGCTCGACGGAACGGGACGGTGCGGGTCCATCGGCGGCAGAGAGCACGCTCTGTGCATGCCGCGCCACGACGGCTGTGCTGCATGCGTGCGCTGGCGTGGAGGTGGACACACGGAGCCATCAGCGGGGCTGTGCGGCGCGGAACGGCGTTGAGCCGCCGTTCTGCTCCCTGTTGGTTGCCACGGCGGTTCAGCCGCCGCGGGACACGCCGGCGCGGTCGGGTCAGAGCGCCACCGACGCCAGGAAGAAGCCAAGCGCGCGTGCGGGGCTCTGGACACGCAGACCAGGTGGCGAGCAACGTGCCAAGGGCACTGTGTGCGCGTGACTGAAGATGATCTGAAGAAATCAACACTGAAGACTGAAATTGCTGAATGTGTTTGAACAGTGCATGCAAGGTGTTCGACAGAATGATCCAGGCATGTAGAGATTTTTCCTTGGGCTGATTTTTGGTGGAGTGACTTCTCATTGCTCTAGTAGGCTGCCTGATTTTTGGTGGAATTTTTGGAGAAGTGTAGATATGAATTTCACCAAATTTGACAAATCTGGTCCAAACTTGCAGGGAGTGTAAGTTGAAAATTTTGAAAAGAAGATGAGTGGATCAAGATGGTTCTGGGTTGTGGGTGCAAAGGACTAGCCAATAGAGTTGGTTTGAAGTCAAATCTCAAATGGAAAAGGGTACTTGCTTTGAAAATCCAACAGGCTCAAAATAATTGACAGAAAATATTTGAGAGATAAAAATAAAATCCAAAACTTGTTTGGATGAGTTGGGATAGGGAATTTGAGTTGTTGACAAGGAGGGGTGGAGATGTTGGAGTGGTATTGCCTCATGGGCAAGGTACAAGGTCATGGATGGTTTTCAATAGAATGAAAATCCCAAATCTTTTTCATAGAGTTTTTCTTAAAAAGAAAACTCTAATAAGAATCTGAGAAGGGAAACAATAGAGAGAAGGAGTTTTTAAGAAGGTCAAACCCAGGGCTTGAAGGAGAAAATAGAAAAACCCTAGTCAAGGAAAAGGAAATTTTAAGAAGGTTGTTTTACTGAAAGCCTCAAATTTCAAGGAAAAATCCAGCAAGGATTTTGCAAAAACCCAAATGAAATTTTTGGAGTGTCACAGTAATAGTAGTAGATGCAAAATTGTTTCGGTCTACTTGTTACGGACTTGATGCCTATATACATGATCATGCCTAGATATTGTCATAACTATGCTCAATTCTGTCAATTACTCAACAGTAATTTGTTCACCCACCACAGAATACTTATGCTCTCGAGAGAAGCCACTAGTGAAACCTATGGCCCCCGGGTCTATTCTCATCATATCAATCTCCATCACTTTAATCTTGCTTTGCTTTTTTACTTTTCACTTTGCATCTTTATACTAAAAATACTAAAAATATTATCTCTATCAGATCTCACTCTCGTAAGTGACCGTGAAGGGATTGACAACCCCTAATCGCATTGGTTGCGAGTAGGTATCGTTTTGTGCAGGTACGAGGGACTTGAGCGTGGCCTCCTACTGGATTGATACCTTATTTCTCAAAAATTGAGGGAAATACTTACGCTACTCTGCTGCATCATCCTCTCCTCTTCGGGGAAAACCAACGCAAGCTCAAGAGGTAGCAAGACATAATGGATGCGCTTCAGGTGCTCCGCCTTGCTTTCAGGGCAGCCGCAGTGGCGTAGCCCGCCAGCGCCGACGCCCTTGAGCCCAAGGGGGCTGCACCGCTAAAAAGAAGCAGCTGTTCACCCAAGACAAGGCGGAAACCAAGCAGGTGCCGATCGACGAGGACGGATCTACTGACGCCACCTTCACCATAGGAGCCAACCTCGAGCCCGAGCAGGAGAAGGCCCTGGTCAGGTTCCTGCGCGCGAACAAGAAGGTGTTCGCGTGGGAACCTGATCAGTTAGGAGGGGTCCCGAGGAGTGTGATTGAGTATCACCTCAACGTGTGCCCCAATGTGCGCCCCGTGAAGCAAAAGGCGAGGCGACAGTCAGCTGAGAAACAAGCTTTCATCATTCAGGAGACCAAGAAACTGGAAGCGGCAAGAGTTATCCGCGAAGTCCGCTACCCTGATTGGCTGGCTAATCCGGTCGTCGTGCCAAAAAAGGAAGGAAAGGAGCGCATGTATGTCGACTTCACCAACCTCAACAAAGCCTGCCCGCATGATCCATTTCCGCTCCCCCGCATCGACCAGATAGTCGACTACACTGCAGAGTGTGACCTATTGTGCTTCCTGGATGCCTTTTCAGGCTATCACCAGATCAAGATATGGCAGTGGAAGATGTGGAGAAGACGGCTTTCCTGACCCCATGCGGAGTGTACAGCTATACGTGCATGCCATTTGGGTTGCGCAACGCAGGCGCGACTTTTCAGCGGCTGATGCACATCGCCTTAGGATGGCAGCTCGGGAGGAACGCTGGAGCTTACGTCGACAACATTGTGGTGAAGTCTTAGGAGGCAAAAACCCTAATACAGGACCTGGAAGAAACCTTTGCGAGCCTCAATGAAGTGGACCTGCGGCTCAACCCGGAGAAGTGCGTGTTTGGAGTCCCCTCAGGCAAGCTTCTGGGTTTCCTCGTGTCCCACAGGGGCATCGAGGCCAACCCGGAGAAGGTCAAGGCGGTTGAGGACATGAGCCCGCCAAGGACCCTCAGGGAAATGCAGAAGCTCACCGGGCGTGTAACCGCGCTGGGGCGCTTCATCTCCAAGCTGGGGGAACGAGCGCTGCCCTTCTTCAAGCTGATGAAGAAGAAATACCCCTTTGAATGGACTGAAGAGTTTGACAAGGCATTCCAAGATCTCAAGAGGTACCTTACCAGCCCACCAGTGATGGTAGCTCCGCGCCCATAGGAGCCCCTGGTGCTCTACCTTGCGGCCACCCCTACTCCGCTAGCGCAGCACTGGTGGAGGTTAGGGAAGAGTGGCGAGCCAAGGCCACATCGCCCGCCCGGACTGAAACAGAGGAAAGCCAGGAGGGCCTCGCGAGGACCACAACCGCAGCTGGAAAGGAACAACCGCATCAGGAGAGCACACCTGGGGCAGTAGAGGCCCCTTCAGGCGACCAGGCAGTGGGGGCTCCGTCGCCTCAGGAGACGCCTCGACCTCAGGAGGACGCAAGCTGCGCCAGCACCCTCAACCTCGTCGAGCATCCCGTGTACTTCGTCAGCACGGTGCTACGGGACGCAAGGGCACGGTACCCCATGCCTCAAAAACTCCTCCTCACGCTGTTGGTGGCCTCACGCAAGCTGCAGCATTGTTTCCAAGGCCATCCCATTAAAGTCGTCTCAGCATACCCCTTGGAGAGGGTACTCAGGAGCCCCAACTCAGCTGGGAGGGTCGCCGAATGGAACATTGAACTGCAGGCGTTTCAGCTGGAATTCAGTACGACCAGAGTCATCAAGGGAGCCGCACTGGCGGATTTCATGGCAGAGTGGACAGAAGCACCGGGCCTCGAGGCAGGCGAGGACCGATCACTTTCCCCGAGAAGCGAAGCACCTGACGGCTGGATCATGTACTTCGACGGGGCGTTCTCCCGTCACGGCACGGGAGCTGGCGCGGTGCTCGTGTCCCCTACCCAGGACAAGCTCTACTACGCCGTACAACTCTGCTTCCAGCACGAAGAAAAGGTCTCCAACAACATAGCAGAGTACGAAGGCCTGATAACAGACTTGAGAGCCGCAATCTCCTTGGGGTGAAGCTCCTCACCATCAGAGGCGATTCACAGCTCCTCGTCAACTTCTCCAACAAGATATACGAGCCAAAGGACGAGCACCTGGAAGCCAACCTCGCCGAGGTTCGCAAGATGGAGAAACAGTTCTGGGGGCTGGAGTTGCAGCATGTGCCTCGCCGCACCAATCAGGAGGCTGACAACATCGCCAGAAGGGCATCCAAGCAGCTGCCTCAGGAGCCTGGCATCTTCGAGGAGCGGCTCTTCAAGCCCTTGGCGGTGCCATCACTGTCAAGCACGGCGCAACCAAGGGAGGAGCTCCCTCAGCCACCTGCCTTAGGAGCTCCTGTAGGATCGGAAGTATGTCTAGAGGGGGGTGATTAGACTAGTTGACCAAATAAAAACTTAACCTTTTCCCAATTTTAGAAGTCACCTTGCAAGCCAACACACACAATAGCCCAAACGGCTGGGTTATGTCCAAGAATATGCATTTTCATTTTATGCTTCCAACTAGCAAAGTTAGTACCATCAAAGTTAGGACCTCTACGGTTATAATTTCCCTCACTAGATGCCATACTCTTCTAGGTTGTGAAACCAAGGCTATGACCACCAAAAGCTATTGAAATCAAAGCAAATGGAGACCAAAGCTCTAATACCACTTGTAGGATCGGAAGTATGTCTAGAGGGGGGTGATTAGACTACTTGACCAAATAAAAACTTAACCTTTTCCCAATTTTAGTTCTTGGCAGATTTTAGCAACTTTAGGACAAGTCAAGAAATCATCACACAATTCAAGCAAGCATGCAAAGAGTATATAGGCAGCGGAGAGTAAAGCATGCAACTTGCAAGAATGTAAAGGGAAGGGTTTGGAGAATTCAAACGCTATTGGAGACACGGATGTTTTTCCCGTGGTTCGGATAGGTGGTGCTATCCTACATCCGCGTTAGTGGAGACTTCAACCCACGAAGGGTAACAGTTGTGCGAGTCCACGGAGGGCTCCACCCATGAAGGGTCCACGAAGAAGCAACCTTGTCTATCCCACCATGGCCATCGCCCACGAAGGACTTGCCTCACTAGCGGTAGATCTTCACGAAGTAGGCGATCTCCTTGCCCTTACAAACTCCTTGGTTCAACTCCACAGTCTTGTCGGAGGCTCCCAAGTGACACCTAGCCAATCTAGGAGACACCACTCTCCAAGAAGTAACAAATGGTGTGTTGATGATGAACTCCTTGCTCTTGTGCTTCAAATGATAGTCTCCCCAACACTCAACTTTCTCTCACAGGATTTGGATTTGGTGGAAAGAAGATTTGAGTGGAAAGCAACTTGGGGAAGGCTAGAGATCAAGATTCATATGGTAGGAATGGAATATCTTGGCCTCAACACAAGGGTAGGTGGTTCTCTCTCAGAACATATGAGTTGGAAGTGTAGATATGTTCTGATGGCTCTCTCCACGAATGAAGAGGAGGTGGATGGGTATATATAGCCTCCACTTAAAATCCAACCGTTACACACAATTTACTAATCTCGGTGGGACCGAATCAACAAACTCGGTCGGACCGAAAAGGTAAACCTAGTGACCGTTAGAGTTTTTCGGTGGGACTGACATGCATCTCGGTAGGACTGATATGGTTAGGGTTTGGGCATAACGTAATCTCGGTGAGACCGATTACACAAACTCGGTGAGACCGATTTGGTAATTAGCTAACCAGAGAGTTGGTCAGGCAAACTCGGTGGGACCGATTTGCTCTTTCGGTGAGACCGAAAAGTTACAAAAGGGAAACAGAGAGTTTGCATTGCAATCTCGGTGGGACCGATCCGCTCTTTCGGTGAGACCGAAAAGTTACGAAAAGGAAACAGAGAGACTGCAATCCCATCTCGGTGAGACCGAGATCCCTATTGGTGAAACCGATTTGCTAGGGTTTTGGCAGTGGCTTATGACATATGAAGACTCGGTGGCGCCGGATAGAAAGAATCGGTATGACCGAGTTTGGCTTAGGGTTTAGGTCATATGTGGATATGGGAAAGTAGTTGAGGATTTTGGAGCATATCATTAAGCACATAAGGCAAAGAGCTCATTAAGCAACACCTCATCCCTCCTTGATAGTATTGGCTTTTCCTATGGACTCAATGTGATCTTGGATCACTAAAATGTAAAATGAAGAGTCTTGAGCTTTTGAGCTTGAGCCAATCCTTTGTCCTTAGTATTTTGAGGGTTCCACTTTCACCATTCATGCCATGCCAATCATTGAGCTTTCCTGAAATAGTTATCTTGGAATATCATTAGCTCAATGAGCTATATGTTGTTATGAATTACCAAAACCACCTAGGGATAGTTACACTTTCAATCTCCCCCTTTTTGGTAATTGATGACAACATATAGATCAAAGCTTCGACAAATGATAATAAGAATGAATTACATCGTCGCTTTGAGAAGTATGTGATAAGTAAGAGCTCCCCCTAAATTTGTGCATATTTAAAATTTGCTTTGGACTGCAAATGCACAAGAAGTTAGAATTATGGGTTACTCTTCCATGTCACATACATCTTGGTGGAGCGCTCAAAATGATTAATAATGAAATACATGCACTCATCACCAAGGCAAAGTGAATGATCACATAAGATATATAAGATATATAAAGCATGCATAAGTGTAGCTTATGATCAAACACTTGATCATCAATGTCTCACAAGCATATCAAAGTAACTCAACCAAAAGAAAACAATGTTTGAATAACCACCAAATAAAGCAAGAGAGAATAAAAGCAACACTCTCTCTCGAAGCCTATGATCTATACATTTTTCTCCCCCTTTGGCAACAAGTTACCAAAAAGTTCCTAGAAAATGCATAGTGCTAGATCGACACTTAGGCTTGATCTTCAGGTGGTGGTGGAGTCTGGATCACTCCAAGGACGAAGGCTTCCGTAGATGCTGTTGGAGTTGGAGTTGAAGTGGATGCTAGAGCAGGTTGGGTTGGTGCTGCGGCTGGTGCTGAGGCGGTTGCTCTTGTGTCAGGAACTGGCACTGCAGACGACCTTGGACCTCGTGGCACTCTGGCAAATGCATCTGTGGTTGTCTTCCCTCTCCTCTCCTGCATGTCATCTTGGAGTTGCTCCACTGCAGTTTGAATCTCTGTCAGCTTGATATCCAAGTCATAGAACTTCTGTTCTACGATTCTCTCTAAGCTTGCCTGGTTCTGAGTTAGGTTGGCCAAACCTTTCTCAATCCGCAGGGTGGATGCAATCAGGTAACTAAGCTGCTCTTGCTTGGTTTTCAAGAAGTATTCAGATGCCTCCTCTTGAGTTGGCATCCTTGCAGCTTTCTGCTTCCTTGCCTTCTCCTTCTGTGCTTGTGCATGGGCTGAAGATGGTTCATCTTTGTTCATCACAACCTCATTGTCTTCAAAATCAGGATGAATAGGCAGATGTTCCTTATCCAAAAGATATATGCCAGTGCCCATCTTGGAGTTGATCAGTTCCTGGATCTGAGGGGCATATCCACAGCTCCTCTTCTGGTCTGCTGCAGTCCTCTTGATTGTTTCTACCATAAGGCTCATGACTTTGAACTTCTGAGGCACATCAAAGATATGAAGCAAATTGATTGCATGGCCTCTGATCATCTTGTGATCACCTGACTTGGGCAACAGAGTGTGCCTTAAGATCCAATTGATGGTTGGCAATCCTGACAGAAGATAGTGTATAGATCCATACTTGAAAGTTTCAAGTGCCTTGTCAGGGATCTCTTTGTACATGTTGATCATGGAGTTGTGGTCCATCTTGTTCTTGGAATAGACATCCAAGTCATCTTCATTTTCCTCTGGGGCATTGATCAACTTTGCCCATTCCTCAACAGTTGAGTGGTACCTTGTACCTTCAGACATCCATGTGATCCTTCCATCTGGGTAAAAGTGTGCTGTGGAGTAGAACTGCATGATAAGTTCCTCATTCCACTTTGTGAGCTTTTGCCCAACAAAGTCTGCTACTCCACACGCCTTAAAGCTGTCCTGCACTCCAGGGTAGTGCTCTTCGTTGTCCTTGATGTATTGCCAATCGACCCATCTCATGTCACATACAATGGGCTTCTTGTCTAACAAGACTGTCTCATAGAAGTCCTGCTGTTCCTTAGTATGGAACCTGTAGTCTACAACAGTCCTTCTCCTGGTAGCATAGGGATCCTCTGCTCTCCATTTTCTCAATCCAGTGTCTCTTCTGATTTTCATATCCTCAGCCACAGGATGAGCATCATTGTGGTCTGGGATCTTGGGCTTCAACTTTCTCAGCACTTGGCCTTCCTCTTCTTCTGCAGGTTCAGGCACTGGGGCCTTGTTTTTCTCAGCAGCTGGGATGCTCCTAGTATTCCTCTTTGGTTTTGGCTTTGGAGCTGGCTTGGCCTTGGAGGCAGACTTGGGGGCTTCCTTTGGCTTAGATGCAGCTGCTCCTGATCTAATGGCATCACCCATCAGCTTGGGTGCCTTAGGTGCTGGTGCAGCACCTTCCTCTTCTTCTTCTTCTTCTTCATCAGAAGAATGCTGTTCAAATTCAGCCATGGGATCTACTTTCTTGCACCATCTGCCTCTTTTCCTTTCTTTCTTTGTTTCAGCTGCAACTGGCTCTTTGGGTGCAGGCTTCTCAGGAATCTTTGTTGAGGCTCTGGCCTTTGGCATGGGCTGCCTGCCTGCTGGCCTTTTGACCTTTAAGCCTGGCTTGATGGCTGCAGCTGAGCCATATTCTTTCTTCAGCACAACTCTCTTGGAAGTTGCCTCTTCCTCTGCCACATAATCTTCATCCTCTGAGTCTGAAGTTCTCTTCTTTCTCTGTCTTGTGGCAGCTTTTGGCAGATTGCTAGGGGTGCTCCTGCTGCCATCATCTGAGGAACTGGAGGGACTAGTGCCCTCACTCATGTGCACAAGCTGCTCTGACTGATTCTGACTATCACTTTGATCTGACATGATGAACAAGCTGACTGCTGACTGCTGACCCTTGTGAATAGTTTATAGATGAGGTAGAGTGGATGAGCATCACAAAATGCAGAGATTTTTGCAAAAAGAATGATTCAAAAACTTAGTTTTAGTTTCGCACAGAAAGCATCTCGGGTCTACCGATTTTTAAACTCGGTGATACCGAAGCAGTTTTTGGAACCTAAACTAGTGAACTCGGTCAGACCGAGTCACAGTTCGGTGGCACCGAGACTACTAGGGTTTCACAAAGTTCAAAAATCGGTCACACCGATTAGTTACACTCGGTCAGACCGAGTTTCACTTGTGCAATGGCATAGGCCAAATCGGTGGGACCGAGTTTTTCAACTCGGTGGGTCCGAGATGGTTTCGGCGGAAACCTAACCCTAAAATTTTCGAATCAAAACTAATCTACGAGTTCTTTGACTGGATAGAAGTTTATCAAACGTGGCAATAATCATTATGATCACAATGTGCTAGGAATCGGATTGGGGAATAGCACAAAGATCGAGTCCGTACCCTAGTTCGGCGCAGACTCGCTACGGCGGCAACGGCGGGGTTGATTCCCGTTGACGGCGACGGAGACCAGCGAATGGAGGCTGCTGGCGGCGAGGAGACGATCCGGAGACCACGTCGGCAGAGCGAGCTATGGCGCGGGCGAAGAGGTTCGAAGAAATTTCCAAAATTTTGCCCGTGTCTATATATAGCCCGACCCTGTCGGTGTGACCGAGTGGAACAACTCGGTGGCACCGAGATGCAAAACTGTGTACAGTTATTGCAACTCGGTGTGACCGAATAGTTCAAATCGGTTGCACCGAGATTAAAAACTTAGATCAACTTGATGATCTCGGTAGGACCGAAAGTGGGGTAACGGTCAGACCAAAAATCACAAAGAGGTTTTGGAAGTTTAAGTCTATGATGAATCGAGGACTCCGAGTGCTCCTCACACAGAGTGGTTCGAATCTGACTTGATCAATTTTGTGATGTAGCATGAATAGAGTTTGAGACGAGAAAAGCATAGATAGCTAGAGGAGGTTCTTAGGCATTCTTGTCCATCCACTTGGCAAAAGAACAATAAAACCAAACAATCAAAAAAACAAGTGGATGTCCTCAAATGAGTAAAATATGCAACCAACATGCTCACACAATAAAATGGCAATTGAAATATGTGACAAAACATGCACAACCAATTCTAGCATCTATCAAGCAATTGGCGATGACTAGGTCATCTATATATGAGTATCTTGACTTAGGAGTCAAATGAGAACATTTGATCATAGGTCATACTCATCGTTTAAGCTCAAGTGGGATTACCACTTTTACATAAAGCATTGTTGTGTTCACATCATTAGAGTCGCTTTAGCTCAAGTCTTAGAGTAAAGCTCCCCCTAGATGTGATATCCCCCCGAAGAGGGATGAACTAACCTTGGGTTTTGTCGATGATGACTTCATGTAGATGTTGAAGATGTGGATGCTCAATGTTGATGTAGATCACTTGGAGCTATCCTTTTGAGTGAAATGCACTTTCAATACCTACATGGGTTAGTCCCACAAGGAACAAGCAAGTATATCCATAGACATAGAGTGATGCACACACAAGATGATGTCTATGAAAGCTTTTAGGTTACCTTGTCCCTTGACTTACCAACAAGAGGGTTTGTGACTCCTTGAACTAGTGCAAGATGTGGAAGTTGATTGCACTTGTTCTTGCCAAAATGATAAGAGTGAAGTTTGTTGGCGGAGTCACCCTCAAGAACTCTCTAGTTCTTCTTCTTTTGGATCCACACCATCTTGATGGGAATCCTTGGAGTTGTAGTCGTACTTGATGAAGTGGAACTTGAAGTAGTCTTGGGAATCCACTTGACTAAGGTCTTAGGAGCTTCTTCAAATGCATCTATTTCCTCTTGAAGCTTGTCCTTGCCTTTTTGCTTGTAGTCTTGTGGTGGAAGATCATCTTGAGTTTGTGTCCCCTTGAAAGAAGTAGGATCATACTTCTCTTGTTGAGGAACAAACTTTGTCTTGGGGTATTGATCTTCTTCCCACTCAACTCCATTGGCATTGAACTTTCGTTCAAAACCAACACCTTGATTCTTCCGGTGCCTTCCTTGCTTGCGTACAATCTCCTCGAATTGCTTACTTCCGGCAAGGCTTTTGTACACTCCTTTCTCTATGATTTCCTTCAATATGCTATTTTCTTGCTCAAGTGTAACTTGGCTAAGAGAATCATTAGTGGAATCAAGAGAACTGCTAGAAGCAACAATATTGGATTTAACATGATCATTGTTACTACTAGAAGAAGAATCTTTCTTGTTCTTGTTACTAGACTTGACTTGAGGCATGTAAGTGGATAAGAGTAAACGTTTGGCAATGTAACAAGAACTTTTCTTGCGGAGATCATCATTGATTGCCTTTAAAAGCTCATGCTCTTGCTCAAGATTGAGCTTTTCAAAGCGTAACTTCTCATGAGCCCTTAAAAGTTCTCGATGATCTTCGAAGATAGTTTCATGAGCTAACTTAAGAGTGTTTAGTTCTTTAGTTAGAGCCTCAATTTTCTCCTTATTATTGTCATTCATTTTACCATGATTAATTGACGTTTCATCATAGGATTCATCACTAGAGTTGTCAACAAGTAAATCATCATCACCTAACAAGTCATCTTCATCACTATTAAAATCTACATACTCAGGGTGAGTTACCTTAGGACCTTTGGCCATGAAACATCTTCCAATTCCTTCATTTGGTGAATCAAATATGTCGTAGGAGTTGGTTGACACAAGTGCTAGACCGGCAACACCTTCATCTTGAGTATATTCAGAGTCGGAGTGATAACTTCTCTCGGAGTGGTTGTTGGAGTCGGAGCCGGATACCCATTCACCAACATGAGCTTGATGTCTTCGTTTTGTGTAGCTCCTTGATGATTTTTCCTTCCTTTACGAATCCTTGCTTCTCCGTGAGTATCTTCGTTCATAACGATCATCTCTACTCCTTCTCTCTCGTGATGGTGATTCCTCTCTTTTGCTTCTTCTTTTTGGAGAATCTTCTCTTCTTTTGTAGGGAGCCGTACACTCATTGGAATAGTGTCCGGGTCTTCCACAATTGTAGCAGTTTCGCTCTCGACTAGAAGATCTTTTGTCATTGTAGGACCTTGACTTGGAGCTTCTATCTTTGCTTCTACTCTTGTAGAACTTGTTGAAGTTCTTCACCATTAAGCTCAGTTCTTCATTGAAGTTTTGTTTCTCACTTGATGATGCGGGGGCTTCACATGAGGCTTTGTAAGCACCACTTGATTTTTTGTGAAGTTCCTCTTTATCCTTGAGTGACATCTCATGAGCAACAATTCTTCCAATGACTTCCGTTGGCTTGAGATCTTTGTAATTGGGCATCATTTGGATCAATGTGCACACGGTATCATATTTTCCATCCAAGGCTCTTAGGATCTTCTTGATGATGAATCTATCGGTCATCTCTTCACTCCCTAAGCCGACAATCTCATTTGTGATGAGAGCAAGCCTAGAGTACATTTCAGCGGCACCTTCACCATCCTTCATTTTGAACTTGTCAAGTTGACTTTGAAGCACATCCAATTTGGATTCCTTGACGGAGTCGGTACCCTCGTGCATATAAATCAAAGTATCCCAAATTTCCTTTGCATTCTCAAGACGGCTGATTTTGTTGAATTCTTCGGGGCACAATCCGTTGAAGAGAATATCACAAGCTTGAGCGTTGTATTGTAGCATCTTCAACTCATCTGCGGTAGCTTCACGGTTTGGTTCCTTCCCGTCAAAGAAGTCACCTTGCAAGCCAACACACACAATAGCCCAAACGGCTGGGTTATGTCCAAGAATATGCATTTTCATTTTATGCTTCCAACTAGCAAAGTTAGTACCATCAAAGTTAGGACCTCTACGGTTATAATTTCCCTCACTAGATGCCATACTCTTCTAGGTTGTGAAACCAAGGCTATGACCACCAAAAGCTATTGAAATCAAAGCAAATGGAGACCAAAGCTCTAATACCACTTGTAGGATCGGAAGTATGTCTAGAGGGGGGTGATTAGACTACTTGACCAAATAAAAACTTAACCTTTTCCCAATTTTAGTTCTTGGCAGATTTTAGCAACTTTAGGACAAGTCAAGAAATCATCACACAATTCAAGCAAGCATGCAAAGAGTATATAGGCAGCGGAAAGTAAAGCATGCAACTTGCAAGAATGTAAAGGGAAGGGTTTGGAGAATTCAAACGCTATTGGAGACACGGATGTTTTTCCCGTGGTTCGGATAGGTGGTGCTATCCTACATCCGCGTTAGTGGAGACTTCAACCCACGAAGGGTAACAGTTGTGCGAGTCCACGGAGGGCTCCACCCACGAAGGGTCCACGAAGAAGCAACCTTGTCTATCCCACCATGGCCATCGCCCACGAAGGACTTGCCTCACTAGCGGTAGATCTTCACGAAGTAGGCGATCTCCTTGCCCTTACAAACTCCTTGGTTCAACTCCACAGTCTTGTCGGAGGCTCCCAAGTGACACCTAGCCAATCTAGGAGACACCACTCTCCAAGAAGTAACAAATGGTGTGTTGATGATGAACTCCTTGCTCTTGTGCTTCAAATGATAGTCTCCCCAACACTCAACTTTCTCTCACAGGATTTGGATTTGGTGGAAAGAAGATTTGAGTGGAAAGCAACTTGGGGAAGGCTAGAGATCAAGATTCATATGGTAGGAATGGAATATCTTGGCCTCAACACAAGGGTAGGTGGTTCTCTCTCAGAACATATGAGTTGGAAGTGTAGATATGTTCTGATGGCTCTCTCCACGAATGAAGAGGAGGTGGATGGGTATATATAGCCTCCACTTAAAATCCAACCGTTACACACAATTTACTAATCTCGGTGGGACCGAATCAACAAACTCGGTCGGACCGAAAAGGTAAACCTAGTGACCGTTAGAGTTTTTCGGTGGGACTGACATGCATCTCGGTAGGACTGATATGGTTAGGGTTTGGGCATAACGTAATCTCGGTGAGACCGATTACACAAACTCGGTGAGACCGATTTGGTAATTAGCTAACCAGAGAGTTGGTCAGGCAAACTCGGTGGGACCGATTTGCTCTTTCGGTGAGACCGAAAAGTTACAAAAGGGAAACAGAGAGTTTGCATTGCAATCTCGGTGGGACCGATCCGCTCTTTCGGTGAGACCGAAAAGTTACGAAAAGGAAACAGAGAGACTGCAATCCCATCTCGGTGAGACCGAGATCCCTATCGGTGAAACCGATTTGCTAGGGTTTTGGCAGTGGCTTATGACATATGAAGACTCGGTGGCGCCGGATAGAAAGAATCGGTATGACCGAGTTTGGCTTAGGGTTTAGGTCATATGTGGATATGGGAAAGTAGTTGAGGATTTTGGAGCATATCATTAAGCACATAAGGCAAAGAGCTCATTAAGCAACACCTCATCCCTCCTTGATAGTATTGGCTTTTCCTATGGACTCAATGTGATCTTGGATCACTAAAATGTAAAATGAAGAGTCTTGAGCTTTTGAGCTTGAGCCAATCCTTTGTCCTTAGTATTTTGAGGGTTCCACTTTCACCATTCATGCCATGCTAATCATTGAGCTTTCCTGAAATAGTTATCTTGGAATATCATTAGCTCAATGAGCTATATGTTGTTATGAATTACCAAAACCACCTAGGGATAGTTGCACTTTCAGCTCAGGTCTGCGGCCCGGCCTCAGGGGCACACCTGCTCCTGGCGTTGGAGCCTCATGAAGGGTGTTGGATCCCGGAGCTCAAGAACTACCTGATGCAAGGGACCCTGCCGGAGAACGAGGAGGAGGTGGAGCGTGTGGCGCGGCAGGCCACGGCTTACTGCATCCAGGATGGAGAGCTCTACAGGAAGCGACCAAATGACGTGTCTCTGCGTTGCATCTCCAGAGAGCAGGGGAAGGAGCTACTGGCGGACATACACGACGGAGACTTCGGGCACCACTCGTCGTCATGAACCCTCGTCGGCAAGGCGTTCTGTAGTGGATTCTACTGGCCCACAGCACTCAGCGACGCCGTTGAGCTGGTAAAGGCTTGCGAGGCCTGCCAGTTTCACGCTAAAAAGATCCATCAGCCTGCGGGGGGTCTGCAGACTATACCCCTCTCATGGCCGTTCGCGGTTTGGGGACTGGACATTCTGGGCCCGTTTCCTCAGGCGCTAGGGGGCTATCGCTACCTCTACGTCGCCATGGACAAGTTCACCAAGTGGGCTGAGGTGGAAGCTGTCCGCACAATCCCGGCAGGCTCCACAGTCAAATTCATCAAGGGCCTCGTGAGCCGATTTGGGGTGCCTAACCGCATGATCACCGACAACGCTTCGTAGTTCACCAATAATCTCTTCAAAACGTACTGTGCTAACCTTGGAACGCAGATATGCTACGCTTCGGTGGCACGCCCCCGGAGCAACGACCAGGCCGAGCGAGCCAACGCGGAGGTCCTGAGGGGCCTCAAAGCCAGGACCTTCAAGAAGAAGCTGGAGGCGTGTGGCAGGGGCTGGTACGACGAGCTCCAGTCCGTGCTGTTGTCAATCCGCACGACTGCGACCAAGCCGACTGGCGAGACCCCATTCTTCCTCGTCTACGAAGCAGAGGCTGTTCTCTCTCACGAGATCAGGCGTCGCTCCGCATGGGTCCTGGCGTTCAACGAGACGCAGCAGGACGCCATGCGGGGAACAGATCTCGTGCTGGGGGAGGAACGCCGTCGGGAAGCCGCACTGCGAGCGGCGAGGTATCAACAGGCACTACGACGATACCACTGCCGCAACATCCGCCCCAGAACTCTTGAGGTAGGGGATCTTGTGCTCAGACGGGTTCTCTCGAGGGAGGGGCTGCACAAGCTCTCTCCCATGTGGGAGGGCCCGTTCAAGGTTGTTCATGTTTCCAGGCCTGGCTCCGCACGCTTGGAGATTCAGGAGGGAGTGCCCATCCAGAACGCATGGAACATTCAGCATCTCCGGAGGTTTTATCTTTGAGCAAGGCCTAGCGCCTGGAAAAGGCCCGGTGCATGTGAAGAAGGCGAACGCCTGTGAAGCTGCCGTGTTTTGGAAAGGCCCGGTGCCTGTGAAGAAGGCGAATGCCTATGAAGCTGCCGGGTTTTGGAAAGGCTCGGTGCCTGTGAAGAAGGCCAATGCCTGTGAAGCTGCCATGTTTGGGAAAAGGCCCGGTGCCTGTGAAGAAGGCTAATGCCTGTGAAGCTCGCCGCCCGTGACACTCTCACGTAATAATGAGTGGGGTTGTACACGCCCCGGAGTCTTCGGAGTGCCACCCTTGGGCCTCGGGGTCTCCCGCCCACGCCCAGTGGCAGCACTTAGCTCTGCGATGGTGATAAGACGTCGAAGACTAGAATAGGTGCCGGACGCGGCTTTTTCAATTGCTTTCTGCAGTTGGCGTGTTTATTCTTGTTTGAAGTCTTATTGGAGTTGTTGGCGTTCATGGCTTGTGACTCTCTGTCTTTTTTTTCGCTCGCTTGCCTCATTCTCTCTCGCACAAGTCTCACGAGGGTGGTTCGTAGGCACCCTCGCGAGCGTTTACTGCCCCGGTCATTTGAAGCTTTCCTGTCCAAGTTCTCTGCGGGAGCACCCCTCCCGGTCCGTGCCTCACAGGCATCGTGACACGAGCGCAGGACCTGGCCGATCGCCTCCACAATCACGACCGAAAGTTACCCCTCCTGCTGATCTTTGCAGGGCACGAAGCGCACGGCGAAGCCTCGGCCTCGCGAGGCAGGGACCACGTCAGGCCCCACCAAGCTGAAACATTCCCCGCACGTGGGCTTGCGGCGCGGAAGCACGGCGCAGAAATAGCGGAAGCAGCACGGTCGTTAACGACAACAGTTCTAACGCGCCCCCGCGGGGCCCTATACTATCTTCCTTTTGCGCAGGAGAAGAAGAAAAGCAAAATGGGCACGGCTTGTCTGGCACCAACCTACAACGAAAGATCGAGCTGTTCCTGGGGCTCAGGCGGACCCCGCCTCTCGCTTCACCGGGGCGTGACGGCGGGCTGACCCACTACCTTCACCCAGGCGGGCACGGCGGCGCGGGGGCTGGTCGCGGCACCCACTGGAGGAGCTGATGCCTGAGGGAGAGTCGCCGAAGCTTGGCGAACCTCGAGCACCGCCTCCCGTACGCCTGCCGCCGTCTTCATCCTGGTCAGTACCGGGGCTGGGCAGGCGACCGCGGTCATCGTCTTTGGGGCAGCACCCAGCGCGGCGACCGTCTTCCCCGAAAACCCTCACGTAGAGGGTGGCGTCGCCATCAAACTTGAAGTGCAGGGTGCACCGCCAGCTCAGGCCGCGCGCGCGGGCAAACGTTTGCCAGCCGCGGGTCAGGGCCCCATTCCCAGAAGCGGAGACCTCCAGCGGAGCCAAAGAGGCCCTACTACAGCAACCATCCGCCTGGAGCCAGAAGCCGCACAAGGCGCTGGCCGGCAGTTCACCTACGAAGAAATGGGGGAGATGGAGCCAGGTGCTGGTTAGATCCGCCGACCACACGAGGAACTCCGGCAGCACCTCCACTGAGCGAAAGCGCAGCCTAGGGGGCCGCACGGTCACGGCGGCCTCCCCTCGGCAGCCGGGCGCTCACCGCCGCGCAGGGAACCGCCTCCGTGGCCGCGGGAAGCCGCTGCGGGGACCGCGGGATGCTTGCGAGGACGACCCCGACCATGCTTGGTCGGGAGGAGTCAGGCCCTGCCTGGCGGGCCTTTCCTTTCTCTGCGGCCGAGAACCTCTTCGGAGCCATGGGAACGACGGGCAGCCAAGAAGAAGAGAAGGAGTAGCAGAAAGGAATGGACTGAAGGGGCTCACGCGGCCCCATACTTATAGCCGGAGAAGGCCAACGGCCGAGCACCACGATCGCAGGTAATCATGACCCGTTTCTCTGCATGCAGGGACTTGTCAAGTCATGCGGTCGCCGAGGCATCGTGGGGAAGCGCGGTCGCCCACGTCCAATAAACCGCCACACGGCGCCCAAGGCCGCAGGCTATTGGGGCCCACGGCGCTTCACGCTTGCCCCTTCGATTCTCTGCTAAGCCAAGTCCGCGCGTGCCCGTGGCCCGGGGCTACTGTCGGCGTTCTGGGAACGGGGGTCCCCAGACTTGCCTGCGTGCGGCCTGCGGCGCGGCTCAAGTGGGGCCCCAACATGGCCCATCTTCATCAGCTCAAGCTCAAGACCCTCGCGAGGGGCCAAGCCTCGCGGGGCGGACGACAGGAAGCTTCCTCAGAGGCAACCTCATCAGGCAGGCTCGCAAGGAGGCGGAGAGATCAAGGCAGGGGTACCTCGCGAGGAGCCCGTGACGCAAGCCATTATGAATCAAGACCAGGCGGGCGCAAGCCTGCGTAGAGTCCTTGCGTCCCTTTCGGTGTAAAGAGGGCAAGCACATGCCAAGGCATCAGGCAAAGGTTACCATTCTGGTGCAACGAGACCAAGACCAGCCGGACGGCAGGACGGAGGTCACCGTGGAGCCCAAGGCGGTGTCACCACCGGTGCTTTTGGCAGCCGAAGACCACCTTTGGTCAGGATAACTTGTACTAGATGTTCCCCTTCAAAATGGCCAATTGTTGGCGCCCTTCCCGCTCATTATTTGAGGAGAGGCCCAGGGCCTCTATAAATAGAGCTAGCCACCACAGAGTAGAGGTATCGAGAACTCTGATCGAGCGAGCTGGTAGAGAAAGAGAGATCTAGACAAAGTAGAGCACACCGCACCAGCTCAAGAACACCCCTCGCGAGGCTGTTCTTCCCTTGTACTATTCATCATCAGCCCCTGAGGCAATCCACCACACCACACAGTGGAGTAGGGTATTACACCACAACGGTGGCCCGAACTAGTATAAATCTCGTGTCCCTTGAGTTGTTCATCGGTTCCAGCTTAGATCGCTTGGGGGATCGGACACAGAACGGTAGGGGAGAGATTTCCGCGCGCACCCCAGTGTTCGAACCTCAAGGGTCTGTCGGAACCTGAAATCCGACAACCACCATAACAGTAGTAGTATTCCACCATGTATATAGCATAGTCCAAGCACTTTTATAACTACAGTTCTAGACCGATTGTATGCCTTGTTTGTTTGAATGGAGTGATTTTGTGTGCATTTGCCTCATGTGCATTGGGTAGTGTTTTCTCTCTAGACCTCAATCTATTCTTAATTCTCATCTTTTCTAAACCCTCAGATGCCTCCGAGACGTGACAATGGATTTGCTTTTCCACCAGAGCTCACTCAGTTGATCCAGCAGCAGAATGCCTTGATGCAGTTGCTAGTCCAGAACCAGAATCAGGGGAACAACAACAACAACAACCCACCACCGCCACCACCTGTTGATCACTTAACCCGTTTTCTTACGCTGAATCCGCCGGTGTTTTGTAGCATCGAGCCGATTGTTGCAGATGATTGGCTCCGTAAGACAGGAAGGGAATTGACCACAGCAGGATGCACAGATGCGGAAAAGGTGAAATTTGCCGCCCATCAGCTTGAAGGACCCGCAGCAGCATGGTGGGAGAATTTCACAGCCACTTACCCTGTAGACACTGTCACATGGGATCAGTTTTAGCAAGCTTTCCGTACTGCCCATGTTTCAGCAGGAGCTATGGCCATGAAGAAGCGTGAGTTTCGCAACTTGCGCCAAGGAGGACGCACAGTTGGCCAGTATGTAGATGATTTTAGTAAGCTAGCACGTTATGCTTCAGATGACATTGCTACGGATGTAGCTAAGCAGGAGAAGTTTCTGGAAGGACTGAATGATGAGCTGAGCATGCAGTTGATGGTAGCAAGCTTCAACAACTACCAGGAGTTGGTAGATCGCGCTCTTATGATTGAAGGGAAGCAGCGGCAGATTGAAAACCGCAAGTGGAAGTATGGACAGGGGAAGTACAATTCTGGAGCTCAGCAAAAGCCGCGTTTTACCCCAAAACTGGGAGGACCTTTTCAGCATACCCATGGAGGAGGAGGCTCGCATAATCATAATGTCCCCAAGAATGGTAATGGGAATGGAGGAAGCAACGGCCAGAATCGTACCAACCCATCAACCCCAGCCAAGAGAGACCTGAGCCAAGTCACTTGCTTCAAGTGCCAGAAGACCGGGCATTACGCCAACGAAGTCCTGAATCCCAGAATGGAAATGGCAATGGAAGCTCTGGGAAGAAGCCGAACCCTTTCAACAGGGGACAGGTGAACCACGTTAATGTGGAGGGGGTTGAAGCTCAGCTTGATGCAGTAATAGGTAAGTTTTTGGTTAAGTCATTTACTGCACTCGTTCTTTTTGATACTGGTGCATCGCATTCATACATCTCAAGGGGATTTGTGGATAAGTATAAACTGCCAACCCAAGCCCTTAGGTCACCCATGTTTGTAACCTCGCCTGGAGCAGAGTATATGGCTAGTCTATGGTGTGATCGGTTACCATTAAGGATTGGTAACTATGTGTTTCCCTCGGACCTAATAGTATTGGAATCTCAAGGATTGGATGTGATATTAGGCATGGATTGGTTATCAAAGTATAAAGGGAACATTGAATGCGCCGGTAAGTCAATTTTGCTTACAACGCCAGAAGGAAGAAGGATCAAGTATGTATCCCGGCATGTGCCGAAGAGGACCAAGTAAATTCCTTATCAGGAGTTGTGCAGGAGGAAGTACCCGTTGTAAAGGATTTCCCTGACGTATTTCCAGAGGAGTTGCCAGGCATGCCACCGGATAGAGATATTGAGTTTTTGATTGAGCTTTTGCCAGGCACAGGGCCAATATCGAAGAGACCATACAGGATGCCCGCAAAAGATTTGGAAGAGATTAAGAAGCATATTAAGGAGTTACTGGAAGAAGGTTATATTCACCCAAGTTCTTCGCCTTCGGGATCGCCAGTACTTCTAGTGGAGAAGAAGGATGGTTGTTGATTATCGTGGATTGAATGAAGTAACAATCAAGAACAAGTACCCACTACCGATAATCAATGATCTGTTTGATCGATTGCAAGGAGCTAAGGTATTTTCCAAGATCGATCTACGATCGGGGTACCATCAGTTGAAGATTCGAGAACAGGATATACCTAAGACAACTTTTACCACAAGGTATGGGTTGTATGAGTATACCGTTATGTCATTTGGTCTGACTAACACACCTGCCTATTTTATGAACATGATGAACAAGGTGTTTATAGAGTTTTTGGACAAGTTCATCATAGTGTTCATTGATGATATTCTGGTTTACTCAAAGAATGAACAGGAACATAAGGAGCATTTGCGATTGGTACTTGAGAAGCTCAGAGAACATCAGTTATATGCCAAGTTCAGCAAATGTGAGTTTTGGTTGAAGGAAGTAGGATTCCTCGGACACGTTATATCCGGAGAAGGAATAGCAGTTGATCCCACCAAGGTTGTCACTGTGACAAATTGGGAAGCCCCAACAACAGTTGGAGAGATCCGGAGTTTTCTTGGACTCGCAGGATACTACCGGAGATTCATTGAGAATTTCTCAAAGATTGCGAAGCCTATGACGGAGTTGTTGAAGAAGGATACCAAGTTCAAATGGACTGAGGAAGGTGAGGCCAGTTTCTAGGAGTTGAAGAAACATTTGGTTACCTCACCAGTATTGATTCTGCCAGATCAGAACAAGGATGATGAAGTGTATTGCGACGCTTCACGTCGAGGACTTGGAGCCGTGCTTATGCAGGAGGGAAGAGTTGTTTCGTATGCTTCACGACAGCTGAAACCTCATGAGTTGAATTATGCTACGCATGATTTGGAGTTAGCAGCCGTAGTGCATGCATTAAAGACTTGGAGACATTTTCTCATTGGAAATCATTGTGAAGTGTACACGGATCACAAGAGCTTGAAGTATATTTTCACGCAAAAGGAGCTAAACATCAGGCAAAGGAGATGGTTGGAGCTCATCAAGGATTATGATATGAGATTGCATTATCATCCCGGAAAGGCTAATGTATTAGCCGATGCACTGAGCCGTAAGGGCCATGTCAATACCCTAATGACCCGAGATTTACCAAAGGAGTTAGCCGAGGATCTTCGTGAGCTATGTTTGGAGATACTTCCGAGAGGCTATGTAGCAGCATTGGAGATTCAGTCAACTTTGATGGATAAGATCAGAGAAGCTCAAAAGACTGACAAGGAGATTGCCTCTATAAAGGAGAAAATGAGCAAGGGAAAAGCTAAGGGATTTTGTGAGGATGAGCATGATACCCTATGGTTTGAAGACCGTGTTTATGTGCCTAATGACCCAGAGATCAGGAAGTTGATTCTGCAAGAGGCCCATGATTCACCATATTCGATTCACCCAGGAAATACCAAGATGTATTTGGATTTGAAGGATACTTTCTGGTGGATCGAAATGAAGAAAGATATTGCGGAGTATGTAGCAGTTTGTGATGTATGTCAAAGAGTAAAGGCAGAGCATCAGAAGCCAGCAGGATTGCCACAGGCATTGCCGATACCCGAATGGAAGTGGGATAAGCTAGGCATGGATTTTATCACAGGATTACCCAGGACCCGTTCAGGCTATGACTCGATTTGGGTTGTAGTCGATTGATTGATGAAGGTAGCTCATTTCATCCCGGTAAAGATCACTTACACCAGTGCTAAGTTGGCAAAGATATACATGACCAGGATCGTATGTCTGCATGGAGTTCCGAGGAGTATCGTATCAGATAGAGGAACCCAGTTTGCCTCAAAGTTCTGGAATCAGTTGCACGAAACTTTGGGTACCAGGCTAGAGTTCAGCACCGCTTTTCATCCACGGACAGATGGACAGACCGAGAGAGTCAATCAGATTTTGGAGGATATGCTGAGAGCTTGTGCGCTAGATTACGGATCTAGTTGGGACGACAATTTGCCATATGCAGAGTTCTCTTACAACAACAACTATCAATCTAGTTTGAAGATGGCCCCTTTCGAAGCCTTGTACGGAAGGAGGTGCAGGACCCCGTTGTCATGGGATGAAGTTGGAGACCGCCAGTTGTTTGGACCGGATTTGATTAAAGAGTCTAAATAGAAGGTGAAGTTGATTCGCGATAGGCTCAAGGTAGCCCAGTCCAGGCAGAAGAGCTACGCAGATTCTAAATGCAAGGAGATAGTTTACGAAGCCGGAGACCAAGTTTATCTTCGAGTATCTCCACTTCGGGGAGTTAAGCGCTTTGGAGTTAAGGGAAAGTTAGCGCCACGTTTTGTTGGACCATACCGAGTTTTGGAGCGTATGGGAGAAGTGGCCTACAAGTTGGAATTGCCCGAAGGATTGTCAGGAGTTCACGATGTGTTCCACATTTCCCAGTTAAAGAAGTGCCATGCGGAGATGGCTGATATACCACTGAGAGATACAGTGCCGTTGGAAGCAATTCAGTTGGACAGTGATTTGACCTATGAAGAGAAACCAGTTAAGATTCTTGAGTATGCCAGCCGAGTCACCCGCAGCAAGGTTATCAAGTTTTGTAAAGTTCAGTGGAGCCACCACACCGAGGATGAAGCCACCTGGGAGCGAGAGGAAGATTTGTTGAAAGACCACCCTCACCTATTTTCTAGCCAACCCGAATCTCGAGGGCGAGATTCATCTTAAGGGGGGTAGGTTTGTAACATCCCAAATTTTCAATTTGGAATGTTATACATTATATCATCATTGCATATCATATTTTATTTGCTTTTGTTTTTGATCCTAGAAATTCTACGCAACTCAAGGACCCACGGAGAGAGTTGGGGATTTCGTTATTTTCATATTTGAGTTTTCTCAAATTTTGAGAATAGGATCATTTGATTTTAATTATTTTATCTTCGATTATTTATTTTATATAAATATGAGAGAGGGAATGAAATCACTTTCCCAAAATAAAGAAATATTGAGGATTTAATAATAAAATCAAATAAGATTTTATTTCGGAGTTTTTTGATATTTTATTTGAATTTAGGAAAAATGTGTGTTTTTCAAAATTGCATTTAGGCCCCAAATAAATGTTCATCTTGTCCGGCTTGATTTTAGAAGTCGGGGAAAATTTATTTCCGAATTTTTGGAGTCCATTTAGTATTTATTTTGTTTGTTTTTCTGCGCGAAAAATATTTAAAAAAAACGCGAACCGACTACGAGCCGTGTTCGGCTTGGACTCTATCCGGCCGGGCCTTTAAATAGCGCCGACCCCGAGCCCCAAGCCCACCCGCGCCAAACCCTAACCCTAGCCGCGCCCAGCCGCCGCCGCCCCGCGCCGCCGACGCCGGACCCCGCCGCCGCTGACGAGGTTAACCCGCCGCCCGCTGCCGGTTTTTTCCTAGAAAACCGTTCGATTTTCCGCCGGTTTTCGTTCGGTTTTTTAGTTAGTTTTTTTTCTTATTAGATCGTTTTTTTCGGTTTAGGTTAATTAGCGAGCGTTCGCTTATTCGATCATTTTAACGAACACGTTCATCGTTTAGATCCACATAACGAACTTTCGTTCGTTAATCTGTTCGTCGTTTTTCTTTTTCTCGGATTTTTCCGCGATTATTTCTGATCGCGATTTCTGATCCGATTTTCGTTTTGGTATAACTTTTCGCTCGTTTATCGGAATCAGGCGATTCAAGCGCCTGGAGTTTCGTCTTGAAACCCTCTTTCCGTTTAACAAACTCAAACAAGTTTTTGCTTCTGTAAAATTTGACTTAGGTCTAGATTAGTAAATGAAGTTTGTTTCTTTCGCCGTTTGACTTTCGTTGCTTCGTTTGATTTGATTCTTTTGCAAACCGGAGTTCTAAAGTTGAACTTTCTGGTTAGATCCCTTATTTGAGTTTTACCTGTGCATTAGATGAGTACTTATTGTATGCTTGTTTGTTTGTCTGCGATAGAGTATCCGGAGTGCGTCGCCTGTTACTTCGAATCTCTAGGTTTCACAGATCATCAGCAAGGCAAGTAACACTTTGATCATACCTCCTTACTACCCAGTTTTATTGCATTAGATCAATCCTCAAACATTTGCATGATTAGGATCTAACTTAAATTGTGGGATGGGAAGTAGTTGAGGTAGTACCTATTACCTGTTTTATTATCAAACCTTTGGGAGTTACTTCTGCGTTTGCTTATCATGCCATGCTATGCTAGTAGACGTGGACTGGGTGAGTGTATCCATGACAGATGTGAGATTGTTAATTTAATGGTTTATTTAAGGTGGCAACTTAAACACACATCTGGGTGGATTGAGGTACCTGGGTATTCCAGGATTGCCTGTGTTTTTCTTTATGGACCTCCACCCAGGCTCAAAGGGATCATGAGATTATTCATACTAGAAACTTCCGTGTGCAGCCACAAGCTATTATGGGCTCTAGCATAGTTGACTAAGTCGTGCGAACTCTTACAGTGGTAGATTAGCAGATGTAGGGGATGTAGGTTGGTACGGTCTACCCGATCGTAAGGTGCTAGCGCTTCTGAAAGACTATGTCTCGGTCATCCGTTTCTCAAACAACATGTAGTGCGAGAATTCCAACGGAGGAGATCGAGTCTTGTGGGGAAAAGTGCGCAAACCTCTGCAGAGTGTATAAACTAATCATGGTTAGCCGTGTGCCCGGTTATGGACGTCTTGAGAATCTAGTACTTGGATTATCATGTGAATCTCATCATGTTACTTTTATTAACTTTGTTGGGTTTTAATGATGATGCTTAATTGGGATTGAGAGGGTGTCTACACTCTCAATGTTTAACAACCGCCATGATAGTTAAATAAACTTATTCCTTTGTACTAGGTAAAAATTGGCTTTACGCAAAAACTGTAACCATAGAGCTTTCCACCAGCCATATATGCATGTAGTATAGCTTATTTCTTCCATTACTCTCTATGTGTTACATTGCCAGCATATTCCATGCGCTGACCCATTTTCGGGCTGCAACGTTCATGTTGTAGACTTTTCATATGACGAGTAAGGTGCCTTTAGGTCATGGTTCTATATTCAGTGATGCTGTTGGAGTTGATGGACTCGCTTATCTTTCAAGCCTTCCACTGTTATCGTTATTAGATGGCTTAAGCCATATTTATTGTAATAAGTTCTCTTTTGAGACATTCGATGTAATAAGTGTGTGATTGCTACTCCGTTATAAATCATTCAAGTACTGTGCGTGTCAGCAATAATGATCCAGGGATGACACTGATGCACAGAGATCAGACTGTTTGAGGTCTGGTCGCTACACCTTTTGAGATAGACATACATGAATTGGAATTTGATAGAATACTCTATGTGCTTCACTTATATCTTTTGCGCTATATAGTTTTTCTCTATGTGCTTCACTTATATCTTTTGAGCTTTACAGTTTTGCTCTATGTGCTTCACTTATATCTTTTAGAGCACGGTGGTGGATTTTTTAATAGAAACTATGGATCTCTCATGCTTCACTTAGATTATTTTGAGAGTCTTTAATAGCATGGTAATTTGCTTAATAATAATAATAAGGTTGGTATGCAAGATTTGTAAAACTTTCTTTTGAGTGCGTTGAATACTAAGAAAAGATTGATGCTTGATAATTGTTTTGAGATATGAAGATGGTGATATTAGAGTCATGCTAGTTGAGTAGTTGTGAATTTGAAGAATACTTGCATTAAAGTTTGTGATTCCCGTAGCATGCACGTATGGTGAACCGTTATGTGATGAAGTCGGAGCATGATTTATTTATTGATTGTCTTCCTTATGAGTGGCGGTCGGGGACGAGCGATGGTCTTTTCCTACAAATCTATCCCCCTAGGAGCATGCGCGTAATACTTTGCTTTGATAACTCCTAGATTTTTGCATTAAGTATATGAGTTCTTTATGACTAATGTTGAGTCCATGGATTATACGCACTTTCCTTCCTTCCACCATTGCTAGCCTCTCTAATACCGTGCACCTTTCGCCGGTATCATACACCCACCATATATCTTCCTCAAAACAGCCACCATACTTACCTATCATGGCATTTCCATAGCCATTCCGAGATATATTGCCATGCAACTTTCCACCGTTCCGTTTATTATGACACGCTCCATCATTGTCATATTGCTAGCATGATCATGTAGTGGACATCGTATTTGTGGCAAATCCACCGTTCATAATTCTTTCATACATGTCACTCTTGATTCATTGCATATCCCGGTACACCGCCGGAGGCATTCACATAGAGTCATATTTTGTTCTAAGTATTGAGTTGTAATTGTTGAGTTGTAAGAAAAATAAAAAGTGTGATGATCATCATTTTTAGAGCATTGTCCAAGTGAGGAAAGGATGATGGAGACTATGATTCCCCCACAAGTCGGGATGGAACTCCGGACGAAAAAAAAGAGGCCATAAAAAAAGAAAAGGCCAAAATAACAAAAAAATGATAGAAAAAGAGAGAAGGGACAATGTTACTATCCTTTTACCACACTTGTGCTTCAAAGTAGCACCATGATCTTCATGATAGAGAGTCTCTCATATTGTCACTTTCATATACTAGTGGGAATTCTTCATTATAGAACTTGGCTTGTATATTCCAATGATGGGCTTCCTCAAAATGCCCTTGGTCTTCGTGAGCAAGAGAGTTGGATGCACACCCACTTAGTTTCTTTTGTTGAGCTTTCACATACTTATAGCTCTAGTGCATCCGTTGCATGGCAATCCCTACTCACTCACATTGATATCTATTGATGGGCATCTCCATAGCCCATTGATACGCCTAGTTGATGTGAGACTATCTTCCCCTCTTTTTGTCTTCTCCACAACCACCATTCTATTCCATATATAGTGCTATATCCATGGCTCACGCTCATGTATTGCGTGAAGATTGAAAAAGTTTTGAAATGTTAAAGTATGAGACAATTGCTTGGCTTGTCATCGGGGTTGTGCATGATTTAAATACTTTGTGTGGTGAAGATAGAGCATAGCCAGACTATATGATTTTGTAGGGATAACTTTCTTTGGCCATGTTATTTTGAGAAGACATAATTGCTTTGTTAGTATGTTTGAAGTATTATTATTTTTATGTCATTATGAACTTTTGTCTTGAATCTTTTGGATCTGAATATTCATACCACAGTTAAGAAGATTTACATTGAAATTATGCCAAGTAGCACTCCACATCAAAAATTCTGTTTTTATCATTTACCTACTCGAGGACGAGCAGGAATTAAGCTTGGGGATGCCTGATACGTCTCCAACGTATCTATATTTTTTGATTGCTCCATGCTATATTATCTACTGTTTTGGACCATATTGGGCTTTATTTTCCACTTTTATATTACTTTTGGGACTAACCTATTAACCGGAGGCCCAGCCCAGAATTGCTGTTTTTTTTTGCCTATTTCAGTGTTTCGAAGAAACGGAATATCAAACGGAGTCCAAACGGAATGAAACCTTTGGGAACATGATTTTCTCACCGAATATGATCCAGGATACTTGGACCCCACGACAAGAAAGAAGGGAGGTGGGCGCGCCCCCTTCCTCGTGGGCCCCCCTTTGCTCCACCGACGTACTACTTCCTCCTATATATACCTACGTACCCCCAAACGATCAGATACGGAGCCAAAAACCTAATTCCACTGCCGCAACCTTCTATACCCACGAGATCCCATCTTGGGGCCTGTTCCGGAGCTCCGCCGGAGAGGGCCATCATCATGGAGGGCTTCTACATCATCCTAGCCCCTCCGATGAAGTGTGAGTAGTTCACCTCAGACCTACGGGTCCATAGTTATTAGCTAGATGGCTTCTTCTCTCTTTTTGGATCTCAATACAATGTTCTCCCCTCTCTCGTGGAGATCTATTCGATGTAATCTTCTTTTTGCGGTGTGTTTGTGAGACCGATGAATTGTGGGTTTATGATCAAGTCTATCTATGAATAATATTTGAATCTTCTCTGAATTCTTTTATGTATGATTGGTTATCTTTGCAAGTCTCTTCGAATTATCAGTTTGGTGTGGCCTACTAGATTGGTTTTTCTTGCCATGGGAGAAGTGCTTAGCTTTGGGTTCAATCTTGCGGTGTCCTTACCCAGTGACAGAAGGGGCAGCAAGGCACGTATTGTATTGTTGCCATCAAGGATAACAAGATGGGGTTTTTATCATATTGCATGAAACTATCCCTCTACATCATGTCATCTTGCTTAAGGCGTTACTCTGTTTTTAACTTAATACTCTAGATGCGTGCTGGATAGCGGTCGATGAGTGGAGTAATAGTAGTAGATGCAGGCAGGAGTCGGTCTACTTGTCTCGGACGTGATGCCTATATACATGATCATACCTAGATATTCTCATAACTATGCTCAATTCTATCAATTGCTCAACAGTAATTTGTTCCCCCACCGTAGAATACTTATGCTCTTGAGAGAAGCCACTAGTGAAACCTATGGCCCTCGGGTCTATTCTCATCATATCAATCTCCATCACTTTAATCTTGCTTGCTTTTTTTTACTTTGCCTTTTACTTTTCACTTTGCATCTCTATACCAAAAATACCAAAAATATTCTCTATCAGATCTCACTCCCGTAAGTGACCGTGAAGGGATTGACAACCCCTAATCGCGTTGTTGAGCTATTATTTTTGTGTAGGTACGAGGGACTCGAGCGTAGCCTCCTACTGGATTGATACCTTGGTTCTCAAAAACTAATGGAAATACTTACGCCACTTTGCTGCATCATCCTCTCCTCTTCGGGGAAATCCAACGCAGTGCTCAAGAGGTAGCATAGTGCTATTCTCTTTAGACCTCATTCTATTCTAATATCTTCCCTCTAAACCCATCAGATGCCTCCGAGACGTGACCCTGGATTTGTCTTCCCACCGGAGCTCACTCAGTTGATCCAACAGCAGAATGCCTTGATGCAGCTACTAGTCTAGAACCAAGGCAGCAGCAACAACAACAACAACCCATCGCCACCACCTCCAGTTGATAACTTAGCCCGTTTTCTGAGGTTGAATCTGTCGGTGTTTTCCAGTAGCACCGAGCCGATTGTTTGCTAATGACTGGCTACGCAGGATTGGAAGGGAGTTGACCACCACAAGTTGCACAGATGCTGAGAAGGTGCATTTTGCCGCACATCAATTGGATGGACCCGCAACCTCATGGTGGGAGAATTACACATCCACTTTCCCCATAGCCAATGTCACTTGGGATCAGTTTTAGCAAACGTTCCGCATTGCACATGTCTCAACTGGAGCTATGAGCATGAAGAAGCGAGAGTTTTGCAACTTACACCAGGGAAATTGTACTGTGGGGCAGTACGTGGATGAGTTCAGTAATTTAGCTCGCTATGCCCCGGATGATGTGGCCACAGACGCCGCGAAGAAGGAGAAGTTTATGGAAGGGCTGAATGATGAGCTGAGTATGCAGTTGATGGTAGCAACATTTGCTAACTACCAGGAGTTGGTAGACAGGGCTCTTATGATTAAAGGGAAGCAGCAGCAGATAGAGAGCCGCAAGAGGAAGTATGGACAAGGGAAGTACAATTCAGGAGCTCATCAGAGACCTCGTTTTACCCCGAACTCGAGAGGACACACCCACCACAACCATGGATGCCACACTCACAATGGAGGAAGTTCACATAATCATAGTGGCCCCAAGAATGGGAATGGAAATGGAGGAAGCAGCAAGCAGAACCGTTTCAACCCCTCTACACCCGCCAAGAAGGACCTAAGTCACATTACTTGTTTCAAGTGCGGGAAGACTGGACACTACGCCACCGAGTGTTCTGAAGCCAAGAATGGAAATGACAATGGAAGCTCTGGGAAGAAGCCCAATCCTCTCACCAGAGGTCAGATGAACCACGTCAACATGGAGGAGGTTGAGGAGCAGCCATATGCAGTTATCGGTAAGTTTTTGGTTAAGTCATTTACCGCTCTTGTTCTTTTTGATACTTGTGCATCAAATTCATACATATCAAGGGGATTTGTGGACAAGTTTAAGTTACCCACCTTAGCCCTTAGGTCACCTATGTTATTCAGCTCGCCAGGAGCAGAGTATATGGCCAGCCGATGGTGCGATCGGTTACCCTTAACCATTGGTAGCCATGTTTTCCCCTCAGGCCTAATAATTTTGTAGTCGCAAGGATTGGATATAATTCTAGGCATGGATTGGCTATCGAAGTATGGAGGGAACATTGACTGTGCTAGTAAGTCAATTCTGCTCACCACCCCGGAGGGAAAAAGGATCAAGTATGTATCCAGGCATGCGCCAAAGAGGACCCAAGTAAATTCTCTCTCGGGAGTTGTTCAGGAGGAAGTGCCTGTAGTGAAGGATTACCCAGATGTATTTCTATAGGAACTACCAGGCATGCCGCAAGATCGAGACATTGAATTTTTGATAGAGCTGTTGCCAGGCACCAGACCAATATCAAAGACACCATACCGGATGCCCGCAAATCATCTGGAGGAAATTAAGAAGCATTTTAAGGAGTTACTGGAGAAATGTTACATTTGACGAAGTTCGTCACCGTGGGGAGCCCCAGTGCTCTTGGTTGATAAGAAGGATGGATCGTTGAGAATGGTTGTTGATTATCGTGCGTTGAATGAATTGACAATCAATAACAAGTACCCACAACCGATGATCAATGATTTGTTTGACCAGCTGCAAGGAGCTAAAGTATTTTCCAAGATCGATCTGCGATCAGGATACCACCAGTTGAAGATCCGAGAACAGGATATACCCAAGTCAGCCTTCACCACAAGGTACGAGCTATATGAGTACACAGTTATGTCTTTTGGATTGACAAATGCCCTTGCCTATTTCATGAGTATGATGAATAAGGTGTTCATGGAGTTCTTGGATAAATTTGTTGTGGTGTTCATTGATGATATTTTGGTATACTCGAAGAATGAAGAGGAGCACAAGGAGCATTTGAGTTTAATTCTCGAGAAGCTCAGGGAACATCAGTTGTATGCCAAATTCAACAAATGTGAGTTTTAGTTGAAGGAAGTTGGATTCCTTGGACATGTTATATCAGGAGAAGGTATAGTAGTAGACTCTACCAAGGTTCAGTCAGTCACTGATTGGCTAGCACCCACCTCAGTTGGAGAAATCCGCAGTTTTCTAGGACTCGCGGGCTATGATTGGAGATTCATTGAATTTTTTCCAAGATTGCGAAGCCCATGACTCGCCATACTCGATACACCCCGGAAACACCAAGATGTATTTGGATTTGAAGTAGCATTTCTGGTGGACTGATATGAAGAAGGATATTTCTGAGTATGTAGCCGTATGTGATGTATGTCAGAGAGTAAAGGCAGAACATCAAAAGCCAGCAGGATTACTGCAGCCTATGCCGATACCCGAATGGAAGTGGGACAAACTTGGCATGGATTTTATTACCGGATTACCCAGGAGCCGATCGGGATATGATCCTATGTGGGTAGTAGTGGATCATTTGACCAAAGTGGCTCACTTTATCCTAGTGAAAACTACCTATACGAGTGCAAAGTTGGACAAGATATTGTTGGGAAATGTAGTAATTTGAAAAAAATTCCTACCCACACGCAAGATCATAGTGATGCATAGCAACGAGAGGGGAGAGTGTGTCCACGTACCCTCGTAGACCGAAAGTGGAAGCGTTAGCACAACGCGGTTGATGTAGTCGTACGTCTTCACGATCCGACCGATCAAGTACCGAACGCACGGCACCTCTGAGTTCAGCACACGTTCAACTCGATGATGTCCCTCGAACTCTGATCCAGCCGAGCTTTGAGGGAGAGTTCCATCAGCACGACATCATGGTGACGATGATGATGTTCTACCGATGCAAGGCTTCGCCTAAGCACCATTATGATATAACCGAGGTGGATGATGGTGGAGGGGGGCACCGCACATGGCTAAGAGATCCAAGGGATCAATTGTTGTGTCTCTAGGGGGTGCCTCCCTCCCCGTATATAAAGGAGTGGAGGAGGGGGAGGGGGCCGGCCACCCTTGGCGCGCCCCATGAGGAGTCCTACTTCCACCGGGAGTAGGACTCCCCCCTTCCATGTTGGAGTAGGAGAGGAGAGGGAAGGAGAGTGAGGGGAAAGGAAAGGAGGGGGCGACGCCCCCTTCCTTGTCCAATTCGGACTTGGGGGGGGGGAGGGGCGTGCGGCTGCCCCTTGGCCACCTCTCCTCTTCCACCACTTGGGCCCATGAGGCCCAATAACCTCCGGGGGGTTCCGGTAACCCCCCGGTACTCCGGTATATATCCGATAACCCCCGGAACCATTCCGGTGTTCGAATATAGTCATCCAATATATCAATCTTCATGTCTCGACTATTTAGAGACTCCTTGTTATGTCCGTGATCACATCCGGGACTCCGAACTACCTTCGGTACATCAAAACTCATAATATAACCATCATCGAACTTTAAGCGTGCGGACCCTACGAGTTCGAGAACTATGTAGACATGACCGAGACACGTCTCCGGTCAATAACCAATAGTGGAACCTGGATGCTCATATTGTCTCCCACATATTCTACAAAGATCTTTATCGGTCAAACCGCATAACAACATACGTTGTTCCCTTTGTCATCGGTATGTTACTTGCCCGAGATTCGATCATCAGTATCTCAATACCTAGTTCAATCACGTTACCGGCAAGTCTCTTTACTCGTTCCGTAATACATCATCCCGCAATTAACTCATTAGTTGTAATGCTTGCAAGGCTTATAATGATGTGCATTACCAAGTGGGCCCAGAGATACCTCTCCGACAATCTGAGTGACAAATCCTTATCTCGAAATATGCCAACCCAACAAGTACCTTCGGAGACACCTGTAGAGCACCTTTATAATCACCCAGTTACGTTGTGATGTTTGGTAGCACACAAAGTGTTCCTACGGTAAACGGGAGTTTCATAATATCATAGTCATAGGAACATGTATAAGTCATGAAGAAAGCAATAGCAACATACTAAATGATCAAGTGCTAATCTAACGGAATGGGTCAAGTCAATCACATCATTCTCCTAATGATGTGATCCCGTTAATCAAATGACAACTCATGTCTATGGTTAGGAAACTTAACCATCTTTGATTAACGAGCTAGTCAAGTAGAGGCATACTAGTGACACTATGTTTGTCTATGTATTCACACATGTATTATGTTTCCGGTTTATACAATTCTAGCATGAATAATAAACATTTATCATGAAATAAGGAAATAAATAATAACTTTATTATTGCCTCTAGGGCATATTTCCTTCAGATATATATGACCAGGATCGTATGTCTGCATCGAGTTCCGAGGACCATGTTATCAGATAGAGGAACACAATTCACCTCGAAGTTTTGGAATCAGCTGCACCAGACTTTGGGTACTAGCCTAGAGTTCAGTACAACCTTTCATTCGCAGACAGATGGACAGACCAAGAGAGTCAACCAGATTTTGGAGGACATGTTGAGAGCCCGCGCATTAGATTATGGATCCAGTTGGGATGATAATTTGCCGTACGCGGAGTTCTCATACAACAACAGTTATCAAGCTAGTTTGAAGATGGCCCCTTTTGAAGCCTTGTATGGAAGGAGGTGCAGGACACCGTTAATGTGGGATGAAGTTGGAGACCGTTAGTTGTATGGACCGGATCTGATCAAGGAATCTGAAGAGAAGGTTAAGTTGATTCGAGATGGACTGAAGGTAGCTCATGAAGGAAATATGCCCTAGAGGCAATAATAAAGTTATTATTTATTTCCTTAATTCATGATAAATGTTTATTATTCATGCTAGAATTGTATTAACTGGAAACATAATACATGTGTGAATACATAGACAAACAGAGTGTCACTAGTATGCCTCTACTTGACTAGCTCATTAATCAAAGATGGTTATGTTTCCTAACCATGAACAAGGAGTTGTTATTTGATTAATGAGGTCACATCATTAGTTGAATGATCTGATTGACATGACCCATTCCATTAGCTTAGCACCCGATCATTTAGTATGTTGCTATTGCTTTTATCCATGACTTATACATGTTCCTATGACTATGAGATTATGCAACTCCCATTTGCCGTAGGAACACTTTGTGTGCTACCAAACGTCACAACGTAACTGGGTGATTATAAAGGTGCTCTACAGGTGTCTCTGAAGGTACATGTTGAGTTGGCGTATTTCGAGATTAGGATTTGTCACTCCGATTGTCGGAGAGGTATCTCAGGGCCTTCTCGGTAATGCACATCACATAAAGCCTTGCAAGCATTGCAACCAATGAGTTAGTTGCGAGATGATGTATTATGGAACGAGTAAAGAGACTTGCCGGTAACGAGATTGAACTAGGTATTGGATACCGACGATCGAATCTCGGGCAAGTAACATACCGATGACAAAGGGAACAACGTATGTTGTTATGCGGTCTGACCGATAAAGATCTTCGTAGAATATGTAGGAGCCAATATGGGCATCCAGGTCCCGCTATTGGTTATTGACCGGAGACGTGTCTCGGTCATGTCTACATTGTTCTCGAACCGTAGGGTCCGCACGCTTAAGGTTACGATGACAGTTATTATGAGTTTATGAGTTTTGATGTACCGAAGGAGTTCGGAGTCCCGGATGAGATCGGGGACGTGACGAGGAGTCTCAAAATGGTCGAGACATAAAGAATTATATATTGGAAGCCTATGTTTGGACATCGGATGCATTCCAGGTGAAATCAGGATTTTACCGGAATACCGGGAGGGTTACCGGAACCCCCCGGGAGCATAATGGGCCAACATGGGCCTTGGAGGAGAGGTGAGAGGGCTGCCCTCATGGGCTGTGCGCCTCCCCCCTTCCCCTAGTCCTATTAGGACTAGGAGAGGTGGGCGCCCCCTCTCTCTCTCTCTCCCCCTTGGAGAATCCTAGTCCAACTAGGATTGGGGGGGGGGAATCCTACTCCCAGAGGGAGTAGGACTCTCTGGCGCACCAGGCTTGGCCGGCCAGCCCCTCCCCCTTGGCTCCTTTATATACGGGGGCAGGGGGCACCCCAAAGACACACAAGTTGATCTACGGATCGTTCCTTAGCCGTGTGCGGTGCCCCCTTCCACCAAATTCCACCTCGATCATATCGTTGCAGTGCTTAGGCGAAGCCCTGCGCCGGTAACACATCAAGATCATCACCACGCCGTCGTGCTGACGGAACTCTTCCCCGACGCTTTGCTGGATCGGAGCCCGGGGATCGTCATCGAGCTGAACGTGTGCCAAGAACTCGGAGGTGCCGGAGTAACGGTGCTGTGATCGGTTGGATCGCGAGGAGAACGTACGACTACTTCCTCTACGTTGTGTCAACGCTTCCGCTTCGGTCTACGAGGGTACGTAGACAACACTCTCCCCTCTCGTTGCTATGCATCACCATGATCTTGCGTGTGCGTAGGAATTTTTTTGAAATTACTACGTTCCCCAACAGTGGCATCCGAGCCTAGGTTTTATGGTTTGATGTTATTTGCATGAGTAGAACACAAGTGAGTTGTGGACGATACAAGTCATACTGCCTACCAGCATGTCATACTTTGGTTCAGCGGTATTGTTGGACGAGACGATCCGGACCAACCTTACGCGTACGCTTACGCGAGACCGGTTCCCTCGACGTGCTTTGCACATAGATGGCTTGCGGAAGACTGTCTCTCCAACTTTAGTTGAACCGAGTGTGGCTACGCCCGGTCCTTGAGAAGGTTAAAATGGAGTCTATTTGACAAACTATCGTTGTGGTTTTGATGCGTAGGTAAGATGAGTTCTTGCTTAAAGCCCGTAGCAGCCACGTAAAAACTTGCAACAACAAAGTAGAGGACGTCTAACTTGTTTTTGCAGGGCATGTTGTGATGTGATATGGTCAAGACGTGATGCTAAATTTTATTGTATGAGATGATCATGTTTTGTAACCGAGTTATCGGCAACTGGCAGGAGCCATATGGTTGTCGCTTTATTGTATGCAATGCAATCGCGATGTAATGCTTTACTTTATTACTAAGCGGTAGTGATAGTCGTAGAAGCATAAGATTGGCGAGACGACAACGATGCTGCGATGAAGATCAAGGTGTCGCGCCGGTGACGATGGTGATCATGACGGTGCTTCGAAGATGGAGATCACAAGCACAAGATGATGATGGCCATATCATATCACTTATATTGATTGCATGTGATGTTTATCCTTTTATGCATCTTATCTTGCTTTGATTGACGGTAGCATTATAAGATGATCTCTCACTAAATTATCAAGAAGTGTTCTCCCTGAGTATGCACCGTTGCGAAAGTTCTTCGTGCTGAGACACCACGTGATGATCGGGTGTGATAGGCTCTACGTTCAAATACAACGGGAGCAAAACAGTTGCACACGCGGAATACTCAGGTTTAACTTGACGAGCCTAGCATATACAGATATGGCCTCGGAACACGGAGACCGAAAGGTCGAGCGTGAATCATATAGTAGATATGATCAACATAGTGATGTTCACCATTGAAACTACTCCATCTCACGTGATGATCGGACATGGTTTAGTTGATTTGGATCACGTGATCACTTAGAGGATTAGAGAGATGTCTATCTAAGTGGGAGTTCTTAAGTAATATGATTAAATGAACTTTAATTTATCATGAACTTAGTCCTGGTAGTATTAGCATATCTATGTTGTAGATCAATAGCTCGCATTGTTGCTTCCCTGTGTTTATTTTTGATATGTTCCTAGAGAAAATTGTGTTGAAAAATGTTAGTAGCAATGATGCGGATTGGATCCGTAATCTGAGGTTTATCCTCATTGCTGCACAGAAGAATTTGTCCTTGATGCACCGCTAGGTGACGGACCTTTTGCAGGAGCAGATGCAGACGTTATGAACGTTTTGCTAGCTCAATATGATGACTACTTAATAGTTTAGTGCACCATGCTTAACGGCTTAGAATCGGGACTTCAAAGACGTTTTGAACGTCATGGACCATACAAGATGTTCCAGGAGTTGAAGTTAATATTTCAACCAAATACCCGAGTTGAGAGATATGAAGTCTCCAACAAGTTCTATAGCTAAAAGATGGAGGAGAATCGCTCAACTAGTGAGCATGTGCTCAGATAGTCTGAGTACTACAATCGCTTGAATCAAGTGGGAGTTAATCTTCCAGATAAGATAGTGATTGACAGAATTCTCTAGTCACCATCACCAAGTTAGTAGAACTTCGTGATGAACTATAATATGCAAGGGATAACGGAAAATATTCCCAAGCTCTTCGCGATGCTAAAATCGGCGAAGGTAGAAATCAAAGAAAAACATCAAGTGTTGATGGTTGACAAGATCACTAGTTTCAAGAAAAGGGCAAAAGGAAAGAAGGGGAACTTCAAGAAGAACGGCAAGCAAGTTGCTGCTCAAGTGAAAAAACCCAAGTCTGGTCCTAAGCCTGAGACTAAGTGCTTCTACTGCAAAGGGACTGGTCACTGGAAGCGGAACTACCCCAAGTGATTGGCGGATAAGAAGGATGGCAAAGTGAACATAAGTATATTTGATATACATGTTATTGATGTGTACTTTACTAGTGTTCATAGCAACCCCTCAGTATTTGGTACTAGTTTAGTTGCTAAAATTAGTAACTCGAAACGGGAGTTGCAGAATGAACAAAGACTAGTTAAAGGGCAAGGTGACGATGTGTGTTGGAAGTGGTTCCAAGATTGATATGATCATCATCGCACACTCACTATACTTTCGGGATTAGTGTTGAACCTAAATAAGTGTTATTTGGTATTTGCGTTGAGCATAAATATGATTTGATCATGTTTATCGCAATACGCTATTCATTTAAGTAAGAGAATAAATTGTTGTTCTGTTTACATGAATAAAACCTTCTATGGTTATACACACCAACGAAATGGTTTGTTGGATCTCGATCATAGTGATACACATATTCATAATATTGAAGCCAAAAGATGCAAAGTTAATAATGATAGTGCAACTTATTTGTGGCACTGCCGTTTAGGTCATATTGGTGTAAAGCGCATGAAGAAACTCCATGCTGATGGGATTTTGTAATCACTTGATTATGAATCACTTGATGCTTGCGAACCATGCCTCTTGGGCAAGATGAGTAAAACGCCGTTCTCCGGAACAATGGAGCAAGCAACAGATTTGTTGGAAATCATACATACTGATGTATATTGTCCGATGAATATTAAGGCTCGCGACAAGTATCATTATTTTCTAACCTTCACAGATGATTTGAGCAGATATGGGTATATCTACTTGATGAAACATAAGTCTGAAACGTTTGAAAAGTTCAAAGAATTTTAGAGTGAAGTGAAAATCATCGTGACAAGAAAATAAGGTTTCTACGATCTGATCGCGGAGACAAATATTTGAGTTACGAGTTTGGTCTTCAATTAAAACAATGTGGAATAGTTTCACAAATTCATGCCACCTGGAACACCACAGCATAATGGTGCGTCCGAACGTCATAACCGTACTTTATTAGATATAGTACAATCTATGATGTATCTTACCGATCTACCACTATTGTTTTTGGGATTATGCATTAGAGACAGCTGCATTCACATTAAATAGGGCACGATCTAAATCCGTTGAGACGACACCGTATGAACTATGGTTTAGCAATAAACCTAAGCTGTCGTTTCTTAAAGTTTGGGGCTGCGATGCTTATGTTAAAAAGCTTCAACTTGATAAGCTCGAACCCAAATCGGAAAAATGTGTCTTCATAGGATACGCAAAGGAGACTATTGGGTATACCTTCTATCACAGATCCGAAGGCAAAATTTTTGTTGCTAAAATCGGAAACTTTCTGGAGAAGGAGTTTCTCTCGAAAGAAGTGAGTGGGAGGAAAGTAGAACTTGATGAGATAACAGTATCTACTCCCTTATTGAAAAATAGTACGTCACAGAAATCTGTTCCTGTGACACCTACATCAAATAGGGAGGAAGCTAATGATAATGATCATGAAACTTCAGATCAAGTTTCTACTGAACTTCGTAGATCAACCAGAGTAAGATCCGCACCAGAGTGGTACGGTAATCCTATTTTGGAAGTCATGTTACTAGACCATGATGAACCTACGAACTATGAAGAAGCGATGGTGAACCCAGATTCCGCAAAGTGGCTTGAGGCCATGAAATCTGAGATGGGATCCATGTATGAGAACAAAGTGTGGACTTTGGTTGACTTGCCCGATGATCGGCAAGCAATAGAAAATAAATGGATCTTCAAGAGGAAGACGAACACTGATAGTAGTGTTACTATCTACAAAGCTAGAATTGTCGCAAAAGGTTTTCGACAAGTTCAAGGTGTTGACTACGATGAGAGTTTCTCACTCGTATCTATGCTTAAGTCTGTCCGAATCATGTTAGGAATTGTCGCATTTTATTAAATCCGGCAAATGGATAAACAAAACTACATTCCTTAATGGATTTATTAAAGAAGAAGTTGTATACGATGCAACTAGAAGGTTTTGTCGATCCTGAAGGTGTTAACAAAATATGCAAGCTCCAGCGATCCATCTATGGACTGGTGCAAGCATCTCGGAGTTGGAATATACGCTTTGATAAGTTGATCAAAGCATATAGTTTTATACAGACCTGCGGTGAAGCCTGTATTTACAAGAAAGTGAGTGGGAGCACTACAGCATTTCTGATAAGTATATATAAATGACATATTATTGATCGGAAATAATGTAGAATTATTCTGTAAAGCATAAAGGAGTATTTGAAAGGAGTTTTTCAAAGAAAGACCTCGGGGAAGCTATTTACATATCGAGCATCAAGATCTATAGAGATAGATCGAGACGCTTGATAAGTTTTTTCAATGAGTACATACCTTGACAAGATTTTGAAGTAGTTCAAAATGGAACAGTCAAAGAAAGAGTTCTTGCCTGTGTTACAAAGTATGAAATTGAGTAAGACTCAAAGCCCGACCACGACAGAAGATAGAAAGAGAATGAAAGTCATTCACTATGCTTTGGCCATAGGTTCTATAAAGTATGCCATGCTGTGTACCAGACCTATTGTATACCCTACCCTGAGATTGGCACGGGAGTACAATAGTGATCTAAGAGTAGATCACTGGACGGCGGTCAAAATTATCCTTAGTGGAATAAGGATATGTTTCTCGATTATGGAGGTGACAAAAAGGTTCATCGTAAAAGGTTACGTCGATGCAAGTTTTGACATTAATCTAGATGACTCTAAGTCTCAATCTAGATACATATTGAAAGTGGGAGCAATTAGCTAAAGTAGCTCCGTGCAGAGCATTGTAGACATAGAAAATTGCAAAATACATAACGGATCTGAATGTGGCAGACCCGTTGACTAAATTTCTCTCACAAGCAAAACATGATCACACCGTAGTACTCTTTGGGTGTTAATCACATAGCGATGTGAACTAGATTACTGAATCTAGTAAACCCTTTGGGTGTTGGTCACATATCGATGTGAACTATGGGTGTTAATCACATGATGATGTGAACTATTGATGTTAATCACATGGTGATGTGATCTAGATTATTGACTCTAGTGCAAGTGGGAGACTAAAGGAAATATGCCCTAGAGGAAATAATAAAGTTATTATTTATTTCCTTAATTCATGATAAATGTTTATTATTCATGCTAGAATTGTATTAACTGGAAACATAATACATGTGTGAATACATAGACAAACAGAGTGTCACTAGTATGCCTCTACTTGACTAGCTCATTAATCAAAGATGGTTATGTTTCCTAACCATGAACAAGGAGTTGTTATTTGATTAATGAGGTCACATCATTAGTTGAATGATCTGATTGACATGACCCATTCCATTAGCTTAGCACCCGATCATTTAGTATGTTGCTATTGCTTTTATCCATGACTTATACATGTTCCTATGACTATGAGATTATGCAACTCCCATTTGCCGTAGGAACACTTTGTGTGCTACCAAACGTCACAACGTAACTGGGTGATTATAAAGGTGCTCTACAGGTGTCTCCGAAGGTACATGTTGAGTTGGCGTATTTCGAGATTAGGATTTGTCACTCCGATTGTCGGAGAGGTATCTCAGGGCCTTCTCGGTAATGCACATCACATAAAGCCTTGCAAGCATTGCAACCAATGAGTTAGTTGCGAGATGATGTATTACGGAACGAGTAAAGAGACTTGCCGGTAACGAGATTGAACTAGGTATTGGATACCGACGATCGAATCTCGGGCAAGTAACATACCGATGACAAAGGGAACAACGTATGTTGTTATGCGGTCTGACCGATAAAGATCTTCGTAGAATATGTAGGAGCCAATATGGGCATCCAGGTCCCGCTATTGGTTATTGACCGGAGACGTGTCTCGGTCATGTCTACATTGTTCTCGAACCGTAGGGTCCGCACGCTTAAGGTTACGATGACAGTTATTATGAGTTTTGATGTACCGAAGGAGTTCGGAGTCCCGGATGAGATCGGGGACGTGACGAGGAGTCTCGAAATGGTCGAGACATAAAGAATTATATATTGGAAGCCTATGTTTGGACATCGGATGCATTCCAGGTGAAATCAGGATTTTACCGGAATACCGGGAGGGTTACCGGAACCCCCCGGGAGCATAATGGGCCAACATGGGCCTTGGAGGAGAGGTGAGAGGGCTGCCCTCATGGGCTGTGCGCCTCCCCCTTCCCCTAGTCCTATTAGGACTAGGAGAGGTGGGCGCCCCCTCTCTCTCTCTCTCCCCCTTGGAGAATCCTAGTCCAACTAGGATTGGGGGGGGGGGGAATCCTACTCCCAGAGGGAGTAGGACTCTCTGGCGCACCAGGCTTGGCCGGCCAGCCCCTCCCCCTTGGCTCCTTTATATACGGGGGCAGGGGGCACCCCAAAGACACACAAGCTGATCTACGGATCGTTCCTTAGCCGTGTGCGGTGCCCCCTTCCACCAAATTCCACCTCGATCATATCGTTGCAGTGCTTAGGCGAAGCCCTGCGCCGGTAACACATCAAGATCGTCACCACGCTGTCGTGCTGATGGAACACTTCCCCGACGCTTTGCTGGATCGGAGCCCGGGGATCGTCATCGAGCTGAACGTGTGCCAAGAACTCGGAGATGCCGGAGTAACGGTGCTGTGATCGGTTGGATCGCGAGGAGAACGTACGACTACTTCCTCTACGTTGTGTCAACGCTTCCGCTTCGGTCTACGAGGGTACGTAGACAACACTCTCCCCTCTCGTTGCTATGCATCACCATGATCTTGCGTGTGCGTAGGAAATTTTTTGAATTTACTACGTTCCCCAACAGCTCAGTCTAGGCAGAAGAGTTATGCAGACTCAAAACGCAAGGAGGTAGTCAATGAAATCGGAGACAAAGCATATCTTCGCGTGTCACCTCTGCAAGGAGTAAAACGATTTGGAGTTAGGGGAAAGTTAGCCCCGAGATTTGTAGGGCCATACCGAGTTTTGGAGCGTATGGGAGAAGTGGCCTACAAGTTGGAGTTACCCGAAGGACTGTCAAGAGTTCATGATGTGTTTCACGTTTCCCAGTTGAAGAAGTGCCATGCTGAGATGGCCGTTATTCCTCTGAGAGATACAGTACCCCTGGAAGCAATTCAGTCAGATAGTGATTCGACCTACGAGGAGAAACCCGTCAAGATTCTCGAGTTTGCCAGCCGAGTTAACCCGGGGGGCTTTATAAGCCGCCGCTGGAGCCCCCTCGCCTCTCCACCCAGCCTCGCGCCGCACCATCGCCGCCAGCACCGCCGCTGCCGACTGCCCGCGCCGCCGCCCGTTGACCCCGCCCCGCAGCCCCGCCGCCGTATATCGTCGTCGCCGCCGCCGGTTTTCTTGAAGAACCGGTAAAACCGCCACCGCCGTCGTTTTTTTCCGGTTAGATCGGTTTATTTTTTGTTAGGATTTTCCCGGTTTTCGTAGGATTAGATATGTTTAGCGAACGTTCACCCGTTAGTTCGTTTTAACGAACGAATTCGTTCGTTTGTCTCTGTTAGCGGACGTTCGTCCGATAGATTTTTGTTTTTATTTTATTTTTCCGCCAGGGACCTATCCGTGATTATTTTTATCGCAGGTTAGCCCCTGATCTCCAAACTCTCGCAACTTTTTAACCGTTCGTCCAAATCCAGTGAAACCAATGCCAAAATCTTCGTCTCGAACCCCTCTTTCCAGTTAATCAACTTGAAAATTATTTTGACAATTTAAATTTTGGTTTCAAGCAGATTTGTTTTGAATTTCTTTTGACCGTACTTTTAGTTCTGTAGCTCCGATTTGATTGATTCTTCTTGCAAATCGAAGCTCTTCAGTTGAACTTTCAGATTTGATCTTTCTCATCTGAGTTTTACCCTTGCATCTATGCTTGAGTGCTTATGTATGCTATTGTTTGTTTGCGATAGAATTTCCGGAGTGCGAAGCGTGCTACTACGAGTCTCTAGGGTTTGCGGATCATCAGCAAGGCAAGTAACCCTTCGATCATATACCTTTATTACCCAGTTTTTATGCATTAGTTTCAACCCCTCAGACATTGCATGATTAGGATGTGTTTAACTTGTGGGTTTTGGGAAGTAGATGATGAGGTAGAACCTATTGCCCTTTATTATCAAACCCTGGGAGTTACTTCTACGTTATGCTTATACCGCTATGCTATGCTAGTAGACGTGGTTTGGGTTTGAGTGAATCCATGACAGATGTGAGATTGTTAATTAATGGTTAACTTAAGGTGGCTACTTAAATACACATCTGGGTGGATTGGTTGCGGGCACCCGGAGAATCCAGTGTTGTCCTAGGATATCCCGGAGTACCCGTGTGATCATCCTACGGTTCGCCACCCAGGCTCAAAGGGATCATAAGATTATTCATGCTAGAAACTTTCGTGTGCAGCCACACATCATTATGGGCTCTGGCATAGTTGAGTATGTTGCGTGACCTCTTTCAGTGGTAGACTAGTAGATGTAGGGGATGTAGGTGGTACTGTCTACCCAGACTAAAGAGTATATGCTTCTGAAAGACTATGTAATGCGAGAAATCCAACGGAGGAGATCGAGTCTTGCGGGGAAAAGTTCGCAAACCTCTGCAGAGTGTGCAAACTAATCATGGTTAGCCATGTCCCCGGTTATGGACATCTTGAGTATCTGGTTCTTGAATTTTCATGTTGATCTCATCACTCTAAATTAATTTGTTGGGTTAATATACTGCTTAATTGGGATTGAGTTGGAGGAAACTTCTCAATGTTTATCAACTACCATGATCGCTAAACAAAATATATTCCTTTGATGAAGGAAAAAATTGGCTTTTCGCAAAAACATGATATCCATAGAGCCTCCACCAGCCATATATGCATGTAGTGATAGCATTTACCTGTTCATTGCTCTACTGTGTTATTTTGCCAGCATATTCCATGTGCTGACCAATTTTCGGGCCGCAACGTATTATGTTACAGATTTTTCAGACGAAGAGTAAGGTGCACTAGGTCGTTGTCGTGCACTCAGCTATGCCGTTGGAGTTGATGGACTCACTTACCTTCGATGCTTCCATAGTTATCTTATTTAGATGGCCTTAAGCCATATTATTGTAATAAGTTCTCTTTTGAGACATTCGATGTAATAAGTGTGTGATTGCACTATGTTATAGATCCTTCGAGTATTGTGTGTGTCAGCATTACCGATCCAGGGATGACACGTATGCACAGAGATTTGACCGTTTGAGGTCAGATCGCTACATTGAGAATAACACATCTAGCATGTAAAATATTGGCCACCCCCTGCCGCTTCATGAGCGGTACGGGCACACAAAAAGGAAATTCATTTTGAAAATTAGAGATGGCACATACAAATTTGCTTAGAACGACACGAAAATAACGCATATAGGTAGGTATGGTGGACTCATATGGCAAAATTGGTTTTAAAGATTTTGGATGCACAAGTAGTATTTCTACTTAGTGCAAGTAGAGGCTAGCAAAAAGATTGAGAAGCAACCAACCAAGAAATGAAGATTCATATAAGCGAGCATGAAGCATAACTAACACCGAATAATGCATCATAAGTAGGATCTAATTTCATTGCATAACTATTGACTTTCGTGCTTGCATAGGGAATCACAAACCTTAACACCAATATTCTTACTAAAACATAATTACTCACTAACATGACTCACATATCACTATCATCATATCTCAAAACTATTACAAAGAATCAAGTTTATTTTGTCCAATGATCTTCATGAAAGTTTATATTATATCCCTCTTGAATATCTATCACTTTGGGACTAATTTCATATATTGCAATTGCTTTTGAATATCTCAAACAAATTTAAGTGAAGAACATGAGCGTACAAATTTTCGTTTCTCAAAATAATATAAGTGAAGCATGAGAGAATTTCTTCAAAAATTTACTAACTCTCAAATAAATCTAAGTGAATCATGAGAGCATTTCTTAAAAAATATTAAAGCACACCGTGCTAAAAAAGATATAAGTGAAGCACTAGAGCAATTCCATGGCTCAAAAATTTAAGTGAAGCATAAAGAGCAATTCTAACAAATCATAACATAATTTTTGCTCTCCCAAATGGGTGTGTCCAGTAAGGATACTTGTGACAAACTAAAAAGCAAAAAAAGCAAAGACTCATATAACACAAGACGCTCCAAGCAAAACTTATGATATGTGACGAATAAAAATATAGCTCCAAGTAAAATACCGATGGTCGCTAGAAGAAAGAGGGGAATGCCTTCCGGGGCACCCCAAGCTTAGTTGCTTGGTTCTCCTTGAATATTATCTTGGGGTGCCATGGGGCATCCCCAAGCTTAGGCTCTTTTTATTCCTTATTCCTTCATCCATCGTGATCTCACCCAAAACTTGAAAACTTGAATCACACAAAACTTCACAAAATCTTCATGAGATCCGTTAGTATGAGAAAGCAAATCACCACTCTAATTCCTGTTGCAAACTCAATAATATTTTATTATTGAATTATACCTAATGTATTCCAACTTTACCATGGCTTATACCCCCCGATACAATCTGTCGTGGAATTGTCACGGCAGATGTCCTCTTGCAAGGACTTAGTCGTGGAGCCATCGCAACTAGGAAGCTTAAAGGGGTTAATCAGGACAAAGGACACGAGAGAGTTATACTAGTTCGGCCCCTTATGGTGAAGGTAAGGCCTACGTCTAGTTGGGTTGGTATTGCTTGAGATTTCAATAACCAGGGAGCGAGATACGCTATGCCCGGTTCTCGATGGGTTGTTTTCCTGCCCTAAGCCGCCGGCGGGTCGCCCCCTTATATACACGGGTTGACGCCCTGCGGCCTACAGAGTCCCGGCCGGCTCATAGACAGTCTCCAGCTCGGTGACTAGTTAATTCTACCTTATGATACAAGTCATGCCATCATGGCAGTTTATCACTATGGGCCTTAAGTTTCCGGTGGGCTTTTGACCCTTTATTAAACCGTCATCTTCTTGCTTGCTCTTGGGATTCTTCTGATGAATCAATCTTTGTGTAACCCGGCCCCTCATGTGTGGCTTACACAAATAGTTATATCCCCAACATTAGGCCCCAGATTGATTTGAACCGGTTCATGTCAATCTTAAAATACCTTAAAAACAAGCCTTTCTGTCTTTTGTCAGTGCAAAGGTCATAACCCGCCATGACATCATCTTCTGGATCCGTGTTAACCCGTCATGACATCATCTCCAATTAAATCCCTATTTTATTCTGTCATATCTTCAACGGATCTTTGCCTTACTGACCATCCCGAAACCCGAGGCGTCGGGGTCGCTGTATAATGATGCTTGGTCCCCTCATTTCTCGCGCCGTCCTAGTCGGCCCTTCCTTATAAATAGGCATGACCTAGGTCCTTTTCATTTTCTCCCCTAAGTCTTCTTCATCCTCTCCCTGCCTCTGCGTTACTCGAGCTCCGCCGCCGCCGCCGTCGATCTCCTTGTCTTCACCAACTCAGGCCGCTGCATCGACCTGAATCTGACCAGAGAAACGTGACGAAACTCCGCCGCAGCCCTGCATCTATAAGTCCCTTTCTTTTTCTGTCTTAGATCTGCATTATAGTGTTCGTCGAGTTCGTCGGTGTTCATCGCCGCCCCCTACGAACCTTTGATAGATCTCACCCCCAACGTCCTTTTCTGATCATTAGATGGTATAGAATTGCTGCGGTAGCTGTTTCATCCCCATTTTACATGCAAACGGATCCCTTCTCCTTTGTTCAGAAGCTTCTTTCGAGTGTACGAACTTCTCCGCACTAGTTTGAGGTCTAGAAATTTTTCTTTTCAGAACGACCATTTGATCCAAATTAATAACTGCAACTTGTGAAACCTGTTTGTTTTACACTTAGTCAAAAACTACATCTGTTAGATCTGTTTAGCCATGGTAGCCTATGTAGCTGGCTTAAGAAGACAACACTGATTGTCTGCCTTACTTTCTTTTGGCAACTTAAGATCACTTAACTGGTTCTGATGCCCACAGCGGCTTAAGCATCACTGCATAATTAATCATACATCATTAGGCCCCACCTTAAGGTGCCATTTTGAGTAAACTTAAAAATGTTCTTCTCCGGGTTAAAATTGAACCGGAAATTCTTAGTTTGTCATAGGCTTCCACTTGCATAATGGCGCCTAAGGCTCCCAAAGCTCCTGTGACCTGCAACTGGGTCAGGTCCACTGTCACCGAAAGCACCCTGTGAGAGTTTGTAAAGTTCGGCCATCTGCCCAAGAAGGAGGTCATGTCTTATCGTGCTCCTGACCCTTTCGAGGAGAAACCTCAACCCAAAGAGGGGGAGGTGATCGTGTTTACTGATCATATGAGCTGGGGATTTGCTCCACCCGGTTCAAAATTCTTCAGGGACATTTTGCAATTCTTTGACCTAAGACCTCAAGACATCGGGCCCAATTCCGTGTCAAATATTTGCAACTTCCAAGTCTTCTGCGAGGTGTACCTTGGAGAAGAGCCCAACTTACTTTTGTTCAGAGAATTGTTTTATTTAAATCGGCAGAATGAACATGCTAACGGGCCCAGTTTGGAACTTGGCGGCATCTCAATCCAGCGGCGGAGAGACTGCCCTTTCCCTTATGCTGAACTGCCTAGCCATCCAAAGGATTGGAATCAGAAATGGTTCTACTGCCAGGACACTTCTCCAGCTGATGAAAACCCGCCGCCCGGCTTTCGTGATCTGCGCCTTGAGTCCAATCATCCGCTGCCAGACAAGCTAACTGCTGTTGAACGTCTGCCACTCACTCCCACTATTAAGAAAATCAAAGCTCTTTTGGGGAACGGCTTAGATGGCGTCGACCTGGTCCGAGTCTGGATTTCTTGGCGAGTGATTCCGTTAAGCCGCCGCCCCGGCTTAATGTGCACTTACTCTGGCGAGAAGGATGACCCGCTGCGCCATAGCCCTGACGACTTACCAGATGACATGGTTGAAGTTATGACCTAGTCTTTGTTGAAAGAGGGCACAGTGGTTAGTAATGCCTTTGGCTTACTTCCTTTCTGTAAGAAGAACCCGGCTCTTGCTTTAAGTCATCCATCTCAACAATTGATACCCTCAGTGTATTATACTCTACTTTGTACTCATAATCCTTTATCATTATTCACAGGCAAATGACAATTTCTGGAAGGTCCAATATGACCATGAGGCGGCCAAACAAGCCAGAGCAGCCAAGAGAGCTGAAAGGAAAACCGCCAAGACAGGAACCTCAAAGAATAAGAAGCCAAGCGCTTCAGATATGTTTAAGCTGGATGATACCGATGATGATGAAGAAGAGGTAACTCTTAACTCCTCCGACTACTTTACCATCATTTTATTGACATTATCCCTTTTGTCAGGAGGATACAGGAAACGGCCAAGCCGTTGAGGAAGAGGTAACTATAATCTCCTCCGACTTAGAGCCTCTACCAAGGCAAAAAATCCGAAGAGTGACCCGGAAAGTAAGATTTTCACACCCTTTAGCTTACCAAGATCCTCAATTTCTTTTGAAGTGACAGATTTATGAGAGCCGGAGGCAGACCCGGACAAGCAAAGATGCGGAACTCTCCTACGGCTTACCTGACGTGACCAGGAAGTGCAAGCCTGAGTTTATCTCTGACTAACGTCATCTTTTACCTTTGGCGGGTTTCATTCGTCAACCTCTCAATTCATATGACTCCAACTATCAGGATACTTCACCCTCATCTGGCGAGTCTATGCAATCAAATATGCCGGCTTTCAAGACCGCACCAGGGTAATGACAACTTTGTTTACTTTAAGCTTATTTTACTCATCCTCTTGTATTGATTCCTCTGATTTGTCCAGAGTACAAGTGAAGCCCAGGAAGAAAGTGGAGAAAAATATCCGGCACAAGACCCTGCCATGACTGAACCAGAGCTTGGCACGGCTGCTCCTGATGTTTCTGCTCCCGAGCCGCCGCGTGAACCATCTCAAGACATTCCAGTAACTACTTCTGACCCGCCTGTTGAGCAAGCTCTCAATGAACCTGATAACCCGGAGGCTCCTAGCCCGGCTAAAGCAGATGATCCGGAAGTTGAGATTACCAAAACTCAATTTATTGAGCCGGGAAGGCCCACGGTGCTGGCTAAGTGCTCTGCCAAAGAGGAATATTTGGAATGCCGAAAGGCCAAGCTGGACGTCGCTGACTACACTCATTTGAGTATTGGAGAGATCGTCTCTGGCTATGTCAATCAAGTATATAGCAGCCGTGACCTGGAAATTGACATGGTGAAGCAGATACAGCAAAAATCTGAGGTATGACTTATGCTACTTTCCTTAACCATACTTACTGTACCAGCCCCCAAGTCTATTGCTTATGAGAAAATATGTTGTAGACTTAGAAAACTGCCTAGCACTGCTTGTCCGGCTTAGAAAGAAGATATTTAACCCGGTTTTGGCATGATACCTTGAACTTGCGATACACATTAGCCCCCAAGTGTCAAGTATCTTTGCTTGCAAAGTGCTTGGGACTTAATTTCCATGAACCGGCATAGTAATTTAGAGTTCTTCAGCATACATTAGCCCCCAAGTGTCAGGTACCTTTGCTTGCAAAGTGCTTGGGACTTAATGTTATCTCATAATGATTCTGACTATAACCCGGCATCAATGCAGGCCACCATAAGTCAATTATTATCAGAGATTGCTGACCTGAAGAATCGCCTGGCAGGTCAAGAACTTGAAATCCAAAAATCCAACTCCAAGTTTGAATTCAGCGTCTCTGAAGAAGAGAAGTTGAAGAAGAGCTTTGAGGCGGAGAAGAAAACCTGGGCTGATGAAAAGGCCTCACTGGTGACCCGGGCCGAGACAGCAGAGGCATCACTTGCAGAAGCAACGGCCGAGCTGTCCGGCTTAAAGCGCCAGATATCTCAAATGGTCTCAGCAATCTTTGTAAGTTACTTTATATAAACCTTAAGTACTGCAAGCCTTCTTTCGATGACTATTTCAATTGTTATCCCCGGCTCACCTTATATTTATGAATGCAGGCCCCAGGAGCACAAACCTCAAGCAGAACATGTTGATCAAACTGAAAGCGGTTTACACTCTGGTGGACCAACTCTACACCAGGTCACAACGTGCTTTGGCCGTTGTGGCTTTATCAAATGATGCTCCCCATCTTCTGCAAGATGTGCTAAAGTGGCTTGTTGTGCTGCCTTAGCGAGTCCAAGAGCTAAGACGGGCATCTGCAAGAGCCGGAGCGATAGCCGCATTGAGCCGGGCCAAGGCGTGGCTTCCAGAGCTGGACCCGGCTGACATTGCTCTTGGGTATCCAAGCTTGAAGGAAGATGGCACTTTGTTCAATGAGGCAGATTTCACTGCCTGCGTGAAGGATATACGCCCTGTGGCCACTCTTATTGGGAACGACACTGACCTTACCAAATATTAGCCGGGTGACAACGCGAATCGAAGACTCCCAACACCTCTCTATGACGAAGTCAGCCTGATCCCTCCAATCCGTAAGCATACCTTTGCCCCTGAAGTTAACCCTGCCGATTTAATAGATGATGAAGCTGAGTTTGAAGCTTTGAGTGGCATTAACTGGGCATCGTCAACCTTGCAGGACAAGGCAGCCGACGGAGAAGCGGCGAAGGATAACCCGGAATCTTCAAGCCAACCAAAGGAGTGAACCACCCGGCGTCATATGTTTGTGTCTTTGTGGAAAAAACAATGCTTCATTATTCAGACTCGGGGAGTCTTGTAATAGGGTAGAAAAACTCTTGACTTCTGCCATGCCATCGCGCATGTTTATGGCGCTGAATACTTTCGTAAGCCACCGTCTTTATATACTTCCGGGTTAAATTGAACTCCTATTTCCCTTATGTTAAACAGAAATTTGCTTGCATTGCCCTGCATATAAAACAAACACAATTTCCTTGGCGATTTATCGCATCAGGGGTCACATAAGGTACTGATAACCCGGAGTGTAAACCAAAAAATCATAGAAAGGCCGGCTTATGAGTAGACCTGTTAGACATAATCATAACAGCATACCTGTGATCCTTGTGGTGATACCGCCGGCTTATGTGATCCAAACCGTGAGAGTAAGTTGTAACTCCTGGCACATATGATGTTCACCAGGCACTTTAACAACCTGATATGATCAATACTAAACTGGTGGAAACAAGAACCACCCTATAATACTTTCAAGAGGATCTCAAGATAGTCAAACAATTATATTTACAAAGTATGAAGAATAATAACAAAATTCAAAGGCTTCTAATTCGAATATGATCAGTGAACCGTTCCAAAGGGGTTAAGCTAAGATTCGGATACGATCATATAGCCCCCAGTGGCTTTGGCGATGCCGATCTAGTGGGTATCGACAGCTATGTTCTCTTTGGTTCGAATACGACCTATGTTTGAACAGGAAGCCCCCAAGTGACCATGAGAGTTTTTTAATGACGCTGATTCGAATACGATCCACGTCAGACCCAAGGGGGTTAAGCTATGATTCAAATATGATCAAGAAGCCCCCAAGTGGGTTTGGCAGTATGCCTATCAAGTGGGTATCGACAGCTATGTTATCTTTGGTTCGAATACGACCTACGTTTGAACAGGAAGCCCCCAAGTGATCATGGCTAGATTTAGATATGATCATAAGCCGGACCAAAGGGAAAGTCGGATTCAGATATGATCCGCTCCCTGTTGGTTGTTGCCACCACATGATAATTTAGACATGTAAACTTTTGAGGGTGAAAAGGACAGAGGTCCTGCTTTATTGCTTTATATAATATATACATCGTCAAAATATATACATCTTGAGAGCCGGTGGCTCAGGTATAGTAAGGCTGAAGATGAGCGATATTCCACGGCCGACGGGTCTCCTCCTCCGACTTACGTGAGTCTTTGTGCTCTCGAACATCGATGAGGTAGTATGACCCGTTGTTCAGGTTCTTGCTGACCATCAAGGGTCCTTCCCTAGGGGGGATAGCTTGTGCATATCAGACTGATCTTGGATGAGCCGGAGCACTAAGTCACCTTCCTGAAAGGTTCTGGACCTAACCCGGCAGCTGTGGTAGCTGCACAGGTCTTGCTGGTAAATCGCCGAGCGGGCTATTGCCAAGTCTCGCTCTTCGTCCAACAAATCAAGTGCATCTTGACGAGCTTTTTCATTGTCAGCCTCAACGTAAGCCGCCACGTGGAGTGAGTCATGACGGATGTCACTTGGCAGGACCGCCTCTGCTCCGTACACCATGAAGAAAGGTGTGTAACCCGTGGATCTGTTAGGTAGTATTGATACTCCAAAGTACAGAAGGTAACTCCTCCACCCAACAACCCGGCGTCCGCTGTAAGGGCACCAAGAGCCGGGGCTTTATTCCTTTCAAGATCTCTTGATTGGCTCTTTCTGCTTGACCATTGGATTGAGGATGGGCAACTGCCGAAACATCAAGCCGGATATGTTCTTGTTGACAGAACTCTTCCATGGCACCCTTAGAGAGATTAGTGCCATTATCAGTTATGATGCTGTGTGGAAAACCAAAACGAAAGATCGCCTTTTTCATGAACTGAACCGCTGTGGCTGCATCACACTTACTGACCGGCTCTGCCTCAACCCACTTTGTAAATTTATCCACCGCCACCAGGAGGTGCGTCTTTTTATCTTTAGACCTATTGCAAGGCCCAACCATATCAAGCCCCCAGACTGCGACGGCCAAGTAATTGGAATCATCCTCAACTCTTGAGCCGGCACATGAGCTCGTCGTGAGAATTTTTGACATCCGTCACATTTACTGACCAGATCCTCTGCGTCAGCATGAGCCGTCAGCCAATAGAAACCGTGATGGAAAGCCTTGGCAACGAGAGATTTTGAGCCGGCATGATGACCGCAATCCCCTTCATGTATCTCACGAAGTATCTCCTGACCCTCCGCAGGCGACACACAACGTTGAAACGCCCCAGTGATGCTGCGATGATGTAACTCACCATGAACAATTGTCATGGATTTGGACCGCCGGATGATTTGTCTCGCCAAGGTCTCATCCTCAGGTAACTCTCCCCGGGTCATGTAGGCCAAATATGGCACTGTCCAATCCGGGATGACGTGAAGAGCCGCTACCAGCTGTGCCTCCGGGTCTGGCACCGCTAGATGTTCCTCTGTGGGTATTTTGACAGAAGGATTATGCAAAACATCGAGAAAGGTGTTAGGCGGCACCGGCTTATGCTGAGATCCCAGCCGGCTTAAAGCATCAACCGCCTCATTCTTCCTTCGATCAATGTGCTCCACTTGATAACCTTTGAAGTGCCCAGCCACAACATCAACTTCACGACGGTGAGCCGCCATAAGGGGATCCTTGGAGTCCCACTTGCCTGACACCTATTGAGCCACGAGATCTGAGTCCCCCAAGCACCTTACCCGGCTCAAATTCATTTCTTTGGCCATCCGGAGACCATGGAGTAATGCCTCATACTCAACTTCATTGTTAGTACAAGGAAACATAAGCCGGAGCACATAACAAAATTTGTCACCTCGAGGGGAAGTTAAAATGACTCCAGCCCCCGAGCCTTCTAACTGCCTCAACCCATCAAAGTGAATAGTCCAATATGTGTTATCTGGCTTCTCCTCAGGTGCCTGCAACTCTGTCCAATCATTGATAAAATCCACCAAGGCTTGAGACTTAATAGCGGTGTGTGGCATGTACTACAAACCATGAGGCCCAAGCTCAATGGCCCACTTGGCAACTCGTCCTGTGGCCTCTCTGTTCTGGACGATGTCTCCCAAGGGGGCAGAACTTACCACGGTGATAGGGTGACCTTGGAAGTACTGCTTCAGCTTCCGGCTTGCCATGAACACCCCATAAAAAAGCTTCTGCCAATGCGGATATCTCTGCTTAGACTCAATGAGCACTTCACTGATGTAGTAAACCGGTCGCTGAACCGGATGCTCCTTGCCAGCCTCCTTGCGCTCCACCACGATTGCAACACTGACAGCACGTGAGTTAGCAGCCAGGTATAACAGCAAGGGCTCTCTATCAATGGTTGCCGCAAGAACCGGCGGCTCAGACAACTGTCTCTTTAATTCTTCGAAAGCGGCATTAGCAGCATCACTCCAGACAAAGGTGTCTGTTTTCTTCATCATCTGATACAGCGGTAAAGCCTTCTCGCCCAGCCGGCTTATGAAACGGCTTAAAGTAGCAACCCGGCCCGCCAAACGCTGAACATCATTGATGCACGCCGGTTTAGACAAAGAAGTAACTGCATTGATCTTCTCCGGGTTAGCTTCAATACCCCTGTTGGAGACCAGAAAACCCAGAAGCTTGCCAACATGCACACCAAACACACATTTGGCCGGGTTAAGCATCATCTTATAAACCCGGAGATTATCAAAGGTTTCCTTCAGGTCAGATATCAAGGTTTCCTTCTCTCTGGACTTCACCACTATGTCATCCACGTAAGCGTGAACATTGCGCCCAATTTGATCGTGGAGACAGTTCTGTACACACCGCTGGTAAGTCGCCTGGGCAATCTTGAGCCCAAATGGCATGGATACATAGCAGAAGGCTCCAAATGGAGTAATGAAAGCCGTCTTCTCCTGGTCCTTAACTGACATCTTGAACTGATGATACCCAGAGTAAGCATCCAAAAAGCTCAAGCGCTCACAACCCACCGTAGCATCAATGATTTGATCAATACGGGGAGAGCAAAGGGATCAGCCGGACAAGCCTTATTTAAGTCCATGTAATCCACACACATCTGCCAGGTGCCGTTCTTCTTAAGTACAAGCACCGGGTTAGCCAACCACTTAGGGTGAAAAACTTCAACAATGAACCCGCCCGCCAAGAGCCGGGCCACCTCCTCACCAGTAGCCTTCCGTATCTCTTCGTTGAACCGTCGAAGAAACTGCCTGACCGGCTTATATTTTGGATCAATATTAAGAGTGTGTTGAGCGAGTTCTCTCGGTACACCCGGCATGTCAGAAGGCTTCCATGCAAAGATGTCCCGGTTCTCACGGATGAACTCAATGAGCGCGCTTTCCTATTTGGGATCCAAATTGGCACTGATACTGAACCGCTTAGATGAGTCGCCTGGAGTAAAATCAACAAGCTTGGTTTCAGCAGCCGACTTAAACTTCATCGCCGGGTCATGCTCTGTGGTTGGCTTCTTCAGGGAGGTCATATCTGCCGGGTCAACATTATTTTGATAAAACTTCAGTTCCTCTGCTGCACAAATAGACTCAGCATAAGCCACATCGCCTTCTTCACATTCCAGTGCTATCTTTCGACTCCCATGCACGGTGATGGTGCCCTTGTGACACGGCATCTTAAGCTGCAGATAAACATAACACGGCCGTGCCATGAACTTGGCATAAGCCGGCCGCCCAAACAGAGCATGATATGGACTCTTGATTTTGACCACCTCAAATGTTAATTTCTCAGCCCTGGAATCATACTCATCTCCAAAAGCCACCTCCAGTTCAATCTTGCCAACTGGGTAAGCCGACTTACCAGGCACCACTCCGTGGAAAATGGTGTTGGACGTCTTCAAATTCTTATCAGTCAACCCCATGCGCCGAAAGGTCTCGTAATAGAGGATATTGATGCTGCTACCTCCTTCCATGAGTACCTTAGTGAATTTATATCCACCAACCTAAGGTGCTACCACCAAGGCTAACTGAACCGGATTATCAACCCGGAGAGGGTGATCTTCCCTGCTCCATATGATGGGCTACTCTGACCACCTCAAATAACGGGGGACTGCCGGCTCAACAGAGTTCACCGCCCTCTTATGAACCTTCTGGTCACGTTTGCACAAGCTAGTAGTGAACACATGATACTGTCCACTATTCAACTGCTTTGGATGGCTTTGATAACCTGACTGCTGCTACTGTTGCCCTCCTTGACCAGACTGCTGCTGGTTGTAGCCGCCTTGATTTCCCTGAAAGCCGGAATTTGAACCACCACCCGGGCCATGAAAGCCGCCGGCACCTGAGCCGCCGCCCGACCCGTGATTGCCGTCAAACATGTTGGAATTCTTGAAAGCCTTCATGATTGCGCAATCCTTCCATAAGTGGGTGGCGGGTCATTCCCGGGTGCCATGTCTCGGGCAGGGCTCATTGAGTAGCTGCTCAAGAGATGGACTTGACCCACCAGCCCGAGGGGGTGGCTTTCCCTTGCGCCTCTGATTGTTACCCTGTGCATTAGCATTGGCCACAAACTCCGGGTTACCATCGGCCTTGCGTTTATTGCTTCCTTGATTCACCGGGTTATGTTGCTGACTCTTTCCATTGCCGTTCTTCTTTCCCTTCCCTGTCTTTTCCTCATCAGACGCGGGATCCTTGGTACTATCAGAATCGACGTATTTGACTAAAGCAGCCATCAGCGTACCCATGTCATTGCAATCACGCTTAAGGCGCCCCAGTTTCTGTCTCAGAGGATCAAATCGACAATTCTTCTCCAACATGAGGACTGCTGAGCCGGCATCCATCTTGTCAGACGAATGTATTATCTGCTTGACCCGGTGTACCCAATGAGTGGTGGATTCACCCTCCTCTTGCTTACAATTTGTCAAGTCCACAATCGACATAGATTGTTTGCAAGTATCCTTAAAGTTCTGAAAGAACCGGGCCTTCAGCTCCGCCCATTAGCTAATGGAATTGGGCGGCATGAGTTCACGATGTGTTCCACGTTTCCCAGTTAAAGAAGTGCCATGCGGAGATGGCTGATATACCACTGACAGATACAGTGCCGTTGGAAGCAATTCAGTTGGACAGTGATTTGACCTATGAAGAGAAACCAGTTAAGATTCTTGAGTATGCCAGCCGAGTCACCCGCAGCAAGGTTATCAAGTTTTGTAAAGTTCAGTGGAGCCACCACACCGAGGATGAAGCCACCTGGGAGCGAGAGGAAGATTTGTTGAAAGACCACCCTCACCTATTTTCTAGCCAACCCGAATCTCGAGGGCGAGATTCATCTTAAGGGGGGTAGGTTTGTAACATCCCAAATTTTCAATTTGGAATGTTATACATTATATCATCATTGCATATCATATTTTATTTGCTTTTGTTTTTGATCCTAGAAATTCTACGCAACTCAAGGACCCACGGAGAGAGTTGGGGATTTCGTTATTTTCATATTTGAGTTTTCTCAAATTTTGAGAATAGGATCATTTGATTTTAATTATTTTATCTTCGATTATTTATTTTATATAAATATGAGAGAGGGAATAAAATCACTTTCCCAAAATAAAGAAATATTGAGGATTTAATAATAAAATCAAATAAGATTTTATTTCGGAGTTTTTTGATATTTTATTTGAATTTAGGAAAAATGTGCGTTTTTCAAAATTGCATTTAGGCCCCAAATAAATGTTCATCTTGTCCGGCTTGATTTTAGAAGTCGGGGAAAATTTATTTCCGAATTTTTGGAGTCCATTTAGTATTTCTTTTGTTTGTTTTTCTACGTGAAAAATATTTTAAAAAAAACGCGAACCGACTACGGGCCGTGTTCGGCTTGGACTCTATCCGGCCGGGCCTTTAAATAGAGCCGACCCCGAGCCCCAAGCCCACCCGCGCCAAACCCTAACCCTAGCCGCGCCCAACCGCCGCCGCCGCCGCCCCGCGCCGCCGACGCCGGACCCCGCCGCCGCTGACGAGGTTAACCCGCCGCCCGCTGCCGGTTTTTTCCTAGAAAACCGTTCGATTTTCCGCCGGTTTTCGTTCGGTTTTTTAGTTAGTTTTTTTTCTTATTAGATCGTTTTTTCGGTTTAGGTTAATTAGCGAGCGTTCGCTTATTCGATCATTTTAACGAACACGTTCATCGTTTAGATCCACATAACGAACTTTCGTTCGTTAATCTGTTCGTCGTTTTTCTTTTTCTCGGATTTTTCCACGATTATTTCTGATCGCGATTTCTGATCCGATTTTCGTTTTGGTATAACTTTTCGCTCGTTTATCGGAATCAGGCGATTCAAGCGCCTGGAGTTTCGTCTTGAAACCCTCTTTCTGTTTAACAAACTCAAACAAGTTTTTGCTTCTGTAAAATTTGACTTAGGTCCAGATTAGTAAACGAAGTTTGTTTCTTTCGCCGTTTGACTTTCGTTGCTTCGTTTGATTTGATTCTTTTGCAAACCGGAGTTCTAAAGTTGAACTTTCTGGTTAGATCCCTTATTTGAGTTTTACCTGTGCATTAGATGAGTACTTATTGTATGCTTGTTTGTTTGTCTGCGATAGAGTATCCGGAGTGCGTCGCCTGTTACTTCGAATCTCTAGGTTTCACAGATCATCAGCAAGGCAAGTAACACTTTGATCATACCTCCTTACTACCCAGTTTTATTGCATTAGATCAATCCTCAAACATTTGCATGATTAGGATCTAACTTAAATTGTGGGATGGGAAGTAGTTGAGGTAGTACCTATTACCTGTTTTATTATCAAACCTTTGGGAGTTACTTCTGCGTTTGCTTATCATGCCATGCTATGCTAGTAGACGTGGACTGGGTGAGTGTATCCATGACAGATGTGAGATTGTTAATTTAATGGTTTATTTAAGGTGGCAACTTAAACACATATCTGGGTGGATTGAGGTACCTGGGTATTCCAGGATTGCCTGTGTTTTTCTTTATGGACCGCCACCCAGGCTCAAAGGGATCATGAGATTATTCATACTAGAAACTTCCGTGTGCAGCCACAAGCTATTATGGGCTCTAGCATAGTTGACTAAGTCGTGCGAACTCTTACAGTGGTAGATTAGCAGATGTAGGGGATGTAGGTTGGTACGGTCTACCCGATCGTAAGGTGCTAGCGCTTCTGAAAGACTGTGTCTCGGTCATCCGTTTCTCAAACAACATGTAGTGCGAGAATTCCAACGGAGGAGATCGAGTCTTGTGGGGAAAAGTGCGCAAACCTCTGCAGAGTGTATAAACTAATCATGGTTAGCCGTGTGCCCGGTTATGGACGTCTTGAGAATCTAGTACTTGGATTATCATGTGAATCTCATCATGTTACTTTAATTAACTTTGTTGGGTTTTAATGATGATGCTTAATTGGGATTGAGAGGGTGTCTACACTCTCAATGTTTAACAACCACCATGATAGTTAAATAAATTTATTCCTTTGTACTAGGGAAAAATTGGCTTTACGCAAAAACTGTAACCATAGAGCTTTCCACCAGCCATATATGCATGTAGTAGAGCTTATTTCTTCCATTACTCTCTATGTGTTACATTGCCAGCATATTCCATGCGCTGACCCGTTTTCGGGCTGCAACGTTCATGTTGTAGACTTTTCGTACGACGAGTAAGGTGCCTTTAGGTCATGGTTCTATATTCAGTGATGCTGTTGGAGTTGATGGACTCGCTTATCTTTCAAGCCTTCCACTGTTATCGTTATTAGATGGCTTAAGCCATATTTATTGTAATAAGTTCTCTTTTGAGACATTCGATGTAATAAGTGTGTGATTGCTACTCCGTTATAAATCCTTCAAGTACTGTGCGTGTCAGCAATAATGATCCAGGGATGACACTGATGCACAGAGATCAGACTGTTTGAGGTCTGGTCGCTACACCTTTTTAGAGAGACATACATGAATTGGAATTTGATAGAATACTCTATGTGCTTCACTTATATCTTTTGCGCTATATAGTTTTTCTCTATGTGCTTCACTTATATCTTTTGAGCTTTACAGTTTTGCTCTATGTGCTTCACTTATATCTTTTAGAGCACGGTGGTGGATTTTTTAATAGAAACTATGGATCTCTCATGCTTCACTTAGATTATTTTGAGAGTCTTTAATAGCATGGTAATTTGCTTAATAATAATAATAAGGTTGGTATTCAAGATTTGTAAAACTTTCTTTTGAGTGCGTTGAATACTAAGAAAAGATTGATGCTTGATAATTGTTTTGAGATATGAAGATGGTGATATTAGAGTCATGCTAGTTGAGTAGTTGTGAATTTGAAGAATACTTGCATTAAAGTTTGTGATTCCCGTAGCATGCACGTATGGTGAACCGTTATGTGATGAAGTCGGAGCATGATTTATTTATTGATTGTCCTCCTTATGAGTGGCGGTCGGGGATGAGCGATGGTCTTTTCCTACAAATCTATCCCCCTAGGAGCATGCGCGTAATACTTTGCTTTGATAACTCCTAGATTTTTGCATTAAGTATATGAGTTCTTTATGACTAATGTTGAGTCCATGGATTATACGCACTTTCCTTCCTTCCACCATTGCTAGCCTCTCTAATACCATGCACCTTTCGCCGGTATCATACACCCACCATATATCTTCCTCAAAACAGCCACCATACCTACCTATCATGGCATTTCCATAGCCATTCCGAGATATATTGCCATGCAACTTTCCACCGTTCCGTTTATTATGACACGCTCCATCATTGTCATATTGCTAGCATGATCATGTAGTGGACATCGTATTTGTGGCAAAGCCACCGTTCATAATTCTTTCATACATGTCACTCTTGATTCATTGCATATCCCGGTACACCGCCGGAGGCATTCACATAGAGTCATATTTTGTTCTAAGTATTGAGTTGTAATTGTTGAGTTGTAAGAAAAATAAAAAGTGTGATGATCATCATTTTTAGAGCATTGTCCAAGTGAGGAAAGGATGATGGAGACTATGATTCCCCCACAAGTCGGGATGGAACTCCGGACGAAAAAAAAGAGGCCATAAAAAAAGAAAAGGCCAAAATAACAAAAAAATGATAGAAAAAGAGAGAAGGGACAATGTTACTATCCTTTTACCACACTTGTGCTTCAAAGTAGCACCATGATCTTCATGATAGAGAGTCTCTCATATTGTCACTTTCATATACTAGTGGGAATTCTTCATTATAGAACTTGGCTTGTATATTCCAATGATGGGCTTCCTCAAAATGCCCTTGGTCTTCGTGAGCAAGAGAGTTGGATGCACACCCACTTAGTTTCTTTTGTTGAGCTTTCACATACTTATAGCTCTAGTGCATCCGTTGCATGGCAATCCCTACTCACTCACATTGATATCTATTGATGGGCATCTCCATAGCCCATTGATACGCCTAGTTGATGTGAGACTATCTTCCCCTCTTTTTGTCTTCTCCACAACCACCATTCTATTCCATATATAGTGCTATATCCATGGCTCACGCTCATGTATTGCGTGAAGATTGAAAAAGTTTTGAAATGTTAAAGTATGAGACAATTGCTTGGCTTGTCATCGGGGTTGTGCATGATTTAAATACTTTGTGTGGTGAAGATAGAGCATAGCCAGACTATATGATTTTGTAGGGATAACTTTCTTTGGCCATGTTATTTTGAGAAGACATAATTGCTTTGTTAGTATGTTTGAAGTATTATTATTTTTATGTCATTATGAACTTTTGTCTTGAATCTTTTGGATCTGAATATTCCTACCACAGTTAAGAAGATTTACATTGAAATTATGCCAAGTAGCAGTCCACATCAAAAATTCTGTTTTTATCATTTACCTACTCGAGGACGAGCAGGAATTAAGCTTGGGGATGCCTGATACGTCTCCAACGTATCTAAATTTTTTGATTGCTCCATGCTATATTATCTACTGTTTTGGACCATATTGGGCTTTATTTTCCACTTTTATATTACTTTTGGGACTAACCTATTAACCGGAGGCCCAGCCCAGAATTGCTGTTTTTTTTGCCTATTTCAGTGTTTCAAAGAAACGGAATATCAAACGGAGTCCAAACGGAATGAAACCTTCGGGAACATGATTTTCTCACCGAATATGATCCAGGATACTTGGACCCCACGACAAGAAAGAAGGGAGGTGGGCGCGCTCCCTTCCTCGTGGGCCCCCCTTTGCTCCACCGACGTACTACTTCCTCCTATATATACCTACGTACCCCCAAACGATCAGATACGGAGCCAAAAACCTAATTCCACCGCCGCAACCTTCTATACCCACGAGATCCCATCTTGGGGCCTGTTCCGGAGCTCCGCCGGAGAGGGCCATCATCACGGAGGGCTTCTATATCATCCTAGCCCCTCCGATGAAGTGTGAGTAGTTCACCTCAGACCTACGGGTCCATAGTTATTAGCTAGATGGCTTCTTCTCTCTTTTTGGATCTCAATACAATGTTCTCCCCTCTCTCGTGGAGATCTATTCGATGTAGTCTTCTTTTTGCGGTGTGTTTGTGAGACCGATGAATTGTGGGTTTATGATCAAGTCTATCTATGAATAATATTTGAATCTTCTCTGAATTCTTTTATGTATGATTGGTTATCTTTGCAAGTCTCTTCGAATTATCAGTTTGGTGTGGCCTACTAGATTGGTTTTTCTTGCCATGGGAGAAGTGCTTAGCTTTGGGTTCAATCTTGCGGTGTCCTTACCCAGTGACAGAAGGGGCAGCAAGGCACGTATTGTATTGTTGCCATCAAGGATAACAAGATGGGGTTTTTATCATATTGCATGAAACTATCCCTCTACATCATGTCATCTTGCTTAAGGCGTTACTCTGTTTTTAACTTAATACTCTAGATGCGTGCTGGATAGCGGTCGATGAGTGGAGTAATAGTAGTAGATGCAGGCAGGAGTCGGTCTACTTGTCTCGGACGTGATGCCTATATACATGATCATACCTAGATATTCTCATAACTATGCTCAATTCTATCAATTGCTCAACAGTAATTTGTTCCCCCACCGTAGAATACTTATGCTCTTGAGACAAGCCACTAGTGAAACCTATGGCCCTCGGGTCTATTCTCATCATATCAATCTCCATCACTTTAATATTGCTTGCTTTTTTTTACTTTGCCTTTTACTTTTCACTTTGCATCTCTATACCAAAAATACCAAAAATATTCTCTATCAGATCTCACTCCCGTAAGTGACCGTGAAGGGATTGACAACCCCTAATCGCGTTGTTGAGCTATTATTTTTGTGTAGGTACGAGGGACTCGAGCATAGCCTCCTACTGGATTGATACCTTGGTTCTCAAAAACTGATGGAAATACTTACGCTACTTTGCTGCATCATCCTCTCCTCTTCGGGGAAATCCAACGCAGTGCTCAAGAGGTAGCATAGTGCTATTCTCTTTATACCTCATTCTATTCTAATATCTTCCCACTAAACCCATCAGATGCCTCCGAGACGTGACCCTGGATTTGTCTTCCCACCGGAGCTCACTCAGTTGATCCAACAGCAGAATGCCTTGATGCAGCTACTAGTCTAGAACCAAGGCAGCAGCAACAACAACAACAACCCATCGCCACCACCTCCAGTTGATAACTTAGCCCGTTTTCTGAGGTTGAATCTGTCGGTGTTTTCCAGTAGCACCGAGCCGATTGTTTGCTAATGACTGGCTACGCAGGATTGGAAGGGAGTTGACCACCACAAGTTGCACAGATGCTGAGAAGGTGCATTTTGCCGCACATCAATTGGATGGACCCGCAACCTCATGGTGGGAGAATTACACATCCACTTTCCCCATAGCCAATGTCACTTGGGATCAGTTTTAGCAAACGTTCCGCATTGCACATGTCTCAACTGGAGCTATGAGCATGAAGAAGCGAGAGTTTTGCAACTTACACCAGGGAAATTGTACTGTGGGGCAGTACGTGGATGAGTTCAGTAATTTAGCTCGCTATTCCCCGGATGATGTGGCCACAGACGTCGCGAAGCAGGAGAAGTTTATGGAAGGGCTGAATGATGAGCTGAGTATGCAGTTGATGGTAGCAACATTTGCTAACTACCAGGAGTTGGTAGACAGGGCTCTTATGATTGAAGGGAAGCAGCAGCAGATAGAGAGCCGCAAGAGGAAGTATGGACAAGGGAAGTACAATTCAGGATCTCATCAGAGACCTCGTTTTACCCCGAACTCGAGAGGACACACCCACCACAACCATGGATGCCACACTCACAATGGAGGAAGTTCACATAATCATAGTGGCCCCAAGAATGGGAATGGAAATGGAGGAAGCAGCAAGCAGAACCGTTTCAACCCCTCTACACCCGCCAAGAAGGACCTAAGTCACATTACTTGTTTCAAGTGCGGGAAGACTGGACACTACGCCACCGAGTGTTCTGAAGCCAAGAATGGAAATGACAATGGAAGCTCTGGGAAGAAGCCCAATCCTCTCACCAGAGGTCAGATGAACCACGTCAACGTGGAGGAGGTTGAGGAGCAGCCATATGCAGTTATCGGTAAGTTTTTGGTTAAGTCATTTACCGCTCTTGTTCTTTTTGATACTTGTGCATCAAATTAATACATATCAAGGGGATTTGTGGACAAGTTTAAGTTACCCACCTTAGCCCTTAGGTCACCTATGTTATTCAGCTCGCCAGGAGCAGAGTATATGGCCAGCCGATGGTGCGATCGGTTACCCTTAACCATTGGTAGCCATGTTTTCCCCTCAGGCCTAATAATTTTGTAGTCGCAAGGATTGGATATAATTCTAGGCATGGATTGGCTATCGAAGTATGGAGGGAACATTGACTGTGCTAGTAAGTCAATTCTGCTCACCACCCCGGAGGGAAAAAGGATCAAGTATGTATCCAGGCATGCGCCAAAGAGGACCCAAGTAAATTCTCTCTCGGGAGTTGTTCAGGAGGAAGTGCCTGTAGTGAAGGATTACCCAGATGTATTTCTATAGGAACTACCAGGCATGCCGCAAGATTGAGACATTGAATTTTTGATAGAGCTGTTGCCAGGCACCAGACCAATATCAAAGACACCATACCGGATGCCCGCAAATCATCTGAAGGAAATTAAGAAGCATTTTAAGGAGTTACTGGAGAAATGTTACATTTGACGAAGTTCGTCACCGTGGGGAGCCCCAGTGCTCTTGGTTGATAAGAAGGATGGATCGTTGAGAATGGTTGTTGATTATCGTGCGTTGAATGAATTGACAATCAATAACAAGTACCCACAACCGATGATCAATGATTTGTTTGACCAGCTGCAAGGAGCTAAAGTATTTTCCAAGATCGATCTGCGATCAGGATACCACCAGTTGAAGATCCGAGAACAGGATATACCCAAGTCAGCCTTCACCACAAGGTACGAGCTATATGAGTACACAGTTATGTCTTTTGGATTGACAAATGCCCTTGCCTATTTCATGAGTATGATGAATAAGGTGTTCATGGAGTTCTTGGATAAATTTGTTGTGGTGTTCATTGATGATATTTTGGTATACTTGAAGAATGAAGAGGAGCACAAGGAGCATTTGAGTTTAATTCTCGAGAAGCTCAGGGAACATCAGTTGTATGCCAAATTCAACAAATGTGAGTTTTAGTTGAAGGAAGTTGGATTCCTTGGACATGTTATATCAGGAGAAGGTATAGTAGTAGACTCTACCAAGGTTCAGTCAGTCACTGATTGGCTAGCACCCACCTCAGTTGGAGAAATCCGCAGTTTTCTAGGACTCGCGGGCTATGATCGGAGATTCATTGAATTTTTTCCAAGATTGCCAAGCCCATGACTCGCCATACTCGATACACCCCGGAAACACCAAGATGTATTTGGATTTGAAGTAGCATTTCTGGTGGACTGATATGAAGAAGGATATTTCTGAGTATGTAGCCGTATGTGATGTATGTCAGAGAGTAAAGGCAGAACATCAAAAGCCAGCAGGATTACTGCAGCCTATGCCGATACCCGAATGGAAGTGGGACAAACTTGGCATGGATTTTATTACCGGATTACCCAGGAGCCGATCGGGATATGATCCTATCTGGGTAGTAGTGGATCATTTGACCAAAGTGGCTCACTTTATCCTAGTGAAAACTACCTATACGAGTGCAAAGTTGGACAAGATATTGTTGGGAAATGTAGTAATTTGAAAAAAATTCCTACGCACACGCAAGATCATAGTGATGCATAGCAACGAGAGGGGAGAGTGTGTCCATGTACCCTCGTAGACCGAAAGTGGAAGCGTTAGCACAACGCGGTTGATGTAGTCGTACGTCTTCACGATCTGACCGATCAAGTACCGAACGCACGGCACCTCTGAGTTCAGCACACGTTCAACTCGATGATGTCCCTCGAACTCCGATCCAGCCGAGCTTTGAGGGAGAGTTCCATCAGCACGACATCATGGTGACGATGATGATGTTCTACCGATGCAAGGCTTCGCCTAAGCACCATTATGATATAACCGAGGTGCATTATGGTGGAGGGGGGCACCGCACATGGCTAAGAGATCCAAGGGATCAATTGTTGTGTCTCTAGGGGGTGCCTCCCTCCCCGTATATAAAGGAGTGGAGGAGGGGGAGGGGGCCGGCCACCCTTGGCGCGCCCCATGAGGAGTCCTACTTCCACCGGGAGTAGGACTCCCCCCTTCCATGTTGGAGTAGGAGAGGAGAGGGAAGGAGAGAGAGGGGAAAGGAAAGGAGGGGGGCGACGCCCCCTTCCTTGTCCAATTCAGACTTGGGGGGGAGGGGCGTGCGGCTGCCCCTTGGCCACCTCTCCTCTTCCACCACTTGGGCCCATGAGGCCCAATAACCTCCGGGGGGTTCCGGTAACCCCCCGGTACTCCGGTATATATCCGATAACCCCCGGAACCATTCCGGTGTTCGAATATAGTCATCCAATATATCAATCTTCATGTCTCGACCATTTAGAGACTCCTCGTTATGTCCGTGATCACATCCGGGACTCCGAACTACCTTCGGTACATCAAAACTCATAATATAACCATCATCGAACTTTAAGCGTGCGGACCCTACGAGTTCGAGAACTATGTAGACATGACCGAGACACGTCTCCGGTCAATAACCAATAGTGGAACCTGGATGCTCATATTGTCTCCCACATATTCTACGAAGATCTTTATCGGTCAAACCGCATAACAACATACGTTGTTCCCTTTGTCATCGGTATGTTACTTGCCTGAGATTCGATCATCAGTATCTCAATACCTAGTTCAATCACGTTACCGGCAAGTCTCTTTACTCATTCCGTAATACATCATCCCGCAATTAACTCATTAGTTGTAATGCTTGCAAGGCTTATAATGATGTGCATTACCAAGTGGGCCCAGAGATACCTCTCCGACAATCTGAGTGACAAATCCTAATCTCGAAATACGCCAACCCAACAAGTACCTTCGGAGACACCTGTAGAGCACCTTTATAATCACCCAGTTACGTTGTGACGTTTGGTAGCACACAAAGTGTTCCTACGGTAAACGGGAGTTTCATAATATCATAGTCATAGGAACATGTATAAGTCATGAAGAAAGCAATAGCAACATACTAAATGATCAAGTGCTAAGCTAACGGAATGGGTCAAGTCAATCACATCATTCTCCTAATGATGTGATCCCGTTAATCAAATGACAACTCATGTCTATGGTTAGGAAACTTAACCATCTTTGATTAACGAGCTAGTCAAGTAGAGGCATACTAGTGACACTATGTTTGTCTATGTATTCACACATGTATTATGTTTCCGGTTTATACAATTCTAGCATGAATAATAAACATTTATCATGAAATAAGGAAATAAATAATAACTTTATTATTGCCTCTAGGGCATATTTCCTTCAGATATATATGACCAGGATCGTATGTCTGCATCGAGTTCCGAGGACCATGTTATCAGATAGAGGAACACAATTCACCTCGAAGTTTTGGAATCAGCTGCACCAGACTTTGGGTACTAGCCTAGAGTTCAGTACAACCTTTCATTCGCAGACAGATGGATAGACCAAGAGAGTCAACCAGATTTTGGAGGACATGTTGAGAGCCCGTGCATTAGATTATGGATCCAGTTGGGATGATAATTTGCCGTACGCGGAGTTCTCATACAACAACAGTTATCAAGCTAGTTTGAAGATGGCCCCTTTTGAAGCCTTGTATGGAAGGAGGTGCAGGACACCGTTAATGTGGGATGAAGTTGGAGACCGTTAGTTGTATGGACCGGATCTGATCAAGGAATCTGAAGAGAAGGTTAAGTTGATTCGAGATGGACTGAAGGTAGCTCAGTCTAGGCAGAAGAGTTATGCAGACTCAAAACGCAAGGAGGTAGTCAATGAAATCGGAGACAAAGCATATCTTCGCGTGTCACCTCTGCAAGGAGTAAAACGATTTGGAGTTAGGGGAAAGTTAGCCCCGAGATTTGTAGGGCCATACCGAGTTTTGGAGCGTATGGGAGAAGTGGCCTACAAGTTGGAGTTACCCGAAGGACTCTCAAGAGTTCATGATGTGTTTCACGTTTCCCAGTTGAAGAAGTGCCATGCTGAGATGGCCGTTATTCCTCTGAGAGATACAGTACCCCTGGAAGCAATTCAGTCAGATAGTGATTCGACCTACGAGGAGAAACCCGTCAAGATTCTCGAGTTTGCCAGCCGAGTTAACCCGGGGGGGGGGGCTTTATAAGCCGCCGCCGGAGCCCCCTCGCCTCTCCACCCAGCCTCGCGCCGCACCATCGCCTCCAGCACCGCCGCTGCCGACTGCCCGCGCCGCGCCGCCGGCCGCTGACCCCGCCCCGCAGCCCTGCCGCCGTATCTTGTCGTCACTGCCGCCGGTTTTCTTGAAGAACTGGTAAAACCGCCACCGCCGTCGTTTTTTTTCCGGTTAGATCGGTTTATTTTTTGTTAGGATTTTCCCGGTTTTCGTAGGATTAGATATGTTTAGCGAACGTTCACCCGTTAGTTCGTTTTAACGAACGAATTCGTTCGTTTGTCTCTGTTAGCGGACGTTCGTCCGATAGATTTTTGTTTTTATTTTATTTTTCCGCCAGGGACCTATCCGCGATTATTTTTATCGCAGGTTAGCCCCTGATCTCCAAACTCTCGCAACTTTTTAACCGTTCGTCCAAATCCAATGAAATCAATGCCCAAATCTTCGTCTCGAACCCCTCTTTCCAGTTAATCAACTTGAAAATGATTTTGACAATTTAAATTTTGGTTTCAAGCAGATTTGTTTTGAATTTCTTTTGACCGTAGTTTTAGTTCCGTAGCTCCGATTTGATTGATTCTTCTTGCAAATCGAAGCTCTTCAGTTGAACTTTCAGATTTGATCTTTCTCATCTGAGTTTTACCCTTGCATCTATGCTTGAGTGCTTATGTATGCTATTGTTTGTTTGTGATAGAATTTCCGGAGTGCGAAGCGTGCTACTACGAGTCTCTAGGGTTTGCGGATCATCAACAAGGCAAGTAACCCTTCGATCATATCCCTTTATTACCCAGTTTTTATGCATTAGTTTCAACCCCTCAGACATTGCATGATTAGGATGTGTTTAACTTGCGGGTTTTGGGAAGTAGATGATGAGGTAGAACCTATTGCCCTTTATTATCAAACCCTGGGAGTTACTTCTACGTTATGCTTATACCGCTATGCTATGCTAGTAGACGTGGTTTGGGTTTGAGTGAATGCATGACAGATGTGAGATTGTTAATTAATGGTTAACTTAAGGTGGCTACTTAAATACACATCTGGGTGGATTGGTTGCGGGCACCCGGAGAATCCAGTGTTGTCCTAGGATATCCCGGAGTACCCGTGTGATCATCCTACGGTTCGCCACCCAGGCTCAAAGGGATCATAAGATTATTCATGCTAGAAACTTTCGTGTGCAGCCACACATCATTATGGGCTTTGGCATAGTTGAGTATGTTGCGTGACCTCTTTCAGTGGTAGACTAGCAGATGTAGGGGATGTAGGTGGTACTGTCTACCCAGACTAAAGAGTATATGCTTCTGAAAGACTATGTAGTGCGAGAAATCCAACGGAGGAGATCGAGTCTTGTGGGGAAAAGTTCGCAAACCTCTGCAGAGTGTGCAAACTAATCATGGTTAGCCATGTCCCCGGTTATGGACATCTTGAGTATCTGGTTCTTGAATTTTCATGTTGATCTCATCACTCTAAATTAATTTGTTGGGTTAATATACTGCTTAATTGGGATTGAGTTGGAGGAAACTTCTCAATGTTTATCAACTACCATGATCGCTAAACAAAATATATTCCTTTGATGAAGGAAAAAATGGGCTTTTCACAAAAACATGATATCCATAGAGCCTCCACCAGCCATATATGCATGTAGTGATAGCATTTACCTGTTCATTGCTCTACTGTGTTATTTTGCCAGCATATTCCATGTGCTGACCAATTTTCGGGCCGCAACGTATTATGTTATAGATTTTTCAGACGAAGAGTAAGGTGCACTAGGTCGTTGTCGTGCACTCAGCTATGCCGTTGGAGTTGATGGACTCACTTACCTTCGATGCTTCTGTAGTTATCTTATTTAGATGGCCTTAAGCCATATTATTGTAATAAGTTCTCTTTTGAGACATTCGATGTAATAAGTGTGTGATTGCACTATGTTATAGATCCTTCGAGTATTGTGTGTGTCAGCATTACCGATCCAGGGATGACACGTATGCACAGAGATTTGACCGTTTGAGGTCAGATCGCTACATTGAGAATAACACATCTAGCATGTAAAATATTGGCCACCCCCTGCCGCTTCATGAGCGGTACGGGCACACAAAAAGGAAATTCATTTTGAAAATTAGAGATGGCACATACAAATTTGCTTAGAACGACACGAAAATAACGCATATAGGTAGGTATGGTGGACTCATATGGCAAAATTGGTTTTAAAGATTTTGGATGCACAAGTAGTATTTCTACTTAGTGCAAGTAGAGGCTAGCAAAAAGATTGAGAAGCAACCAACCAAGAAATGAAGATTCATATAAGCGAGCATGAAGCATAACTAACACCGAATAATGCATCATAAGTAGGATCTAATTTCATTGCATAACTATTGACTTTCGTGCTTGCATAGGGAATCACAAACCTTAACACCAATATTCTTACTAAAACATAATTACTCACTAACATGACTCACATATCACTATCATCATATCTCAAAACTATTACAAAGAATCAAGTTTATTTTGTCCAATGATCTTCATGAAAGTTTATATTATATCCCTCTTGAATATCTATCACTTTGGGACTAATTTCATATATTGCAATTGCTTTTGAATATCTCAAACAAATTTAAGTGAAGAACATGAGCGTACAAATTTTCGTTTCTCAAAATAATATAAGTGAAGCATGAGAGAATTTCTTCAAAAATTTACTAACTCTCAAATAAATCTAAGTGAAGCATGAGAGCATTTCTTAAAAAATATTAAAGCACACCGTGCTAAAAAAGATATAAGTGAAGCACTAGAGCAATTCCATGGCTCAAAAATTTAAGTGAAGCATAAAGAGCAATTCTAACAAATCATAACATAATTATTGCTCTCCCAAATGGGTGTGTCCAGTAAGGATACTTGTGACAAACTAAAAAGCAAAAAAAGCAAAGACTCATATAACACAAGACGCTCCAAGCAAAACTTATGATATGTGACGAATAAAAATATAGCTCCAAGTAAAATACCGATGGTTGCTAGAAGAAAGAGGGGAATGCCTTCCGGGGCACCCCAAGCTTAGTTGCTTGGTTCTCCTTGAATATTATCTTGGGGTGCCATGGGGCATCCCCAAGCTTAGGCTCTTTTTATTCCTTATTCCTTCATCCATCATGATCTCACCCAAAACTTGAAAACTTGAATCACACAAAACTTCACAAAATCTTCATGAGATCCGTTAGTATGAGAAAGCAAATCACCACTCTAATTCCTGTTGCAAACTCAGTAATATTTTATTATTGAATTATACCTAATGTATTCCAACTTTACCATGGCTTATACCCCCCGATACAATCTGTCGTGGAATTGTCACGGCAGATGTCCTCTTGCAAGGACTTAGTCGTGGAGCCATCGCAACTAGGAAGCTTAAAGGGGTTAATCAGGACAAAGGACACGAGAGAGTTATACTAGTTTGGCCCCTTATGGTGAAGGTAAGGCCTACGTCTAGTTGGGTTGGTATTGCTTGAGATTTCAATAACCAGGGAGCGAGATACGCTATGCCCGGTTCTCGATGGGTTGTTTTCCCGCCCTAAGCCGCCGGCGGGTCGCCCCCTTATATACACGGGTTGATGCCCTGCGGCCTAGAGAGTCCCGGCCGGCTCATAGACAGTCTCCGGCTCGGTGACTAGTTAATTCTACCTTATGATACAAGTCATGCCATCATGGCAGTTTATCACTATGGGCCTTAAGTTGCCGGTGGGCTTTTGACCCTTTATTAAACCGTCATCTTCTTGCTTGCTCTTGGGATTCTTCTGATGAATCAATCTTTGTGTAACCCGGCCCCTCATGTGTGGCTTACACAAATAGTTATATCCCCAACATTAGGCCCCAGATTGATTTGAACCGGTTCATGTCAATCTTAAAATATCTTAAAAACAAGCCTTTCTGTCTTTTGTCAGTGCAGAGGTCATAACCCGCCATGACATCATCTTCTGGATCCGTGTTAACCCGTCATGACATCATCTCCAATTAAATCCCTATTTTATTCTGTCATATCTTCAACGGATCTTTGCCTTACTGACCATCCCGAAACCCGAGGCGTCGGGGTCGCTGTATAATGATGCTTGGTCCCCTCATTTCTCGCGCCGTCCTAGTCGGCCCTTCCTTATAAATAGGCATGACCTAGGTCCTTTTCATTTTCTCCCCTAAGTCTTCTTCATCCTCTCCCTGCCTCTGCGTTACTCGAGCTCCGCCGCCGCCGCCGTCGATCTCCTTGTCTTCACCAACTCAGGCCGCTGCATCGACCTGAATCTGACCAGAGAAACGTGACGAAACTCCGCCGCAGCCCTGCATCTGTAAGTCCCTTTCTTTTTCTGTCTTAGATCTGCATTATAGTGTTCGTCGAGTTCGTCGGTGTTCATCGCCGCCCCCTACGAACCTTTGATAGATCTCACCCCCAACGTCCTTTTCTGATCGTTAGATGGTATAGAATTGCTGCGGTAGCTGTTTCATCCCCATTTTACATGCAAACGGATCCCTTCTCCTTTGTTCAGAAGCTTCTTTCGAGTGTACGAACTTCTCCGCACTAGTTTGAGGTCTAGAAAATTTTCTTTTCAGAACGACCATTTGATCCAAATTAATAACTGCAACTTGTGAAACCTGTTTGTTTCACACTTAGTCAAAAACTACATCTGTTAGATCTGTTTAGCCATGGTAGCCTATGTAGCTGGCTTAAGAAGACAACACTGATTGTCTGCCTTACTTTCTTTTGGCAACTTAAGATCACTTAACTGCTTCTGATGCCCACAGCGGCTTAAGCATCACTGCATAATTAATCATACATCATTAGGCCCCACCTTAAGCTGCCATTTTGAGTAAACTTAAAAATGTTCTTCTCCGGGTTAAAATTGAACCGGAAATTCTTATTTTGTCATTGGCTTCCACTTGCATAATGGCGCCTAAGGCTCCCAAAGCTCCTGTGACCTGCAACTGGGTCAGGTCCACTGTCACCGAAAGCACCCTGTGTGAGTTTGTAAAGTTCGGCCATCTGCCCAAGAAGGAGGTCATGTCTTATCGTGCTCCTGACCCTTCCGAGGAGAAACCTCAACCCAAAGAGGGGGAGGTGATCGTGTTTACTGATCATATGAGCCGGGGATTTGCTCCACCCGGTTCAAAATTCTCCAGGGACATTTTGCAATTCTTTGACCTAAGACCTCAAGACATCGGGCCCAATTCCATGTCAAATATTTGCAACTTCCAAGTCTTCTGCGAGGTGTACCTTGGAGAAGAGCCCAACTTACTTTTGTTCAGAGAATTGTTTTATTTAAATCGGCAGAATGAACATGCTAACGGGCCCAGTTTGGAACTTGGCGGCATCTCAATCCAGCGGCGGAGAGACTGCCTTTTCCCTTATGCTGAACTGCCTAGCCATCCAAAGGATTGGAATCAGAAATGGTTCTACTGCCAGGACACTTCTCCAGCTGATGAAAACCCGCCGCCCGGCTTTCGTGATCTGCGCCTTGAGTCCAATCATCCGCTGCCAGACAAGCTAACTGTTGTTGAACGTCTGCTACTCACTCCCACTATTAAGAAAATCAAAGCTCTTTTGGGGAACGGCTTAGATGGCGTCGACCTGGTCCGAGTCTGGATTTCTTGGCGAGTGATTCCGTTAAGCCGCCGCCACGGCTTAATGTGCACTTACTCTGGCGAGAAGGATGACCCGCTGCGCCATAGCCCTGACGACTTACCAGATGACATGGTTGAAGTTATGACCTAGTCTTTGTTGAAAGAGGGCACAATGGTTAGTAATGCCTTTGGCTTACTTCCTTTCTGTAAGAAGAACCCGGCTCTTGCTTTAAGTCATCCATCTCAACAATTGATACCCTCAGTGTATTATACTCTACTTTGTACTCATAATCCTTTATCATTATTCACAGGCAAATGACAATTTCTGGAAGGTCCAATATGACCATGAGGCGGCCAAACAAGCCAGAGCAGCCAAGAGAGCTGAAAGGAAAACCGCCAAGACAGGAACCTCAAAGAAGAAGAAGCCAAGCGCTTCAGATATGTTTAAGCTGGATGATACCGATGATGATGAAGAAGAGGTAACCCTTAACTCCTCCGACTACTTTACCATCATTTTATTGACATTATCCCTTTTGTCAGGAGGATACAGGAAACGGCCAAGCCGTTGAGGAAGAGGTAACTATAATCTCCTCCGACTTAGAGCCTCTACCAAGGCAAAAAATCCGAAGAGTGACCCGGAAAGTAAGATTTTCACACCCTTTAGCTTACCAAGATCCTCAATTTCGTTTGAAGTGACAGATTTATGAGAGCCGGAGGCAGACCCGGACAAGCAAAGATGCGGAACTCTCCTCCGGCTTACCTGACGTGACCAGGAAGTGCAAGCCTGAGTTTATCTCTGACTAACGTCATATTTTACCTTTGGCGGGTTTCATTCGTCAACCTCTCAATTCATCTGACTCCAACTATCAGGATACTTCACCCTCATCTGGCGAGTCTATGCAATCAAATATGCTGGCTTTCAAGACCGCACCAGGGTAATGACAACTTTGTTTACTTTAAGCTTATTTTACTCATCCTCTTGTATTGATTCCTCTGATTTGTCCAGAGTACAAGTGAAGCCCAGGAAGAAAGTGAAGAAAAATAAGCCGGCACAAGACCCTGCCGTGACTGAACCAGAGCTTGGCACGGCTGCTCCTGATGTTTCTGCTCCCGAGCCGCCGCGTGAACCATCTCAAGACATTCCAGTAACTACTTCTGACCTGCCTATTGAGCAAGCTCTCAATGAACCTGATAACCCGGAGGCTCCTAGCCCGGATAAAGCAGATGATCCGGAAGTTGAGATTACCAAAACTCAATTTATTTAGCCGGGAAGGCCCACGGTGCTGGCTAAGTGCTCTGCCAAAGAGGAATATTTGGAATGCCGAAAGGCCAAGCTGGACGTCGCTGACTACACTCATTTGAGTATTGGAGAGATCATCTCTGGCTATGTCAATCAAGTATATAGCAGCCGTGACCTGGAAATTGACATGGTGAAGCAGATACAGCAAAAATCTGAGGTATGACTTATGCTACTTTCCTTAACCATACTTACTTTACCAGCCCCCAAGTCTATTGCTTATGAGAAAATATGTTGTAGACTTAGAAAACTGCCTAGCACTGCTTGTCCGGCTTAGAAAGAAGATATTTAACCCGGTTTTGGCATGATACCTTGAACTTGCGATACACATTAGCCCCCAAGTGTCAAGTATCTTTGCTTGCAAAGTGCTTGGGACTTAATTTCCATGAACCGGCATAGTAATTTAGAGTTCTTCAGCATACATTAGCCCCCAAGTGTCAGGTACCTTTGCTTGCAAAGTGCTTGGGACTTAATGTTATCTCATAATGATTCTGACTATAACCCGGCATCAATGCAGGCCACCATAAGTCAATTATTATCAGAGATTGCTGACCTGAAGAATCGCCTGGCAGGTCAAGAACTTGAAATCCAAAAATCCAACTCCAAGTTTGAATTCAGCGTCTCTGAAGAAGAGAAGTTGAAGAAGAGCTTTGAGGCGGAGAAGAAAACCTGGGCTGATGAAAAGGCCTCACTGGTGACCCGGGTCGAGACAGCAGAGGCATCACTTGCAGAAGCAACGGCCGAGCTGTCCGGCTTAAAGCGCCAGATATCTCAAATGGTCTCAGCAATCTTTGTAAGTTACTTTATATAAACCTTAAGTACTGCAAGCCTTCTTTCGATGACTATTTCAATTGTTATCCCCGGCTCACCTTATATTTATGAATGCAGGCCCCAGGAGCACAAACCTCAAGCAGAACATGTTGATCAAACTGAAAGCGGTTTACACTCTGGTGGAGCAACTCTACACCAGGTCACAACGTGCTTTGGACGTTGTGGCTTTATCAAATGATGCTCCCCATCTTCTGCAAGATGTGCTAAAGTGGCTTGTTGTGCTTCCTCAGCGAGTCCAAGAGCTAAGACGGGCATCTGCAAGAGCCGGAGCGATAGCCGCATTGAGCCGGGCCAAGGCGTGGCTTCCAGAGCCGGACCCGGCTGACATTGCTCTTGGGTATCCAAGCTTGAAGGAAGGTGGCACTTTGTTCAATGAGGCAGATTTCACCGCCTGCGTGAAGGATATACGCCCTGTGGCCACTCTTACTGGGAACGACACTGACCTTACCAAATATCAGCCGGGTGACAACGCGAATCGAAGACTCCCAACACCTCTCTATGACGAAGTCAGCCTGATCCCTCCAATCCGTAAGCATACCTTTGCCCCTGAAGTTAACCCTGCCGATTTAATAGATGATGAAGCTGAGTTTGAAGCTTTGAGTGGCATGGACTGGGCATCGTCAACCTTCCAGGACAAGGCAGCCGACGGAGAAGCGGCGAAGGATAACCCGGAATCTTCAAGCCAACCAAAGGAGTGAACCACCCGGCGTCATATGTTTGTGTCTTTGTGGAAAAAACAATGCTTCATTATTCAGACTCGGGGAGTCTTGTAATAGGGTAGAAAAACTCTTGACTTCTGCCATGCCATCGCGCATGTTTATGGCGCTGAATACTTTCGTAAGCCACCGTCTTTATATACTTCCGGGTTAAATTCAACTCCTATTTCCCTTATGTTAAACAGAAATTTGCTTGCATTGCCCTGCATATAAAACAAACACAATTTCCTTGGCGATTTATCGCATCAGGGGTCACATAAGGTACTGATAACCCGGAGTGTAAACCAAAAAATCATAGAAAGGCCGGCTTATGAGTAGACCTGTTAGACATAATCATAACAGCATACCTGTGATCCTTGTGGTGATACCGCCGGCTTATGTGATCCAAACCGTGAGAGTAAGTTGTAACTCCTGGCACATATGATGTTCACCAGGCACTTTAACAACCTGATATGATCAATACTAAACTGGTGGAAACAAGAACCACCCTATAATACTTTCAAGAGGATCTCAAGATAGTCAAACAATTATATTTACAAAGTATGAAGAATAATAACAAAATTCAAAGGCTTTTGATTCGAATATGATCAGTGAACCGTTCCAAAGGGGTTAAGCTAAGATTCGGATACGATCATATAGCCCCCAGTGGCTTTGGCGATGCCGATCTAGTGGGTATCGACAGCTATGTTCTCTTTGGTTCGAATACGACCTATGTTTGAACAGGAAGCCCCCAAGTGACCATGAGAGTTTTTTAATGACGCTGATTCGAATACGATCCACGTCAGACCCAAGGGGGTTAAGCTATGATTCAAATATGATCAAGAAGCCCCCAAGTGGGTTTGGCAGTATGCCTATCAAGTGGGTATCGACAGCTATGTTATCTTTGGTTCGAATATGACCTACGTTTGAACAGGAAGCCCCCAAGTGATCATGGCTAGATTTAGATATGATCATAAGCCGGACCAAAGGGAAAGTCGGATTCAGATATGATCCGCTCCTTGTTGGTTGTTGCCACCACATGATAATTTAGACATGTAAACTTTTGAGGGTGAAAAGGACAGAGGTCCTGCTTTATTGCTTTATATAATATATACATCGTCAAAATATATACATCTTGAGAGCCGGTGGCTCAGGTATAGTAAGGCTGAAGATGAGCGATATTCCACGGCCGACGGGTCTCCTCCTCCGACTTACGTGAGTCTTTGTGCTCTCGAACATCGATGAGGTAGTATGACCCGTTGTTCAGGTTCTTGCTGACCATCAAGGGTCCTTCCCTAGGGGGGATAGCTTGTGCATATCAGACTGATATTGGATGAGCCGGAGCACTAAGTCACCTTCCTGAAAGGTTCTGGACCTAACCCGGCGACTGTGGTAGCTGCACAGGTCTTGCTGGTAAATCGCCGAGCGGGCTATTGCCAAGTCTCGCTCTTCGTCCAACAAATCAAGTGCATCTTGACGAGCTTTTTCATTGTCAGCCTCAACGTAAGCCGCCACGTGGAGTGAGTCATGACGGATGTCACTTGGCAGGACCGCCTCTGCTCCGTACACCATGAAGAAAGGTGTGTAACCCGTGGATCTGTTAGGTAGTATTGATACTCCAAAGTACAGAAGGTAACTCCTCCACCCAACAACCCGGCGTCCGCTGTAAGGGGACCAAGAGCCGGGGCTTTATACATTTCAAGATCTCTTGATTGGCTCTTTCTGCTTGACCATTGGATTGAGGATGGGCAACTGCCGAAACATCAAGCCGGATATGTTCTTGTTGACAAAACTCTTCCATGGCACCCTTAGAGAGATTAGTGCCATTATCAGTTATGATGCTGTGTGGAAAACCAAAACGAAAGATTGCCTTTTTCATGAACTGAACCGCTGTGGCTGCATCACACTTACTGACCGGCTCTGCCTCAACCCACTTTGTAAATTTATCCACCGCCACCAGGAGGTGCGTCTTTTTATCTTTAGACCTATTGCAAGGCCCAACCATATCAAGCCCCCAGACTGCGACGGCCAAGTAATTGGAATCATCCTCAACTCTTGAGCCGGCACATGAGCTCGTCGTGAGAATTTTTGACATCCGTCACATTTACTGACCAGATCCTCTGCGTCAGCATGAGCCGTCAGCCAATAGAAACCGTGATGGAAAGCCTTGGAAACGAGAGATTTTGAGCCGGCATGATGACCGCAATCCCCTTCATGTATCTCATGAAGTATCTCCTGACCCTCCGCAGGCGACACACAACGTTGAAACGCCCCAGTGACGCTGCGATGATGTAACTCACCATGAACAATTGTCATGGATTTGGACCGCCTGATGATTTGTCTCGCCAAGGTCTCATCCTCAGGTAACTCTCCCCGGGTCATGTAGGCCAAATATGGCACTGTCCAATCCGGGATGACGTGAAGAGCCGCTACCAGCTGTGCCTCCGGGTCTGGCACCGCTAGGTGTTCCTCTGTGGGTATTTTGACAGAAGGATTAGGCAAAACATCGAGAAAGGTGTTAGCCGGCACCGGATTATGCTGAGATCCCAGCCGGCTTAAAGCATCAACCGCCTCATTCTTCCTTCGATCAATGTGCTCCACTTGATAACCTTTGAAGTGCCCAGCCACAACATCAACTTCACGACGGTGAGCCGCCATAAGGGGATCCTTGGAGTCCCACTTGCCTGACACCTATTGAGCCATGAGATCTGAGTCCCCCAAGCACCTTACCCGGCTCAAATTCATTTCTTTGGCCATCCGGAGACCATGGAGTAATGCCTCATACTCAACTTCATTGTTAGTACAAGGAAACATAAGCCGGAGCACATAACAAAATTTGTCACCTCGAGGGGAAGTTAAAATGACTCCAGCCCCCGAGCCTTCTAACTGCCTCAACCCATCAAAGTGAATAGTCCAATATGTGTTATCTGGCTTCTCCTCAGGTGCCTGCAACTCTGTCCAATCATTGATAAAATCCACCAAGGCTTGAGACTTAATGGCGGTGTGTGGCATGTACTACAAACCATGAGGCCCAAGCTCAATGGCCCACTTGGCAACTCGTCCTGTGGCCTCTCTGTTCTGGATGATGTCTCCCAAGGGGGCAGAACTTACCACGGTGATAGGGTGACCTTGGAAGTACTGCTTCAGCTTCCGGCTTTCCATGAACACCCCATAAAAAAGCTTCTGCCAATGCGGATATCTCTGCTTAGACTCAATGAGCACTTCACTGATGTAGTAAACCGGTCGCTGAACCGGATGCTCCTTTCCAGCCTCCTTGCGCTCCACCACGATTGAAACACTGACAGCACGTGAGTTAGCAGCCAGGTATAACAGCAAGGGCTCTCTATCAATGGTTGCCGCAAGAACCGGCGGCTCAGACAACTGTCTCTTTAATTCTTCGAAAGCGGCATTAGCAGCATCACTCAAGACAAAGGTGTCTGTTTTCTTCATCATCTGATACAGCGGTAAAGCCTTCTTGCCTAGCCGCCTTATGAAACGGCTTAAAGCAGCAACCCGGCCCACCAAACGCTGAACATCATTGATGCACGCCGGTTTAGACAAAGAAGTAACTGCATTGATCTTCTCCGGGTTAGCTTCAATACCCCTGTTGGAGACCAGAAAACCCAGAAGCTTGCCTACATGCACACCAAACACACATTTGGCCGGGTTAAGCATCATCTTATAAACCCGGAGATTATCAAAGGTTTCCTTCAGGTCAGATATCAAGGTTTCCTTCTCTCTGGACTTCACCACTATGTCATCCACGTAAGCGTGAACATTGCGCCCAATTTGATCGTGGAGACAGTTCTGTACACACCGCTGGTAAGTTGCCTGGGCACTCTTGAGCCCAAATGGCATGGATACATAGCAGAAGGCTCCAAATGGAGTAATGAAAGCCGTCTTCGCCTGGTCCTTAACTGACATCTTGATCTGATGATACCCAGAGTAAGCATCCAAAAAGCTCAAGCGCTCACAACCCACCGTAGCATCAATGATTTGATCAATACGGGGAGAGCAAAGGGATCAGCCGGACAAGCCTTATTTAAGTCCATGTAATCCACACACATCTGCCAGGTGCCGTTCTTCTTAAGTACAAGCACCGGGTTAGCCAACCACTTAGGGTGAAAAACTTCAACAATGAACCCGGCCGCCAAGAGCCGGGCCACCTCCTCACCAGTAGCCTTCCGTCTCTCTTCGTTGAACCGTCGAAGAAACTGCCTGACCGGCTTATATTTCGGATCAATATTAAGAGTGTGTTGATCTGATGATACCCAGAGTAAGCATCCAAAAAGCTCAAGCTCTCACAACCCACCGTAGCATCAATGATTTGATCAATACGGGGAGAGCAAAGGGATCAGCCGGACAAGCCTTATTTAAGTCCATGTAATCCACACACATCTGCCAGGTGCCGTTCTTCTTAAGTACAAGCACCGGGTTAGCCAACCACTTAGGGTGAAAACTTCAACAATGAACCCGGCCGCCAAGAGCCGGGCCACCTCCTCACCAGTAGCCTTCCGTCTCTCTTCGTTGAACCGTCGAAGAAACTGCCTGACCGGCTTATATTTTGGATCAATATTAAGAGTGTGTTGAGCAAGTTCTCTCGGTACACCCGGCATGTCAGAAGGCTTCCATGCAAAGATGTCGTTCTCACGGATGAACTCAATGAGCGCGCTTTCCTATTTGGGATCCAAATTGGCACTGATACTGAACCGCTTAAATGAGTCGCCTGGAGTAAAATCAACAAGCTTGGTTTCAGCAGCCGACTTAAACTTCATCGCCGGGTCATGCTCTGTGGTTGGCTTCTTCAGGGAGGTCATATCTGCCGGGTCAACATTATTTTGATAAAACTTCAGTTCCTCTGCTGCACAAACAGACTCAGCATAAGCCGCATCGCCTTCTTCACATTCCAGTGCTATCTTTCGACTCCCATGCACGGTGATGGTGCCCTTGTGACACGGCATCTTAAGCTACAGATAAACATAACACGGCCGTGCCATGAACTTGGCATAAGCCGGCCGCCCAAACAGAGCATGATATGGACTCTTGATTTTGACCACCTCAAATGTTAATTTCTCAGCCCTGGAATCATACTCATCTCCAAAAGCCACCTCCAGTTCAATCTTGCCAACTGGGTAAGCCGACTTACCAGGCACCACTCCGTGGAAAATGGTGTTGGACGTCTTCAAATTCTTATCAGTCAACCCCATGCGCCGAAAGGTCTCGTAATAGAGGATATTGATGCTGCTACCTCCTTCCATGAGTAACTTAGTGAATTTATATCCACCAACCTAAGGTGCTACCACCAAGGCTAACTGAACCGGATTATCAACCCGGAGAGGGTGATCTTCCCTGCTCCATATGATGGGCTACTCTGACCACCTCAAATAACGGGGGACTGCCGGCTCAACAGAGTTCACCGCCCTCTTATGAACCTTCTGGTCACGTTTGCACAAGCTAGTAGTGAACACATGATACTGTCCACTATTCAACTGCTTTGGATGGCTTTGATAACCTGACTGCTGCTACTGTTGCCCTCCTTGACCAGACTGCTGCTGGTTGTAGCCGCCTTGATTTCCCTGAAAGCCGGAATTTGAACCACCACCCGGGCCATGAAAGCCGCCGGCACCTGAGCCGCCGCCCGACCCGTGATTGCCGTCAAACATGTTGGAATTCTTGAAAGCCTTCATGATTGCGCAATCCTTCCATAAGTGGGTGGCGGGTCGTTCCCGGGTGCCATGTCTCGGGCAGGGCTCATTGAGTAGCTGATCAAGAGATGGACCTGACCCACCAGCCCGAGGGGGTGGCTTTCCCTTGCGCCTCTGATTGTTACCCTGTGCATTAGCATTGGCCACAAACTCCGGGTTACCATCGGCCTTGCGTTTATTGCTTCCTTGATTCACCGGGTTATGCTGCTGACTCTTTCCATTGCCGTTCTTCTTTCCCTTCCCTGTCTTTTCCTCATCAGACGCAGGATCCTTGGTACTATCAGAATCGACGTATTTGACTAAAGCAGCCATCAGCGTACCCATGTCATTGCAATCACGCTTAAGGCGCCCCAGTTTCTGTCTCAGAGGCTCAAATCGACAATTCTTCTCCAACATGAGGACTGCTGAGCCGGCATCCATCTTGTCAGACGAATGTATTATCTGCTTGACCCGGTGTACCCAATGAGTGGTGGATTCACCCTCCTCTTGCTTACAATTTGTCAAGTCCACAATCGACATAGATTGTTTGCAAGTATCCTTAAAGTTCTGAAAGAACCGGGCCTTCAGCTCCGCCCATTAGCTAATGGAATTGGGCGGCAGGCCCTTTAGCCAAGACCTAGCCGTCCCGTCCAACATCATAGTGAAGTACTTAGCCATTGCCACGTCACTGACCTCCAACAATTCCATAGCCATCTCATAGCTCTCAATCCAGGCCCCAGGCTGTAAGTCGGCCGTATAATTTGGCACCTTTTGGGGTCCCTTGAAATCCTTAGGGAGTTGCACATTACGCAAAGCCGGCACCAGACACGGAACGCCGCTGGTCCTGGTGGCTACTCCCGCCTCAACAGAAGTCACCGGATAATCCGGAAAGGCCTGGTGAGCCGTTTGCTGAGCCGCTAACTGATCCGCTAGCTAAGCCGCCCGCTCCTCCTCCTGACGTATTAGGTCCTGTACCGGGTTATAACCGCCGGGCTGGTTACGGCACTGAGCGTTGCTTGACAAAGCTTCTGACTCCATGTGCCTGCTGTAACTCGGGCTCCGGTTTGGAAGAGATGGATCTAACCAGGGTGGAGGAGTTGAATGGATTCTGTACCGGCTATATGAATAAGTCTCTTGTTGAGCCAGAGCCGTCTGGACAAGTTCTCTGATCCTCCGCGTCTCCACCGATGTTGGATCATCACCTTCCACTGGGGGAGCCGCCAAACATGCTGATGTTGCAATCAAGTTCTCCATGGGGTTAGAAAAGTGACCCGGTGGTATCGGCACATATCCAGGTGGTGCCATATTCGCATGAGGAGGTGCCATCACCTGAGGCTAAACCGGTCCTCCTGTTCCGGCTGTCATGAACTGATTTGCATTTGGCGGGTTACTTGAGCCAGCTCTGGGTGTAGCGAAAAGATTCCGAGGATCATAAACCAGAGGCAAACGGGATTGAGTTTTCTGATCTCTCCTCCTCATCACCTTGTTGGATGCGTTCAGGCTCATCGTAAGCTAGTAAGCCTCTGACTGGAGCTGTTGCGCCCGTGCATCCAAAGCCGCCTGTTCTGTGGCTAACCTAGTGTCCTCAGCTACTAAGGCCTCCTTGGCCCGAGCTATTTCCTCATGCACCTGTGCCACTTCTGCATTATGCCCATCTTGATTCGCAGGAATAACCGTGGTGGTTAACAGGGGTTAACTTATCCATGAGATCCATCAGCACCTGAGCCGGCAGGCGCACAGGGCCTCCTGCCCCGGCTGCTCCTGACCCAGATGTTATCACTGCTGCGGCCATAGAATTTTGGTCGGGCTGAGTTCCAGCCATGAAGACTCTTGCCCAGCTTGGTGGCTCATAGGGGTCCGGAATACTGGAGCCATCGAACAGCCCCCAAGCCCGCCATCTTGCACCAGATATAGTGAATCTGTTGAACCGGCAGACGAATCACCGTCGGAGAGGACGGCCGTCTCACCACCATCTTCAGATTCTTCAGAAAGTTCCCCTCCGTGGATGCAGCCCACGAAGGCACGCTTCACGACGGGTTGAGCTCGGGCGGGTTTCGCACGCTAAGCCGTCTCGATGAGGTCGGTGCAGTTGTCCGGCTCAGGGCCCGGCAGACCAATCCGGCCGATGAAGACGTGGATTCCGCCAAAGGGGACCCGGTACCCGTACTCAATTGAGCCGGCGTCGGGGCCCCAGCCTTCGTCGTCGATGTTGATCTTGCCACGATGACTTTTGGTCATCCGGCCAACTACGTATCCCTTGAGCCCTTCGAATTTTCCCTTCAAGAACTCAAATCCACCGTGCGCTGGCCCCATGGTGGGCGCCAACTGTCGTGGAATTGTCACGGCAGATGTCCTCTTGCAAGGACTTAGTCGTGGAGCCATCACAACTCAGAAGCTTAAAGGGGTTAATCGGGACAAAGGACAGGAGAGAGTTATACTAGTTCGGCCCCTTACGGTGAAGGTAAGGCCTACGTCTAGTTGGGTTGGTATTGCTTGAGATTTCGATAACCAGGGAGCGAGATACGCTATGCCTGGTCCTCGATGGGTTGTTTTCCTGCCCTAAGCCGCCGGCGGGTTGCCCCCTTATATACACGGTGACGCCCTGCGGCCTACAGAGTCCTGGCCAGCTCATAGACAGTCTCCGGCTCGGTGACTAGTTAATTCTACCTTATGATACAAGTCATGCCATCATGGCGTTTTATCACTATGGGCCTTAAGTCGCCGGTGGGCTTTAGACCCTTTATTAAACCATCATCTTCTTGCTTGTTCTTGGGCTTCTTCTGATGAATCACTCTTTGTGTAACCCGACCCCTCATGGGCGGTGTACACAAATAGTTATATCCCCAACACAATCCATAGATTCATCAAAATAAGCACACAATGCAACAAAAACAGAATCTGTCAAAAACAGAACAGTTTGCAATAATCTGGACTTTGTCCATACTTCTGTAGCTCCACAAATTCTAAACAATTAGGATAGTGTAGGCAATTAGTACATCAATCTTATGTAAAAAATTTGGAATTTTTCATTGCTTCTATGATTTTACAAAATTCTGCTACTGGAGGCAAAAGTTTCTGTTTTTCAACAAGATCAAATCAACTATCACCCAACATGATCCCAAAGGCTTTACTTGGCACAAAGACTAATTAAAACATAAAAAACAATCACAACAGTCGCATAATTGTTCAAACACTCAAGAACATAAAGAAAAAGGCAAAAGTAGATTTTTATTCACTGGGTTGCCTCCCAACAAGCGCTATCATTTTATGCCCATAGCCAGGCATAAAATTTTATTGATGCTCACAAGAAAGATAATAATTGAAACACAAAGAGAGCATCATAAAAATATGTGATAAACACATTTAAGTCTAACATACTTCCTATGCACAGGAATTTTATAAGCAAACAAATTATCAAGACAATAAATATCTAGCATATGCAAATAGGAAGAAGGAAGCATTAATAATTTCAACGCAAAGAGAGGTGATTTAGTAACATGAAAATTTCTACAACCATATTTTCCTCTCTCATAATAATTACATGTAGGATCATAATCAAATTCAACAATATAACTATCACATAAAATTTTCTCTTTGTGATCCACATCCATAAAAGTTTTATAATCTTCCAAGATAGTGGGATTAACACTGATGTCTACTACACAACCTTCTACTTGTAGACTCTTGTTGAGCCTCCAAGCGCAGAGTTTTGTAGGACAGTAGCAATTTTTCCTCAAGTGGATGACCTAGGGTTTATCAATCCGTGGGAGGCTGATACGTTTCCAACATATCTATAATTTTTTATTGTTCCATGCTATTATATTATCTGTTTTGGATGTTTTATATGCAGTAATATGCTATTTTGTATTATTTTCGGGACTAACTTATTAACCTAGAGCCCAGTGCCAGTTTCTATTTTTTCCTTGTTTTTGGTTTTACAGAAAAGGAATATCAAATGGTGTCCAAACGGAATAAAACTTTCGTTATGATTTTTCTTGGACCAGAAGACACCTAACAGACTTGGACATGAAGTCAGAGGAGTCCCGAGGAGGCCAAAAGCCAGGGGCACGCCCTAGGGGGGCTGAGGGCTTGTTGGCCCCTCAGAGCTCCCCTAACCCTAATTCTTCCTCTATATATTCCCAAACCACCAGAAGCGTCAACCAAAATATTTTTCCACCACCGCAAGCCTCTGTTTCCGCGAGATTCCATCTTGGGGCCTTTTCTGGCATCCTGTCGGAGGGGGATTCGATCATGGAGGGCATCTACATCAAATCTATTGCCCTACCGATGAAGCGTGAGTAGTTTACCATAGACCTACGTGTGCATAGCTAGTAGCTAGATGGCTTCTTCTCTCTCTTTGATTCTCAATACCATGTTCTCCCCGATGTTCTTGGAGATCTATCCATTGTAATCTTGTTTTGCGGTGTGTTTGTCGAGATCCGATGAATTGTGGATTTATGAGCAGTTTATTTATGAATATTATTTAAATCTTCTCTGAATTCTTATATGCATGATTTGTTATTTTTGTATTTCTCTTCGAATTATCGGTTTGGTTTGGCCAATTAGATTGGTTTTTCTTGCAATGGGAGAGGTGCTTAGTTTTGGGTTCAATCTTGCGGTGTCCTCACCCAGTGACAAAGTAGGGGTAGCAAGGCACGTATTTTTATTGTTGCCATCAAGGGTAAAAAGATGGGGTTTTCATCATATTGCTTGAGTTTATCCCTCTACATCATGTCATCTTACTTAAGGCGTTACTCCGTTCTTATGAACTTTGTTAGGACCGAGAGTATATCGACCAGAGGGGGCATGAATGATTCATATTTTATTTCGAAAGCTTTGAAACTTATTCCAAACACTGCAGTGGAATAAATTATTGATAGGAATGCCCTAAATCAGAGTTTTTCATGAGAAGCATATTATTCATTCAGAAAAGCATTTACAACAGAGCGAGCTTGATGGATAATTGGTTTAACTACAATGAGAGTTATGCAACACGCAAACATATATAACAAGAAGAGACAAGACATAATGAATACTGAAGGACATGTAACAAAGTTACACAAAATAACAGGATATAGACTAATGATGAAGGAAAGAAGACGAGGATAAAGAAAGGGAATTATATTACAACACATGATGAAATACATAGAACCGAACAATGATCATGAATCTAATGGATTTGAACACGAATGAAAACTACTGAAGGAATTATAGTAGAGAAGATATAACTGATACGTCTCCGTCGTATCTACTTTTCCAAACACTTTTGCCCTTGTTTTGGACTCTAACTTGCATGATTTGAATGGAACTAACCCGGACTGACGTTGTTTTCAGTAGACTTTCCATGGTGTTATTTATGTGCAGAAACAAACGTTCTTGGAATGACCTGAAACTCCACGAAACTTATCAGTGGGGAGCATAGTGCTTCCACTTGTGCACGGGCATAGCCGCTCCTCGGCAGTGTCACAGGCCAGCATGGAGCATGGTGCTTCCACTTGGCGTGGGAGGGGGCCCCCCTTCGGGAGGAGCCCCCGGGGCGTGTACAGCCCCGCCCTGACACGTGGCTTGCACGGTAGGGCTGCGAGGTGTATCTGGGCACTCGTGAGCCAGCGCGGGACTCACAAGGCCCTACCTCAAGGCGGGTTGCGCCTGGTCTTGAGTCTTCGATGACTATGTGTTCCTGCGAGACGGTTAGGTGCAAGCGCTCTACGTCCTTAGGTCCCAGCCCTCGAGCGAGCTCAGCCGCCGCTGGTATGCCAGGTCGCGATGCCGTGGTCAAGGCTAGGGGTGAGGGCTGGAGAGCCAGTAAGGGCTCCTGAGTCGCGATGCTCAGGAGCCCCCCTTTTAACGCGCAAGCGGATTGCATCATAGAGGGGTGGACCCGTGGCGGGTGGCAACCGAGCGAGCGGTAATCATAGGCAGATTAAGCATGGAAGACAAATCAACTTGGGTAAATGCATAAAGATACATGCCACTGGTCAGGCCCGAGCGGCTTGGGGATGATGCAGCCCGAGGGGCGGCCCCAACAAGGTAAGCTAAAGACATGAGCAGAAGGGATACATACCACAGGGACGGACCCACGCGGCCTGGGAATAATGCAGCCCGAGGGGCGCTCCCAGCTAAACGAACTTTGGAAAATGTCACCTGGTTCTGTTGATGAAGGAGAGTTGGAGCAGCTGAAGTTATGCGACGAAGGAATGTCTCCTCACGAGCCGCCAGTGCCCTGAGCCTCGGGAGGCTCTGGGGGCTCGGGTGGTTCCCTGAAGACCGTCTCCATCTCTGTCAGGACGGCGTGGTACCTGGCCTCCTGAGCCGCCAGGACACGCCGCATGTTGTGTTGATAGGCTGACGCCATGCTCGGCAAGCCGAAGGGCATGCGAACGTAGCTGTGTGGTGGGCCCTTGCAACAGAACACACGCGAAGGCGAGAAAGGCTCCTGAGACGTGGCCCTGTTGAGCCCTGGAACGTCGATGCAGACGCGCAGCCCGACATCCTCGCCTGGATGGGGAGCTACGCCTCGTGAGCGGCGGTCGCCACGCATGGCCCTTGCGTCTTGCAGTTCCTGAGTGGTCTTGGTGATGTACTCCTGAGTGGTGGGCACTCCTTGCCCTGTGTTCTCCTGAGGGAAACGTGCCGCGAAGCACGCCTCCAAGTGGTGCCCAAGCGCCTCCCTCGTGAGGTTGGCAAGGTCCAAGGCCCTCCAGAAGAGAGCCCCCGAGTCCTGCCCGAGGAGGGTGCCGGGCGCGCCTTCCTATGCGATGGAGGGAGGCGCGCCTGGAGCGGGCGCTGATCCTGACGAGGCTCCAGCTACGTCGCTGCCCTCCTGAGATCCAGTACGGCGCAGTTGCTTCTTCTTCTTGGGGAGGGCCTTACGAGGGCCCTCGCCTTTGCTGTCGGGGTCGTCGATTGCTGCAGCTTGGAAGGCGCGCTCGAGGGAGCACACCGCATCTCTCTCTTCACATGGGACCGTGATGATTCCGGCGCTTCCCGGCATCTTGAGGATGTTGTAGTCGTGGTGGGTGACCGCCATGAACTTGTCCAGGGCCGGATACCCGAGGATGGCGTTGTATGGTAGGCGGATGCACGCGATGTCGAAGTTGATGAGCTCGGTGTGGTAGTTCTTGCGCTCCCCGAAGGTGACAGGCAGGCGGACCTACCCTATCGGTGTGGTGGAACCGTCGGTCACTCCTGAGAAAGGCTTGGTAGGATGAAGCTGTTCATACGGGACTTGGAGGTTGTCGAACGTGTCGACGGATAGGACATTGAGCCCTGCGCCGCCGTCGATGAGGGTCTTGGTAACTTGCACATTGCTGATGACTGGTGAACAAAGCATCGGGAGGGCGCCAGCGGTGGCTGCGCACTTGAGCTGATCTGCCGAGTTGAAGGTGATGGCGCACTGGGACCACCTGAGCGGGCGCGTGGCCTCGAGCTTGGGGAGGACTGCATTCACCTCTAGAGCGAATTGTTTGAAGATGCGATGAGAGGCTAGGGCTTGAGCGCCGCCCGAGATGCAGGCGATAGCACGTGGCTCCTGGAAGCCCCCAGCCCCCTCGTCCTGATGGTGATCGTCGTTCCTTCCAGGTGGTGGCGGCAGCACGGGAAGACCGGCGTTGCCCTGAGGATGATCCTCACGAGGATGGTCCCTCCAGGCACCCTTGCGAGGATGGTCCTGCCAACGGTCCTCACGAGGCATGTCGCGCCACTCCTGGCGCAGGCCAAGGTCGTCCCAGCGTCCGCCTCCACGTCCTCCTCCTCGGCCGTAGCCCCGGTCGCTGCGCTCGAGGCGTCGACCAAAGTGTCCTTCGAGAATGGCTCTGAGCTCTTGACAGTCGCTGGTGTTATGGGTGTTCAGGTTGTGGAAGGGGCGGAATGGTCGGCTGCCCTTGGATGACTCGGGCTGGTCTCTGCCCCACTTTGTGCTCGGCTCCGCTGTGAGCATGGCTGCTTCCTCGCGCTTCACGTCCTTGGCCTTGGCCTTCTTCTCCTCTGCTCCCGCAGCTGGCAGCTCAAGGAGGGAAAGGCGCCCCTCCTCGGCTCTTGCGCACTTGGTTGCCAGGTTGAACAGCTCCTGAGATGTGCACAACTCCTCGTGGATAGCGAGCTCCTCCTTCATCTTGATGTCGCGGACGCCGTCAGAGAACACGGAGATGATGGCCTCGTCCATGACATTGGGGGTCTTGAGGCGAGTGTTGTTGAAGCCCTGGATGTACTTCTAGAGGGTCTCTCCTGGTTGTTGCTTGATGCAGCGCAGGTCACCGCGGCCGGCGGGCGTCGCGGGTGCCCTGGAAGTTGGCGATGAAGCGGTCGCACTTCTCATCCCAGGAGGAGGTCGAGCCGCGCTGCAGGTTTAGGAGCCAGGAGCGGGCACCATCCTTGAGAGCCATGGGAAACCAGTTCGCCATGACTTTCTCATCGCTGTTGTCCGCTTCAATGCTCAGCTCGTAGAGCTGCAGGAACTCCGCGGGGTCGGCGGTGCCGTCGTAGCGAGGAGGCAGGTCCGCTTGAACTTGCCTGGCCAGGCGCCGCTACGCAGCTCGGGGTTGAAGGCGCGGCAGCCAGCCGTGGTTGCCGGGGCCCGTTTAGGAGGTGGAGCTTGGTCTTGGTGAGGCTCGCGTGCCACCACCGCAGGTAGCGCATGGCCTTGGCGAGGAGGCGCGGGGAGCGCAGGTGTAGCTTCTCGCGGCCGAGGAATTTCTTGGCAGCTTCTCTCTTCGTGCGCGGGCATCGGGCATGGTGGATGACGCCGTGGGGCCGCGCGCCTTGGCGCCAAGGCACCGTCTTGGGGCAGAGGTGGTGGAGGCGCTCCATGAGACACGTCGCTCGTGGCTGGTGGAGGGCGAGGCAGAGAGTGGGACGGCGCCGGGGAGCCCCCCGCGGCGTGGACGAGTTCGGCGACGCGGTCGAGCCAGTCCTCGTAGAGGTCGTCGACCGGGCGATAGCGCAGGAGCTCGTTCGCCATGAGGAGCGTGGCCTGCGCGCCCATGGGAGCACGACGTGCATGGGATGAGGAACCGGCCGGGGTCAGCGATGGAGTGGCGGTGCGACCGTCCTGCCGCACCGATGGGTGCAGCGAGGACGCTTGCTGGTCGTTCCCCGCCGGGCCGGTGGCGGCATTGGCAGCAGGAGACGGAGAACGACAAGGTGGCCCACCGACGGGAGCCGTCTGAGCAACGCGGGCCTTGGTCTACTGTGATGGCTAGCTCTACTTATATAGGCCCTGGTCCTCTCCCCAAATATTGAGCGGGAAGGGAGCCAACAACGGCGGGCGAATTTAAAAGGGACAACTAGTACAAGCTATCCTGACAAAAGCGGTCTTCGCCTGCAAAAGGCTCTGGTGGTGACGCCGTCTTGGGCTCCACGATGACCTCCGTCTTTCCATCCCGCTAGTCTTGGTCTTGTTGCACCGATATGGAAACCTTTGCCTGATGCCTCGGTACTCCGCGCCTGCACCTGCCTCCTCAGCACCAAAGAGGAAACAAGGACGCTGCAAGCGCTGGAGCCCGCCTGGTGCCAGTCGTCATGGCTCACGTCACGAGAGCCTCACGAGGTTGGCCCCGCCTTGATATCTCCGCTCCTCGCGAGGCAGCCTGGTGAGGCCGCTCCCGAGGAGGTCTTGCGCCGTCCGCCTCGCGAGGCTTGGCCCCTCGCGAGGGTCTTGAATGCTTTGTTGATGAAGATGGGCTGTACAGGCCCGCTAGCATAGCCACGCCGCGGGCCGCAGGCAGGCAAGTCTGGGGAACCCCGTTCCCAGAACACCGACAAATGGCAAGAAAGTTGCCACTCCCATGAAGAAGCCCAAAGCTAGACCCAAGCCTGAAACTGAGTGCTTCTACTGCATGGAAATAGTCACTGGAAGTGGAACTTCCCTAGATAATTGGCGGATAAGAAGGATGACAAAGTGAACGAAGGTATATTTGATATACATGTTATTGATGTGTACTTTACTAGTGTTTATAGCAACCCCTCGGTATTTGGTATTGGTTCAGTTGCTAAGAGTAGTAACTCGAAGCAGGAGTTGCAAAATAAACAGAGACTAGTTAAGGGCGAGGCGACGGTGTGTGTTGGAAGTGATTCCAAGGTTGATAAGATCACCATCGCACACTCCCTTTACCTTCGGGATTAGTGTTGAACCTAAATTAAATGTTATGTGGTGTTTGCGTTGAGCATGAATATGATTGGATCATGTTTATTGCAATGCTGTTATTCATTTAAGTCAAAGAATAATTGTTGTTCTATTTACATGAACAAGACCTTCTATGGTCATACACTCAATATAAATGGTTTATTGAATATCGATCGTGGTGATACACATATTAATAATATTGATGCCAAAAGATGCAAAGTTGATAATGATAGTGCAACATATTTGTGGCACTGCCGTTTAGGTCATATTGGTGTAAAGCGCATGAAGAAACTCCATGCGGATGGACTTTTGGAATCACTTGATTATGAATCATTTGATGCTTGCGAACCATGCCTCATGGGCAAGATGACTAAAACTCCGTTTTCCGGAACAATGGAGCGAGCTACTGACTTATTGGAAAAAATACATACTGATGTATGCACTACAAAAAAAGACACATCCGTGACATTTTGGGCCGAACAAAATTTCTTTCTGTCATACATATGACACTTCTATGACGATAATTGTGACAAAACCCGGTATCATCATAGATGTGGTGGGCTCCTACTTTTATGACAAAAAATCATGACAGAAAATGGGATTTTCGTCCTGGGCGGGCCGGAGACGCAGCTGCATGACATTCTTTGGGCCGTCCATGACGGAAAAAACTGTGGTAGAAGCGAGGGGGAGGAAAATTTCGGGGAGTTCCCGGTTACGGTGGGAGGTCGGGGCCGAGCGATGCGCGTTTCTCTTGTACACGTACACGCGTGTGTGCGGGGCGTTGGCTCTAACCAAACCCGAGCGAGGCGTTGGGCTCTAACTGAACCCGAGCGATTGCACTACAGGCTACGCGTTACTGAACCCGAGCGATCGATCGATGGCTGTTAACTGAACCTGACCGAGCGATTCCTTCGCTACTGCTGCTAACTGAAGCCGATCGATTGGATGAACAGTGAGCGTTGCAGGGGGGGGTGGATGAACAGTGAGCGGTGGTGTTGCCTCTGGATGAACAGGACCCTGTGGTGTGGAGGGCTGGATGAATAGTAGATGGTGGAGGGGTGCCCGTGGAGGGGTGGTTGAATAGGACCCCGTGGTGTGGAGGGCTGGATGAACAGTGGACGGTGGAGGGGTGCTCGTGGAGGGGTGGTTGAACAGGACCCCGTGGTGTGGAGGGCTGGATGAACAGTAGATGGTGGAGGGGTGCCCGTGGAGGGGTGGTTGAACAGTAGCCGGTGGAGTAGCGCGCGGTGGAGGTTGGATGAACAGGAGCCTGTGGAGGCTGGAGGAGGTCGACGGTAGCCCGTGGAGGATGGAGGAGGTCGACGATGGAGATGAACAGTATCCCGTGGAGTCCCATTTTGTGGTACGCCACACCCCTCCCGATGAACAGGACCCCCGTTTCGACCGTAGGAGGTCTATTTCATTCGTTTTGCGGTACGCCACACCCCTCCCGATCAACAGGACCCCGTTTCGACCATAGGAGGTCCGTTTCGTCCGTTTTGCGGTACGCCACACCCCTCGCGATCAACAGGACCCCCGTTTCGGCCGTAGGAGGTCCGTTTCCTCCGTTTTGCGGTACGCCACACCCCTCCCAATCAACAGGACACTGTTCCAAACGTAGGAGGTCCGTTTCCTCCGTTTTGTGGTACGCCAGGCCTCGTTTCCATCGCCTGTTCCGTCCAAGCCCTCCTGATGAACACGACCACACATTCCGTTCCGACCCAGCCGGTTGGCTCCCACGCGTTCCGTTGCCTTCTGATGAACACGATGCATTCCGTTGCCTCCCGATGAACACGACGCATTCCGTTGCCTCCCCATGAACACGACGACGCGTTGTTTCTCCGTTCCGACCCAGCCATGTACACGAGCCCTGGCCGTACGTATGCGCGAGTAGGCGTTCGAGATCCCGCCCGTATGTACACATACGTGGCCGTATTTTCTTTCTTGCACCCTGGACGTTGTACGTACGTGTACATGCTACGTGCGCGCCTCTACTACGACACGTGCGCGCCTCTAGTATGACACGTGCGCGCCTCTACATCGACCAGTATGTACGTACACATTGGCGACCAGAATGACAACGCTGCGTATGCTTCGACCAGGTGGGTCCTGACTGTCAGGCACTTCCTTGCCTGCGAAGATGTAGCTGGTGGGTCCCAGCAGTCAGGGGGCAAATCGTTTTTTGCCCGGACGCACTTCCTTGCGTGCGAAGATGTAGCCGGTGGGTCCCAGCAGTCAGGGGGGCAAATCGGTTTATTTTTGCCCGGATGCACTTCCTTGCGTGCAAAGGTGTAGCTGGTGGGTCCCAACAGTCAGGTGGGCGAATCGTTTTTCTTTGCTCGGACGCACTTCCTTGCGTGCAAAGATGAAGCTCGTGGGTCCCAGCACTCAGGGGGAAACATTTTTTCCGTGAAATAGAGTGGCCCGTCCGGTGGGTCCCAGCTGTCAGGTGGAGGAATCATTATTTTCCGCCTAATAAGGAGGCACTTCCTTGCTGCAGCCGTGGAACCAGCTGTCAGCCTCTCCACGTACAGTCCACGTCCGATGAAAGTCGTTCCTTGACCACGTTGACCAGGCCACGCCGAGAGCACCATGGCGGTGGACGACAGCGAGGCCTAGGAAGGGGACGATGCGGAGCTGGGGAAGATGCGGCAGTGGAAGCCCGCGCGGAGAGGAGTACAAGGGTTCACCAGTTTGGTTGCGGTGTGAGGCTGCCGTCGCCGCAGGGCCTGGCCAGTAGTGGGAACAGTAGGGGGCGGTGAGACCTCCGTGGCAGCATAGCCGGCCACGGGAGGCAGGAGTATGCGGCACGACCGGCGCTGCTTTGGGCGGCTGGAGCAAGAAGACCAGAGGTTGAAGAAGGACGACGACCGTTGGATGGACATCGTACGGTCACTTGAGCTAGAATCGTTCATATTGCCTAAGTTGATAAAGCCCTTCGTCCCCATCAACTTAGTTGGCCCACAAGTCATCCTCCCACTATGGTGGGTCCCAGCTAGCAGGGGGTATTCATTTTTTTGTGCATAATAAGGAGGCACTTCCTTGCGTGCGAAGATATAGCTGGTGGGTCCGACATGCAAGCGGGGGGGAATGTTTTTTTCGCGAAATACAGAGGCCCTTTCGGTGGGTCCCAGCTGTCAGGTGGAGGAATCATTATTTTGCGCGTACAGTCCATGGCCGATGGATGTCGTTCGTTGACCATGTTGACCAGGCCGCGCCGAGAGCACCATGGCGGTGGACGACGGCGAGGCCTAGGAAGGGAACGACACGGAGCCGGGGAAGACTCGGGAATGGTTGCCCACGCGATGGGGAGTACGAGGGTTTACTGGTCTGGCTGCCGTCGCCGAAAAATAACAGGAGGTGTGGGTGAGTAGAGGAATGGCCTGGCCAGCAATGAAGTAGGGTGCGGCGATGCGGCCTGTGCGGCAGCACAACCGACCACGGGAGGCGGGAGCAGGCAGTCCTACCAGAGCTAGCTTGGGAGGCTGGAGCAAGAAGATCAGATATTGAAGAAGCAGCACGGCCGTTGGATTAACATCTAACAGTCACTGCTGCTAGAATCGTTTGTGGACTAAGTTGACAAAGCCAAAGTAGACGTCAACCTAGTAGACCCACAAGTTAGCCTCCAAATCTGTCCCAAATAGCATACAGCCCGAAATTTCTAGCCAGATTCAAATTAATTTTAAATCTAAATATACCTTAATTTAAATTCAATGAAATTTTACCCGCACAAAAACAATGAAATTTAAAATATCAAAATCTGAAAGAAAACAGTATTTTGGAACTAATTGCCTGTTTGCTGTATTTTTTCATTTTACAGCCCATTTATTATTACTTATAGCCCATTTCTTATTACTTATAGCCCATTTTCTGGGCAAAATGCATCCCTCCTCGTCTTGAAAGATTTCCGGCCCAGCAGGGCGTAGAAAAGCAAGTAGGCCTACGTTGGTTATTCTGCAAAAAACAAAATAGCTGGCTAGCCATTTTCAGAAAGGAAAAAAAACAAACTGGGCTGGTCATGTGCTAAACATATGAAATAAAAGCCTGGGCTAGACGGGCCACGGGTCCCGCACAACCCAGTTGATACCCTTCTCCGTCCCGAAAAAACAAAATTACTGCGCGCGCTGCTGGGTCCCTACTGTCATCCTCACCATGTACAGTCATGTCCTTATTCCTCTCGGTTGTTGACCATGTTGACAACACCGGAGGGCGGCGCCGCGGTGAGCGAACCAAGGCCGAGGACGATGGTGAGGCCTCGGACGGGAACGAACAGGAGCCGGGGAAGATCACAACCAGCTGTGGGAGGCGGGAGCAAGCGGTCCCGCCGGCGCTGGTTTGGCTTTGGCGGCTCGAGGAAGAAGAGACAGAAGAAACGCGACAGATGTTGAATGTCAATCCAACGGTCAAGGTTGGCACAATTGTTTGTTTACTAAGCGGACACCAAGTAGCATACTCTTTTATATATAGGAAGAAAACTGTGAGGAAAATGCGTTCATCTGCCGTCCTCCTCACAGGGAACGTGTAACACCCCGGATTCAATGCGTCAGGTGTCCTTCAGTTATTTGTCGTCCTTGCCATGTCATTTGCTTGCGTGTTGCACTTTGCCATGTCATCATCTCCATTTCATATCATGTCATCATGTGCATCTCATGTTGCATACGTGTTCGTCTCATGCATTCGAGCATTTTCCCCGTTGTCTGTTTTCCAATCCGGCACTCCTATGTTCCCCGGCGCCCCCTTTCACCTCTTTCCGTGTGTGGGTGTTAAATTTTCTCAGAATGGACCGAGGTTTGCCAAGCGGCCTTGGTATAGCACCGGTAGACCACCTGTCAAGTTTCGGGTCATTTGGAGGTCGTTTGATACACCAACGGTTAACCGTGTTCCCGCAAAGGCCTCTTTTGTGTGCAGCCCAACACCCCTTCAAAGTGGCCCAAAAGCCATCCAAACCCCCTCCATCTTCTCGGTCGTTCGATCACGATCGTGTGGGCGAAAACCGCACTCCATTTGAAGCTTCCTAGCTCTCTCTACCTATATAAACTCCCTCTCCCCCGAAATTTCGGATCCCTACCTACCCTAACCTTCCCCGCCGCCGCCGGACATTTCCTCCCGCGCCTACGGACATGTCCGCCGCGACGTCCGGCCTCTCCCGCGCTGCCACGTCGCGTGGGCTGAGCCCCACATCGCCGCGCCCCGCCGCCGGCCCGGCGAGCCCGTAGCGGGCCCGCCCGGCCCGTTCCGCCGCCGCCCGCCGCGGTTGCCCGCCGCCCGAGCCCATCGCGCCCCGCCGCCCGCGCCTCGGCACCCGACCCCGCCGCCGACGACCGTCCTCGCCGCCGCCGCCTCCCGCAGTCCGCCGCCTCCGCGCGCCCCCGAGTCGGCGAGCTTCTCCGCTGCCCGTCGCCTTCTCGCCGGCGCGCCCCGCGCCCCGAGCCGGCGAGCTCCCTCCGCCTTCCGGCCCGCCCGGCCCCGCTGCCGCCCCGCCGGCGCCAGATCCGACGAGGCCCGGCCAGATCCGGCCGGCCCCGTCCCGCCAGCGCCCCTCCGCCCACTCCGCCCGCCGCGCCACCCGTCTCCGGCGGGGCCAGCCTCGCCTCGAAGTCCGTGCGGATCTGGATCCACGAAGGTTGACTCCGAGATTTGTCAAGTCCCCAGTTTATTGCATTATGTTGCTCTATTCATCATGCCATAACTCTCTGCATATAGCTCCGTTTTGCGTGCATGATATATGAAAATGTTCATCTGGATATGCTATACATTTTGTTCTATTGTGACATGTTCATTAGAGTCCATATTGATGCCCTAATCATCGTTGCAAGAGTGCTATATAATGTTGCCTGCTGTAACTTAACAGAACATGCTTATTTGTCATTTTTGTATCTTTATGTGTGATTTTCTTTTGAGCATGAATTCTACATGTATTATGAGAAACAACATGCCATATTTTCTGTGGTGCAATCCGTTCTTCATGATATGCATCGTGTTAATTGTTACAAGCTTGCAAAGTAGCCTCCGTGATGTTGCTGATTTCAGAGACTTAGAATTTCAACGTCTTTGTCTGCTGTTATTTTTATGCCATGTATTCTTGTTGCTACTGAGTGATCCATGCCTCTTTTGAGCATGATCAGTAAGGATGTATTGTAGATATTGTTGTTCTCTATCCATCCATGCTCGTGGTTGCATTTATGGAGTGCTCTAGCATATCTTAATCTTGCTCTAATTTTGCTATAAAATGTTCCTGGCAGATTGTTAGCATGTTTAGCAATTTTTCCTAGCTTGTTGTTGTTGATCCGTGCATGCTATGTTATTGTTCTTGACATGTATAGCTTCTATTCCATGTCTAGTTGCTGGGTGTATGCTTGGTTTGTCATGCAATGCCTCGTAGTGAGTGCATCGAGCTCGTAAACATGCCTACTTGTTATCTGTTTTGCCATGCTCCAGTTTTTTCACTGTCTGAATCTGTAACCAAACTTGCTATGTTCACATGCTTGCAATCATATCTTCTGTGCCCTTTTGGCTTATGGTCAGTAAGGGACTTTTGTTCTATGCAATTAGTAGATTTGTGCCATGCATTTTGTTGCCATGTTAATTTCTCGGAGCATGTTGTTTGATAGCTCTAAACATTGCAACCTGATGTTATTTCTGACATGTCCTGTGAATTCTGCTAAGTCTGCGAACCTGTTATTATTTGCAATCTTGCCATGCTTGTTTGATCATGTTCTAGTAGTTTCTGGAGATAGCTCAGTGTTCATGTTTTGTCATGATTTACCTTTAAATCATGTCCATGCCTTTTGTTTTCATGTTGAGATCTTGTAGCATGTTGTTTTGATGCTTGCTAGATTCCTAGTTGCTGTTATGGACAGTTTGGTGCTATATATTGTTTGAAGTGTATGTGTTGCACCGTTGCTCCGTTTTGAGTGTGCTCTATATGAAACTTGCTTCGAATTGCATGTAGCTTCATATTATCATGTTGCATCCTTGTTTTGATATGTTTGTTTGATGTTTGTATGCATTTTGCATCAATGCCATGCTTATCTTGTTTTGTTCATATCTTCTAGGCCGTAGCTCCGAATCTAATGAACTTTATATGAAACTTGACTAGAATTCCGTGTAGATCATCTTGGTGCATATTAACTTGATTTTTAACAACTTGAACATAAGGTTTATTCAGATCTGGACCAATTTCGAAATTTGCATATGAGGACTTACCGGAATTGTTATATGTTGTTTCCGGCTTCATTTAAACTTGCTTTGATGTGTTGTTCTCGTATGCATCATCTCTTGCCATGAGTAGCTTCATGTAGCCTTGCCTCGCATCATACTTGGTTGAGCTTCATGCCTTGTTCATGTGTGGTGAGTTTACCGTGTTGTGTGCTTATTCTCGATAGTTCCCGTTTCGTTGCGATCGTGAGGATTCGTTCATCTACGCTTGGTTCGTCTTCGTGGCTTCATCTTCTTCATGGACTCGTTCTTCTTCCTTGCGGGATCTCAGGCAAGATGACCGTCACCTTGGATCTCATTACTATCATTGCTATGCTAGTTGCTTCGTTCAATCGCTATGCTGCGTTACCTACCACTTGCTGCTCAAGCCTCCCAAATTGCCATGAACCTCTAACCTTTGTCACCCTTCCTAGCAAACCGTTGATTGGCTATGTTACCGCTTTGCTCAGCCCCTCTTATAGCGTTGCTAGTTACAGGTGAAGATGAAGATTGCTCCATGTTGGATTATGTTTATGTTTATGTTGGGATATCACAATATCTCTTATATTATTAATGCATCTATATACTTGGTAAAGGGTGGAAGGCTCGGCCTTATGCCTGGTGTTTTGTTCCGCTCTTGCCGCCCTAGTTTCCGTCATATCGGTATTATGTTCCCGGATTTTGCGTCCCTAACACGGTTGGGTGATTTATGGGACCCCCTTGACAGTTCGCTTTGAATAAGACTCCTCCAGCAAGGCCCAACCTTGGTTTTACCATTTGCCTCACCACCACCTACTTTTCCCTTGGGAGTCGCTCTCTCGAGGGTCATCTTTATTTTAGCCCCCCCGGGCCAATGCTTGTCTAAGTGTTGGTCCAAACTAGAGCACCGTGCGGGACCGTCCCTTGGCAACTTGGGTTATGTTGGTACCTGTACGCTTCGCTTATCCGGTGTTGCCCTGAGAACGAGATATGTGCAGCTCCTATCGGGATTGTCGGCGCATCGGGCGGTCTTGCTGGTCTTGTTTTATTACTGTCGAAATGTCTTGTAGCCGGGATTCCGAGACTGATCAGGTCTTCCCAGGGAGAAGGAATATCCTTCGTTGATCGCGAGAGCTTATCATGGGCTAAGTTGGGACACCCCTGCAGGGTTTGAACTTTCGAAAGCCGTGCCCGCGGTTATGTGGCAGATGGGAATTTGTTAATGTCCGGTTGTAGTAAACTTGAAGCAAACTCTTCTAAAATACACCAACCGTGTGCGTAACCGTGATGGTCTCTTTTCGGGGTTGATCGAGAGGATAACACGGTTTCTGGGTTATGTCTGACGTAAGTAGGAGTTCAGGATCACTTCTTGATCATTACTAGTTGACGACCGCTTGCTTTGCTTCTCTTCTCGCTCTTATTTGCGTAAGCTAGCCACTATACATGCTTAGTCGCTGCTGCAACCTCACCACTTTACCCCTTCCTTACCCTTTAAGCATTGCTAGTCTTGATACCCATGGTAATGGGATTGCTGAGTCCTTGTGGCTCACAGATTACTACAACACCAGTTGCAGGTACAGGTTATGCGATGATCATGACGTGAGAGCGATGTTTATTTGTGTTGGAGTTCTTCTTCTGCTTCTTCTCCAATTGAGGGATAGGTTCCTGGCCGGCAGCCTGGGCTAGTAGGGTGGATATTGTCTGAGTTTCTGTTTATGTTGCATCCGTAGTCGGATGTTGATCTTGTATATGATGTATTGTTGTATTCATGTGACTTGGTATGTATTGGTTGTATCCGCACTATTATATAATGTTGATGTAATGATATCCACCTTGCAAAAGCATCTTCAAGATGCGCTTCTATCCTTGGTGGGACCTTCGAGTTCCTTTAGGATAGGGTCGCATCTTGGGCGTGACAGAACGTTCGCCACATAAGTGACTGTCGGCGTTCTGGGAACGGGGGTCCCCAGACTTGCCTGCCTGCGGCCTGCGGCGTGGCTCAAATGGGGGCCCAGCATGGACCATCTTCACCAACACAAGGCTCAAGACACTCACGAGGGGCCAAGCCTCGTGAGGCGGACGACACGGCGCTTCCTCAAGCACGGCCTCCTTAGGCTGGCTCGCGAGGAGGCGGAGAGATCAAGGCGGGTACCTCACGAGGTGCCCATGACGCAAGCCATGACGACCAAGGGTGCCAGGCGGGCGCCAGCCCGCGGAGCGTCTCCCTTTCCTCTTTGGTGCAAAGGGGGCAAGCGCAGGCGAGAGGATCAAGCAAAGGCACCCATTTCAGTGCAACGAGACCAAGACCAGTCCAACGGTGGGAAGGAGGTCACCATGGAGCCCAAGACGGCGTCACCACAGGGCCTTTGGCAGGCGAAGACCAACTTTAGTCAGGATAAGTGTACCAGATGTTCCCCTCAAATTGGCCAATTGTTGGCGCCCTTCCCGCTCAATATTTGGGTAGAGGCCCAGGGTCTTTGCCTATAAATAGGACTAGCCACCCCCAGGGTAGGAGGAGCGGAGAATCTGATCGAGTACCAAGAAACTAGTAGAGGCATCGAATCCGGTGTCTAGAGAGAGAGAGAAGGGCGATCGAACTCCCCCTAGCAGTTCATCCCCTAGTCAAGAACAGACCCTCGCGAGGTTGTTCTTCCTTGTACTGTTCTTCCTCATCAGCCCAAGAGGCAATCCACCCACCACACTAGAGTAGGGTATTACACCACAATGGTGGCCCGAACCAGTATAAACCCTGTGTCTCTTGTGTTGTTGTTGCAGTAGTTAGATCCTTTCGAGACGGAGAGGTAGAGGGTATGATCTCCGCGCGCACCCCAGAGTTCGAACCTTAAGTGTCTGCCGGAACCCGTGAATCCGACATTTGGCGCGCCAGGTAGGGGTGCGCCTGAATCTGTCTTCCACCGCTCCACTCTCCTCCGACCGTCGCGTCCATGTCTGACGCTCGTCGGGCCCGCGCCGAGCGCCGGGCCGCCATCGCTTCCCGCGCCGTCCAGACGGCCCCCGTCGATGGGCGTCCTCGTCGTTCCCCGTCGCCCGCCGTCAGCGCCGCCACCGGCCTGGCGGGGAACGAGCAGCAAGCATCCTCTCAGCACCCGTCCGTGCGGTGGGATGGCCGCACCGCCACTCCGTCGCTCACCCCGGCCAGTTCTTCGTCGCACGCACTTCGCGCGCCCTTGGAGGCTCGAGCTGCGCTCATCGCGGCGAACGAGCTCCTGCGCTACCGCCCCGTCGACGACGTCTACGAGGAGTGGCTCGACCACGTCGCCGAGCTCGTCCGCGCCGCGGGGGGCTCTCCCGCGCCTTCCGCACCGCTGCGCCGCACTCCGCCCCGCATGGGCAATGAAGCCCCGGGGGCATTCCAGCCTCTTCCTTTCCAAGAAGATGCCACGGCCCCAAGGCGCGCAGCTCCTGGGCGGAACCCGCTCTGTCATGCACCGGCCCAGCAGGAACATAGCTGCCAAGAAGTCCCGCGACCGCAAGAGGCCGCCCGGGCGCTCCCAGCCCCGGCTCGCCAAGACCCTGCTCCAGCTCCGGCACGTCAAGACCCCGCGCTGCTCCCAGCTGCAGCGCAAGGGGACCCGCAAGGCCAAGCTCTCCCTCCACCAAAACCTCCCGCGGCCACCGCTGGCTGCCGCGCCTACACCGCCGAGTTGCGCGGAGTCGCATGGCCCGGCAAGTTCAAGCCGGACCTACCCCCTCGCTACGATGGCACGACTGATCCCACAGAGTTCCTCCAGCTTTACGAGCTGGGAATCGAAGCTGCCAGCGGGGACGAAAAGGTCATGGCGAACTGGTTCCCCATGGCGCTGAAGGAAGGTGCTCGCACTTGGCTCCTGAACCTGGCCCCAGGCACGATCTCCTCCTGGGACCAGATGCGTACCCGCTTCATCGCCAACTTCCAAGGTACCCGCGACCGGCCTCCCGCCGTGAGCGACATGCACCGCATCAAGCAGCAACCTGGAGAGACCCTGCAAAAGTACATCCAACGCTTCAATAGTGCACGCCTCAAGATCCCCAGGGTGTCCGAGGAAGCCATCATCTCGGCCTTCTCCGATGGCGTGCGCGACGTCAAGATGAAGGAGGAGTTGGCGATGCACGAAGACCTCTGCACCTCCCTGGAGCTGTTCAACCTGGCGACCAGGTGCGCCAGAGCTGAGGAGGGACGCCTCTCCCTCCTCGAGCTGCCTGCCGCAGACCCAGAAGAGAAGAAGCCCAAGGCCAAGGACGTGAAGCGCAAGGGGGCTGCCGTGCACGCGGCAGAGCCGGATACCAAGCGGGGCAAGGATCTGCCCGAATCATCCAGGGGCAGCCGGTACTGTGTGTACCACGACCTCCACACCCACAACACCAATGAATGCCAAGAACTCCGCACCATGCGAGAAGGAAGAGTCGGCCGACGCCCTGACCGTGCTGACCGGGGCTACGGCCGAGGAGGAGGAAGGAACCTGGGACACTGGGAAGATCGTGGCCCATGTCAAGGCTGGCGTGACCAACCTCGCGAGGACCGCTGGCGTGACCCGCCTCGCAAGGGGGACTGGAGGAACCAGCCTCGTGAGGATCGCCCTCATGGCAACCCAGGCCTGCCGCCGTTGCCGCCTCAGCCAAGAAGGAATGAAGACCGCCACCAAGACGAGGGGGCTGGGGGCTTCCAAGAGCCTCGTGCAATCTCCTGCATCCTGGGCAGAGCTCAAGCCCCAGCCTCTCAACGTATCTTCAAGCAGTTTGCTCGCAAAGTGAACGCAGTTCTCCCCAAGCTCGAGGCAACGCGTCCCCTCAAGTGGTCGGCCTGCGTCATCACGTTCAGCTCAGCAGACCAGCTAAAGTGCGCGGCCACAGCTAGAGTCCTCCCAATGCTTTGCTCCCCAGTCATCAGCAAAGTTCTGGTCACCAGGACCCTCATCGACGGAGGGGCAGGGATCAATGTCTTGTTTGTGGAAACATTCAACAACCTCCAAGTGCCCTACGACCAGCTTCAGCCAACCAAGCCCTTCTCCGGAGTCACCGACGGTTCCACAGTCCCGATCGGGCAGGTCCTCCTCCCAGTCACCTTCGGGGCCCGCAACAACTACCACACCGAGCTCATCGACTTTGACGTCGCCCACATCCACCTGTCGTACAACGCTATCCTCGGGTACCCGGCGCTGGCCAAGTTCATGGCCGTGACTCACCACGGCTACAACGTCCTCAAGATGCAAGGAAGCGGCGGCGTCATCACGGTGCCCTGTCAAGAGAAGGATGCAGTGTGTACCCTGGAGCGAGCCTTTCAGGCCGCGTCAGTAGAAGACCCAGATCGCAGAAGCAGGAGGCTTCCTGAGACCACCCCCAAGAAGAAGAAGACAACGTCATGCTCAACCCCTCAGGAGGCAGGCCCTTCAAGGCCTGCGTCTGCCCAGGGGGACCCTACTTCAATCGCATAGGCAAGCACGCCCGGCGCCCCCCTCAGGCAGGGCTCGGGGGCTCTCACCTGGAGGGCCACCGACCCCGCCAAGGTCACGAGGGAGGCGTTGGGGTACCATTTGGAGGCGTGTTTCGAAGCACGTTTCCCCCGAAAGGAAGCCAGGGAAAGAAGGTCAGACCAGCAGGAGTTTGTTAGCAAGGCCATTCAAGAACTACAGGAGTCAAGGATCATGAGAGGTTGCCGTCGCCCGCCAGCTGTGGCTCCCCATCCAGGCGAGGATGGTGGGCTGCGCGTCTGCGTCGACGTACCAGGGCTCAATCAGATTGCCACAGCGGAGCGCCTCTGGCCCTCACAAGTGGGGCGCTGCGGAGGACCACCCCACAGCTATGTTCGCATGCCTTATGGCCTGCCGAGTGTGGCTGCGGCGTACCAGTGCATCATGAGGAGCATCTTGGAGGCGCAAGAAGACAGGCGTTCCACAGCCCTGGCGGAGATGGAGGCTGCTCACGAGGAGCCACTAGCGCCTCCGGAGCCTCCCGAGGCCCCTGGGCCTGGGGGCTCGTGAGGATCGGCTTCTGCAGCCCACCGAGTCTGCTGCACCAACGCCACTGCAACGACGACATCTTCAGGTCACATCTTTCAAGTTTCATTCCCAGCTGGGAGCGCCCTCCCAGGGTTGCGTCATACCCAGGCCGCGTGGGTCCGTCCCTATGGCATGTATCCCTTTTTATCTTTTCAGTCGCTAGCTTGCTTTGCTGGGGGCGCCCCTCGGGCTACATCATCCCCAAGCCACTCGGCCTAGGCCCAGAGGCATGTATCCCCTCCGCGTTTATTTCCAATTATGCATCATGCTTGATTACTTGATGCCGTCCACGGCACCTTTTCTTCTTCATGTCGACCACTTGCACGTTAAAGGGGGGGTGCCTGAGCGTCGCGACTCAGGGCTCTTACTGGCTCTCCAGCCCTCACCCTCTGGCCTTGTCCACGGCATCGTGACCTGGCATACCAGCGACGGCTGAGACAAGCTCGAGGGCCGGGACCCGAGGACGTAGAGTGCCGGCATCTAACCAGATTTTACAGGAACACATCTCAAGATACGGCGCAGTGCCAGGCGGAACCCGCCTAGAGGTAGGACCTCGTGAGTCCCGTGTGGCTCACGGGTGCCCAGATACACCTCACCTAGCTCTACCGTGCCAGCCACATGTCAGGGCGGGGCTGTACACGCCCCGAGGGCTCCACCCGGAGGGGAGCCCCCTCCCACGTACCAGTGGAAGCACCATGCTCCGCGCTGGCTGACGACATTGCCGAGGAGCGGCTATGCCCGTACACATACGGAAGCGCTATGCTCTGCGCTGGTGATAAACAACTGAGGGTGGCCTCCGGGCCGCATTAACCTCAGGGAGCCCCGAGCTCAGTGGCCGGCCTCATCGCAACGCCTTCCCCCAGGAGCGCCGCGCGAGGGGGCTGGGCACGGGGGCTACGACTGGGTCACACCCAGCCGTACGCCCCAGCCAGGCCCCTCGGGCCTGGTTCGTCGCGCGTCTCTCCCCGAGCGGAGCCAAGGTACGAAGGCCGTTTGCGCGTCAAGGGGGACTCCTAAGCATCGTGACTCAGGAGCCTAACTGGCTCCGTAGCCCCTCACTCCTTAGTTCCAAAAGGCTATGCTGGGTGAGGTATGCGCGGGGTCGGGCTCTGCGGACATAGAACGGTAGCCCCGCCTACATTCCATCTCGGGCCGTTTGCGCGTCAAGGGGGACTCCTGAGCATTGCGACTCAGGAGCCTAACTGGCTCCATAGCCCCTCACTCCTTAGTTCCGAAAGGCTATGCTGGGCGAGGTACGCGCGGGGTCGGGCTCTGCAGACGTAGAACGGTAGCCCCGCCTACATTCCATCTCATGCTGTTCGCGCGTCAAGGGGGACTCCTGAGCATCGCGACTCAGGAGCCTAACTGGCTCCGTAGCCCCTCACTCCTTAGTTCCGAAAGGCTATGCTGGGTGAGGTACGCGCGTGGTCGGGCTCTGAAGACATAGAACGGAAAACGCACCTACATCGCGCTTCCCAACTTGTTGTTCATGCGCCAAGGGGACTCCTGAGCATCGCCTTGTGGGGTAGTGGGGTCGGCAGCGCCTCGCTTCGGCTTGGTGCTGAAGGCCCGGAACTTCCCTAGCAGCGCCTCTGCACGCCCCTTCACGGCCTCGACAGGGGCAGCGGCGCCCTCGCCGCTCACCGGCTCCAGCAGGCTGTCGAGGTCGGCACTGGGATCGCGAAGGTAGACATGGGCGAAGACCCGCGTCAGCGCGGCAGAAGACAGGACTCGCGCCTCGGCCTCGGCCGTGGGGGCGAGCCCAAGGGCGACATCTCCAAGAGACTACACCAAGAAGGGAAGCAGTTTGGCGGAGCCGTCCCCGTCACCAGCCAGCGGGCTATCCAGGCCACTCTCGTAAAGCGTCTTCAGTGAAGCGCGGGCATCCTTCTCCATGTCCGCGAAGGCCACGCGATCCTCGGCGAGGACCCGGGCCTTGGCGTCCAGCTCGGCCTTCGTCGTCTCCAGCTCCTTCTTCAACGCGCCTAGGTGGCTGCGGCGCTTCCCGAGCTTCGCCTCCCGGTCCTCGAGCGCCGCCTCGTGAGCTTTCACCCCCTTCTCCTGCTCTTGGCGAAGGAGGGTCGCCTCTGCAAGCTGACCACGTAGGCCTTGCAACTCGTCCTCCAGCTCCTTGCAGCGGCCGCGGATGCCAACCGCCTCTCCCAGGGCCGCGTCACGGGCAGCCTTCGCCTTGAGGGTAGCCTCCCTCTCCTCATCACAGGCCGTCGAGGCCTGAACCAGCGCTGCCTGAATCTAGGCGTCGGAGCGAATCCACCCCGAGGCCAGCTCCAGGCGCCCGGCCACCAGGCGAGGGTCGGCGCCTAGAAGATCCTGCTGCAGCCGGTCCAGTCCAGCAACAGCCCGCTCCAAGATGGAAGAAGAAGGCGGAGAAGCATCAGTGCGCTTCAAGGCAGCAGGAGGAGTCGCGGAACTAGCAGCCGGCGGAACGGGAGGAGAAGGTAGCGGCGGCGAGGCCGCAGTATCCTGAGATGGTGTCTGCTGCGCCTGCCCAGCCGTAGCAGCAGCACCAGGCAAGGGCACCTCGGAGGTCACCTGAGCCATGGGGGCTGATGCCCCGGCCAGCTTAGCCAAGCCCCGCAAGGACGAGTGGGCAGGAGAAGCCCGTGCGTCGCGGTCGCCCTCCCCTGCAGGTGGAGGTGTTGCCATAGCTGGGGCCTTAGGAGCACCCTTCAGCTTCTTCGCCGCGGGCGCCAGCCTGCTCAGGAGAAGTAATCGTCAAGCCTCGTCAGCGGAACAAGAAACCAGGGATCAAGGATCAAGCACTTCCAGGTCATCGCCAGAAAGCTCCAGCGATCTCCTGCCCAACTTGAAGCCGGAGAGCCGGCTGGAGGGGTCGACCACGGAAGCAGAAGGCGCGTCAGCGGTTCGCCCCGGAGTCAGGGCGGACCCGCAGGGAATCAACCCGGTCCTGCCCTTCTTCGGGACCGGGGGCGAGCTCCTGCTGCCCAGCACGTCGTCGTCATTGTCATCATCGCTCAGCGAAAGGCGGAGAGCGCGGGGCTTGCGCCGGAGTGGGGGAGCCCTAGACTCGCCGTCAGTCGCCTCGGAGTCGGGGCCTGCCTCCTGCTCCTCCTCGCCCCCGTCTCCGCTGGAGTCACCGGAAGGCACATCTACCAGATCCTCGGGAGCCACCACGGGCACGAGCCCGTCCCCGTTGAAGACGGGCATGGATTTCACCAGTTGCTCCCAATCGTCGCGGAGGAACAGGGGCAAAGGCGCGCCCTCCAGCCTTGCTGCCTCGCCCCCGGCCAGGGACTGGAGAACCGCAGTCACGTCCTCTTCGCCCACGGCTGCGGGGCTCGGGTGAGGCCTCCACATCGGAGGAGAGTACTGCCGAAGCGGAGCCAGCTGGTGCTCCAGGAACTCCCTCGGCAATGATGCCCCGGTAAGCTTCGCCGTCGCCATGTTGGCTGGCTTCAGATTGGCGTCCATCTTCGCCAGCATCGACTTCGCGCGGGGATCCATAAGCTCTGCTCGGCACCAGTCTTCCGAGCTCACGGGCGGCTCCGTGGGAAGGGCCAACCGAGGGTGGACGCGCCCGGCGTCAACCAGTACCCACTTGCTCTGGAAGCCCTCGATCCTCTTCCCTGGATTCGAGATGGCCATGGAGCTGCCACACGCGACGAAGCCCGCGCACGCAGAAGGGGAACCTTTGGAGGTCCGGAGGTAGAAGTAATGGCGCAGCAAGGCCACTGAAGGCTGCACCCCCACATGCGCCTCGCAGTAGTAGGCGAAGATCGCCAGGAGAAGGACGGAGTTGGAGTGGAGATGCAAAGCTTGCAAGTTGTAATGGCGGAAGACGGCGAGGAAGAACTCAGAGAAAGGAGGCACCAGGCCTGCTGTAATAGAGCTCACGAAGAAAGGATAGAAGGTGCTCCCTTGGCCTTCAGGGGCATCGGAGCCGACCTTGAACATCTGCGCCCCGTCGATGCCCTGCGCCGCAGCAATCCGGTGCAGTAGGGCGAGGCTCGCCTTCGACACGTTGGGCGAATCCAAAGCAGGCGAGAACCAAGCTTTGGCCGGGGCCCGCGAGGCACCATGGCTACCTGGGTCGAGCAGGTGGAGCAGATCTGGAAGCTTGGAGGAAGGGAGGAGAAGCGCAAGAAAGGGGATCTGAGCAGCAGATAAAGAAGGAGAAGAACAAAGCCCGAGCAGATGCCACGCCTTTAGTATCCTGCGCAGTCGCAAAAGCACCCACGTCCAATCAACCGCCATGTGGCGCCCAAGGCCGCAGGCTGTTAGGGCCCGCGGCGCTTCGCCCTTGCCCTTTCGCCTCTCGGCACGGCCAAGTCCGCGCGTGCCTTGGGCCCGGGGGCTACTGTCGGCGTTTTGGGAACGGGGGTCCCCACACTTGCCTGCTTGCGGCCTGCGGCGTGGCTCAAATGGGGGCCCAACATGGCCCATCTTCATCAACACAAGGCTCAAGACCCTCGCGAGGGACCAAGCCTCGCGAGGCGGACGACACGGCGCTTCCTCAAGCACGGCCTCCTTAGGCTGGCTCGCGACGAGGCGGAGGGATCAAGGCGGGTACCTCACGAGGTGCCCATGACGCAAGCCATGACGACCAAGGGTGCCAGGCGGGCGCCAGCCCGCGCAGCGTCTCCCTTTCCTCTTTGGTGCAAAGGGGGCAAGCGCAGGCGAGAGGATCAAGCTAAGGCACCCATTTCGGTGCAACGAGACCAAGACCAGTCCAACGGTGGGAAGGAGGTCACCATGGAGCCTAGGACGGCGTCACCACAGGGCCTTTGGTAGGAGAAGACCAACTTTAGTCAGGATAAGTGTACCAGATGTTCCCCTTCAAATTGGCCAATTGTTGGCGCCCTTCCCGCTCAATATTTGGGAAGAGGCCCAGGGCCTTTGCCTATAAATAGGACTAGCCACCCCCAGGGTAGGAGGACCGGAGAATCTGATCGAGTACCAAGAAACCAGTAGAGGCATCGAATCCGGTGTCTAGAGAGAGAGAGAGAGAGAAGGGCGATCGAACTCCCCCTAGCAGTTCATCCCCTAGTCAAGAACAGACCCTCGCGAGGCTGTTCTTCCTTGTACTGTTCTTCCTCATCAGCCCAAGAGGCAATCCACCCACCACACTGGAGTAGGGTATTACACCACAATGGTGGCCCGAACCAGTATAAACCCTGTGTCTCTTGTGTTGTTCTTGCAGTAGTTAGATCCTTTCGAGACAGAGAGGTAGAGGGTACGATCTCCGCGCGCACCCCAGAGTTCGAACCTTAAGGGTCTGCCGGAGCCCGTGAATCCGACAGTGACTAGCACCCTTGGTTTTCAACCGAGAGGTCTTGGGTTCGAGTCCCAGGAACTCTCAATTTTGTCCTCCTTCCTTCCTCGCAAAAAAGGGAAAGAAATCAAAGACTTAGGAAGGCGTAGAGAACAAGCTAGTGTACCAGTAAAGAGACGTTGCCGAGTTTTAGAAAAAAGAAAGGCGTGCTCCTGTAGCTGGTTCAAATCCAAACCTAGACTATGACTATATATGGTGCTATGCTACTCTGCAAGTAATGAAACTGACATATCCAACGTTCGCTTCTCCTCTTCTCTACTTACTCTGTCTAGCATCAGAAGCTCTAGCCGCAGCAACCATGTCCGCTGGCTGCTCGTCCACCTGCTCTTCAGCAGGCAATAACCAGATATGCGCCAAGTTGCCACCCGTACCATTGCCTGTGGGTCTCATCACACCCCAACCGGCACGCGCACCGCAGCCGATTGCTCATCGCAACCCACTGCCATTGGTGTGGTGCCACTGCTGCAAATAACGCAGAGTCATCCGTCGCGTCTCAACCACAATCCTCAACCCTGGCCAAGTCTTCTACAAATGCCCGAATCATGGGGTAATAATATGTTTAAGTGTTGTTCTACTGCTTTCAGTTGCTGATTTTTTTAATAGTTTGGTTGATGATCTTCCAATTTGATTTGTGCAGAAAAGGGATTCGTGTGATTTGTATTTCTGGGAAGTTGCTGATGTGGGGGAATGCAACTACGCTGATTATTTGGTTAAACAAGGAATCCCAATACCAGCAGGTTGGGGTGTTGGACAAGTAACTGAAGGAACGGCAGAAGAGGAAGATGCAGAGCAGAAGGTTAAAGATGCAGTTCCTCTGATCATGGCCAAGCAACAGCTGCTGAACGACCTTGATAGCAATGAGGAGATGAAAGAGCTTGTGAAGATAATGGGCAAAATCGATGTGCTCTGTAGGATGATTGTCTATTTATTTGCAGTGTATGTAGCACTCGTGATGTATTCAGTGGCTACGACATGAGCACTTTGCGGAAACTAGTAATGAATGAAACCTGTGTAGCTGGCTGGGTGTAGTGTTGTGAAAATCTAATGATTTCTATTAACGGAAATCAGGGGTATCCCCTTTTGCTCATATAAATAAATAAATAGCAGAGGCCCTGTCGGGTCAGCTTTGTTCTCATTCAAAGACGTCGAGCAAATTGCAGTCCAACAGCAAACTATGCCATCAAATTCAAGTTTCACAGCCAAATATGAGTACAACTAAACAACAATGTCATCATGTTTTAGTTGTCATACAATCACCAAACACAAATCAGCATACATAACAAGTGATGTTCTGACAGCAAAATACTAAACAACATGTTCATCAGGTTTCAGTTGTCTTAGCAAACACAATTTCACATAGTAGATAAAAAAACGTCTTCTAACAGGCTAATACGACAAAAGCAATGTAATCATCATCCGCAGCAGCAGCGTCAACATCTTCACCATTTGTATCAGTCTGAATCGTAATTCCCCATGGTGTCATCTTCTTCTTCGTCCTCAACGTCCTCGAACGTTGGCTTCTTCTTGATCAACTCTTGTATGTCCACAACACGACATGCAATCTTTTCACCGGCGTCATTGACGTGATGGTTCTCAAAGATATTAGGAACATCTGTGTTATCTTGTACATCGGGAGCAGTGTAAGCACCATCTTGTTGTGCAACTTCATTAAACGAATTCCTCTGCTCAAACCTTTGCAATACTCTCCAATCATCACTACGTGCAAATGTGTCTTCCAAGAAAAATATCTGTGTTGCTTGATTTGCCAAAATAAAATGGTCGTTGGTCTGGTACGCCACCTTGACAATGATGGATTTGAAATAATCATCAGCTCTGGGTTTTGCGATCCTAGAAAACAGGTTATACCAATGACATCACAACAGAACCACACACCGATGATCCTCGAAACTGGAGACATACTGCAACTGAACAATGTCTGTTATGTTAGCATACATTTCAGCTGTCTCTTTGTCATACGTATCCGTGCTCATGATGGCACTGTTTTGTGTCTTCCTGCCTTCATGTCGTGCAAGGGTGTTGTAGCGCACATCTCCAACAACGCAAGATTCATAATGTCTTACCCGAGTATCAGGACCCATTGCTAGTGAGTAAAGGGCATCATCAACTGCCTGCCCATCCTCCCGCATCTTCTTAACCTATGGTTAGAAAATAGACAAGCTGATCATCTTATGTACTCAATATATTAAAAAAAACTGACAGTGCACTTCAAAAGCTTACATGGTTCTTGAACCATTTCGCAAATCCTGCCATAACCAGTTTGTCAATGTTTCTTGGATTTTGCGGCAGTAACTCCTCTTTGTAGATGCTGCACAATATAGTGATCGCGTCAAACATCTAAATATATAAGAATGTGCTGCAAGTTTAGTAGATTATGATGTATAAGATGCAGTACTGCACTTACTTGATATAAGGTAGTATCTTAGGACAGTTATTCAACACATACCAAACCATTTTGTCCAAATCTTTAGGTTTGTCCTCTTGTCGACTCTTCCCTGTAACTCGAACAGAATAATCGAAAACATTGAGCCTGGGATTGTCTTCACCCACCTCTTTGCTAAGCTGATCAGCTATTTCAATGTATTTTGAGCAGAATGTCAACGCTTCTGTAGCAATGTAGGCCTCTGCAATGGAACCCTCGGGTCTAGCTCTGTTCCTAACATAGCCCTTGAAAGTGCCTAGGCGCCTTTCAATAGGGTACATCCAGCCATACTGTACTGGACCTCTAAGTAGTGCCTCATCAGGTAGATAAACAGCCAAATGCACCATCACATCAAAGAAGGCCGAAGGATATATCTTCTCAAGGTCGCATAGGATAGTTGGAATCTTGTCTCTATCGAATTTCGGGTTTCGGCAGACCCTTGAGGTTCGAACACTGGGGTGCGCGCGGAGATTTCGCTTTCTACCTACCTGCACCACACCGCCTCGCTAAGATCTAAGCTATGGAAAGAACATCACAAGAGACACAGGGTTTATACTGGTTCGGGCCACCTTTGTGGTGTAATACCCTACTCTAGTTTGGGGTGTGGTGGATTGCCTCTTGGGCTGATGATGATGAGCAATACAAGGAAGAACAGCCTCACGAGGGTCTGTTCTTGGCTGGGGCGATGAACTGCCAGGAGGAGTTCAGTCACCCTTCTCTCTCTCTCTCTGTGTGTGTGATGCTACTCGATCCGACCCCTACTTGTTTCTGGATTGGCCGATTCTACTTGCCTCTACCCTGGGGGTGGCTAGTCCTATTTATAGGCAAAGGCCCTGGGCCTCTTCCCAAATATTGAGCGGGAAGGGCGCCAACAATTGGCCATTTTGAAGGGGAACATCGGGTACACTTATCCTGACTAAAGTTGGTCCTCGCCTGCCAAAGGCTCTGGTGGTGATGCTGGCTTGGGCTCCACAATGACTTCCTCCCTGCCGTTGGGCTGGTCTTGGTCTTGTTGCACCGAAACGGGTGCCTTTGCTTGATGCTCTCGCCTGCGCTTGCTCCCTTTGCACCAAAGAGGAAAGGAGGACACTGCGCGGAATGGCGCCCGCCTGGCGCCCTTGGTCGTCATGGCTTGCGTCACGGGCATCTCGTGAGGTACCCCGCCTTGATCTCTCCGCCTCCTCGTGAGCCAGCCTGATGAGGCCGCGCCTGAGGAAGCTCCGTGCCGTCCGCCCCGCGAGGCTTGGCCCCTCGCGAGGGTCTTGGGTCTGTGTTGATGAAGATGGGCTGTGCCGGGCCCCCTTTTGAGCCACGCCGCAGGCCGCAGGCAGGCAAGTCTAGGGACCCCCGTCCCCAGAACACCGACAGTAGCCCCCCGGGCCCAAGGCGCGCCCGGACTTGGCCGTGCAGTGAGGCGAAAGGGCAAGGGCGAAGCGCCTCCGGCCCTAACAGCTTGTGGCCTTGGGCGCCGCGTGGCGGTCGATTGGACGTGAGCGTCTCAGCAACCGCGCGGGTTGATAAGGGAGCGGCATCTGTCTAGGCTTTGCTCTTTTTGCTTTCTCCGGTTGCTGCTCAGATCCCCTTTCTTGCGCCTCTCCTTCCTCCAAAATTTCCAGATCTACTTCGACCATGTGACCTAGGAAACCATGGCGCCTCGTCAGTCCCCGGCCGGAGCTTGGTACTCGTGTGCCCTGGAGTCGCCGAACGTGTCGGAGTCGAGCCTCGCCCGGTTGCGCCGGATGGCGGCGGCGCATTGTATCGATGGGGCGAAGGCGTTCAAGGCCGGCTCCGCCACCCCTGAGGGCCAAGGGAGCACCTTCTATCCGTTCTTTGTAAGTGACATTGCTGCTGGCCTGGTGCCTCCCTTCTCCGAGTTCTTCTTCTCTGTCCTCCGCCATTATAAGCTACAGGCTCTGCATCTCCACCCCAACTCCGCCCTTCTCCTGGCAATCTTCGCCTATTACTGCGAGGCTCACATAGGGGTGCAGCCCTCAGTGGCCTTGCTGCGCCACTACTTCTACCTCCGGACCTCCCGCGGTCCTGCTTCGATGTGCGCGAGCTTCGTCGCGTACGGTGGCGCCATTGCCATTTCGAGCCCCGGGAAAAGGATTGAGGGCTTCAGGAGCAAGTGGGTCTTGGCAGATGCTGGGCGCATCCACCCTCGGCTGATCTTGCCCATGGAGCAACCCACGAGCTCCAGCGATTGGGGTCGAGCGGAGCTCGCGGACCCCCGCGCGAAGCTGGTGTTGGAGAGGATGGACGCAGATCTGAGGCCGGCCAACATGGCGGCGGCGAAGCTGACCGGCGCGTCGCTGCTGAGGGAATTCCGGGAGCACCAACTGGCTCCGCTTCGGCGGTAATCACTTCCAATGTGGAGGCCCCATCCGAGCCCCGCGGCCTTAGTCGACGAAGATCTGGCTGCGGTCCTCCAATCTCTGGTCGGGGGCGATATGGCGAGGTTGGAGGGCGTCCTACGCCCTTGTTCCTCCGCGACGACTGGGAGCAGGTAGTGGAGTCCATGCCCGTCTTCAACGGGGATGGGCCCGTGCCCACGGAAGCTCCCAAGGAACCGGTGGACGTGTCCTCCGACGACTCCAGCGAAGAGGAGGAAGGAGGGGAGCGGGAAAAAGGGCCTGACTCCGAGGCGACTGGCGGAGAATCGAGGGCTCCCCTCCCCCGGCACAGGTCCCGCGTTCTCCGCCTCTCTCCGAGCGATGACGACGAGGATGATGACGAGCAGGGCGGCGGGAGCTCGCCCCCGATCCTGAAGAAGGACAGTGTCAGGACCCCGATCCTAGGTCACACCGATCTAGCATGTAACACATCATATCACTTTGCGGCCTCACGCACGGTATTCCCACGGGTGCCACCTTACCTGGCCCGGAACCGTTTGCGCCTTTTGGCTCACGTATATGATAGTGTCGCTAGCATCCATATGACAAAGAACCCGGGCCGACATGGCTAGTCGTGAACCCAAAGCGGCACTAACCCATGGGGACAGGCATACATGAATCACATCGAGCATGTCGGTCATCAACGTATTTATTCGGGCTGTAGCACTGGGCTAACAGGACTCCGGTAACCCGGGCTGTAGCAGGCTAGGCAGGACTCCGAATAACAGCGCGTTACATTTCCCCGAAGGGACAGACACAGGAACGACGTGAAACACATGCCGGCCAGTCAAGTGTTCCGAGCAGTAGTGCTGGGCTAGCAGGACTCCGGGGAACCAGGCTGTAGCGGACTACTATCGCTCAGAAGCACTAGACTACATTTCCCCATATGATAGGCTGCCAAGGATAAACAACTAGATAGTCGGATCCCACCCATACCAAGCATTTCAATCATACACACAATATGCCCGATATGAGTAGATACAACATGGCATCACAACATAACTCTACGACTCAAAGTATTTATTCAATACGCTCCGAGGAGCGAGATATTACAAACATGGGTCTCATGACCCAACATTCAGAGCATACAAGTCAAACACATGCGGAAGCTTAACATGTTTGAGTACAGACATCTACAAATGAAAAAGGCTGAGAAGCCTGACTATCTACCAGATCCTGCCGAGGGCACAAGATCGTAGCTGAGGTAACAAGCTAAACGTCAAAGTCCACACGGAACTACTAGCGAGACTGACGTCTCTCTGCAAAACATAAAATAGGCAAACGTGAGTACAAATGTACTCAGCAAGACTTACATCAGAACTATCTACACATGCATCAGTATCAAAAGGGGGTGGTGGAGTTTAACTGCAGCAAGCCAGCTTTGACTCGGTGGCTATCCTGAACTACGACTGCAAGTAACTCTTTGAGGTGGCGTACACGAGTCCACATATTCACCATCCAATACACCACTATGGATCTGCTCCCGTCTCCCTACGAGAACACCATCCATAGCACTCACGCTTATCTTGCGCATTTTAGAGTATCCACTTTCACTTGTCTATGAACTATGCAAGGGGTCCAAGTTTCCATATCCGAGGAATCCGGCTATTCGAATAGATAATGATAACCCTGCAGGGGTGTACTTCTTCACACACGCTCTCGCCACTTATCGCCCTGTACACGTCATGTACCTCGGCAACCTTCAAGCGGAAGCCAGGCGAGGGAGTCGGCCACGACCTGACTAACCACACAAGTCTCTAGTCCAGGTTTATCGCCTATTCGGGTTCCATCCGCAAGGAGATCCGGCCGGGGTGTCGCTCACGGCCCCAAACGATGTGTACAGGGTTCCAAGCCCACCAAACGGGCGGCGCTCGGCATACCCAGCCACGGTGCCTAGTCTGTCCCAAGCCCACCTGTACAGGGTGCCACTTGGTAGACTACTAACACTACCTACAAACACCAGAAACTAGTTGCAACTCCTGGACAGAGATCAAGTTGATTAATAAGTCGAGAGAGCTTGGAGCGCCCGGAGCCCAATGTGTGGTAGTAACTGTTCATGGATCACAAACACAGAACTCAGTTCCTGAGGACGGCTGCAATGAGACAACCCACCATGTACTCCTACATGGCCTCTCACCGCTACCTTTACCAAATCGTGTTCACACACTTAGCTCACACACAGTAGGACATGTTCACCACATTCCAATTCATTCCCGACGAATCAGACCCGACTTAACTCTAAGCAGTAGCAGGCATGACAACAAGCATGAATGAGTAGGCACATCAGGCTCAAACAACTCCTACTCATGCTAGTGGGTTTCATCTATTTACTGTGGCAATGACAGGTCATGCAAAGGATAAAGGGGTTCAACTACCGCAGCAAGTAACAGTTGAATCGTTGTTGTCTTAATGCAGTAAAAGAGAGCAGGAGCGAGAGAGTGGGATTGTATCGGAATGAACAAGGGGGTTTTGCTTGCCTGGCACTTCTGAAGATAGTATAGTTCTTCATCGGTGTCATCGAACTCATCGTCGGCACATCGTCTATCGAGAGGGGACAAACACCGGCAACTGAGAAAGAACACAATCAATGCAATGCCACAATATGATGCATGATCATGACATGTCAATATGCTGTGATTTGAGCTAATGCATCTAGCTATGATTTAAATGAAGTTGGTTTGAATACATGATTCAAAATCCAACTCCATATATGATTATTTAAATGTCCTTTATTTGTTTTGTCCAAAACAGAGGACAACCATTGTTCAAACATGCATGAAAATGGTACAGATGGATTCCTTGAATTTTTCTGATAATTTTTCATATATAAATCTTTTCATTTGGAGCTATAGATTAATTTCTATGATTTTTCAAAGTTTTGGATATTTTCTGAATTAAACAAATCATTTAAGATTTATTTAAATTCCAGAAAAGGATTACTGCGTCAGCCTGACATCATCATGACGTCAGCAGGTCAACGGGGCGCGGTCCAGGTCAAACCTGACCAGTGGGGTCCACTGGTCAGTGTCTCAGGGCCAGTTAGGGTCACTGACATGTGGACCCAGTCAATGGCCACGTCAGCATGGTCAACGCTGACGCGTGGGGCCGCTCTGGTTTAGTTAATCCTAAGCAGAAATAAAACTGGGGTTAATTAGGGTGTGGGGCCCAGGTGTCAGTGAGAGGGGGTTAGTTAGTGGCGTCATTAGCCACTAATGATGGCGCCATGTCAGCACGCCGGATTGTCGCCGGCGACGACCTCAAGCCGCGGCGGAGTCCGCTCAGAACTTGCCAGAGGCGACGGATCCACGCGCCAGGGGCACCAGAGGACAGCCCGTGCCTGTGCGCATCTAGGGAGACCAACGGGAGGTGCGGGGGTGGCCGGAGTTAGCCGGAGTGGAACCCGCGGCGGCTGCCGGAGTTCGGGGCTGGTGCGGTTAGCGCTACGGTGTGTTAACGAGCGAGGCGATGGGCTAGCGGAGCGCTACACGAAGCGGGGAGCAGGTTAGGCACGCCGGGGTGACCTAATGGTCACCGGAGCTACGCCGACGACGAGCTCAGGCGGCGGCGTGCTACGGCCAGCTATGAAACGACGGATACGGCGAGCGGCAAGCCACGGGATTAGGGGCAAAACATGCAGGAGCTCACTATGGTTCGGATGAGGTAGACGACGAGCTCGGGGAGGCGGAGACGGCGGCGAATCGGCGCGTGTGGCTTCCGGCGACCGAGGAGGAAGAAGACGAGGCAGCCAGCGATGCAGGCCGTCCCAGCACTTGGGCCCAGGGTGGGGCGGAGCAGCGGACGATGGCGGAGGCCGTGGACACGTCGGCGAGGCGAGGGAGGGCATGTGGCCTTGGCTACGGCGAGCGGTGGCGACGAGCTCCGCTCGGGCTGCGCGGGAGAGAGAGCAGAGGAGGGGACGAGGCACGGGAGAGAGAGGAGAGCATCGAGGGGGCCGCGTGGTGTCTCCAGGGGGTCGGCAAAGCGAGCAGGGAGGCAGGAGGAGGTGGAAGCAGGAGGTGGAGCTCGGGCGCGCGCGCGTCGACACGCCTCTGCCTACTGGCAGAGGTTGAAGACGGTGGGGAGTTGGGCTGGGCCTCAGCCACAGTGCTGGGCCAGGTGGGGCGCTAGGTGGGGTGCAGGTAAGTCCAGGTAAACCTTTCTCTCCCTCTGTTTTAAAATTCTGTTTTTATTAATGTTTTCTAATTCTTCTGCATTTGTTTTGACTTAATTAAAATACTAAGACATTACCAAAAATCATGAAACTAATCATGGCTACTGTTTATAATATATCCAACAGTAAACATTTTAGTTTATGATTATTTGAGCATTTAAAATATTTTATAGTGTTTAAATGCCCAAATGCAAATATAATAAGATTTAATTCAGTGACCAAATATGTCATGGAAAAATGTGCATCACCTCTGGTTACTGTTTCCAGTCTTTTTCCAAAAATGATGAACATTTTTGAAAGCCACTTTGGGTTCACTAAAATATTTTGGTTGAACCTATTGATTTCCTTTTATGCTAGGGTTTGAAACAATCCCCATTTCAAGTTTCTGAGAAATTTTAAACATGATGCAGGGATGCAAACAAAGGTGGGCAAGGCCTAAACTGGGGCTGTGACAGCTCACCCCCACTAAACAAGAATCTCGTCCCGAGATTCAAGTCGTGAGGTTAGAAGAAAGGAGGTCACAACTATCACGGTCTCCTCGATCCAACTGCCCTTCTCGAAGAAGTAGCTTCATTGCATCATATTGATCTTGACGTCCTTGCTTGAGATCTTCATCCAACACGATGGTGACAGAAAGAAACTCTATAGGAAACGATCTCCTCAAAGATCGAGCATTCAGGATTAACTCGTGGAATGAGATGTTGGAACATCTCGAGTTGAGGCACAAAACGCATTGTGAGGGACGGAAGAACCACAACGGGGTTTGATTTGATGGGCAACAATTCCACACTTAGAAAGATGGTGGATGGTGTCAAGGTGGCGAGGACATTTTCCATGATTACGAAACGGGGCACCTCAAGGAAGGTGACTCGAGGAACTATTCCCCTAAGTGGCAAAAAGAATTACTTTTGATACAAGATCATTGAAATTCTTTGTACCAGCCTAAGGCAATCACAAACAGTCGTGTGAACGAATTTGAAGGGATGGCATACCCATACCAGAGTAGATGATGTGGACTACCTTGTTGAAGACAATGCAATGGATGATTTTGCGTGTGCGTGCTCTCAGGAACTTGAGCATTTCCATATTCATCAAGGTTCTACCAACATCCGTGTCAAGGACCCTGGCAACACAACATACTACCATGATGAATAGTGATGGATAATGCAGATGCAAAGGAAGACAACACTTCTCAGATTTCAACTTAGCGAAGCCAAGGAAACAAAATCTGGATGATCGACCGAGAGACATTTAGCACTCCGCTTCTAATGTTCTCCTTGATGTACTAGCGTAACCCATTTATAGGTAAGGTTTGGTATCTAGAACATCAAGTAAAAGGTCGGACTTCGGAACACAAAAATCCACAAGGAATAACTATAGAAGTAAATCCTGCAAGATCCTTATGGGGAGGTGGCCAACTTCCTCAATCGAGATACTACGATAATAGGTCTTCCGGCTGGTGTGTTTGCCACAACATCCACTTTACCGGGTTACGGAGAGACCAATATTTTAGTTCTCGGGACACGTTCCAACCATCATATCCGCCTGAGATTCAGATCTGGTTAGTAACAGGGTACTTCAGACAACATGTCCGAAAAGGAAAGGTTGCAACACAAATCGACGAGATGATATTGCGGGATTCTCGGGAGATGAACTACGGTAGCAAGCTCCAAAACATGAGTTGGTTCTGCTACAAGCATGTGAACACGCTGTCCCAGACAAGCATGGTCACATGGTAGTCTTATAATAAAACACCACCAAGTTCTGGTTGGGAACCATCATCGAGGACATCGAAGTCCTTGCATAAGTCATATGATTAGCTCTTATGAAGGAACTTCTTCTCCTTGAACCAATCAATCAGTGGCTTGGTGTGCTAGGGATAATATAGAATGAAGGTTGCAAGTCTTCAATCCACAGAATACTTCGCACGTATGCATGACTGATTTGGGATGATTCCAGAGGAAACAAAACAAACCTTTCTCAAATTCATGGCGGAAACTTACACCAAATGCACATGAATTCGAGGAAGTCACTTCTTCCACCCAAGCATATGCTTCATGAATGGAACACGAAGGCATTGCTTACAAAGTTTCCAATACTAGTGTAGCGTTCAACATGAATCATGGGGGAGACAAAATGCTGCTAATGGGCTCAGCAACAACTCATCGGTATTTCCATATCACTGGACTTCCACCATCATGTGAACGATGTGATAGTATTGGTCAGACCAAAAGATGTAATGGTGTATGCTCGAGGGATCAACCACGGGTAAGACAACATTACGAACATCGTTGGTTCTGATTTGACTTGACAACAGCCCATACTCAAGTCAAAGTTTTGGCAAGGTAATAGATCCAACAACTGATCACGAGGACCAAATGGTGAAAATATCATCTTTCTTCAACACACACACACATACACAAAGATATCCCTTAACATGAGCTATGTCGGGCAGGCTTTATCTTCCAACTCTCCAAGTTGTTGTTTAGCCCAACCAACTAGCTCAGGGGTATCCAACACAGATTCTTGGAGAAGGTGTGGTTTGGAGGAAAACCAACTTGATCGCGAACTCAACATAACGGTCAGGTGACAACCTGGTGATACTTCCGAGAAGATATTCAGAAAATCACGAACCACCGGTATGTTACTAAGCTCGAGAACAACCTTGCTTTTCAGGGCAAGATGATATGATCAAAAAAGCAAGGGTTTGACTAATCCTCACTCATTGATCAAGGAGTGCACCAGAAATAAGGACTAGGTAGCATGGTCGATCTTATAATGATGATTCCATAACCAACACGCTAAGAATGAGAATATTGTCCATTTACTACTAGGCAACACAGTTGCTAGGAGTATTGATTTCACACATCATGGTTCACTTGTCGGCATTCCGGTTGTGAAAACACGGAACCAAGGAATGAACAGTGATGGCAAGAAGTATTACTGTGTCAAAAATTCATGAGAGATGGTGCAATTCTCATGACCATCCTGACATAAAGGGGGTAATACTCTGAGGTAGAACAGAACAAAAGCTGGATTGGCATTTTGATCTGCGAAGTACAATTGCTTTGACCCAATCCTAGATATGGATGAGGTACTGGAGTTTGTTTCTCCTAGTCATTCTGGAATAAAATGGCTGGACGGACCACAAGAGTAATAGGCATAGATAAACGAATGCACGACTACCCTGACTGTCAATTAACAGACGAGGGCCAGGAAATAGCCAAAGAGGGACAACTCAACGGAACATATAACTTTCTGAGTTGTGGATGCATGGATTAGTATGTCGAACCAAGTTCAACATATTTCTTCCAGATAACCCATGCAGAAAGGTAGAGCTGGCAGAATCACAATATGAATGGAGTACTCCTCAAGAGCACCATGGTTGTGATCTTTTGGTTCAACAAACTTCTGCCATAAATGGTTCATAGTATTTGGAAGAAGGGAATACCATGGACCTCGAGGGCTAATGCAAAGGTTACTAATATCCTAGAGGAACTAGCAAACACTATCGACATGAGGTAAGTAGGGTGAATCTCGGGTTCAAGAACCCAAGAGAAGAATACCTACATCCTAATGGCATCACGGGATGCTTTCGAGAATGGTGGCCAGAATCATCACACTGGGAACACATAACATTGCTAGAGTACCAGATGACTCCCTAAGACACCTAGGGTCATAATAATAGCTCCAACATGTATGTCAAGGCAACGGAGTACCTCAACAGACCGATTAGTGTGCTTGTTCTGACCCAAAAGGACATCGGGAACGGAAAGAAAGGATTTGCAAATGCATCAGACTATTTAGAAACCTGGGATGACTCGGACAGCATAACGACTGTAAATGCTCAAAATGATTTGAGACATCCTGCAAAAATTGGTGGCATAACCACTCAACATCACAATATTGAAGTTCTGAGACCAACTAAGAACACATGGAAGTAGTAGAAAATGAACAGAGACTTGAACTCAACAATCCTAGGCAACTACTGTTTAGTAACACGTCATCCTGAGAGATAGAAGAGAAGGCCTAGTTCTTAATCCCCGTAGAAGAGAAGAGGTTGACTCAGATCAGAAGGCCATGAGGTATAAGGAGTAAAAAGAGCCTTACATTCCCTTCCACAATCAATTCCCTTATATAACTAGAGCATTACTAGACACAACTTCGACCAGTTTGGCTTGGTAATCCTACAGGCAGTCAGGCTCTGATACCAACGCTGTCAGGACCCCGATCCTAGGTCACACCGATCTAGCATGTAACACATCATATCACTTTGCGGCCTCACGCACGGTATTCCCACGGGTGCCACCTTACCTGGCCCAGTACCGTTTGCGCCTTTTGGCTCACGTATATGATAGTGTCGCTAGCATCCATATGACAAAGAACCCGGGCCGACATGGCTAGTCGTGAACCCAAAGCGGCACTAACCCATGGGGACAGGCATACATGAATCACATCGAGCATGTCGGTCATCAACGTATTTATTCGGGCTGTAGCACTGGGCTAACAGGACTCCGGTAACCCGGGCTGTAGCAGGCTAGGCAGGACTCCGAATAACAGCGCGTGACATTTCCCCGAAGGGACAGACACAGGAACGACGTGAAACACATGCCGGCCAGTCAAGTGTTCCGAGCAGTAGTGCTGGGCTAGCAGGACTCCGGGGAACCGGGCTGTAGCGGACTACTATCGCTCAGAAGCACTAGACTACATTTCCCCATATGATAGGCTGCCAAGGATAAACAACTAGATAGTCGGATCCCACCCATACCAAGCATTTCAATCATACACACAATATGCCCGATATGAGTAGATACAACATGGCATCACAACATAACTCTACGACTCAAAGTATTTATTCAATACGCTCCGAGGAGCGAGATATTACAAACATGGGTCTCATGACCCAACATTCAGAGCATACAAGTCAAACACATGCGGAAGCTTAACATGTCTGAGTACAGACATCTACAAATGAAAAAGGCTGAGAAGCCTGACTATCTACCAAATCCTGCCGAGGGCACAAGATCGTAGCTGAGGTAACAAGCTAAACGTCGAAGTCCACACGGAACTACTAGCGAGACTGACGTCTCTCTGCAAAACATAAAATAGGCAAACGTGAGTACAAATGTACTCAGCAAGACTTACATCAGAACTATCTACACATGCATCAGTATCAAAAGGGGGTGGTGGAGTTTAACTGCAGCAAGCCAGCTTTGACTCGGTGGCTATCCTGAACTACGACTGCAAGTAACTCTTTGAGGTGGCGCACACGAGTCCACATATTCACCATCCAATACACCACTATGGATCTGCTCCCGTCTCCCTACGAGAACACCATCCATAGCACTCACGCTTATCTTGCGCATTTTAGAGTATCCACTTTCACTTGTCTATGAACTATGCAAGGGGTCCAAGTTTCCATATCCGAGGAATCCGGCTATTCGAATAGATAATGATAACCCTGCAGGGGTGTACTTCTTCACACACGCTCTCGCCACTTATCGCCCTGTACACGTCATGTACCTCGGCAACCTTCAAGCGGAAGCCGGGCGAGGGAGTCGGCCACGACCTGACTAACCACACAAGTCTCTAGTCCAGGTTTATCGCCTATTCGGGTTCCATCCGCAAGGAGATCCGGCCGGGGTGTCGCTCACGGCCCCAAACGATGTGTACAGGGTTCCAAGCCCACCAAACGGGCGGCGCTCGGCATACCCAGCCACGGTGCCTAGTCTGTCCCAAGCCCACCTGTACAGGGTGCCACTTGGTAGACTACTAACACTACCTACAAACACCAGAAACTAGTTGCAACTCCTAGACAGAGATCAAGTTGATTAATAAGTCGAGAGAGCTTGGAGCGCCCGGAGCCCAATGTGTGGTAGTAACTGTTCATGGATCACAAACACAGAACTCAGTTCCTGAGGACGGCTGCAATGAGACAACCCACCATGTACTCCTACATGGCCTCTCACCGCTACCTTTACCAAATCGTGTTCACACACTTAGCTCACACACAGTAGGACATGTTCACCACATTCCAGTTCATTCCCGACGAATCAGACCCGACTTAACTCTAAGCAGTAGCAGGCATGACAACAAGCATGAATGAGTAGGCACATCAGGCTCAAACAACTCCTACTCATGCTAGTGGGTTTCATCTATTTACTGTGGCAATGACAGGTCATGCAAAGGATAAAGGGGTTCAACTACCGCAGCAAGTAACAGTTGAATCGTTGTTGTCTTAATGCAGTAAAAGAGAGCAGGAGCGAGAGAGTGGGATTGTATCGGAATGAACAAGGGGGTTTTGCTTGCCTGGCACTTCTGAAGATAGTATAGTTCTTCATCGGTGTCATCGAACTCATCGTCGGCACATCGTCTATCGAGAGGGGACAAACACCGGCAACTGAGAAAGAACACAATCAATGCAATGCCACAATATGATGCATGATCATGACATGTCAATATGCTGTGATTTGAGCTAATGCATCTAGCTATGATTTAAATGAAGTTGGTTTGAATACATGATTCAAAATCCAACTCCATATATGATTATTTAAATGTCCTTTATTTGTTTTGTCCAAAACAGAGGACAACCATTGTTCAAACATGCATGAAAATGGTACAGATGGATTCCTTGAATTTTTCTGATAATTTTTCATATATAAATCTTTTCATTTGGAGCTATAGATTAATTTCTATGATTTTTCAAAGTTTTGGATATTTTCTGAATTAAACAAATCATTTAAGATTTATTTAAATTCCAGAAAAGGATTACTGCGTCAGCCTGACATCATCATGACGTCAGCAGGTCAACGGGGCGCGGTCCAGGTCAAACCTGACCAGTGGGGTCCACTGGTCAGTGTCTCAGGGCCAGTTAGGGTCACTGACATGTGGACCCAGTCAATGGCCACGTCAGCATGGTCAACGCTGATGCGTGGGGCCGCTCTGGTTTAGTTAATCCTAAGCAGAAATAAAACTGGGGTTAATTAGGGTGTGGGGCCCAGGTGTCAGTGAGAGGGGGTTAGTTAGTGGCGTCATTAGCCACTAATGATGGCGCCATGTCAGCACGCCGGATTGTCGCCGGCGACGACCTCAAGCCGCGGCGGAGTCCGCTCGGAACTTGCCAGAGGCGACGGATCCACGCGCCAGGGGCACCAGAGGACAGCCCGTGCTTGTGCGCATCTAGGGAGACCAACGGGAGGTGCGGGGGTGGCCGGAGTTAGCCGGAGTGGAACCCGCGGCGGCTGCCGGAGTTCGGGGCTGGTGCGGTTAGCGCTGCGGTGTGTTAACGAGCGAGGCGATGGGCTAGCGGAGCGCTACACGAAGCGGGGAGCAGGTTAGGCACGCCGGGGTGACCTAATGGTCACCGGAGCTACGCCGACGACGAGCTCAGGCGGCGGCGTGCTACGGCCAACTATGAAACGACGGATACGGCGAGCGGCAAGCCACGGGATTAGGGGCAAAACATGCAGGAGCTCACTATGGTTCGGATGAGGTAGACGACGAGCTCGGGGAGGCGGAGACGGCGGCGAATCGGCGCGTGTGGCTTCCGGCGACCGAGGAGGAAGAAGACGAGGCAGCCAGCGATGCAGGCCGTCCCAGCACTTGGGCCCAGGGTGGGGCGGAGCAGCGGACGATGGCGGAGGCCGTGGACACGTCGGCGAGGCGAGGGAGGGCATGTGGCCTTGGCTACGGCGAGCGGTGGCGACGAGCTCCGCTCGGGCTGCGCGGGAGAGAGAGCAGAGGAGGGGACGAGGCACGGGAGAGAGAGGAGAGCGTCGAGGGGGCCGCGTGGTGTCTCCAGGGGGTCGGCAAAGCGAGCAGGGAGGCAGGAGGAGGTGGAAGCAGGAGGTGGAGCTCGGGCGCGCGCGCGTCGACACGCCTCTGCCTACTGGCAGAGGTTGAAGACGGTGGGGAGTTGGGCTGGGCCTCAGCCACAGTGCTGGGCCAGGTGGGGCGCTAGGTGGGCTGCAGGTAAGTCCAGGTAAACCTTTCTCTCCCTCTGTTTTAAAATTCTGTTTTTATTAATGTTTTCTAATTCTTCTGCATTTGTTTTGACTTAATTAAAATACTAAGACATTACCAAAAATCATGAAACTAATCATGGCTACTGTTTATAATATATCCAACAGTAAACATTTTAGTTTATGATTATTTGAGCATTTAAAATATTTTATAGTGTTTAAATGCCCAAATGCAAATATAATAAGATTTAATTCAGTGACCAAATATGTCATGGAAAAATGTGCATCACCTCTGGTTACTGTTTCCAGTCTTTTTCCAAAAATGATGAACATTTTTGAAAGCCACTTTGGGTTCACTAAAATATTTTGGTTGAACCTATTCATTTCCTTTTATGCTAGGGTTTGAAACAATCCCCATTTCAAGTTTCTGAGAAATTTTAAACATGATGCAGGGATGCAAACAAAGGTGGGCAAGGCCTAAACTGGGGCTGTGACAGACAGGACCGGGCTTCAAATTTGGCCGGAGGCTGCTTGAGCTCACTGGCGACGACCCGTAAGCGCTTGATTCTTGTCTTTATTCCTTGTTCTGCTGCCGAGGCTTGACATCCGCATCTCTTGGATAGGCTGGCGCCCGCAACAAAGAAGCCAAAGGGAGCTCCTGAGGTTCCATCCGGGGCAGCGGCTCTGCCCATGGAGGAAGGTGATCGCGACGCACGGGCCTCTCCTGCCCGGTCGTCCTCCCGAGGTGCCTTTGCCTGCTGCCGCCACCACAGCCGTGGGGGCGCAGCAGACTCCGCCTCAGGATGTTGTGGTCGTGCTGCCGCCTTCTCCTCCTACTCCACCGACTGCCGTCTCTCCGAATCCTCCTGCCGTTCTGGATCGTGTTGCTGCTGAGCTGGACCGGATACGGCAGGATCTTCTTGGCGCCGACCCTCGCTTGGTGGCCGGGTGCTTGGAGCTGGCTTCAGGATGGATTCGCTCCGACGCTTCGATTCGGGCGGCACTGGTCCAGGCCTCGACGGCTTGCGATGAGGAGAGGCAGGCCGTCCTTGAGGCGAAGGCTACTCGTGACGCAGCCCTGGGGGAGGTGGTCGATGTTCATGGTCGCTGCAAGGCACTGGAGGACGAGTTGCAAGGTCTACGGGACCAGCTCGCGAAAGAGGCCCGCCTTCGCCAAGAGCAGGAGGAGGGCGTGAAGGCTCGCGAGGCGGCTGTCAAGGACCGGGAGGCCAAGCTCAAGAGGCGTCGTGGCCGCCTAGACGCGCTGGAGCAGGAGTTGGGGCGAGGAAGGTCGAGCTGGACGACAAGGCCCAGGTTCTTGCCGAGGACCACGTGGCCTTCACGGAGATGGAGGAGAAGGCGCGTTCCTCGCTGAAGACGCTTTACGACAGCGGCCTGGAGAGCCCGCTGGCTGGCGCCGAGGACGGCCCCGCCAAGCTGCTTCCCTTCCTGGTTCGCGCTCTTGAAGATGTCGCCCTTGGCCTTGGCCCCACGGCCGAGGCCGAGGCGCGTGTCCTGTCTTCTGCAGCGCTGACGCGGGTCCTCACCCACATCTACCTTCGCGATCCCAGCGTCGACCTCGACAGCCTGCTGGAGCCAGCAAGCGGCGAGCGTGCCGCTGTCGCTGCCGAGGCCATGAAGGGTCGCGCGGAGGCTCTGCTGGGGAAGTTCTGGGCCTTTAGCACCAAGCCGAAGCGAGGTGCTGCCGACCCTGCTGCTCCATGAGGCGAACCCACTCCGCGCTGCTCCACCACCGTCAAGTGATTCCGTTGTGGCTCCTGTCCTGCCTTCAATTCCTGCACATGTATCATGCCTCGGGGAGGCGTTTAAACTTGCGTTTGGCATTGAGACAACAGTGTGGACTGTAATATTTGCTTTTGAATTCCTTGAAATTTACGCTTTTCCTTCCTACTTGCTTATGTTCTACGCCGGCAGAGCCCGGCCCCGCGCGTACCTCACCCAGCGTTAGCCCCGACCGGAAACCAGGACGGGACCAAGGAGTGAGGGGCTACCTGACAAGTTACGCTCCTGAGTCGCAATGCTCAGGAGTCCCCCTTGGCGCATGAACAGCAAGTAGGAATTCCTTGAAATTTACGCTTTTCCTTCCTACTTGCTTATGTTCTACGCCGGCAGAGCCCGGCCCCGCGCGTGCCTCACCCAGCGTTAGCCCCGACCGGAAACCAGGACGGGACCAAGGAGTGAGGGGCTACGTGACCAGTTAGGCTCCTGAGTCGCGATGCTCAGGAGTCCCCCTTGGCGCACGAACAGCAAGTAGGGAGGTGATATGTGGGTGGATCTACCGTTCTACGTCTGCAGAGCCCGGCCCCGCGCGTACCTCACCCAGCGTTAGCCTTTCGGAAATAAGGAGTGAGGGGCTACGTGACCAGTTAGGCTCCTGAGTCGCGATGCTCAGGAGTCCCCCTTGACGCTCAAATGGCCTTCGTACCTTGGCTCCGCTCGGGGAGAGACGCGTGACGAACCAGGCCCGGGGGGGCCTGGCTAGGTGGCGTGCGTCTAGGCGTGACCCAGGCGCAGCCCCCGTGCCTAGCCCCCTCGCGCGGCACTCCCGAGGGGAGGTGTTACGATGAGGCTAGACACTTAACTCTGGGATCCCTGAGGTTGGTGCGGCCTGGGGGACACCCTCAGTTGTTTATCTCCAGCGCCGAGCATAGCGCTTCCGTATGTGTACGGGCATAGCCGCTCCTCGGCAGTGTCGTCAGCTAGCGCGGAGCATGGTGCTTCCACTGGTACGTGGGAGGGGTCTCCCCTCCGGGAGGAGCCCCCGGGGCGTGTACAACCCCGCCCTGACACGTGGCTGGCACGGTAGGGCCTGGCGAGGTGTATCTGAGCACCCGTGAGCCAGCGCGGGACTCACGGGGCCCTACCTCTAGGCGGGTTGCGCTTGGCACTGGGCCTTATCTTGTGATGTGTTCCTGCAAATTTGGTTAGATGCCGGCACTCTACGTCCTCGGGACCCGGACCTCGAGCTGGTCTCAGCCGTCGCTGGTATGCCAGGTCGCGATGCCGTGGACAAGGACAGAGGGTGAGGGCTGGAGAGCCAGTAAGAGCCCTCAGTCGCGATGCTCAGGTACCCCCCCCCTTTAACGTGCAAGTGGTCGGCATGGAGAAGAAGAGGTGCCGTGGACCGGCATCAAATAATCAAGCATGGTGGGTCGAACGCATAGCCGGAAATAAACGCAAAAGGGATACATGCCGCTGGGTCTGGCCCGAGCGACTTGGGGATGATGCAGCTCGAGGGGCGGCCCCAACAAAGTAAGCTAACAACATGAAATAAAAGGGATACATGCCGCAGGGACGGACCCACGCGGCCTGGGAATAATGCAGCCCTGGGGGGCGCTCCCAGCTGGAAATGAAACTTGAAAGATGTCACCTGATGATGTTGAGGATGAAGGAGTGTTGGTGTAGTAGACTCGGTGGGCTGCGGAAGCCGATCCTCATGAGCCCCCAGGCCCAGGGGCCTCGGGAGGCTTCGGAGGCGCTGGTGGCTCCTCGCGGACCATCTCCATCTCCGCAAAGGCTGCGGAACGCCTGGCCTCTTGAGCCTCCATGATGCCCCTCATGAGGCGCTGGTATGCGGCAGCCGCGTTCGGCAAGCCGTAAGGCATGCGAACGTAGCTGTGGGGTGGACCTTCGCAGCGCCCCACTCGCGAGGGCCAGAGGCGCTCCAGAGAGGCGACTCGATTGAGCCCTGGTATGTCGATGCAGACGCGCAGCCCACCATCCTCGCCTGGATGGGGAGCCACAGCTGGTAGGCGGCGGCCGCCTCTCATGACTCTTGACTCTTATAGCTCCTGAATGGCCTTGCTGACGAACTCCTGAGGGTTTGGCCCTCCTTGCCTTACTCCTTCTTGAGGGAAACGTGCTTCGAAACACACCTCCATGTGGTGCCCAAGCGCCTCCCTCGTGACCTTAGCCAGGTCGGTGGCCCTCCAGGGGAGAGCCCTCGAGCCCTGCCTGAGGAGGGCGCCGGGCGCGCTTTCCTATGCGATGGAAGGAGGTTCCCCGTGGGCAGGCGCGGGCCCTGAGGGGCCTGCCTCCTGAGGGGCTGGGCCGGACGATGTCTTCTTCTTCTTGGGGGTGGTCTCGGGGAGCCTCCTGCTTCCATGATCCGGGTCTTCCAGTGATGCGGCCTGAAAGGCTCGTTCCAGGGAACACAGCGCGTCCTCCTCTTCACAGGGCACCGTGATGACTCCGCCACTTCCTGGCATCTTGAGGATGTTGTAGCCGTGGTGAGTTACGACCATGAACTTGGCCAGCGCTGGGTACCCAAGGATGGCAATGTACGGCAGGCGAATGTGAGCGACGTCGAAGTCGATGAGCTCGATGTGGTAGTTGTTGCGTGCCCCGAAGGTGACAGGGAGGCGGACCTGCCCAATCGGGACCGTGGAGCCGTCGGTGACTCCGGAGAAAGGCTTAGTTGGCTGAAACTGGTTGTAGGGCACTTGGAGATTGTTGAATGTTTCCACGGACAGGACGTTGAGCCCTGCCCCGCCATCGATGAGGGTCCTGGTGACCACCACGTTGCTGATGATTGGGGAACAAAGCATCGGGAGGACTCCGGCTGTGGCCGCACACTTGAGCTGATCCGCTGAGCTGAACGTGATGGCGCACGCCGACCACCTGAGAGGGCGCGTGGCTTCGAGCTTGGGGAGGACTGCATTTACTTCGCGACCGAACTGCTTGAAGATGCGCTGAGAGGCTGGTGCTTGAGCCCCGCCCAGGATGCAGGCGATCACGAGCGGCTCCTGGAAGCCCCCAGCCCCCTCGTCCTGATGGCGGTCCTCGTTTCTCCTTGGATGTGGCTACAGCGGAGGGAGGCCCGCGTTGCGTTGCGGGCGATCCTCGTGAGGCTGATCCCTCCAGTCTCCCTCGCGAGGTCGATCGGGCCACCCTTGGCGCGGGCCACAGTCTTCCCAGCGTCCTGCGTTCCTTCCTCCACCTCGACCGTAGCCCCGGTCACCGCGGTCGGGACGACGGCCGATCCTTCCTTCTTGCACGGCTCGGAGCTCTTGACATTCGTTGGTGTTGTGGGTGTGGAGGTCGTGGTACACACAGAACCGACTGCCCTTGGAAGATTCGGGCTGATCTCTGCCCCGCTTGGTGTCTGGTTCGGCCGCGAGCACGGCAGCCCCTGCGCTTCACATCCTTGGCCTTGGACTTCTTCTCTTTTGGGTCCTCAGCCCTGGCGCACTTGGTCGCCAAGTTGAACAGCTCCAAGGAAGTGCATAGGTCTTCATGCATTGCCAGCTCCTCCTTCATCTTGACGTCGCGCATGCCGTAGGAGAAGGCTGAGATGATGGCCTCCTCGGTCACCTTGGGAATATTGAGGCGTGCGTTGTTGAAGCGCTGGATGTACTTCTGCAGGGTCTCTCTGGATTGTTGCTTGATGCAGCGCATGTCGCTCACGGCGGGTGGCCGGTCGCGAGTACCTTGGAAGTTGGCGATGAAGCGGGTGCGCATCTCGTCCTAGGAGGAGATCGTGCCTGGAGCCAGGTTCAGGAGCCAGGTGCGGGCCCCGTCCTTGAGCGCCATGGGAAACCAGTTCGCCATGACCTTCTCGTCTCTGTTGGCAGCTTCGATGCCCAGCTCATAGAGTTGGAGGAACTCCGCAGGGTCGGCCGTGCCGTCGTAACGAGGAGGCAGGTCTGGCTTGAACTTGCCGGGCCACGCGGCGCTGCGTATCTCGGTGGTGAAGGCACGGCAGCCCGCCGTGGCCACGGGAGGCCTTGGATGATGGAGAGCTTGGTCTTGCAGGTCCCCATGCGCTGCAGCTGGGAGCAGCGCGGGGTCTTGACGTGCGGGAGCAGGAGCATAGTCGCGACGTGATGGAGCAGGGAGCGCCCGAGCAGCTTCTTGCGGGCGAGGGACTTCTTGGCAGCTCTGCTCTTGCCGCGCTGGCATCTGACAGAGCGGGTTCCGCCCAGGGGCCATGCGCCTTGGAGCCAGGGCGCCTTCTTGAGAAGGAGGCGGCTGGGGCGCCCCCGGAGCTCCGTCGCCCGCGCAGGGCGGGGTGCGGTGCAGCGGAAAGGACGGCGAAGGAGAGCCCCCTGTGGCGCGGACGAGCTCGGCGGTGCGGTCGAGCCATTCTTCGTAGACGTCGTCGAAGGGACAGTAGTGCAGGAGCTTGTTTGCCGCGATGAGCGTAGCTCGAGCCTCCATGGGTGCGCGGAGCGCGCGAGACGAAGAACCAGCTGGGGTGAGCGAGGGAGTAGTGATGCGGCCGTCTTGCCGCACGGATGGATGCTGAGACGACACTTGCTGCTCGTTTCTCGCCGGGCCGGTGGCGGCGTTGACGGCAGGTGACGGGGAACGGCGAGGACGCCCGCCGACAGGAGCCGTCTGGGCGACGCGGGAAGCGAGAGCGGCTCAGTGCTCGGCGCGGGCCCGACGAGCGTCAGACATGGGCGCGATGGTCGAAGGAGAACGGGGCGGTGGAAGACGAATTCTGGCGCACCCTACCTGGCGCGCCAAATGTCGGATTTCGGGTTCCGGCAGACCCTTGAGGTTCGAACACTGGGGTGCGCGCGGAAATTTCACCTTCTACCTACCTGCACCCCACCGCCTCGCTAAGATCTAAGCTATGGAAAGAACAACACAAGAGACACAGGGTTTATACTGGTTCGGGCCACTGTTGTGGTGTAATACCCTACTCCAGTTTGGGGTGTGGTGGATTGCCTCATGGGCTGATGATGATGAGCAATACAAGGAAGAACAGCCTCACGAGGGTCTGTTCTTGGCTGGGGCGATGAACTGCTAGGAGGAGTTCAGTCACCCTTCTCTCTCTCTCTCTGTGTGATGCTACTCGATCCGACCCCTACTTGTTTCTGGATTGGCCAATTCTGCTTGCCTCTACCCTGGGGGTGGCTAGTCCTATTTATAGGCAAGGGCCCTGGGCCTCTTCCCAAATATTGAGCGGGAAGGGCGCCAACAATTGGCCATTTTGAAGGGGAACATCGGGTACACTTATCCTGACTAAAGTTGGTCCTCGCCTGCCAAAGGCTCTGGTGGTGACGCTGGCTTGGGCTCCACAATGACTTCCTCCCTGCCGTTGGGCTGGTCTTGGTCTCGTTGCACCGAAACGGGTGCCTTTGCTTGATGCTCTCGCCTGCGCTTGCTCCCTTTGCACCAAAGAGGAAAGGAGGACACTGCGGACTGGCGCCCTTGGTCATCATGGCTTGCGTCACGGGCACCTCGTGAGGTACCCCGCCTTGATCTCCCCACCTCCTCGCGAGCCAGCCTGATGAGGTCGCGCGTGAGGAAGATCCGTGTCGTCCGCCGCTCGAGGCTTGGCCCCTCGCGAGGGTCTTGGGTCTGTGTTGATGAAGATGGGCCATGCTGGGCCTCCTTTTGAGCCACGCCGCAGGCAGGCAAGTCTAGGGAGCCCCGTTCCGAGAACGCCGACAGTCTTTAAGACGCTCCAAAGCATTTATCATGATATTCCTACTACAGAGTTCCCTGAAGAATTGTCCCAACTCTGCAACTGCTCTGTATAAGTCAGGGCGGCCCAATCCTCTAAGGATAACAGGTAAAACCCTTTGAAGTAGGACGTGGCAGTCATGAGTTTTCAAACCTTGTACCTTGTTTCCTTCTGCACTGACTCTCCTTTCAGGGTTGGAGGCAAATCCATGTGGGAATCTCACACGTGACAGGACCTCACAGAATTCTTTTCTTTTTATGTTGTCCAAGACGTACACAGCTGGTGCCATATCCCGTGCTTTACCTTCATCTTGCACCTGCAAATCCTTTCTGATACCCAGGTGTGTCAAATCAATCCTAGATTTTACGGTATCTTTCGTCTTGCCTTCAATATTAAGAAGTGTGTCGATAATGCTATCACATATATTTTTCTTGATGTGCATCACATCAAGATTATGCCGTAGATCCAAATATTTCCAATACTCCAAGTCCCACAAAGTGGACCTGCGGGTAAACAATAATCTGTCTTCTACCCTGCCACGCTTCCTTTTCCCGCTACCATTACGAGGATGGTTTCCTGGTGTAATATTCCTGACCTTCTCTAATTCCACTTGCAACTCATCAGCAGTGAGCCTCTTTGGCACATCACGGTTTTCATGATTTGCATTGAACACATATCTTCGGTATTTTCTAGGATGCAACTTGTCCTTGGCAAGGAAACGGCGGTGTCTAATGTAACAGATCTTGCTAAGTATTGCGTATGACAGCGGGTTCCTGTCACAGCAAACACATGCATTGTAACCATGTGTCGTTCACCCTGACATAGTGCCCAAAGCCGGATAATCATGGATGCACCAAATTATAATAGCACGCAGAAAGAAATCAGCTGGTGGGCTGCTATATAGGTCTCGAGTGAGAACACCCTTCCATAGCTGTTGAAGTTCGTCCACAAGAGGCTCCATGAACACATCAAAATCCTTTCCAGGACTTTTTGGACCTGGGATGAGCAAGGCCATCATGTAGTTTGATTCTTTGGTGCAGACATTTGGAGGCATGTTGTAAGGGATAACAAGCACTGGCCACATGCTATATGTGGCACTCTGGTGGCCAAATGGGTTAAATCCATCTGAAGCTAAGCCAAGTCTAATGTTTCTCGGGCCAGCAGCAAACCCTTTGTGTTTATCATTGAAGCTTTTCCACACACTACCATGAGATGGATGGCTCATTACATTCTGATCTCTGTACTCCTGGTTCCTAGAATTCCACAGTACATCCTCTCTTGTTTTAGCATCATGAAACAACCTCTGCAATCTTGGTGTAATTGGAAAATGTCTCAGAACATTATGAGGAATCCTCTTCACAGCATCGCCATCTTTCCATCTTGATGATTTGCATTTTGGGCATTCACTTAAGTTGGCATAATCCTTCCGGAATAGAACACAATTATTCTTACAAACATGGATCATATCATATCCAATTCCAACTGCACGAAGGAAATTCTTCATTCTACTGTAGGTGTGTGGCAGCTCAGACGCATCTGGGAAAGATTTGCGGAAAGCAGCCAACATCGCATCGAATGATTTGTTGGTCATCCGCTCAGATGTCTTCACCTGAAGAAAGGTGACCATAGCTGAGAATACTGACATGTTATTTCCTGGGGTGATAGCAACGTTGCGTTGTTCCAACATGCGGGCCCACCGTTTTTCTTCTGCAGGTGAAAGTTCACGAAATGCACGAGCATTTCGTAGCATTGTTTCAATGTTGGTCAAACTCGCTGGCTCCGCCACCACCTCCTCCTCCTCCTCTTCCACGTGAGCATCAGGCAGATCAAGATGGTGATCTGCTGCTTCCACGTAGTCAATAACATTGACGTTCACAGCTTCACCATGATGAACCCACCTAGTATATGTGACCGACATCCCATACAAGTGTACATGATTTTGCACAGTTGACTGGGGTCTTGTAACTGGATTCATACAACTGCTACACGGGCAGAGCACATCTGATTTTGGACCACCATACTCAGCTCTAATAAAGTTCATGAAGTTTTCAACCCCCACGACATATGCAGCGGAGAATCTTTGAGCAGAAGTTATCCAAGTCCTGTCCATCTGTTAGATATACAAATTAGTTCTTCTACTAGATATTACAGGAAAAACATATATGCTTTTTTATGAAGTCCAGAAAAAAAATACCTAGGTCGATGTCTAAAGCTATAGCAAGATATTTGGACAAGCAGATCTAAGTAACGAAATATATGTAAAGCTAATTTAGAAAACAGATTTGAGTGCCAAATTATGGTAGGCTGTTTCAGCAGTCAATGAGGCCGAGCACACAGCCATCAAACTATCGAAGGCCATCGCAGCAACAAAGATCGAGTATAAAACGGTGTAGAGCTATTTCACCTAACAGATTGGCTACTAGACCATGGAAATTTATGTCACAATAAATATATGGCAGGATATTTTAGCAACTAATCGGCCTTGGCATGCCATCTCAGCTAAGCAGATTGAGTGCAGAACAGGGCAAGGAAGCTTCTTAAGCAGAGCATATTGACAGTAAACTACTTCGGCAAACAGTGAGATTAAAAGCGTCTATCAGCTAACATTCAGTGCTACACCGACATGAACGGGGCCTCAGTCTAGAATGCGCGTACCGTGGGAGAAGCTGACCGCCGTGCGTCTCCACACGAAACACCACCAGCGGTGGCGGCGCTGACCGCCGTGCGCCTCCACAAGAACGTAGCCAGAGGTGGCGGCGCGACTAGAGGACGGCAGTCTACGAGAGCGTACTGTGGGAGCGAGAGGATCGCCGAACCGCGGCGCCGACGTATTGGCGCGGCGGGGAGGGCGGCTTTGGCGGAGCGAATGGAGTGGAGGGGGACAGGGGGGAGGGGGGTTTGGGGAATATTATTGGCTAGTTGGCCGAAGGGCGGTTGAATCGGATTTGGGGGCAATTTTTGGGTGTGTGTGGGGGGGGGTAGGATTTTCGCGCGGTGGGCGGGGAGAGTTTGGCGCATGGTCGGTTTCTCCAAGTGCAGTCCCACGTGTCAGTGAAGAGGCAAGCCGAAGCGTGTTTCATTTGCGTGAGCCGTGTGCAGGACCGAACGTGTGTGGGGTGCAATGCGACCGCGACAGGAGTGATGTGAGTGTACCGCCTTTTTTCCTTTTAAACTAGGTGCTTCGCCCCCTCAAAAAAAATTTGTTGCTCTGCGCGATCCATCGATACTACTACTAGTAATCCGGTAATCTCGAATAAAACGGCGCAGCCGGGTCTTTTCCCGCACGATATGCTGGGAGGTTGGCTTAGTTGGGTTTTTTAGGACGAGTAATGCTACACCTACGTAATCCCAGTTACGTAATTAACATAATGTGAAACGTGTGAGCTGTTGATTGTAGATTGGGGGGAGGGAGGGGCCCACCACCATGAAAATCTGGGATTTACGTTAACCCTTTCGTAGGTTCCCATAGATGTAGAAAGATGTGAAATGTGTGAATGTGTAGTGGACGTACTATTGGAGTGCCTAAGATAATTTATGTATGTATAGACCCTATGTGTTTATTTTACTTCGCATGTTAGATTTGTCTCGGTTCAATAAAAAGCAGAGTTGGTGATGATGGTGTGCCTGTCATCCTGCAATATAGGTCGTCCGATCTATATCTAACAGATAGGAATGAAACTATGACAATTTACCCGCACTCCTCTCCACATTTGCAGATAAGGCTTTCCCTCATTCATCCTTTTCTCCCACAAGATCTTGATCTTCCGTGCAACGCACGGGCATCTTGCTAGTACTCCTACAATATGTATATTATTGTGAAAGTTCATATACACCGGCCGAGATTAATGCAAACACGGCATATTTTCATTACATTTCGAACTTTTATAGGACAGAAAAATAAAAGAAACCCTACCCTAAACCTATTCTACAGCGGCGACCGACGTCCTCCATCTGCGATCTCTATGTACAGGGGCGGGGTTCAAGACCTGTGAAGTGAAGGTGCGGTCTCCGGCGAGGAAGAGTAGAACACGGGATACGGTCCGGCCAGTTGGCACACCATGCCCTGCCGCCTCCCATGCCCTACTCATCCTCGGAGGAGTCACCGACCTCGGCGGTGCCGGACGTTGGACGGCGGTAAGTAGGACGCGTGGCTGACGGTGCTCCCGTCGTCGGCCGCCAGCGTGGCCACCGCTTGTGCGGTCGCGTCCGCGTCCGGCTACGCCGCTATTGCATCACGAGAGGCGACTTGAGCAAGGGCGGCGACCTCGAGCTTTATCCCCAAAGACAAGCTCTCCCACAGAGCGTTCGCACTTGCGGTCATGGCGGATGTGGTGCCAGGTAGGAGGACGATGCGCTATGGTGTGGAGGTTAGTTGGGCGTTGCCGCTTTAAGTAGCGCATTCCGGTGAGGCCAAGCGTCCGGGTGCGTCCTTAAGTCGCCGGAGTTGGTTCCTCAGGCACCGAGCCTCTTAACGACGACATACGAACGGACGGCATGAATGCGGGCAGCTGGCGCCGGCTGGGAACGCACCGCGCGACGGCGCGAGGGACGAGGGTTTTGGTGTGTCAGGGTAGTCAGTTGCGGTCATGGCAACGTTGGAGATGCCCTTTGCTCACATGCGATCCCCGCATATCATTGAAAAAGCAAGACAACCCGGCATGGTCTCAGGTCCAGAGGATGTAGTTGGCCGTGCTACACCACTCCGCGGGCGCGTCACGGCGCCTCGTGCATCCTCGACGAGCCGGGTGTTGGGGTGTGTTTGGATTGTGGCCAAATTGCACCTTACCAAAATTTTGTTCATGACCCAAAGATTGGTCTTTGTTTGGATGGTTGCCATTTTTTTGGCATGCCAATGAACTCTAGCCAACTCTAGTTCATTTTTCTTGCCAATGTCGGCCAAATCATGGGCAACCAATACCTCAACCAAAATTTTGGTCATGACCCAAAGATTGGTCTTTGTTTGGATGGTTTCCATTTCTTTGGCATGCCAATGAACTCTAGCCAACTCTAGTTCATTTTTCTTGCCAATGTCGGCCAAATCATGGGCAACTAATACCTCAACAAAAAATTTGGCTACCCAATGCTTTGATGGGCAACCTTGGGCACAAACCAAACATACCGTTGGTCGTGCCACAGCACTAACGCCACCCTCAGCACACTGAAACTGACCGTGTCTAGCGACGATATGAGCGTGTCGCTCACCACGGTCGCCGTGTCCAGAGGCGGTGCTGGAGGTGCGCCCCGTTGTTGGCCCCAACGACCCACATGAACGGTTGTCGGTGGCGAGGAAGTCGTGGGCCAGCTCCTCCATTGGACTAGTCTGCGCTACGTCGTCCCGACGGGTGTGCCCCACATGTCGGTTTCCCTATTTTCCCGTCCATATTCGAGCGTCGGTGCTCCGCGTTGCGCATTAGGCCTTTCACTATGTTGGCCAAGCGAGACAACTTATTGTTTATTTGAGCCGTTCAAGTATAATCATGTGGCGTTTGCTTATTCCTCATTCCTCTCCAACCCTCTTCTCCATCGATCATGTCGCCCTCCAGTCGAGTCCATCCTCCTGGATGCCTCATTTGAACATTCCGCCGAGTATCATTTGCATGTACCCACCCTAGTCCTATTTCAATAGATCTCCGGACCCCGAGATGAAATCGTGAGGGAACGAGTGGGGGCACGTGATACCTAAGGCGGATTCAAAATTTTGAACCGGTGATCATAGCATCCACAAATCATATATAAAGGGTATTCAATGTTCGTTTCATTTTTGAACGTACAATATACTCCCTCCTATCCTTTCTAGTTTACATATAAGTTTTATGTGTAGTCAAAGTATCTCTACTTTGATCAAAAAGGTATCAACATTCAACAACGCCCAATCAATATTGTTAGATTCGTATGTACTCCTAGATTTGTACTCGAGATGGTTTCCAATTTGACTATTGACAAGATTAATAGTACATGAGATGTATAATGTGAAAATTATATCATTGGAAACGCCTCTCACATACAAATTTGACCTTATGCTTTGTGTAAGTTGCATGTCATATATTATTACTCTAACATTTGGTCAAAGTTAGCCTCGAAAAACGCATTAGACCCTGTATGCTTTGTGTAAGTTGCATGTCATATATTATTACTCTAACATTTGTGTAAGTTGCATGTCATATATTATTACTCTAACATTTGGTCAAAGTAGTATAGTGGAAGTGGATCCTCTGACGTAGGTATCCCTGCCTTACCCTCCCTTTCGGTCACTTACTGGCGGACCCCATGCTTGCTAGGCCCCGCATGTCAGTTACTCAATGGGTTCGGCCACGTCAGGGGATCCTCATCCGTAGTATACTCCCTCTGTTTTTATTTACTCCGCATAAAACAGAGGCAGTGATGGTATAATAAATGACGCGGCGGGGGAGGGGGAGGGACGTCGGTTTGCTCTTAACTGCGGTCCCACAAGCGAGCAAAAACGCAAGACGAAGCGCATTCCATTCGGTGAGCAACATGGAGGGTCCAGCATGCCGGGCTGCAACGCGAACACTACAAGAGCGATGTACAGTCAAAACCGATTGACCGGTCGTCACCCGAACCACTATTCACACCAGAACCTTCGCTGCTCGGCCTACGCCAGCCACTGCCCTAAAACAACACCAAATCTCCAGCCCATTCCCCCATCTTTTGATCCCCTAGCCCGCATCAAGCGTCCCCTAGTTCGCCGGAAAGCCATGGTGCGCCGCAAGATCACTTACTAAAAGTTGCTGACGCCGGAGCGCCGCGCAGAAATCGCGGCGGAAGTCGGCGCCACAGACATATGTTCCCAAGCTCGCTTTGTGGCGGGCCAATCCTCGAGCTCTCTGGAGCCAAGCTACGAGGAGGAGGAAGCCGATCCAATGTTCATGGCGGAGGTCGCGGCGCAGAAGGCCCCCGATGGGTATGAGACGATGGACGTCGACTTCGTGCCGGCGTCCGAGTCCCCCATGGTGCAGGCGGACCAGCGGTTCAACATGGTGATACTAAAGGAGGATCGGGAGGCAGAGGCTCAACTTGACGCAGAGCGTGTGCATGCCGCTGCCATTGAGGCTCTCCTGCAGGCGGAACCGGATGTCGTGGATGTGAACCGGACGGTGGCGGCTCAACTTGAGGCAGAGCGCGCGGATGCCGCTGCCATCGAGGCCCTCTTGCGGGCGGAACCGGACGTCCTGTACTTGAACCGGGCGGCAGAGGCTTGACTCGACGCAGAGCGCACGGATGCCGCTCTCATCGACGCCCTCCTGCAGGCGGAATCGGACATCCTGTACTTGAACCGGGCGGCGGAGGCTCGACTCGACGCGGAGCGCGCGGATGCCGCTGCCATCGAGGCCCTTCTGCAGGCGGAACCGGGCGTCCTTGACTTGAACCGGGCTATGCTCTCATCCATGCAGAGCGCCTGCACACTCCGCTTGAATGAGTAGCTGCAGGCCGAGGACAACCACGGTGTGGAGACACACGTCGGCAGCGACGGCTGGTTCGCGCCGGTAGCCAAAGACGACGAGGTCGTCTATTTCCGCGAGCAGTGATAGTTTTTCTTTATGTTGTTGTTTTTATGGATCTTTTGCTGTGTAAAAACATATATTTGTTATGCAAGTCGCCTGACTTGGGTCAGTCTACCATTTCAGGCGGTTGGATGAATATCCTACGTCTCCTAACCCTTCTTTCCTTCTTCCTCACCTCTTCTTCTTCCCCAACAGACCATCGCACGGGCCGTACGGATACTCCCCAACATGCGGTTGGATAAACATACTCTATGAACAAAAATTATGTGTCAGTGATAGGATGGCTGAGTTTGGTTTGTTCACATGCGACAACACGTGTCAGTGAGGGTGCATTCCCTTGGTTGGGTTTGCGGCGTGCAGGAGCGACTGTGTGAGGGTGTGGTGCGACCGCGGCGTGCAGGGAGCGACCGTGTGAGGGTGCAGTGCGACCACGACATCCGTGCACAAGTGTACCTCCTTCTCATTTTGAAAACTTTAGGCAAGCTTGGCAAAAATGTGTGGCGAAGTTGGCAATGCAAGGCCTAGACCCAAACAGGATAAGTACGTACGTACTAGGAGTACTAGTGTTAAAAAAGAAAGGCGGGGTTTTCCTTCGCGGGATTTAATCGATACAAATCCTCGTTTCACGTGTCAATTAATGCATATTTTTTCTCCAAAGACCAAAGAGCTAACCATCTCACTCCTCATCGCTTAATTAATGCAGCGCCATGCAAACCAACCTTCTCACTTCCACATGCATGCAGGGGATATTAATGTCCTTGGTTGCTAACCCCATCGATTTTTCCTCGATTAGTGTTAGTGGCCCTTTGCAAAGTGTAATTTTGATATACTGGCCTTGTGTACAAAAAAATGGAGGTAGTAACTATATTTGACTTCCTTCCCCATTGCGGTGACGTCGACGATATCTTTTTTTTGGCGGTTTGGCGAAGTGCGTTCGACGGAGAACACCATTGAGGGAGACCACGATAAGTCGTTCGCAAGTGCCACCTGCAAGCCGAGGCAACCGCCTTATTTGCATCCAGGAAGTCCTTTACTAGCACTACTAGGAGTACTAGTGCGGTGAGATGGTTTCTCGAAGAAGACGATAGAGAAGCGGAGTCAGCGAAGAGTGAAATGATGGTTGCTTCGTCCGTGCTTTTGTGATTTGACGCCTCACTGCTTTGTGATTTGTGATAGAAGGGACAGGGGAGTAGACTCTGTGCTCTATACTGTACTACATGCATCCAAGCATGGGAGAAAGAGGAGAGCCGTTGCATTTTTCAATTCCTTCAATCAATCAATCAGGGAGCTTCGGTTCCATCTTTTTGGCTTTGGCAACACCGTCCACAATGGTTCCCACGATGCCAAAAGCTATTTTCACATTTGGCTACACATTGTGGATGCCCTTAACCGTACCACTTGGTTTTGCTCCTGTGTGCTATCTATACAAATCTCAATTATATTGATCTAAAAAATTATAGAATCAAGATTAGTAAAAAGGAGGTGATTTTGCCACGCAGATGGCGGGGGAGGTTTCTTATTTTAGCAATGCTACATCCACATAATGGTTTACATAAAGTTACAAACTGATGTGATGTCGGACTATTTGATTGGATTAAAGGAGAGGATTAGGCCCACCCCACCTGAAAATCAGGGGGGCAAATATAGATTAGATGGAAAGTATACGTAGCAGCTACGTAGCCCTTTGTAAGTCTAGGATTGGGCTTCTTATTTTCAGAGGACGTTGTCCTGGCGGTTTGCTAACATGCGGTCCCACATGTCAGTGCTTTACCAAGCCGATCCACGTCCCACATGAGGCAGAACAACGGCAGAAGCAACACGTGGTTAAGTTGAAGAAGATGAGGGAGAAGCAGATTCAGCAACGAGTGAAATGATGGTTACTTCGTCCCTCCAACTTAACTGTGGGAAAGGTGCAGCTTTGTGATTTGACGCCTCATTGCTCATTACTACGCCGGCGCCATGACTGGGGTGCTTCACCCCGGCTGCTCTGCACTGTATTCCGGTATGGCACGTGTACCCGGTAGCTTGATGTCCCACATGTCGGTGAAAGGGACTAGAAGATTTATGAAAGTGAGCGCTCCACTCTTACGACGGAGGAGTAGACGACACGACGGCCCAGTGAACTGTCACTTGTACTGTATAGTACTATAGTTTTGCTGTTTCGCACGATCCATCGATACAAACCCGATTAAACAGGAAAGGACGGGATTTTTCCCGCGCGGTAGATGATACTGGCCATACATTTCAAAGGCAATTTTAATGTATGCAAACTGAATAATTATAAGTAACAATATGATATCTAGTAAAACTAAAAACACATATGATTCATTGTGTTAGAGTGTAGTAGTAGTGTTGTATTGCATAGTTGTTAGATGTAACATGCGAGAACGTGTAGAGATGTAGTTTTGGAGGGCCTACAGAGAGAAAAGCGTATTACGGTCACCGAACTTCAGAATAAGCTGATTACGGTCACTATATAAATTGTGTGGTGACTATACGGTCACTTGCTCACAGTTCAGCATCGGATTGCACTCTGTTGACCGGCGAAATGGTCTGCGTGGCGCCATGTTGACTAGTTAAATTTACCATGTTCCTTGTGGGTCCCACCTGTCAGTTCGCATAGGCAAAAGGTCAGATAAACACAAATTTACGCAGGCGCGACAAGGCTCCAACCCGTGCGCGGGAATCACCTGGTTGTGTATGTGTCTGTCAGGGCCTGATGTGTGCGCATGCACGTGTAGGTTGAGCACTTGAGCGTGAGAGTGTGTGTTGGTCGTGTGGTGTACTGGTGTGTGCATGCATGCGTGCGTGTGTGCATGTGAGTGTTGTGTGCGTGCATGTGAGTGTTGCGTGCGTGTGTGGCTGCATGTGTACGTGTTAGTGTTGCGTGCGTGCGTGGGTGCATGTGTTTGTGTGAGTGTTGCATGGATGCAGTTCGTGTGCATGCGTTCGTGTGTGTATAATCACCACACCAGCTCCTGTGTGTTAAAACAGACGGCTCAGCATACCAATACAAGGCCACCTTGTCCGCTGTGCCGGCGGTCATGTCTTCAAACCACCGTCCAAATATTTTTTTGTCGTTTGTTTTCATTCTTACTAGCAAGATGCCCGTGTGTTGCACGTAACATCAAGATGCATTTGTATGACTTGTTTATCTTGTGAGAGAAAAGGATGAACAAGGGAATGCCTTATTTGCAAATGTGGAGAGGTGTGTGGGTACCTTTTTGCAAAATTTCCATAGTTTCTTTCCTATCCGTCAGATATAAATTGGACGGCCTATATTGCAGGATGGCAGGCACACCATCATCACCAACTCTGTTTTTTATAAGAGTGTATTTTATGTATTTTATAAGTGTGTAGATGTAGAGTAGATACAAGTCGACAGGTGGGCACGATGGTAGTGAGATAATGTGATGCAACACTAGAGGTGCCATGTTGAGCGTTTAACTGGTCAACTAGTCATGTCATGAGCAAATACAGAGTTGTACGGTGAGCCCGTGACTGTATAATAACCACTAAACGTAAATGGTGACCGTAATGAGTGGATTCTGAAGTCCAATGTACGTATCGTGCTTTCGCTCCAAATACAATGATCGTCATTGCATATATCGTGAGAGAAAGATGAAATATGCATGAATTTTCTGGGGGCTTACTTTTAGAGGACCTGGAGATAGTTTTGTGTGCATACGTGAAAGGGGCGTATAGGGGGGTATGCGATGGAGAGAGAGATGCTCTTCGTTTCTCTTTATTATGACTAACTTTGTATATAGTATAAAAATATACAAATTCACAGTGCGGAATAATTATCATTGTGGGCACCATGCAATGCAAATTAGCGTTCGTACTCCTCCATATAACTTTGTGATGTTGTATATATGTAGAAACTCTAAAATAATTTTTTGGCCACAGTTTATTCAAAAGGAATGTTGTATGCGAAATAAACGTGAAGAGAGGGCTTTTTAGATCAATGGGGTACGTGATGTAACATGTGTGAATGTGTAGTTGATGCATTTGGCAGGGCCTAGAGAGGTGTGTGTGTGTGTATTACGTATTCGAGAGAGGCATGGATAGAGGGGCCGACAGGGGGGGGGGCGTGGGAGAGATAGCACGAGAAATGAGAGTGGTCTAGAGAGAGAGATGAATATGACATCACGACAAGAGATTCCATTCCCTTGAGTGTGTATATGCAAGGGGGGAGGGAATAGAGGCACCAGGAGAAATTTTCTGTGTGTGTGGTGTTTGTGTTGGTATGTGTGGGTGTGAGAAGATAATGAGACGTGGGGGCAGAGGGTGTGTCACCGCGTGAGGTCCGGTGGGTCAAGGTGAGGCCCTTCGTTCAATTCCGTCCTACGCCACATTGGTCGGCCTGTGACACATTTAGGAAGACCCATGGATGACTAGTCGTACAAGACAAAGATAGCAGAATTGTGATGGACTCTGTGTCCACTAACAAAGCCGACTAGGATTTGTAACCCTAGGTTCTCGGACTATTCATCCAACCTAACTTTAAGGGGCATCCTATAGAATGCTCTGCTAGAATCATACTCGTCGATTAGGAAGAGAGGTGTGAGACAATGCGTGAGAGACAGGCATAAAGATAATGTGCGTACATGAGACACGTAGGCAGGTCCATGTATATAGAAAGGGTCGATGAGGATTGTGCGTGTGTATGTTTGCGAGAGGAAGAGTGCTTGTGATAAAGGTTAGTGAAAACAGTTGTAAATGGTTACGAGAGGGAGGGAGGATTATATCTAGAACATGTGTGCAAGAAAGACACCTTGAGAGAGAGAGTGTGAGCATGTGTGAGAGACCACCGATGGAGAGTGAAACTACACGTAAAAGACTGCTCTACACATTGATTAAAGATATAAATTGTATCCAAATATTAGGATGGGATCATGATATTTGCAATTCGCGTAAGGAGCGGTCATTGATCCATCAGACATCTAGATTCTATCGAATTTGAGCATGTCTATGTTATTATTCGACACAATTGATCCACATAGTTGGTATTTTGAACTCCAGACAATGCACCGCTTTAGCAATCGAATATAAATGTGAGTATAGTTCATGTTGTGTGTGTAAAGCACATTATACATACGAAAGTTACACAATGGACATTATAAATAGCTACCTATGAACTAGCATACATTTGAATTCAACTTAAGGTGGTTTAAAAAATCGAATTCAACATGAAGTCCATTCAATTATTTGAATTTGATATCATGGCATTTGTAAACCATACCTAAATTATGGGGCACCAATCTTTGCTCTCATTTTGTACATAATAGCATATGTAGTCGTGTACAAAATAGATTCAAATTTAGCTCCTCCATTCCTAAATAATCGTAGTTATAGGATTTTCAAGTGTCAAAATTTCAAGAAGAAACAGATAATTTAATGAGGTTTTCAAACATACAAGGTCAAATATAACATTGTCTATTTAGGTCAATCCTCATAGTTCAAGAGTACTCTAAACGTGAGTGCTTGCGTTCCAAAATTTTGAACGAAGCGCCAAAAGAGCCTCTACTCGCCCGAAACCGCGTGAGACCAATGTTTGGTAGTACAAGGAAGTTACTTTTCTAATAACTCCGAGCCGTGAAACCTACCGGCCCGATGTCCAAAGGTCTAAACCGGGGTAGGTTTGTAGCTTCATCTAGACGCCACGCAACCACATCCGAAAAACATTCATACACAATGGCCTCCTAAGCACACATGCGCGCGGCCGAAATCGCTCCCGCCCACTATTTGAAACACCTGGGATTACCATCCTACCCCCGACCCGCAGTAGGTCCGAAATTTAAGAGGGGGAAAAGTTTGTACTTTCCCCAAATTTCAAACAAGCGCGTCCCATCTTCTGTTCAAAAAAGCCAAAAACAAACACGCCCCAGACCGAAACATGGTTCCCCCCACCTGTCCGATTCCCCATTCGTACTCCGTGGGCACCAAAACTACCTCTCCACCAGCCGCGAAACCCCGGTGTCCTCTGTCCGCCACCCCATCCCACCCATCAACCGCCGCCCTCCTCCATCACGCCGGAGCCGATACCCCGATGTCGTCGTCCACCGCAACCTCAACCGCAACGCCCTCCATAGATAGTAGTTGAAGCCGAGGCCGAGCCGTCCGTACCCGAGCTACTTCAACCACGCCGTCCTGCACCTCACCGCTGCCGCTCCAACTTCGCCACCCTCCACCGCACCGGAGATGTTCCTGCTACGCCGTCCTTCGCCCCCTCGGATCTGCTTCCCCTCTGCCGACATACCGCCACGGCAACACAGTCAACAATTTGGCCATGGGTTCGTCCAAGCCTGCACCCTCCAGAACATCAGTTTCCCCGGTAAAAAGAAGAAGATCGGCGCGACATGTGGAGGTGACCACACCAGCAACCGAAAAAGGTACTCCTCTTCCCTTGTTCGTGCAAATCTTATGTCTCTGCTTGCAGGGTATTCATCCCACAGAAGACACTAGTTGACCGCTTCTTCTTGATACTAGATGTTCCTAGTAACTCGCGATGCACAAGGTTTCTCCTCATATACTATTTCACCTTAGCTAGAGGTCTGTCGCCCCCCTGAATTTCAATTTCTGGCCAGTTGATTCCCAATTAACGGAAGCATTCCTCGGCGTAACAGGCTCTAGTACGCCTATTACACCGGGGAAGCAGCGCCTTGGTGTTTATCTTAGGGGCGTGTGCGGCATAGAGCTACTGGCGCCCAATCTGGAGGTCGGCCAGGATTAAAGGGATGGCTTGGGGGCGCTGCCAAGCACGGCGGTGGTGTGAGGTCGATGGGAGGGTGGGGCAGCGGAGGCAGGGGTCTGGGCCGGTGGTTGCTGGCGGTTCAAGAAAGATCGTCAACAGTGACTGGAGGGAGGTAGACGAAGGCCATCTGCCCGTTCCTTATAGATCGGACGGTTCATTAAAAAAATCGACTAACCTATTTATTTCAGTCGACTGTTATCTTAGATATGACCACATGTGGTGTTGTGCTGGAGGAGTACCTGCATTTCCTGTGCTCATATATTACAAAATCATACGGAGTAGAATCTAATTTTGTTTACCATGCAATGTTGTTTAGCTATCATATGTCTCCTGTCATTTATTTTTCAGGCACCTGCTATCTGCTACTTTTACAGTGCACTAGTTCTGCACACACTCCACCCTTACTCTCACTATTGTGTTTTTATGCAAGGGTATTTCAGACTCTGCTGCCATGAGAGAAGCCAAAAAGAAAAGAGAGAAGTTGCTCCAGCTTCGTATGCGGGTAGGCAAGACACGTTGCAGCGCTATAAAGGGTGTAGTGTCAGCAGATGGAGACGGTAAACGTAGCTCTGGAGTTGATGACCTCGCTCGCAATGAACCACCATCCCAGGTGCTTGCTTTAACTTCGCGGTGTCATATGTGTTTGCATGTTCCATATGGTGTCTAGCTTGTATTCGAAAGGCCGAAGTCGGTAAGATAAGGAAAGATATTTTTTTACATGAACCACCATCCCGTGCGCACTAGAAGACAAATAGCTAGTCAGCGCACCGGTCGAGCCAGTGACAAGCCCAGTAAAGATAGGCATCACCTGGAAGCCAACTAAAAAGCTGCGATGGTGGCGAAGCAGCCCGCCTCCCACCAGGCTCTTAGGTCCTAGATGATCATGCTCACCACTCCAGCCGGATGTCTAGCTTGTATTGCTTCCAATTTGGTTAAATTGCATCTGGTTAGCTTACACATTATACCTTTGAATATGACACGCCTTTCTGTTTTTGGTACATACTAGTACATATGTGTATTAACAATGTTCTTCATCAAACTAATGTTCTTGTGTATCCCTCATCAATCACTTATGATGAGGCAGGCAGGCAAGGGGACTACTCCTCATTTAAAGAATGCAGCATCAGGCTCCCGACATGATTCTCAAGAAACAGAAATGCTAGATGAAGATAGTGAATGTAGCTCTGTAGTTGATTACCGCATTTCCCCTACACTAGCATCGCAGGTGCTTGCTCTAACTTGGCAGCATGATATGTGGTTGCATGTTGCATACGGTGTCTAGATTGTAATTCTTCCAATCTGGTTAAACTGCATGTGCTAGTCTGCTTAGCTTATACATTATACCTGTTAATGTGACATGCCTTCCTGTATTTAGTACATATTACATCTATCTATTAAGCATGTCCTTACATAAAACTATTGTTTTTTTGTATTCCGCATCAATCAACATGACGAGACACCTTTAGTATATGCAGTGCGATATTAGTTGCATCTTTCATATGATTTATAGCATGCGCTGCTTCTAATTTTTTGAAATTCAATTTATGATGGGACGCTTTTAACTTGGCAGAGTCATATTGGTTGCATCTTTCAGGTGGTGTCTAGCTTGCATTGCTTCTTATTTGTTGGAATGGTTTCTGTTTAGTTTACACAAACAGTTGTGAACATGCCATGTCGTCCTGTTTTTCGTACATATTCCATCCTGGTATCATGTGTTTGCCTTACATCAAAGTAGTGATTGTCAGTATCATGCATGAATGAGTTCTGAAGAGAGAATTTTATTGCTTTTTCTTGTCGGTTTTACTTGACAATTCAAAATCAATAAAGCGAAAGGAAGTTAGCAAGGCAGCGGATAAAGGTGCTCCTTCCGAACGGAGGGCCTCTACAGTTTCTACTCCTCCACACCCCCAAGATGATTTCCAAGACAACACATGCATAGACACTCAACAAAGCTGTGTTTATGATGAGCTCGTCTCCCCTAGTGCAGCATCACCGGTGCTCCCTCTAACTTGGCACTGTTATATGTGGTTGCATGTTATGTGTGATGTCTAGCTTGTATTGCTTCTAATTTTGTCGAATTCCATCTGCTTACTTTTACACATTATACTTGAACAAGACATGTGTTCCTGTTTCTAGAACATACAATATCTGTCTATCACACCATGTTCTTACATCAAATTACTACTGTTGTGTAACCTGCAACAATCACTTATCATAAGACACGTTTGACTTCGGAGTGTGATATAGGTTACATCTCACATTCTTTTCTAGCTTGTACTACTAATTTGTTGAAATGGCACTTATGACGAGACAGTTTTAACTTGGTAGAGTGATATTCGTTGCATCTTTCATATGGTGTCTACCTTTCATTGCTTCTAATTTGTTGAAATGCCTTCTCCTTAGTTTACACATCATAAGCTGTGAATATGCAACGCTGTGAATATGCAATGGCACTAATGATGAGAGACCTCTAACATGGTAGTGTGATGTTGTTTGCAGCTTGCATATGATTTATTTCTTGTACTGCTTCACATTTGTTTAAACGTCATTTATGATAAGACACTGTTAACTTGGAAGAGCGATATTTGTAGCATCTTTCATATGGTGTCTACCTTCCATTGCATTGCTTCTAATTTGGTCAAATGTCTACTTCTTAGTTTACACATCATAGTTCTGGTTATCTCTTCCGTCCTGTTTTTCATACATATTACATCCTTCTATCATGTGGTTGTCTAACATCGAAGTTCAGTTCGTCTGCATCACGCATCAATTTGTTCTGAAGAACTAAATTGTTATTCGTTTTTCTTGTCGGCTTGACTTAACATGGCACAGAGAAAGAGGAAGAAACACAGAATGGCAAGGAATGAGAAGCGGATGAATCCTGCTGATTCTGCTGGTACTAATGGTGCAATAGAAGGTCAAAGTCCAGCGGAAAATTCTACAAACACGGCATCCCATTCTACATGAGTTGCAAAAGAAGCCAAACAGAAACAAATAGCTGCCACCAAACAAGCAGAGACAGCCCTAGTTCTTGCAACACCTACCACAGTACTACCAGCTGCACGACTTACTCGTGCGTCAACTGAGCTAGCAGCACGTTCCCAAGCTCCCTTGCCACCTGACACTACTTCCCAAGCACTCTTGACACAAGACGAGTTGGCAATATCAAATGAACCTTGTGAGCTTCAACAGCAAGAAGGTAGTTGCTGGAGTCAAGTTACAGTTGCATGCTTCTTTATATGTAGTCTCACAGTTTGATGTACACTAAAACTTCCTATGTTCATTGTTGGACTAGCACCTAGGCGCAAGAGGAAACAAACATCAGGGATAATGCTTGATAGGTTAACTAAATCTAGAGGAGGAAGAATGGAGATCCGTTTTGAGGCAGGTTTAAAAAGGCCACGTGATGCTACAGAGTCAGCCAAGTTAGTATCAGAGGCAGCGGTTGCCGTTAGGTGTCATGTACGTATCCTCCCAACATGGATTCAGTACAGGAATGACAAAGACGAAACCCAGTTCAACACCTTCCTCGACCATTTATCTGTAACTATAGTTATGTATGGAAACTAGTAATATCGTCTTGCTCTGTCCCATACTTTCTAGGTTGCTGATAATGAGACTCCCATAATTTTCAACAGATGAGGTTCAAGTTGGATAGCCAAGATGATGCAACAGACAAACTTGCACCCATGTTTTCAAGTCTGCTCTCCGACAGTATCGGTATAACTTGAGGAAAACTCACTTCGAAGGCAAGGCTAACAGTGAACTTTCCCAAACATCTCCAGTGGAAAATATATCGGATGAATACTGGAGGGGCCTTCTCAAACACTGGTCTGATTTGAAGTATCAGGTACATTATATATATGTGATCAGATCACATGTTGAAGTCCTATTTACGCATGTGCCACACAAATCTATCTTCTTGTAGGTGAACTGTTCAAAGAACAAGGCCAACCGTACGAAAGTTAAATTCCAACAGATGACATGATCTCGTAGCTATATTGCACACTGCGAGGCTCTTGTAATTAGCTGATGTTTCACTCTTTACGCTGTACCATATTATCAGATCTATATTGACTTGTTCGAAATGCAGAGGAAAGGCCGCAAGGACCAAAAAGTACCTAAACCAAATGTTGTGGAAATCTTCAAGGACTGTCACACCAGCAAGAAGAAGGGCATGACTACACCAGTCAAAGCCGCTGTTGTAAGTCCTTAATCCTCATTCCTTTTAACTACTACTTACTCTGACTTGTGCCTTGAACTGCATGGTTTGCAGCCAATGTCTATTACTCTTTTCAATTTTATACACAATTGTCTTAGCGTATCATTGCACCTTACAAGGTTTAAAAGAGAGGAGTGATGTTCCTTTGATCTTGACCCGTAATCTAGTTCCGTGCTGGACTTGCCCACACAACATTACAATTGCCTGTTTGTGTGTTCTCAGTTGTTTTGTGATATGAATGATGTCATACTATGCTTACCGTATTATAAACTTCGTCTCTTTATCCTTAGCCCTCAATACAATGTGAAGAAATAGACAATACATTAGCGATGGTACATGGTCATATGTTTGGAACCTGGTTTTATTATGTACTTTGCAATAAAATACAACTAATATTTTACATGGGTTCACCAGAATAAGTTCTGTATATAGACCAAAGCTATTTTGTTTGGTTTTGCTGCCGCCTTAATATCTTTTGTTCTGGTAGTACTAATGTAAAACCTCAACTTTTCAGCGAGCTATGAAAAAAATGGTGGAACCGCCACCTTCTGAAGGTGGCGAGGCAACTATAACCGCAATGTCAGCTCTTGCTGCAGTGGGTCAGTACCTGTCCACTAACAGTGCCAAAAGCACGTTCCTGTGTAATACTGGGTTGGTTGTTAAGGCAATATTGTCCAAACTGCCTCATGATCAAGATATGCAAGCTCAAAGCAATGTTGTATCTGCGCTCCAGACACAAGTCCATTCCCTAACAGAGACCCTTTGTGAAACAAGGAGAAACATTGCTCAATGTCGTCAAGATATGCATGGTTTTGAAACCAGACTATCAGACATTTGCTATGTGGTTCAGGAGCCTAGGGGAAATGAAGGCAAGGGTTATGGTGCTCCATCGGACAATACAACATGAAAACGTAACAGTCAGGTCAAAAGAACTGAGCTTCTGAACTTCTGGTGGTGCATTTATCTGCTAGACTGTTAAGTTTTATGCCAACCTTCCTTTTGTTATATAGTTTTAATTTGTTTTGGTGCGGTACAAAATGTATTCTTAACGTGCAGCCACTGGCTGAAGAAAACAGCAAGCCATTTTTGTATAGTGTAGGGTGTTCCCTATATTTGCACTGGTGGCGATCTTTGATGCCGAGTGGATGTAATTTGTGCAATCGCCTTAATAGCCTAGCATTAGTTTCGGCCTTATTTATTTCCTAGTCTTCTTTTTCCCTGGTTTGCTAGTGGCCGCAACTACCATGGGCCATATACGGGCCGTAGGATCCATGGGTCTCCTACGGGCCGTCGATAAATGGGCCTGTAATTGGTGGGCCTCGGGCCGTCGGATAAATGGGTCTACATGGGCCGTAATCGAGCGTAATTGGTATCGGCCCAGCATGGTAACAGACCGTAGGACAGCAAAGGCTTAATTCTGTCACAGGCATAACGGGTCGTTAATGGGCCAGAATATAGGACGTGCTGGAAGCAGCGCAATGGGTTAACAGGCCAAAAACGGGCCGACTCTTGCCATGGGCCGAATTTGGCCCATTAGGGAAACAGGCCAGTAACGGGCCGACTCTTGCCATGGGCCTAATTTGGCCCATTAGGGGAACAGGCCAGTAACGGGCTGACTCTTGCCATGGGCTGAATTTGGCCCATTAGGGGAACAGGCTAGTAATGGGCCAGACGTAATCGAGGGCCGAAAAGGAGCCCAAGAACGTATGGGCTGTCAATAGGATGAAAGCTAACACGGGCTGGAAATGGCCCATGTAAATCATGGGCCGTTAATGGGTATAAAGAAAATTACTGTTCATTATGGGCTAGAGTCACTGTGGGCCTGTAAAGGGCCAAAAGATACGAAGGCCTCATATCGGCCGAAAGACGTCGTGGGCCATACATGGGCGGAAAGTGAAATGGGCTGGTGTTATATTCGACGGCCCACATGACGTTGTTGGGCCGATTTCCTTTAGGGCCTAACGGGCTGTGAGTTAACGGGCCGTAAAATGGGCTATTTGCGAAGAGACCGTTAACAGGCTTTTCATGGGCCAACCCGTTAACTTTTGACCAAGTCAAATGGGCCGGCTTTGTAAGCTAAATGGGCCAGTGGTGGGCCATGGCACGTGTCGACATATCATAGGCGCTTATCTGACCCACTGAAGAACTGACACGTGTTTCCTCCGGCCAATAAGAATTTTACACATGGAAATTTCCCATTGGTCGGGGCTATTAACGGGTTATCAGATCCAAAACCCGACCCGATAGCTTAACGGTGTTCCATTACGGTGGATGCCACATGTCGGTCACCCTTGACGAAAACACTTCTATGACGCGCGATTTATCGTCATAGAAGTGGACACTTCCGTGATGATAATTTCGGTAATGCCATGGAACACTTCTACGACAGCACAGGTATGACTATCTTGATTCTGTCATAAAATCGTCTGTCACACCCCTAGTTCTGGTATGCTCGAGGCTAGCTAGTCATGTGTGCATCATGTTTAAATTTCATTTAAATCTGAAATGAGGATTTGTGAAACCCTCAGAAATTATTTCTGGAAATAACCCAGATAAAAATTGCTCCAAAAGGGTCCAAGAAAATGTTGATGTTTCTCTCTGAAAATATTGGTCAGAGGTAAAATTCTAACAAATATTTTCAGGAGCTCATAAGTATTTATTTTGGGCATTTGGAATCAATGCAGTAATTATTTGCTTTGGATATATAAATGTTATATATATAATATATGTCCAAAAAATTGTGCGAATTGTTGAGGAGCTCTGGAATAATACCATTAGCCCCTACAAAAATTGTCATAATAAAATAAAATGGTTTAGTATTTTTATTAAACCAAACAAATGTCAGAAAAATAGAAAAGTTAAACAAAATGGAAAATGCTTACCTGTGCTCACCTAAGGCCTGGCACTGTGCGGCCCAGCTAGCCGGCCCAGCCGACTGGCCAGTGCCAGTCGTCCTCCACCTCCCGCCAGGAGGCCAGGGGCGTGTGGCCTACGCGTGCGCACCGCCGTGCCGCCACGGCACCTGCCTGCCTGTCCTCCCCCTCGACGCGTGGACGTCCGGAACGTCGCCACGCGCCGCCGCGCACCCCTCCCACTCTCCCCCGGTCCTCTCCTCTCCTCTCCCTCGCTTTCTCTCTCGCGTCCGAACGCGCCCGCCGCCGCCAACGAGCACCACCGCAGCCACCGGCCACCCCTCGCCCTGCCGCTGCGCCCAGGAGCTCCGCCACATCGCCGGCTACCTCTCCGTCAAGTCACGCGCCTCGGGAGGCCCTAGAGAGTCACCATCGCCGCCATCTTCATCTCCGGTCGCCGGAGATCGTCTTCGCCGCCCCGCCGACTCCAGCCCCTCCCCGAGCTCGCCGACCGCCTCGTCCGAACCGCCGTGAGACTCTACGCCGTCCCCCTCTCCCTGTTTCTCCGTTCTCGCACCGTAGCTTCGTTCCCCGCCATGGCCGAAGCTTCTTGCCGCCGTCCTTGTCGCCGTCGTCGCCCTGGTCACCGCAGCCCGCAACAGAGCGTGTCACAGTGCTCCTGGTGCCATGAGGGTGCCGCAGAGCCCCTCGGGTGGCCCCCCCGTGCCCCGCAGCCGCTCCGCTTGAAGCCGTGCTCCGGCCGCCGCCGCGAGCTCTGCTCCGGCGAGCTCCGGCACCCCCACGGTCTCCCGCGTGTCCCATTGGATGCGCTCGAGCCTGGGTTCCTCGCAGATGGTCTCCGCGGCCCTTTGGGTCGCCGGAGATGCAATCCCGAGCCCCTCCGCCACGTTCGGCCTCGCCGGCGGCTAAACGCCGGTGGGGTTTGACCCTTTAACCTCGCCGGCCCGTCAGGTGGGCCCCATGGTCAGGTGATTAGCTTAAGGCTAATCACCATTTAACTAAACCTGACACTGACAGTGGGCCCCAGCGCCACTAACCCTATAATTAGGATAAACTAACCCCCTGCTTAACCTATTACACTGACGTGTGGAGCCCACACGCTAGGTTTGACCCTGGTCAGCGCCGTTGACCTGCTAACGCGGGCATGACGTCATGCTGACACAGTTATCCTTTTTCTAGAATTATTTTAGAACTGGAAATTCCAGAAAATATTCAAAACTTCAAAAATTCATATCAATTCAACCGTGGCTCAGATTGAAATAATTTATATATGAAAAATTATCAGAAAAATGCAATCTATCCATCTGTACCAGTTTCATGCATGAAAAACCAAGTTATACCTGCTGTATAAGTGAAACAATATAATGGCATTTATAAAGGACTTACTTTGGAAATGCATTTGAATCTTTGGTTCAAATGGACTTCAACCAAATGAACTCTAGCTGCATTAGCTCAAACAGCATACATCTTCATGCCATGTTCATGCATCATATTGTTGCATATGCTTGTGTATTGATTGTTGGCACCATTCCTTCTCGATAGGTCCTGCTCCGGAGACCGTTCCAGAGTACTTGTCTGTGAAGCAGTGCCTCCCTTGTTGATCTACCAGGCAAGCAAACCCCCTTGTTCATTCCGATACAATCCCACTCTCTCGCTCCTGCTCTCTTTTATTGCATTAGGACAACAACGATTCAACTGCTACTTTATGCTGCGGTAATTGAACCCATTCCTCTGCATGACCTGTCATTGCCACAGTAAATAGTTGAAACCCACTAGCATGTGTAGGAGTTGATTGAGCCATGTTATGTTCCTACCATTCCATGCCTGCTATTGCTTAGAGTTGTGTCAGGTCTGATTCATTGGGAATGAATTGGAGTGTTACGATATGTTCTGGTGCTGAGAGTGAACGTGTGAACACGTTTTGGTAAAGGTAGCGGTGAGAGGCCATGTAGGAGTACATGGTGGGTTGTCTCACTGGAACCGTCCTTAAGCACTGAGTTCTGTGTATGATGTCCAATGACTAGCTACTACCACACATTGGGCTCCGGGCACTCCAAGCTCCCTCGACTTATTAACCAACTTGATCTTTGTCCAAGAGTTGCAAATAGTTTCTAGTGTTTGTAGGTAGTGTTAGTAGTCTACCAAGTGGCACCCGGCTAGGTGGGCTTGGGACAGACTAGGCACACGTGGCCCAGTGTACCGAGTGGCACCCGGATGGTGGGCTCGAGAACCCTGTACACATCGTTTGGGGCCGTGAGCGAAACCCCGACCGGATCTCCTTGCGGATGGAACATGAATAGGCGATAAACCTGGACTAGAGTCTTGTGTGGTTAGTCAGGTCATGGCCGACTCCCTTGCCAGGCTTCCGCTTGAAGGTTGCCGAGATACATGACGTGTACATGGCGGTAAGTGGCGAGAGCGTGTGTGAAGAAGTACACCCCTGCAGGGTTATCGTGATCTATTCGAATAGTCGTGTCCTCGGTTATGGACTTCTTGGATGCTTACGTGGTACATAGACAACTTAAAGTGGATACTCTAAAATGCTCAAGACAAGTGTGAGTGCTATGGATGGCTTCTCGTAGTGAGACGGGAATGAATCCATAGTAGTGTATTGATGTGGTGACTAGTGGACTCGTGTGCGCTGCTTCACCTCAAATAAGTTTCTCATAGTCGTAGTCCAGGATAGCCACTGAGTCAAAGCTGGCTTGCTGCAACTAAACCCCACATTACCTTTTTGATACAAATGCATGTATGATAGGATTTGATGTAAGTCTTGCTGAGTACCTTTGTACTCACGTTGCTTAATTTATGTTTTTGCAGCGGAGACTTCGGTCTTACTAGTTTACGTGGACTTCGACAAGTAGCTTGTACCTCAGCTACGATCTTGATCGGATATTGTAGATAGTCAGACTCTTCATCCTTTTTTTCATTTGTAGTTGTCTGTACTCAGACATGTAATGCTTCCGCTTGTTGCTTGTATGCTCTGAATGTTGGTCATGTGACCCTTGCTTGTATTTAATGCTATGTGGCTCTTCTGAGCCTTTATCTATATGAGTTTGCGTTATGTTGTGATGCCATGTTGTACATCACATACTTGCATGTTATGCGTACGTGTAACGTGTATTGCTATGTGTGTGATCCGACAATCTAGTTGTTTATCCTTGGCAGCCTATCATATGGGGAAATGTAGTCTAGTGCTTTCTAAGCAATAGTAGTCCGCTACAGCCCGGTTCACCGAAGTCCTGCTAGCCCAGCACTACTGCTCGGAACACTTGACTGGCCGGCATGTGTTTCACTTCGTTCCTATGTCTGTCCCTTCGGGGAAATGTCACGCGGTGACATCCGGAGTCCTGCCTAGCCTGCTACAGCCCGGGTTACCAGAGTCCTGTTAGCCCAGTGCTACAGCCCGGATTCACACGTTGATGACCGACATGCTCGATGTGATTCATGTATGCCTGTCCTCATGGGTTAGTGCCGCTTTGGATTCGCGACTAGCCATGTCGGCCCGGGTTCTTTGTCATATGGATGCTAGCGACACTATCATATACGTGAGCCAAAAGGCGCAAACGGTCCCGGGCCAGGTAAGGTGGCACCCGTGGGAATACCGTGCATGAGGCCGCAAAGTGATATGATGTGTTACATGCTAGATCGGTGTGACTTAGGATCGGGGTCCCGACAGCTTTGGTATCAGAGCCTGAGTGCCTGTAGGATTTCCAAGCCAACCTGGTCGAAGTTGAGTCTAGAAATGCTTTAGTTATGTAAGGGAATTGATTGTGGAAGGGAACGTAATGCTCTTTTTACTCCTTATATCTCATGCCCTTCTGATCTGAGTCATCCTACCTTTCCTACGGGGTTAAGGAACTAGGCTTTCTCTTCTGTCTATCAGGATCATGTGTTACTACTCCGTAGTCTCTTAGGATTGGTTGGTCATATCCCAGTTCGAGTACCTCCCGTGTAGCCTGTTTAGTAATGTCTCAGGACCTTGAGTGATCATGTTGATTATGGTGCTACCCCGTCTTTTATCAGGATGTCTCATTCTGAGCATTATACTGCCCTTATGCTGCCGGAATTGTCCTAGGAGTTCGGGAGATACTAAATTCTTGTGCTACCTTGTGCATCCTATAGTTGGTGCTGAATCCATCCTTGTTTTCCTTGGTTTCGTTCTTCAGGATGTTGCCGGTTAACCGAAGTTCTGTTGCTCGTAGCCGGAACCACGGAGATGGTAGGGATGAGGATCCTCCCGATCAGTCTTCGTTGGCAAAGTTCATGTTAGAGGTTGAGATGAACAAGCGTGAGACCAACCGCTTGTTAGCACGTATCGAGGAGAACACCGCACCTTAGTTCAAAGGGTCTGCAACCATTCATGACTTCATTCGCTTGCACCCACCTACCTTCCATCATTCCATTGAGCCACTCGATGCAGATGACTGGCTTCGTAGTATCACTCACAAGCTGCGTTCCGCGAACGTAGCTGAAGGTGACAAGGTCACCTATGCTGCATATCACCTGGAAGGTCCTGCTAGTCTTTGGTGGCAGAACTATGAGGCTATGCTTCCAACTGGCCAGATACCTACCTGGAAGGATTTCACTGAGGCTTTTCGCGAGCATCACATTCCTCAAGCCCTCATCGATCGCAAGAGAGAAGAGTTCTGTAGTTTCACCCAGGGTAAGATGGCTGTTGATGCTTACAGTAGAGAGTTTGAGAACCTCGCCTGCTATGCTACAGAAGAAGTGTCCACGGACGCCAAGAAGCAGGCTAGGTTCCGGAAGGGTCTCAACCCCAAGTTGCGTCGTGATCTTCACTTGCACCATTGCAATACATTCCAGGCTCTTGTGAACAAGGCCATTAACGCAGAGACAGCTCAGCTCACCTACGAGGAGTCTCGTAAGCACACCCGTGATTTGGGTTCTTCCTCCTGTTCTAGTTCGCAGAAGCGCCGGATTTGGATTCCGAACTCCGCTCTTCCACCCGGTTATACACCGAGGCCTTCTTGTGTGGCACCTCACCCAGTTCAGCAGTATGCTCCACCCAGGCTTATTGGTAGACCGCTTGTCAATGCGGGTCCACGTCCTACTTCAGGGACTTGCTTCACATGCGGAGAGCCAGGACACTATGCACGTGACTGCTCTCAAGCCAGCTATGCTCCACCCCCGCCCGAGAAGTCTGTTGGCTGTGATAAGCCATCACGCAAGATGATCAGTGTCAAGTCAGCTCCCACTGAACGTGGACGTGTGCATCACGTCTCAGCTAAAGACGCTCATGATGATCCGGATGTTGTTCTTGGTACACTCCTTGTCAACTATCATCCAGCTTCGGTTCTGTTCGATACCGGAGCATCTCACTCCTTCATCTCTGAAGGCTATGCTCGTTTGCACGACATGTCATTTTGTGATATGCCAACTCCACTTGAAATCCAAAATCCGGGGTCTAGATGGCAAACTACCAGAGTAAGCCATGGTAATGAAATCCTTGTCGACAGACTCGTATTCCTTGCGTCACTCATAGCCCTCAAGTCTACAGATATTAACATCATCTTGGGTATGGACTGGATGAAAGCTCATTATGCCAAGATTGATTGTTACACTAGGTCTGTTCAGCTTACACACCCCTCTGGCAAGATAGTCACTATCTCCACCAGAATTGCAAAGCGTCAGCTTTATTCTCTTAATGCCAGCCCTCTTCCAGACCTTGAGGATATCCCGGTAGTCCGTGACTTTCTGGATGTCTTTCCAGAAGAACTGCCAGGTATTCCACCTGACAGGGATGTAGAGTTCGTCATAGATCTTATCCCAGGAACCGCCCCAATTTCTAGGAGACCTTACAAGATGGCACCCTTAGAGCTAGCCGAGCTTAAGAAACAACTTGATGAGTCCTTGCAAAAGGGTTTCATCCGTCCTAGTTCTTCTCCCTGGGCTTGCCCCGTCCTCTTCGTCAAGAAGAAGGATGGTACGGACCGGATGGTTGTAGATTATAGTCCCATTAATTTGGTCATGATAAAGAACATGTATCCGCTCCCCAGGATCAACGACCTGTATGATCAGCTCGCTGGATCCTCAGTCTTCTCCAAGATGGATTTGAGGTTAGGCTACCACCAAATCAAGATCAGAAACGGGGACATTCCTAAGACGGCTTTCGTCACTCGTTATGGCCAGTACGAGTACACCGTCATGTCCTTTGGTCTAACCAATGCTCCAGCTACCTTCTCCCGTTTGATGAACTCGATCTTCATGGAGTACTTAGATAAGTTCATCGTGGTTTACCTTGATGACATTCTTATTTACTCGAAGAACGAGGAAGAGCATGCCGAACACCTTAGACTCGTGTTAGAAAAACTCAGAGAGCATCGCCTTTATGCCAAGTTCTCCAAGTGCGAATTTTGGTTGCCAGAAGTGACCTACCTAGGCCACGTGATCTCTGGTAAGGGCATTGTTGTCAATCCCAACAGAGTTCAAGCCGGTCTTGACTGGACTACACCTAAAACCGTTAAGCAAGTTAGAAGTTTCCATGGTCTAGCCAGTTATTGTCGCCGCTTCGTTGAAAACTTCTCCAAAGTGGCCAAACCTCTCACGGAACTTCTCAAGAAAGATAAAAAGTTTGAGTGGTCCCCACAGTGTGAGTATAGTTTTCAGGAACTGAAAAGACGCCTGACTTCTGCTCCCATACTTGTGCCACCGGATTTCACTAAAGACTTTGTTATCTACTGCGACGCCTCACGACAGGGACTAGGTTGCATTCTTATGCAGGATCGTCATGTGATTGCCTATGCATCTCGACAGTTGCATCCACATGAGGAGAATTATCCTACACATGATCTAGAGCTTGCAGCCATAGTCTATGCACTTAAGACATGGCGACATTACCTTCTCGGTAAACATTGCGAGATATACACCGATCACCAGAGTCTCAAGTATATCTTCACCCAACCAGATTTGAACCTTAGGCAAAGACGTTGATTGGAGTTGATCTCAGATTACGACTTAGGGATTGCCTACACCCCGGGCAAGGGAAATGTCATGGCTGATGCGCTAAGTCGTAAGTCCTATTGCAACAATCTTATGTTGCAGCAGGGCCAACCACTTCTCCATGAGGAATTCTGTAAGCTTAATCTTCGCATTGCTCCTCACGGATTCCTCTCTACCTTGGTGGCGAAACCTACTCTTGTGGATCAAATCATCTCTGCTCAGAAGCAGGATACGGGAATTTCCCGGATCAAGAGAAACATTAACAAGGGAATTGGTGGTAGTTTCTCTATAGATGATCGAGGTGTTGTTTTCTTTGAGAATCGCTTGGTGATTCCCAAGAATCAACATCTACGACAACTGATCCTTAAGGAGGCTCATGAATCTCCTCTCACGATTCATCCCGGTAGTACTAAGATGTATCAGGACCTACGCCAAAGGTTCTGGTGGACTAGGATGAAGAGAGAAATCGCTCAGTTCATTGCTAACTGTGATGTTTGTCGTCGCGTTAAGGCAGAGCATCAAAGGCCTGCTGGCACCCTTCAACCTTTAGCTATTCCTGAGTGGAAATGGGATAAAGTTGGTATGGACTTCATCACCGGCTTTCCCAGGACCAAGAAAGGGAATAATGCTTCTTCGTAGTCATTGATCGTCTTTCCAAAGTGGCTCACTTCCTACCTGTTCGAGAGAATATCACCGCTAGTCAGCTCGCTGACTTATATATTTCTCGAATAGTGTCACTTCATGGTGTTTCACTAGAGATCAATTCAGACCGTGGTAGTCTTTTCACTTCTCATTTCTGGGAGAGTTTCCAAACTGCCATGGGCACCCATCTTTCTTTCAGTACCACTTTCCACCCTCAGTCGAGTGGTCAGGTGGAAAGGGTCAACCAAATTCTCGAAGACATGCTCAGAGCTTGCGTTATCTCATTCGGTATGGATTGGGAGAAGTGTCTTCCTTACGCCAAGTTTGCTTATAACAATAGCTACCAATCCAGTCTAAAGAAAGCTCCCTTCGAGATTCTCTATGGACGAAGATGTCGAACACCTTTGAACTGGTCAGAAACCGGGGAAAGACAATTCTTTGGACCGGATATGATTCAGGAAGCAGAAGAGCAAGTTTGCATCATTCGTGAGAATTTGAAAACAGCCCAATCTCGTCAAAAGAGCTAGTATGACCGTCGTCATAAGGAAGTGGCTTATGAAGTTGGCGATAAGGCTTACCTTCGGGTTACTCCCTTGAAGGGTACCCATCGTTTTGGTATCAAGGGCAAGTTGGCTCCTCGTTACATTGGTCCCTTTCGCATTCTCGCTAAACGAGGAGAGGTTGCCTACCAGTTGGAACTACCACCACACCTTTCTCGAGTTCATGATGTCTTCCACGTCTCTCAACTCAGTCGGGCTTCTCGGATCCCATCCACGGAGTGGACCACGAAACGCTTGATCTCCAAGATAACCTCACTTATCGAGAGTACCCCGTCCGCATTCTGGATCAAGCAGAGCGTGTCACTCGACGCCAGAACATCAAGTTTCTCAAAGTTCAGTGGTCTCATCATTCCGAGAAAGAAGCTACCTGGGAGCGAGAAGATCGTCTTCGACTGGAGTACCCCACTTTCTTTCCATCGACCCCTGAATCTCAGGACGAGATTTTTTCGAGTGGGGGCGAGTTGTCACACCCCTAGTTCTGGTATGCTCGAGGCTAGCTAGTCATGTGTGCATCATGTTTAAATTTCATTTAAATCCGAAATGAGGATTTGTGAAACCCTCAGAAATTATTTCTGGAAATAACCCAGATAAAATTGCTCCAAAAGGGTCCAAGAAAATGTTCATGTTGCTCTCTGAAAATATTGGTCAGAGGTAAAGTTCTAAAAAATATTTTCAGGAGCTCATAAGTATTTATTTTGGGCATTTGGAATCAATACAGTAATTATTTGCTTTGGATATATAAATGTTATATATATATATATATATATATATATATATATATATATATATATATTATATGTCCAAAAAATTGTGCCAATTGTTGAGGAGCTCTGGAATAATACCATTAGCCCCTACAAAAATTGTCATAATAAAATAAAACGGTTTAGTATTTTTATTAAACCAAACAAATGTCAGAAAAATAGAAAAGTTAAACAAAATGGAAAATGCTTACCTGTGCTCACCTAAAGCCTGGCACTGTGCGGACCAGCTGGCCGGCCCAGCCGACTGGCCAGTGCCAGTCGTCCTCCACCTCCCGCCAGGAGGCCAGGGGCGTGTGGCAGACGTGTGCGCACTGCCGTGCCGCCACGGCACCTACCTGCCTGTCCCCCCTCGACGCCTGGACGTCCGAAACGTCGCCACACGCCGCCGCGCACCCCTCCCACTCTCCCCCGGTCCTCTCCTCTCCTCTCCCTCGCTTTCTCTCTCGCGTCCGAACGCGCCCGCCGCCGCCGACGAGCACCACCGCAGCCACCGGCCACTCCTCGCCCTGCCGCTGCGCCCAGGAGCTCCGCCACATCGCCGGCTACCTCTCCGTCAAGTCACGCACCTCGGGAGGCCCTGGAGAGTCGCCATCGCCGCCGTCTTCATCTCCGGTCGCCGGAGATCGTCTTCACCGCCCCGCCGACTCCAGCCCCTCCCCGAGCTCGCCGACCGCCTCGTCCGAACTGCCGTGAGCCTCTACGCCGTCCCCCTCTCCCCGTTTCTCCATTCTCGCACCGTAGCTTCGTCCCCCGCCATGGCCGAAGCTTCTTGCCGCCGTCCTTGTCGCTGTCGTCGCCCTGGTCACCGCAGCCCGCAACCGAGCGTGTCACAGTGCTCCTGGTGCCACGAGGGTGCCGTAGAGCCCCTCGGGTTGCCCCCCGTGCCCCACAGTCGCTCCACTCGAAGCCGTGCTCTGGCCGCCGCCGCAAGCTCTGCTCCGGCGAGCTCCGGCACCCCCACGGTCTCCCGCGTGTCCCATTGGATGCGCTCGAGCCTGGGCTCCTCGCAGATGGTCTCCGCGGCCCTTTGGGTCGCCGGAGACGCAATCCCAAGCCCCTCTGCCGCGTTCGGCCTCACCGGCGGCTAAATGCCGGTGGGATTTGACCCTTTGACCTCGCCGGCCCGTCAGGTGGGCCCCATGGTCATGTGATTAGCTTAAGGCTAATCACCATTTAACTAAACCTGACACTGACAGTGGGCCCCAGCGCCACTAACCCTATAATTAGGATAAACTAACCCCCTGCTTAACCTGTTACGCTGACGTCTGGAGCCCACACGCCAGGTTTGACCCTGGTCAGCGCCGTTGACCTGCTGACGCCGGCATGACGTCATGCTTATGCAGTTATCCTTTTTCTAGAATTATTTTAGAACTGGAAATTCCAAAAAATATTCAAAACTTCAAAAATTCATATCAATTCGACCGTGGCTCGGATTGAAATAATTTATATATGAAAAATTATCATAAAATGCAATCTATCCATCTGAACCAGTTTCATGCATGAAAAACCAAGTTATACCTGCTGTATAAGTGAAACAATATAATGGCATTTATAAAGGACTTACTTTGGAAATGCATTTGAATCTTTGGTTCAAATGGACTTCAACCAAATGAACTCTAGCTGCATTAGCTCAAACAGCATCACATCTTCATGCCATGTTCATGCATCATATTGTTGCATATGCTTGTGTATTGATTGTTGGCACCATTCCTTCTCGATAGGTCCTGCTCCGGAGACCGTTCCAGAGTACTTGTCTGTGAAGCAGTGCCTCCCTTGTTGATCTACCAGGCAAGCAAACCCCCTTGTTCATTCCGATACAATCCCACTCTCTCGCTCCTACTCTCTTTTATTGCATTAGGACAACAACGATTCAACTACTACTTTATGCTGCGGTAATTGAACCCATTCCTCTGCATGACCTGTCATTGCCACAATAAATAGTTGAAACCCACTAGCATGTGTAGGAGTTGATTGAGCCATGTTGTGTTCCTACCATGCCATGCATGCTATTGCTTAGAGTTGTGTCAGGTCTGATTCATTGGGAATGAATTGGAGTGTTACGATATGTTCTGGTGCTGAGAGTGAACGTGTGAACACGTTTTGGTAAAGGTAGCGGTGAGAGGCCATGTAGGAGTACATGGTGGGTTGTCTCACTGGAACCGTCCTTAAGCACTAAGTTCTGTGTATGTTGTCCAATGACTAGCTACTACCACACATTGGGCTCCGGGCACTCCAAGCTCCCTCGACTTATTAACCAACTTGATCTCTGTCCAAGAGTTGCAAATAGTTTCTGGTGTTTGTAGGTAGTGTTAGTAGTCTACCAAGTGGCACCCGACCAGGTGGGCTTGGGACAGACTAGGCACACGTGGCCCGGCGTACCGAGTGGCACCCGGATGGTGGGCTCGGGAACCCTGTACACATCGTTTGGAGCCGTGAGCGAAACTCCGGCCGGATCTCCTTGCGGATGGAACCTGAATAGGCGATAAACCTGGACTAGAGTCTTGTGTGGTTAGTCAGGTCATGGCCGACTCCCTCGCCAGGCTTTCGCTTGAAGGTTGCCGAGATACATGACGTGTACATGGCGGTAATTGACGATAGCGTGTGTGAAGAAGTACACCCCTGTAGGGTTATCATGATCTATTCGAATAGCCGTGTCCTCGGTTATGGACTTCTTGGATGCTTACGTGGTACATAGACAACTTAAAGTGGATACTCTAAAATGCTCAAGACAAGTGTAAGTGCTATGGATGGCTTCTCGTAGTGAGACGGGAATGAATCCATAGTAGTGTATTGATGTGGTGACTAGTGGACTCGTGTGCGCTGCTTCACCTCAAATAAGTTTCTCGTAGTCGTAGTACAGGATAGCCACTAAGTCAAAGCTGGCTTGCTGCAACTAAACCCCACATTACCTTTTTGATACAAATGCATGTATGATAGGATTTGATGTAAGTCTTGCTGAGTACCTTTGTACTCACGTTGCTTAATTTATGTTTTTGCAGCGGAGACTTCGGTCTTACTAGTTTACGTGGACTTCGACAAGTAGCTTGTACCTCAGCTACGATCTTGATCGGATGTTGTAGATAGTCAGACTCTTCAGCTTTTTTTTCATTTGTAGTTGTCTGTACTCAGACATGTAATGCTTCCGCTTGTTGCTTGTATGCTCGGAATGTTGGTCATGTGACCCTTGCTTGTATTTAATGCTATGTGGCTCTTCTGAGCCTTTATCTATATGAGTTTGCGCTATGTTGTGATGCCATGTTGTACATCACATACTTGCATGTTATGCGTACGTGTAACGTGTATTGCTATGTGTGGGATCCGACAATCTAGTTGTTTATCCTTGGCAGCCTATCATATGGGGAAATGTAGTCTAGTGCTTTCTGAGCGATAGTAGTCCGCTACAGCCCGGTTCACTGGAGTCCTGCTAGCCTAGCACTACTGCTCGGAACACTTGACTGGCCGGCATGTGTTTCACTTCGTTCCTATGTCTGTCCCTTCGGGGAAATGTCACGCGGTGACATCCGGAGTCCTGCCTAGCCTGCTACAGCCCGGGTTACCGGAGTCCTGTTAGCCCAGTGCTACAGCCCGGATTCACACGTTGATGACCGACATGCTCGATGTGATTCATGTATGCCTGTCCTCATGGGTTAGTGCCGCTTTGGATTCGCGACTAGCCATGTCGGCCCGGGTTCTTTGTCATATGGATGCTAGCGACACTATCATATACGTGAGCCAAAAGGCGCAAACGGTCCCGGGCCAGGTGAGGTGGCACCCGTGGGAATACCGTGCGTGAGGCCGCAAAGTGATATGATGTGTTACATGCTAGATCGGTGTGACTTAGGATCGGGGTCCCGACATCGTCATGGATGTACATGCATGACAAAAAACGCGACCTACTGTGACAAACACTTATCATCACGGAAGTGTTTTTTTGTAGTGATGCGTGTCGGCGTTCTGGGAACAAGGATCCCCAGACTTGCCTGCCTGCGGCCTGCGGCGTGGCTCAAAAGGGGGACCCAGCATGGCCCATCTTTGTCAACACGAGACCCAAGACCCTCGCGAGGGGCCAGGCCTCGCGGGGCGGACGACACGGCGCTTCCTCAGGCACGGCCTCGTCAGGCTGGCTCACGAGGAGGCGGAGAGATCAAGGCGGGGTACCTCGCGAGGTGCCCATGACGCAAGCCATGACGACCGAGGATGCCAGGCGGGTGCCAGCCCGCGCAGTGTCCCCCTTTCCTCTTTGGTGCAATGGGGGCAAGCGCAGGCGAGAGGATCAAGCAAAGGCATCCATTTCGGTGCAACGAGACCAAGACCAGTCCAACAATGGGAAGGAGGTCATCGTGGAGCCCAGAACAGCGTCACCACTGGGCCTTTGGCAGGCGAGGACCAACTTTAGTCAGGATAAGTGTACGGGATGTTCCCCTTCGAATTGGCCAATTGTTGGCGCCCTTCCCGCTCAATATTTGGGAAGAGGCCTAGGGCCTTTGCCTATAAATAGGACTAGCCACACCCAGGGTAGGGAGGAGATCGAGAAGTGGGTACCTAGAACCTGAGCAAGGAGAGGGCAAGTGAGAGAGAGAGAGAGAGTAGGGCGGCTGAACTCCTCCTAGCAGTTCATCCCCCTAGCCAAGAACAGACCCTCGCGAGGCTGTTCTCCCTAGTATTGTTCATCATCATTAGCCCAAGAGGCAATCCACCCACCACAAACTAGAGTAGGGTATTACACCACAATGGTGGCCCGAACTAGTATAAACCCTGTGTCTCTTGTGTTGTTCTTCCAGTAGTTAGATCTTTGCGGGACGGAGAGGTAGAGGGCATAATCTCCGCGCGCACCCCAGAGTTCGAACCTTAAGGGTCTGCCGGAACCCGAAATCCGACATTTGGCGCGCCAGGTAGGGGTGCGCCAGAATTTGTCTTCCACCGCTCCGCTCTCCTCCGACCGTCGCGTCCATGTCTGACGCTCGTCGGGCCCGTGCCGAGCGTCGGGCCGCCATCGCTTCCCGCATCGCCCAGACTGATCCCGTCGGTGGGCGTCCTCGTCGTTCCCTATCGCCCGCCGTCAACGCCGCCACCGGCCCAGCGGGGAACGAGCAGCGAGCGCCATCCCAGCATCTGCCTGTGCGACAAGGTGACCGCACTGCTGCATCAACACCTCCGGTCGTCGCGGCCCTCCTGGGAGGCTCGCCGGCGCCACCCACAAGTCGCCACGTCAAGCCGTTTGTCCGCCGGGTCAGCACCATTTCCGCACAGCAGGGGGCTCCCTCGGACCATGTGGCGCGCGAGGTCGGTCTGACCTTCAGCTCGGAGGACCACCCCGCCAACTTGGCCGGTTCGGGCACGCTCCCCATGTTGTGCACCCCCACCATCTGCAAGGTGGCCGTCACCAGAACCCTCGTCGACGGCGGCGCGGGCCTCAGTGTGCTTTCGGTTGAGACCTTCAATCTCCTCTGCATACCCCTGGAGCGGCTGCAACCCAGTCGGTCTTTCTTGGGCGTTGGGGGCGGGTCATCTAGCTCCTTGGGACAGATCCGGCTCCCAGTAACCTTCGGCACCTACGACAACTTCCGCACGGAGATGGTCGACTTCGACATCGCCCCCATTGGCCTTCCTTACAACGCCATCCTCGGTTACCCAGCGCTGGCCCAGTTCATAGCTGCCACGCACCAGGCGTATGACCTCATGAAGATGCTCGGGAGCAGCGGTGTCCTCACCGTGCACGGGGACACCGGGGATGCCTTGCGGGTACTCATGCTCGCCTTCAAGACAGCGGCATCGGCACAGCCCGCCGACGCAGGGACCCCCGAGCTCAAGGGGGCTGCGCCGGCCAGGAAGAAGCAGTTGTTCACCCAGGACAAGGCAGAAACCAAGCAGATACCTGTCGACGAGGACAGGTCCTCAGGTGCCACTTTCACCATAGGCGCCAACCTCGAGCCTGAGCAAGAGGAGGCCCTGATCAGGTTCCTGCGCGCAAATAAGAAAGTATTATCTCGGGAGCCTGATCAGTTGGCAGGGATAACCCGGAGCGTCATCGAGCATCACCTCCATGTGTGCCCAAACGTGCGCCCCGTGAAGCAGAAAGCCAGGCGGCAGTCCGCAGAGAAGCAGGCCTTCATCATCCAAGAAACCCGCAAGTTAGAGGCCGCTGGGGTCATTCGCGATGTCCGATACCCAGATTGGTTGGCCAACCCTGTCGTTGTGCCAAAGAAGGGGGGAAAGGAACGCATGTGTGTCGACTTCACCAAACTCAACAAGGCATGCCCGCAAGATCCGTTCCCGCTCCCCCGCATCGACCAGATCGTCGATTCCACCGCGGAGTGCGACCTGCTCTGCTTCCTGGAAGCCTTCTCTGGGTATCACCAGATCAAGATGGCGGTAGAAGATGTCGAGAAGACCGCCTTCTTAACCCCATGAGGGGTGTACTGCTATACATGCATGCCATTTGGGCTGCGTAACGCGGGGGCGACCTTTCAGCAGATGATGCACATCACCTTGGGCCCGCAGCTCAGGAAGAATGTCGAAGCTTACGTTGACGACATTGTGGTGAAATCTCGGGAGGCCAAGACCCTGATACAAGACCTGGAGGAGACCTTTGCGAGCCTCAACGCAGTGAACCTACGGCTCAACCTAGAGAAGTGTGTGTTCGGGGTCCCCTCAGGCAAGCTCTTGGGCTTTCTTGTGTCCCATCGAGGCATGAGGCTAACCCGGAGAAGTTCAAGGCGGTCGAGGACATGAGCCCGCCGAAAACCCTCAGAGAAATGCAGAAGCTCACCGGACGCGTGACCGCGCTAGGGAGCTTCATCTCCAAACTGGGGGAGCGAGCACTGCCTTCTTCCAGCTAATGAAGAAGAAGGGGCCCTGCCGGAGAAGGAGGAAGAAGCGGAGCGTGTGGCGCGGCAAGCTACGGCATACTACATCAGGGATGGAGAGCTCTACCGGAAGCGGGCGAACGACGTATCCATGCTCTGCATTTCCAGGGAGCAAGGAAAGGAACTGCTGGAGGACATACACGGCGGGGACTGTGGGCATCACTCGTCATCACGGACCCTCGTTGGCAAGGCATTCCGAAGTGGGTTCTATTGGCCCACCGCACTCAACGACGCTGTCGAACTGGTGAAGGCTTGTGAAGCCTCCCAATTTCACGCCAAGAAGATCCATCAGCCGGCGGGAGGCTTGCAGACTATACCCCTTTCGTGGCCATTCGCAGTCTGGGGGCTGGACATTCTGGGCCCGTTCCCTCGGGCCCCAGGGTTCTACCGATACCTCTACGTCGCCATTGACAAATTCACCAAGTGGGCAGAAGTGGAGGCTGTCCGCACCATCCCCGCGGGTTCCGAGGTCAAGTTCATCAGGGGCATCGTGAGCCGGTTCGGGGTGCCGAACCGCATCATCACAGACAACGGTTCGCAGTTCACCAGTAACCTCTTCAAAACATATTGTGCTAACCTTGGAACGCAGATATGCTATGCTTCGGTGGCGCACCCGCGAAGCAACGGCCAGGCCGAACGATCCAACGCGGAGGTCCTGAGGGGCCTCAAGACCAGGACATTCAAGAAGAAGCTGGAGGCCTGCGGCAGAGGTTGGTACGACGAGCTCCAGTCCGCATTGTGGTCCATCCGCACAACCGCGACCAAGCCGGCTGGTGAGACCCCGTTCTTCCTCGTCTACGGAGCCGAAGCAGTCCTCCCTCACGAGGTCGGACATCGCTCCGCGCGGGTCCTGGTGGTCGATGAAGCACAGCAGGACGCCATGCGGGGGATGGGCCTCGTGCTGGGGGAGGAATGCCGCCGAGAAGCCGCGTTGCAAGCGGCGAGGTACCAACAGGCGCTACGACGATATCACTGCCGCAACATCCGCCCCAGGACTCTTGAGGTAGGAGACCTCGTGCTCAGGCGGGTCCTCTCCAGTGAGGGGCTGCACAAGCTCTCTCCCATGTGGGAGGGCCCGTTCAAGGTTGTTCATGTTTCCAGGCCAAGCTCCGTGCGCTTGGAGACTCAAAAGGGGGAGCTGATCCAGAACGCAGGGAACATCCAGCACCTCCGGAGGTTCTACCCCTAAAAGGCCCAGAGCCTGTGAAGAAGGCGAACACCTGTGAAGACCATCCCTTTTTGGAGAAGGCCTAGAGCCTGTGAAGAAGGCGAACGCCTGTGAAGACCATCCCTTTTTGGAAAAGGCCCAGAGCCTATGAAGAAGGCGAACACCTGTGAAGACCATCCCTTTTTGAAAAAGGCCCAGAGCCTGTGAAGAAGGCGAGCGCCTGTGAAGCTGCCGCGTTTCGGAAAAGGCCCGGAGCCTGTGAAGAGGGCAAGCGCATGTGAAGCACATTTCTCCTAAGAAGAAAGGCCCGGAGCCTGTGAAGAAGGCCAACGCCTGTGAAGCTCGCCGCCCGTGACACTCTCACGTAATAATGAGTGGGGCTGTACACGCCCCGGAGTCTCAGGAGCGCCGGCCTCAGGCGCTGGGGCTCCCTCCCACGCCCAGTGGCAGCACTTAGCTCCGCGCTGGTGAGAAGACGTCGAAGACAAGATTAGGTGCCGGACGCGGCTTTTTCATTTGCTTTCCGCAGTTGGCTCGCTTTGTTTGTAGTCTAAGTCTTATTGAAATTATTGCCGTCGTTGGTTTATATTTCGCCGATTTTCACTCCCCCGTTTTGATTCCTCTTGCAAAAGGCCTCGCGAGGGAGGGCAGCCAAACGCCCTCGCGAGGGTTCCTATTCTAATCGTTCTAAGGTTTCACGACCAGGGTCCATTGCGGGAGCACCCCTCCAGTCCGTGCCCCTCGGGCACTTCAACACACACAGGGACTGGGTCGGTCGCCCCCCACGGCTGGGGCCGGGAACTATTTACGTGCAGACACACAGCTGAAAAGCGCGAAAGCTAAATCAAGGTAATTGTTTTTTTTTAAATATTTTTTTTGAATATAAATCAAGGTAATTGTTAACAGCAGTAACCCCCAACACGCCCCCGCGGGGCTCCATGCAGTTGTTCTCTTTTACGCAGGAAACAAAAGGAAAAAAGAAAGGACAAGCCCGGCGCGGCTCGCCTCGCTCCGGCCGGCAGAGGCGACTCAGGACGCCTCCGGGGCTTAGGCAGACTCCCTCTCGCGCTTCACCGGGGCGCGGCGACGGGCGGACGAGTCACCGCCTCCTAGGCAAGCTCGACGACGTGGGGGCTGACCGCGGCCACCACTGGAGGAGTCGCCTGAAGAAGAGTTAGTGAAGCTTGGGGAGCCTCGGGCACCGCCATCCACGCGGGCGCTGTCTCCTCCATCGTCGTCGGGGCGGGGCCCCCGGCTGCGGTCGTCGTCCTCGGGGCAGCACCTCGCGCGGCGACCATCTTCCCCAAACACCCTCACATAGAGGGTGGCATCGCCGTCAAACCTGAAGTGCAGGGTGCAGCTATGCTCCAAGCCGCGAGCACGGGCGAACGCCTGCCAACCACGAGTCAAGGCCAAGCTCCCGGTGGCGGAGACCTCCAGCGCAGCCCACGAGGCCCGGCTGCAGCAGCCGTCCGCCTGAAGCCAGAGGCCACCCGGGGCACCAGCAAGGAGCTCACCAAGGAGGAAGCGAGGGAGACAGAGCCGAGCGCTAGCCGGCTCCGCCGCCCAAACGACGAACTCCGGCAGCACCTGCACAGCGCGAAAGCGCGGCCTAGGGGAGCGCGCAACCCAGGCGCATCCCCCGGCCACAGCGGCTCGCCCACCACCACGCTGGGGGCCGTCTCCATGACCACTGAACGTTGCCGGGGCGGCCATGGGATGCTTCCTAGGGCGCCCTCGACCGAGCTTGGGCGTAGGAGAGGCAGGCTCAACCTGGTGGGCCTTCCCCTTTTCCGCAGCTGAGAGCCGCCTCGATGGAGCCATGGAGGAGAAGGAGAAAGCAAGGAGAGATGGACTGGAAGGGCACGCGCGGTGCCGTACTTATAGCCGGCGGAGGCCAACCGTCGACCTCCACGATCCCAGGTAATCATGACACGATCTGCATGCAGGGACTTGTCCAATCCGCGCGGTCACCGAGGCGTCGTGGGGAAATGGAGACGCCCACGTCCAATCAACCGCCATGCGGCGCCCAAGGCCGCAGGCTGTTAGGGCCCGCGGCGCTTCACCCTTGCCCTTTCGCCTCTCAGCACGGCCAAGTCCATGCGCGCCTTCGGCCCGGGGGCTACTGTCGGCGTTCTGGGAACGGGGGTCCCCAGACTTGCCTGCCTGCGGCCTGCGGCGTGGCTCAAAAGGGGGACCCAGCACGGCCCATCTTTGTCAACACGAGACCGAAGACCCTCGCAAGGGGCCAGGCCTCGCGGGGCGGACGACACGGCGCTTCCTCAGGCACGGCCTCGTCAGGCTGGCTCACGTGGAGGCGGAGAGATCAAGGTGGGGTACCTCGCGAGGTGCCCATGACGCAAGCCATGACGACTGAGGATGCCAGGCGGTTGCCAGCCCGCGCAGTGTCTCCCTTTCCTCTTTGGTGCAAAGGGGGCAAGCACAGGCGAGAGGATCAAGCAAAGGCATCCATTTCGGTGCAACGAGACCAAGACCAGTCCAAAGTGGGAAGGAGGTCATCGTGGAGCCCAGAATGGCGTCACCACTGGGCCTTTGGCAGGCGAGGACCAACTTTGTCAGGATAAGTATACTGGATGTTCCCCTTCGAATTGGCCAATTGTTGGCGCCCTTCCGGCTCAATATTTGGGAAGAGGCCCAGGGCCTTTGCCTATCAATAGGACTAGCCACCCCCAGGGTCGGGAGGAGATCGAGAAGTGGGTACCTAGAACCTGAGCAAGCAGAGGGCAAGTGAGAGAGAGAGAGAGAAGGGCGACTGAACTCCTCCTAGCAGTTCATCCCCCTAGCCAAGAACAGACCCTCGCGAGGCTGTTCTCCCTGGTATTGTCCATCATCATCAGCCCAAGAGGCAATCCACCCACCACAAACTAGAGTAGGGTATTACACCACAATGGTGGCCCGAACTAGTATAAACCCTTTGTCTCTTGTGTTGGTCTTCCAGTAGTTAGATCTTTGCGGGACGGAGAGGTAGAGGGCATAATCTCCGTGCGCACCCCAGAGTTCGAACCTTAAGGGTCTGCCGGAACCCAAAATCCGACAATGCGGTCCGATGAATGTTGAGGCTCGCGGCCGATATCGTTATTTTCTGAACTTCACAAATGATTTGAGTAGATATGGGTATATCTACTTAATGAAACATAAGTTTTAAACATTTGAAAAGTTCAAAGAATTTCAGAGTGAAGTGGAAAATCATCATAACAAGAAAATGAAGTTTCTACGGTCTGGTTGCGGAGGCGAATATTTGAGTTATGAGATTGGCCTTCATTTTAAACAATGTGGAATAGTTTCACAACTCACGCCACCTGGAACACCACAGCGTAATGGTGTGTCCGAACGTCGTAACCATACTTTATTAGATATGGTGCGATCTATGATGTCTCTTACCGATTTACCACTATTGTTTTGGGGTTATGCATTAGAGACAGGTGCATTCACGTTAAATAGGGCACCGTCTAAATCCATTGAGATGACACCGTATGAACTATGGTTTAGCAAGAAACCTAAGCTGTTGTTTCTTAAAGCTTGGGGTTGCGACACTTATGTCAGAGGGCTTCAACCTGGTAAGCTCGAACCCAAATCAGAGAAGTGCATCTTCATAGGATACCCTAAGGAAACAATTGGGTACACCTTCTACCACAGATCCAAAGGCAATATCTTTGTTTTCAAGAATGGAACCTTTCTAGAGAAGGAGTTTCTCTCGAAAGAAGTGAGTGGGAGGAAAGTAGAACTTGATGAGGTAATTGTACCTTCTCTCAATTAGTAAAGTAGCACATCAAACAAATCCGTTCCCCTGATGCCTACACAAACTAGAGAGGAAGTTAATGATGATGATCATGAAACTTCAGATCAAGTTACTACTAGACCTCGTAGGTCAAACAAATCATGTTCCGCAGCAAAGTGGTACGGTAAACCTGTTCCGGAAGTCATGTTACTAGACCATGACGATGTTACAAACTATGAAGAAGCTATGATGAGCCCAGATTCCGATAAATGGCTTGAGGCCATGAAATCTGAGATATGATCCATATATAAGAACAAAGTGTGGACTTTGGTGGACTTGCCCGATGATCAGCAAGCCATTGAGAATAAATGGTCTTCAAGAGGAAGACGGACGCTGATGGTAGTGTTACTATCTACAAAGCATGAATTGTCGCAAAAGGTTTTTGACAAGTTTAAGGTGTTGACTACGATGAGATTTTCTCACTCATATCAATGCTTAAGTCTATCTGAATCATGTTATCAATTGCCACATTTTATGAAATCTGGCAAATGGATATCAAAACTACATTCCTTAATGGATTTATTAAGGAAGAACTGTATATGATGCAACCAGAAGGTTTTGTCAATCCTAAAGATGCAAACAAAAATGTGCAAGCTCCAGTGATCCATCTATAGACTGGTGCAAGCATCTCGGAGTTGGAATATATGCTTTGATGAGTTGATCAAAGCATATAGTTTTATACAGACTTCCGGTGAAGCCTGTATTTACAAGAAAGTGAGTGGGAGCACTACAGCCTTTCTGATAAGTATATGTAAATGACATATTGTTGATCGAAAATGATGTAGAATTTTCTGGAAATCATAAAAGAGTGTTTGAAAGGAGTTTTTCAAAGAAAGACCTCGGTAAAGCGGCTTACATATTGGGCATCAAGATCTATTGAGATAGATCAAGACGCCTAATAAGATTTTTCAATGAGTACATACCTTCACAAGGTTTTTGAAGGAGTTCAAAATGGATCAGTCAAAGAAAGAGTTCTAGCATGTATTGTAAGGTGTGAAGTTGAGTAAGACTCAAAGCCCGACCATAGGAGAAGATAGAGAGAGAATGAAAGTCATTCCCTAAACCTCAGCCATAGGTTCTATAAAGTATGCCATGTTGTGTAACAAACCTGTTGTGTACCTTGCTGCCGGGGGTGTCGTGCGACATATGCCAAAGGATGGCTTATCATGAAGGGATCTAATAATACGTCGGCGGCGCCTGGAAACAGGATAAGGCGCAAACATGCCCGCCGACGAATCTTACCCAGGTTTGGGGCTCTCCTTGGAGATAACACCCCTACTCCTGCTCTGCGGGGTCTCCGCATGATCACTCAAGCAACAATGGTGGCTACAAGCTTGTTCCTTGAGCTGTTTCTCTAGAGGGGGAACAAGAGAAAGGCTAGCCCTAGCTTCCTCTCTCTATGTGTGTGTGGGCGAACTAAGGTCTGAACCCTTTGCATGGGTGCCCTGTGCGGCTTATATAGGCCTACCCCCAGGGGTACAAAGGTAATCTGGCCGGGTGTAGGACCCGACTGTCAGTGTCTGTGGTCGCTGGCTTCTCTGCCGGCCGCTGGGGCCCGCCACCTGGTGGGTCCCGCCGGCTGTCTCGTACTTGGCCGACAGGCCGCGCCGGCCGCTGGCGGGTCCTACCGGCTGCTTTGTACTGTGGCAATGCCACTGATGATGTGTGCTTGTCGGGGGAGGCATGGCTACGGTACCGCCACCTGGCGAGCATTCACTGTAGCCACTCCCCGTCTCTTTTGTTTAATGGCGCACAAACTTTGAGGGAGGGGAGAGTCGCTTGCTAGGAATCAGCCTCCCCCACACCGACCGGTCGGGGCTCGCCGCCTTCTGGCTTCTCACAGACAGATAGGGCCCACCGCCTGCAAGCCATACTGACAGTCCGTAGTGGGGGCATGGCCTCCCCCGTTATGGGTGATGTCATGGGCAGCGTGGCAACAGTGACGCGTCGGGCAGGGGATGTACCCCCAGTACGCCGCACTATGGCCACGCTCTGCCCTGGATTCAGGGGTGGCAGACTGCACTGTAGACACGCCCCATCTCGTCATCATAATGTGGTGCAAACTTCAAGGGGCGGAGGGGGGCCGCCTCTTGGGGCCGGCCTCTCTGGAGGCCACCTGGTAGGAGTCGGCCCACCTCAAGGCGGTCTTCTGGGAACTACCGCCCTCGAGCGGCCGGCTGGCCGCTTGGACCAGCCGGCCCTGAGAAGGCGGCTCTTCGTCTTCGAGGCTTGAGGGGAGCAGCCAGTCCTGATGTCTTGAATCGTCATGGGGAGCGGACGAGGCTACCCGTGGTCATTTACTCCGATAGTAGTCCCCTAAGCTGGTGGGGCGCCGCGGCTGAAGAGGCAAGGAGCCTCAGCAGTTTCCTACTTCGAGTGGTTTGATTGATCTTGCTTCACCCGTCTTCTGGAGCACCGACTGCTAGGAGCCGGCCATGGCGACGCAGGCCGTGTGATGATTTCAAAACGTCGCGGCGGGAGCCCGATGACGTGCCAGCTAAGCGCCAAGCTTGCCGCCCGCTGCCTACGTGCCATGCGGCGCTAGCCAGCCGGGTCAGCCTGCCAGCCCACGCGTGCCACGGGACGTTGCCACAGGCTGGGGCCTGCCACTATCAGGCCTCGACGCGCGTGCAGATCCGGTGCGGCCGATGCGCAGGGTTAAGATTCCATGGCGCAAGTACTTCGTGTCGTTACCGCACGGTAAAAGTGGGTCATGGGGTCGCGAGCACAGTTAATCCCACGATCCCCACGCCCCGTCCCCTCGGCTTCGCAGCCAGGGGCTATAAGTAGGGGGAGGAGGGGAGCGGCGCTAGCACACAGGCCCTCCTCTCCTTTTTGCCATTTTCTTCCTCCTCTTCTCCTTCGCTGCCACCACACTCCCGCATCGTGCAAAAGTGCTACCACAGCTCGTCGTCACCGAGCCCATCCTCTCCGTCGCGCCGTTGCTTCGCCGCAGGGTTGCACACTCGTCGCGACGCCACGCCTCCGTTGAACTCGGGCTCTCATGGCGTGCGAGGGTGCCGGTGACTGGGACGGCTCGAACGTCCTCGAAGACCACATCACTTTCCTCCGCAACACGTGGCGGCTGCCCAGCGAGGGCTACTTTCGGGCACGCATTCCGCCCGCGAAGGAGATTCCGCCGGCGCGGAGGATGGCAACCGGGTCATCTTTCGATCGCAATTCCTTCGCGGCATCGGCTTGCCGGCGAGCGGCTTTCTCCGTTCCTTTCTTCAATTCTACGGACTCCAACCGCACCACCTCACACTAAACACGATGGTGCTACTGTTGGCCTTCGTCATGCTCTATGAAGGTTACCTCAGCGTTCTCCCCACTCTCGAGCTCCGGGGGGAATTCTTCTACACCAAGCTCGGCACCGCTGCCAAGAGCGAGGCAGCTCAGTGTGGAGCCTTCATCGCGGTGCGGTGCCCGGGTGCTGGGAATTTCTTCCTGGCCGTCAGCTTAACGCAGTCGGTCAAGCTGTGGCAAAAATCATACTTCTACGTCAAGAACGTCAACCCGGCGATCGACTTCGTCAACCTGCCGGCTTATGAAACCGGCCCGCCGGCTAAGCCCCGCACCAACTGGACCTTCAAGCCGAAAACGTTGTCGGCCGTCTCCGCTGCCAATATAGCACGGCTCAGGGTGATGATGGAGTCGGAGGGCCTCAAAGCCTCGGACTTGCTGACCGCCTTTGTGGAGCACCGGGTTCTCCCTCGTCAAGGCCGGCCTCATCTAATCAGCCGGATGAGCGGAAATCAAGACCCGTGCCGGATGTCCACCAGGGAGATGCCAGCCATGGAGGTGGCCCGCCTGGTGAACGAGATCTCAAACTGCAAACTCTCGGAGTCGGAGTGGCAGTTCGGCAAGCGGCCGTATTCCCACACACACCTGCCGCCTGCGGTAAGCTCTTAATTCTTTTTTCTCTTTTGTCTATCGGGTTCTGCTTTGCCGCCTGATCAGTTGGTCACGATGCAGCTCCTCACGACCCAGTCGGCAGACGACGCCCTGGAGCAGGGCCAGGAGTACCTGCCGGACCGATCTATGAGTAATGTGGATGACCGCGACTTGGGGGCGGCCGCCATGGAGGAAGACGACACCACAGGCGGTGGCGATGGAGCAGGCGGCTCCGGAGGAGGAGGAGGCCTCGAGGGCTGGCCAGACGACAACAAGGAGGAGCACGCGCTGCGCCGCCCGGCGGTCGCCAGCAGGGCGGGGGCGAGCTCTTCAGCAGCGCCGATTGCACCAGGCGGCGTACCAAAGCACCGAGCTGGTTCGCAGCTGCAAGGCGGCCGACCGAAGAAACCCAAGGGCCCCGCTACAGCGACTAGGCAGGAGGAGGCCGCCGCGAAGGCGGACCAGTCCCAGAGGGCCCTGAAGCAGCCACCGACGGTGTCCGCGTAAAAAGCTTGTCTTTTCTTGTGTTTCCCTTTGTCTTTTTTGCAAACTCCCTCTAAGTTCTTCTTGCCTTGCTTGAACAGAGCCCCGCTCTCCCTTGAGCGGTCAGCCTCTGCTTCCATCATCGGGGGGACGGAGGGGTCCGCCAACACCCGCCGCATAGACCCGCTCGCTGACCTACGGAAGGCGACGAAGAAGAACGTGTGGGAGGAGTGTGAGGAGCAAGAGGAGGCGAAACGGCAGAGGGAGGCGGCCAAGGCGGTGCAGGAGGAGGTGGACGCAGCGGCCAAGGCCTAGGCGGACGTCGCAGCCAAGGCCCGAGCAGACACGGCCGCCAAGGCGCAAGCGGAGGGAGCCGCATGTGACCAGACTCCGTAGCTTATCACCCCCCTGAGCTCCGTGCCGCCGGCACCAGAGATCCCGGCACCGACTGGAGGAGCCGGCAATAAGCAGTCGGTCATGGAGAGGGAAGGGGCGACGATGCCACCTTGAGGACGGAGGTGCCTCAGCAAGCGCTGACTGCTGAGGTCCAGGGCAGTCGGCTTGGCGTGCCGCCATCGCCTCAAGTCAGCAGCGAGCTGGTAGTGGGGGCGACCCCTGTTGTTCGCACTCCAGCGCACCGTCATGCGATGAAGACGACTTCGGCGCTGCGGCCTCAGGAGATCGGGGCGTCGAGCTCGTCGGCCCCAGAGGCGGAGGCCACTAGTGCTGCCCCGCGAGAGTGGACGTGTGGGGGTGGGACGAGCGTCCTGAACAAGGCTACGCAGGAAGGTTAGTCTCTGCTTTAGGCCCAAAGCACCACCCTCCAGAACTACACAAAGACGTTCCTGGCGTCGCGAGCCGCCGTCCGGGTATGTTCCTTGACCACTTGTTTCTGATTCTTATAATTTTCTTGAATTCTTCTATGGGGGCGCGCCAGCGCACCCACTGGGTGTAGCCCCCGAGTTCCGGGCCGGCTGCTGAGCAGGCGGCTCGGAACTTAAAGGTAAGTTCCGAGTGCTAACCTTTTCTTTTCTTCTTTTTTCTTTGTTGCGGGATTACCACAACATCCGTGGGGCCACCTTCAACTCCCAGGTCCAGGAGCTGGCCAAGCGGACCACTGATTTGGCAATAGCCGGAGTGAGCACTCCGCTCTTCGTTCTCGCGGGGGCGCGCCAGCGCACCCGCGGGGTGTAGCCCCCGAGATTCGGGCCGACTGCTGAGCAGTCGGGTCGGATCTTCCAGCAACTACTTCTTTCTTTGTTGATTTGATGATCGTCTTTCCTTTCTTGTCTTCTGCAGGAGCCAACGCCACCTTACGACAGCAGCTGGGCGAGGCTCAAACCGCGCTGCACGCCATGGAGGAGGAGTGCACCAAGATGAAGCAAGAGCGCGACCGCCTGGCCAAGCAGCTGCGTGACCAGGCGGACCAGCACCAGGCGGAGCTGCAGAAGCTTAAGCACGCGGAGGAGGCCCTCCAGGCAGAGTTCGAGACTCAGCGCTCGAACAGGGTCGAGAGGGAGAAGGCCTTGTCGGACAGCTACGGCGAGACCGAGGACATGCTCGATGGTGAGTTGTCCTTCTCTTTCTTTTGCCTGCCGACTTGTCATATGAGCCGGCTTCCGGCTTCATACTTCTTTTTTCTTCTTGTGCAGAGTATTCCCCTGGTTACGCCGTTGTCGCCAGCAAAACCGTCGAGGCTTTCCGTGACGAGCGGAGGCTGTGTGTGGAAATCGCGCCCAACGCCCCTCGAACCCTCGCGGAGCAACTGCTCACCGTCCAAACTCGTCTCCAGCCGGCGCATCGGGCTCTCCGCCGTCTGCAGCGTGCCGGAGCCCAGGTAGTCTCTGCCCTCTGGCCGGGTGCTCCAATTCTGCGCACCCCCAGTTGGACCTCCGACTGGTTAGAGGTGGCCATCGGTCACATCGAGGCATGAAAAGGCTCCTCTGACCGGGCAGGTGTGTGGCGAGCCTTGGAGTTCGTCAAGGGGTGGTACCCTGGGCTGAACCTAGCCGAGTTGGCCACTCTCCATGCTGAAGCATGCGAAGATTTGGAGGCGGTGGTGCCCGAGCTCTATCATCACGCCGCGACGATCGCCGAGTACACGGACACCAGTGTCTTCCTCCCCGAGCTAGATGAGGCAGGCGCCGAGGTGCCGCCCAACTAGTTTCAGCTGAACCCAGAAGATGGCGAGGAGTCGGTGGAGGAGATCGCCTACAGCGATGAAGGCGGGGAGGAGGAGGATGGGACGGCGAATATGATGCGCCGGATGATGGTGACGAGTGCCGGCCTCAGCCTGTCCAAGTCTCGACCAACGACCAACGCACCGGCGAGCCGACTACTGCCGATGCTGACCAGGCTAAGACCCACCAGGTGGCCGCTCCACCACCCGTAGCCTCGACCTCCGCCGAGCCCTCTAATCCGGCTGCTGCTCCTCTGGCCTAGGCGGCCAAGTTATCTTTTCTTTTCTTGTTTCGTAATCTCCTGAACAAAATTGTTAAGTTTGCACAGTTCCACCCGCTGGGGGTGTATTCAAACTCTGTTGAATGCCGGCCAAGGACCTTTTGCCATGTAAATTAGCTTTGCAAATTTCTGACTTGTCTTGCTTTTCTGCTCCTTTGGCTTTTTCCTTTGCCGCCTTCCCTTAGCTGCCGTCTTGCCAGCCGGATAGCCGCTCTGCGGTCTATGGCTGGGTCAAGTACTTGGCCGTTTTGGGAAGGCCAGTACTTTAGCCGTTGATAGAGCGTAGCAAGTTAAGTTAGAAACCGGCAGGCCGGCTGCTCAACAGCCGGTCGGCGAGGCGGCGAGCCGGCTTGGCCTATGCGAATGCTTTGGTCCTTAGCCATTTTTTGTGTGGGCACCATTTCCTGCCTTTAGCTCTTGCCAGCCGGACGATCGCTCTACGAGATGCGGCTTGTGGCAAGAGAGGGCTTTGGTGCCGGCACGCTGCTTGTCCGACTGCAGGTAGCAATGACATAGTACAAGGCAGCAAGCCCCCGGGCTGACTAGTCGAACCCGGTGCTAGGCAGAATAATGAAATGACACATTTATAGGCATAGAACTTATCATATAGATAAAAAGGGTAGCCCCCGAGTGCTCCTCGAGGGACCCGATGTCTTAGTGCTTAACACAAAAGGTAGCATGGTACATACTGAATCAACTGAAAAATCTTCGGAGGAGATTTGCATTCCATGGGCGCTCTGATTCCTTGCTCGTGCATTAATCAGGTAGTAGGAGTCATTGCCCAATGCTTTGCTGATGATGAAGGGGCCTTCCCAAGGGGTCGAGAGCTTATGCTGGCCGGCTATTTGCTGGATCAGCTGGAGCACAAGGTCTCCCTCTTGGAAGTATCTTGGCTTGACTTTTCGACAGTGGTAGCAGCACAGACTCTGCTCGTAGATGACAGACCGACTGAGTGCCAACAGTCGGCCCTCTTCTAGCAGATCGACGCCGTCTTCTCGTGCTTCCTTGGCCTCCGCTTCTGTGTACATGGTGACACGAGGTGAGTCAAACTCAATGTCAGTTGGGATGACGTCCTCGGCACCGTACACGAGAAATAATGGAGTAAAGCTGGTTGATTTGTTCGGAGTGGTGCGGAGGCTCCAGAGGACGGCCGGCAGCTCGTCGATCCAGCAGCCGGCCGACTGCTCCAGTGGCTTGACCAGTCGGGGCTTGTTGCCGGAGAGGATGAGGCCGTTTGCTCACTCGACTTGGTCGTATAACTGCGGATGGGCAACGGACGCTAAGTCCAGTCGGATGCCCTGCGTCGCGCAAAAATGGGCCAAGGCTCCCTTGGCAAAGTTCGTGCCATTGTCGGTGATGATGCTGTGTGGCACACCATATCGGACGGTGATATCTGTGATGAAGGTCACAACAGCCGGACCATTTAGTTTCTTGATTGGCTTCGCTTCAATCCACTTGGTGAATTTGTCCACGACGACAAGCAGATGGGTCATGCCGCCATGTGCTGTCTTGAATGGTCCCACCATGTCTAGCCCCCACATGGCAAAATGCCAGGTGAGGGGGATGGTCTTGAGTGCAGAAGCCGGCAGATGTTGCTTGGAGCTGAATTTCTGGCACCCCTTGCAGTGTTTGACCAGATCCTTAGCGTCCTCCAAAGCAGTCGGCCAGAAGAAACCATAGCGGAAAGCTTTGGCGACATGGGATCTGGAGGCCTCGTGGTGGCCGCACTCGCCTTGGTGAATATCTTTGAGGATTGCTTGGCCCTTCTCTGGTTCTACACAGCGCTGGAAGACCCCAGTCATGCTGCGTCTGACAAGCTCTCTGTTTACTATCATGTAGGCTCCTGCTCGGCGCTGCACTTGTTGGGCCGAGATCTCATCGGTCGGCAGCTCTCTGTTCACCTGAAACTTGAGGATGGGTTGTGCCCATGATGGTACTTGAATTTTTTCTACTGCCACTGCGACCACTTGTACTAGGGCAGTTGAGTTGGGAGGCGGTGGGTCGGAGTTGGTTGCCACTTACTGCATCGTTGAAGTCCCCAGGCCGACTGCCGCAGCCCCCGGGCCGGGTTGTGAAGTCCCCGGGCCGGGTGCGACTGCTGCAGTCCCCGTGCCGCCTGCCGAAGTCCCCGAGCCACCTGCTGCAGCCCCCAGTCGGATCCGACTGCTTCGGGAGGAGTCGGCATGAAGATGGACTCAGATTCTGGGGAAGGCTTGATTGACGCTTGCGGAGGCACTGAAGGGAGATACCGGCTGGTATTGCTTGACGGGTGGAGCCGATCCGTGCCAGAGCGTCAGCTGGCTCGTTTTCATTCCGTGGCACATGGAGGAACTCGCACCCCTCAAAATCTCCACTGAGCTGCTGAACGAGGAAGCGGTAACTTGCCATGTTTGCATCCTTGGCGTCCCAGTCGCCAGACGACTGTTGGACCACCAAGTCGGAGTCGGCGTAGCACAGGATCCGGCGGATGCCGATCTCTTTGGCGAGCCGAAGGCCGTGTACTAGCACCTCATACTCGGCCACGTTGTTGGAGGCGGCGAAGTGGATTTGTAATGTGTATCTCAGCTTGTCTCCTTTGGGAGAGGTGAGGAGGACGCCGTCTCCCAAGCCGGTACGCATCTTCGAGCCATCAAAGTGCATCCGCCAATGAGTGGAGTCCGGAGCTGGCGGCATGTGCTGGGTCTCGGCCCAGTCGACGAGGAAATCGGCCAGTGCTTGGGACTTGATGGTGGTGCATGGCTAGTAGAAGATGGTGTAGGGGGCCAACTCGATGGCCCATTTGGCCACCAGGCTAGAAGCATCACTGTTACCAATGATCTCAGCAAGCGGGGCAGTGCAGACAATCGTGATTGGGTGTTCTTGAAAGTATGGCTTCAGCTTCTTGGCGGCAAAGTGCACGCCGTAACACATTTTCTGGTAGTGAGGGTAGTTCAGCTTCGAGGTTGACAGCACCTCACTCAAATAGTACATAGGCCTCTGGACCAGTTGTGCTCTGCCATCTTCTGGGCGCTCTACTACCATGACTGTGCTCACCACCCGGCTAGTGGCGGCGATGTAGATGAACATGGGCTCTTTAGCAGTTGGAGCCGCCAGGATAGGTGGCGTGGTCAACATCTTCTTCAACTAGAGAAAAGCTTCGTCCGCCTTGTCATTCCACTCGAAATGAGTGGTCTTCTTCATGAGCTGGTATAGGGGAAGAGCCTTCTCGCCCAGCCGACTGATGAAACGGCCGATGGATGCCAAACAGTCGGTGAATTTCTGGACGTCTCTCAGTCGGGTGGGTCTCTCCATCCTCTCGATGGCCTTGATCTTCACAGGGTTGCACTCAATGTCGCGCTCTGAGACCAGGAAGCCAAGGAGCTGGCCGGCTGGTACTCCAAAGACGCATTTCACTGGGTTGAGCTTGATCTAAAACCGGCGCAGATTTTGAAAAGTTTCCTTGAGATCTTCCAAGAGGGTACCGCGCTTCTCTGTCTTCACCACAATATTGTCTACATAGACGTGGGCATTCCTTCCGAGTAGCTTGAGGAGGGACTTCTGCATGCAACGCTAAAAAGTGGCACCGGCATTTCTCAAGCCGAATGTCATGGTCAGGTAGCAGAAGGCTCCGAATGGTGTGATGAAGGAGGTCTTCAGGCGGTCTGTCGGGTTCAACTTCATCTGGTGATAACCTGAGTAGGCATCCAAGAAACTCAACAGCTCGCATCCGGCTGTGGAGTCTATCACTTGGTCAATCCGAGGCAATGCAAACTATCGGCGTTCTGGGAACGGGGGTCCCCAGACTTGCCTGCCTGCGGCCTGCGGCGTGGCTCGAAAGGGGGCCCAGCACGGCCCATCTTCATCAACACAAGACCCAAGACCCTCGCGAGGGGCCAAGCCTCACGGGGCGGACAACACGGCGTTTCCTCAGGCACGGCCTCATCAGGCTGGCTCACGAGGAGGCGGAGAGATCAAGGCGGGGTACCTCGCGAGGTGCCCATGACGCAATCCATGACGACCAAGGGTGCCAGGCGGGCGCCAGTCCGTGCAGTGTCTCCCTTTCCTCTTTGCTGCAAAGGGGGCAAGCGCAGGCGAGAGGATCAAGCAAAGGCATCCATTTCGGTGCAACGAGACCAAGACCAGTCCAACGGTGGGAAGGAGGTCATCGTGGAGCCCAGAACGGCGTCAGCACAGGGCCTTTGGCAAGCGAGGACCAACTTTAGTCAGGATAAGTGTACTGGATGTTCCCCTTCGAATTGGCCAATTGTTGGCGCCCTTCCCGCTCAATATTTGGGAAGAGGGCCAGGGCCTTTGCCTATAAATAGGACTAGCCACCCCCAGGTAGAGAGATCGACCAACCGAGAGATAGGCAAGCAATCTAGAGAGATCGTCGAGAAACCAGTTAGAAAGACTCAGGCAGCAGAGAGAGAGAGAAGGGCGACTAAACTCCCCCTAGCAGTTCGTCATCCTAGCTAAGAACAAACCCTCGCGAGGCTGTTCTACCTTGTAGTGTTCATCATCATCAGCCCAAAAGGCAATCCACCACACCACACTGGAATAGGGTATTACACCACATCGGTGGCCCGAACCAGTATAAACCCCGTGTCTTTTGTGTTGTTCTTTCAGTAGTTAGATCTTTGTGAGACGGAGAGGTAGAGGGCATAATATCCGGGTGCACCCCAGAGTTCGAACCTTAAGGGTCTGCCGGAACCCGAAATCCGACATTTGGCGCGCCAGGTAGGGGTGCGCCGGAATTTTTCTTCCACCGCTCCGCTCTCCTCCGACCGTCGCGTCCATGTCGGACGCTCGTCGGGCCCGTGCCGAGCGCCGGGCCGCCATCGCTTCCCGCGTCGCCCAGACGGCTCCCGTCGGTGGGCGTCCTCGTCGTTCCCCGTCGCTCGCCGTCAACACCGCCACCGGCCCGGCGGGGAACGAGCTGCAAGCGTCGTCTCAGCACCCGTCCGTGTGACAAGACGGGCCGCACCGCTACTCCATCGCTCACACCAGCTGGCTCTTCGTCCTGCGCGCTCCGCGCACCCTTGGAGGCTCGAGCTGCGCTCATCGCGGCAAACGAGCTCCTGCGCTACCGTCCCGTCGACGATGTCTACGAAGTATGGCTTGGCCGCGTCGCCGAGCTCGTCCACGCCGCAGGGGGCTCTCCTGCTCCATCCGCTCCGCTGCGCCCCACCCCGCCCCGTGCGGGCCATGAAGCTCCGGGGGCGTACCAGCCGCCTCCTCTCCAAGAAGACGCCATGGCTCCAAGGTGCGTGGCTCGTAGGCGGAACCCGCTCCGTCAGGCGCCAGCCCAGCAAGAACGGAGCTGCCAAGAAGTCCCTCGACCGCAAGAGGCTGCCCGGGCGCTTCCTGCTCCGGCTCTCCGTGACCCTGCTCGAGCTCCGGCACGTCAAGACCCCGCGGTGCTTCCAGCTGCATCACATGGGGACCCGCAAGGCCAAGCTCTCCCTCAACCGAAGCCTCCCGTGGCCACCGCAGGCTGCCGCGCCTACACCACCGAGCTGCGCAACGTCGTGTGGCCCGGCAAGTTCAAGCCAGACCTGCCTCCTTGCTACGACGGCATGACCGACCCTGCAGAATTCCTCCAACTCTATGAGCTGGGCATCGAAGCTGCCAGTGGAGACGAAAAGGTCATGGCGAACTGGTTCCCCATGGCGCTCAAGGAAGGAGCTCGCGCCTGGCTCCTGAACCTAGCCCCAGGCATGATCTCTTCCTGGGACCAGATGCGCACCCGCTTCATCGCCAACTTCCAAGGTACTCGCGACCGGCCGCTGGCCGTGAGCGACATGCGCCGCATCAAGCAACAACCCGGAGAGACCCTGCAAAAGTACATCCAGCGCTTCAACAGTGTGCGCCTCAAGATCCCCAAGGTGTCCGAGGAAGCCATCATCTTGGCCTTCTCCGATGGTGTGCGCGACGTCAAGATGAAGGAGGAGCTGGCGATGCATGAAGACCTGTGCACCTCCCTGGAGCTGTTCAACTTGGCGACCAAGTGCGCCAGGGCTGAGGAGGGGCCTCTCTCCCTCCTCGAGCTGCCTGCCGCAGACCCAGAAGAGAAGAAGCCCAAGGCCAAGGACACGAAGCGCAAGGGGGCTGCCGTGCTCGCGGCGGAACCGGACACCAAGCGGGGCAAGGATCTGCCCGAATCCTCCAGGGGCAGCCGGTACTGTGTGTACCACGACCTCCACACCCACAACACCAATGAATGCCAAGAGCTCCGCGCCGTGCGAGAAGGAAGGATCAGCCGTCGTCCCGACCGCGCTGACCGGGGCTACGGCCGAGGAGGAGGAAGAAACCCAGGACGCTGGCAAGACCGCAGCCCGCGCCAAGGATGGCGCCGCTGGCGGGACCTGCCTCGCGAGGGGGATTGGCGGGATCAGCCTCGCGAGGATCACCTGCAGGGCAATGCAGGCCTCCCTCCACTGCCGCCTTAGCCAGGGAGGAACGAGGACCGCCATCAAGACGAGGGGGCTGGGGGCTTCCAGGAGCCGCGCGCAATCGCGTGCATCCTGGGCGGAGCTCAAGCCCCAGCCTCCCAACGCATCTTCAAGCAGTTTGCCTGCGAAGTGAATGCAGTCCTCCCCAAGCTCGAAGTAACGCGCCCTCTCAGGTGGTCGGCGTGCGCCATCACGTTCAGCTCGGCATATCAGCTCAAGTGTGCAGCCACAGCTGGAGTCCTCCCGATGCTTTGCTCCCCAGTCATCAGCAACATACTTGTCACCAGGACCCTCATCGATGGTGGAGCAGGGCTCAACGTCCTGTCCGTGGAAATGTTCAACTATCTCCAAGTGCCCTATGACCAGCTTCAGCCAACCAAGCCTTTCTCTGGAGTCACCGACGGTTCCACGATCCCGATCGGGCAAGTCTGCCTCCCTGTCACCATCAGGGCCCGCAGCAACTACCGCACCAAGCTCATCGACTTTGATGTCGCCCACATTCGCCTACCATACAACGCCATCCTCGGGTACCCAGCACTGGCCAAGTTCATAGCCGTGACTCATCATGGCTACAACGTCCTCAAGATGCCAGGAAGTGGCGGGGTCATCATGGTGCCATGTGAAGAGAAGGATGCAGTGTGTTCCCTGGAGCGAGCCTTTCAGGCCGCATCACTAGAAGACCCAGATCGCGGAAGCAGGAGGCTTCCCAAGACCACCCCCAAGAAGAAGAAGACATCGTCAGGCTCAGCCCCTCAGGGCCCGCGTCTGCCCAAGGGGACCCTCCTTCCATCGCATAGGAAAGCGCGCCCAGCGCCCTCCTCAGGCAGGGCTTGGGGGCTCTCACCTGGAGGGCCACCGACCTGGCCAGGGTCACGAGAGAGGCGCTGGGGCACCACCTGGAGGTGTGCCTCGAAGCACGCTTCCCTCAAGAAGGAGCAAGGCAAGGAAAGTCAGACCAGCAGGAGTTCGTCAACAAGGCAAGGAAAGTCAGATCAGCAGGAGTTCCTCAACAAGGCCATTCAAGAACTACAGGAGTCAAGAATCATGAGAGGTTGCCGCTGTCCACCGGCTGTGGCTCCCCATCCAGGCGAGGATGGTGGGCTGCGCGTCCGCATCGACGTACCAGGGCTCAATCAGGTCGCCATGATGGAGCGCCTCTGGCCCTCGCAAGTGGGGCGTTGTGGAGGTCCACCCCACAGCTATGTTTGCATGCCTTACGGCTTGCCGAGCGTGGCTGCTGCGTACCAGCGCCTCATGAGGGGCATCATGGAGACTCAGGAAGACAAGCGTTCCGCAGTCCTGGCGGAGATGGAGATGATTCGCGAGGAGCCAACAGTGCCTCCGGATCCTCCTGAGGCCCCTGGGCCTGGGGGCTCATGAGGATCGGCTTCCGTAGCTCATCGAGTCTGCTGCACCAACACCACTTCATCTTCAACATCTTCAGGTGACGTCCTTCAAGCTTCATTTCTAGCTGGGAGCGCCCTCCCAGGGCTGCATCATTCCCAGGCCGCGTGGGTCTGTCCCTGCGGCATGTATCCCTTTTTGTTTTTGGTCATTAGCTTGCTTTGTTGGGGGCGCCCCTCGGGCTGCATCATCCCCAGGCCGCTCGGGCCAGGCCCGATGGCGTGTATCTCCCTTGCGTTTATTTCTAGCTATGCATTCGCCTATCATGCTTGATTACTTGATGCCCGTCCACAGCACCTCTTCTTCTCCATGTCGACCACTTGCACGTCAAAGGGGGGGGGGTACCTGAGCATCGCGACTCAGGGCTCTTACTGGCTCTCCAGCCCTCACCCTCTGGCCTTGTCTACGACATCGCGACCTGGCATACCAGCGACGGCTGAGACAAGCTCGAGGGCCGGGACCCGAGGACGTAGAGCGCCGGCATCTAACCAAATTTACAGGAACACATCCCGAGATACGGCCCAGTGCCAGGCGCAACCCGCCTAGAGGTAGGGCCCCGTGAGTCCCGCGCTGGCTCACGGGTGCCCAGATACACCTCACCTAGCCCTACCGTGTCGGCCACGTGTCAGGGCGGGGCTGTACACGCCCCGGGGGCTCCTCCTGGAGGGGAGCCCCTCCCACGCACCAGTGGAAGCACCATGCTCCGCGCTGGCTGACGACACTGCCGAGGAGTGGCTATGCCCGTACACATACGGAAGCGCTATGCTCCGTGCTGGTGATAAACAACTAAGGGTGGCCTCCGGGCCGCATCAACCTCAGGGAGCCGAGACCTCAGTGTCTAGCCTCATCGCAACGCCTCCCCTCGGGAGCGCCGCGCGAGAGGGCTAGGCACGGGGGCTACGACTGGGTCACGGCCAGACGTACGCCGCCCAGCCAGGCCCCTCGGGCCTGGTTCGTCGCGCATCTCTCCCCGAGCGGAGCCAAGGTATGAAGGACGTTTGAGCGTCAAGGGGGACCCCTGAGCATCGCGACTCAGGGGCCTAACTGGTCCCGTAGCCCCTCACTCCTTAGTTCGAAAGGCTATGCTGGGTGAGGTACGCGCGGGGCCGGGCTCTGCAGACGTAGAACGGTAGTCCCGCTTGCATCTCACCTCATCGCTCGCTGTTTGCGCGTCAAGGGGGAATCCTGAGCATCGCGACTCAGGAGCCTAACTAGCTCCGTAGCCCCTTACTCATTAGTTCCGAAAGGCTATGCTGGGTGAGGTACGCGCGGAGTCGGGCTCTGCAGATGTAGAACGGAAGATACACCTGCATCACGCTTCCCTACTTGTTGTTCGTGCGCCAAGGGGGACTCCTGAGCATCGCGACTCAGGAGCCTAACTTGTCATGTAGCCCCTCACTCCTTTGGTCCCGTCCTGGTTTCCGGTCGGGGCTAATGCTGGGTGAGGTACGCGCGGGGCCGGGCTCTGCCGGCGTAGAACACAAGCAAGTAGGGAGGAAAAGCATAAAACTCAAGGAATTTAAAAGCAAATATTACAGTCCATACTGTCGTCTCAGTACCAAACGCAAGTTTAAATGCCTCCCCGAGGCGTGATGCATGTGCAGGAATTAAAAGAAGAACAGGAGCGGCAACGGAGTCACTTGTCGGTGGTGGAGCAGCGCGGAGTGGCCTCGCTTCGTGGAGCAGCAGGGCCGGCAGCGCCTTGCTTCGGCTTGGTACTGAAGGCCCGGAACTTCCCCAGCAGCGCCTCCGCGCGCCCCTTCACGGCTTCGACAGCGGCGGCAACACCCTCGCCACTCACCGGCTCCAACAGGCCGTCGAGGTCTGCGCTGGGATCGCGAAGGTAGATGTGGGCGAAGACCCGCGTCAGCGCAGCAGAAGACAAGACACGCGCCTTGGCCTCAGCCGTGGGGCCAAGGCCAAGGGCGACATCCCCAAGGGCACGAACCAGGAAGGGAAGCAGCTTGGCGGGGCCGTCCTCGGCACCGGCCAGCAGGCTCTCCAGGCCGCTCTCGTAAAGCGTCTTCAGCGAAGCACGGGCCTCCTTCTCCATGTCCGCAAAGGCCACGCGATCCTTGGCAAGGACCCGGGCCATGCCATCCAGCTCAGCCTTCGTCACCTCCAGCTCCTTCTTCAGCGCGCCTAGGCGGTCGCGGCGCTTCTTGAGCTTGGCCTCCCGGTCCTCGATGGCCGCCTCGCGAGCCTTCGTGCCTTCTTCCTGCTCTTGGCGAAGGCGGAGCTCCTTCGCGAGCTGGTCTCGCAGGCCTTGCAGCTTGTCCTCCAGCTCCTTGCAGCGACCACGGACTTCAACCACCTCCCCCAGGGCCGCATCTCGGGCAGCCTTTGCCTCAAGGGTGGCCTCCCTCTCTCCGTCACAGGCTATCGAGGTCTGAACCAGCGCCGCCCGAATTGAGGCATCGGAGCGAATCCACCCCGAAGCCAGCTCCAGGCGCCCGGCCATAAGGCGAGGGTCGGCGCCAAGAAGATCCTGCCGCAGTCGATCCAGTTCAGCAACAGCACGCTCCAGAACGGCAGAAGGGGACAGACAAACAGCAGCCGGAGGAGCAGGAGGAGAAAGCAGCGGCGGCACAACCACAGCGTCCCGAGGCGGGGTCTGCTGCGCCCTGACGGCCGTGGTGGTGGCGGCGGACAGGGGACCTCGGGTGTCACTTGGGCCATGGGGGCTGAGCTTGCCCCAGCAAGCTCAGCCAGGCCTTGCGAAGGCGACCGGGCAGGAGAGGCCCGTGCGTCACGATCACCATCCCCCACGGACACAAGCGCTGCCGTGATTGAAGCCTCAGGAGCCCCCTTCGGCTTCTTCGCCGCGGGCGCCAGCCTGTTCAAAAAGGGTGGACGTCAAGCCTCAGCAGCAGAACAAGAAATAAAGACGAAGGATCGAGCACTTACGGGTCGTTGCTGGAGAGCTCAAGCAGCCTCCGGCCATACTTGAAGCCAGAAAGTCGGCTAGAAGGATCGCCCTCAGGAAGCCCAGAAGCAGGAGGCGCGTCTGCCGTGCGCCTTGGGGCAGGGGCAGACCCGCGGGAGAGCAGCCCGGTCCTGTCCTTCTTCGGGATCAGGGGCAAGCTCCTGCCGACCTGCTCATCGTCCTCGTCCTCGTCACTCGAAGAGAGGCGGAGAGAACGGGGTCTGCGCCGGGGAAGGGGAGCCCTCGACTCTCCGTCAGTTGCCTCGGAGTCAGGGCCCTTCTCCCGCTCCTCTTTGCCCTCCTCTTCGCTGGAGTCGCCGGAGGACACGTCCACCAGTCCCTCGGGAGCCACCACGGGCACGGGCCCGTCCCTGTTGAAGACGGGCATGGACTCCACCACCTGCTTCCAGTCGTTGCGAAGGAACAAGGGCGCAGGCGCGCCCTCCAACCTTGCCACCTTGCCCCCAACCAGAGATTGGAGAACCGCGGTCAAATCCTCGTCGCCCAAGGCCGCGGGGCTCGGATGAGGCCTCCACATCGGAGGTGAGTACTGCCGAAGCGGAGCCAATTGGTGCTCCAGGAACTCCCTCAGCAGTGACGCGCCGGTCAACTTCGCCGCCGCCATGCTGGCCGGCCTCAGGTCCGCGTCCATCTTCTCCAGTACCGACTTCGCGCGAGGGTCCGTGAGCTCCGCTCGGCACCAGTCGCTGGAACTCGCGGGCTGCTCCACGGGCAGGATCAGCCGAGGGTGGATGCGCCCGGCGTCTACCAAGACCCACTTGCTCCTGAAGCCCTCAATCCTCTTCCCGGGATTCGAAATGGCAATGGCGCTGCCGTACGCAACGAAGCTCGCACATGCGGAAGGAGAACCACGGGTGAACCGGAGGGAGAAGTAGTGGCGCAGCAAGGCCACTGAGGGCTGCACCCCCACATGAGCCTCGCAGTAGTAGGCGAAGATCGCCGGAAGAAGAATGGAGTTGGGGTGGAGATGCAGAGCTTGTAAGTTGTAATGGCGGAGGACAGAGAGGAAGAACTCGGAGAAAGGAGGCACCAGGCCCGCAGTAATGGAGCTCATGAAGAGAGAGTAGAAGGTGCTCCCTCGGCCCTCGGGGGTGGAGGAGCCGACCTTGAACACCTGCGCCCCGTCGATGCCCTGCGCCGCCGCCATCCGGCGCAGCCGGGCAAGGCTCGCCTCCGACACATTGGGCAAGTCCAGAGCAGGCGAGAACCAAGCTTCGGTCGGAGACTAATGAGGCGCCATGTCTTCCTAGGTCACACGGGTGGAGCAGATCTGGGAATTTGGAGGAAGGAAGGAGAGGCGCAAGAAAGGGGATCTGAGCAACGACCAGAGAAAGAGAAAAGCAAAGCCTAGGCAGACGCCGCACCTTTAATAACCCGCGTGGCTGCTGAAGCACTCGCGTCCAATCAACCGCCACGCGGCGCCCAAGGCCGCAGGCTGTTAGGGCCCGCGGCACTTCGCCCTTGCCCTTTGGCTTCTCGGCACGGCCAAGTCCATGCGCGCCTTGGGCCCGGGGGCTACTGTCGGCGTTCTGGGAACGGGGGTCCCCAGACTTGCCTGCCTGTGGCCTGCGGCGTGGCTCGAAAGGGGGCCCAGCACAGCCCATCTTCATCAACACAAGACCCAATACCCTCGCGAGGGGCCAAGCCTCGCGAGGCGGATGACACGGCGCTTCCTCAGGCACGGCCTCATCCGGCTGGCTCACGAGGAGGCGGAGAGATCAAGGCGGGGTACCTCACGAGGTGCCCATGACGCAAGCCATGACGACCAAAGGTGCCAGGCGGGCGCTAGTCTGTGCAGTGTCTCCCTTTCCTCTTTGGTGCAAAGGGGGAAAGCGCAGGCGAGAGGATCAAGCAAAGACATCCATTTTGGTGCAACGAGACCAAGACCAGTCCAACGGTGGGAAGGAGGTCATCGTGGAGCCCAGAACGGCGTCACCACAGGGCCTTTAGCAGGCGAGGACCAACTTTAGTCAGGATAAGTGTACTGGATGTTCCCCTTCGAATTGGCCAATTGTTGGCGCCCTTCCCGCTCAATATTTGGGAAGAGGCCCAGGGCCTTTGCCTATAAATAGGACTAGCCACCCCCAGGGTAGAGAGATCGACCAATCGAGAGATAGGCAAGCAATCTAGACAGATCATCAAGAAACCAGTTAGAAAGACTCAGGCAGCAGAGAGAGAGAGAGAGAGAGAGAGAGAAGGGCGACTGAACTCCCCCTAGCAATTCGTCGTCCTAGCTAAGAACAGACCCTCGCGAGGCTATTCTACCTTGTAGTGTTCATCATCATCAGCCCAAGAGGCAATCCACCACACCACACTGGAGTAGGGTATTACACCACATCGGTGGCCCGAACCAGTATAAACCCCGTGTCTTTTGTGTTGTTCTTTCAGTAGTTAGATCTTTCCGAGACGGAGAGGTAGAGGGCATAATCTCCACGCGCACCCCAGAGTTCGAACCTTAAGGGTCTGCCGGAACCCAAAATCCGACACAAACGGATCTTGGGGCAAGCTTTGTTGAGACTGGTGTAATCAGTGCACATGCGCCACTTGTTATTCTTCTTTAATACAAGGATTGAGTTGGCAAGCCATTCTGGGAAGAAAACTTCCATAATGAAGCCGGCTACCAGCAGGCGGGCGATCTCTTCCCCAACGATTCTTCTCTTCTCCTCCGACAGTCGTCGGAGGGGTTGTTTGACTGGTTTGGCATCTGCTCTAACATGTAGCTTGTGCTCGGCGAAATCTGTCGGAACACCCGGCATGTCTTTGGGAGACCATGCAAAGATGTCCCGATTCACATGGAGGAAATCGACATGCTCGCTTTCCTATTTGCTATCGAGGTTGGTACCTATGATAGCGTGCCTCTCTAGGTGCTCAGGATCCAAGGGAATGTTCTTTGTTTCTTTGGCCGGCTGGAAGGAGCCCTGGGTCTCTGACTCATTGGGTTCTGGTGACAGGTCCGGCTGCTTGCCGGCCATGGCCACCACCCGGTCTAGGAGCTTGTTCTCAGCGGCAATCACAAGGGACTCGGCCAGCCAGTTGCTGGCTGCAGCACAGGCGGACGACTTCTCATGGTCTCCATTGATCGTGATAATGCCCTTGGTTCCTGGCATCTTCATCTTGAGGTAGGCATAATGTGGCACTGCCATGAACTTGGCTAGAGCATGCCGGCCTAAGAGCACGTGGCAAGGGCTCTCCAGGTCCACCACCTCAAATAAAATTGCCTCACGGCGGAAGTGATTCTTGTCTCCGAAGAGGACATCTATCTTGACCTTGCCGATCGGTGAGTAGGAAAGGCCTGGCACAATGCCATGAAACACCGTCCGACTGGGCCGGAGCTGCTTTTGTTTGATTCACAACTTCTCCATGGTATCACGATAAAGGATGTTGATGCTGCTGCCACCATCTATCAGAATTCGGGAGAAACGAGCAGCTCGCCTCTCCGTTGCAAGGGTGGCATCCAACACCAAGGCATAGGAACCCGGAGAAGGCATCACTTCTGGGTGGTCAGCACGGCTCCAGCTCATAGGCTTCTTAGACCAGTGCATGAACTCTGGAGCAATTGAGGCAACTACATTCACTTCACGGTGCTGCTGACATCGGTTGTGCCTGTCGTTGGCCACGCTGGTGAAGACAACGTAAGCACCATGTTCTTCAGGGAAATCATCTTGGACTGCGCCGACTGCTGGACGGGCTGCCGACTGCTGGGGAGGCGGGGCCGGCTGGCCAGCAGGCGGAGGAGGCAGTCCTTCCCCCTTGGCAATGCGGACAATCCAGTGGCATTTCCGGGTTGTATGGTTGGACTGCTTCGCACCACTGTGGAACTTGCAGGGGGCATCGAGGGTCTGCTCAAAGGAAAAAGCGGGCAACCAAGCTGGCTTGCCTCCCTTTTGGCGCTTGGGGAGTGGTTGTCATTCAGGCTGCTGGTCCTCAACTATCGCCACCTGTCGGCTGGTGGAAGCCGGCTGCGGGGCTTTACGCTTGTTGTCGTTCGGCTGCTGGCGCTGACTGTTGTCTCCAGCCGGCGTTCGAGGAGCTGGTGGGAGCACTTTCTCGGAAGCATCCACTCGGAGCTCTGACTTCATGGAGGAGTCGGTAGTGGCGTACTTATCTGCGATGATTAGCAGCTCATCAAGCATAGCCGGCTCGTCGCAGAGGAGTCGGTGCTTGAGTAAGGTGCCCTCTCGGCACCCGGCAATGAAGTACTCTACGGCCTGCACCTCATGCACCCCTTTGCCAGAGTTGCGCAGTTCAGCCCACCGCGTCAGTCAGTTGCATGTGGACTCGCCGGGGCCTTGAACGCACAGCGAGAGCTGGCGGGGCTTGGGCGGCCGCTCAGCTGTTGATGCTGCGGGGCTTCAGGTTGTCCAGCCACGTCCGGGCCATGCCCTGGAGCATGAGCGGAACGTACTTCACGGCAACGCGCTTGTTGCCGTTTGCTATGTTGACGGCCCTGGAGTAGTCGACCAGCCAATCTTCTGGCTTCACGGAGCCGTTATACTTGGGCGTGTCTCGTGGGAGCGAGAACCCTTTGGGGAAGGGCTCGTCGCGGATGCGGGGGCCGAAACACGGGGGGCCTATCGCGTCTTCCTCTTCTAGCACCAAGGATCGATTGAGACGGTCGATCCGGTGGCGGGCGTCATTCTCTCCGACTCCTTCTTGGCGGCCCAGCCGGTCGCCAAGAGTCGGGTGCTCGACAGGCGGCGGGGAAGCGTGCCTCTCCTTGCGAGGGGGTGGAGGAGGCGGATATTCGTCCCGTCGTTCCACTGCTCCTGGATGGCCATCTTGGTCGCGCTCGATGGTGACGCATGTGCGGGTGCGGCTAGCAGCCAGCTATTTGTCTCGTTTGTCACGGACACCGCCTGTCGGCATCCGGGAGGTCGCGCCTTACTCTCGGCGAGGGGGCGGGTTCTCAACCCGCTGGCCAGATTCTTCTGCGCGGCAGCTGGCCTCTTGTAGCGCGACAGCCGCGTCAATGAGCTGTTGAACGCGCTCCGTCATGCAGCGATGCTCGTCGCCCTCGAGGTGGTCCAACTCGTCTCCTGCCGCCTGGGTAGCTCGTATGTTCTCCATGGGCGTGGCATAGACAGGGCGGTCTGCCCCGAACATGCTGGCAACAACAGCGCCGAGCTGCCGGACCGTACCGATGCGGCTGGGCCCGCCAGCAGCCGGCGTGCCGCCAACAGTGCGGTCGATCTCGCGCTGGTAGGCCTCTAAGAGGTGTCTCATGGCGGCCAACTTCTTGGCGCTTTCGATGAGCGAGACGCGGCAGGCTTCTAGCGTCTCGACATCGGCATCTTCTGCGATGGGCACAGACAGATCCCGCAATGCCGCCTGCAGCGGGTCTTGGGCACCCCCACCAGAGGCTCCATTATGGCTGATGACAAGCACCTCCGTGACGGTGTTGCCGCTGCTGTCGGCGCGAGGAAGCGGGTCGTCGATGATCACCATGTTGGTGGGGAAGGCGTCCAAGGATGCCGTGTCGGAGTCGACAAGCATTGTGTCAGTGGAGCCGATCGACTCCAAGTCGGAGGCCGGCTCGTTGGCGATGTCAAACTTGCCAAGGGGGTCGAGGAGGCGGCTCTCGAAGCTGGCTGCTCCCGCGTCAGGCGCAGGATCGTCAGAGAGGTGGATCTCGCCGATAAGGTTAGCGAGGCAACTCGCCGCGCAGGCGACCTCCGCGCCCTGCAGCGCGTTGGCGCAAACGCCATCGGGCGTGCCAGGCTGGCTGCGCTCGCTAGGGAGGAACAAGGTTCCCGTCCGGAACAGATCTCCGGACAATGGTGTACCTAGCCCCACGGTGGGCGCCAAATATCCAGCGTGTCATGCGACATATGCCAAAGGATGGCCTATCATGGAGGGGGCTAATAATACGTCGTCGGTGCCTGGAAATGGGATAAGGCACAAACATGCCCGCCGGCGAATCTTACCCAGGTTCAGGGCTCTCCTTGGAGATAACACCCCTACTCCTGCTCTACGGGGACTCCGCATGATCACTCAAGCAACAATGGTGGCTACAAGCTTGCTCCTTGAGCTGTTTCTCTAGAGGGAGAAGAAGAGCAAGGCTAGCCCTAGCTTCCTCTCTCTATGTGTGTGTGGGAGGACTAAGGTCTGAACCCTTTGCATGGGTACCCTAGGGGGCTTTTATAGGCCTACACCCCAGGGGTACAAAGGTAATCTGGCCGGGTGTAGGACCCGGCTGTCAGTGTCTGTGGTTGTCGGTGTCAAAACCGGCGGATCTTGGGTAGGGGGGCCCCGAACTGTGCGTCTAAGGTCGATGGTAACAGGAGACAGGGGACATGATGTTTACCCAGGTTCGGGCCCTCTCTATGGAGGTAATACCCTACTTCCTGCTTGATTGATCTTGATGAATATGAGTATTACAAGAGTTGATCTACCACGAGATCGTAATGGCTAAACCCTAGAAGTCTAGCCTGTATGACTATGGTAATGAGTATGTCCCCTTTCCGGACTAAGTCCTCCGGTTTATATAGACACCGGGAGGATCTAGGGTTACACAGGGTCGGTTACAAAGGAGAAGAATCTACATATTCGATCGCCAAGCTTGCCTTCCACGCCAACGAGAGTCCCATCCGGACATGGGTACAGCCTTCGATCTTTGTATCTTCATAGCCCATCAGTTCGGCCCATGGATAACAGGCCGGACGCCCGAGGACCCTTTAGTCCAGGACTCCCTCAATGGCCCCTGAACCTGGTTTCAATGACGAGGAGTCCGGTGCGCAGATTTGTTTTCGGCATTGCAAGGCGGGTTCCCTTTTCCGAACTCCAAGATAGTTTCCAAACATGATGATTGTATCCGGACCCGCAACACACACCACACACAACCGCAGAGAGAATACAATATTCCACGGGTCCAATCCGTTGACAACTTCTTACAACGTGACATCACGTCTGCCCGGTCATAATTTCGGACCGTTTTGTTCTGCCATTCCATGTTTCAAGACGCGGTTGCTATTGGCATGTCTTGTTGAAGCAAAGATCGTGTCCCCTTATTGCGGGATTCCCATCAATACGGGCATGGGTAACCCAACCGTGCCGTGTACACAGCGCTTGGGAATAGGCGAGTTTTGAGGCGAGTGGGGAGGCGTTCAATATTCACTACCTTTATAAGGGGATAAGGATTCCCCCTTCTTATCCCACGCCTTCCTTCTTCCTCTGCCCTTCCATCCTCGAGCTCCAGCACCTAAGTCCCCATCTCTCTCCATCTCCGAAAAGCATCCGACCATGTCCGGATCCGGAGGCCAAGGCAAATGGATGGTTTCCTCCGTCAAGGAGGAAGACATTGCCGAGCTTCGGGCGGCCGGGTATTTGGCGAAGGAAATCACCTACCACCTGCCAACCTAGGGACAAGTTGTCCCCACACCGAAGCCCAACAAGAGGGTGGTGTTCATCCCTCATTTTGTCCGTGGGCTAGGGTTTGCTCTCCACCCTTTCGTCTGTGGGCTGATGTATTATTACGGGATAGACTTCCATGATCTATCCCTGAGCTCCTTCCTTAACATCTCGGCGTTCATCATCGTGTGTGAGGCCTTCCTCCGCATCCAACCCCACTTCGTGTTGTGACTCAAGGTCTTCAATGTGAAACCGAAGGTAGTAGATGGCTAGCACGCGGAGTGCAGAGGAACCATGGTGAGTAAGTTGTCCAATGTCTCTTGGCCGAAAGGCACTTTCGTGGAGACTGTCAAGGAGTGGCAGAAAAAAAGGTTCTACATTACGGAACCCCGCGACACCAACTAGGCCATGGCTGCCGAATTCAAACCTGGTGCTCCAATGCGACTCACATTGTAACGCCCTCGATGCGGCTATATCTCCCACGTGTCGAGGCACGGCTTAGAGGCATAACCGCATTGAAAGCAATGTCGCAAGTGAGGTAATCTTCACACAACCCATGTAATACATAAGGGAAAGAGATACATAGTTGGCTTACAGTCGCCACTTCACACAATACATAAATAAACATTCATCATCCAGATTACACTCAAGGTCTGACTACGGTACCAAAATGAAAGAAGACTACCCCAAATGCTACATAAATCCCCGGATCACCCCAACTGGGCTCCACTACTGATCATCAGGAAAAGACACATAGTAACGGCCACGTTCCTCATTGAACTCCCACGTGAGCTCGGTGGCGTCATCTGCACTGGCATCGTTGGCACCTGCAACTGTATTGGTAGAATCTGTGAGTCACGGGGACTCAACAATCTCACACCCGAGAGATCAAGACTATTTAAGCTTATAGGTAGGAAAGGATTGTGAGGTGGAGCTGCAGCAAGCGACTAGCATATATGGTGGCTACAACGCAAAAGAGAGCGAGAAGAGAAGCAAAGCACGGTCGTGAAGCTAGAAGTGATCAAGAAGTGATCCTAGAACAACCTACGTCAAACATAACTCCAACACCGTGTTCACTTCCCGGACCCCGCCGAGAAGAGACCATCACGGTTACACACGCGGTTGATGTGTTTTAGTTAAGGTCAACTTCGGGTTTTTTACAACCGGATATTAACAAATTCCCATCTGCCTCATAACCGCGGGCACAGCTTTCGAAAGATAATACCCTGCAGGGGTGTTCCAACTTAGCCCATTATAAGCTCTCACGGTCAACGAAGGATATTCCTTCTACCGGGAAGACCCGATCAGTCTCGGAATCCCAGACTACAAGACATCTTGGCAGTAATAAAACAAGTCCAGCAAAGCCGCCCGATTGTGTCGACAAATCCTGATAGGAGCTGCACATATCTTGGTCTCAGGGCACATCCGGATAAGCGAAGCGTATAGGTACCAACATAACCCAAGTTGCCAAGGGACGGTCCCGCACGGTGCTCTAGTTTGGACCAGCAATCGAAGGAGAACTGGCCCCGGGGGTTAAAATAAGATGACCCTTGAGTCTGCAAAACCCAAGGGAAAAGGCTTTGGTGGCAAATGGTAAAACCAAAGTTGGGCCTTGCTGGAGGAGTCTTATTCAAAGCGAACTGTCAAGGGGGTCCCATAAATCACCCAACCGTGTAAGGAACGCAAAATCAAGGAACATAACACCGGTATGACGGAAACTAGGGTGGCAAGAGTGGAACAAAACACCAGGCATAAGGCCGAGCCTTCCACCCTTTACCAAGTATATAGATGCATTAATTAAATAAGAGGTATTGTGATATCCCAACAAGTAAACATGTTCCAACAAGGAACATCAAGTCCATGTTCCAAACAAGGAACAAACTTCATCTTCACCTGCAACTAACAACGCTATAAGAGGGGCTGAGCAAAGCGGTAACATAGCCAATCAACGGTTTGCTAGGACATGGATGGTTAGGGGCTGACATGGCAATATAGGAGGCATGATATAGAAAGTGGTAGGTATCACAGCATAGGCATAGCAAAAGAGCGAGCATCTAGCAAGCAAAGATAGAAGTGATTTCGAGGGTATGGTCATCTTGCCTGCAAGGTTCTCAGAGTTGTCGAGAGCTTGGTCCTCGAAAGCGTTCTCAACAGGTTCCTCGTTCACGTACTCGTCTCCCGGCTCTACCCAAAGCAATAACACAAGCAAAAGGGACAATATCAATCACGATGCAATGCGCAAGCAACATGATGCAAAACATGGCATGATATGCGAGATGTGATATGCAATGCATATGCGTGCTTCGGAAGGAAAAAGATGAACAAGGCATAATCTTGGCAAACCAAGTATGCCACTGGATAGGTGAGGTGATTTTGGTTGAAATCGATATAAAGATCACCGGAATCGGATGCACGGTTTGCAAATGACAAGCAAAACACGAATGACAATATTCTGACATTAACAGCATGATGCTACTTAGCAAGTAGCAAGAAATTAAGCTACTACACCCAAACATATCAACAAAGCATATTACAATAATCTACTCAAGATGCTTGACAAAAGATGAACACGGAGTTACGGCTAAATCACACCACAACAGGATCAAACAAGCATGGCAAAAGTGCAAAAGATAACAGGTTCACAGACTTGGTGAAAATAACAACATTCCAGAAACTAATATCAGGATGACATGTTTAGAGCAAGCAAATAACATGCTACAGATCAGTACATAGCAAAGTAAGGCATGGCATGAATCTACTCAAAGCACTTAACAAAAGTCCCTTACTGACCATAAGCCAAAAAGGATCAGAAAATATGATAACACCCATGTCAATTAAGCAAGTTTCGTTACAGGTTTCAGACTTAGCAGAAAACTGGACATGTCAAAAACAGACAACGAGTAGGCATGTTTACGAGCTCGATGCACTCACTACAGAGCATTACATGATAAACTAAGCATACATACATCAATAAGACATGTCATAAAAGCTAGAAATTGCAATAATAAGACCATAGCATGCAATGACCAACTAAAACAAGCTTGGCAAAATCGAATAACATGTAAACAATCTGCCAGCAACATTTTATAGCAAAAGTAGAGCTCGATTGACTCAAGCTATAGCACTCCATAAATACAAACAAAGGAATGGATGGATAGAGCAAAACCATGTTCTCAAAACACCCTTACTGATCATGCTCAAAAGAGGCATAGATCCCTCTGAAACAACATGAACACATGGCATAAAAATTACAGCAGAAAGGGACTTAGTGAAATTACTAAGTCTCTGAAATCAGCAACATTAAGTACCCTAGTTTGCATGCTTGTGCTAGTCACCACCAAGATCACAAAAATACATGGCATAAATCTCTGGAGACATGGCATGGCATATTACAAAACTCATGTAGGACTCAACTTCATAGGATGCACACATCAATCACGGCAAAAATGACAAAAGTGCATGTTCTGATAAGAATCAGAAACTAACATCACATAGCCCTCTTCCAACAGCATTTCGGGCATCAAGATGACCTCAAATTAAAATGATGCAATGGAATGAAAAGATGTACTCTTCGAGGCGAACAATACACAGCAAGTTATGATGCGATGAACATGTGACAGTGATGCAATAAAATTACGACTTAGAGGAAAAACGGGGAGGGGGGAAGTCAACCGACGCGGTGGATCCAGATCTGGTGCGCACGGGCACGCAGCTCGAGGCGGCCGGCTCGCCGGAGAAGGGCCGCGGCAAGGAGGAGGACTCCGGCGGCGAGGGACGGCAGCGGCTGCAGGCGACGACGGGCGGTGCGGGGGCGGCGCAGCGCCGGCCGGGCGGGAGGCGTGGGCGCGCGCCGGCCCGGCGGCGGCGGCGGCGGGCGCCGGCCGGGCGGAGGTGGCTGGATCCGCGGGGAGGCGCGGCGGCGGGGAGCCGCGGGCGGCGCGCGGCCGTGGGCGGAGACGGGCCCGGCGCGGCCCGGTTCGGCCCGGGGCGGGCCGGATCTGGGCCCCGGCGGCGGCGGGGAGCCGCGGGCGGCGCGCGGCCGTGGGCGGAGACGGGCCCGGCGCGGCCCGGGGCGGGCCGGATCTGGTGGCGGGTAAGTGGGCGCGGGGGCGGCGCCACGCAGCGGGAGCGGGTAGGCTGGCGGCGGCGGCGGGGCGACGTGGTGCTCCCTGATTGGGCGCGGTGACGCGGTGGGCGGACGCGTCCGGTGCGGGCGGACATGTTCGGCGGCGCGGAGGAGCGGGGCTAGGGTTTGGATTGCGAGATTTGGATGGGGAGCACATATTTATAGGTAGAAGGAGCTAGGGAGCTCCAAATGAAGTGCGGTTTTCGATCACGCGATCGTGATCGAACGGCGATGGACATGGGAGTGTCTTAGGTGGGTTATTGGGCTGTTTTGGAGGGGTTTTGGGCTGCAACACACACGAGGCCTTCACGGTTACCCGGTTAACCGTTGGAGTATCAAACGACCTTCGATTGGCCCGAAACTTGACAGGCGGTCTACCGCTGCTATACCAAGGCCGTATGACAAACCTCGGTCCATTCCGAGAATGTTTAATACCCGCTCACGAAGAAATATAAAAGGGGACGCCGGGGGACATAGGAGCGCTGGATTGCAAAACAGACAACGGGGAAAATGCTCGGATTCATGAGACGAACACGTATGCAAATGCGATGCACATGATGACATGATATGAAATGCATGACATGAACAAAATGCAGAAAGAGAGAAACCCAACCACGGAGGGAATATCATATCACAATGCCGAAAATGGCAAGAGTTGGATTACAAATATGGCAAGTTACATCCGGGGTGTTACAACACTCCACCACTACGAGAGGATCTCGTCCCGAGATCTAGGGCTGAAAGAACTCCGGATACTCGGAACGTAGGTGGTCCTCACGCTCCTAGGTGGCTTCTCGGTCTGAATGGTGTGACCATTTCACTTTCAGGAATCTGGTTGACTTGTTGCGAGTCTTGCGCTCAGTTTCTTCAAGAATAGCAATGGGATGCTCATGATAGGACAAATCTTCTTGAAGATCAATCTCTTCGAAGTTGATGGTGCGCTCAGGCGTCTTGAAGCACTTGCGAAGCTGTGACATGTAGAAGACAACGTGCACATTTGCAAAGTTGGAAGGAAGCTCAAGTTGATAGACGAGATCGCCTCGTTTGCCGATGATCTTGAAAGGGCCCACGTATCTAGGGGCAAGTTTCCCCTTGATACCGAAGCGATGAGTTCCTTTCATTGGAGAGACGCGGAGGTATACATGGTCTCCGATCTCGAATGCCAAATCATGATGTTTGCTATCGTAATAGCTCTTCTGGCGCGTTTGCGCGGCTTTGAGGTTCTCACGAATGACCTTGCACATAGCCTCAGCCTCTGAGATCAAATCGTTGCCAAGCAGTTGGCGTTCGCCTGTCTCAGACCAATTGAGAGGAGTACGACACTTTCTGCCATAGAGAATCTCGAATGGGGCTTTGCCCGAGCTGGCTTGAAAACTGTTGTTGTATGAGAATTCAGCATAAGGAAGACAATCCTCCCACTTCATGCTGAAAGAGATAATACAAGCTCTGAGCATATCTTCAAGAATTTGGTTGACACGCTCGACTTGTCCACTAGTTTGAGGGTGGAAAGCTGTGCTGAAGCGAATATTTGTGCCCATGGCCTTCTGAAAAGAATCCCAAAACTTGGAGGTAAAGATGCTGCCACGGTCTGAAGAGATCAATTGTGGAATGCCATGCAAGGAGACAATTCTGGATGTGTAGAGCTCTGCCAGCTGCACTGTGATAGACTCTTTGATATGAAGAAAATGAGCCACTTTGGTGAGCTTGTCGATGACGACGAAGATAGCATCATTTCCACGCTTGGACTTGGGAAAACCAGTCACAAAGTCCATTTCGATATGATCAAACTTCCATTCTAGAATAGCAAGAGGTTGGAGAAGACCAGCTGGTCGTTGGTGTTCTGCTTTCACCCTTCTGCAGACATCACATTCATTCACGAATTGAGCAATCTCTCGCTTCATTCGAGTCCACCAATACGACTGCTTGAGATCATGGTACATCTTCGTACTTCCAGGATGAATTGACAGAAGAGAATTGTGCGCTTTGTTCATAATGACTTTACGAATATCACCCTTTGGAACCACGATCCGGTCCTCGAAGAAAAGAGTTTCTCTGTCATCAACTCGATACCACTTGTATTTGGAAATGCCCTTGTCAATACCACGTTTCACCTTCTTCACCATGGTATCCAACAGTTGTGCCTCACGAATCTGATCTTCCAAAGTAGGAGAGACGATGAGGTTGGCAAGAAAACCTTAAGGGACAACTTGGAGATTCAACTTGCGGAAAGCTTCACAGAGATCCGGTTGAAAGGGCTTGAGGATTAAGCATTTGCAGTAAGCCTTCCTGCTCAATGCGTCTGCAATCACATTAGCCTTGCCTGGAGTATATTCAATACTCGGATTATACTCTCGAATCATTTCGACCCATCGAGTTTGCCTGAGGTTGAGGTGAGGCTGAGTGAAGATGTACTTGAGACTCTTGTGATCGGTGAATATGTCCACTTTCCTTCCCAACAGGAGATGTCTCCATGTTATTAGCGCGTGGACCACTGCCGCCAACTCAAGATCGTGAGTGGGGTAGTTCCTTTCGTTGGGCTTCAACTGACGAGAGGTATAGGCTACAACCTTCTTCTCTTGCATTAAGACGGCACCGAGGCCCTGAAGAGAAGCATCACAGAAAACTTCATAAGGCTTGGATTCGTCAGGAGGAGTCAGAACTGGAGCAGTGACGAGTTTCTCTTTGAGAGTGTTGAAAGCAACATCACACTCAGGAGACCAGACATACTTCACATGCTTCTGGAGGAGGTTGGAAAGAGGCTTTGCAATCTTTGAGAAATTCTCAACGAATCTTTGACAATAGCTTGCAAGTCCAAGAAAACTGCGAAGCTGCTTGACATTCTGAGGAGGTTCCCAATTCAAAACTGCAGACACCCTCTCTGGATTAATAGCAATGCCCTTGGCAGAGATGATATGACCAAGGTAAAGAACTTCATCTAGCCAGAATTCACATTTGGAGAACTTCGCATATAATTTATACTCTCTGAGCTTGTCGAGCACCAATCGCAAATGTTTGGCATGATCCTTCTTATTCTTGGAGAAAAACAAAATATCATCGAGATAGACCAAGACAAATTCGTTGATGTAGGGGTTGAAGATGAAATTCATCAAGCGAGTGAATGCTGGAGGAGCATTGACAAGGCCGAAAGACATGACAGTATATTCATAAGAACCAAAGCTTGTTCTGAATGTTGTCTTGGGAATATCTTCTTCACGAATGCGAATTTGATGATAACCCATACGAAGGTCAAGCTTGGAGAACACTTTAGCACCTTTAAGTTGCTCGAATAGCTCATTGATGTTGGGAAGTGGGTACTTATTCTTGATAGTCTTCTTGTTCAATGGACGATAATCGACGCAAAGTCGGTCCGTGCCATCTTTCTTCTTGACAAAAAAAACACCACAACCCCAAGGAGAAGAACTCGGTCTGATCAGACCCAGACGCTCTTGTTCATCGAGTTGTTTCTTCAATTCCTTCAACTCATCTGGTCCAAGCTTGTAAGGACGCTTGCAAACGGGTTCCGTGCCAGGCTCAAGATCGATAACGAATTCAACTGGCCGGCGGGGAGGCATACCCGGAAGCTCTTCTGGAAAGACATCTTGGTACTCACAAACGACTGGAATCTGAGAGATAGCATCCAATTCACCATTCTCATTGAGAGAAAACAACCGAATGGTATCATCACGAGAGGCATAGATGATCACATCGTCAGAAGAGTGAGTCAATTGAATTTCCCTAGCAGCACAATCAAGCTGAGCCTTGTGCTTATAGAGCCAGTCCATCCCGAGAATAAGATCAATATCAGAGTCACCAAGCACCATTGGAGAAGATAGAAATTTATAGTCGCCCATCTTGATAGAGACATCAGGAACTATCGAGTTTGCTCTCATTGACTTCCCCGGAGAAATAACACCCAAAGGTTTATCCAGGTAAGACCAAGAAAAATCATTCTTTGCAAAGAACGATCTTGACATCAAACAATGCGATGCACCAGTATCAAATAAGACTTTTTGCAGGAATATCATTAACAGGAAGGTTACCCATGATCACTTCAGAAGAATCCTCCGCTTGAGCTGCATTCAACATGTTCACCTTTGCAGACTTAGGATTATGCTTGACCACTGCATTGCTGGAAGATTTCACAGGTGGAGGAGGCGGAAGGCGCCTTTGGTTGAAGCACTTGTTCGCATAGTGACCCTTTTGCTGACATTTGTTGCAAGTCACTTCTGAGAGCGGACGATGGTAAGGAGCATTTGGCCTTGGAGCTTGGTTCTGACACTTGTTCTGATAGCCAGGGTTGGGCGGGTGGGAAGATCCACGACCACCTGAGTTCTTCTGCTGATAAGGTTGACGGAACAGAGGAGGAGGAGGCAACCAGAACTTTTGTTGCTTAGCTGCCACAAGTGAGGAAGAAGAAGACTGAACTACGTCTCTGACTCTCTTCTTAGATTCCTCACACTTGAGCTGAGCAGCTTCTTGTTTCAGCGCCATGTTGTAGAATTCATCATACTTTAACGGCTCGAAAAGCATGAGAGCAAGTTGCAGATCTTCTCTGAGACGACGCCTGAATTGGTAGATCATACTCTTCTCATCAGGGATGTCTTGCCTCGCAAAACGAGAGAGCTTCTGGAACTGAGTGTTGTATTGATACACAGACATGTTGCCTTGCTTGAGATTGCGGAATTCCTCACGCTTACTCTCAACAACACTTTCTGGAATGTGGTGAGCTTTGAAGTCACGGCGGAAATCATCCCAGGTAATGACACGACCTCCTCTGGAATCTTTGTATTGCTGGAACCACTCAGCAGCTTGATCCTTGAGTTGAAAAGAGGCAAACTTGACAAAGTCCTCAGGTCTGACATTGTTGCACTTGAAATGCTTGCTGATGTCCACGAGCCAATCATCGGCGTCTGTGGCCTCGACACAGTAGCTGAAGGTCTTTGGCTGATTAGCAAGGAACTGGTTGAGTGAAGCAAAGTGCGGCTGATTGTTGCCTTGGCCTTGATTCCCTTGATTACCTTGCCCTTGGTTGCGATCTTGCAAGAGTTGAATCAGAATCTGAGCGTTGGCATTTGTGGCAGTCATCAGGGCTTGCCATGCCTCCAGAGGCGGAGGTGGTGGCGGAGGGTTAGCCTGACTTCCTTCATTGCGTTCCGGATTCTGACGCGTTGGCGGAGCCATCCTGAAGAGGGTGACATCCATTAGCATCTTGAAAGAGATATAATCAAGCTGAATCAAAGGACCGAATTTGCAACATATAGTCTTGACAATAAACATTCGAACAAGAATGAACGAATGAATTCCAAAGTAAAGCATCACACTTCCATAAGCTGAGAAGCCACTTAGAAAAAAGGTATGTAATAAAATCAACAAGGTACGGATGTGAACAAATACTTGGTAAGGATTACCCAATCACAAACCAAATATCTGCGGAAGAAGTACTAGAGCTACATGAATTCCCACTTATAAACTCCCGAAACTTTCTGGTTATGCAATCAGGTGTTGGGGATACAGGGGACACAAAATATATCACCCAAACTAACAATACCTAGATCCAGCTGTATCCATCCTTCAACACATAACCAAGAAACCTTCGGAAATCATCTACCTCAACCTTCGAAAAGCATCCGTTATACAAGTCATGGCAATACTCCCGCACTCGCCTCAGTACTGGGCTATCAGGGTTATCTCACCAACAATTGTACAAAAGAGATTTTCGATGTCGGCGTACTAAACTCAGGTATTCCAGAACTGCAACGATAAAATTATGACGACAACACGTCGGAGCTCAACTCCCTGGGACACCTCCTCTAAAACCCCTGCTGACGGGAGGCAACCAAGACAATGTTGTCATCATAAAACCATCGGAACGATTCTAAGATACCCGCGTGATCCTAAAAATTTTTTTAGTGAAATTTGAGAAGAGAAGAGTCAAAACTCTACGTCAGGATGCCTTACCAGAGCGATGAGGAGACTGGGAAGTAAAAAGAATTCCTAAGCTCTCCGGTATATAATTCCTAAATGACTCAAAACATTTTTCTAGACACAACTCGTCCGCTAAAAACGATCAATCAGTGGGGGCTCCTAAGGTCGGGGAAGGCTCTGATACCAACTTGTAACGCCCTCGATGCGGCTATATCTCCCACGTGTCGAGGCACGACTTAGAGGCATAACCGCATTGAAAGCAATGTCGCAAGTGAGGTAATCTTCACACAACCCATGTAATACATAAGGGAAAGAGATACATAGTTGGCTTACAGTCGCCACTTCACACAATACATAAATAAACATTCATCATCCAGATTACACTCAAGGTCCGACTACGGTACCAAAATGAAAGAAGACTACCCCAAATGCTACACAGATCCCCGGATCACCCCAACTGGGCTCCACTACTGATCATCAGGAAAAGACACATAGTAACGGCCACGTTCCTCGTCGAACTCCCACGTGAGCTCGGTCGCGTCATCTGCACTGGCATCGTTGGCACCTGCAACTGTATTGGTAGAATCTGTGAGTCACGGGGACTCAGCAATCTCAAACCCGCGAGATCAAGACTATTTAAGCTTATAGGTAGGAAAGGATTGTGAGGTGGAGCTGCAGCAAGCGACTAGCATATATGGTGGCTACAACGCAAAAGAGAGCGAGAAGAGACGCAAAGCACGGTCGTGAAGCTAGAAGTGATCAAGAAGTGATCCTAGAACAACCTACGTCAAACATAACTCCAACACCGTGTTCACTTCCCGGACCCCGCCGAGAAGAGACCATCACGGTTACACACGCGGTTGATGTGTTTTAGTTAAGGTCAACTTCGGGTTTTCTACAACCGGACATTAACAAATTCCCATCTGCCTCATAACCGCGGGCACGGCTTTCGAAAGATAATACCCTGCAGGGGTGTTCCAACTTAGCCCATTATAAGCTCTCACGGTCAACGAAGGATATTCCTTCTACCGGGAAGACCCGATCAGTCTCGGAATCCCGGACTACAAGACATCTCGGCAGTAATAAAACAAGTCCAGCAAAGCCGCCCGGTTGTGCCGACAAATCCTGATAGGAGCTGCACATATCTCGGTCTTAGGGCACATCCGGATAAGTGAAGCGTACAGGTACCAACATAACCCAAGTTGCCAAGGGACGGTCCCGCACGGTGCTCTAGTTTGGACCAGCAATCGAAGGAGAACTGGCCCGGGGGGGTTAAAAATAAGATGACCCTTGAGTCTGCAGAACCCAAGGGAAAAAGGCTTAGGTGGCAAATGGTAAAACCAAAGTTGGGCCTTGCTGGAGGAGTCTTATTCAAAGCGAACTGTCAAGGGGGTCCCATAAATCACCCAACCGTGTAAGGAACGCAAAATCAAGGAACATAACACCGGTATGATGGAAACTAGGGTGGCAAGAGTGGAACAAAACACCAGGCATAAGGCCGAGCCTTCCACCCTTTACCAAGTATATAGATGCATTAATTAAATAAGAGGTATTGTGATATCCCAACAAGTAAACATGTTCCAACAAGGAACATCAAGTCCATGTTCCAAGCAAGGAACAAACTTCATCTTCACCTGCAACTAACAACGCTATAAGAGGGGCTGAGCAAAGCGGTAACATAGCCAATCAACGGTTTGCTAGGACATGGATGGTTAGGGGCTAACATGGCAATATAGGAGGCATGATATAGAAAGTGGTAGGTATCGCAACATAGGCATAGCAAAAGAGCGAGCATCTAGCAAGCAAAGAAAGAAGTGATTTCGAGGGTATGGTCATCTTGCCTGCAAGGTTCTCAGAGTTGTCGAGAGTTTGGTCCTCGAAAGCGTTCTCAACAGGTTCCTCGTTCACGTACTCGTCTCCCGGCTCTACCCAAAGCAAGAACACAAGCAAAGGGGACAACATCAATCATGATGCAATGCGCAAGCAACATGATGCAAAACATGGCATGATATGCGAGATGTGATATGCAATGCATATGCGTGCTTCGGAGGGAAAAAGATGAACAAGGCATAATCTTGGCAAACCAAGTATGCCACTGGATAGGTGAGGTGATTTCGGTTAAAATCGATATAAAGATCACCGGAATCGGATGCACGGTTTGCAAATGACAAGCAAAACAAGAATGACATATTCTGACATTAACAGCATGATGCTACTTAGCAAGCAGCAAGAAATTAAGCTACTGCACCCAAACATATCAACAAAGCATATTACAGTAATCTACTCAAGATGCTTGACAAAAGATGAACACTGAGCTATGGCTAAATCACACAACAACAGGTTCAAAAAAGCATGGCAAAAGTGCAAAAGATAACAGGTTCACAGACTTAGTGAAAACAACATGCCAGAAACTAACATCAGGATGACATGTTTAGAGCGAGAAAACAACATGCTACAGGATCAGGACATAGAAAAGTAAGGCATGGAGTGAATCTACTCAAAGCACTTAACAAAAGTCCCTTAATGACCATAAGCCAAAAAGGATCATAAAATATGATAACACCCATGTCAATTAAGCAAGTTTCGTTACAGGTTTCAGACTTAGCAGAAAACTGGACATGTCAAAAACAGACAACGAGTAGGCATGTTTACGAGCTCGATGCACTCACTACAAAGCATTACATGATAAACTAAGCATAGATACATCAATAAGACATGTCATAGAAGCTAGACATTGCAAGAATAAGACCATAGCATGCAAGGACCAACTAAAACAAGCTTGGCAAAATTGAATAACATGTAAACAATCTGCCAGCAACATTTTATAGCAAAAGTAGAGCTCAATTGACACAAGCTATCGCACTCCATAAATACAAAAAAAGGCATGGATGGATAGAGAAAAACCATATGCTCAAAACACCATTACTGATCATGCTCAAAAGAGGCATAGATCTCTCTGAAACAACATGAACACATGGCATAAAAATTACAGCAGGCAGGGACTTGCTAAGTCTCTGAAATCAGCAACATTAAGTACCCTAGTTTGCATGCTTGTGCTAGTCACAACAAAGATCACAAAAATACATGGCATAAACCTCTGGAGAGATGGCATGGCATATTACAAAACTCATGTAGGACTCAACTTCATAGGATGCACACATCAATCACGGCAAAAATGACAAAAGTGCATGTTCTGATAAGAATCAGAAACTAACATCACATAGCCATCTTCCAACAGCATTTCGGGCATCAAGATGACCTCAAATTAAAATTATGCAATGGAATGAAATAATGTACTCTTCGGGGCGAACAATTTGACATATTATACGCACGAAACGGAACAACATACAGCAAGTTATGATGCGATGAACATGTGACAGTGATGCAATAAAATTAGGACTTGGAGGAAAAACGGGGAGGGGAAAAGTCAACCGACGCGGTGGATCCAGATCCGGTGCGCGCGGGCACGCGGCTCGAGGCGGCCGGCTCGCCGGAGAAGGGCCGTGGCGAGGAGGAGGACTTCGGCGGCGAGGGACGGCGGCTGCTGCGCGCGGCGACCGCTGGGCGACGGCGGGCGGTGCGGGGGCGGCGCGGCGCCGGCCGGGCGGCGCCGGCGGTGGGCGCCGGCCGGGCGGAGGCGACTGGATCCGTGGGCGGAGACGGGCCCGGCGCGGCCCGGTTCGGCCCGGGGCGGGCCGGATATGGGCCCCGGCAGCGGCGGGGAAGTGGGCGCGGGGGCGGCGGGCGCGGGTAGGCTGGCGGCGGCGGGGGGGGGGGGGGCGACGTGGCGCTCCCTGATTGGGCGCGGTGACGCGGTGGGCGGACGCGTCCGGCGCGGGCGGACACGTCCGGCGGCACGGAGGAGTGGGGCTAGGGTTTGGACTGCGAGATTTGGACGGGGAGCACATATTTATAGGTAGAAGGAGCTAGGGAGCTCCGAATGGAGTGCTGTTTTCGGCCACGCGATCGTGATCGAACGGCGATGGACATGGGAGTGTCTTAGGTGGGTTATTGGGATGTTTTGGAGGGGTTTTGGTCTGCAACACACACGAGGCCTTCACGGTTACCCGGTTAATCGTTGGAGTATCAAACGACCTCCGATTGACCCAAAACTTGACAGGCGGTCTACCGGTGCTATACCAAGGCCGTCTGACAAACCTCGGTCCATTCTGAGAATGTTTAATACCCGCTCATGAAGAAATGTAAAAGGGGACGCCGGGGGACATAGGAGCGCCGGATTGCAAAACGGAAAACGGGGAAAATGCTCGGATTCATGAGACGAACACGTATGCAAATGCGATGCACATGATGACATGATATGAAATGCATGACATGAAAAAAATGCAAAAAAAGAGAAACCCAACCATGGAGGGAATATCATATCACAATGCCGAAAATGGCAAGAGTTGGATTACAAATATGGCAAGTTACATCCGGGGTGTTACACACATCCTGGGTCGAGAAGAGCCTGAACTGGTGTTCGCCAGACGAGCTAATAGTGCAGCAGACGCGCGTTCAAAGCATGGTGGACAAGAATGTCAAACTTGTCGATGTAATCTAGGTGATGCTAGTTTGCCAAATTCTCCCGTGCCAAAGCCGAAGCTGGCCTCTATGGGACTTCAACCCGAAGAAACACCATACCCTGAAGAGGCTCTTCGAAACCACTCACGAAGGAGCCTGGAAGTTGCTCTTTAAGGGCAACATGAAAGCGCCGGCCACGGAATCAGACCGCGGGCATGACATTAACCACCCCGCCAGCGAAGTATGTTATTTTTAATGCATCCCCTACTTGCTTGCTTCAAGGGTGATGTCTGAGCTTTTATCATCATTCCTTATTCAGGACTGGATGGAGAGAGAGAAGCGGATCCAGTGTCCGGCTCCGCTGCCTGAAGAGCCAGTCAACCCGCAACTGGCGAAGATGTTGGTGCCGGCGCCCTATAAGCCGCCGGAGAAGAAGGCCAAGAAGAAGGCCAAGGGGGGCAAAGGTGGCCCCCATCGTAAGGGTACTTCGGACGTAACGTCCGAAGACGAAGAGACCCGTTCCTCCATCCCTGAGGACGACGGCGAGGAGGAGGAGAACAACCCTCCTCCTGATGAGGGAAGGAAGAAGAGGGCACCCTCCACGAACCTGGAGGCGGGGACGCCCAAAAAGGGGAAGGGCTCTTTCGCAGACAAATCCGCGTGGGACGTCGACAGCAGTCTGGAGTGACACCCCCGCACCAAACCTCAAGCTGCTTCATAAGTGCCATGACTCCCGCACACCCGTATGTCCAGCCTCTCCATTTCAATGTATTGACATGGTTAATTATGCTATTGCAGTCTGACCCACAATAGCTCCCAGCGATCCTCATCAAGAGGTTCGTTTGACTCAAAGGAGATGGCCAGCGAGACACCGCCAGCCGCCTACTCTCCCAAGGCCAAGGGAGACGACGAGGTGCTATCCCAACGGACCTTCCCAGGCCAGGGAGAAAATCAAGAGGCACCCGAAGGCAAAGCCCCTATCGCCGAACACCAGGGGGAACCAATCCCCTGGGTGACTGGGGAGGAGGGCCGTACTCAGTTCGGCCCTCGACCGCACTTGATTCCAGAGACCGATACGGCTCCGGAATCCGACGTGCAACCTCCTTCGAGAGAAGGGGGTATGCCTATTCCCCCGGTGACCCCTGTCCAACCAGGGGCACCAGATGATCTGCTGGAAGCTCTGCGAGGTGCTTCAATTGCGGATGGGCACCGTGTTCTTATGAGCATGGTGATTGAAAGGGCTCAGTCCGTTAAGAGCGGACTAACCGAAGCCTGCACCATCCTGCTGACAGGTTTTGAGGTAGGTGACACAAAAAGAGAAAATCCCCATATAGACAGTAGCCCCTGAGACATTGTCTGGTGTTCAGAAAGAAAATCCGGATAGAGGATCAATCCTTTTATTGGCAGGAAACTAACTAAATTTGTCTAGAATGAATATGAAGGTGTCGCTGCTTGCTGCGGCCTCATGTGCTGTCGAGGTCTCCGATCTAAAGCGGAGGCTGGAGCAGGCCGAGGAGGAGCCCGGCCAGGTGAGGAGGCAGCTCCAGGAGAATCAAGGTATGTGATAACCGGGAAATATTCAAAAAGGAGTAAAATATATATTGACCAAAGGGTCATGATATGCATAGGAGCGACAACCGAGGTCGAGGCCCTAAAAAAGGCCCTGGGCGAAGCCGAGGGGAAAGCCGTCAAGGAGCAGGCTGCCCGTAAGAAGCTCAGCGCCCGGGTCAGCGAGGTCCAGCAAGAGCTCCACGGCGCGGTGAAGAAGTGCGAGACCTTGGAGCGTGACGCGTCGGCTAAAGAGGCCGAACTATCCAAGGCTCGTCAGAGCGCGGAGACGGCCCGGAACGAGGCCCAGGGCGCCCTCCAAGAGGCCCAAGAGGCGAGGAAGATTGCGGCGGGTAAGGCATTTAGTATGCAAAGCAAATATGTGAAGAAGAGGTATCTTTTACTAACCCGGATTCGGAGTTCTCCAGGGGCTTTTGCTGATTTCCATGAAGTGTGTCTGATGCCACGGAGTTCTTCCGAGCCGAAGAAGGGAGGTATATGGAGAAGCTATTCTGGTCGCAATATCTTGTGCCAGAGCATCCCGTGTCCTTCACCCATCAGCTGAAACAGCTGGTGGAGCTACATAGGGTGGCCGAACTAGCCATGAAGGATTTGATAATCCAGCTATGGCCAGCCGAAGCTATGCCCGTCAGCTACTTCGGACTCGTGAGGCGGATGGTGGACGCCTGTCCTCGGCTGGATATCGTCAAGCGATTGGCCTGTATTGAGGGTGCTCGTATGGCCTTCGCCCTTTGCAAGATGTGGTGGGCGAAGATGAACACCGTCGAGCTGGCCGAGGGCTGCCAGAGGGCAAGGAGCACCGCACACCCGAGCGCTATTTCGCAGATGTCCTGGAGGGGTATCGCATTGTAGCAGCGGAGTGTGGGCAGGACATTATTTTTGAATGAATACATTCGTGTTGTAGTTGCCTTGTATGATGAAACAAAGTAGGGCTGTTATATAATGATTGTTATGTTTTTAATTTTTTTCCTCCTGTGCGGCCGTGCTGTATTAAATCTGAGGGTTGGCCAGTCGTCGGCTTCTGCCCTCACGTAGGTAGTACGGAGGTGTTCGGGATGGAATCTACACAATCTTGATCCAATTATATGGTCCTTGAAGGAGTTGTTTAGCGCAACGAACCAGGCAATCAGACTATGCGGCTTAAACGCCCTCACTTAGCCATAGGAGTTTTATAATAAAACATGGGCGCAGCCCCTGGTATCCAAACCAGAGTGCTATGAGCGTCTGATCGGGAAGTACCGATCCTTCTCGTAATGCGAAAAAAAATATCCAACGATTTTCAACCTCTCGAACAGCTGATCGGTTCTCGTCGTATCATGACAGTCAGTTTTCGGCTTTATATACTGAGGTGCTCCTTTGGATAAACCAGGGCACAATCGCAGTAGTTCTCCCTTTACTACCCTAGCCGATATAGCGGAACGTAAGGTAGTAAGCACAGGAGCCGGGCAACCCAACTATTGACCAAAGACATGATTCGGAGCCAATGCATATAATGGTCAATTCGAGGTGTCGAACTATACTATAAAAAGTGTTCGGACTTTGTTGCCGTACTGTGGGGCGCCTGGGAGCCCCTAGCAAATATGAAACGTACCAAAGTGTACGTGTGCTAGAAAATGAATTATTAACGAAAAACAGAAAGAAAGCAGAGGTGATATCTTTTGCCCTTAAACTTGAGCCACGAACTATTTCCATTATAATTGGGTTAATGTGTCAAAGCGCATTAATACAAATAGTGCGATAAGCAACCGGCTATTTAACATGCCATGACCAGAGGCGAGCTGCGTGTGGGACCTGACAACCGGTAGAGTTGTCGTTAATTTGACCTCTCGAACTTCCCCTGTACGTCTGAGCTTCTTGCCATCCTAGTATTTTTATCCTTTTACAAGACTGATAATTAGGCCATCCAAGAGGGCCTATGCACAATAAACCTGGGAAAGGAAAAAGGAAATAGTGAAAGTGTATGTGTCCGGGATCGGTCGAGCCGAACTGCGGATCACAAACTAGTTGTGCCTCCACCGATGCCCATGGGATTTCTAGCGCGTAATTATGCACGCGCGGTACGAATGCCACTGCCTGATCAGGGCTGGGACGGAGGCCAAATTGCTAGTCGAGCTCTTGATGAGCCGCTCTGTCCTGCTGCGGCGTAATCTAGACCCTCTTTACGATGTCCAGTGGCTCAGCAACCAGATTACGGTTCTGCTTGAGAAGGCCGCTCTGTACTTCTGCTGCTAGGGCGGCGGTATGCTCCTCTGTACGGAGGGAGCGTTCTGTGTTTCAGTTAACCATTATGACGCCGCGTGGACCGGGCATCTTAAGCTTAAGATAAGCATAGTGTGGCACCGCGTTGAACCGAGCGAACACCGTCTGTCGTGGAATTGTCACGGCAGATGTCCTTAGTGTCAGGACTTAGTCGCGAGGCCAACGCATCTATGTGGTAGCTTGAGAGGGGTTGATTGGGACGAGAGACGCAGGGCGGATCAACACACAAGACAAGGATTTAGACAGCTTCGGGCCCCGGGAAACATCATCCGGTAATAACCCTACATGCTGTTTGTGGCTAGGTCTCATTATCATCACGAGGGAGACGCCGTAAACCGGCTCTTTGTGTCTAGCCCTAGAGATTGTTTCTTGCTTGTAGCCTGTCCCTCTTTGGGGAGCCCCGCCCCTCCTTATATATGTTGAAGGGGAGGTTTACATGTGGAGTCCTATTAGAATTAGGACTAGTCTATCTCTAATACAAACCGGATACAAGTCCTGTCCTTAACTCCTTATAAGACAAATATTCCTTTTCTCTTGAACCGACCCATCATAGTTGAACCGGCCTTCTGGGCCTTGGGCCTTGTCATCCGTCTAACCCGCCCGCCGGGTTACCAGTAAGTCATAACGACCAAGCGGGCTGCTTGTAAACCGCCAAGGTCAGGGCGGGTCTTCAGATAAACCGCCAAGTCCGGCCGGGTTAACTTCCGGCCGGTTTACGCCGCGGGGTATATCCCCGACATTAGCCCCCAAGTTTAGCTTGGATTTATCCATGGTAAACTTATGATGCAAAATAAACATAAGAACAAATTTGACAGGTTGCGCTCCCGGTTAAGAATTCTTGTAAACCGGCACCTGATCGTCCTTAAGCCCTTGTCATTTCCTCCTTCTAGAAAATCTGGTTTAACAGGCCAGCTTCATAATCAACTTGCTGACATTGGTTTCTCATAGAAAATATATTGTGAAGAATAATCCACTTGAGTCGGCTTTCAAAGCGCCAGTTTAAGAAATATTGGTCTTGAAATATTCATCTGATATTCAGCCGGTTTGAAGATGATCCCGGTCTTGAAAACTTGCCGGTTTAACATTACCAAATGGCCGGGTTATAAAAACTGATGACCCCGGACTATGATTGTTGCAGACACCGGTTCATGATTGTTGCCAACACCGGTTTATGATTACTGATGACACCGGGTTGCAGCCACAGGGTCATAATGATTGGTGACGCCGGGTCAATCTAATTTGCTCAACAGAGAATTTGAAAATATTTTTTCGATAATAATATAATACCTGTAGCCCCCAAGTGCCGGGTTGTCATGCTTGCAGCAACCTGGGACTTGTAATTGACTGATGCCCATAAAACTTCAACCAATGTAGCCCCCAAGGGCCGGGTCATTATGTAATAATCAGCAGGGACTTTGTAAATATAATCTTGTAAACTTTGAACAGCAATGTGTAGCCCCCAAGGGCCGGCTCAGTAAGATAATATTGAGCTGGGACTTTGATATATATACTTCAATGAAAATAATATCATATGATGTAACCCCCATCATGAGGCTTGAATTCACGTCCACAAGGTTAAGAGCCTTGTGCTTTACCAACTGAGCAGTGAACCCTTCAATATAATGGATAAAAAGCTTTGTACTTTGAATAGTTGACAGGAGCAATTGGTAGCCCCCAAGGGCCAGCTCATTACGATGTGATGAGTTGGGTCTTTAATAAGATGAGCAAAAATGACTTTGCATTAGCCCCCAAGTGTCGTGGTGCATGCTTGCAGCGACATGAGACTTGCATATTTGAATCTCAACTTTGAACAATGTAGCCCCAAGTGCCGGGTAGTAAGCCTGCAGCGACTCGGGACTATTCCTTCAATTGTAGAATAAATCATATCCATTGATAATATGATAGCCATTGCGCTAAAGCGACTTTGAAAACCTTAATTATAATACTGGTTATTGATAACCATAATAAAAATCCAGCCATGATGGCTATTCAAGATAATATAATCTGGTATGAAAAACCTTATTCATCCAATATCATAATGAAAATTTAGCCAAGTTTGGCTATTTGAATAATATAATCCAATAACTTATAAGCGCATGATTCCAATGGCGCAATCCAAATATATACTGGCGACTTATAGTCCAAAGCCAGACCGGTTTAATAAACACTGGATAATTTCTCATCATATACTGGCAACTTTATCGTCCTAAAGCCAGGCCGGTTTAACAAACACCGGATAAGTTATCATCATACTGGCGACTTATCGTCTTAAAGCCAGGCCGATTTAATAAACACCGGATAATTTATAACCATGCGTTATTCAACCTGTTTCTGCATACAACAAGTTTAAAGTGTCCTGGCGGTTTACCGCCGGACGGGTCATAATGCCCAACATATAACCTGGGTTTATAACCAAGGCTGCACTTAAAAATATGAAATATATCATACCTGTGACATTGAATCACATCGTTGGTTTACCAACTTTTTGTAGTAAGAGTGATAACCCCAATCTTGAGTAATGATAACTCCTTCCATATTGTGTTGGTTTATGATAAAACCATACCGGGCTGTGATAAACACCGGATTAACCATATATAATACTGGTGACTTGTAGTCAAACCAGACCGGGCTGATAATCTCCGGATTATAACTTGATCATGTACTCACAACTTGTAGTTGAAAGCCGAGCTGGGTTGATAAACACCAGTTTACTCCATAATAGGATGGTAACAGAAAATCAAACCGGGCAGATAATCTCCGGTCTAAAAATGGACCGTGTTCCGCCAATTTAGCTGTTTGAACCGGTACAAAATACTGTCGGTTTAAAAAACGCAAATAAAATAGCAACTTCTCAAGAAAGGCTATTAAAGCAAAAGCAATGGCAACAACTTTTTGCAAAAGAAGAGCTCTACTGAGCTTGGTCAGATGGAATTACCATGGTCAGACGCAACCAAGCCCCCCGAAGGCGTAGCGATGGTGCCAGTCAGCCAGGACCCCAAAATGACGCGTGGCGTTACGCCGGCCAAGTGGCATTGCTATGGTTCGGGTTCGACCAAGCCCCCAAATGACTCTAAGGCCCGTAGGCCGACCAAGAGGCGTGACCGGTTCAGACGTGACCGTGTCCCCAAATGATTCTGGTGGCTTTCGCCGGCCAAGAGGTATTGCATCGGTTCGGACACGACCGAGCACCAAATGACTCTAATGGCTTTCGCCGGCCAAGAGGTGTTGCATCGGTTCGGACGCGACCGAGCCCCCAAATGACTCTGGTGGCTTTCGTCGGCCAAGAGGTATTGCATCGGTTCAAACATGACCGAGCCCCCAAATGACCTCATAAGGATAGCTATGTTCTCTTTGGTTCGAATACGACCTATGTTTGAACAGGAAGCCTCAAGTGATCTTGTTAAGACTTGCAAGGGGTAAACCGGATGTTGCTTGAAAACAACCCCGTGTAACCACACATGATATAAAGAATAAATACCCCGCTTTATAAAGCGGGAGCCACCATGTGATAAATAATATCTCAGGCCAATAAGGCCGGATACCCATGTTTGAACCGGGCATCATGGCAGCAGGTCCTCTTTGGCACCCTTTAACTTTTTGCAAGAGATAAATTCTTCTTGAACCGGGATCTTGAACCGGATATTGAGAGCTTCAAAGCTTTGTGGAATAAATCCTTCCCTTGAACCGGCTCTTAAACCGGAATCTTCATTTTCAGCAGGAAAATTTCTGACGTCCTTTAAACTCGAACTTGCGAGAAGTTAATTCGTTTTTGAACCGGACATTGTTAAACCGGATCTGAGCGCTTCAGAGCTTTGTGGGAGAATAGATTTCTCTTGAACCGGATTGTAAACCGGAATCCTTTCTGATGACCCGGATCTTCTTCATTGAGCCGGGATTTTATAACTGTCATATACTTTCTAAGCCGGAAATTTTCTGACGGCCTTTAAATTTTCATCAATATAACAGTAGCCTCCGGGATCGGGTTATCTTTCCCTCCATCGTCCTGGGGTTCTTAAACCGGCTGAAACTGGCAAGAATTGCTGAGTCATGTCATCGTAGCCCCCGAGTCTCAAAGGTGACTCGAGGAGTTGGCTTGAGACTCTTCATATTTGACCGTGATACAAACCGGCATAACTTGTATATCATTGGCGTTGACAGCACGATGTGAATCCATAGAAGGTTGAGGTGACTGCGGCGGGTTATAAATGATCCCATATGAGCCGTGTCAGCAACTCGACCAATGGTTCCTTCCAACTGGTTGTTTGAAGTTTCACCAAAACTGTAGTGGCGGCGACTTGTGCGCCTGCCCGTTGAGCCATCCAGTGCAAACGACGGTTTATGATAATTTGCCTCCAATTTGAAAGAAAACCGGGCTACCCAAGCTGTGACTTGTTCATACTCAATAAACAGCTCATGCAGACAGGTGCGGCCCGGTATGTTGATGTAGACCGGACTGCGGGAGATGGCAGCCTGTGCACGCGCTATTGGGTAATTCGCATGGTCCTGACGAGTTGACGCGGACGGATGGATTTCACTTGATATATCATGCCAGGGGTTATCCACCGTAGAGTTGATGATCACCATGGTGAAGCTGAAATTAATCACGGGTGAACCGGCCGCGGTGTTGTAAGCCAATGTGGACGGGCGAAGCAATCGCAAACACGGAAAGCCGCGTGGACGGGCGAGTTAATCAGGGGTGCAGTCCCGGCAAGTTGATGTAGATCGAACTGCACGGGTGGCGGCTTGCGCTCACCCGTTCAACAACAAGCAGGTGCGGACGGCGACGCATGATGACGCTTAACGCATACTTCATCGGCACAACATGGCACCATCTTTATAATAAATCATTGTCCTGCACATAAAAAATATACAGACCAAAAGTAATTGTTCTCTGATGTAAACAATATGTGTTAAATAAATAGACTTAGATGGATATCACCTGATTTGTTCAGACAGCAGATGATCTTGTAAGTAGAATCTTTGTACGTAGTAGTGGTAGTGCTTCATACTACTTTTTGGACTGACGAAGTACTTTGTAGCAGTGTTTTGAATGTAATATTGTTACTACAGTTTTTTTTGTATAGTCTGATGCTTCACGTGGGATGACCATGTTTTCTCAAAGTACCAGCTCCAAAAAATCCTGGACAAATTGGGTGCAGATCGGTATCCCAAGAATTATACTTGCATCCATCGGCATGAACAGTGAATCTCTTTTTGCAAACCCATACTTTGTGCTCTGAGCCATATATAGTACTAATTGCCACACACCCGGCCGGCTGGATACCCAATCATCTCATGAAGTGCGCTGCTCTCTCCTCTGTTACTTTTGCTAGGTCCTTGTATGTTGAAATTTCGACAGGCAAGGGTAGGGGCGGCTCGAAGCGACAGTTTGGGACAGAAGGAACGGCGCGACGTAGGGCTGCAGCTTCAGCGGCGGAAGCAAGAGTCGCGGCTCAGCGAGGCCGCGCAAGCTGCAGCTTGACACGGGCGAGGGCGACTCACAGGCGAGGTTCAAGACCGGGCGGCGGTTTTAAAAGCTGGAGAGGCCGAGTCGAGGCTGCCATGGGGCGGCTCACAATTACAGAAGAGACGGTACGGCGAGCCAGACAGAGCGGAGGGCGGCCAGGGCACGTGGCTGTGGCTGAAGCCGGCCGAGGCCAAGGCCACATGGGCGAGCAAGCGGCGCGGCAGCTGCTGACGGCTTGGCGGCGGCTCGACGGGGCGCCTCAAAGGCGCGACAGCTCGGCGACTCCGGTGAAGCATGCCGGAGGCGGTCTTTGCTGAGGTAAGGGCGGCCCTCAGGCATGCGGGTCTGCCGAAGTGGGAGAAATGAAACCATCGCGACAGCGAGGGCGACTGAAACGACAACGCGCGGCGGAGGCAGCTCGGAGGAGATCAGTGACTCACAGTGGCGGTTTAACCCGGCTTCGGCGGAGGGGGGTGACTCGCGGGCACATCGGCAGTTTTGCGGAAGATGAAGAACGAAGCGGCCGGCGGTTTGCGAAGGTAGCGCGGCTCGGTGACGGCGCGTTGACACAACTGGACACCGACAGTGGCAATTGTCGGCCCGGGGCGCGTCGGCTTGGCGCGGGGTCGCGCGAGGACCGCCCAAGATCCTCCGGCGGCTCGGAGCAAAGTTGAAGCGGCCGCGGAGTCTGAATCCTTCTCCGGGTTATCGCCGTAAAATCCCCAAAACCGAGCCTGTGTCATAGACAAACTTTGAGGACGACAAGGCGTATTTCCCGCTGCAATTGAGGCGCTCGGGGCTCAGGAAGTGGTGGTGATGACCCGGCGGAGGCCGGCGGGTTGTGACAGAGGCACAATCCAGCAGTTGCAGCAGACCAGCGAACGTGACTCAGATTCGGGTGTGAACCGGGGCGACGGCAGCCGCTTGTAGCAGGGGTAAGGCGGCAGCTTGTAGCAAGGCGACTTGGAAACCGGCCGGCGGAGGCAGCGCTTTTTGGGCAGACGGGCGCGGACTCCACGGCCAGTAGAGGAAGCTGGGCAGCGATGGGACGCGTGGTTACGGCCACATAGTCCGGATCGTACTGGTAGTCTAGTAGCACTTGGTACCTCCGCTGGGGTCCTTCACCTGACGTAGTAATAATGGTTGTACTACTTGATGACTAGTATTTCAACTCGTTCTGGTCTCCATGATAGAAAAATAATAGCGACGGATCGCTGTTCACCGGGCTGACGCTTTATAGCAAAAAGTAGCAGCTGCCAGTTGATACCCTCGGGCCTTTAAAACGCATATGCACAGCAGCAACGCAAACATGCCGGATTGGATCATCTGCGGACTTCAATCCGGACCGGTTCATACTCGGACTCGGCGGTTTAAGACGACGCGACGACGACATACATGGATGGAACCCTAATTTCTCTTTTACCGGAATTTCGCATATGCTGCCGCTAAAAACCTCTTTGATTTTGACAGATGAACTTGTAGTTGATATGAATCCTTTCATGCTGAATCTTCTCCTCAATCGAAAAATTTTGCGAACTTCTCAATCCTTTAAAGATCCCTTCAAGAACTCAACACCATCGTGTGCAGGCCCCACGGTGGGCGCCAACTGTCGTGGAATTGTCACGGCAGATGTCCTTAGTGTCAAGACTTAGTCGCGAGGCCAACGCATCTATGTGGTAGCTTGAGAGGGGTTGATTGGGACGAGAGACGCAGGGCGGATCAACACACAAGACAAGGATTTAGACAGCTTCGGGCCCCGGGAAACATCATCCGGTAATAACCCTACATGCTGTTTGTGGCTAGGTCTCATTATCATCACGAGGGAGACGCCGTAAACCGGCTCTTTGTGTCTAGCCCTAGAGATTGTTTCTTGATTGTAGCCTGTCCCTCTTTGGGGAGCCCCGCCCCTCCTTATATATGTTGAAGGGGCGGTTTACATGTGGAGTCCTATTAGAATTAGGACTAGTCTATCTCTAATACAAACCGGATACAAGTCCTGTCCTTAACTCCTTATAAGGCAAATATTCCTTTTCTCTTGAACCGACCCATCATAGTTGAACCGGCCTTCTAGGCCTTGGGCCTTGTCATCCGTCTAACCCGCCCGCCGGGTTACCAGTAAGTCATAACGACCAAGCGGGCTGCTTGTAAACCGCCAAGGTCAGGGCGGGTCTTCAGATAAACCGCCAAGTCCGGCCGGGTTAACTTCCGGCCTATTTACGCCGCGGGGTATATCCCCGACACCGTCCGTCCGGGTAGTGCGTGATAACTGCTGCGGAATGGGACGATTTCGAAGATTAACTCCTCACATCGAAAGTTGTCGGGGGATCCAAAGACAACCTCTAGTGTGATTGAGCCCGTACAGCGGGCCTCTACACCTGGTATGACTCCCTTGAAGGTGGTCTTCGTTGGCTTGATCCTTGACGGATTAATGCCCATTTTGCGCACCGTGTCTTGATAGAGCAGATTAAGGCCGCTACCACCGTCCATGAGGACTCTAGTTAGGTGGAATCCATCAATGATTGGGTCCAGGACTAGCGCGGCTGATCTGCCATGCCGGATACTGGTCGGATGATCCCGACGATCAAAAGTGATCGGGCATGATGACCATGGATTGAACTTGGGAGCGACTGGCTCTATCACATAGACATCCCTTAGTGCTCTTCTGCGCTCCCTTTTGGGGATGTGTGTAACATATATCATGTTTACTATTTTCACTTGAGGGGGAAACTTCTTCTGCCCCCTGTGTTCTGTTGCCGGGGCTCCTCGTCGTCGTCCTTGCTTTGTGATCCCTTTTCCCTGTTCTCGACGTTTAATTTGCCAGCCTGTTTAAAAACACAACAGTCTCTGTTGGTATGATTGGTTGGTTTTTCTGGGGTGCCATGTATCTGGCACGGGCGATCGTGTATGTGGTCAAGGATGGATGGTCCCTGATTGTTTCTCTTGTATGGTTTCTTCCGCTGGTTGGACTTGGAGCCACTAAATCCAGCGTTGACTGTAGTATCGTCGGTATTATCGCCATTGCTTCGGCGTTTGTGTCTGTTAGTCGGAGCTTGCCGTTGTTATTCTTAGCCTCGGAGGGACATCCCTCGTTGGCTATGTTTTTGCTGCGAGCCAACCAACTATCCTCACTCGCACAAAAGCGGGTCATGAGTGTTGTCGTGGATTTGTCACGGTAGATGTCCTTAGTGTCAGGACTTAGTCGCGAGGCCAACGCATCTATGTGGTAGCTTGAGAGGGGTTGAGTGGGACCAGAGACGCAGGGCGGATCAACACGCAAGACAAGGATTTAGACAGCTTCGGGCCCCGGGAAACATCATCCGATAATAACCCTACATGCTGTTTGAGGCTAGGTCTCATTATCATCCCGAGGGAGACGCCGTAAACCGGCTCTTTGTGTCTAGCCCTAGAGATTATTGATTGCTTGTCGCTTCTAACTTCTAAACCGTCCCTCTTTGGGGATCCCTGCCCCTCCTTATATATGTTGAAGGGGCGGTTTACATGTGGAGTCCTATTGGGATTAGGACTAGTCTATCTCTAATACAAACCGGATACAAGTCCTGGCTTTAACTCCTTGTAAGGCAAATATTCCTTTCCTCTTAAACCGGCCCACAGTAGTTGAACCGGCCTTCATGAACCGCCAGACGGGCCACCTGGTCTTGTCGCTCCTCTGACCCGTCCGTCGGGTTACCAGTGAGTTACAACGTCCCGACGGGTTGCTGGTAAACAGCCAGGTCTGGGCGGGTCACCAGATGAATATCTCCAAGTGCCAGCGGGACCTCAAATAAACCGCCAAGTCCGTCCGGGTTAACTCCCGGCCGGTTTACACCGCGGGGTATATCCCCGACATTAGCCCCCAAGTTTAGCTTGGATTTGTCCATGGTAAACTTATGCTGCAAATAAACACCAGAACATATTTGATAGGTTGTGCTCCGGGTTAAGAATTTTTGTAAACCGGCACCTGATCATCCTTAAGTCCTTGTCATTTCCTCCTTCTAGAAAATCCAGGTCAATAAGCCAGCGTCATACTCAATTTGCTGACATTGGTTTCTCACAGAAAAAATATTGTGAAGAAATAATCCACTTGAGTTGGCTTCCAAAACGCCGGTTTAAGAAATATTGGTCTTGAAATATTCATCTGATATTCAGCCGGTTTGAAGATGATCCCGGTCTTGAAAACTTGCCGGTTTATTATCAAATGGTCGGGTTATAAAAACTGATGACCCCGGATTATGATTGTTGCAGACATCGGTTTATGATTATTGATGACACCGGGTTGCAGCCACAGGGTCATAATGATTGGTGACGCCGGGTCAATCTAATTTGCTCAACAGAGAATTTGAAAATGTTTCTTCGATAATAATATAATACCTGTAGCCCCCAAGTACCTGGTTGTCATGCTTGCAGCAACCTGGGACTTGTAATTGACTGATGCCCATAAAACTTCAACCAATGTAGCCCCCAAGTGCCGGTTCATTATGTAATAATCAGCAGGGACTTTGTAAATATAATCTGGTAAACTTTGAACAGCAATGTGTAGCCCCCAAGGGCCGGCTCAGTAAGATAATATTGAGCTGGGACTTTGATATATATACTTCAATGAAAATAACATCATATGATGTAACCCCCATCATGAGGCTTGAATTCACGTCCACAAGGTTAAGAGCCTTGTGCTTTACCAACTGAGCAGTGAACCCTTCAATATAATGGATAAAAAGCTTTGTACCTTGAATAGTTGACAGGAGCAATTGGTAGCCTCCAAGGGCCGGCTCATTACATTGTGATGAGTCGGGTCTTCAATAATATGAGCAAAAAATGACTTTGCATTAGCCCCCAAGTGTCTTGGTGCATGCTTGCAGCGACATGAGACTCGCATATTTGATGTAATCTCAACTTAAATAATGTAGCCCCCAAGTGCCAGGTTGTAAGCCTGCAGCAACTCGGGACTATTCCTTCAATTGTAGAATAAATTATATCTATTGATAATATGATAGCCATTGCGCTAAAGTGACTTTGAAAACCATAATAAAAATCCAGCCATGTTGGCTATTCAAGATAATATAATCCGGTATGAAAACCTTATTCATTCAATATCATAATGAAAATTCAGCCAAGTTTGGCTATTTGAATAATATAACCCAATCATTTTATAAGCGCATGATTCCAATGACGCGATCCAAATATATACTGGCGACTTATAGTCCAAGGCCGGTTTATCAAAACACCGGATAATTTCTCATCATATACTGGCGACTTATTGTCTTAAAGTCGGGCCGGTTTAATAAACGCCGGCGATTTATAATCATGCTTTATTCAACCTGTTTCTGCAAACAACAAGTTTAAAGTGTCCTGGCGGTTTACCGCCGGACGGGTCATAATGCCCAACATATAACTTGGGTTTATAACCAAGGCTGCACTTAAAAATATGAAATATATCATACCTGTGACATTGAATCACATCGTTGGTTTACCAACTTTTTGCAGTAAGAGTGATAGCCCCAATTTTGAGTAATGATAACTCCTTCCATATTGTGTCGGCTTATGATAAAACCGTACCGGGCTGTGATGAACACCGGATTAACCATATATAATACTGGTGACTTGTAGTCAAACCAGACCGGGATGATAATCTCCGGATTATAACTTGACCATGTACTCACAACTTGTAGTTGAAAGCCGATCCGGGTCGATAAACACCGGTTTACCCATAATAGGATGGTAACAGAAAATCAAACCGGGCAGATAATCTCCGGTCTAAAAAATGGACCGTGTTCCGCCAATTTAGCTGTTTGAACCGGTACAAAATACTGTCGGTTTAAAAAACGCAAATAAAATAGCAACTTCTCAAGAAAGGCTATTAAAGCAAAAGCAATGGCAACAACTTTTTGCCAAAGAAGAGCTCTACTGAGCTTGGTCGGATGGAATTACCATGGTCAGACGCAACCAAGCCCCCCGAAGGCGTAGCGATGGTGCTAGTCAGCCAGGACCCCAAAATGACGCGTGGCATTTTACGCCGGCCAAGTGGCATTGCATTGGTTCGGATTCGACCAAGCCCCCAAGTGACTCAGTGGCCTAGGGCCGATCAAGTGGCATTGCATTGGTTCGGACACGACCAAGCCCCCAAATGACTTATTGGCTGTTTAAAAGCCGATCAGAAGGCATTACCATCATCAAGACATGACCGAGCTCCCATAAGGTGTAACTACGGTTCAAGTCGATTAGGTCCCCAACTGACTTAGTGGCAAATGTGCCAGCCAGAAGGCATTACCGTCGTCAAGACATGACCAAGCTCCCAGGAGGTGTAGCTACGGTTCAAGTCGACTAGGTCCCCAACTGACTTTGTTGCTCTTCTGTGAAGCGACCTCAAGGGGTAAACCGGAGGTTGCCCTAAATCGAATCAACTCCGTGTAACCACGCATGATATAAAGAATGGATACCCCGCTTTACAAAGCGGGAGCCCCCATGTGATAAATAACATGCCAAGCCAATAAGGCTGGATACCCATGTTTGAACTGCGCATCATGGCAGCAGGTCCTCTTCGGTAATTTTTAAATTTTTTGCAAGAGGTAAATTCTTCTTGAACCGGGATCTTGAACCGGATATTGAAAGCTTCAAAGCTGTGGGAGACATCTTTCCCTTGAACCGGATTTTAAACCGGAATCTTCATTTTCAGCCGGAAATTTTCTGACGGCCTTTAAACTTGAACTTGCGAGAAGTTAATTCCTTTTTGAACCGGACATTGTTAAACCGGATCTGAGCGCTTCAGAACTTTATGGGAGAATAGATTTCTCTTGAACCGGATTGTAAACCGGATATTTGAGAGCTTCAGTGATACTAACTTCCCTTCAGCCAGGTTTCAAACCGGAATCCTTTCTGATGACCCGAAACTTCTTCATTGAGTCAGGATTTTGTAACTGCCATATACTTTCTAAACCGGAAATTTTCTGACGGCCTTTAAATTTTCATCACTATAACCGTAGCCTCCGGGATCGGGTTATCTTTCCCTCCATCGTCCTCGGGTTCTTAAACCGGCTGAAACTGGCAAGACTTGCTGCGTCATATCATCGTAGCCCCCAAGTCTCAAGGTGACTCGAGGAGTTGGCTTGAGATTCTCCATATTTGACCGTGATATAAACCGGTATAACTTGTATATCATTGGTGTTGATAACACGATGTGAATACACAGAAGGTTGAGGTGACTGCGGCGGGTTGTAAATGATCCCGTATGAACCGTGTCAGCAACTCGGCCAATGGTTCCTTCCAACTGGTGATTTGAAGTCAACCAAACTGTAGCGGCGGTGACTTGTGCGCCTGCCCATTGATCCATCTAGTGCAGACGGCGGTTGATGATAATTTGCCTCCAATTTGAAAGAAAACCGGGCTACCCAAGCTGTGACTTGTTCATACTCAATAAATGGCTCGCGCAGACAGGTGCGGCCCGGTATGTTGATGTAGACCGGACTGCGGGGGATGGCAGCCTGTGCATGCGCTATTGGGTAATTCGCATGGTCCTGACGAGTTGACGCGATCTGGATCGCGATATAAACCGGCACGGGTTATCCAATAGCTCAGTGATATAATAATCCCCTTTTTGCAACAGACAATTTGTCCTGATATGTTAGCCGGAAAATATCCACCGCGGAGTTGACGATCACCACAGTGAAACTGAAATTAATCATGGCAAGTCAGCCATGCGAACAGACAGATGAACCGGTCGCGGCATCGTAAACCGGTGCGAAGCAAGTTGTCCTCTGCGCCGTAAGCCAGCGCGGTCGCGGGAGACGGCCATGGTGTTGTAAACCGTCACGGACGCGGACGAACGAGTCAATCGCAGGCGTGGTCCGACGAGGCAATTGCAAGCACGGTCCCGGTGAGTCGATTTAGTCCGTGCCGCAGGAGCGGCGTCTTGCACCCATATTCTTAGATCATTGTGGCACAGTCATATGCTAGCACATGACAGTAATTAAGTGATTTATATATCCATGATCTGTCCATCGGCTTTGCAATGACCAATTATCCTGCATATAAAATGCAAAGACCCAAGTGATTGCTCTCTGACAAAAAAATATGTGCTAAAGTTATACTTAGAGGGATATCACCTGATTCGCCCAGACAACAGATGAGTCGGCCGTGGCATTGTAAGCCGGTGTGGACTCGTGAACCGGTGCGGACGCGTGAACCGCCATGAGGGCAGATGGACGAGTCATCCATGGCGTGGTAAAGCGGCGCGGACGGCGAGTCAAACGTGATGTTGTTTAACCAGTGTAGACGCACGAATCGGCCGCAGGTGCGGAAGAGGTAATCCGAACATCGGGGCAGCAACTTGCACGTGCATCCGTTGAGCATCATAGCACGGACAAACACCAGTGCAAAAGTGATGTTGACGCGCCCCCTTCGGCGACACCTTTTTTAATGATCCTGTAAAAATATTACAAGACCAAGTAATTGTTCTTTGATAAAAACAATATGTGCTAAAAAAACTTTAGATGAATATCACCTGATATTTGTAGACGGGTCACGCGGAGAAGGCAAAGCCGTCGGTGGTAGGTGGTGAGGCAGGCCAGGACGAAGCCGAGTCGGAGCGGATCAGAGCGGAGGGCGCTCGGAGTCCGAGTCAGGGCACGGGTCGGCGATGGAAACGAGTCGGCATCGGCGACTCAGGGGAGGCAGCTCACAACCTGCAGTTTGCCAAGGGCGTAGCTGGCGGCTCGAACCTCACATGCGCTAGGCCAAGTAGTAGTACAAGCAGATGATGCGTGTGACCCGTGCTGGGCGAATCGGCGGATCAGACAAAACATAGCAGAACTCTTGCCGGCTGTCTAAGTTTCCTACGATGGTACACCCAAAGACCAACTCGGTCTCCAAACTGATGATCACCTGGTAATAGTTTCCCATGGCAGATTCAATTGGCTTGCTTGAAATCCGTGTCATGCTAAATAATTCCTTTCTCCTTGGCTGCCATGAATCGATCTCATGGTTCTGCATGTAGACAGACTCCATTAACTTTGTTTTGGCATTGAACGGTGCCTGTTTTAATCCGTCGTTTCTTTTTAGCTAATTGTTTCTATCACGCCTGTCTAATCCACTGCTTCAAGCAATATTTTTCTAGGGCTCAACTGATTTCGTCCAGACTTTGCAATCCTTAACAACCTCGAGTAACAGGTCCGCCCAGCGGTCGGTTCAAGAGGTTTTCGCCTGCTAGGGCTGCTTCAAATCTCGGCGCTGGTCTGCCACGGAAAGTTTTAATCTCAACTAATGAAGTCGGATTCGATCACGATTCTTTCGTTCCTGTTCTTCTTCATCCAGCAACCGCGAACTTCTCGATCCCTGGGAGAGATCCCTTCAAGAACTCAACACCACCATGCGCAGGCCCCACGGTGGGCGCCAACTGTCGTGGATTTGTCACGGCAGATGTCCTTAGTGTCAGGACTTAGTCGCGAGGCCAACGCATCTATGTGGTAGCTTGAGAGGGGTTGAGTGGGACCAGAGACGCAGGGCGGATCAACACGCAAGACAAGGATTTAGACAGCTTCGGGCCCCGGGAAACATCATCCGATAATAACCCTACATGCTGTTTGAGGCTAGGTCTCATTATCATCCCGAGGGAGACGCCGTAAACCGGCTCTTTGTGTCTAGCCCTAGAGATTATTGATTGCTTGTCGCTTCTAACTTCTAAACCGTCCCTCTTTGGGGAGCCCTGCCCCTCCTTATATATGTTGAAGGGGCGGTTTACATGTGGAGTCCTATTGGGATTAGGACTAGTCTATCTCTAATACAAACCGGATACAAGTCCTGGCTTTAACTCCTTGTAAGGAAAATATTCCTTTCCTCTTAAACCGGCCCACAGTAGTTGAACCGGCCTTCATGAACCGCCAGACGGGCCACCTGGTCTTGTCGCTCCTCTGACCCGCCCGTCGGGTTACCAGTGAGTTACAACGTCCCGACGGGTTGCTGGTAAACCGCCAGGTCTGGGCGGGTCACCAGATGAATATCTCCAAGTGCCAGCGGGACCTCAAATAAACCGCCAAGTCCGGCCGGGTTAACTCCCGGCCGGTTTACACCGCGGGGTATATCCCCGACAAGTGTCGTAAGGGCTGCCATAGATTTTGGCTTTTCTTGGCCGAGGTGGAGGGCGAGCCATTTGTCGCGGATGCTATGCTTGAAGGCCACTAAGGCTTCGGTGTCCGGATAGTCGACTATCTGGTTCTTTTTAGTTATGAACCTAGGGGGCGTTTGGTTCGATGGCGAAGTTGGGTTGGTTGGTGATATCCCCAGCCACCTGGTTAGGGATAACCACATTTGGTTGTTTGGTTGAATGGGGTTGGTTGTGTTGGATAGCCAATTTTTGTTGTTTGGCCGGAAGGATGAGAAGTGGGCAGATTCTTGTAATGACACACTTTGTTCAATCGGTTAATTACAATTGTTCAGCCCACATCTCTGAACTGAAGACTATGCTGAAATTCTCGGGGGATCTCGAATCAGTATTAATATTTGCAGAGGCTCCAGTAGTGTAGGCTTATATTTATCTCAGTGCTATCAAAAAGACATCAAAGGGGGACACCAGCATCAAAAGCACGCACGCATCAGACCGGGACTGCCTTGCTGATTCTATTCGTTGGCTTGGTGATCCTCCGTGCTAGCTGCAGATAAACAGAAAGATGCTTCAGATCTGGTACACAGAGAGATCGAGCTGCACTATCCATGAAAGTTTGCAGAGAAGTGAAAGAGGCAAAAGAGGAGGCCAGTGAGCCACCGGCACCGACGTAACCCGCCGCTGGCGCCTTCGTCCTCCACCTCCACGGCGCCCCCGCTCCCCGAGCGCCGCCGCTCCAACCTGGAATCGCCGCTGTTGCCTTCCACTATCGTGGGGAGAGGTCAGAACAGAGACATGTATATTTCCATGTGGGGAGGTGAAAGAGGAAAACGCTTCAGCGTGGGCGAGGTGGTTGCCCTCATCCGCCAATTTCTCGCGGCTACCGGCAGCCAAGTTTTCGGTCGAATATTCCCTAAATCGGGTTATCCTCATCCATCGCATCCTTCCTTCCAAATGCATGGCATCCCCAGAAAATTTGGCTATCCCTATCCCGTTGAGGGATAGCCTGAGAACCAAACACCACCCTAGTCCAGAACTTCCTGGCTGACTCCCCGGGCTGTTGAACTATGTGACTTAAGTCATCGGCGTCTGGCGGCCAAACATAGGTACCTTGGAAGTTGTCGAGAAAGGCTTCTTCCAGGTCCTACCAGCTGCCAATAGAATTCCCTGGTAGACTGTTCAGGCAGTGCTGAGCTGGCCCTTTGAGTTTTAGTGGGAGGTATTTGATGGTGTGAAGATCATCCCCGCGGGCCATGTCGATGTGGAGAATAAAATCCTCGATCCAAACCGCGGGGTCGGTTGTTCCATCGTATGATTCGATGTTTACGGGTTTAAACCCTTCTGGGAATTCATGATCCATTACTTCGTCAGTGAAGCAAAGAGGGTGCGCGACGCCCCTATATCGGGCCACATCACGACGTAGCTCTGATGGAGTCCGTCTGCGGCATTCGGCCTGGGCGCGATTGGGTTTATCACGTCCAAATAGGTAGCCGTCATTTTGTGTCAATGCATGTCCTCGCGATCCGTAGATCGATCTTGTATATCATGTTCTTCTGCCCAGGTCTTGACGAAGGTCATATGTATAGTCCCGAGCTGTCTTATCCCTACCTTTACGGCGAGGTGGGACAGTCTGGTTTCCGGCTCGGGTTGCAGTTTTATCCCGACCGCACGGTGGCCGATCAGGCGCGTTGCATGATGCTGTCGTGGGATTTGGCGCCTCATCATCAAACTGAGGTAGTAATCTGTGCTTCGGGTAACTTTTGGCTGGGCGTTTAAGGCCGTATTCCTCGGCTGCCAAGACATCGGTCCATCTGTCATTGAGCAGGTCTTGGTCAGCTTGAAGCTGCTGCTACTTCTTTTTCAGGCTCCTCGTTGTGGCTATTAGTTGAAGTTTAAGGCGCTCCTGCTTCAGGGGCTCCTCAGGCACGATGAAGTCTTCATTGTCGAGGCTCACCTCCTCCTCGGAGGGTGGACGGTACCTACCGTCCTTCGAGTCTTCTTCTATGGCCAATTCGTTAGGGCTGGCATGTCCTGATTCCCGATTGTCTTGTTCGGCAGTTTGTTCATTGGGTTCTTCTGTGTCTTCGGCACCATCCAAAGTGTTGTAGTCTCCTGTGTCGGTGTTGCTGTCCCTGCTGCGGCGGGATTTAGAGCGGCGCTGCTAACGCCGGAGCTTTGGCTGTGTTTTAGGAAGGTCCTCACTTGCTGGGTTTTCCTTGTCATCGCCGCTATCATTTTTCAGCGTATCTACCATGTAGACGTCGTATGAGGAAGTGGCAGTCCATCGTCCAGTGAACAGCGGGTTTTGGGCCTCCTCGTTTCCGGCATCGTCGCCCATACCGTCGATGTCTTCGGAGTCATAGTCAAGCGCGTCGGTTAAGTCTTCGACAGTGGCTATAAAGTGGGTGGTGGGTGGGAAGCGGAATTCTCCTTCATCATCGGCCCCCAGCTCGAACCGGACATAATTCGGCTGTGAGTCCCCCGCCAGGGACAAGTTTCCTAACGAATTTAGCACATTGCCCAGGGGTGAATGCTGGAAGATGTCTGCGACGCTAAACTCAAAGATCGATAAGCGATCCAGTTCGGCGTCCGCGGATGCACATGGCTCAGAATTTATGACCAGAGACGAGTCCGGAGTTCCGGTGACAAACACGATGTGTGACTTTAGGTCTATGTTTGGCTCCAACGCCGTGGAATCTGCGGCCTCTACGGTGGGATTGAGCCTCCCATCCTCGGATGGCGCAATATGCTCCGGATCTAAGGCTGGAGCAGTTATAGGAGCAATCTCCTCAATGCGGCCTGATGACAGAATTAGGTCATGTTCGTCGGGGTGACTAGGAGTGGTTGAGGGAGTCCTGGACTAAGGGGTCCTCGGGCGTTCGACCTATTATCCATGGGCCAGACTGATGGGCCGAGAAGACATGAAGGTCGAAGACTGAACCCGTGTCCGGATTGGACTCTACTTGGCGTGAAAGGCAAGCTTGGCGCCTGACTATGAAGATTCCTTCTTATGTAACCGACTCTATGTAAACCCTAGATCCCCATGGTGTCTATATAAATCGGAGGGGTTAGTCCGGAAAGAGATAGATACACATTACCATAGTCATATAGGCTAGACTTCTAGGGTTTAGCCATTACGATCTCATGGAAGATCAACTCTTGTAACAATCATATTCATCAAGCAATCAAGCGGGAAGTAGGGTATTACCTCCATAGAGAGGGCCTGATCCTGGGTAAACCTCGTGTCCCCCGTCTCCTGTTACCATCGATCCTAGACGCACAGTTCGGGACCCCCTACCCGAGATCCGCCGGTTTTGACACCGACATTGGTACTTTCATTGAGAGTTCCACTGTGCCATCGACGAAAGGTTTGATGGCCCCTTCAATCATCTATAGTGACGCTGTCCAAGGAGAAACTTTTCTCCCCGGACAGATCTTCGTGTTTGGCGGCTTCGTACTGCGGGCCAACTCACTTGGCCACCTGGAGCAGGTCGATAGCTATGCCCATGGCCATCAGGTCAGATTTGGAAGCTTGAACTATGTCGCGGATATCCGTGGAGACCTGATCTTCAATGGATTCGAGACCGCGGCGATCGCTCCCCCTTGTTCCGATGAACATGACCTAAATCTGTCATCGGACCAAGTCCTGGGGATGTGTCGGTGTACAAAAAGAGGGGGTACATTTTTTGTACCCCTATGACTGTGCACGGCTGGTCTGAGCCACGGGCGCCGCCACACCGAGCCCGGCAAGGGAAGTAGAACCAAGGTAAGGCCGAAGCCAAAGAGGAGCAGAACGATGCCAAGACCAAGACCACAAAGAGCAAAGGGGACAAAGCGAGCCCCCCCCCCTGGCAAGATCCTTGTCGGGAGGCGGTTTTAGCAAACCCGGCAAGACCCTTGCCGTGGCAGCCTCACCCCACACCTACGGAGCGGGTCACCCTTGAGTCCACTGCCCCCATGGGGCAAGGATTCGGGAGGCATCCCCGTGGTGGTATGTAGATCTTTGTGAAGACATTCAAGATCAGATGCGCACTTTAGAAGATGACGATCCTTGGCAGGATCCCAGCCAAGAAAAACCACGAGGCCCCTGGCAAGAGCCTTGTCGGGGATGGCAACAGGCACCGCGGCAAGTCCCTTGCCGAGGACACTCGCGGGGCCACCATCGGACCCGCACCAGTCGCGCCTCCACCACCGTTCACATGCAGCTGCCGACCCAACCAGCTGGGCAGGCACCTGCGTGGCGGCATGCAGATCCTCGTGGAGACCTACCACTGCGCCACCTCAGCTGCCTGCCCGCCTACATGGCATCGCAGGCACCGCTGGCTAGGGCGCGTGTCGACGTAGGAGAGAGCGGCAACGGACGAGACAGGGCTCTCCCCCGCCCCCAATAAAGCAAGGACACCTAAGCAAGGTGCATTAAATGCGCCTTGTCATGTAATGCGAGGGATAACCTCGCATCACTGTACCCTTTCCACCTCCTGTGTGCCACTGTGGCAGCCCCTTTCCCTATAAAAGGAGGCCCCGGGCGACCAAGAAGAGGATTCGGCTTTTTGGAGCTCCTCACGCCCCATAGCTAGCTCAAGGACACAAGCATATAATCCACCAAAGCAGGAGTAGGGTTTTACGCATCTTCGCGGCCCGAACCTGGGTAAAGGAATCGTGTACTGCCTGCTCGATCTGCTCTTCTCACCACCCCCGCGGTCTGCAACCATAGGAAGGGATTCTCGTGATCCCATAGGTGTCGTTTCCCACCGACATCTTTGGCGCGCCAGGTAGGGGCTGCGCAGTTGTGAGAATCGGCTTTAGGAGTTAGTTCGATGCGCCTTCGTCTTCGCGATCTTCGAAGAAGAAAAGGGGCCAGGAGATCGACGCTCGAGCGATCGCAGGCAAAAAGCTAAGTTGCACTAAACTCTTACCTATAATCTACTCTTTATTTTGAGGTTTTTTCCCCCCCGGAGATGTTCGCTTTGTATGAAAAGAACCTGCACGCCAGGGGGCTCTACCACGATTGGCAACGCCCTCGCCCTGTTTCGAGTCCGCTCAACAGCTCGAGCGGCTGCGTCGAGAGTGGCAGGGTAGCCTCCTGTAATCGGCAACGTCCTCGATTCTGACTCGAGTCAAGCTCGACAGTTCAAGCGACCGCGTTCGGAACGGGAAGGTGGCTCACCCGGTCGCACGCGTACCCGGCAGGCCATGGCGATCCGTCCCCAAGGCGCCGCTTGGGGCTTTCGCGCCGGCAAGCCTTCCCGATCGGCATAGGGCACACGTACAAAGAGGAATTGAACGGGGAAATAACATGCATGAGATTAAAGAGTACTTCAGAGTTACATCACATCATTGCTGCGGTTCTAACTAAAGATAAAATTTATCTTTGTCAAGGGCCCGCAGCAGCGAAGAAGAACGGGACGCCTAGTCCCGGCGCTGGTCTTCCACCCTCTTGATTTCGCCGATGCAGTCGATGATGGGCTTGATGCGCTCCTTGAGCACCGCAGGGTCAGCATCCTCCCGCAAACTCTTCATCGCAGCCGCGAAGTCAAGATCGGGATTCCAGTATGCCACCTTGGTGAGGACCTTGGTCACGACCCTCCGGCAAAGACGCCGGGCCTCCTCGGCCAGCGTGGCTGTCCTGTTGGAGTGGTGATAGGCCAGGGCCCCGAGGACACCCTCGAAGAACTGGGTCAGCTTGGCGTTGACGGTCCCGCTGCGCTCAGGAGCGTACCTCACATTTGGAAATCCCATGGTGGCCAATTGCGAGGTAACCCTGCTGGCGACGACCTCCAGATGGCTGATCCACCTGTTCTCGCCCACCACATACTCTTGGTGGGAGGCGGCCTCGGCTGCCCGCTGCTGCTTCTCCTCCTCCAGGCTTTTGGTCAAGACCTCCTCCCGAGCTCTGCTCTCCGGCAACAGCTTCTCGAGATTCTCTAGCTTTAGCTTGAGGTCTCTGATGGAGTCTCGCACCTCGGAGAGCTCACCAGTCCTGCTGATGACCGTTCCCTGCGCCTCCACCAAGGCGCGGTTGAGCGTGTCCGTCTTGCCGGACAGCTGGAGGGCCTGCTCCTTCAGCTGGTCCCGCTCTGCCTCCAGCTCCTTCACCTTGCCGGCGTGGGCCAGGGCTTGGGCATCGAGCGCCTCTCTGTGCCTCTGCTCCAGCTCCTGGGTCCGTCATGCGACAAGGGCCTCGAGCTCCTCGTCCTTGTCGCGGAGCGTAGCGGCAAGCTTCACCTCGCGCGCGGAGAGGTCCTCCTCCTGGGAGTTTAGGGTGGCTTGGTGCTGGTTCCGGATGGCTTCCGCCGCGGCGGCCAAGTTCGCCACCTTCTCCTGGGCCTTCTCGATGTCGGCCATCTTCAGGGCGAGCTCCACCTCGCGCTGGGCCAACTTCTCCTGGAAGGCCCTCTGCTCCTCGCAAGACTGGTGGAACCAAGCCTGCGTTTTAGTGACGCGCGCCTTCAGTCCGCCTCCGCGTTGTCCACCGCTGCCGCCCTGGACTCAAATTTGTCCAGGCGGCCGTGGTAGAGCGCTTGGAGCTTCCGAAGTTGGCCCCCATGGCGCGGAAGAGCTGCTCCTCTGGAGAACCGTCGCCGCCGGCGCCCGGCGCATCGACGATCTCGAACCCGGTGGCGGCAAGCACTTCGTCATCAAAAACTTCCTCTTCGGCGGGCGCTCGACTTGGCGCCCGTAGGAGGTGGACGAAGAGATCATCACCCACCTTCAGGTACCTACCGGGGCCCAAGGCTGAGGAGGAGGGAGGTTGGACATCCATCACCCCTTCCTCGGCAGGGACCTTGCCGGCCCCCCGGCAGGACCACCGCCGGTGCCCTCGGCGGAGGCCTCGTCGGCAGCCTTGGCGGCCCCCTCGGCGGCGTCCTTGGCGGCCTCACCAGCGGCAGCCTCGTCGGCGCTCTTGGCGGCCTCCTCGGCGACCACCTTGTTGGCCTCAGCCGCGGCCTCTTCAGCAATATCCCTGACAACGGAGTCCACGTCCTCCGTGTCCATTGGGGGAGGGCCTGGGTGGCGATAGGACCAATGAAGTCAAGAGAAGCACAAGGGAAAAAAAGGGAACAAAGGGCGAAGGGCAAGCGACTCACCAGTGCCGGGCCGTGAAGCAGAGGTCCCCTCTCCGCCGGTCTTTGGCGTCGAGGCAGAGCCACCAGTGCCCAAGTTCCCCTCTTCCTCCATGGGTGTGGGCCCCGCGCCTGGTGCCCTTGCCGGGGACGCCCCCCGCGGCGGCGTAGTCGATGGGGGTGGCGTGTTGGGGGTAGCCCTCTGCGGCTCCTCCTGCTGCCGCTCCCCTCCTACAAACCCGGCAAGGTCAGCATCGTGGCATCGGGCGCCTACCCCAAGTCGAGTAAGAAGAGGGTGATGAACTTACGCTGGGGGCTACGCCGGGGGCTGCTGTCCGGGCTGCTCAACACCACCAATGGTGTCGTTGAAGCCCCGGCCGGGGACTGGCCGCTCGCCAAGGTCCACGACATCTTCGCCCTGTGGGCCAGCGTCTCTGCGTCCCTACAAAAGCAAACTGGATCAGGACAAGCGGCCCCCTTCAGGGAAATGGAAACGACAATAAGAGACGGAGCGCTTACTCATCATCCATCTCCTCCTCCTCTGCCGGCTTCCTTTTCCTCTCCGGGCTGAGGGGCACGAAGTCATAGGGAGCACCACGTCGTGGCGGGGTCTGCGTGTGCCCAGAAGAGGAGGAGGCTTCCGCCTTCTTCTTCCCAGCGGCCGTCGTTGGCTTCTTTGTTGCCGAGGCCCTCGTGTGGCGCCCGGACCCTTCCAGGGTCAATTGAGGCCGCGGGCCCCTGCCAGGCCGGGCTGGCTCGCTGGAGCAAGCCCAGCGTAGGACTCGCCCTCTTCCCCTGGTTGGCGTCGAGCCCGCCGCCACATCCTCCTCTGACGAAGACGATTCGTCGACCGCGTCCTCGATGAGCGGAGCACTGGTGTCGACGCCGCTGGCCCCTGTGGTGGCCGCCGCCCACAGGGAGAACTGCTCCTCCTCTGCGGCCGCGGCGTCCTCGTCCTCCACGCCCCCGGCGCTGCCGGCCTCCAGGGCGAGCTGTGCCTCCTTCGCCCTGGTGGCGATGTAGTCCACCTCCGCCTGGGTGGTGTCCATGACGAGCCACCGCTCGGCGTCGGTGTTGACGTACACCTCAGCCAAGGTGTCGAAGAACTGCCGTACGTCTGCGGCCGCCGGCTCCCTCCAGCTCGGGACGGGGCCGTGCGCGTTGCAGTCCGGCATCATGGCGATGATCTCGGACCGGCGTGAATTGTTGCACAGCGGGAAGATTCCCGCGGGCAACCTGAAGAGCGGCCTCTTGACGGCCTTGCCAGTCTTCACGGCAACCCTAGGGGCCTTGCCGGTTAGCTCGACCTTGCTGTCACTGTCCATGTCCAGCTGGAAGAGCCGCTGGCAGAAGTGGGCGTGCCCCATCACCGTGAAGTTGTGATCCAGGCCAGGGCGGAGCCGCATGATGTCGGCCGGGTTCGTGAAGAGCCAAGCTGGCCTCCCCTTATTGTGCAACGGGGCAATCCGACGGCGGATGAAATCCGCCCCAATCATCTCCAGGGTGAGCCCCGCCCGGGTCAGCCGGAGGATTCTGGTGGTGGCGATGGCGAGCCTCCCGTCGGCGGCATCGACCTCACCCCAATCGTTGCCACGGGCAGGCGGCGTCAGGCGGACCTTGCAAAATTCCGGTGGGTCTTCATCTTCGATCCAGCACCACCGGTCACGGCATTCGTCCCACCTCTCCCTCATGGCGCCATCCGGGTACGCCCCCTTGGACCTTGGAATCCAGGCGACACAACCAGCAATGGCACCTCCAGTTTGGATTCGAGGTTAAAAATAATGACGGAAGAGCGCCGTGTTGGGCCGCACTCCGACAAAGCCCTCGCAAAGATGCGCAAAGCAGGACATGCATGCCACCGCATTCAGAGTAAAATCCAGAAGGCGGAAGCCAAAGGTGTGCATGATATCGCAGAAGAACTCAGAGAAAGGGGGGCATAACCCACAAGAAAAGTAGTCGACGAAGAAGGGGTACCGGGTTGGAGCAGGGTCGGCACAGGCGGCGGGAATGATGCGCGTCGCCGGGTGCCCCGAGTTCTCTCCCCCCGTCTTCACTCCCCACAAGGGCCTGAAAGAAGCCCGGAGCTCGTGGACGTCGACCGATGAGGGGTAGAAGAAGACGGACTTCGTCTTGTCCCCCAACAACGCGCTCTCCGGCGGCTCCACGATCACGAGGCCCTTAGCCACCCCCTTGCCCTTGGCAGATTTGGGCGCCATGGCGGCCAAGGAGCTTAGAGGGTTAAGGAAGGGGAAGAGGGCGGGAACGAGACGGCGACGACAGGCGACGGCGAAAAGCTTGCAAGAGAAGGAAGGAAAGGAGGACGGCTCTGAGATTGGAAAAGGCACGAAGGAAGAGGGAAAGTGAGCAGCGCGCACGCGGTTATTCCTTCTTATGGGGGAGAACGCGGGCCGCCTCCTTTCACATTAACTGTGATGTGACGCATGCCCGCGGGGAGCGACCCCGCGCATGCCGCCCACGTCACGCCCACCTCCCCACGCTGCGCCACGCGCGGGAAGCGTGGGAGGCGCAGCGCGCGAAGAAACCTACCGCGGTAAAAACCGCCCTGCCTGCCCGTGCACCGTTCTTGGGCCTGGCCCAACAACGCATTGCGCTTATGTGTGGTCCAGGCCCGGGGGCTCCTGTCGGTGTACAAAAAGAGGGGGTACATTTTTTGTACCCCTATGACTGTGCACGGGCGGTCTGAGCCACGGGCGCCGCCACACCGAGCCCGACAAGGGAAGTAGAACCAAGGTAAGGCCGAAGCCAAAGAGGAGCAAAACGACGCCAAGACCAAGACCACAAAGAGCAAAGGGGACAAAGCGAGCCCCCCCCCCCCCGACAAGATCCTTGCCGGGAGGCGGTTTTAGCAAACCCAGCAAGACCCTTGGCGTGGCAGCCTCGCCCCACACCTACGGAGCGGGTCACCCTTGAGTCCACTGCCCCCATGGGGCAAGGATTCGGGAGGCATCCCCGTGGTGGTATGCAGATCTTTGTGAAGACATTCAAGATCAGAAGCGCTCTTTAGAAGATGACGATCCTTGGCGGGATCCCAGCCAAGGAAAACCACAAGGCCCCCGGCAAGAGCCTTGCCGGGGATGGCAACAGGCGCCGCGGCAAGGCCCTTGCCGAGGACACTCGCGGGGCCACCATCAGACCCGCACTAGTCGCGCCTCCACCACCGTTCGCATGTAGCTGCCGACCCAACCAGCTGGGCAGGCACCTGTGTGGCGGCATGCAGATCCTCGTGCAAACCTACCACTGCGCCACCTCAGCTGCCTGCCCGCCTACATGGCATCGCAGGCACCGCTGGCCAGGGTGCATGTTGACGCGGGAGAGAGCGGCGACAGACGAGACAGGGCTCTCCCCCGCCCCCGATAAAGCAAGGACACCTAAGCAGGGCGCATTAAATGTGCCTTGTCATGTAATGCGAGGGATAACCTCGCCTCACTGTACCCTTTCCACCTCCTGTGTGCCACTGTGGCAGCCCCTTTCCCTATAAAAGGAGGCCCCAGGCGACCAGGAAGAGGATTCGGCTTTTCGGAGCTCCTCACACCCCATAGCTAGCTCAAGGACACAAGCATATAATCCACCAAAGCAGGAGTAGGGTTTTACGCATCTTCGCGGCCCGAACCTGGGTAAAGGAATCGTGTACTGCCTACTCGATCCGCTCTTCTCACGACCCCCGCGCCCTGCAACCATAGGAAGGGATTCTCGTGATCCCATAGGTGTCGTTTCCCACCGACAGGATGGTTCGTGTAACTGCCATGACCTTAGATCTGGAGCAGTTTGCACCATCCGAAGTAAAAGAGTCAGCGGCGTTAGAGCCGCACACAGACTCAACACCAGGCAATATCAGCGTCAACGGAATTCCGGACTCATCTCCGGCTATAAGTTCTGAACCGTGCACACCCCCGGACACCAAGTTGGATTGGTTATCAATCATCGAGTTCAACGCCGCAGATATTTTCCAACACTCGCTCTTTGGCGATATGCTGAATTCGTTGAAAAACCTGTCCCCGATGGGGGACTCTCGGCCGAACTATGTCCGGTTCGAGCTAGAGGCAGATAATGGAGAATTTCACTTCCCACCCGCCACCCACTTCGTAACCATTGTCGAGGACTTAACCGACATGCCCTCTTATGGCTCCGAAGACATCGACGGTATAGGCGATGATGCCAACAAGGAGCAAGGCCAAGACCCGCCAGTCATCGGGCGTGGGATGACCACCCCCTCACACGAAGTGTACATGATCAATACACTTAAAAAGTCTCGCGGCAATGACAAGTGAGATCCAATCGAGAATAAAACTCCTAAGACACAGGATAAATTCTGGCACCCCAAACCGCTCCAAGTCACGTCGCGACAACAATGGCACTGGAGAAAATAGTACTCCGGACGGCGCCAAAAGCAATGAAGACCCTATAGGAGCAATATCCGGGCAGGAGGAACAGGAAAACGGGCAAGCCAGCCCCAATAAACAGGCCCTTCCCAGCGATGGTTTGGAGGACGACAACTGCCTTCCGCTCTCCCAAGATGAGGTAAGCCTCGGTGACGAAGACCTCATCGTACCCGAAGAGCCCCTCGAGCAGGAGCGCTTCAAGCGCAGGCTTATAGCTACGGCAAGGAGTCAAGCTGACCAAGACCTAGTCAACGATAGATGGACCAAAGTCCTGGTCGCCGAAGAATATGGCCTTAGTGGCCTAGCCAAAAGCTACCCAAAGCACAGATTGCTATACCAGTCCAATGACGGGGCGTTGAAGCCCATACCATCGTCACACAATGCGGCAGGTCGCTGACAACTCTGTCCGGATAAAGAGGCAACTCAAGCCGAACACCAGACCGCCCCACCTCGCCACAAAGGCAAGAACAACATAGGTCACGATTACCTAGACGACCTGCAGAGTGACTTGGACAATAGAGCAGGAAACGCAAGATCGATCTACAGATCACGAAAGCATGCTTCGACACGCGATGATGGCTACCTATTCGGATGTGTCAAACCTTGCCACGCCCGAGCCGAAAACCACAAAGGGACTCCTTCGGAGTTACGTTGCAGTGTGGCCCAACATAGAGGCGCCGCACACCCACTTTGCTTCACTGATGAAGTAATGGATCATGAATTCCCCGAAGGATTCAAACCCGTCAATATTGAATCATACAACGGGACAACTGATCCCGCACTATGGATAGAAGATTTCATCCTCCACATCCATATGGCCCGTGGGGATGACCTCCACGCCATTAAATACCTCCCACTAAAACTAAAAGGGCCAGCTCGGTACTAGTTAAAAATCCTGCCTGAAAATTCCATAGGCAGCTGGGAGGACTTGGAAGAGGCCTTCCTCGATAACTTCCGAGGAACATATGTCCGATCACCGGACGCCGATGACCTCAGTCACATTGTCCGGCAGCCCGGAGAATTAGCCAGGGAGCTCTGGACTCGGATCTTAGTCAAAAAGAATCAAATCGTTGACTGTCCGGACACGGAAGCCCTCGCGGCTTTCAGACACAGTGTCCGGGACGAATGGCTCGCACGCCACCTCGACCAAGAAGGACCTAAATCCATGACAGCCCTCACTGCTCTGATGACCCGCTTTTGCGTGGGAGAAGACAGTTGACCCGCAAGCCACGACGAAGCAAAAACAACAGTCGCAATGACAATGAAATATCATACGACACAGCGGTCAACGCCGGTTTCAGCAACCCCAAGCCCGGTCAGCGGAAGAAGCCATTCAAGGCGAATCGAGATGAACCATCCATCCTAGATAGGATACTGGACCAACCCTGTCAGATTCATGGCCACCCCGATAAACCAGTTAATCATACCAACAGAAACTGCTGAGTGTTTAAACAGTCAGGCAAGCTCAATGCCGAAAACAGGGGGAGGAGGCCGCCAGGCGACAGGGATGACGGAAAGGTTCACCAACGAAACACTGGGGGTCAGAGGCAATCTCCACCCGAGGATCAACTACTCCTAGATCGGAAATAGCAACCCGGCTTCCGCCGCCCACTCTGTACACCTACAAAATTTGTACCGCGCATACATCATTACGCACTCAAGATACCATGGGCATTGGCGGAAGCACAATATGGATAAGCCTACAAGCACTCCAGTAACATTTTTTTATTTATTTTCTTTTTATTTCTTTCTTTGTTATCCTTTAAAAACAGGTGATGACAGGATAAACATCTGAAACTGGCTCTATCGGAGTCCGGATTCGTACACTCACCTAAGGGGCTATTTCCATCAAGGATTGCCCCCATCGAAGGACTGGCGGCACAGACGTGCGACAGGAGGTCCAAAATAACTTTTTGTAGACCGCACTCTCTATTTCTCCAGCCTATACTATGCATGTTCCTTCGCCTCCAACCCCGAGCATGTCAAATAGCCGGGAGGATGGATTTTCAATCATAAGTAATCATTGGTATATCACTCAGTTCCCAGTAAACAACATCCGAACTAATCATCCGTATATGGCTCCTAGGATTATTTCACAGAAATACCTTGGCATATCCTGCCAGGGGCTCGGTGTGGGAACAAATGAGTTGCCATTAAAATTCTGAACAGCTCTATAGCATACTTCGGCGTCGCAAGTTTGGCCTTATATGCATCCGCTCCGAATCATTGTCTTGGGTCAATAGTTGGGTTGCCCAGCTCCTTTGCTTGCTACCCTACGATTGTGCCCTGGTCTAAACCGGACGAGCACCTCAGTAGAGAAAGCCGAAAACTGACTTTCATGATGCGGCGAGAGCTGGTCAACCACTTGACGACTTCTTGGAATCTTTAGCGATTCTCCGTGTCACATGAGGGATCTTTTTCAGATCAAATATGTAAAGCACCATACGCCGCATACATACCAGGGGCAATGTTGTAGCCCCACAATAAAACTCCTATGGCTAAGTGAAAGCGTTAACGCCTTATAGTCCGATTGCCTGGTTCGCCGCATTATCACCACCTTCATGGACCAAGACGTTGGATAAAGAGTGATTAAATGCCTTTCCGGACACCCCCGTACTTCCTACGAGGGGGCTGAAGCCAACGACTGGAAAACTTACAGATTATATCAAAACGGCCGCACAGGAGGAACGCAAGCTTTCAAGCAAAACATAAATAGATTAACTATGAAATTGTCTTTTACAATTTTCATACACCTCACTCGAACATTATGTCTTTCGAGCACTGGCCCTCTATAAAGCGGGCGGCCTCTAGGACATCTTCAAAATAATGCTCTGGTTCTGGGCGGTCCTTGCCTTTGGATGGACAATACGTCGCAACATCGATGGCCTTCATCTTCCCCCAGAATGTTTTGACTCGGGCAAAAGCCATCCGTGCACCCTCAATGCACGATGATCACTTCACAGCATCGATACGCGGCACCGCATCAACAAGCCTCTGCACCAAACCGAAATAGCTATTCGGAGCAGGCTCGGTTGGCCACAATCGGATTACGACATCCTTCACGGCAGCGCCGGATATCCTGTGAAGTTCGGCCCATTGGGACATCTGTTCATTGAGCAACAGAGGGTGCTTTGATGCGCCAAACTACGACCAAAAAAGCTTCTCCTTGCATATCCATCTCGCGCTTGGTAATACTGCCCCGCATCGGCAGAACTCTTCAGCAAGTCCAAGAACTTGTCCAGAGAACTCCATACTTGGTTAAGCTGGGCATAGTTCGGGTAACCGAACTTAGTTTGCAGCGGAAAAGGCTTTCCAGCCGCAATCTCCCTCGCATGTCGAACCTCCTCACGGGCTGCCTTGGATTCCGACCGTGTTGCTCTAGCCTCTTGTAAGGCCTTGTCCAGACCAGCTATTAAGGCGTTACTCTCCTTCTCCAGAAGTTCACAGCGGCCGGTAGCATTCTCCAGTTCGAGCGTCATCGTGGATATCTTCTCCTCATCTTGGCATCGTGCAGCTTGTTCAGCTTTCAATTCAGTCGATGCCTTTTCGGCAGCAGCATTGCTACGACGGGCCTGCTCCTTGGCTCGGGCCAGCTCCGCTCGAAGAACTTCAACAGTGGCAACTCCATCTGCAGCCATGCATATTCCAGCATCTAAATCTCAGCATCATGCTTATACCACAAAATATGTATGAGGATCGCCCCGAATACATACCTTGCGACTCGTCAACACGCATATTGATTAAAGCAAGATCAACCCCAGCTACATCAAGTTTCTGCTGCAAATCGGCAATTTCCATAGTCCGGGAAGCGGCCAAGGGGGAAGCAGCCTGTATTCAAAGTTGACCAGGTTAGTCCTCAAACGATCCTTTTTTATCCTCCGTTTTGCTTCCCAGTGGAAGCCAACCCAAGTATCAGGGGCTATTACCTATACACAGGCGCATCTTTGCAAATAAAATATAGCTGGAAACATTATGTCACAAACCTTGAAGCCCTTTAGTAGGCTCATGAAGGCTTCATTTAATCCGCTCTTCGCGGATGAAATCTTGTCAACCACTGTACCCATCAAGGTACGATGTTCCCCCGAGACAGATGCTTTCCGCAACGTGTCCTGCAACATATCCGGAGTCCCCGGGTCTCTGGAAGCTGCTCTAAGAACACAATCATCCTTTGAAGGAATATGTTCACCCGTCTCCAAAATCACCGTCGGCTGTGAACCAGACAGTCCGGGGCCTTTGTTATCATCAGCCCCGAAATTCTGAATAGTCGAAGGTCCGCCTTCGGGTGCTGCCTCTTTTGTCCCCTGTTCTAAAGGGACCCTCCGCGACGACACATTAGAGTCATCCGCCTCATTGGGCGAGGAGGTTGGAGGAGGCGTCTCGCTCTCCATCTGTCGGCGTTCTGGGAACGGGGGTCCCCAAACTTGCCTGCCTGCGGCCTGCAGCATGGCTCAAGTGGGGGCCCAGCACGGCCCATCTTCATCAGCTCAAGCTCAAGACCCTCACGAGGGGCCAAGCTTCATGGGGCGGACGACAGGAAGCTTCCTCAGAGGCAGCCTCATCAGGCAGGCTCGCGAGGGGGTGGAGAGATCAAGGCAGGGGTACCTCGCGAGGAGCCCATGACGCAAGCCATGACGATCGAGACCAGGCGGGCTCCGGCCTGCGCAGTGTCCTTGTTTCCCCTTTGGTGCAAAGGGGGCAAGCCCAGGCCAAGGCATCGGGCAAAGGTTACCATTCCGATGCAACGAGACCAAGACCAGCAGAGCGGTAGGACGGAGGTCACCATGGAGCCCAAGACGGCGTCATCACCAGTGCTTTTGGCAGCCGAAGACCACCTTTGGTCAGGATAACTTATACTAGATGTTCCCCTTCAAAATGGCCAATTGTTGGCGCCCTTCCTGCTCATTATTTGGGGAGAGGCCCGGGGCCTCTATAAATAGAGCTAGCCACCACAGAGTAGAGGCATAGAGGAAAAACCCCGAACCAAGTAGAACACTTCGCACCAGCTCAAGAACACCTCTCGCGAGGTTGTTCCTCCTCTGTACTGTTCATCATGAGCCCCTGAGGCAATCCACCACACCACACACTGGAGTAGGGTATTACACCACAACGGTGGCCCGAACCAGTATAAATCTCGTGTCCCTTGTGTTGTTCATCGTTTCTAGCTTAGATCACACGAGGAGATCGGACGTAGATCGGTAGGGGAGAGATCTCCGCGTGCACCCCAGTGTTCGAACCTTAAGGGTCTGCCGGAACCCGAAATCCGACATTTGGCGCGCCAGGTAGGGGTGCGCCGGAGTTTTCCCTCCCGACGACTCGCTCTCCACTAACACCACGTTTCGCCCTCATGCCGGGAGGCGCACCGCCCGCTCCGGCGGCCGATGCCGGCACTGGGGCTTGGGGGCTCCGAGCCTTGGCCCCCACCTTGCGACAGGTGCAGTGGCCGCGCAAGTTCAAGCCTGAGATGCCGCCACGTTACAACGGCGCGACGGATCCGCTGGTTTTCCTGCTGGAGTATGAAGAGGCCGTCTTCAAAGCCGGGGGCGATGACCGGGTGATGGCCAACTGGTTACCCATGGCCCTCACCGATGTCCCGCGCATGTGGCTCCTACACCTGCCGGCGGCTTCTGTGACCTCCTGGGAGGAGCTGCGCGACCTCTTCCTCGCCCGTTATGCTGCACCAGTGCCACCCGTCATTGCAGCTCTCCTGGGTGGCTCCCAGGCACCGCCCTCGAGCCGCCATGTCAAGCTGTTCACCCGCCAGATCGGCACCGCCTCCAAGGGCCGAGAAGCCCCCCTAGGCTGGGTGGCGCCGGAGGCCGATCTGACCTTCAACTCGGATGATCACCCCTTCAACCCCATCAGTTCGGGCGCGCTCCCGATGCTGTGTACCCCCACCATCTGCCAAGTGGCCGTCACCAGGACCCTCATCGACGGTTGTGCCGGCCTCAACGTGCTCTCGGTGGAGGCCTTCAGTGTAACGCCCCGAGACCGACGCTCCAGATGCCGCCCAGTTATTTTGTTGCCGCAGTGTGTTTTATTTGTTTGTTGCATTTCATCATGTCATCATCCGCATTGCATCGGCACTCGTTGCCGTCTTTGTTTTTAAAACTTGCACCCTTTCGTAGTTGCCGCGTTCCCCTTGCCTTCGTTGGCCGTTCCGAGACCAACCGTGTTTTCGGTTCCCTCTTATCAAACCACCTAACCTCTCTCGTCAGCCCGCGGCCCCCTCACGTGAGCGTCCGAAACTCTCCCGAACCCGACTCAGGATGTCGTTACCGTTGGATCCGGATCATCCCCTAACATCTATAAAACGTCCCCGTTTTCTTATTTGGGCTTCGTAGCTATTTATTTCACGATCGTTCGATTTAGATCGGAGGAACGAGTTAGCCCCTAAACCTAGTCCCTACTATATAAACCTATCCAACCCTAAAACCTAGGGACCTTGTCCCATCCACCCGTCACCGCCGCCGCCACTCCACCGATTCCCCTCGGGATCCCCCTCCTCATCTGTTTCTCCTCGGTTCGCACACCCGGCCAACCGGAGCTCCTCTCGATCCACTCCACCCTCACCTGCTGCCTCATCCCGCAAGCCTCCACCGCCGCCTCCTCTGCTCCCGAGGCCCGAGCATCCTCTCGTCCAAGAGAACGTGCCCTCGTCACCGCGTCACTCCGACGAGCCTGCCCGCCGCTAACGTCCTCGACCACCAGGCCATCCCCTTGCTCCCTTCCCCGTTCCCTCCACTGAAGCTCTCTCTGTCTCACCCGTCTCCCTCTCTCTCTCTCTCTGATGCGTTCACAGGAGGAGCATCACCCTCGCCGGAGCAAGCGCGTCCCCAAATCCGGACCTCTCTGACGTTTTCTCGACGGATCCGGACGTCCCCGGCTCGTTGAACCCCGCCATGGCCGACGACCTCCTCAAGTCCGGTCCGCCCCGCTTCGAGCCTCCTCTGCTTCGCGCCTCCCCGAACGGCAGGGGCTCGTCCCCGAGCTCGACCTCGCCCTCCGCCTGGCCAAGTTCCGCGCCAAGCCTGCTTCCTCTCCGGCATCGCGCCCGCCCTGCAAGCCCCTCGCTGCACCGCATCTCCTCTGCAACGAACGGCAGCTGCAACCGCCGCGCCGTTGACTGCATCGGCCAGATCCGCCACCGCGCCGTCTCGGAGTCCCGCAGCCGGCCGCCAGCGCCTTCTTCCTCTGCTTCTGCTTCGAGCAGGAGGAGGACGACTCTGCATCGATCCCTTCTTCCTCTGCAACGAGCAGAGCACGGCCGCTCGCCCCGTTGACCGTGCCTCGCTCAAGCGCGCGCCTGGGCCATCTCCGCTTCGCCCGTTGACCGGTCCACCTCCCCAACCGGCCTCCTCCAGCAAGGCCCACTGGGTGTGGCCACACCCCAGCGCCCCGCCTCTGTTTTTTTCCTCCTGTTGGGCCAGCTTGATTCGGCCCGATGTGTTTTTTTTTCCTGCTGCGAATTTAGTCATTATGCAGAGTTAACAGTTTTGCAGAAAAACCCTTATGTTCATGCATTTAATAACTCATTAACCGTGCATCGGATTAAAATGATGTAAACATGTAAAATGCTTAGAATTTCATCTAGTTTCATAATTTGCCACTTTCATCCATGTTCGAAATGGTTAAACTTGCTGTTTGTTTAATTTTGCATAAATGCCATGTTAAAATGATGTATTCCATAACTAAGTAACCGTAGCTCAGTTTTAAATAAACTTTATATGTAAATGGGGTAGAAAAATGCCTAGTTCAACATGGTCTACTTTATTTTCCTGTTTACAAACAATAAAAAATGATTTAGGGCAGATCAGTACCAAATCTAAAACATGCACATGAGGTTCTTCCAGACTTGTTGTTTGTTGTTCCGGCCTCATTTAAATTGCCTAGATAGGTAGTTTTTCATATGCTTCACCCCTTGCCATGTTTAACAACATTTAATATTGTTGGGTACATAAACAAGGGAGAACCAAATAATCGAATGTGGTGTTTCGTCAATATGCAACCCGTTGCATATTGAGCTCCACTTAATTTGTAGTGTTGTTTGTTGCATTTTTCCATGACATGCCTCATTAAACCGGACATGCATCATACTTGTTTGTGCATCATGCCATGATTATGCTTGATTGTTTACTAAGTTGTTTGTTTGTTTCTGGGTTGCTTCTCTCGTTAGCTTCGGTTTCGTTCTGGAGTTGTGAGGATTCGTTCGACTACGTCCGTTTGTCTTCTTCATGGACTCGTTCTTCTTCCTTGCAGGACTTCAGGCAAGATGACCATACCCTCGAAAGCACTTCTATCTTTTCTTTCTAGATTGCTCGCTCTTTTGCTATGCCTATGATGCGATACCTATCACTTGCTTATCATGCCTCCCATATTGTTAAACCAAGCCTCTAACCCACCTTGTCCTAGCAAACCGTTGTTTGGCTATGTTACCGCTTTGCTCAGCCCCTCTTATAGCGTTGCTAGTTGCAGGTGAAGATGAAGTTTGTTCCTTGTTGGCACATGGAGATGTTGTTCCTTGTTTGGAACATGTTTACTTGTTGGGATATCACAATATATCTTATTTAATTAATGCATCTATATACTTGGTAAAGGGTGGAAGGCTCGGCCTTATGCCTGGTCTTTTGTTCCACTCTTGCCGCCCTAGTTTCCGTCATATCGGTGTTATGTTCCCGGATTTTGCGTCCCTAACACGGTCGGGTGATTTATGGGACCCCCTTGACAGTTCGCTTTGAATAAGACTTTTCCAGCAAGGCCCAACGTTCGTTTTACCATTTGCCTACCACCTATACCTTTCCCTTGGGAGTAGCTAACCCGGGGGTCATCTTTATTTAGCCCGCCCCCCCCAGGCCAATGCTTGTCTAAGTGTTGGTCCGAACCGAGCAGCCTGCGGGGCCCCCTCGTGGAAACTCGAGGCCTGGTTTTACTCGTAGCTTGTCTTATCCAGTGTTGCCCTGAGAACGAGATATGTGCAGCTCCTATCAGGATGTCGGCGCATCGGGCGGCTTTGCTGGACTTGTTTTATTGCTGTCGAAATGTCTTGTAGCCGGGATTCCGAGACTGATCGGGTCTTCCCGGGGAGAAGGAATATCCTTCGTTGATCGCGAGAGCTTATCATGGGCTAAGTTGGGACACCCCTGCAGGGTTTGAACTTTCGAAAGCCGTGCCCGCGGTTATGTGGCAGATGGGAATTTGTTAATGTCCGGTTGTAGAAAACCCAAAGTTGATCTTAATTAAAATACACCAACCGCGTGTGTAACCGTGATGGTCTCTTCTCGGCGGGGTCCGGGAAGTGAACACGGTTGTTGGAGTTATGTTTGACGTAAGTAGTTCAGGATCACTTATTGATCATAGTTGTTCGACCGTGCTTTGCCTTCTCTTCTCGCTCTCATTTGCGTATGTTAGCCACCATATATGCTAGTCGCTTGCTGCAGCTCCACCTCACTACCCTGTCCTACCTTTAAGCTTACATAGTCTTGATCTCGCGGGTGTGAGATTGCTGAGTCCCCGTGACTCACAGTTACTTCCAAAACCAGTTTGCAGGTGCCGATGAAACCGTGCAGGTGACGCACCCGAGTTCAAGGAGGAGCTCGATGAAGATCTTGTTCATTGTGTTGTTTCGTTTCAGTTGATCAGTAGTGGAGCCCACTCGGGACGATCGGGGATCTGTGTAGCATTTGGGGTAGTCTTCTTTTATTTTGGTTCCGTAGATGGACCTTGATTGTATCTGTATGATGTAATGCTTTACTCATGTATTGTGTGAAGTGGCGATTGTAAGCCAACTATGTATCTCTTTCCCTTATGTATTACATGGGTTGTGTGAAGATTACCTCATTTGCGACATTGCTTTCAATGCGGTTATGCCTCTAAGTCGTGCTTCGACATGTGGGAGATATAGCCGCACCGAGGGCGTAACAAGTTGGTAATCAGAGCCTTCCCCGACCTTAGGAGCCCCCACTGATTGATCGTTTTTAGCGGCCGAGTTGTGTCTAGAAAAAATGTTTTGAGTCATTTAGGAATTATGTATCGGAGAGTTAGGAATTCTTTTTACTTCCCAGTCTCCTCATCGCTCTGGTAAGGCATCCTGACGTAGAGTTTTGACTCTTCTCTTCTCAAATTTCACTAAAAAAAATTAGGATCACGCGGGTATCTTAGAATCGTTCCGATGGTTTTATGATGACAACATTGTCTTGGTTGCCTCCCGTCAGCAGGGGTTTAGTGGAGGTGTCCCGGGGAGTTGAGCTCCGAGGTGTTGTCGTCATAATTTTATCGTTGCAGTTCTGGAATACCTGAGTTTAGTACGCCGACATCGAAAATCTCTTTTGTATAGTTGTTGGTGAGATAACCCTGATAGCCCAGTACTGAGGCGAGTGCGGGAGTATTGCCATAACTCGTATAACGGATGCTTTTCGAAGGTTGAGGTAGATGATTTCCGAAGGTTTCTTGGTTATGTGTTGAAGGATGGATACAGCTGGATCTAGGTATTGTTAGTTTGGGTGATATATTTTGTGTCCCCTGTATCCCCAACACCTGATTGCATAACCAGAAAGTTTCGGGAGTTTATAGGTGGGAATTCAAGTATCTCGTAGGATATCTTTCCAACAGACACATGATACGATATGGGATCTATCATATGTTTGTTTCCGGCTTATTCTGCAAGCCAATCCTTTGTTTTTGTTTTGTTTTGTGGTATTCGAGTTGCTTCGAAGTCAAATGTTGAATCCATACCTTTCCTAAGCGGTGTTCTCATATTCCTATGTGGATACTAATCCTTCTTGATCATCAAGATTATCATGCCAATTCTTTTCCAACCGGTGTGCTCCCCTTCAAGTTCATCATATTCGTTCAATTTCTTCCAGGTCAATTATCAGTTCTTCTCAACGGTGTTTGCTTCATCCGTTCCAAGTTGTCTTTGTTTTCCCGCCCTCCCACCCTTTTCTTCAAGGATTCAGATTTCTCAGTCAAGTATCCTTTTTATTGATGGAAGTTCTTCATTCTTTCCTTCAATGTTCTTACCCGGTGTTTCTCATGAATATGCTAACGGAGCCTCAAGTTTATAATTATTTGTTCTTTTATCTTCCCCGGTGTGTTCAATGCAATCTTTCGATGGTGATCACATCTTTTCCTCGTCTCAATACCTTCTCGTACCGGTGCACCTCTTAATCATTCACTTCTCGCTATTCAATTGTTCCGGAGTGATGATGATATCTCAGAAGACTCAAGTTTCCATTCTCAATTCACTCAATTTCTTTTGAGGATGATATCTCATTCAAGTCATTTAATTCAACCGGTGCAATCTCTCTTTTCAAGTAATCGTTCAGCGGTGTTTCTTTTGAGTGGGCCCTAACCCACAGGTCTTTTCCCAGGATCTTACCTGACTCTTCTAATCTTCCCGGAGCTATGCCCAAATTCTTTTCAAAGTTTGACGTAAGGATGTATTCCATCAGTCATATGTATTTCTCCAAGATCCTTCAATTCTTTTCATCATTGGTTCAACCTTTCCAATTCACATTCCGGAGTGCCTCGACAATTCATGGTGGTATTTCTCGTCATCATTCTCAACATTCGAAGACCAAAGAAGAGTTTCTCTTAAATCTTGCTCCATTCTCTTCAAGATTCATTGTTCTAGCTTGTTGCCATCCTCTCATAATTGTTTTTGATTGTGAGAATTCTTTTCACCCACCCGGAGCATTTCAGGAGTCTTTTCAGTTTGATTCTCCGGGGCCCATCATCTCAGAACTATTCATTCCATCTTTTAGCTCTCGTTCTCCAAATCATACCGGTGCATCATTCAAGTTTTCTCTAATCAGTTCACGATCTCTTCGTTCTCGTGTATCTAAATCCTAGCAAGCATCTTCGTTCATTTGTTAATTCTTCCCGATGTTTCCTTTTCTTTGCTACGTTCTATTTCAGTTCTTACGGTGGTGCGTTCAAGAGTTCTCTTCCTACGCTATCATATCAATTCATTCGTTCTTTCAAATCCTACCGGTGGTTCGTTGAAGACCTTCCCAAATTTGCGCCATATCTATCTTATCCTTTCTACGAGAATAAGTAGTATGCCAAATCCGTTGCTTGTCATCAATCTAAATTGGTGAAGGATAAGCATAATGTAATTCTTATTCGTGTTTCATCAAGTAAATTCTATTCCCTATTCCGGAGGTTCTTCAAATTCTTGATTTCAATTGTTTCATCTTGTCTTCCTCGGAGTTCCAAGCTCTCGCAATTATATCACCACGGAGATCCACCCAATCATTGCAAGGCTTCACCTTGTGTTTTCAACTTCTCTTTATTTTTATCATCCTTTTATTACCGGAGTTCTTCATGGAGGCTCTACATGGTGGTTCATCAAGGATTCCTTTCATTCTCATTTTGTTCTTCAAGATTTCTCTCGGAGCTAAGATCTGCCAAGCTATACTCTAAAATAAACATGGTGTTCCAACACATATTTTGTTTTGAGGAGTTCAAGCTTTCTTTCATCTTGCATTCCGAAATGCAATTATTTCTACCTTATCTTTTGTTGTGGTGTTATGTCTTTCTTGACAATTTCTCTTCATGCTTCATGATTTACATGTTGTCAAGAATGAGATATTTTAAATCCACCAATCTCTTCGTTGGAGTTATCTTGTGTCATATTTCACCTAAAGCCTTCCCTAAGGAATGTTGTTATTGTGGTGCTTCTCAATGACCCAAGCTTGCTCTTTATCCCCTTGGTGGAACACGTTTTTCATCTCTTCGTTGATCTCAAGCGAGCAATTGTTTTCGTTGGTGGCAGAAGCCCACCTCATAATTTTGAGATGTTTCCATAAGCCCGCTACAAGCTTATTCCTTTCGTTGTTAGTTTTCAAACAACTCCGCTATAGCCTTCTTGGAAGGGTGCTTTCCAAATTCAATTGTGGTGGAAGCTGTCATTTTTTCTTCTCTGTCCCTTTATCCCAACAATCTAGCTTCTATTCTTTTGTTCCCGAAGCATTGTGATGTTGCTCTCTTCACTCTTCATCTCGAATTGTGAGAATCATGTTCTTTCCTTTTGCTTATCCATTTAACCGGAGTGTTGTTGTCATATATTCAAGTTCTTTCATCTTATCAAGCTTTGCCCCCTTCTCAACCGGAGTGCTGTCTGAAATCTTTCTTAGACCTTGTGCCATTCTTTCAATAGTTTCGGAGGCAGTGTGTTGTTGATATCTTCAAGTATCCTCTCATCTTGTCAAGATCATGTTCAAACCCCTTCCATTTTCAGTCGGAGTGCTGCCAAATTATATCATTCTTATTCCTCCTCTATCTTGTTTTAACCGGAGTGGTTTCAATTTTTATCTTGTCTCTTAACTGCTGGGTTCTTGTTATATCCCATGTTCCTCTTTCCTATCGGAGTGTTTTCAACTTTGTTCATCTTCGTTGTTTTCGTTCTTTCATTTTGTTCAACCTCTCAAGGTTCTTTGGTTTCAATCTTTTGTCAAAGAAGCAACTTAGCTTTACCTCTTCTCTTTCTCTTCCGTTTTCCTCTCCGGTGCCATTCTTAGATCTCGGGACGAGATCCTCTCGTAGTGGTGGAGTGTTGTAACGCCCCGAGACCGACGCTCCAGATGCCGCCCAGTTATTTTGTTGCCGCAGTGTGTTTTATTTGTTTGTTGCATTTCATCATGTCATCATCCGCATTGCATCGGCACTCGTTGCCGTCTTTGTTTTTAAAACTTGCACCCGTTCGTAGTTGCCGCGTTCCCCTTGCCTTCGTTGGCTGTTCCAAGACCAACCGTGTTTTCGGTTCCCTCTTATCAAACCACCTAACCTCTCTCGTCAGCCCGCGGCCCCCTCACGTGAGCGTCCGAAACTCTCCCGAACCCGACTCAGGCTGTCATTACCGTTGGATCCGGATCATCCCCTAACATCTATAAAACGTCCCCGTTTTCTTATTTGGGCTTCGTAGCTATTTATTTCACGATCATTCGATTTAGATCGGAGGAACGAGTTAGCCCCTAAACCTAGTCCCTACTATATAAACAGATCCAACCCTAAAACCTAGGGACCTTCTCCCATCCACCCGTCGCCGCCGCCGCCACTCCACCGATTCCCCTCGGGATCCCCCTCCTCCTCTATTTCTCCTCGGTTTGCACGCCCGGCCAACCAGAGCTCCTCTCGATCCACTCCCCCCTCACCTGTTGCCTCCTCCCGCAAGCCTCCACCGCCGCCTCCTCTGTCCCGAGGCCCGAGCGTCCTCTCGTCCAAGAGAACGTGCCCTCATCACCGCGTCACTCCGACGAGCCTGCCCGCCGCTAACGTCCTCGACCACCAGGCCATCCCCTTGCTCCCTTCCCCGTTCCCTTCGCTGAAGCTCTCTCTGTCTCACCCGTCTCCCTCTCTCAATCTGATGCGTTCACAGGAGGAGCATCACCCTCGCCGGAGCAAGCGCGTCCCCAAATCCGGACCTCTCTGACGTTTTCTCGCCGGATCCGGACGTCCCTGGCTCGTTGAACCCCGCCATGGCCGACGACCTCCTCAAGTCCGGTCCGCCCCGCTTCGAGCCTCCTCTGCTTCGCGCCTCCCCGAACGGCAGGGGCTCGTCCCCGAGCTCGACCTCGCCCTCCGCCTGGCCAAGTTCTGCGCCAAGCCTGCTTCCTCTCCAGCATCGCGCCCGCCCTGCAATCCCCTCGCTGCACCGCATCTCCTCTGCAACGAACGGCTGCTGCAACCGCCGCGCCGTTGACTGCATCGGCCAGATCCGTCGCCGCGCCGTCCCAGAGTCCCGCAGCCAGCCGCCAGCGCCTTCTTCCTCTGATTCTGCTTCGAGCAGGAGGAGGATGACTCTGCATCGAGCCCTTCTTCCTCTGCAATGAGCAGAGCGCAGTCGCTCGCCCCGTTAACCGTGCCTCGCTCAAGCGTGCGCCTGGGCCATCTCCGCTTCGCCCGTTGACCGGTCCACCTCCCCAACCAGCCTCCTCCAGCAAGGCCCACTGGGTGAGGCCACACCCCAGCGCCCCGCCTCTGTTTTTTTCCTCCTGTTGGGCCAGCTTGATTCGGCCCGATGTGTTTTTTTCCTGCTGCGAATTTAGTCATTATGCAGAGTTAACAGTTTTGCAGAAAAACCCTTATGTTCATGCATTTAATAACTCATTAACCGTGCATCGGATTAAAATGATGTAAACATGTAAAATGCTTAGAATTTCATCTAGTTTCATAATTTGCCACTTTCATCCATGTTCGAAATGGTTAAACTTGATGTTTTTTTAATTTTGCATAAATGCCATGTTAAAATGATTTATTCCATAACTAAATAACCGTAGCTCGGTTTTAAATAAACTTTATATGTAAATGGGGTAGAAAAATGCCTAGTTCAACATGGTCCACTTTATTTTCCTGTTTAAAAACAATAAAATATGATTTAGGGCAGATCAGTACCAAATCTAAAACATGCACATGAGGTTCTTCCAGACTTGTTGTTTGTTGTTCCGGCCTCATTTAAATTGCCTAGATAGGTAGTTTTTCATATGCTTCACCCCTTGCCATGTTTAACAACATTTAATGTTGTTGGGTACATAAACAAGAGAGAACCAAATAATCGAATGTGGTGTTTCGTCAATATGCAACCCGTTGCATATTGAGCTCCACTTAATTTGTAGTGTTGTTTGTTGCATTTTGCCATGCCATGCCTCATTAAACCGGACATGCATCATACTTGTTTGTGCATCATGCCATGATTATGCTTGATTGTTTACTAAGATGTTTGTTTGTTTCCGGGTTGCTTCTCTCGTTAGCTTCGGTTTCGTTCCGGAGTTGTGAGGATTCGTTCGACTACGTCCGTTTGTCTTCTTCATGGACTCGTTCTTCTTCCTTGCGGGACTTCAGGCAAGATGACCATACCCTCGAAATCACTTCTATCTTTGCTTGCTAGATTGCTCGCTCTTTTGCTATGCCTATGCTGCGATACCTACCACTTGCTTATCATGCCTCCCATATTGTTAAACCAAGCCTCTAACCCACCTTGTCCTAGCAAACCATTGTTTGGCTATGTTACCGCTTTGCTCAGCCCCTCTTATAGCGTTGCTAGTTGCAGGTGAAGATGAAGTTTGTTCCTTGTTGGAACATGGAGATATTGTTCCTTGTTTGGAACATGTTTACTTGTTGGGATATCACAATATATCTTATTTAATTAATACATCTATATACTTGGTAAAGGGTGGAAGGCTCGGCCTTATGCCTGGTGTTCTGTTCCACGCTTGCCGCCCTAGTTTCCGTCATATCAGTGTTATGTTCCCGGATTTTGCGTCCCTAACGCGGTCGGGTGATTTATGGGACCCCCTTGACAGTTCGCTTTGAATAAGACTTTTCCAGCAAGGCCCAACGTTCGTTTTACCATTTGCCTACCACCTATACCTTTCCCTTGGGAGTAGCTAACCCAAGGGTCATCTTTATTTAGCCCCCCCCCCCCCGGGCCAATGCTTGTCTAAGTGTTGGTCCGAATCGAGCAGCCTGCGAGGCCCCCTCGTGGAAACTCGAGGCCTGTTTTACTCGTAGCTTGTCTTATCCGGTGTTGCCCTGAGAACGAGATATGTGCAGCTCCTATCAGGATGTCGGCGCATCGGGCGGCTTTGCTGGACTTGTTTTATTGCTGTCGAAATGTCTTGTAGCCGGGATTCCGAGACTGATCGGGTCTTCCCGGGGAGAAGGAATATCCTTTGTTGATCGCGAGAGCTTATCATGGGCTAAGTTGGGACACCCCTGCAGGGTTTGAACTTTCGAAAGCCGTGCCCGCGGTTATGTGGCAGATGGGAATTTGTTAATGTCCGGTTGTAGAAAACCCGAAGTTGATCTTAATTAAAATACACCAACCGCGTGTGTAACCGTGATGGTCTCTTCTCGGCGGGGTCCGGGAAGTGAACACGGTTGTTGGAGTTATGTTTGACGTAAGTAGTTCAGGATCACTTATTGATCATAGTTGTTCGACCGTGCTTTGCCTTCTCTTCTCGCTCTCATTTGCGTATGTTAGCCACCATATATGCTAGTCGCTTGCTGCAGCTCCACCTCACTACCCTGTCCTAGCTTTAAGCTTAAATAGTCTTGATCTCGCAGGTGTGAGATTGCTGAGTCCTCGTGACTCACAGTTACTTCCAAAACCAGTTTGCAGGTGCCGATGAAACCGTGTAGGTGACGCACCCGAGTTCAAGGAGGAGCTCGATGAAGATCTTGTTCGTTGTGTTGTTTCGTTTCAGTTGATCAGCAGTGGAGCCCAGTCGGGACGATCGGGGATCTGTGTAGCATTTGGGATAGTCTTCTTTTATTTTGGTTCCGTAGACGGACCTTGATTGTATCTGTATGATGTAATGCTTTACTCATGTATTGTGTGAAGTGGCGATTGTAAGCCAACTATGTATCTCTTTCCCTTATGTATTACATGGGTTGTGTGAAGATTACCTCATTTGCGACATTGCTTTCAATGCGGTTATGCCTCTAAGTCGTGCTTCGACACGTGGGAGATATAGCCGCATCGAGGGCGTAACATTCAGCCTCCTCCACGTGCCACTGGAGCGGCTCCAACCCAACAGGCCTTTCTCGGGCGTTGGAGTCGGTTCCACCGCCTCGTTGGGGCAGATCCGCCTCCCAGTGACCTTAGGCACCTACGACAACTTCCGCACGGAGCTGATCGACTTTGACATTGCCCCCATCGGCCTCACCTACAACACCATCCTCGACTATCTGGCCTTTGCTCGGTTCATGGCAGCAACTCACCTGGCGTACAACCTCATGAAGAAGCCCGGGAGCAGCGGCGTCCTTACTGTGTCAGGAGACACAAGGGATGCACTGCAGGTGCTCCAGCTTGCTTTCAGATCGGCCGCGGTGGCGCAGCCCACTAACACCGACGTACTTGAGCCCAAGGGGGCTGCGCCGGCTAAAAAGAAGCAGCTATTCACCCAAGACAAGGCGGAAACCAAGCAAGTACCAGCCGACGAGGACGGGTCCACTAACGCCACCTTCACCATAGGGCCCAACCTCGAGCCTGAGCAGGAGAAGGCCCTGGTGAGGTTTCTGCGTGCGAACAAGAAGGTGTTCACGTGGGAACCTGATCACTTAGCAGGGGCCCTGAGGGATGTGATTGAGCACCACCTCAACGTGTGCCCCAACGTGGGCCCCATGAAGCAGAAGGCGAGGCGATAGTCCGCTGAGAAACAAGCTTTCATCGTTCAAGAGACCCGGAAGCTAGAGGCGGCAGGAGTCATCCGCGAGGTCCGCTACCCAGATTGGCTGGCTAATCCGGTCGTTGTGCCAAAAAAGGGGGGAAAGGAGCGCATGTGTGTCGATTTCACCAACCTCAACAAGGCCTGCCCACAAGATCCATTTTTTCTCCCCCGCATTGACCAGATAGTCGACTCCACCACAGAGTGTGACCTATTGTGCTTCCTAGATGCCTTCTCGGGCTATCACCAGATCAAGATGGCGGTAGAAGACGTGGAAAAGACAGCTTTCCTGACCCCATGTGGGGTGTACTGCTATACGTGCATGCCATTTGGGTTGCGCAATGCAGGCGCAACCTTCCAGCGGCTGATGCACATCGCCTTAGGACGGCAGCTCGGGAGGAACGCTGAAGCTTACGTCGATGACATTGTGGTGAAGTCTCGGGAGGCAAAAACCCTGATATAGGACCTGGAAGAAACCTTTGCGAGCCTCAACAAAGTGGACCTACGGCTCAACCCGGAGAAGGGCGTTGTAGGATCGGAAGTATGTCTAGAGGGGGGGTGATTAGCAACACCTTCACCATCCTTCATTTTGAACTTGTCAAGTTGACTTTGAAGCACATCCAATTTGGATTCCTTGACGGAGTCGGTACCTTCGTGCATATCAATCAAAGTATCCCAAATTTCCTTTGCATTCTCAAGACGGCTGATTTTGTTGAATTATTCGGGGCACAATCCATTGAAGAGGATATCACAAGCTTGAGCGTTGTATTGCAGCATCTTCAACTCTTCCGTGGTAGCTTCACGGTTTGGTTCTTTCCCATCAAAGAAGTCACCTTGCAAGCCAACACACACGATAGCCCAAACGGCGGGGTTATGTCCAAGAATATGCATTTTCATCTTATGCTTCCAACTAGCAAAATTAGTTCCATCAAAGTAAGGACCTCTACGGTGGTAATTTCCCTCGCTAGACGCCATACTCTCCTAGGTTGTGAAACCAAGGCTATGACCACCAAAAGCTATGGAAATCAAAGCAAATGGAGACCAAAGCTCTAATACCACTTGTAGGATCGGAAGTATGTCTAGAGGGGGGCTGATTAGACTACTTGACCAAATAAAATCCTAGGCTTTTCCCAATTTTAGTTCTTGGCAGATTTTAGCTATCTTAGCACAAGTCAAGCAATCTCCACACAATTCAAGCAAGCATGCAAAAGAGTATATGAGCAGCGGAAAGTAAAGCATGCAACTTGCAAGAATGTAAAGGGAAGGGTTTGGAGAATTCAAACGCAATTGGAGACACGGATGTTTTTGGCGTGGTTCCGATAGGTGGTGCTATCGTACATCCACGTTGATGGAGACTTCAACCCACGGAGGGTAACGGTTGCGCGAGTCCACGGAGGGCTCCACCCATGAAGGGTCCATGAAGAAGCAACCTTGTCTATTCCATCACGGCCGTCGCCCACGAAGGACTTGCCTCACTAGCGGTAGATCTTCACGAAGTAGGCGATCTCCTTGCCCTTACAAACTCCTTGGTTCAACTCCACAATCTTGTCGGAGGCTCCCAAGTGACACCTAGCCAATCTAGGAGACACAACTCTCCAAGAAGTAACAAATGGTCTGTTGATGATGAACTCCTTGCTCTTGTGCTTCAAATGATAGTCCCAACTCTCTCTCATAGGATTTGGATTTGGTGGAAAGAATATTTGAGTGGAAAGCAACTTGGGGAAGTCTAGAGATCAAGATTCATATGGTAGGAATGGAATATCTTGACCTCAACACAAGTGTAGGTGGTTCTATCTCAGAACATGTGTATTGGAAGTGTAGTTATGTTCTGATGGCTTTCTCCACGAATGAAGAGTGGGTGGATGGGTATATATAGCCTCCACACAAAATCTAACCGTTACACACAATCTGCCAAACTCGGTGGGACCGAATAGTTAAACTCGGTCGGACCGATTCAGCAAACCTAGTGACCGTTAGGATTTTCGGTGAGACTGAGATGCAACTCGGTAGGACAGATATGGTTAGGGTTAGGGCATAACGTAATCTCGGTGTGACCGATTACACAAACTCGGTGGAACCGATTTTGGTAATAAGCTAACCAGAGAGTTGGTCAGGTAAACTCGGTGGGACCGGTTCGCTCTTTTCGGTGAGACCGAAATGTTACGAAAGGGAAACAGAGAGTTTACATTGCAATCTCGGTGGGACCGATCGCTCACTTCGGTTAGACCGAAACGTTACGAAGGGAAACAGAGAAATTGCAATCCCATCTTGGTGAGACCGAGATCCCTATCGGTGAAACCAAATTGCTAGGGTTTGTGGCAGTGGCTATGACATTTGAAACTCGGTGGCGCCGGATAGAAAGAATCGGTGAGGCCGAGTTTGACTTTTGGTTTAGGTCATATGTTGTCGGATTTCGGGTTCCGACAGACCCTTGAGGTTCGAACACTGGGGTGCGCGCGGAGATTTCGCCTTTTACCTACCTGCACCCCACCGCCTCGCTAAGATCTAAGCTACGGAAAGAACAGCACAAGAGACACAGGGTTTATACTGGTTCGGGCCACCGTTGTGGTGTAATACCCTACTCCAGTTTGTGGGGTGGTGGATTGCCTCTTGGGCTGATGATGATGAGCAATACAAGGAAGAACAGCCTCGCGAGGGTCTGTTCTTGGCTGGGGCGATGAACTACTAGGAGGAGTTCAGTCACCCTTCTCTCTCTGATTCTGATTGCCTCTACCCTGGGGGTGGCTAGTCCTATTTATAGGAAAAGGCCCTTGGCCTCTTCCCAAATATTGAGCGGGAAGGGCGCCAACAATTGGCCATTTTAAAGGGGAACATCTGGTACACTTATCCTGACTAAAGTTGGTCTTCGCCTGCCAAAGGCTCTAGTGGTGACACTGGCATGGGCTCCACAATGACTTCCTCCCTGCCGTTGGGCTGGTCTTGGTCTCGTTGCACCGAAACGGGTGCCTTTGCTTGATGCTCTCGTCTGCGCTTGCTCCCTTTGCACCAAAGAGGAAAGGAGGACACTGCGCGGGTTGGCGCCCGCCTAGCGCCCTTGGTCGTCATGGCTTGCATCACGGGCACCTCGTGAGGTACCCCGCCTTGATCTCTCCGCCTCCTCGCGAGCCAGCCTGATGAGGCCCTGCCTGAGGAAGCTCCGTGTCGTCCGCCCCGCGAGGCTTGGCCCCTCGTGAGGGTCTTGGGTCTGTGTTGATGAAGATGGGCCGTGCTGGACCCCCTTTTGAGCCACGCCGCGGGCCACAAGCAGGCAAGTCTGGGGACCCCCGTTCCCAGAACACCGACAGTAGCCCCCGGGCCCAAGGCGCGCCCGGACTTGGCCGTGCAAGGAGGCGAAAGGGCAAGGGCGAAGCGCCGCGGGCCCTAACAGCCTACGGCCTTGGGCGCCGCGTGGCAGTTGATTGGATGTGAGCGCCTCACCAACCGCGCGAGTTGATAAAGGAGCGGCATCTGCCTAGGCTTTGCTTTTTTCGCTTTCTCCGGTTGCTGCTCAGATCCCCTTTCTTGTGCCTCTCCTTCCTTCCTCCAAAATTTCCAGATCTACTCCGACCGTGTGACCTAGGAAGCCATGGCGCCTCGTCAGTCCCCGGCCGGAGCTTGGTACTCATCTGCCCTGGAGTCGCCGAACGTGTCGGAGGCGAGCCTCACCCGGTTGCGCCGGATGGCGGCGGCGCAGGGCATCGACGGGGCGAAGGTGTTCAAGGCCGGCTCTGCCACCCCTGAGGGCCAAGGGAGCACCTTCTATCTGCTCTTTGTAAGCGCCATTGCTGCTGCTTGGTGCCTCACTTCTCCGAGTTCTTCTTCTCTGTCCTCCGCCATTATAAGCTACAGGCTCTGCATCTCCACCCCAACTCCGTCCTTCTCCTGGCAATCTTCACCTATTACTGCGAGGCTCACATAGGGGTGCAGCCCTTAGTGGCCTTGCTGCGCCACTACTTCTACCTCCGGACCTCTCGCGGTCCTGCTTCCGCGTGCGCGAGCTTCGTCGCGTACGGTGGCGCCATTGCCATTTCGAGCCCCGGGAAAAGGATTGCGGGCTTCAGGAGCAAGTGGGTCTTTGCAGATGCTGGGCGCATCCACCCTCGGCTGATCTTGCCCACGGAGCAAACCACGAGCTCCAGCGATTGGGGTCGAGTGGAGCTCGCGGACCCCCGCGCGAAGCTGGTGTTGGAGAAGATGGACGCAGATCTGAGGCCGGCCAACATGGCGGCGGCGAAGTTGACCGGCGCGTCGCTGCTGAGGGAATTCTTGGAGCACCAGCTGGCTCCGCTTCGGCAGTACTCATTTCCGATGTGGAGGCCCCATCCGAGCCCCACGGCCTTGGACGACGAAGATCTGGCTGCGGTCCTCCAATCTCTGGTCGGGGGCGATGTGACGAGGTTGGAGGGCGCTCCTACGCCCTTGTTCCTCCGCGACGACTGGTAGCAGGTAGTGGAGTCAATGCCCGTCTTCAACGGGGACGGGCCCGTTCCCACGGAAGCTCCCAAGGAACCGGTGGGCGTGTCCTCCGACGACTCCAGCGAAGAGGAGGAAGGAGGGGAGCGGGAAAAAGGGCCTGACTCCGAGGTGACTGATGGAGAGTCGAGGGCTCCCCTCCCCCGGCGCAGGTCCCGCGTTCTCCGCCTCTCTCCGAGCGATGACGACGAGGATGATGACGAGCAGGGCGGCGGGAGCTCGCCCCCGATCCCGAAGAAGGACAGGACCGGGCTGATCTCCCGCGGGTCTACCCCGGCCCCGAGGTGGACCGCAGACACGCCTTCCGCTCCCGAGCTTCCCAAGGTTGACCCTTTTAGCCGGCTTTCAGGCTTCAAATTTGGCCGGAGGCAGCTTGAGCTCACTGGCGATGACCCGTAAGCACTTGATTCTTGTCATTATTTCTTGTTCTGCTGCTGAGGCTTGACGTCCGCATCTCTTGGATAGGCTGGCGCCCGTAGCAAAGAAGCCGAAGGGAGCTCCTGAGGTTCCATCCGGGGCAGCGCCTCTGCCCACGGAGGAAGGTGACCGCGACGCACGGGCCTCTCCTGCCTGGTCGTCCTCGCGAGGCCTGGCTGAGCCGGCTGGGGCGAGCTCAGCCCCCATGGCCCAAGCGACTCCCGAGGTGCCTTTGTATGCTGCCGCCACCAGAGCCGTGGGGGCGTAGCAGGCTCCGCCTCAGGATGCTGCGGTCGTGCTGCCGCCTTCTCCTCCTATTCCACCGACTGTTGTCTCTCCGACTCCTCCTGCCGTTCTGGATCGTGTTGCTGCTGAGCTGGACCGGCTACGGCAGGATCTTCTTGGCGCCGACCCTCGCTTGGTGGCCGAGCGCTTGGAGCTGGCTTCAGGATGGATTCGCTCCGACGCTTCGATTCGGGCGGCACTAGTCCAGGCCTCGAAGGCTTGCGATGAGGAGAGGCAGGCCGTCCTTAAGGCGAAGGCTGCTCGTGACGCAGCCCTAGGGGAGGTGGCCGACGTCCGTGGTCGCTGCAAGGTGCTGGAGGAGGAGCTGCAAGGCCTGAGGGACCAGCTCGCGAAAGAGGCCCGCCTTCGCCAAGAGCAGGAAGAAGGCGTGAAGGCTCATGAGGCGGCCGTCAAGGACCTGGAGGCCAAGCTCAAGAAGCGCCGTGACCGCCTAGGGGCGCTGGAGCAGGAGTTGGGGGCGAGGAAGGTCGAGCTGGACGACAAGGCCCAGGTTCTTGCCGAGGACCGCGTGGCCTTCGCGGAGATGGAGGAGAAGGCTCGCTCCTCACTGAAGACGCTTTACGACAGCGGCCTGGAGAGCCCGCTGGCTGGCGCCGAGGACGGCCCCGCCAAGCTGCTTCCCTTCCTGGTTCGCACTCTTGAAGATGTCGCCCTTGGCCTTGGCCCCACGGCCGAGGCCGAGGTGCGTGTCCTGTCTTCTGCAGCGCTGATGCGGGTCCTCACCCACATCTACCTTCGCGATCCCAGCGTCGACCTCGACAGCCTGCTGGAGCCAGCAAGCGGCGAGCATGCCGCTGTCGCTGCCGAGGCCGTGAAGGGTCGCGTCGAGGCTCTGCTGGGGAAGTTCCGGGCCTTCAACACCAAGTCGAAGCGAGGCGCTACCGACCCTGCTGCTCCATGAGGCGAACCCACTCCGCGTTACTCCACCGCCGACAAGTGACTCCGTTGTGGCTCATGTCCTGCCTTCAATTCCTGCACATGTATCATGCCTCGGGGAGGCGTTTAAACTTGCGTTTGGCATTGAGATAACAGTGTGGGCTGTAATATTTGCTTTTGAATTCCTTGAAATTTACGCTCTTCCTTCCTACTTGCTTATGTTCTACGCAGGCAGAGCCCGGCCCCGCGCGTACCTCACCCAGCGTTAGCCCCGACCAGAAACCAGGACGGGACCAAGGAGTGAGTGAAGGAAATATGCCCTAGAGGCAATAATAAAGTTATTATTTATTTCCTTATATCATGATAAATGTTTATTATTCATGCTAGAATTGTATTAACTGGAAACATAATACATGTGTGAATACATAGACAAACAGAGTGTCACTAGTATGCCTCTACTTGACTAGCTCATTAATCAAAGATGGTTATGTTTCCTAACCATGAACAAAGAGTTGTTATTTGATTAACGAGATCACATCATTAGTTGAATGATCTGATTGACATGACCCATTCCATTAGCATAGCACCCGATCGTTTAGTATGTTGCTATTGCTTTTATCCATGACTTATACATGTTCCTTTAACTATGAGATTATGCAACTCCCGTTTACCGTAGGAACACTTTGTGTGCTACCAAACGTCACAACGTAACTGGGTGATTATAAAGGTGCTCTACAGGTGTCTCCGAAGGTACATATTGGGTTGGCATATTTCAAGATTAGGATTTGTCACTCCGATTGTCGGAGAGGTATCTCAGGGCCTTCTCGGTAATGTCTACATTGACCGGAGAATGATATTGGTTATTGGTTATTGACCGGAGACGTGTCTCGGTCATGTCTACATTGTTCTCGAACCGTAGGGTCCGCACGCTTAACGTTACGATGACAGTTATTATGAGTTTATGCATTTGATGTACCGAAGGAGTTCGGAGTCCCGGATGTGATCACGGACATGACGAGGAGTCTCAAAATGGTCGAGACATAAAGAATGATATATTGGAAGCCTATGTTTGGACATCGGATGCATTCCAGGTGAAATCAGGATTTTACCGGAATACCGGGAGGGTTACCGGAACCCCCCGGGAGCATAATGGGCCAACATGGGCCTTGGAGGAGAGGTGAGAGGGATGCCCCATGGGCTGCGCGCCTCCCCCCTTCCCCTAGTCCTATTAGGACTAGGAGAGGTGGGCGCCCCCTCTCTCTCTCCCCCCCTTGGAGAATCCTAGTCCAACTAGGATTGGGGGGGGGGGGAATCCTACTCCCAGAGGGAGTAGGACTCTCTGGCGCGCCAAGGCCTGGCCGGCCAGCCCCTCCCCCTTGGCTCCTTTATATACGGGGGCAGGGGGCACCCCAGAGACACACAAGTTGATCTACGGATCGTGCCTTAGCCGTGTGCGGTGCCCCCTTCCACCAAATTCCACCTCGATCATATCGTTGCAGTGCTTAGGCGAAGCCCTGCGCCGGTAACACATCAAGATCGTCACCACGCCGTCGTGCTGACGGAACTCTTCCTCGACGCTTTGCTGGATCGGAGCCCGGGGATCGTCATCGAGCTGAACGTGTGCCAAGAACTCGGAGGTGCCGGAGTAACGGTGCTGTGATCGGTTGGATCGCGAGGAGAACGTACGACTACTTCCTCTACATTGTGTCAACGCTTCCGCATCGGTCTACGAGGGTACGTAGACAACACTCTCCCCTCTCGTTGCTATGCATCACCATGATCTTGCGTGTGCGTAGGAAATTTTTTGAAATTACTACGTTCCCCAACAGTGGCATCCGAGCCTAGGTTTTTATGGTTTGATGTTATTTGCACGAGTAGAACACAAGTGAGTTGTGGACGATACAAGTCATACTGCCTACCAGCATGTCATACTTTGGTTCAGCGGTATTGTTGGACGAGACGATCCGGACCAACCTTACGCGTACTCTTACGCGAGACCGGTTCCCTCGACGTGCTTTGCACATAGATGGCTTGCGGAAGACTGTCTCTCCAACTTTAGTTGAACCGAGTGTGGCTACGCCCGGTCCTTGAGAAGGTTAAAACGGAGTCTATTTGACAAACTATCGTTGTGGTTTTGATGCGTAGGTAAGATGAGTTCTTGCTTAAGCCCGTAGCAGCCACGTAAAACTTGCAACAACAAAGTAGAGGACGTCTAACTTGTTTTTGCAGGGCATGTTGTGATGTGATATGGTCAAGACATGATGCTAAATTTTATTGTATGAGATGATCATGTTTTGTAACCGAGTTATCGGCAACTGGCAGGAGCCATATGGTTGTCGCTTTATTGTATGCAATGCAATCGCGATGTAATGCTTTACTTTATTACTAAGCGGTAGTGATAGTCGTGGAAGCATAAGATTGGCGAGACGACAACGATGCTGCGATGAAGATCAAGGTGTCGCGCCGGTGACGATGGTGATCATGGCGGTGCTTCGAAGATGGAGATCACAAGCACAAGATGATGATGGCCATATCATATCACTTATATTGATTGCATGTGATGTTTATCCTTTTATGCATCTTATCTTGCTTTGATTGACGGTAGCATTATAAGATGATCTCTCACTAATTATCAAGAAGTGTTCTCCCTGAGTATGCACCGTTGCGAAAGTTCTTCGTGCTGAGACACCACGTGATGATCGGGTGTGATAGGCTCTACGTTCAAATACAACGGGTGCAAAACAGTTGCACACGCGGAATACTAAGGTTTAACTTGACGAGCCTAGCATATAACAGATATGGCCTCAGAACACGGAGATCGAAAGGTCGAGCGTGAATCATATAGTAGATATGATCAACATAGTGATGTTCACCATTGAAACTACTCCATCTCACGTGATGATCGGACATGGTTTAGTTGATTTGGATCACGTGATCACTTAGAGGATTAGAGGGATGTCTATCTAAGTGGGAGTTCTTAAGTAATATGATTAATTGAACTTTAATTTATCATGAACTTAGTCCTGGTAGTATTAGCATATCTATGTTGTAGATCAATAGCTCGCGTTGTTGCTTCCCTGTGTTTATTTTGATATGTTCCTAGAGAAAATTGTGTTGAAAAATGTTAGTAGCAATGATGCGGATTGGATCCGTGATCTGAGGTTTATCCTCATTGCTGCACAGAAGAATTATGTCCTTGATGCACCGCTAGGTGACGGACCTATTGCAGGAGCAGATGCAGACATTATGAACGTTTTGCTAGCTCAATATGATGACTACTTAATAGTTTAGTGCACCATGCTTAACTGCTTAGAATCGGGACTTCAAAGACGTTTTGAACGTCATGGAGCATATGAGATGTTCTAGGAGTTGAAGTTAATATTTCAAGCAAATACCCGAGTTGAGAGATATGAAGTCTCCAACAAGTTCTATAGCTAAAAGATGGAGGAGAATCGCTCAACTAGTGAGCATGTGCTCAGATTGTCTGGGTACTACAATCGCTTGAATCAAGTGGGAGTTAATCTTCCAGATAAGATAGTGATTGACAGAATTCTCTAGTCACCATCACCAAGTTAGTAGAACTTCGCGATGAACTATAATATGCAAGGGATAACGGAAAATATTCCCAAGCTCTTCGCGATGCTAAAATCAGCGAAGGTAGAAATCAAGGAAAAACATCAAGTGTTGATGATTGACAAGATCACTAGTTTCAAGAAAAGGGCAAAAGGAAAGAAGGGGAACTTCAAGAAGAACGGCAAGCAAGTTGCTGCTCAAGTGAAAAAGCCCAAGTCTAGTCCTAAGCCTGAGACTAAGTGCTTCTACTGCAAAGGGACTGGTCACTAGAAGCGGAACTACCCCAAGTGATTGGCGGATAAGAAGGATGGCAAAGTGAAACATAAGTATATTTGATATACATGTTATTGATGTGTACTTTACTAGTGTTCATAGCAACCCCTCAGTATTTGGTACTAGTTCAAGTTGCTAAGATTAGTAAACTCGAAACGGGAGTTGCAGAATGAACAAAGACTAGTTAAAGGGCAAGGTGACGATGTGTGTTGGAAGTGGTTCCAAGATTGATATGATCATCATCGCACACTCACTATACTTTCGGGATTAGTGTTGAAACTAAATAAGTGTTATTTGGTGTTTGCGTTGAGCATGAATATGATTTGATCATGTTAATTGCAATACGGTTATTCATTTAAGTAAGAGAATAAATTGTTGTTCTGTTTACATGAATAAAACCTTCTATGGTCATACACACCAATGAAAATAGTTCATTGGATCTCGATCGCAGTGATACACATATTCATAATATTGAAACCAAAAGATGCGAAGTTAATGATGATAGTGCAACCTATTTATGGCACTGCCGTTTAGGTCATATTGGTGTAAAACGCATGAAGAAACTCCATGCTGATGGGATTTTGGAATCACTTGATTATGAATCACTTGATGCTTGCGAACCATGCCTCTTGGGCAAGATGACTAAAACACCGTTCTCCGGAACAATGTAGCAAGCAACAGATTTGTTGGAAATCATACATACTGATGTATATGGTCCGATGAATATTAAGGCTCGCGACAAGTATCATTATTTTCTGACCTTCACAGATGATTTGAGCAGATATGGGTATATCTACTTGATGAAACATAAGTCTGAAACGTTTGAAAAGTTCAAAGAATTTTAGAGTGAAGTGAAAATCATCGTGACAAGAAAATAAGGTTTGTACGATCTGATCGCGGAGACAAATATTTGAGTTACGAGTTTGGTCTTCAATTAAAACAATGTGGAATAGTTTCACAAAATCATGCCACCTGGAACACCACAGCATAATGGTGTGTCCGAACGTCATAACCGTACTTTATTGGATATAGTACAATCTATGATGTTTCTTACCGATTTACCAATATCGTTTTGGGATCATGCATTAGAGACAGCTGCATTCACGTTAAAAGGGGCACCATCTAAGTCCGTTGAGACGACACAATATGAACTATGGTTTGGCAAGAAACCAAAGTTGTCGTTTCTTAAAGTTTGGGGCTGCGATGCTTATGTGAAAAAGCTTCAACCTGATAAGCTCGAACCCAAATCGGAGAAATGTGTCTTCATAGGATATCCAAAGGAAACTGTTGGATACACCTTCTATCACAGATCCGAAGGCAAGACTTTTGTTGCTAAGTTCGGAAACTTTCTAGAGAAAGAGTTTCTTTCGAAAGAAGTGAGTGGGAGGAAAGTAGAAAACTTGATAAGGTAATTGTACCTTCTCCCTTATTGGAAAGTAGTTCATCACAGAAATCTGTTCTTGTGACTACTACACCAATTAGTAAGGAAGCTAATGATGATGATCATGTAACTTCAAGATCAAGTTACTACCGAATCTCGTAAGTAAACTACAGTGAGATCTGCACCAGAGTGGTACGGTAATCCTGTTCTGGAAGTCATGTTACTAGACCATGACGAACTTGCGAACTATGAGGAAGTGATGATGAGCCCAGATTCCGCGAAATGGTTAGAGGCCATGAAATCTGAGATATGATCCATGTATGAGAACAAAGTATGGACTTTGAGGGATTTGCCCGATGATCGGCAAGCCAAAGAAAATAAATGGATCTTCAAGAGGAAGACGGACACTAATAGTAGTGTTACTATCTACAAAGCTAGAATTGTCGAAAAAAGGTTTTTCGACAAGTTCAAGGTGTTGACTACGATGAGAGTTTCTCACTCGTATCTATGCTTAAGTCTGTCCGAATCATGTTAGCAATTGTCGCATTTTATGAAATCCGGCAAATGGATAAACAAAACTACATTCCTTCATGGATTTATTAAAGAAGAGTTGTATACGATGCAACTAGAAGGTTTTGTCGATCCTGAAGGTGTTAACAAAATATGCAAGCTCCAGCGATCCATCTATGGACTGGTGCAAGCATCTCGGAGTTGGAATATACGCTTTGATAAGTTGATCAAAGCATATAGTTTTATACAGACTTGCGGTGAAGCCTGTATTTACAAGAAAATGAGTGGGAGCACTACAGCATTTCTGATAAGTATATGTAAATGACATATTATTGATCGGAAATAATGTAGAATTATTCTGTAAAGCATAAAGGAGTATTTGAAAGGAGTTTTTCGAAGAAGGACCTCAGTGAAGCTGCTTACATATTGAGCATCAAGATCTATAGAGATAGATCAAGACGCTTGATAAGTTTTTCAATAAGTACATACCTTGAAAATATTTTGAAGTAGTTCAAAATGGAACAGTCAAAGAAAGAGTTCTTGCCTGTATTACAAGGTGTGAAATTGAGTAAGACTCAAAGACCGACCACGGCAGAAGATAGAAAGAGAATGAAAGTCATTCCCTATGCCTCAGCCATAGGCTCTATGAAGTATGCCATGCTGTGTACCAGATCTATTGCATACCCTACCACTGAGTTTGGCAAGGGAGTACAATAGTGATCTAGGAGTAGATCACTGGACAGCGGTCAAAATTATCCTTAATGGAATAAGGATATGTTTCTCGATTATGGAGGTGACAAAAGGTTCGTCGTAAAAGATTACGTCGATGCAAGTTTTGACACTAATCTAGATGACTCTAAGTCTCAATCTAGATACATATTGAAAGTGGGAGCAATTAGCTAAAGTAGCTCCGTGCAGAGTATTGTTGACATAGAAATTTGCAAAATACTTACGGATATGAATGTGACAGACCCGTGGACTAAAATTATCTCACAAGCAAAACATGATCACACCTTAGTACCCTTTGGGTGTTGGTCACATATCGATGTGAACTATGGGTGTTAATCACATGATGATGTGAACAATTGATGTTAATCACATGGTGATGTGATCTAGATTATTGACTCTAGTGCAAGTGGGAGACTGAAGGAAATATGCCCTAGAGGCAATAATAAAGTTATTATTTATTTCCTTATATAGAATTGTATTAACTGGAAACATAATACATGTGTGAATACATAGACAAACAGAGTGTCACTAGTATGCCTCTACTTGACTAGCTCATTAATCAAAGATGGTTATGTTTCCTAACCATGAACAAAGAGTTGTTATTTGATTAACGAGATCACATCATTAGTTGAATGATCTGATTGACATGACCCATTCCATTAGCATAGCACCCGATCGTTTAGTATGTTGCTATTGCTTTTATCCATGACTTATACATGTTCCTTTAAGTATGAGATTATGCAACTCCCGTTTACCGTAGGAACACTTTGTGTGCTACCAAACGTCACAACGTAACTGGGTGATTATAAAGGTGCTCTACAGGTGTCTCCGAAGGTACATGTTGAGTTGGCATACTTCGAGATTAGGATTTGTCACTCCGATTGTCGGAGAGGTATCTCAGGGCCTTCTCGGTAATGCACATCACATAAAGCCTTGCAAGCATTGCAACTAATGAGTTAGTTGCGAGATGATGTATTATGGAACGAGTAAAGAGACTTGCCGGTAACGAGATTGAACTAGGTATTGGATACCGACGATCGAATCTCGGGCAAGTAACATACCGATGACAAAGGGAACAACGTATGTTGTTATGCGGTCTGATCGATAAAGATCTTCGTAGAATATGTAGGAGCCAATATGGGCATCCAGGTCCCGCTATTGGTTATTGACCGTAGACGTGTCTCGGTCATGTCTACATTGTTCTCGAACCGTAGGGTCCGCACGCTTAACGTTACGATGACAGTTATTATGAGTTTATGCATTTTGATGTACCGAAGGAGTTCGGAGTCCCGGATGTGATCACGGACATGACGAGGAGTCTCGAAATGGTCGAGACGTAAAGAATGATATATTGGAAGCCTATGTTTGGACATCGGATGCATTCCAGGTGAAATCAGGATTTTACCGGAATACCGGGAGGTTACCGGAACCCCCCGGGAGCATAATGGGCCAACATGGGCCTTGGAGGAGAGGTGAGAGGGATGCCCCATGGGCTGCGCGCCTCCCCCCCTTCCCCTAGTCCTATTAGGACTAGGAGAGGTGGGCGCCCCCCTCTCTCTCTCCCCCTTGGAGAATCCTAGTCCAACTAGGATTGGGGGGGGGGGGGGAATCCTACTCACAGAGGGAGTAGGACTCTCTGGCGCGCCAAGGCCTGGCCGGCCAGCCCCTCCCCCTTGGCTCCTTTATATACGGGGGCAGGGGGCACCCCAGAGACACACAAGTTGATCTACGGATCGTTCCTTAGCCGTGTGCGGTGCCCCCTTCCACCAAATTCCACCTCGGTCATATCGTTGTAGTGCTTAGGCGAAGCCCTGCGCCGGTAACACATCAAGATCATCACCACGCCGTCGTGCTGACGGAACTCTTCCTCGACGCTTTGCTGGATCGGAGCCCGGGGATCGTCATCGAGCTGAACGTGTGCCAAGAACTCGGAGGTGCCGAAGTAACGGTGCTGTGATCGGTTGGATCGCGAGGAGAACGTACGACTACTTCCTCTACGTTGTGTCAACGCTTCCGCTTCGGTCTACGAGGGTACGTAGACAACACTCTCCCCTCTCATTGCTATGCATCACCATGATCTTGCGTGTGCGTAGGAAATTTTTTGAAATTACTACGTTCCCCAACAGTGAGGGGCTACGTGACAAGTTAGGCTCCTGAGTCACAATGCTCAGGAGTCACCCTTGGCGCACGAACAACAAGTAGGGAGGTGAGATGTGGGTGGATCTACTGTTCTACGTCTGCAGAGCCCGGCCCCGCGCGTACCTCACCCAGCGTTAGCCCCAACCGGAAACCAGGACGGGACCAAGGAGTGAGGGGCTACGTGACCAGTTAAGCTCCTGAGTCGCGATGCTCAGGAGTCCCCCTTGACGCTCAAACGGCCTTCGTACCTTGGCTCTGCTCGGGGAGAGACGCGCGACGAACCAGGCCCGGGGGGGCCTGGCTGGGTGGCGTGCGTCTGGGCGTGACCCAGGCGCAGCCCCCGTGCCTAGCCCCCTCGCGTGGCACTCCCGAGGGGAGGTGTTACGATGAGGCTGGACACCAAGCTCTGGGCTCCTTGAGGTTGATGTAGCCCGGGGGCCACCCTCAGTTGTTTATCACCAGCGCGGAGCATAGCGCTTTCGTATGTGTACGGGCATAGCCGCTCCTCGGTAGTGTCGTCAGCCAGCGCGGAGCATGGTGCTTCCACTGGTACGTGGGAGGGGGCTCCCCTCCGGTAGGAGCCCCCGGGGCGTGTAAAGCCCCGCCCTGACACGTGGCTGGCACGGTAGGGCCTGGCGAGGTGTATCTGCGCACCCGTGAGCCAGCGCGGGACTCACGGGGCCCTACCTCTAGGCGGGTTGCGCCTGGCACTGGGCCTTATCTTGTGATGTGTTCCTGCAAATTTGGTTAGATGCCGACACTCTACGTCCTCGGGTCCCGGCCCTCGAGCGGGTCTCAGCCGTCGCTGGTATGCCAGGTCGCGATGCCGTGGACAAGGCCAGAGGGTGAGGGCTGGAGAGCCAGTAAGAGCCCTGAGTCGCGATGCTCAGGTACCCCCCCTTTAACGTGCAAGTGGTCGGCATGGAGAAGAAGAGGTGCCGTGGACCAGCATCAAATAATCAAGCATGGTGGGTCGAACGCATAGCGAGAAATAAATGCAAAAGGGATACATGTCATTGGGTCTGGCCCGAGCGACTTGGGGATGATGCAGCCTGAGGGGCGCCCCCATCAAAGTAAGCTAACAACATGAAATAAAAGGGATACATGTCGCAGGGACGGACCCATGCGGCCTGGGTGTTGGGGAACGTTGTAGAAAATTAAAATTTTCCTACGGTTTCACCAAGATCCATCTATGAGTTCATCTAAGCAACGAGTCATGGGAGAGAGATTGCATCTACATACCACTTGCAGATTGCGTGCGGAAGCGTTCAAGGGGATGGTGATGACGTAGTCGTACTCGTCGTGATTCAGATCACCGATGACCAAGTGCCGAACGGACAGCACCTCCGCGTTCAACACACGTACGGGACGATCGACGTCTCCTCCTTCTTGATCCAGCAAGGGAAGGAGAGGTTGAGGAAGAAGACTCCAACGGTAGCACGACGGCGTGGTGATGTTGGTGCAGCAGAACTCTGACAGGGCTTCGCCAAGCACGTACGGAGGAGGAGAGGTGTTGGGGAGGGGAGGGGCTGCGCCTTGAGTTGTGTGTGCAGCCCTCCCCTCACCCCTCTATTTATAGGGGAAGGGGCAAGGGGGCCGGCCCCCTCTAGATGGATCTAGAGGGGGGGCGGCGGCCAAGGGGGAGGGGGCTTGCCCCCCAAGCAAGGGGGGCGCCCCCTTTAGGGTTCCCCCAAACCCTAGGGCGCATGGGCCCTTGGGGGAAGGCGCACCAGCCCACTTTGGGCTGGTTCCCTTCCCCCTTACAGCCCATGAGCCCCTCCGGGAGAGGTGGCCCCTCCCGGTGGACCCCCGAGGCCCCTCCGGTGGCCCCGGTACAATACCGATATGCCCCCGAACTATTCCGGTGTCCGTATGACAACTTCCCATATATAAATCTTTACCTCCGGACCGTTCCGGAACTCCTCGTGATGTCCGGGATCTCATCCGGGACTCCGAACAACATTCGGTAATCACATACAAGTCTTCCTAATAACCCTAGCGTCACCGAACCTTAAGTGTGTAGACCCTACGGGTTCGGGAGACATGCAGACATGACCGAGACGACTCTCGGGCAATAACCAACAGCGGGATCTGGATACCCATGTTGGCTCCCACATGTTCCTCGATGATGTCATCAGATGAACCACGATGTCGAGGGTTCAAGCAACCCCGTAAACTATTCCCTTTGTCAATCGGTAGGTTACTTGCCCGAGACTCGATCGTCGGTATCCCAATACCTCGTTTAGTCCCGTTACCAGCAAGTCACTTTACTCGTACCGTAATGCATGATCCCGTGGCCAAACACTTGGTCACTTTGAGCTCATTATGATGATGCATTACCGAGTGGGCCCGGTGATACCTCTCCGTCATACGGAGTGACAAATCCCAGTCTTGATCCGTGTCAACCCAACAGATACTTTCGGAGATACCTGCAGTGCACCTTTATAGTCACCCAGTTACGTTGTGACGTTTGGTACACCCAAAGCACTCCTACAGTATCCGGGAGTTACACGATCTCATGGTCTAAGGAAAAGATACTCGACATTGGAAAGCTCTAGCAAAACGAACTACACGATCTTGTGCTATGCTTAGGATTGGGTCTTGTCCATCACATCATTCTCCTAATGATGTGATCTTGTTATCAATGACATCCCCATGTCCATAGTCAGGAAACCATGACTATCTATTGATCAACGAGCTAGTCAACTAGAGGCTTACTAGGGACATATTGGTGTCTAGTATTCACACATGTATTACAATTTCCAGATAACACAATTATAGCATGAATAAAGACAATTATGAACAAGGAAATATAATAATAATACTTTTATTATTGCCTCTAGGGCATATTTCCAACACTGGGAATAATGCAGCCCTGGGGGGCGCTCCCAGCTGGAAATGAAACTTGAAAGATGTCACCTGATGATGTTGAGGACGAATGAGTGTTGGTGTAGCAGACTCGGTGGGCTACGGAAGCCGATCCTCACGAGCCCCCAGGCCCAGGGGCCTCGGGAGGCTCCGGAGGCGCTGGTGGCTCCTCGCGGACCATCTCCATCTCCGCCAGGGCTGCGGAACGCCTGGCCTCTTGAGCCTCCATGATGCCCCTCATGAGGCGCTGGTACGTGGCAGCCGCGTTCGGCAAGCCGTAAGGCATGCGAACATAGCTGTGGGGTGGACCTTCGCAGCGCCCCACTCGCGAGGGCCAGAGGCGCTCCAGAGAGGCGACTCGATTGAGCCCTGGTATGTCGATGCAGACGCGCAGCCCACCATCCTCGCCTGGATGGGGAGCCACAGCTGGTAGGCGGCGGCCGCCTCTCATGATTCTTGACTCCTGTAGCTCTTGAACGGCCTTGCTGACGAGCTCCTGAGGGTTTGGCCCTCCTTGCCTTACTCCTTCTTGAGGGAAACGTGCTTCGAAACACGCCTCCATGTGGTGCCCAAGCGCCTCCCTCATGACCTTAGCCAGGTCAGTGGCCCTCCAGGGGAGAGCCCCCGAGCCCTGCCTAAGGAGGGTGCCGGGCGCGCTTTCCTATGCGATAGAAGGAGGTTCCCCCCGGGCAGGCGCGGGCCCTGAGGGGCCTGCCTCCTCAGGGGCCGGGTCGGACGATGTCTTCTTCTTCTTGGGGGTGGTCTCGGGAAGCCTCCTACTTCCGCGATCCGGGTCTTCTAGTGATGCAGCCTGAAAGGCTCGTTCCAGGGAACACACCGCGTCCTTCTCTTCACAGGGCACCGTGATGACTCCGCCACTTCCTGGCATCTTGAGGACGTTGTAGCCGTGGTGAGTTACGGCCATGAACTTGGCCAGCGCTGGGTACCCAAGGATGGCGTTGTACGGCAGGCGAATGTGAGCGACGTCGAAGTCGATGAGCTCGGTGCGGTAGTTGTCGCGTGCCCCGAAGGTGACAGGGAGGCGGACCTGCCCAATCGGGACCGTGGAGCCGTCGGTGACTCCGAAGAAAGGCTTGGTTGGCTGAAGCTGGTTGTAGGGCACTTGGAGATTGTTGAATGTTTCCACGGACAGGACATTGAGTCCCGCCCCGCCATCGATGAGGGTCCTAGTGACCACCACGTTGCTGATGATTGGGGAACAAAGCATCGGGAGGACTCCGGCTGTGGCCGCACACTTGAGCTGATCCGCTGAGCTGAACGTGATGGCGCATGCCGACCACCTGAGAGGGCGCGTGGCTTCGAGCTTGGGGATGACTGCATTTACTTCGCGGGCGAACTTCTTGAAGATGCGCTGAGAGGCTGGGGCTTGAGCCCCGCCCAGGATGCAGGCAATCGCGCGCGGCTCCTGGAAGCCCCCAGCCCCCTCGTCCTGTTGGCGGTCCTCGTTTCTTCTTGGCTGCGGCGGCAGCGGAGGGAGGCCTGCGTTGCCTTGCGGGCGATCCTCGCGAGGCTGCTCCCTCCAGTCTCCCTCGCGAGGCGGGTCTTGCCAGCGATCCTCGTGAGGTCGATCGCGCCACCCTTGGCGCGGGCCGCGATCTTCCCAGCGACTTGCGTTCCTTCCTCCTCCTCGACCGTAGCCCCGGTCACCACGGTCGGGACGACGGCCGATCCTTCCTTCTCGCATGGCTCGGAGCTCTTGACATTCGTTGGTGTTGTGGGTGTGGAGGTCGTGGTACACACAGTACCGACTACCCTTGGAGGACTCGGGCTGATCTCTGCCCCGCTTGGTGTCTGGTTCTGCCGCGAGCACGGCAGCCCCCTTGCGCTTCATGTCCTTGGCCTTGGACTTCTTCTCTTCTGGGTCTGCGGCAGGCAGCTCGAGGAGGGAGAGGCGCCCTTCCTCAGCCCTGGCGCACTTGGTCGCCAAGTTGAACAACTCCAAGGAAGTGCACGGGTCTTCATGCATCGCCAGCTCCTCCTTCATCTTGACGTACGCACGCCGTCGGAGAAGGCTGAGATGATGGCCTCCTCGGTCACCTTGGGAATCTTGAGGCGTGCGTTGTTGAAGCGTTGGATGTACTTCTGCAGGGTCTCTCCGGGTTGTTGCTTGATGCGACGCATGTCGCTCACGGCGGGTGGCCGGTCGCGAGTACCTTGGAAGTTGGCGATGAAGCGGGTGCGCATCTCGTCCCAGGAGGAGATCGTGCCTGGAGCCAGGTTCAGGAGCCAGGTGCGGGCCCCATCCTTGAGCGCCATGGGAAACCAGTTCGCCATGACCTTCTCATCTCCGTTGGCAGCTTCGATGCCCAGCTCATAGAGCTGGAGGAACTCCGCAGGGTCGGCCATGCCGTCGTAACGAGGAGGCAGGTCTGGCTTGAACTTACCGGGCCACGCGACGCTGCGTACCTCAGTGGTGAAGGCACAACAGCCTGTTGTGGCCACGTGAGGCCTTGGGTGACGGAGAGCTTGGCCTTGCAGGTCCCCATGCGCTGCAGCTAGGAGCAGCGCGGGGTCTTGACGTGCGGGAGCAGGAGCATGGTCGCGACATGCTGGAGCAGGGAGCGCCCGGGCAGCTTCTTGCGGGCGAGGGACTTCTTGGCAGCTCCGCTCTTGCTGTGCTGGCACCTGACGGAGCGGGTTCTGCCCAGGGGCCACGCGCCTTGGAGCCAGGGCGCCTTCTTGAGGAGGAGACGGCTGGGGCGCCCCCGGAGCTTTGTCGCCCGTACAGGGCGGGGTCGGTGCAGCGGAAAGGACGGCGCAGGAGAGCCCCCTGTGGCGCGGACGAGCTCGGCGAAGCGGTCGAGCCATTCTTCGTAGACGTCATCGATGGGACGGTAGCGCAGGAGCTCGTTTGCCGCGATGAGCGCAGCTCAAGCCTCCATGGGTGCGCGGAGCGCACGGGACGAAGAACCAGCTGGGGTGAGCGAGGGAGTAGCGGTGCGGCCGTCTTGCCGCACGGATGGATGCTGAGACGACGCTTGCTGCTCGTTTCCCGCCGGGCCGGTGGTGGCGTTGACGGCAGGTGACGGGGAACGGCGAGGACGCCCGCCGACAGGAGCCATCTGGGCGACGCGGTAAGCGAGAGCAGCTCGGCGCTCGGTGCGGGCCCGACGAGCGTCAGACATGGACGCGATGGTCGGAGGAGAACGGGGCGATGGAAGACGAATTCCAGCGCACCCCTATCTGGCGCGCCAAATGTCGGATTTCGGGTTCCGGCAGACCCTTAAGGTTCGAACATTGGGGTGCGCGCGGAGATTTCGCCTTCTACCTACCTGCACCCCACCGCCTCGCTAAGATCTAAGCTATGGAAAGAACAGCACAAGAGACACAGGGTTTATACTGGTTCGGGCCACCATTGTGGTGTAATACCCTACTCCAGTTTGTGGGGTGGTGGATTGCCTCTTCGCCTGCCAAAGGCTCTGGTGGTGACGCTGGCTTGGGCTCCACAATGACTTCCTCCCTGTCGTTGGGCTAGTCTTGGTCTTGTTGCACCGAAATAGGTGCCTTTGCTTGATGCTCTTGCCTGCGCTTGCTCCCTTTGCACCAAAGAGGAAAGGAGGACACTGCGCGGGCTGGCGCCCGCCTGGCGCCCTTGGTCGTCATGGCTTGTGTCACGGGCACCTTGTGAGGTACCCCACCTTGATATCTCCCCCTTCGCGAGCCAGCCTGATGAGGTTGTGCCTGAGGAAGCTCCATGTTGTCCGCCCCGCGAGGCTTGGCCCCTTGCGAGGGTCTTGGGTCTGTGTTGATGAAGATGGGCCATGCTGGGGGCCCTTTTGAGCCACGCCGCGGGCCGCAGGCAGGCAAGTCTGGGGACCCCCGTTCCCAGAATGCCGACATATGTGGATGTGGGAAGGTAGTTGAGGATTTTGGAGCATATCACTAAGCACATGAAGCAAGAGGCTCATTAAACAACACCTCATCCCTCCTTGATAGTATTGGCTTTTCCTATAGACTCAATGTGATCTTGGATCACTAAAATATAAAATGTAGAGTCTTGATCTTGAAGCTTGAACCAATCTTTTGTCCTTATAATTTTGAGGGATCCACTTTCCTCATCCATGCCATGCCATCCATTGAGCTTTTCCTGAAATATTAATCTTGGAATAATGTTAGCTCAATGAGCTATATGTTGTTAAGAATTACCAAAACCACCCAGGGATAGTTGCACTTTCAATCTCCCCCTTTTTGGTAATTGATGACAACATATAGATCAAAGCTTCACAAATGATAATAAGAGTGAAAGATATCGTCGCTTTGAGAAGTATGTGATAAGCAAGAGCTCCCCCTAAATTTGTGCATATTTTAAGATTTGCTTTGGACTGCAAATGCACAATGGGTTAGGATCATGGGTTACTCTTCCATGTCACATACATCTTGGTGGAGCGCTCAAAATGATAAGAATTAAATACATGCACTCATCACCAAGCAAAGTGAATGATCAAAATAAGGATAAACTGATAGTAACATCCAACTGTCGGCGTTCTGGGAACGGGGGTCCCCAGACTTGCCTGCGTGCGGCCTGCGGCGTGGCTCAAATGGGGGCCCAGCGTGGCCCATCTTCGTCAACACAAGGCTCAAGACCCTCGCGAGGGGCCAAGCCTGACGAGGCGGACGACATGGTGCTTCCTCAAGCACGGCCTCCTCAGGCTGGCTCGCGAGGAGGCGGAGAGATCAAGGCGGGTACCTCACGAGGTGCCCATGATGCAAGCCATGACGACCAAGGATGCCAGGCGGGCGCCAGCCCGCGCAGCGTCTCCCTTTCCTCTTTGGTGCAAAGGGGGCAAGCGCAGGCGAGAGGATCAAGCAAAGGCACCCATTTCGGTGCAACGAGACCAAGACCAGTCCAACGGTGGGAAGGAGGTCACCATGGAGCCCATGACGGCGTCACCACAGGGCCTTTGGCAGGCGAAGACCAACTTTAGTCAGGATAAGTGTACCAGATGTTCCCCTTCAAATTGGCCAATTGTTGGCGCCCTTCCCGCTCAATATTTGGGACGAGGCCCAGGGCCTTTGCCTATAAATAGGACTAGCCACCCACAGGGTAGAGGCATCTGATTCAGCATCTAGAGCAAGTAGAGAGAGAGAGAGAAAGAGAAGGGCGATCGAACTCCCCCTAGCAGTTCATCCCCTAGCCAAGAACAGGCCCTCGCGAGGCCGTTCTCCCTTGTACTGTTCTTCCTCATCAGCCCAAGAGGCAATCCACCCACCACAAACTAGAGTAGGGTTTTACACCACAATGGTGGCCCGAACTAGTATAAACCTTGTGTCTCTTGTGTTGTTCTTGCAGTAGTTAGATCCTTACGAGACGGAGAGGTAGAGGGAACGATCTCCGCGCGCACCCCATAGTTCGAACCTTAAGGGTCTGCCGGAACCCGTGATCCGACATTTGGCGCGCCAGGTAGGGGTGCGCCAGAGTCTGCCTTCCGCCGCTCCATCCTCCTCCGGCTGCCGCATCCATGTGCGGCGCACGTCGAGCTCGCGTCACGCCAGCGGCCCTCGCTGGTGGACGTCCTCGTTGTTCCCCGTCGCCCGCCGTCAACACCGCCACCGGCCCGGCGGGAGGCGAGCAGCAAGCACCACCCCAGCGTCTGCCTATGCAACAGGGCGGCTGCCCCACGACGTCGACGCTCCCGGTCGTTGTGGCCCTCCTGGGCGGCTCGCAGGCGCCACCCACAAGCCGCCACGTCAAGCCATTTGCCCGCCAGATCGGCGCCGTTTCCGCGCGGCAGGGGGCTCCACCGGATCGGGCGGCGCGCGAGGTTGGTCTGACCTTCAGCTCGGAGGACCACCCCGCTAACTTGGCCGGCTCGGGCGCGCTCCCCCTGTTGTGCACCCTCACCATCTGCCAGGTGGCCGTCACCAGAACCCTCGTCGATGGCGGCGCGAGCCTCAGCGTGCTCTCGGTCGAGACCTTCAACCTCCTCTACATACCCCGGGAGCGGCTGCAACCCAGCCGATCCTTCGCGGGCGTCAGGGGCGGGTCGTCCGACTCCTTGGGACAAATCCGGCTCCCGGTAACCTTCGGCACCTACGACAACTTCCGCACGGAGATGGTCGACTTCGACATCGCCCCCATCGGTTGGCAGGGATCCCCAGGGACGTCATCGAGCACCACCTCAACGTGTGCCCAAATGTGCGCCCCGTGAAGCAGAAGGCCAGGCGGCAGTCCGCAGAGAAGCAGGCCTTCATCGTCCAGGAGACCCGCAAGTTAGAAGCCGCTGGAGTCATTCGCGAGGTCCGGTACCCAGATTGGTTGGCCAACCCTGTCGTTGTGCCCAAGAAAGGGGGGAAGGAACACATGTGTGTCGACTTCACCAACCTCAACAAGGCATGCCCGCAAGATCCGTTCCCGCTCCCTCGCATCGACCAGATCGTCGATTCCACCGCCGAGTGCAACCTGCTGTGCTTTTTGGATGCCTTCTCCGGATATCACCAGATCAAGATGGCGATAGAAGACGTTGAGAAGACCGCCTTCTTGACCCCGTGCGGGGTATACTGCTATACATGCATGCCATTTGGACTACGCAACGCAGGGGCAACTTTTCAGCGGCTGATGCACATCACCTTGGGCCCGCAGCTCGGGAAGAATGTTGAAGCATACGTCGATGACATTGTGGTGAAATCTCGAGAGGCCAGGACCCTGATACAAGACCTGGAGGAGACCTTCGCGAGCCTCGACGCAGTGGACCTGTGGCTCAACCCGGAGAAATATGTGTTTGGCGTTCCCTCAGGCAAGCTTTTGGGATTGCTGGTATCTCATCGTGGCATCGAGGCCAACCCCGAGAAGGTCAAGGCGGTCGAGGACATGAGTCCGCCAAAGACCCTCAGAGAAATGCAGAAGCTCACTGGGTGTGTGACCGCACTAGGGCGCTTCATCTCCAAGTTGGGGGAACGAGCGCTGCCTTTCTTTCAGCTGATGAAGAAAAAGGGGCCCTTTGAATGGACTGAAGAAGCAGATAAGGCGTTTCGGGATCTCAAGAGGTACCTAACCAGTTCCCCAGTCATGGTGGCTCCGCGTCCTCAAGAGCCCCTGCTGCTCTACCTCGCTGCCACCCCCTACTCCGCCAGCGCGGCCTTGGTGGCGGTTAGGGAGGAGCGCCAGGTCAAGACCATAGCGGCAGCCCGAGGCCAGACGAGACGGAAACAGGGAAAGCTCGAGGAAGCCGAAACTACAGATGAAGAGAGTCAGCTGCCGAGGGACGCACCAGAGACAGGAGAGGCGGCATGCCCGGATGGTCCGCCTCCCGAGGCCACAGCATCTCGTAAGGTGCCTTCACCTCCCGAGGGCGCCGCGACCCAAGATGCTCTCAGCCTTGTTGAGCACCCGGTCTACTTCGTTAGCACGGTGCTACGGGACGCGAGGGCACGATACCGATGCCTCAGAAGCTCCTCCTCGTGCTGTTGGTGGCCTCGCGCAAGCTGCGTCACTACTTCCAAGCTCACCCGATCAAGGTCGTCTCATCGTACCCCCTGGAGAGGGTGGTCAGGAGCCCTAACTCAGCCGGAAGGGTCGCTGAGTGGAACATAGAGTTGCAAGCGTTTCAGCTCGAGTTCAGCACAACTAGGGTCATCAAAGGAGCCGCATTGGCGGATTTCGTGGCGGAATGGACAGAGGCGCCAGGCCTCAAGGACGACGAGGATCGTTCCCTCTCCCCAGGGAGCGAGGCGCCAGAAGGCTGGGTCATGTACTTCGACGGGGCATTCTCCAGGCACGGCGTGGGGGCTGGTGTTGTGCTAATATCACCCACTCAGGATAATCTTTGCTATGCAGTACAACTCTGTTTCCAGCAAGGAGAAAAGGTCTCCAACAACATAGCAGAATATGAGGGACTGATAGCCGGGTTGAAGGCCGCAGCGGCCCTGGGAGTGAAGCGCCTCACCGTCAAAGGCGACTCGCAGCTCCTAGTCAACTTCTCCAATAAGGTGTACGAGCCGAAGGATGAACACATGGAGGCCTACCTAGCAGAGGTCCGCAGGATGGAAAAGCAGTTCTGGGGGCTGGAGCTGAAGCACGTGCCCCGTGGCACCAACCAGGAAGCTGACGACATAGCCGGACGGGCGTCCAGGCGGCTGCTGCAGAAGCCTGGCGTCTTCGAAGAGCAGCTCTTCAAACCTTCAGCGCAGCCAACGCTATCAAGCACGGCTCAGCCTCGAGAGGAGCTCCCTCGACCACTAGCATCAGGAGCCCCGGCCTGTGGGCCTCCCTCGGGAGCACGCCTGCTCCTAACGATGGAACCTCAGGAGGAGTGCTGGATCACAGAGCTCCGGAATTACCTGACACGTGGGGCCCTGCCAGAGAAGGAGGAGGAAGCAGAACGTGTGGCGCAGCAGGCCATAGCGTACTGCATCAGAGACGGAGAACTCTACCGGAAGCGACCCAACGACGTATCTCTGCGCTGCATCTCCAGGGAGCAAGGAAGGGAACTACTGGGGGACATACACAGCGGAGACTGCGGTCACCACTCATCATCACAGACCCTCGTCGGCAAAGCATTCCGTAGTGGGTTCTATTGGCCCACCGAGCTCAATGACGCAATCGAATTAGTAAAGGCTTGTGAGGCCTGTCAGTTCCATTCCAAGCAGATCCATCAACCAGTGGGGAGCCTGCAGACTATACCCCTCTCGTGGCCATTCACAGTTTGGGGGTTGGATATTCTGGGCCCGTTCCCTCGGGCGCCATGGGGCTACTGTTACCTCTACGTCGCCATTGACAAGTTCACCAAGTGGGCAGAGGTGGAGGCTGTCCGTACCATCCCCGCAGGCTCCGCGGTCAAGTTCATCAGGGGTATCGTGAGCCGGTTCGGGGTGCCGAACCGCATCATCACAGACAACGGTTCGCAGTTCACCAGTAATCTCTTCAAAACATATTGTGCTAACCTTGGAACGTAGATATGCTACGTTTCGGTGGCACACCCGCGAAGCAATGGGCAAGCCGAACGAGCCAACGCGGAGGTCCTGAGAGGCCACAAGACCAGGACGTTCAAGAAGAAGTTGGAGGCCTACGGCAGGGGTTGGTACGACGAGCTCCAATCCGTGTTGTGGTCCATCCGCACAACCGCGACCAAACCAACCGGGGAAACCCCGTTCTTCCTGGTCTATGGAGCCGAAGCAGTCCTTCCTCACGAGGTCAGGCGTCGCTCCGCGTAGGTCCTGGCATTCGACGAGGCGCAGCAGGACGCCATGCGGGGGATAGACCTCGTGCTGGGGGAGGAACGCCGCCGGGAAGCCGCGCTGCGAGCGGCAAGGTACCAACAGGCGCTACGACGATATCACTGCCGCAACATCCGCCCCAGGACCCTCGAGGTAGGAGACCTCGTACTCAGGCGGGTCCTCTCCAGGGAAGGGCTGCACAAGCTCTCTCCCATGTGGGAGGGCCCGTTCAAGGTTGTTCATGTTTCCAGGCCTGGCTCCGTGCGCTTGGAGACTCAAGAGGGGGAGCCGATCTAGAACGCGTGGAACATCCAGCACCTCCGGAGGTTCTACCCCTAAAAGGCCCAGAGCCTGTAAAGAAGGCGAACGCCTGTGAAGATCGTCTCTTTTTGGAAAAGGCCCTGAGCCTGTGAAGAAGGCGAACGCCTGTGAAGATCGTCTCTTTTTGGAAAAGGCCCTGAGCCTGTGAAGAAGGCGAACGCCTGTGAAGATTGTCGCTTTTTGGAAAAGGCCCTGAGCCTGTGAAGAAGGCGAACGCCTGTGAAGATCGTCCCTTTTTGGAAAAGGCCCTGAGCCTGTGAAGAAGGCGAACGCCTGTGAAGATCGTCTCTTTTTGGAAAAGGCCCAGAGCATGTGAAGAAGGCGAATGCCCGTGAAGCTTATTACCTCTAAGGGAAAAGGCCCAGAGCCTGTGAAGAAGGCGAATGCCTGTGAAGCTTATTACCTCCAAGAAGAAAGGCCCGGAGCCTGTGAAGAAGGCCAATGCCTGTGAAGCTCGCCGCCCCGTGACACTCTCACGTAATAATGAGTGGGGCTGTACACGCCCCGGAGTCTCAGGAGCGCCGGCCTCAGGCCCTGGGGCTCCCTCCCACGCCCAGTGGCAGCACTTAGCTCCGCGCTGGTGAGAAGACGTCGAAGACTAGACTAGGTGCCGGACGCGGCTTTTTCATTTGCTTTCCGCATTTGACGTGTTTTACTTGCATTTGAAGTCTTATCGAAACTATCGCCGTTGTTGATTTGTGGTTTGTCGATTTTCGCTCCTCGTTTTGATTTTCTCTCATGAAAGGCCTCGCGAGGGATGGGACTCGAACGCCCTCGCAAGCGTTTCTGCTCTAGCCGCTTAAAGGTTTCACGGCCCGGGCTCTCTACAGGAGCACCTCTCTGGTCCGTGCCCCTCGGGCACCGCGACATGCACACAGGGCCTGGGTCGGTCACCCCCCCGGCTGGGGCCGCAAACTACCTACGCGAGGGCAAATGGTTGAGAAGCGCAACAACAAAATCAAGGTAATGGCTACCACGGCAATGATTCTCAACACGCCCCCACGGGGCTCCATGCAGCTGTCTTGTCTTACACAGGGAGCAAAAGGGAAAGGAAAGGGCGAGCCCGGCGCGGCCCGCCTCACATCGGCCTGCTGAGGCGAGACCGGATGCCTCCGGAGCTTAGGCGGACTCCCTCTCGCGCTTCACTGGGGCGCGGCGACGGGCGGATGAACAGCCACCCCCCAAGCAAGCGCGGCGGCGAGGGGGCTGGCTGCGGCCACCGCTGGTGGAGCCGCCTGAAGAAGAGTTGGCGGAGCTTGGGGAGCCTCGGACGCCGCCAGCAGAGTGGGCGCTGTCTCCTCCATCGTCGTCCTCAGGGCAGCATCCTGCGCGGCGACCATCTTCCCCAAACACCCTCACGTAGAGGGTGCCGTCGCCGTCGAACTTGAAGTGCAGGGTGCACCGCTGGGCCAGGCCGCACGCGCGGGCAAACGTTTGCCAGCCGCAGGTCAGGGCCCCATTCTCAGAAGGGGAGACCTCGAGCGAAGCCCAAGAGGCCCTACTACAGCAGCCGTCAGCCTGGAGCCAGAAGCCGCACCGGGCGCTGGCCGGCAGCTCGCTGATGAAGAAGCGAGGGAGCTGGAGCCAGGTGCTGGTCGGGTCCGCCGACCACACGACGAACTCCGGCAGCACCTCTGCCGAGCGAAAGCGCGGCCTGGGAGGCCGCGCAACCACAGCCTGCCTCCCCATGGCAGTCGAGCGCTCACCACCACGCGGAGGTCCACCCCTGTGCCCGCGGGGAGCCACAACGGGGACCGCGGGATGCTTGCGGGGATGACCCCGGCCGCGCTTCGCCGGAGGGGAGTCGGGCCCCGCCCGACTAGCCTTCCCCTTCTCTGCGGCTGAGAACCTCTTCGGAGCCATGCGAGCGGCGGCGGTGAAGGAGAGGAAGAAGAAGAGAAGCGGGAAGGGGTGGACTGGCGGAGCTTGTGCGGCCTCGCACTTATAGCCAGAAGAGGCCAACCGTCGAGCACCACGATCACAGGTAATAATGACCCGTATCTATGCATACAGGGACTAGTCAAGTCACGCAGTTGCCAAGGCGTCATGGGGAAGTGGAGACGCCCACGTCCTGTCAAACCGCCACGCGGCGCCCAAGGCCGCAGGCTGTTAGGGCCCGCGGTGCTTCGCCCTTGCCCTTTCGCCTCTCGGCACGGCCAAGTCCGTGCGCGCCTTGGGCCCGGGGGCTACTGTCGGCATTCTGGGAACGGGGGTCCCCAGACTTGCCTGCCTGCGGCCTGCGGCGTGGCTCAAATGGGGGCCCAGCATGGCCCATCTTCGTCAACACAAGGCTCAAGACCCTCGCGAGGGGCCAAGCCTCGCGAGGCAGACGACATGGCGCTTCCTCAAGCACGGCCTCCTCAGGCTGGCTCGCGAGGAGGCGGAGAGATCAAGGCGGGTACCTCACGAGGTGCCCATGACGCAAGCCATGACGACCAAGGATGCCAGGCGGGCGCCAGCCCGCGCAGCGTCTCCCTTTCCTCTTTGGTGCAAAGGGGGCAAGCGCAGGCGAGAGGATCAAGCAAAGGCACCCATTTCGGTGCAACGAGACCAAGACCAGTCCAACGGTGGGAAGGAGGTCACCATGGAGCCCAGGACGGCGTCACCACAGGGCCTTTGGCAGGCGAAGACCAACTTTAGTCAGGATAAGTGTACCAGATGTTCCCCTTCAAATTGGCCAATTGTTGGCGCCCTTCCCGCTCAATATTTGGGACGAGGCCCAGGGCCTTTGCCTATAAATAGGACTAGCCACCCACAGGGTAGAGGCATCTGATTCAGCATCTAGAGCAAGTAGAGAGAGAGAGAGAAAGAGAAGGGCGATCGAACTCCCCCTAGCAGTTCATCCCCTAGCCAAGAACAGGCCCTCGCGAGGCCGTTCTCCCTTGTACTGTTCTTCCTCATCAGCCCAAGAGGCAATCCACCCACCACAAACTAGAGTAGGGTATTACACCACAATGGTGGCCCGAACTAGTATAAACCTTGTGTCTCTTGTGTTGTTCTTGCAGTAGTTAGATCCTTACGAGACGGAGAGGTAGAGGGCACGATCTCCACGCGCACCCCAGAGCTCCAACCATAAGGGTCTGCTGGAACCCGTGATCCGACACCAACAAGCATTAAGTGTAGCTTATGATCAAACACATGATCATCAATGTCTCACAGATAAAAGCATAGTATCTCAAACACTCAAAAGCAAATACAGTTCAACCAAGAAGACAAGAGAGAACAAATGCAAACTCTCTCTCTCGAAGCCTATGATCTATACATTTTTCTCCCCCTTTGGCAACAAGTTACCAAAAAGTTCAAAGAAAATGCATAGCACTAAAACGACTCTCAGGCTTGGTCTTCAGGTGGTGGAGTCCGGATGACGCCAAGGACGAAGGCTTCAGTAGAAGTAGTTCGAGTTGCTGGGTAGGAGCTGGAGCTGGTGGAACTGAGGCTATAGCTGGTGCAGAAGTAGTAGCTCTGGTGTCAGGAACTGGCACTGCAGATGATCTCTGAGCTCTAGGCACTCTGGCAAATGCATTAGTTGTGGTCTTGTCCTTCCTCTCCTGCATATCATCATGTAGTTGCTCCACACTAGACTGAATCTCAGTTACTTTCACATCTAGGTCATAGAACTTTTGTTCCATGATTCTTTCCAGGCTCTCTTGGTTTCGAGTCAGGGTGGCCAGTCCTTTCTCAATCCTCAGAGTTGATGCTATCAGGTAACTGAGATGCTCATGCTTGTTCTTCAAAAAGTACTCAGATGCCTCCTCTTAGTTGGCATCCTGGCAGCTTTCTCCATCTTTGCCTTCTCCTTCTTTGCTTGAGCTTGTGCTGACGATGGTTCATTCTCATTCACCACAACTTGATTGTCCTCAAAATCTGGATGGATGGGCAGGTGTTCCTTATCCAACAGATATGTGTCTATGCCCATCTTCGAGTTAATCAACTCCTGAATTTGTGGGGCATATCCATAGCTCCTCTTCTGATCAGCTGCTGTCCTCTTGATGGTCTCAACTATGAGGCTCATTGCCTTGAACTTATGTGGCACATCAAATATGTGAAGCAAGTTTATTGCATGACCTCTGATCATTTTGTGATCACCTGACTTGGGCAAGAGAGTGTGCCTTAGAATTCAGTTGATTATAGGCAGCCCTGACAGAAGGAAGTGAACTGACCCAAACTTGAAAGTCTCAAGAGCTTTGTCTGGGATCTCCTTGTACATGTTTGACATGGAATTGTGATCCATCTTCTTCTTGGCATAGACATCCAAGTCATCTTCTTGCTCTTCGGGGGCATTGATCAGCTGAGCCCATTCTACAACTGTAGATTGGTATCTTGTGCCTTCAGTCATCCATACTATCCTGCCATCTGGATAGAAATGTGCTGTGGAGTAGAATTGCATTATGAGCTCCTCATTCCACTTTGTGAGCTTCTGCCCAACAAAGTCTGCAACTCCACAAGCTTTCAAGCTGTCAAGCACTCCAGGATAGTGTTCTTCATTCTCCTTGATATACTCCCAGTCAACCCATCTCATGTCACACACTATGGGTTTCTTGTCCAGCAGCATTGTCTCATAGAAGTCTTGTTGTTCCTTGGTGTGGAATCTGTAATCAACAGCAGTTCTTCTCCTTGAAGCATATGGATCTGCCTCTCTCCATTTCCTCAGCCCTGAATCTCTCCTGATTTTCATGTCCTTAGCCACAGGATGAGCATCGTTGTGGTCTGGAATCTTGGGCTTGAGCTTCCTGAGAACTTGTCCTTCTTCTTCTTCTTCAGCCGCAACATCAGGCACTGGGGCCTTGTTCTTCTCAGCAGCAGATTTGTTCCTAGTGTTCCTCTTTGGTGCACTCTTGGGCTTGGAGGCAGCTTTGGGTGCTTCTTTGGGCTTTGATGATGCAGCCCCTGACCTTATGGCATCACCCATAAGCTTCTGTGCCTTGGGTGCTAGTGCAGCAACCTCTTCTTCCTCATCTTCTCCTAAGGAGTGCTTGTCCAATTTAGCCATTGGATCATCCTTCTTGCACCATCTTCCCCTCTTTCTTTCCTTCTTCTCTTTTGCAGCAGCCTCTTTGGGTTGAGATTCCAAAGATGCTTGAGAGGCTCTAGCTTTAGACATGGGTTGTCTCCCTGCTGTCCTTTTGATCTTCAATCCTGGCTTTGTGGCTGTAGCTGAGCCATATTCTTTCTTGAGCACCTTCTTCTTAGAAGTGGCTTCCTCTTCTGCCACATAATCTTCATCCTCAGACTCTGAAGTTATTTTCTTGCTTGCTCTAGTGGCAGCCTTGGGCAAGTTGCTTGGGGTGCTTCTGCTACCCTCATCAGAGCTACTAGAGGGACTAGTGCCCTCACTCATGTGAACCTGCTCCTCTGACTTGTTCTGGCTGTCACTCTGATCAGACATGTGCAAACACTGACTGCAGACCCTGTGAATAGATTGTAGATGAGATAGAGTAGATGAGCATCACAAAATGCAGAGATTTTTGCAAAAGAATGAGTCAAAAACTTAGTTTTAGTTTTCCACAGAAAGCATTTCGGATCAACCGATTTGCAAACTCGGTGATACCGAAGCAGCTTTTGGAACCAAAACTAGTGAACTCAGTCAGACCGAGTCACAGTTCGGTGGCACCGAGACTGCTAGGGTTTCACAAAGTCCTGAACTCGGTCACACCGATTTGCAATTCTCGGTCAGACCGAGAACCACATGTGCTATGGCCATGGCCGAATCGGTGGAACCGAGTTCCGCAACCCGGTGGGTCCGAGATGGTTTCGGCGGAAACCTAAACCTAAATTTTCAAATTGCATCTATTCTAAGGATTGTTTTGACTGTATAGAAGTGTTTCAATTGTAGCAAGAATCATAATGAACACAATGTGCTAGGAATCAGACGGGGATAGCACTGTGATCGAGTCCATACCCTAGTTTGGCGGTGAACTCGCTACGGCGGCAACGGCAGAGACGAAATCCATTGACGGCGGCGGAGACCAGCGACAGGAGGCGGCTGGCGACGAGGAAGACGATCCAGAGACCCAGTAGGCAGAGCGAGCTATGCGCGGGCGAAGAGGTTTCGGAGAAATTTCCAAAATTTTGCCCGTGAGTATATATAGCCCGACCCTGTCGGTGTGACCGAGTGGAACAACTCGGTGGCACCGAGATGCATAAATGTTGACAGTTATAGCAACTCGGTATGACCGAAAAGTTCAAGTCGGTTGCACCGAGGTGAAAACCTAGATTGACTTAGTGATCTCAGTATGACCGAAATGGAGGAATCGGTCAGACCGAAAAGCACAAAGAAGTTTTGGAAGTTTAAGTCTATGACAAATCGGGAACTCCGAGTGCTCCTCACACAGAGTGGTCTGAATCTGACTTGATCAAATTTTGTGATGTAGCATGAATAGAGTTTGAGACGAGAAAAGCATAGATAGCTAGAGAGGGTTCTTAGGAATTCTTGTCCATCCACTTGGCAAAAGAAAAGAAAACCAATCAATCAAAACAACAAGTGGATGTCCTCGAATGAGTAAAATATGCAATCAACATGCTCACACAATAAAATGGCAATTGAAATATGTGGCAAAGCATGCACAACCAATTCTAGCATCTATCAAGCAATTGGCGATGACTAGGTCATCTATATATGAGTATATTGACTTAGGAGTCAAATGAGAACATTTGATCATAGGTCATACTCATCGTTTAAGCACAAGTGGGGTTACCACTTTTACATAAAGCATTGTTGTGTTCACACCATTAGAGTTGCTTTAGCTCAATTCTTAGAGTAAAGCTCCCCCTAGATGTGATATCCCCCCTAAGAGGGATGAACTAACCTTGGGTTTTGTCGATGATGACTTCATGTAGATGTTGAAGATGTGGATGCTCAATGTCGATGTAGATCATTTGGAGCTATCCATTGGAGTGAGTTGCACTTTCAATATCTACATGGGTTAGTCCCACAGGGAACAAACAAGGATATCCATAGACATAGAGTGATGCACACACAAGATGATGTCTATGAAAGCTTTAGATTACCTTGTCCCTTGTCTTACCAACAAGAGGGTTTGTGACTCCTTGAACTAGTGCAAGATGTGGAAGTTGATTGCACTTGTTCTTGCCAAGATGATGAGAGTGAAGTATGTTGGTGGAGTCACCCTCAAGAACTATCTAGTTCTTCTTCTTTTGGATCCACGCCATCTTGATGGGAATCCTGGGTGTTGTAGTTGTACTTGATGAAGTGGAACTTGAAGTAGTCTTGGGAATCCACTTGACTAAGGTCTTAGGAGCTTCTTCAAATGCATCAGTTTCCTCTTGAAGCTTGTCCTTGCCTTTTCGTTTGTAGTCTTGTGGTGGAAGATCATCTTGAGCTTGTGTCCCTTTGAAAGAAGTGGGATCATACTTCTCTTGTTGAGGAACAAACTTTTTCTTTGGGTATTGATCTTCTTCCCACTCAACTCCATTGGCATTGAACTTTCGTTCAAAACCAACACCTTGATTCTTCCGGTGCCTTCCTTGCTTGCGTACAATTTCCTCGAATTGCTTAATTCCGGCAAGGCTCTTGTAAACTCCTTTTTATATAATTCCCTTCAATAAGCCATTTTCTTGCTCAAGTGTAACTTGGCTAAGAGAATCATTAGTGGAATCAAGAGAACTACTAGAAGCAACAATATTGGATTTAGCATGATCATTGTTACTACTAGAGGAAGAATCTTTCTTGTTCTTGTTACTAGACTTGACTTCAGGCATGTAAGTGGATAAAAGTAAACGCTTGGCAATGTAAGAAGAACTTTTCTTACGAAGATCATCATTGATTGCTTTTAAGAACTCATGCTCTTGCTCAAGGTTGAGCTTTTCAAAGCGTAATTTCTCATGCGCCCTTAAAAGTTCTCGATGATCTCCTAAGATAGTTTCATGAGCTAACTTAAGAGTGTTTAGTTCTTTAGTTAGAGACTTAATCTTCTCCTTATCATTGTCATTCGTTTTATCTTGATTAGCATGATTAATTGACATTTCATAAGATTCATAACTAGAGTTGTCAACAAGTAAATCATCATCACCTAACAAGTCATCTTCATCACTATTGAAATCAACATACTCGGGATGTGATACCTTTGGGCCTTTAGCCATGAAGCATGTTCCAACTCCTTCATTTGGTGAGTCGAATATGTCGTAGGAGTTGGTTGACACAAGTGCTAGACCGACAACACCTTCATCTTGAGTATATTCGGAATCGGAGTGATAGCTTCTCTCGGAGTGGTTGTCGGAGTCGGAGTCGGATACCCATTCACCAACATGAGCTTGATGTCTTCGTTTTGTGTAGCTCCTTGATGACTTGTCCTTTCTTTCAGAATCCTTGCTTCTCCGTGAGTGTCTTCGTTCATAATGATCATATCTACTCCTTCTTTATCTAGATGGTGATTCTTCTCTTCTACTTATTCTCTTGGGAGAATCTTCTCTTCTCTTGTAGGGAGCTATACACTCATTGCAATAGTGTCCGGGCCTTCCACAATTGTAGCAGTTTCGCTCTCGACTAGAAGATCTTTTGTCATTGTAGGACCTTGACTTGGAGCTTCTATCTTTGCTTCTACTCTTGTAGAACTTGTTGAAGTTCTTCACCATTAAGCTCAATTCTTCATTGAAGGTTTGTTTCTCACTTGATGATGTGGGGGCATCACATGAGGCTTTGTAAGCACCACTTGATTTTTTGTGAAGTTCCTCTTTATCCTTGAGTGACATCTCATGAGCAACAATTCTTCCAATGACTTCCGTTGGCTTGAGATCTTTGTAATTGGCCATCATTTGGATCAATGTTCACACAGTATCATATTTTCCATCCAAGGCTCTTAGGATCTTCTTGATGATGAATCTATCAGTCATCTCTTCACTCCCTAAGTCGGCAATCTCATTTGTGATAAGAGCAAGCCTAGAGTACATTTCAGCGACACCTTCACCATCCTTCATTTTGAACTTGTCAAGTTGACTTTGAAGCACATCCAATTTGGATTCCTTGACAGAGTCGGTACCTTCATGCATATCAATCAAAGTATCCCAAATTTCCTTTGCATTCTCAAGACAGCTTATTTTGTTGAATTCTTCGGGGCACAATCCGTTGAAGAGGATATCACAAGCTTGAGCGTTGTATTGCAGCATCTTCAACTCTTCCGCGGTAGCTTCACGATTTGGTTCTTTCCCATCAAAGAAGTTACCTTACAAGCCAACACACACGATAGCCCAAACGGCGGGGTTATGTCCAAGAATATGCATTTTCATCTTATGCTTCCAACTAGCAAAATTAGTTCCATCAAAGTAAGGACCTCTACGGTGGTAATTTCCCTCGCTAGACGCCATACTCTCCTAGGTTGTGAAACCAAGGCTATGACCACCAAAAGCTATGGAAATCAAACCAAATGGAGACCAATGCTCTGATACCACTTGTAGGATCGAAAGTATGTCTAGAGGGGGGTGATTAGACTACTTGACCAAATAAAAATCTAGCCTTTTCCCAATTTTAGTTCTTGGCAGATTTTAGCTATCTTAGCACAAGTCAAGCAATCTCCACACAATTCAAGCAAGCATGCAAAAGAGTATATGAGCAGCGGAAAGTAAAGCATGCAACTTGCAAGAATGTAAAGGGAAGGGTTTGGAGAATTCAAACGCAATTGGAGACATGGATGTTTTTGGCGTGGTTCCAATAGGTGGTGCTATCGTACATCCACATTGATGGAGACTTCAACCCACAGAGGGTAACGGTTGCGCGAGTCCACGGAGGGCTCCACCCACGAAGGGTCCACGAAGAAGCAACCTTGTCTATTCCATCACGGTCGTCGCCCACGAATGACTTGCCTCACTAGCGGTAGATCTTCACGAAGTAGGCGATCTCCTTGCCCTTACAAACTCCTTGGTTCAACTCCACAATCTTTGTGGAGGCTCCCAAGTGACACCTAGCCAATCTAGGAGACACCACTCTCCAAGAAGTAACAAATGGTGTGTTGATGATGAACTCCTTGCTCTTGTGCTTCAAATGATAGTCTCCCCAACACTCAACTCTCTCTCACAGGATTTGGATTTGGTGGAAAGAAGATTTAAGTGGAAAGCAACTTGGGGAAAGCTAGAGATCAAGATTCATATGGTAGGAATGGAATATCTTGACCTCAACACAAGTGTAGGTGGTTCTCTCTCAGAACATGTGTATTGGAAGTGTAGTTGTGTTCTGATGGCTATCTCCACGAATGAAGAGTGGGTGGATGGGTATATATAGCCTCCACACAAAATCTAACCGTTACACACAATCTGCCAAACTCGGTGGGACCGAATAGTTAAACTCGGTCGGACCGATTCAGCAAACCTAGTGACCGTTAGGACTTTCGATGGGACTGAGATGCAACTCGGTGGGACCGATATGGTTAGGGTTAGGGCATAACGTAATCTTGGTGTGACCGATTACACAAACTCGGTGGGACCGATTTTGGTAATAAGCTAACCAGAGAGTTGGTCAGGTAAACTCGGTGGGACCGGTTCGCTCTTTTCGGTGAGACCGAAATGTTACGAAAGGGAAACAGAGAGTTTACATTGCAATCTTGGTGGGACCGATCTCTCACTTCGGTTAGACCGAAACGTTACTAAGGGAAACAGAGAAATTGCAATCCCATCTTGGTGAGACCGAGATCCCTATCGGTGAAACCGAATTGCTAGGGTTTGTGGCAGTGGCTATGACATTTGAAACTCGGTGGCGCCGGATAGAAAGAATTGGTGAGGCCGAGTTTGACTTTTGGTTTAGGTCATATGTGGATGTGGGAAGGTAGTTGAGGATTTTGGAGCATATCACTAAGCACATGAAGCAAGAGGCTCATTAAACAACACCTCATCCCTCCTTGATAGTATTGGCTTTTCATATAGACTCAATGTGATCTTGGATCACTAAAATATAAAATGTAGAGTCTTGATCTTGAAGCTTGAGCCAATCTTTTGTCCTTATAATTTTGAGGGATCCACTTTCCTCATCCATGCCATGCCATCCATTGAGCTTTTCCTGAAATATTAATCTTGGAATAATGTTAGCTCAATGAGCTATATGTTGTTAAGAATTACCAAAACCACCCAGGGATAGTTGCACTTTCATGTGTGTTTGGAGTCCCCTCAGGCAAGCTCCTGAGTTTCCTCGTGTCCCACAGGGGCATCAAGGCCAACCCGGAGAAGGTCAAGGCAGTCGAACACATGAGCCCGCCGAGGACCCTCAAGGAGATGCAGAAGCTCACCGGGCGTGTAACCGCGCTAGGGCGCTTCATCTCCAAGCTGGGGGAACGAGCGTTGTCCTTCTTCAAGCTGATGAAGAAGAAGGGCCCCTTTGAATGGACTGAAGAGGCCGACAAGGCATTCCAAGATCTCAAGAGGTACCTTACTAGCTGAGGGAGTCCTGGATTAGGGGGGTGTCCGGATAGCCAGACTATAACCTTTGGCCGGACTCCTGGACTATGAAGATACAAGATTGAAGACTTCGTCCCGTGTCCGACTTTCCTTGGCGTGGAAGGCAAGCTTGGCAATACGGATATGTAGATCTCCTCCTATTGTAACCGACTCTGTGTAACCCTAGCTGAGGGAGTCCTGGATTAGGGGGTGTCCGAATAGCCGGACTATAACCTTAGACCGGACTCTTGGACTATGAAGATACAAGATTGAAGACTTTGTCCCGTGTACGGATGGGACTTTCCTTAGCGTGGAAGGCAAGCTTGGCGATACGGATATGTAGATCTCCTTCCGTTGTAACCGACTCTGTGTAACCCTAGCCCTCTCCGGTGTCTGTATAAACCGGAGGGTTTTAGTCCATAGGACGAACAACAATCATACCATAGGATAGCTACTAGGGTTTAGCCTCTCTGATCTCGTGGTAGATCTACTCTTGTACTACCCATATCATCAATATTAATCAAGCAGGAGTAGGGTTTTACCTCCATTGAGAGGGCCCGAACCTGGGTAAAAACATCGTGTCCCTTGTCACCTGTTACCATCCGCCTAGACGCACAGTTCGGGACCCCCTACCCGAGATCCGCCGGTTTTGACACCGACATTGGTGCTTTCATTGAGAGTTCCTCTGTGTCGTCATCTTTAGGCCCGATGGCTTCTCCTATCATCAACAGCGATGCGGTCCAGGGTGAGACTTTTCTCCCCGGGCAAATCTTCGTATTCGGCGGCTTTGCACTGCGGGCCAATTCGCTTGGCCATTTGGAGCAGATTGAAAGCTACGCCCCCGTCCATCAGGTCAGATTTGGAAGCTTGAACTACACGGCTGACATCCGCAAAGACTTGATCTTCGACGGATTCGAGCCGCAGCCAGGCGCGCCGCACTGTCATGATGGGCATGACCTAACTCTGCCACCGAACAGTGCCCTGGAGGCCGCACCCGCGTTAGCTCCGACCCTTAGCTCGGAGCCAACTGCGCCGATCGAGGACGGGTGGCTAGACACCGCCTCGGGGGCTGCAGTCTCAATGGTGATCGAGCCGAACACCAGCCTTATCCTCTGCGAAGCCCGTGACTCTAAGGTGCCAGACTCTTATCCGGACTCCGAACCCTCCGCGCCCCTGCCAATCGAACCTGACTGGGCGCCGGCCATGGAATTCACCGCCGCGGATATCTTTCAGCACTCGCCCTTCGGCGACATTCTGAATTCACTAAGCTCTCTCTCTTTGTCAGGAGAGCCCTGGCCGGACTACGGCCAACAGGATTGGGATGTGGACGACGAAGAAATTTAACGCCCACCCACCACCCACTTCGTTGCCACTATCGATGATTTAACCGACATGCTCGAATTCGACTCCGAAGACATCGACGGTATGGACGATGATGTAGGAGACGAACATGAACCAGCGCCTATAGGGCACTAGACAGCCACCCCATCCTACGATGTATACATGGTGGACACACCCAAAGGAAACAATGAGGAAGAACGGGATGACGCAACAAAGGGTCGTTCCTCTGAAAAGCAGCCAAAGCAGCGGCGTAAGCGCCGCTCCAAGCCTCGCCCCGACAGAGACAGCGGTCATACAGACCCAGCCACAGAGCAGGGCGAGCCGGCGAATGATGAACATAGCATCGAGCAACCATTCGAACAAGACAAATTGGATAAACAAACCGCACAACCCGTCCTCGGCGAAGATAACAGTCCGGTCGACCTCACGCCGGACAAGTTCCTGGAGCAGAAGAACCTCCACAAAAGGCTCGTCGCCACTGCGCGTAGCCTGAAAAAGCAGAAGCGGAAGCTCAAAACTGCGGAAGACGAACTCCGAATCAGATGGAGCAAAGTACTCAACACCGCAGACAAATACGGTGACAGTCGCCACACAAAGAGCTACCTGAAGCTAAAGCTGCTGCCTGAATTTGATGAGGAGGCCTTAGAGCCCCCGAAATCAAAAAATAAGGAAGCCACCCGGTCGGATAGACGACCCCATGGCCAACATAGAGCGGCAAACGGCGCCGCACACAAGCCAACACACGATCCAACCAAGGATTTGCATCAAAAGGATGGCCCAGCCAGATCTATCTATGGGCCAAGAAAGCAAGCTCTAGTAGGCAATGCAACGCAACAAATATCTGAACAACATGGCACACCCAAATACAGGGGTGCCGCACACCCCCTATGTTTCACCGATGAGGTGCTGGACCATGAATTTCCAGCAGGATTCAAACCCGTAAACATAGAGGCATACGACGGAACGACAGACCCTGGAGTCTGGATTGAGGACTATATCCTCCATATCCATATGGCCAGAGGAGACGACCTCCACGCCATAAAATACTTACCCCTCATGCTCAAAGGGCCAGCCCGACATTGGCTTAAAGGCCTTCCCGAAAACACCATTGGAAGTTGGGAAGAGCTCGAGGATGCCTTTCGGGCAAATTTTCAAGGGACCTATGTCCGACCTCCGGATGCAGACGATTTAAGCTATATAACTCAACAGCCCGGAGAGTCAGCCCGGAAACTCTAGAACAGATTTCTTACTGAAAATAACCAGATAGTCGACTGTCCGGACGCCAAAGCCTTAGCAGCTTTAAAACACAGCGTTCGAGACGAATGGCTCACCAGACACCTCGGCCAAGAAAAGCCAATAACAATGGCCGCATTAACAAGCCTCATGACCCGCTTTTGCGCGGGAGAGGACAGCTGGTTGGCAAGATGCAGCACCAGCGACCCAAGTACATCCGAAGTCAGGGATGGAAACGAGAAACCGCGACACAACAAGGAACAACGCCAGAATAAGGAAAGCAGCTCGAAGAGCACGGCAGTCAATGCCTGATTCAAAAGCTCTCGACAAAATCAGAAAAAGCTGCCCCTCAAGGATAACAGGGATGAGCTATCTAACCTAAACAAAATCTTGGATAAGATATGTCAAATCCACAGCACCCCCGGGAAGCCTGCAAACCATACCCACAGAGAATGTTGGGTCTTCAAGCAATCCGGCCAACTCAACGCCGAACACAAGGGGCTCGACACACCAAGTTAGAACGATGACGAACCCCACAAGCAGAGCACCGGGAAACAAAAGAATTTCCCACATGAAGTCAAAACAGTAAACTTACTCCACGTGACAAAAGGGAAAAATAGAGTGGCGCCTATAGAGATACGTGCCATACGGCCTACCCCAAAGGAGTCTCGCCACTAGTTGTTAAAACCGATCACCTTCGACCATCAGGATTATTCTAGAAGTATCCGGAACGCAGGTTGGACTGCCTTAGTATTAGATCCGATAATCGACGGACTCCACTTTACACAAGTCCTGGTGGATGGCGGCAGTGGTCTAAACCTACTATATCAGGACACAGTCCGCAAAATGGGGATGGACCCAACAAAAATTCACCATAGCAACACTTCCTTTCAAGGAGTAACGCCAGGCCCGAAGGCCCATTGCACGGGCTCTCTCCTGCTAGAACTTTTGTTCGGCTCCCCCGATAACTTCCGCCGTGAAAAGCTAACCTTCCACATCGCCCCATTTTCAAGTAGCTATCAAGCACTACTGGGACGCGAGGCTTTCGCCCGCTTTAACGCAATACCGCATTATGCATCTCTTACGCTAAAGATGCCCGGCCCCCGAGGCACCATCTCATATTGAGTGTTTCTCTCGCGTGGAGGACTGTGCGGCTGCTTTGACAGCCGCACATTAAAACGGCTTCACCAATCAAAGCACCTAAACAGGTCGTTAAGACCACGGACGCGGCTCGACGAGTCCGGCGTAAACATACCATTGATAAAGGCTTACTAACCGCATACCCCTGTACAAGGGGCTCCGCGCACGCAACACAAGAGACAATAAGGCTCAATTTCTACCCATGTTGAATTATACTTTGTTTATTTAGTATAACGTACATTTCGCATGACCTTTTTCAACTGAGTTCCTCTCTTTTTCAGATGAACACCATGCTATACCCGTCCAGGACACGGCACAATGGAGACACAGGCCCAGACGTGCAGCAGGGACCCGTTCCAAGGATTATTTTTAGATTAAGCCCTTGCGTAAACCTTTTTTACTGTATCTTGTTGATACACATCCCCCGGATTCTCAGTATAATCGAGGAGGAGGTTGGTGTCTTGGCATGTGGCCACGTCAGAATTTTGCATGTACCTGGATACCAGGGGCTTATTATCAAGGGCACTGCTCAGCCCATTTTTCATAAAGATCGAATACCTTAGGGAGTGTTCGGCGTCGCGAGTTTGGCCTTATATGCATCAGCTCCGAATCATGTCTTTGGTCAAATGTTGGGTTTGCCCAGCTCCTGTGTTTTGCTGCCTTATGTTCCGCTCTATCGGCTAAGGCGGCACCAGGAGAACTACTGCGATTGTGCCCCGGTTCAGCCAGGCGAGCACCTCAGTAGAGAAAGCCAAAAACTGACTGTCATGATATAGCGTGAGACTGGTCAACCACTCGATGAACTATCGGAATCTTCGGGATTCCTCCGCATTAATGAAGGGCCGTTTCCCGGCCAGGCACACATCCGCCCCGAATTCGGGCGAGCGCGGCGCCACCAGGGGCTATATAGTGGCCTCACTGTCAAACTCCTATGGTCAAGTGAAAGTGATAAAGCATTATAGTCCGGTTGCCTAGTTCGCTGCGCTATCACCTCCTTCATGGACCAAGACGTTGGATCAAGTGTGAAAATGCGCCTTTTGCGAACACCCCCGCATTATATGCGTGGGGGCTGAAGCCGATGACTGCCATCTTTCGGGTTATATACACATATACATTAACGGCCACACAGGAGGTATTTTAATTCTTTAAGGCACAAGTATAAAAAAGCATTACATTCCATCAAAATATTATTTTACAATAATACATGTTATTCGAACATAGTATCCTTTGAACACTGCGTCTCTATTAAACGAGCGCCTTGCAGAACTTCCTGATAATAGTGCTCGGCAGGTACTCGGCTTCCGTCCGAGTCTTGGGATGCAACAGCGGTGGCCTCCATCTCCGCCCAGTATGTCTTGACACGGGCAAGGGCGATCCGCGCACCCTCTATGCATGCTGACCTCTTCATCGCATTAATATGCGGCACTGCACCAAGGACCGCTGCACCAAGCTAAAATAACTGTTCGACTTTGGCCTCCCCGGGCACAGATGATCCACGACATCCTTCATGGCAAGTCCGGACAACCTATTCAGTTCGGCCCATTCGGCCATACGATCGGTCAATGGAAGTGGACGCTCCGGATTGTTGAACTGTGACCAGAAGAGCTTTTCCACTTCGCTATCTTTATGATCTCGGAAATGTTCGGCCGCATCAGCGGCACTCGCAGCCAAATCCAGATAGTCGTCCGCCGAACTCCACATCCGGTCCAACGGAGCATATTTAGGATCCCCGAACTTCATCCGCAGCATAAAGGGCTTCCCAGCCGTGATATCTCTGGCTCGACGTAGCTCCTCCTTCATTGCCCTCATCGCAGAGCGACCATCCTTGGCCGCTATAGTGGCCTTCTCCAGGTCCGTCCGTTCCGCCCGATCTTCTTTTTCAAGAAGCTTGCAACGGTCAGCAGCGCTCTTCAACTTCACAGCCATCTCGGCCATTTCCTTCTTGCTTTGGCAGTGAGCAGCCTGTTCGGCTTTCAGCTCTTCAACCGCCTTTAAGGCAGCCGCATCACTTTTTCTTGCCTGCTCCTTGGCTCGGGCAAGCTCTGCCCGAAGTTTCTCCATGTCGGCAGCCCCATCTGCATCAAGTGTAGACACTGTAAGATACTAGCGCCAAGCTCCTCTTACCAGGTGTCTCCGGAGAGATTACATACCTTGTGCCTCGTCAAGCCGCTTGTTGACAAGCACGATGTCGGCATCCGCCACGTCAAGTTGCCGCGATAACTCGGCAAATTCATCAGTCTGGCTAGCCACCGGACACTTCGCCACCTGCATAAGAAGGCGGCAAAATTATACCTGGGACTATGATCCTCTGCGTGCTGCCGTCTTTGGCAACACACAGAGTCTCAGGGGCTACTATCTACATAGGGCGCATCTCATATATGCGGAACTGTCAAAGGGTACATCACTTCGCGTACCTCAAAACCTGTCAGCAAACTCCTGACGGCCTCATGCAACCCGCTTTCCGCGGACGAAATCCTTTCAATTACCGTACCCATCAATGCACGGTGCTCCTCCGAGATAGACACTCGCCGTAGCAGGTCCTTCAGCTCCTCTGACCGCGCACCAGGCGGTGCCGGACTCGCTCGATGGTCTTTCTCAAAGGCCGGACGCGGAGAGCTCTCGGGGCCATATGACTGCCTTCCGGCCCTGCCGGATTAGGAGAAACCCTCCGCGATGACACTTCAGGGTCGCCCGCCTCGTAAGACGGAACGGCAGGGGGAGGCGTTTCGCTCTCTATCATCTCCGGAAGAAGGTCCCCCGAAGATGAGTCCTGCTGAGAAGGGCTGAGATCCGAACTATAAGGTAACACGTCAGTTATTCTCCTCGGAGATTAAATAAGGATTCCTCTCATTTTAAAACCTCCCCTCTATACTTACGGCTCGGTGGAGGGCTGATCCCCTTGGGGGCACAGTGCGGCCAAGGTATCCCCCGGCACAGGACCCTCTGGCGAAGATTTCTTCCCCCGCTTTGAGGCCATGGTCTTCGGGTCTTCAGAGGCGGTCCTCTTCTTCCCCTGGGTAGAGGAATTTTCGATTCCTCCTTTCCTGACAGCCTCCTTCGTGGAGGCGGTAGCTTCCTTGTCCCCCCCCCCTTTGTTTCCCCTAAAGGAGCGATCTCCAGCATCCTAGTTAACACGGGATCCGGCGAGGTCTCAGGAAGGGGGGCGGACACCTGATTAACTTCGCCTTCGCTACCCACTCCTGTTTCAAGGACAACTCTTTTAAGGGTGATGTTGTGATAAATGAACGGATGGAGTGTCCGAGCACAGGACTACTTACTTGAGTATCCGGACGATTGCAGCTTAGACCTGCGTCCTCTGTAGAATCCAGACACACTACTTGTGGCCCGAAGAACAATTTGTACATCTCCACAGGCGTCATGCCAAGAAAATGTTGGAGAGCTCGCCGTCCCTCCGGATTGAACTCCCACAGACGGAGGGGGCGACATTTGCAGGGCAGAACTCGGCGAATTAACATAACCTGCGTCACCACGACCAAATTGATGTCTCTTTCTAGGAGATTTCGGATGCGGCCCTGCAACAGGGGCACGTCCTTTGCCGGCCCCCGGTCCAACTCCGTATTGACCCATGACGCTAGTCGTGGCGGGGGACCCGAGCGGAAAGCAGGCGGCGCCACCCACTTGGTACCCCTGCGAGCTGTGATATAAAACCACTCTTGTTGCCATAAGCTGAACTCCTCTTGAAAAAAGCCCTCGGGCCATGGAGCGTCAGCATTCTTGCTTATAACAGCGCCTCCGCACTCCGCGTGATGTCCCTTGATCATCTTCGGTTCTACTTTAAAGGTCTTAAGCCACAGTCCGAAGTGAGGAGTAATGCGAAGGAAGGCTTCGCACAGAACGATGAACGACGAGATATGGAGGATGGACTCCGGAGCTAAGTCGTGAAATTCCAGCCCATAATAAAACATGAGCCCCCTCACGAAGGGATCCGTCGCGAAGCCTAGCCCTCAGGGGAAGTGAGACACGAACACCACGCTCTCACCAGGCCTGGGAGTGGGAATAACCTGCCCTTGAGCAGGCAGCCTATGCGTGATTTTGCCTGTCAAAAACCTGGCCTCTCTCAGCTTTAGCGCGTCTTCCTCCGTGACGGAGGAAGGCATCCATCGGCCTCGAAGGTCGGAACCAGACATTGTCAAAGGTCTGAAGCGCCTAAAATCTAGGGCCTTGGGTGTTGGAACTCGAGGCGAAAGGTGGATTCGATTGAGATCGAAAGAAAGGAGTGAGGCCTTGGTCTCTTTATAAGATGTTGAATACCAAGAGCCCTCCCCGTGGCTGTTTGGGACTTACCTTTGATCGAGGGGATATACCAAAGGGCACGATTGGGTTACCCACGTCCGTATTGATGAGGGTCTCGTAAATAAAGGGGACACGATCTCTGCTTCGACAAGACGTGCCGAGGAAACCGCCTCGTGAAACGCGCTGAGGTGGGACAGTAAAAACGATTCGAATAAAGGCTTGGCTGTCGTGTGATGTTATGCTACGGAATACATCAGCAGATTAGATTTGTGTAAATAGTATTCTCTCTACGGTGGTACATGGAACTTATTTTGCAGAGCCGGACACTATCCTTGTGTTCAAAATCTTCTACGAAGTATTCGGAGGAGGAACCGGCCTTGCAATGCCGAAGACAATTTGTGCGCCGGACTCGTCGTCATTGAAGCCTAGTTCAGGGGCTACTGAGGGAGTCCTGGATTAGGGGGTGTCCGGATAGCCGGACTATAACCTTTGGCCGGACTCTTGGACTATGAAGATACAAGATTGAAGACTTCGTCCCGTGTCTGGATGGGACTTTCCTTGGCGTGGAAGGCAAGCTTGGCGATACGGATATGTAGATCTCCTTCCGTTGTAACCAACTCTGTGTAACCCTAGCCCTCTCCGATGTCTATATAAACCGGAGGGTTTTAGTCCATAGGACAAACAACACTCATACCATAGGCTAGCTTCTAGGGTTTAGCCTCTCTGATCTCGTGGTAGATCTACTCTTGTACTACCCATATCATCAATAGTCATCAAGCAGGTGTAGGGTTTTACCTCCATCGAGAGGGCCCGAACCTGGGTAAAAGCATCGTGTCCATTGTCTCCTGTTACCATCCGCCTAGACACACAATTCGTGACCCCTACCCGAGATCCGCCGATTTTGACACCAACACTAGCCCTCTCCGGTGTCTATATAAACCGGAGGGTTTTAGTCCATAGGACGAACAACAATCATACCATAGGCTAGCTTCTAGGGTTTAGCCTCTCTGATCTCGTGGTAGATCTACTCTTGTACTACCCATATCATCAATATTAATCAAGCAGGAGTAGGGTTTTACCTCCATCGAGAGGGCCCGAACGTTGGTAAAAACATTGTGTCCCTTGTCTCCTGTTACCATCTGCCTAGACGCACAGTTCGGGACCCCCTACCCGAGATCTGCCGGTTTTGACATCGACATTGGTGCTTTCATTGAGAGTTCCTCTGTGCCATCGCCATCAGGAAGGATGGCTCATCCCGTCTTTAAAGACGGCACCCTTGCCAAGGGAGCTTTGGCTATCGGCCAAACTCTTCGGCTAGGTGGTTTGCTTATGACCGCCTGTTCGGCTGCAGCGCCGACGATGACTTCTCGGGTCATCAAAAGCAATGTTCACATCAACTCGGAATTCGCCGAGCAGTTAGATCCAATAGAGCTCTCCTCCCTAAACGAGCTCTTGGATCGCATCGCCGCCCTGGGAGTCGCTACAGACTACGGTCAGATTGGGCCTAAAGCCGATCTGAGAGAGATCAACTCTCCCCAGGTCACCCATCACGTTGCAGTGGTGGAGGAACAATGCGGCGACCCTTCATCTATCTTAAGGACTAGCTATGTCCGGATTCCCGATCCCTCCAAGCCGGATACTCGCGGAGGGGAGGACGTCACTCAAACCTTAACCTAAAGTCAGGCAGTGGGATAAATTCATTGGACAACATCCAAGAATCCGAGCTTCCGAGTTCGGAAACTCCGTGGCCCTTGAGTCTCAGATTGGGTGAGGCTTCGGATTCAATTCCACCCACCCACCCAAACATAAGCGATCTATCCCAAATTAGGCAAGAGCCCGACGAAACAGCACACCATTACTGGGCCAGATTCCTCCTAGTCATGAACAGGACAAGGGACTGCCGCGAGGAAGATGCAATTTTATTCTTCTGCAATAATTGCACAGACAAGGGAATCCTCAACGCCATAAGTCGCCGTGAAATTACACGCTTCGCCGACTTAGCGTCCATAGTACGAAAGTATTGTGCGATAGAAAGCGCCTGGAAAACCGAAATAAAATTTTGGGGCAATCCGGCCCTGAATACAAACCCAGTCCGAAATAAAAGGGTGCTTTATCGCCAGACACCCGGGTTAAACACCAAAAATAAAAAACCCTCTACAGGGCATGGAACCGTACTGGAAGGATGGCTCAATGGACCCTGTAAAATTCATAGTGCAGAGGGCGCCACACCAACTCATAGCCTTAGGGCATGTTGGATACTCCGGCAGGTGGCCAAAAGTGGCGAAGATCTTCTAAACCCAGAAGCCACAGAGTACCAGCCCTTCAATACCAGTACGGTATTAACAGTCTTCGAGACTTTCGCGTCAAATAATATGCGAAAACGAACACTCCGCAGCCTTGCCGAAGTCTACCATGTGGCAACAATAAACCCATGAAGTGACACGGCCATTACTTTCAATGCCAGTGACGAACCTAAATTCCGAACAGCCCGAGCACCAGCCGCATTGGTCCTCAGTCCAATAGTGGATGGATTTCGACTCACCAAGGTACTCATGGACGGCGGCAGCGGATTGAACCTCATTTATGAAGAAACCCTTCAAAAATGGAAATAGACTGGAACCGCATTGAGCGAAGCAGCACAACCTTTAGAGGAATAATCCCCAGTCGGGAAGCGCGCTGTACAGGAAAAATCACACTAGATGTGGTGTTCGGCATGCCGGACAATTATAGGTCCGAAGAGGTCACGTTCCAAGTGGCCCCGTTCAGTAGCGGATACCGCGCTCTATTAGGGCGGGAGGCATTTACAATCTTCCAAGCCATACCCCATTACGGGTACATGAAGCTCAAAATGCCCAGGCCCAACGGAATCACCACTCTTGCTAGCGATCCGGACACAGCACTCCGCGCCAAAAATAAGACAGCCGCACTAGCCCTCGAGGCACTATCTGAAGCCCTAGCGGCTGAGGAACTGACTGCGCTGCGCTCCATGGTGAACAGGGACAATGTGATACTCGACAAAAGATCCAAGTCCACCTCCTCTAAACCAGCGGACGAAATAGTCAAATTCCAAGTCCATCCAACGGACCCTACAAAAACAGCTTCCATCGGGGCACAATTAAACCCTAATGTAGACGCCGCACTACGAGAGTTCCTACGTGAAAACTGGGACATTTTTGCCTGGCACCCTTCAGACATGGAAGGAATCCCACACAGGCTGGCCGAGCACAGCCTAAATATCCTAAAAGGATTCAAGCCAGTCAAGCAGGCTCTTCGGCGTTTCTCCGAACCTAAGAGACAAGCCATGGGAGAGGAACTAGCCAAGCTATTGGAGGCCGGATTCATCAGAGATATAAAACATCCGGACTGGCTAGCAAACCTGGTGATGGTATCAAAGAAGGACAAATCCTGGCGCATGTGCGTCGATTTTAAGGACCTCAACAAGGCTTGCCCAAAGGACCCCTTCCCACTCCCCGCATCGATCAAATTATCTATGCTACCGCAGGACACGACTCATTGTGTTTCCTCGACGCATACTCCGACTACCATCAAATTAAGATGGCAGAGTCAGATCAAGTTGCAACGGCATTCATCACACCATACGGCCCATTCTGCTTCAACACAATGCCCTTCGGGCTCAAAAACGCCGGCGCAACATATCAGCGCATGATTCAGACATATCTGGCGAACCAGAAAGGCAAAACAATGGAGGCATACTTGGATGACGTGGTCGTCAAAACCAAGCATGTCGAATCTCTAGTAGACGACTTGAGGCTCACATTCGATAACCTCCGAACATACGACATCAAGCTCAACCCGGATAAATGCGTTTTTGGCGTACCGGCCGAAAAGCTCTTGGGCTTCATTGTATCCGGTAGAGGAATTGAAGCAAATCCAGCCAAGATCTGAGCTCTGTCACAATTGGATATCCCAAAGGACGTCAAACAAATACAAAAATTGACCGGATGCGTAGCGGCTCTAAGCCGCTTTATCTCCCGCTTGGGAGAAAAGGCATTACCCCTTTATCGCCTCCTCCGGCACACCGAACACTTCGAGTGGACGGATGCCGCCACGGCCGGACTCGACGAAATAAAAGTCATATTGGCAACAAACCCAGTCCTGGCCGCGCCAAACATCGGCGAACCAATGCTATTATACATTGCGGCAACTCATCAAGTTGTAAGCGCAGTACTCGTCGTCGAACGAGAAACGGATGGACACAAATTCCCCCTTCAAAAAGCGGTTTACTATGTGTCCACGGTCCTTACTCCATGCAAGTCACGGTACCTGCATTATCAAAAGATAGCGTACGCGGTATTCATGGCATCCCGGAAGCTGCGACACTACTTTCAAGAGTGTTCGAGAACGGTAGCCTCGGAAGTGCCACTTAACGATATTATAAACAACCGCGATGCGACGGGCCGGATTGCCAAATGGGCCATTGAGCTCCTCCCATTCGACATAACTTACAAGCCACGATGAGCTAATAAGTCGCAAGTTTTGGCCGACTTCGTCGCCGAATGGACGGAAGCCGAACTCCCTAAAGAGTACGGCACATATTCCAACTGGATCATGCACTTTGACGGCTCCAAAATGTTGGCTAGTCTGGGGGCTAGCGTCGTTTTGACGTCCCCAACTAGAGATACCATTCTATACGTACTCCAGATAATGTATACGGACTCCAACAACGCAGTCGAATATGAGGCCCTTCTACATGGTCTCCGGATGGCAGTATCCATGGGCATTCAACGCCTAGAGGTGCGCGGGGATTCGAACCTCACGATATCCCAAATAAATGGAGACTTGGATGCCAAGGATCCGAAAATGGCAGCTTATCGCAACGTCATCCTAAAAATGTCAGCTCGGTTCGAGGGGCTCGAATTTCACCATATAGCCCGGGAAAACAATCAGGCGGCAGATGTCCTGGCACGCATCGGTGCAAAACGCGATGCCGTCCCTCCCAAAATCTTCTTGGAAAGGCTGTTCAAGCCATCTGTAGTATGGGAAGGGGAACCCGGAAATAACATACCGGACCCAACCGCACTGCCCGAAACCGAACACTCTGACATAATTGGAGGCTCTGCCAACGAGATAACATCTTCAGCCCATGTAATAATGGCAGTCATTGCCCCATGGACAGAACCATTCCTAGCCTACCTAACTAGACAGGAACTTCCCGAGGACCAAAACAAGGCACGCTGCATAGTGCGGCGATCTAAAGCCTATAAAGTCCAAGAGGGAGAGCTTTATAAGAAAAGCACCACCGGAGTCCTTCAAAGGTGTATCTCCGAAGAGGAAGGGCGGAATCTCCTGGCTGAAATTCAAGCCGGACTCGGCGGCCACCACGCTGCAGCCCGGGCCCTTGTAAGCAAGGCCTTCCGTACAGGATTCTATTGGCCGACGGCCCGGGCAGACGCTCAGGACTTAGTCCAACGATGCGTTGGTTGCCAGCTTTTTGCTAACCGAAGCCATATGCCACCCATCGCCCTCCAAACTATCCCCATCACCTAGCCCTTTGCGGTCTGGGGGCTTGACATGGTTGGACCCCTTAAAGGAGGAACCCACAAGCAAAAATACTTACTGGTCATGGTGGATAAGTTCACCAAATGGATAGAGGCCAAGCCTGTTAAGACGGCCGAATCCGGACCGGTGATAGACTTCATATCCGGGGTCGTACACCGTTACGGCGTCCCCCACATCATCATCACTGATAACGGCACGAACTTTATGGCCGACGGAGTAAAACTCTGGTGCAAAAGCATGGGCATCAAGCTCGACTATGCTTCAGTCTATCACCCACAAACTAACGGTCAGGTCGAGGGAGCAAATGGTATCATTATGAGCGGCATCAAACCCAGATTAGTGCGGTCCCTCAAGGAATCTAACACGCACTGGGTAGAGGAGCTCGACTCCGTACTCTGGGGGCTGCGGACCACGCCGAACCGCACTACCATATACACACCATTCTTCATGGTATACGGCGCAGAGGCAGTTTTGCCCTACGACATAATACATGACTCACCTCGAGTGCGCATGTACGAAGAAAGAGAAGCCGAGATCGATTGGCAGGATAGTTTGGATGCCTTGGAGGAGGAGCGTGACGTGGCTAAAGCCCGTTCCGCGTTCTATCTACAGCAGGCTCGAAGATACCAAAGCAGAGAAGTACGGGCCAAAACTTACAATGTTGGCGAGTTAGTTCTACGCCTGCCGGATAAGAAAAAGGACAAACTCAAGCCCAAGTGGGAAGGTCCCTTCATTATTGACCAAGTCCTGACCGGTGGAGCGTACCGTCTGCGGGATGCATCGGATAACCGACTCGAGCCGAACCCATGGAACGCAGCCCGACTCCGAAGACTCTACGCCTAGCGCCGGACTCTGTGTTCGTCTCCTTCCTTTGTCCATTTTTTATATTTTTCTTACATTTCTCTCCTTCTCCCCCTCTTTTCTTTCACAGCCTTTAAGGGCCCATTTTTGCCTTGTTCGCACATAACTGACGCGCTATCCGCGCTCATTATACCTGGGGGCTTCTTTTACAGAAGCTTATTCATACGGGCTTCATGCCCAACACATGTGTTATACTTCCGCATGTACCCTTTATTCACCATTATATGCATCGATATGACTTAAGTTTTGGCCAAGCTGGGTTGCCTGGCTCTTGTATTTATGCCCTACGTTCCCGTTAATTCGGCTAGGGCATAAGGGGAGCACCTTTGCGATTGTTACTATCGGGTCAGCCGGATGTGTACCTCAGACTGGGTGAAGCCGAAAGCTAGCGTTCTTAAGGGAATATTCAGTCGGTGAACTAAAGATGATTTCACACTTTTTACTTATGCGCCCCCAGATGTTTTTTCTGCGTCTCTTTTCGCAGTCCGGACATGCACTTTAGGGCATGCCTCCCAGGGAAAGGAACCCCTAACGGAACTATTCTCGCTGGAAGATGTTTCTTACTAACCATGTAATATAACATAACTAGTTGGGCACTTGTCTGTTAAAGCACTAATGACCCCTACGCCTGGTCTCCATGCATGCCCCTGTTCTTACATAATCGAGAGGGTATTCGGATACACTCCGGACAGTCAGGTCTCGAGGTCGAAGCGAAAAGGTCCGCCATGACAAACGATCTACAATCCGGTTAGAAGGCATTATACATGTCACTTTAAATTACATAGTCAATTTGACTGGTTGAATTCCTCTTCAATGCCATCCAATAGGTTGTCTAGTCTACAGTCCTGCTGGGAATACTTTGCGGCCAATTCTAATTGGCCGTATACTAAGCTAACAGGGATCTCCTTCCCATCGGGCCCCATAGGTCCGACCTCGGCCATGTGGTTTGGCTCAGCCTTCGTGTACCGCGTCTTCACAATGGCCCAGGCTTCCCTGGCGCCTTGACGACAGGCCAATATCTTCTATAGTCGGAAGCGCCGCCGCGCTCCCTTCAGCTTCTCGGCAAGCTCTCCAAGGCCTTCGGGCATGGAGATGGATGGTCACAAGGCCTGGGCGACGCCTTGCATCACCTGCCGAACTCGTTCGTGTAGTTGTGAGAGCTCGGGAAGAAGGTCACCCATAGAACCGGGCATTTCCTCTGCAGGACAACCTGTTAGCATACCTACAGACATAACTCTGTCAGCCTACTTCCTCACCGAACTCTTTTTCAAAGTTCGTTCAAGCACTTACTAAATATGTCGCGTCGAAGCCGCCGATTCTCCTTAACGGAGTCCGACAGTTGGGCACGAACATCCTTTAGTTCCACGCCCAGCTTGGTGTTGGCATCTAGGAGATCATTCTTCTCCTGCCTCACCCTCGTAAGCACGCTCTCACCAGCCTTTAGCTGGTGTAGGAGTTGTTGCTTATCTGGATTAAGTCCGGCGCCATCTGCAATTTTATTGTCAGATCTGCATACACGCCGCACAGGATACTTATCATTTGAAGGACATATTACCAGAGGGGGTCTCTTTGGGCTCCCCTGCTACGGCTAGTGCTGCCTCAAGCTAGGCTTTGCACTCTTCTAGCTCCTGGGACATTTGGGTATTCTTTTCTGTAAGATCCTGCATAACAATTGATCCTTAAATCAGTTATTCTAATTGTTTCAAGTCTCGGGGGCTACTGGTATATATAGTCACCAAATTTTCTCACCCGTATGTCCTTTACATACTGCTCCGTGGCTTTGGTTAGACCATTTTGAGCAGCACGGAGGTACTCATCTCCCGAGTTGAAGGCCTCCAACGCCTCCTGGGAGAAACAAGCGTCGCGAAGAATTCTCCGGCGGAGTTTGTGGTTCATGGCACTCTCCACCTCAGAATTGGTGGCAGACAGCATGTCCGCATCCTCTGTCGGTGGAGCATTCGGGGCACGCCTCATGTTCGCCTCCGCTTCCGGACCCGGCTTTGGAGCCTGGCTGGTGGACACGCGATTGGCAACCTCTCCGAATATAGTCCGGTGAGCACTCTTTTTCCTAAAGAGAGCATTGGCGTTAGTATGCCTATGAGAACGATATCGTGGAATAAGATGGCACCCCATACCGTTGCACCGGCATCTCAATCCGGACCGCACTTCTTTTCAGCTTGCTGGGCCTCGCGGCCCCTTGTTGGCTAGTCGCCGCAGGCTCGGCCTCCCGCCTTGAGGGCCTCCCCTGCAAAATACCGTTGGTATACGGTAGTCAAAAAATGAAAAAATGGATTCCCTTTTCAAAGTGTTGGGACTTCGGTCTCAGTTTCCTGTGAGGATGGGAGTAGCCCAGGGTAATCGGCTGTAATAGCCACCAAGATATTGTTAATGCTCAATTGGTAAAATACCCCATCGATCAGCTCCACAGATATGTTCGGATCCTCTTGGGAGACCGGGTCGAAGGACCATTCTGGATCCTCGGGTTGTGGAGGAGGGTTGTTTATCTCCTTTATGGCCTGACGCGGTTCCTGTGTCGAAATCGCAATATAGAATACTTAACTATGGGAATATGGAATGGATGGGCAAAAAAGAAGTGTCCGCTTACCCAGCTTGGTGGGTTGCACATAGAAAATCCGCCCAATGGATTGACACGGAGAAAATCCTCCTCTTCTCCCTTGTACAAAGCGGACAAGATCTTCATTAGAGCGGCAACCGATTCTGGCCCCTTACGGCCGCAGTGGGTGGCATCATCCTCCTGGTTGAAATCCCACATGGGGTGGCCTCTATACTAAAGCGATTGCACCCCCCGCATAATGCATATGGCCATGACCTCGATCATGGTCAGTCCGGAATGAGCTAGCAACCTTATCTGGCTCATCAGGTAAAGGACGTCCTTGTCATTTTCCTTCTGAGGGCTCCGTGGACGCCATCTTAGGCGCTTCTTCAAGGGAGCATTATCGAACTCAGGGAGGCCAATTCGAATAGGATCCGGTAGGGGGACGTCTTCTATATAAAACCATTCTGAGGGCTAGTCTTCGGACGCCTTCTTCGGGGTTCCGGATAGATACCCAGTCCCGGCGATGCGCCACACTTCGGCTCCACCCGCTTGATATACTGACCCCTTTTGAGAACGGGGCACGAGGCAGAACAGCTTCTTGCACAGCGCGAAATGAGCCTCGCAGCCCAAAAACAGCTCGCAAAGGGCTACGAAGCCCGCGATATGCAATATGGAGGCAGGCGTAAGGTTGTGCAACTAGAGGTTGTAGAACTCCAGAAGCCCCCGGAGAAATGGATGAATTGGGAATCCGAGCCCTCTTATCAAATAAGGGACAAGGCATACCCGCTCTCCTTTGGAGGGATTATGGACGCTCTCCGCTTGCTTTCCGCCATTATAGGTGGCAAGCCCGGCTCGAATCGGGACCATGTAGGCTAGGGGGAGAAAACCCTTGGTTTGGAGCGTCACTAGCTCGCTGTGCAAGACGGAACATCTCTCCCAATCTCCAGCCTGAGGGCTGGGAAGGCGAGAGGAGGAGCTGCGACGACCAGCCATGATGGAATGGATCTCTGTCGAAAGCGCTCCAATGAATGCTCGCGGAGGGAAGATGGTGTGATTCGGATCTAAATCCTTGTCTCTTTAATAGGCAGCTCATTTGCACAGCTAGGGGGTAAATGCAAAAACACCCTGGCTTTTCGCATTCATTTCACATGTGGAAGAAGGCCATTATTGGGTATGGAAGCCAAGAAGCGCAATATTCACAAGAAGCCGGACGCTATTCAACAGGTACACGGAATTGGGGGGAACCCGCCTTGCAATGCCGAAGACAATCTGCGCGCCGGACTCGTCGTCATTGAAGCCTGGTTCGGGGGCTACTGAGGGAGTCCTGGATTAGGGGGTGTCCGGATAGCCGGACTATAACCTTTGGCCGAACTCCTGGACTATGAAGATACAAGATTGAAGACTTCGTCCCATGTCCGGATGGGACTTTCCTTGGCGTGGAAGGCAAGCTTGGCAATACGGATATGTAGATCTCCTCCTATTGTAACCGACTCTGTGTAACCCTAGCCCTCTCAGGTGTCTATATAAACTGAAGGGTTTTAGTCCATAGGACGAACAACAATCATACCATAGGCTAGCTTCTAGGGTTTAGCCTCTCTGATCTCGTGGTAGATCTACTCTTGTACTACCCATATCATACATATTAATCAAGCAGGAGTAGGGTTTTACCTCCATCGAGAGGGCCCGAACCTGGGTAAAAACATTGTGTCCCTTGTCTCCTGTTACCACCCGCCTAGACGCACAGTTCGGGAACCCTACCCGAGATCCGCCGGTTTTGACACCGACACCAGCCCACCAGTGATGATAGCTCCACGCCCTCGGGAGCCCCTGGTGCTCTACCTTGCGGCCACCCCGTACTCCGCTAGCGCTTCCCTGGTGGCCGTCAGGGAGGAGCACCAGACCAAGGCCGCAGCGACCGCCCAGGCTGAAGCAAAGCAAAGCCAAGAGGGCCTCGCGAAGACCACGATCGCGGCCGAAAAGGAACAGCCGCAGAAGGAGAACACGCCTGGGGCAGGAGAGGCCGCTCCGAGCGACCAAGCGCCGAGGGCTCTGCCATCTCAGGAGACGCCTCGGCCTCTAGAGGACGCAAGCTGCTCCGACACCCTCAACCTCGTCGAGCACCCCGTGTACTTCGTCGGAACGGTGCTACGGGATGCAAGGGCGCGGTACCCCATGCCTCAAAAACTCCTCCTTGCGCTATTAGTGGCCTCACGCAAGCTGCGGCACTACTTCCGAGGCCATCCTATCAAAGTCGTCTCAGTATCCCTTGGAAAGAGTACTTAGGAGCCCGAACTCAGCGGGGAGGGTTGTAGAATGGAACATCGAACTACATGCATTTCAACTGGAATTCAGTATGACCCGAGTCATCAAGGGAGCAGCACTTGCGGATTTCGTGGCAGAATGGACAGAAGCACCGGGCCTCGAGGCAGGCGAAGACCGATCACTTTCCCCGGGAAGTGAAGCACCAGACGGCTGGGTCATGTACTTCGATGGGGCGTTCTCCCAACACGGCGCAGGAGCTGGCGTAGTGCTCGTATCCCCCACCCAAGACAAACTCTACTATGACATACAACTCTGCTTCCAGCATGGAGAAAAGGTCTCCAACAACATAGCAGAGTACGAAGGCCTAATAGCAGGCTTGAGGGCCGCGATTGCCGTAGGGGTGAAGCGCCTCATCATCAAGGGCGATTCGCAGCTCCTCGTCAACTTCTCCAACAAAATATACGAGCCAAAGGACGAGCACATGGAAGCCTACCTCACTGAGGTTCGCAAGATGGAGAAACAGTTCTGGGGGCTGGAGTTGCAGCATGTGCCTCGCGGCACCAATCAGGAGGCTGATGACATTGCCAAGTGGGCATCAAGGCGGCTGCCTCAGTAGCCTGGCGTCTTCGAGGAGCATCTCTTCAAACCCTCGGTGGCGCCGTCACTATCGAGCACGGCGCAACCAAAGGAGGATCTCCCTCAGCCGCCTGCCTCAGGAGCCCCGGTCTGCGACCCAGCCTCAGGGGCACGACTGCTCCTGGCATTGGAGCCTCAGGATGGGTGTTGGATCCCGGAGCTCAAGGACTACTTGACGCAGGGGACCCTGCCGGAGAACGAGGAGGAGGCGGAGCGTGTAGCGCGGCAGACCACAGCTTACTGCATTAGGGATGGAGAGCTCTACCGAAAGCGACCAAATGACGTGTCCCTGCATTGCATCTCCAGAGAGCAAGGGAAGGATCTGCTGGCGGACATATACGGCCGAGACTGTGGGCACCACTCATCGTCACGAACTCTCGTCGGCAAGGCATTCCGTAGTAAATTCTACTGGCCCACAGCGCTCAGCGACGCCGTTGAGTTGGTGAAGGCTTGTGAGGCCTGCCAGTTTCACGCTAAGCAGATCCATCAGCCTGTGGGGGGTCTGCAGACTATACCCCTCTCATGGCCGTTCGCAGTTTGGGGGCTGGACATTCTGGGCCCGTTTCCTCGGGCGCCAGGGGGCTATCGCTACCTCTACGTCGCTGTGGACAAGTTCACCAAGTGGGCTAAGGTGGAAGTTGTCCACACAATCCCAGCAGGCTCCACAGTCAAGTTCATCAAGGGCCTCGTGAGCCGATTTGGGGTGCCTAACCGCATCATCACCGACAACGGTTCTCAATTCACCAGTTATCTCTTCAAAACGTATTGTGCTAACCTTGGAACGCAGATATGCTACGCTTCGGTAGCACACCCCCGGAGCAACAGCCAGGCCGAACGAGCCAACGCGAAGGTCCTAAGGGGCCTCAAAGCCAGGACCTTCAAGAAGAAGCTGGAGGCCTGCGGCAGGGGCTGGTATGACGAGCTCCAGTCCGTGATGTGGTCAATCCGCACAACTGCGACCAAGCCAACGGACGAGACCCCGTTCTTCCTCGTCTACGGAGCAGAGGTTGTTCTCCCTCATGAGGTCAGGCCTCTGTCGGCGCTCTGGGAGCGGGGGTCCCCAGACTTTCCTGCCTGCGGCCTGCGGCGTGGCTCAAGTGGGGGCCCAGCGCGACCCATCTTCATCAGCTCAAGCTCAAGACCCTCGCGAGGGGCCCAGCCTCGTGGGGCAGACGACAGGAAGCTTCCTTAGAGGCAGCCTCGTCAGGCAGGCTCGCGAGGGGGCAGAGAGATCAAGGCAGGGGTACCTCGCGAGGAGCCCGTGACGCAAGCCATGACGACTCAAGACCAGGCGGGCGCCAGCCTGCGCAGAGTCCTTGTTTCCCTTTCGGTGCAAAGGGGGCAAGCACAGGCCAAGGCATCAGGCAAAGGTTACCATTCTGGTGCAACGAGACCAAGACCAGCCGGACGACAGGACGGAGGTCACCGTGGAGCCCAAGACGGTGTCACCACCGGTGCTTTTGGCAGCCGAAGACCACCTTTGGTCAGGATAACTTGTACTAGATGTTCCCCTTCAAAATGGCCAATTGTTGGCGCCCTTCCCGCTCATTATTTGGGGAGAGGCCAGGGCCTCTATAAACAGAGCTAGCCACCACAGAGTAGAGGCATCGAGAACTCTGATCGAGAACTCTGATCGAGCAAGCTAGTAGAGAAAGAGAGATCTAGACAAAGTAGAGCACACCGCACCAGTTAAAGAACACCCCTCGCGAGGTTGTTCTTCCTTTGTATTGTTCATCTTCAGCCTCTGAGGCAATCCACCACACCACACACTGGAGTAGGGTATTACACCACAACAGTGGCCCGAACCAGTATAAATCTCGTGTCCCTTGTGTTGTTCATCGTTTCCAGCTTAGATCACGCGAGGAGATTGGACGTAGAATGGTAGGGGAGAGATTTCCGGGCGCACCCTAGTGTTCGAACCTCAAGGGTCTGCCGGAATCCGAAATCCGCCATTTGGCGCGCCAGGTAGGGGTTTGCCGGAATCCTTCTTCCTCCGCGCCGAGTTTCGTTGCCTCGCCATTCAGATGTCAAGCCACTCGGCTGCCAACGCCGACCGCTGGGCGGCGTGGCCCGCCCACGCCGTGTCGCCGGCTCAGGGCGACCTCAACCTTGCGCCCCAGGCAGCCCGCGCTCCGCAGGGCGCGGGCGACGCAGCCAAACGCCACTTTCCCTCACACCACGGCAGGCGCGAGCCGCAGCAAGGGCCTCAAACCACGCCGCGGCCACAGCACCGTACAGCCGACGGGAGCAGGCGAACTCCAGGGCCACGCTCACGATGGCCCAAGAGCTGTTGCGGTGCCGTTTGCCGGAGGGCAGCCACGACGTGCTGTTGGAGCGAGTGGCCGAGCTCCTAGACGCCGCCGCCTGAGGAGCGCCCCCTTTCTACGTCCAGCTGTCGCCCCAGATTCAGGGCGGGCCGCACGGCGGCAGCATGCGTGCTCACGCAACCTCAAGCGGACTCCCAGGCCAGTCCAGCGCCAACACCTCCATCAACACTGGGCGGCAAGTCGCGCCGACCTACCCTCAGACCAGCGAAGGGGTACACGCCACGGCCTTCGGCTCCGGCAGACCGCCGTGCCATCACCTCCAAGACGGCGCTCCAAGCCAGACTACGTGGCATGCGGTGCGCTACGGCGAGGTCCACGAGGTGGTGGCCTCAAAAGCTTACGTGCCCCGCATGGTGGATCAGGAGCGCGCACCGGAAGAAGATCACGGCTCATTCCTCGGGACAGGCTGGGACGAGGAGGCGCCAGAAGCCGAGCTCTTTCAGGAACCCCAGGAGAGCCTCGGCAACCAAACCGGCAGCAACTATCGGGTACCGCTCATCCCTCAGGAGCAAGCTTATGCTAACCATGGGTCGCAGGAGGTACAGGTCGCCGCAGCAGATGGCTGCCCCAATGCTGCAGCCTCCTATCCCTCAGGAGGAGGGTGCAGGGGGCTGCAGGAGAGGGGCTGAGATCTGAGCTCGCCCCCCGGCGGTCGGAGCAAGGCGTTCTTAGGAGGTAGGCCCTCTGCCGGGGAGGTGCCCCAGGGCCTGCCCCCGGCAAAGGACCCGTGGTCGTCGGGGAACCGCTGGCGACCGCTCTACCCACTGGCGTCATCCTTGGTTTCCGGTCACCGTCAATGGCGGCAGAGGGAGGCGCAAGGCGGGGCCCTCGTCTGGCTATATGAAGCAAGGCTGGTACCTATGAAGAAGGCCTAGTGCCTGTGAAACTCGCCGCCCCGTGACACTGTCACGTAATAATGAGTGGGGATGTACACTCCCCGGAGTCTCCGGAGAGCCTCCCTCGGGCCTCAGGGGCTCCCGCCCATGCCTAGTGGCAGCACTTAGCTCCGCGCTAGTGAGAAGACGTCGAAGACTAGACTAAGTGCCGGACGCGGCCTTTTGCTTTTTTGCTTCTTCCTTGTTGACAAAGTTCTTCGATTTGGATTTAAGTTGGATTTGAACTCGAAACTTGCGTGTGTTTGGGGAGGGGTGTTTAGTCTCGTTCGAGCAATCTCTCGTGTTCTGATTTCGGCTTTACGCCCCAAGTTAGCGTCGGCTACCCCCCCCCCCCCCTCACGAGCCCCTCGTGAGCCGGGCCGGGTCAGACACGTCCATAACCGGGACCACTGTCGTCACACCCTCTCCGGAGGTTCTCATCACAGGATCAACTGGTTGATCAGAAGACGCCCGAGGCATAGCGGCCCCCAGCAGGCCCGCTCAGGACTCGTCAGGGTCGAAAGGTAAACGAATCAGCTAAGCCATCAGTAGGCTGGCGTTTAGGCTCACACGCAACGTTATGTTCACCAGGGTACTGATCACAAATCTTTACATGAGGGGCCTCCCCTCTCAAAATGCTCTTACATTCTTCAGGGCTGAGCCCGACTCTTCCCTGTGCAGGATAAACCGCACAGGCATACGGTCAGTCGGACATATCGCTCACTGCGTCACCTGGGGCATCCTCGGAAGCATCGATGATGTCACTGACATCATCGTCGCCACCGCTGGCACCTCCATCAGCGCCAGGCTCGTCCACGACGCCGCCTTCATCAGTGGCCACGATCACGCCATCATCATCAGACGCAAAGACCCTGACGAGGGTGTCCACGTTGTTCTCCACCCATTGCACCAGGTCACCCCGGACAGCTATGGGCACGAGTGCGATGGCGGCATCGAAATCAAAGTGGGGAACCCTTTCCTACAGATAACTGAAGACACGGGAGAAGGCTTGACTGAGCAGGGCTCGGCCCCTCTCTTCGACAAGCCAACGGGCCCTCTCGGAGCGGTTCTCCAGAAGCGTCACCACATCAGTGAAGAATTGAAGGTTGCCGGCATAGCTGGCCTCATGCAGCTCCTTAGCGGCAGCCTCGCAAATGTCATCCAAAGTTGAGTTGGCCCTTTCCTTGAGCGTTTGGAGCATGGGAGCGTGCTCGTGCTCCAGAACCCTCCGCTGGCGGATCTCGTCCTCGTTCTGCCGCGCGATGGCCTCGGCGTCATCAACCCTCTGTTTGAAAAGGGGCAGCTCAGCCCGAGAAGCGGACAGCTCCGCTTGTGCTATGCCAAGGGCGGCTGCGGAGGAGTCCGCACGCCGCGTTGCTTCAGTCAGCTTGGCCTTGATGGTCGTCGTCCTGCCCTCAGCCTCAGCCCTGATCAGCATCAACCTCGCTTCGTATCCGCGCTCGAAGGCCAAGCGAGCACCCGCCCCACGGCGGTCGACCTCTTCCTGGACCCGGGCTTCGCGCGCTGCAACATCGTCCTCCGCCTGGGACACCAGGCGCTCCCTTGTCTCCAACCGCTCGAGGTCAAGACTGCGCTTGATGGCTTCCAGCGTCAGCACCTCCTCGCGCTTATGAAGCTCCGCCCAATCAACGACGGCCTCCTGCATCGACCCAAGGGCCGCATGGCGCAGTTCCACTTGCTGCTCCAGGGCGTTGCTCCGGGCTTGGAGCTCCCGCATGTGCTCCTCCGCGTCTTTGTGCCGTCGGTCTGCTTCCCGAGCCTCCTTGACGGCCTGGGAGCAGGCCCCCCGCGAGGCCACCAACGACGCCTCAGCCTTCGCGTTGTCGAGGTCACATTGGTGACGCGCGAGGGCGGTGGCAACCTTCATCTTGTGCCTTTCCTCAGCAAGGCGCAAACCTTCAGCCTCGAGGCACGCATCCTTGGCAGCAAGCTCTGCCCCGATCCGGTTCACCGCATCCGCTGCCCCCCTGGAGGAACTCTTCGCGAAGGGCGCGACGCTCCCGAGCATGCCTGAGCACGTCTTCCGCATCACCCCCTCCCACTGGAGTATGCGGAGGGCCCCGAGGTGGCATGCCCCCTCCCTGAGCGGGGCTCGGGGCTAGCGCCCTAGCCGTCGCCGGATGAACCCCTCCGGGGATCCAGCCTGGCGTCAGTCCACCCACGGAGGAGGAGCCAAGGACAGACTTCAGCCATTCGCCGTCCACGATTAGCGAAGGAGCGCGGGGCAGGCCTGGTGTGCCCCAGGAGGACTCGAGAAGGAAGGACAGCAGGCGCGCAGGCTCGAGGTTCCCTATGGAACAGACCACTCCACCAATCAGTCCAGCAGCAGGGGTGCCACTCGAGCTCGGCGAGCCCGGAGCCGGCAAGGAGGGCGAAGCTATGGGGGCTGGCTCCCGGGTCGACTCGGCAGATTCAGCAGGACGGGGCCTAAAGGGCCACAATCTGTTGCAAGGATAGCAAAGCAAATGAGCATAGAAAGAAGAAGACTTACTCCTCCGTGGCGAAGTACTTCCTGCGCTTCAACAAGCGGCAAGGGCGGTCGCCACCCAAGGCCTCCTTCCTCTTGTGGAGGGCCTCGAAGTCTATGCGGAACCGACCTAAGCGCGCGGTGCAGAGGTCGGCCCGTGGCTCGGAAGAAGCCTCAAGATGATCTGCGCCAGAGGAGTCTGCCTGAGGGGCGCCGTCAGGCGTCGCCTCGCGAGGAACGACTGGGGCCTCGGCAGCCCTGGCCTCAAGAGCCGTCGGCCGCAACCTTGCACCAACCGTCACTCCAGGGCAGGCCTCGGGAGACGTCGCCTTCAAGCCTTCTCATGGCGTCGGCACCTCAACGTCAGCCGCCTCAGCTCCTGCCGGTTCTCATCCCTCCGCCCTGTCGCCTGAGGAAGGACCGCTATGGGTGGTAGGGGGAGCAGCCTCAGCAACTGGGTTCTCGCGGGGCCCCGTGAGGCCAGCCGGGCGCAGCCCCCACTCATCGAAGCTGGGCATCTGTCTCAAAAAGTCGGCCCTGCCGGAGCAAAGGTACAAGAGGACACCGCCACTCCGTAGGCTGCCTAGGGAAGGAGCGCCAGTCAAGACCCTGAGCACTGTCCGCAGCACTTCAGGTGCCAAGTCCTCCTGAAGCCGCATGCGGTCTTTGTGCCCCGAGAAGTCCCACATCCGGCGAGAGTGGCGCTGGAGTGGGGCAATGCGGCATTGGAGGAACTCCTTCACCACCTTGGGTGCTGTCACATTGAGCGCCCTCAAACTCTCGAAGCGGCGCCATACGAAGGCGAGCCGGGGGCTTGTGAGCATCTCATGGTCCCAGCCCAGATGAGGAATAGCAGGCGAGGACGGATGTGAGAGCAAAGGATTGGGCACTCCGATGTCCACATACAACCATCGCTCTCTGAACCTGGCCTGAGGAGGAGGAAGGCCGAAGTCGATCCCTGAAGCGGCCGTCTCCGGCACGGCAAAGAAGCTCACACACCCAGAGCACTGAGTAGGGTCGCTCAGGCGCAGAGAAAAGAAGTGGCACAGCATGGCAATGGAAGGAGGAATGCCTATCATCGCCTTGCAAATGAAGGCGAAGACATCCAGAAGAGTAATGGACTCCGGCCCGAGGTGCATCATGCGGATCTGATAATGGGAAGGCACCGCATTGAAGAAGGCGGAAAAGGGGGGAACCAGACCCGCCCATAGAGCATCGGCGAAGAATCGGACCTCCGTGGTAATCCTAACAAGGGAGGCATGGGATGTAGGCCAAACTGAGTTCCTACCGCACTCATTGAAGATAGTGGCAAGGGCGGAGCGGACCTTGTCCAAAGCTTCTGGATTGAGTATAATCGACCGATCAACGGCGGGAGCCACCGCCGGAGGTGTGCAGGGCAAAGGCGCGGGCTTCTTTCCTTTTCCTTTCTTCGTCGGCGCCACGGCGGTAGAGAGAGGGAAGAGGTCATGTCGGATTGGCGGCGGAGGTTGGAGCTCGGAGAAGAAGGAAAGGTAGGAGGCGAGCGAGCAGCGGAAAGGAGGAACAACTGTGTGCAACTATGGGTCCACTTAGTCGGGCGCGTAACAAGGCGTCGTGGGAAGCGCAGCGCCCACGTCCCATCAACCGCCACACGGCGCCCAAGGCCGCACGCTATTGGGGCCCGCGGCGCTTCGCGCTTGCCCCTTCGCTTCTCTGCTAAGCCAAGCCCGCGCGCCTTGGGCCCGGGGGCTACTATCGGCGTTCTGGGAACGGGGGTCCCCAGACTTGCCTTCCTGCGGCCTACGGCGTGGCTCAAGTGGGGGCCCATCGCGGCCCATCTTCATTAGCTCAAGCTCAAGACCCTCGCGAGGGGCCAAGCCTCGCGGGGCGGACGACAGGAAGATTCCTCAGAGGCAGCCGCGTCAGGCAGGCTCGCGAGGAGGCGGAGAGATCAAGGCAGGGGTACCTCGCGAGGAGCCCGTGACGCAAGCCATGACGAATCAAGACGAGGCAGGCGCCAGGCGGGTGCCAGCCTGCGCAGAGTCCTTGTTTCCCTTTCGGTGCAAAGGGGGCAAGCACATGCCAAGGCATCAGGCAAAGGTTACCATTCGGGTGCAACGAGACCAAGACCAGCCGGACGACAGGACGGAGGTCACCGTGGAGCCCAAGACGGCGTCACCGCCGGTGCTTTTGGCAGCCGAAGACCACCTTTGGTCAGGACAACTTGTACTAGATGTTCAATTTCAAAATGGCCAATTGTTGGCGCCCTTCCCGCTCATTATTTGGGGAGAGGCCCAGGGCCTCTATAAATAGAGCTAGCCACCACAGAGTAGAGGCATCGAGAACTCTGATCGAGCAAGGTGGTAGAGAAAGCAAGATCTAGACAAAGTAGAGCACACCGCACCAGTTCAAGAACACCCCTCGCGAGGTTGTTCTTCCTTTGTACTGTTCATCTTCAGCCTCTGAGGCAATCCACCACACCACACACTGGAGTAGGGTATTACACCACAACGGTGGCCCGAACCAGTATAAATCTCGTGTCCCTTGTGTTGTTCATCGTTTCCAGCTTAGATCACGCGAGGAGATCGGACGTAGAACGGTAGGGGAGAGATTTCCGCGCGCACCCCATTGTTCGAACCTCAAGGGTCTGCCGGAACCCGAAATCTGACAGCGATGCTCCGCATGGGTCCTGGCGTTCGACGAGACGCAGCAGGATGCCATGCGGGGGGCGGATCTCGTGCTGGGGGAGGAACATCGTCGAGAAGCCGCACTGCGAGCGGCAAGGTATCAACAAGCGCTGCGACGATACCACTGCCGCAACATCCGCCCCAGAACTCTTGAAGTAGGGGATCTCGTGCTCAGACGGGTTCTCTCCAGGGAGGGGCTGCACAAGCTCTCTCCCATGTGGGAGGGCCCATTCAAGGTTGTTCATGTATCCAGGCCTGGCTCCGCGCGCTTGGAGACCACGGAGGGGGTACCCATCCAGAACGCGTGGAACATTCAACATCTCCGGAGGTTCTATCCCTGAGCGAGGCCTAGCGCCTAGGAAAGGCATGGTGCCTATGAAGAAGGCAAATGCCTGTGAAGCTGCCGCATTTTGGGAAAGGCCTGGTGCCTGTGAAGAAGGAAAATGCCTGTGAAGCTGCCGCGTTTTGGGAAAGGCCCGGTGCCTGTGAAGAAGGCAAATGCCTGTGAAGCTGCCGCATTTTGGGAAAGGCCCGGTGCCTGTGAAGAAGGCAAATGCCTATGAAGCTGCCGCATTTTGGGAAAGGCCCGGTGCCTGTGAAGCTCGCCACCGTGACACTCTCACGTAATAATGAGTGGGGCTGTACACGCCCCGGAGTCTCCGGAGTGCCGCCCTCGGGCCTCGGGGGCTCCCGCCCACGCCCAGTGGCAGCACTTAGCTCCGCGCTGGTGAGAAGACGTCGAAGACTAGAATAGGTGCCGAACGCGGCTTTTTCATTTGCTTTCTGCAGTTGGCTTGTTTATTCCCATTTCAAGTTTTATTGGAGCTGTTGACATTCCTGGCTAGTGACTCTTTATCTTCTTCACTCGCTTGCCTCGTTTTCTCTCGCACAAGTCTTGCAAGGGAGACTCGCGGGCGCCCTCGCGAGTGTTTTTTGCCCCGATCATTTGGAGCTTTCCTATCCGAGTCCTCTGCAGGAGCACCCCTCCCAGTCCGTGCCCCATGGGCATCATGACACGAGCGCAGGACCAGTGCCGATCGCCCACACAACCAAGACCGAAAATTACCCCTCCTACTAATCCTTGCAGGGCGTGAAGCGCACGGCGCAGAAACATAGCGCAGAGGTAGCGGGAGCAGCGCGATGGTTGACAACAACAGTTCTAACACGCCCCCGCGAGGCCCTACACTACCTTCTTTTTCTGCGCAGGGAAAGGAAGAAAAGCAAAATAGGCGTGACTCGTCCGGCACCAACCTACAGCGATAGTTCGAGCTGCTCCTAGGACTCAGGCGGACCCCTCATCTTGCTTCATCGGGGCGCGACGACGGTCTGACCCGCTCCCTTCACCCAGGTGGGCGCGACGGCGTGGGGGCTGGTCGCGGCCACCGCTGGAGGAGCTGCTGCCTGAGAGAGAGTCGCCGAAGCTTCGCGAAGCCCGAGCACCGCCGCCTGAACGCCTGACGCCGTCCTCATCCTGGTCAGTACCGGGGCTGGACAGGCGGCCGCGGTCATCATCTTCGGGGCAGCACACAGCACGGCGACCATCTTCCCCGAACACCCTCACGTAGAGGGTGGCGTCGCCATCGAACTTGAAGTGCAGGGCGCACCGCCGGTTCAGGCCGCGCGCACGGGCAAACGTTTGCCAGCCATGGGTCAGGGCCCCATTCCCAGAGACGGAGACCTCCAGCGAAGCCCAGGAGGCCCTGCTACAGCAGCCATCCGCTTGAAGCCAGAGGCCGCACCGGGCGCTGACCGGCAGCTCACCTACGAAGAAACGGGGGAGCTGGAGCCAGGTGCTGGTTGGGTCCGCCGACCACACGACGAACTCTGGCAGCACCTCCGCAGAGCGAAAGCGCGGCCTAGGGGATCGCACGGCCATGGCATGCCTGCCATCGGCAACCGGGCGCTCACCACCGCGCAGGGGGCCGCCTCCATGGCCGCGGGAAGCCACTACGGGGACCGCGGGATGCTTGCGGGGGCGGCCCCGACCGCGCTTGGTCGGGGGGAGTCAAGCCCTAACTGACGGGCCTTTCCTTTCTCCGCGGCCGAGAATCTCTTCGGAGCCATGGGAACGGCGAGTGGCCAAGAAGAAGAAAAGGAGTAGCAGGAAGGGATGGACTGAAGCGGCTCAGGCAGTCCCGTACTTATAGCCGGAGAAGGCCAACCGCCAGCCACCATGATCACAGGTAATCATGACCCATTTATTTGCATGCAGGGACTTGTCAAGTCGTGCAGTTGCCGAGGCGTCATGAGAAGCGCAGACGCCCACGTCCAAACCAAACGCCACGTGGTGCCCAAGGCCGCAGGATATTGGGGCCCGCGGCGCTTCGCGCTTGCCCCTTTGCTTCTCTGCTAGGCCAAACCCGGGCGCGCCTTGGACTCGGGGGCTACCGTCGGCGTTCTGGGAACGGGGGTCCCCAGACTTGCCTGCCTGCAGCCTGCAGCGTGGCTCAAGTGGGGGCCTAGCATGGCCCATCTTCATCAGCTCAAGCTCAAGACCCTCGCGAGGGGCCAAGCTTCACGGGGCGGACAACAGGAAGCTTCCTCAGAGGCGGCCTCATCAAGCAGGCTCGCGAGGGGGCAGAGAGATCAAGGCAGGGGTACCTCGCGAGGAGCCCATGACGCAAGCCATGACGATCGAGACCAGGCGGGCGCCGGCCTGCGCAGTGTCCTTGTTTCCCCTTTGGTGCAAAGGGGGCAAGCCCAGGCCAAGGCATTGGGCAAAGGTTACCATTCCGGTGCAACAAGACCAAGACCACCAGAGCGGCAGGACGGAGGTCACCGTGGAGCCCAAGACGGCGTCATCACCAGTGCTTTTGGTAGCCGAAGACCACCTTTGGTCAGGATAACTTGTACTAGATGTTCCCCTTCAAAATGGCCAATTGTTGGCGCCCTTCCCGCTCATTATTTGGGGAGAGGCCCAGGGCCTCTATAAATAGAGCTAGCCACCACAGAGTAGAGGCATAGAGGAAAAACCCTGAACCAAGTAGAACACTTCGCACCAGCTCAAGAACACCTCTCGCGAGGTTGTTCCTCCTTTGTACTGTTCATCATCAGCCCCTGAGGCAATCCACCACACCACACACTGGAGTAGGGTATTACACCACAACGGTGGCCCAAACCAGTATAAATCTCATGTCCCTTGTGTTGTTCATCGTTTCTAGCTTAGATCACACGAGGAGATCAGACGTAGATTGGTAGGGGAGAGATCTCCGCGCGCACCCCGGTGTTCGAACCTTAAGGGTCTGCTGGAACCCGAAATCCGACACCATCATCTCTGGGAGGAGACTCCCCGAAGACGAGGATCGCCCGAATAAATTATGTGTCGACCTGTAAAAATGCATAAATGTGTTACGTATATCTTCAGTAACAACAACGGAGCGGGACGCTGTCAAAGTGTTGGGGAACGTTGCAGAAAATTAAAAATTTTCCTACGGTTTCACCAAGATCCATCTATGAGTTCATCTAGCAACGAGTATTCAGATTGGATAGCATCTACATACCACTTTGTAGATCGCAACGGAAGCGTTCGAGTGAACGTGGATGAGGTAGTCGTACTTGCCGTGATCCAATTCACCGATGATCTAGTACCGAACGGACGGCACCTCCGCGTTCAACACACGTACGGGACGGGAGACGTCTCCTCCTTCTTGATCCAGCAAGGGGGAAGGAGAGGTTGAGGAAGATCCAGCACGACGGTGTGGTGGTGGATGCAGCAGAACTCCGGCAGGGCTTCGCTAAGCAACTACGGGAGGAGGAGGAGGTGTTGCAGGGAGGAGGGAGGAGCCAGGGCAATTGGTGCGCTGCCCCCCTCCCCTGCCCCCTTTATATAGGTGCATTAGAGGGGGGGAGGGCGCAGCCTTGCCCCTTCCTCCAAGGAAGGGGTGCGGCCAAGAGGGGGGAGGAGTCCATCCTCCCCAAGGCACCTCGGAGGTGCCTTCCCCCCTTTGGACTCTCCCTCCTCCAAGTTTCCTTGGCGCATGGGCCCTTGGGGCTGGTTCCCCTTGGCCCAAGTGGGCCAAGGCGCACCCCCTAAGGCCCATGTGGCCCCCAAAGGCAGACCCCGGGACCCCTCCGGTGGTCCCGGTACAATACCGATAACACCGAAACTTGTCCCGATGGCCAAAACAGCACTTCCTATATATAATTCTTTACCTCCGGACCATTCCGGAACTCCTCGTGACGTCCGGGATCTCATCCGGGACTCCGAACAACATTCGGGTTACTGCACATACATATCTTCACGACCCTAGCGTCACCGAACCTTAAGTGTGTAGACCCTACGGGTTCGGGAGACATGCAGACATGACCGAGACGGCTCTCGGGCAATAACCAACAGCGGGATCTGGATACCCATGTTGGCTCCCACATGCTCCACGATGATCTCATCGGATGAACCACGATGTCAAGGATTCAATTAATCCCGTATACGATTCCCTTTGTCAATCGGTATTTTACTTGCCCGAGATTCGATCGTCGGTATACCAATACCTCGTTCAATCTCGTTACCGGCAAGTCACTTTTCTCGTTACCGTAATGCATGATCCCGTGATCCAACACTTTGATCACATTGAGCTCATTGTGATGATGCATTACCGAGAGGGCCCGGTGATACCTCTCCGTCAAGCGGAGTGACAAATCCCAGTCTCGATCCATGTCAACCCAACAGACACTTTCAGAGATACCCGTAGTATACCTTTATAATCACCCAGTTACGTTGTGACGTTTGGCATACCCAAAGCACTCCTACGGTATCCGGGAGTTACATGATCTCATGGTCTAAGGAAAGGATACTTGACATTGGATAACTCTAGCAAACGAACTATGCGATCTTATGCTATGTTTAGGATTGGGTCTTGTCCATCACATCATTCTCCTAATGATGTGATCCCGTTATCGATGACATCCAATGTCCATAGTCAGGAAACCATGACTATCGGTCGATCAACGAGCTAGTCAACTAGAGGCTCACTAGGGACATATTGTTGTCTGTTATTCACACATGTATTACGATTTCCGGATAACACAATTATAGCACGAATAAAGACAATTATCATGAATAAGGAAATATAATAATAATGCTTTTATTATTGCCTCTAGGGCATATTTCCAACAGTCTCCCACTTGCACTAGAGTCAATAATCTAGTTACATTGTGATGAATCTAACACCCATAGAGTTCTGGTGCTGATCATGTTTTGCCTTAGGGAGAGGTTTAGTCAACGGATCTGCGACATTCAGATCCGTGTGCACTTTACAAATTTCTATGTCTCCATCTTGAACATTTTCACGAATGGAGTTGAAGCGACGCTTGATGTGCCTAGTCTTCTTGTGAAACCTGGGCTCCTTTGCAAGTGCAATAGCTCCAGTGTTGTCACAGAAGAGCTTGATTGGCCCCGACGCATTGGGTATGACTCCGAGGTCGGTGATGAACTCCTTCACCCAAATTGCTTCATGTGCTGCCTCCGAGGCTGCCATGTACTCCGCTTCACATGTAGATCCCGCCACGACGCTTTGCTTGCAACTGCACCAGTTACTGCCCCACCATTCAAAATATACACGTATCCGGTTTGCGACTTAGAGTCATCCAGATCTGTGTCGAAGCTAGCGTCGACGTAACCTTTTACGACGAGCTCTTCGTCACCTCCATAAACGAGAAACATTTCCTTAGTCCTTTTCAGGTACTTCAGGATATTCTTGACCGCTGTCCAGTGTTCCTTGCCGGGATTACTTTGGTACCTTCCTACCAAACTTACGGCAAGGTTTACATCAGGTCTGGTACACAGCATGGCATACATGATAGAACCTATGGCTGAGGCATAGGGGATGACGCTCATCTCTTCTATTTCTTCTACCGTGGTCGGACATTGAGCTAAGCTCAATTTCACACCTTGTAACACAGGTAAGAACCCCTTCTTAGATTGATCCATATTGAACTTCTTCAATATCTTATCAAGGTATGTGCTTTGTGAAAGACCTATGAGGCGTCTCGATCTATCTCTATAGATCTTGATGCCTAATATATAAGCAGCTTCTCCAAGGTCCTTCATTGAAAAACTCTTATTCAAGTAGGCCTTGATGCTGTCCAAGAGTTCTATATCATTTCCCATCAAAAGTATGTCGTCTACATATAATATGAGAAATGCTACAGAGCTCCCACTCACTTTCTTGTAAACACAGGCTTCTCCATAAGTCTGTGTAAACCCAAACGCTTTGATCATCTCATCAAAGCGAATGTTCCAACTCCGAGATGCTTGCACCAGCCCATAAATCGAGCGTTGGAGCTTGCACACCTTGTCAGCATTCTTAGGATCGACAAAACCTTCCGGCTGCATCATATACAATTCTTCCTTAAGGAAACCATTAAGGAATGCCGTTTTGACGTCCATTTGCCATATCTCATAATCATAGTATGCGGCAATTGCTAACATGATTCGGACGGACTTCAGCTTCGCTACCGGTGAGAAAGTCTCATCGTAGTCAACCCCTTGAACTTGTCGATAACCCTTAGCGACAAGCCGAGCTTTATAGATGGTCACATTACCATCCGCGTCTGTCTTCTTCTTAAAGATCCATTTATTTTCTATGGCTCGCCGTTCAACGGGCAAGTCAGTCAAAGTCCATACTTCGTTTTCATACATGGATCCTATCTCGGATTTCATGGCTTCCAGCCATTTGTCGGAATCCGGGCCCGCCATTGCTTCCTCATAGTTCGAAGGTTCACCGTTGTCTAACAACATGATTTCCAAGACAGGGTTGCCATACCACTCTGGTGCGGAACATGTCCTTGTGGACCTTCGAATTTCAGTAGGAGCTTGATCAGAAGCATCTTGATCATCATCATTAATTTCCTCTCTAGTCGGTGCAGGCACCTCAGAAACGTTTTCTTGAGTTTCGCCATTTTCGGGTTCAAGAGGTAACACTTCATCAAGTTCTACTTTCCTCCCACTTACTTCTTTCGAGAGAAACTCTTTCTCCAGAAAGGATCCATTCTTGGCAACAAAGATCTTGCCTTCGGATCTGAGGTAGAAGGTATACCCAACAGTTTCTTTTGGGTATCCTATGAAGACGCATTTTTCCGATTTGGGTTCGAGCTTTTCAGGTTGAAGTTTCTTGACATAAGCATCGCATCCCCAAACTTTTAGAAACGACAGCTTAGGTTTCTTCCCAAACCATAATTCATACGGTGTCGTCTCAACGGATTTCGACGGAGCCCTATTTAAAGTGAATGCGGCAGTCTCTAAAGCATAGCCCCAAAAAGATAGCGGTAAATCGGTAAGAGACATCATAGATCGCACCATATCTAATAGAGTGCGATTACGACGTTCGGACACACCATTACGCTGAGGTGTTCCAGGCGGCGTGAGTTGTGAAACTATTCCACATTTTCTTAAGTGTGTGCCAAATTCGTGACTCAAGTATTCTCCTCCACGATCTGATCGTAGAAACTTGATCTTTCTATCACGTTGATTTTCAACCTCACTCTGAAATTCCTTGAACTTTTCAAAGGTCTCAGACTTGTGTTTCATTAAGTAGATATACCCATATCTACTCAAGTCATCAGTGAGGGTGAGAACATAACGATAGCCTCCGCGAGCCTCAACACTCATTGGACCGCACACATCGGTATGTATGATTTCCAATAAGTTGGTTGCTCGCTCCATTGTTCCTGAGAACGGAGTCTTGGTCATTTTACCCATGAGGCATGGTTCGCACGTGTCAAATGATTCATAATCAAGAGACTCTAAAAGTCCATCTGCATGGAGCTTCTTCATGCGTTTGACACCTATGTGACCAAGGCGGCAGTGCCACAAATATGTGGGACTATTGTTATCAACTTTCACTCTTTTGGTATTCACACTATGAATATGTGTATCATCACGTACGAGATTCATTAAGAATAAACCATTAACCATCGGAGCATGACCATAAAACATATCTCTCATATAAATAGAACAACCATTATTCTCGGATTTGAATGAGTAGCCATCTCGAATTAAGCGAGATCCAGATACAATGTTCATGCTCAAACTTGGCACTAAATAACAATTATTGAGGTTTAAAACTAATCCCGTAGGTAAATGTAGAGGCAGCGTGCCGACGGCGATCACATCGACCTTGGAACCATTCTCGACGCGCATCGTCACCTCGTCCCTCGCCAGTCTCCGTTTATTCCGCAGCTCACAAATATGAGCAACTGCACCGGTATCAAATACCCAAGAGCTACTACGAGTACTGGTAAGGTACACATCAATTACATGTATATCACATATACCTTTGGTTTTGCCGGCCTTCTTGTCCGCTAAGTATTTGGGGCAGTTCCGCTTCCAGCCCCTTGTTAACCCATGATGCAAGATAAATTGGAGGGCTGGGTCGGAATGCGGGCGCAGTTGCCCACCATGATCCATGGGGCTCGGTGATATAGAACCACCCCTGCTGCCACAGATCGGAAGATTTGGCAAAGGATCCTTTCAGCCAAATGGCGCTAGCAAGCTTGCTCACTGCAGCACCGCCGCACTCGGCCTGCCCCCCTCACCCATTTACGGCTTCACATCGAAGGTCTTAAGCCACAAGCCGAAATGTGGAGGAGTTCGGAGGAAGGCTTCACATGTGACGATAAACGCTGAGATAAGAAGAATAGAGTTCGGGGCCAAATCGTGAAAGTCTAGCCCGTAATAGAACATGAGCCCTCGGACGAAGGGGTTAAGTGCAAACCCCAACCCACGGAGGAAGTGGGACACGAACACGACCCTCTCGTCGGATCTAGGGGTGGGAATAACCTGGCCCTCGCCAGGGAGTCGATGGTGGATTTCAGCGTCAGGTACCTCGCCGCCCGTAGCTTTGCAATATCTTCCTCCATGACAGAAGAAGCTACCCACCGGCCTTGACGGCTGGATCCGGACATGATTGGGGCTTGCAGCGACCAAAACCCGGGTGTTGAAACTTGAGATAGCAGGGGTTGGGGAAGAGGCAAGCGTGGAAGAAAAGGACGGGTCGGTACCCCTATATAAAGGCTGCAAATATCAAACGTCTCCTCTTAGGCCTCAAAAACTTGCTTGTTTCCAAGGAGTTGTACCCAAGCAATGATTGGGTTACCCACGTCCGGGTTGACATGAATTCCTTTAAAAAAGGGGAGGGACGCTCTCCGCTTGGATAAGATGCGCCAATAAGACCACATCTTGGGACGTGGGGTGATGGGCTGGCTAAAACAGTTCCGAAATAATGGCCGAGCAGGCGTGGGGTCATATTACAAAAAAGTGGTCGGTGGATTGAACTCATGAAACATTATCCTCTGCAGTCGTGTATACGAGTCCGAATACAATCATCACATCTGAAGATCAACTAGGAGTTCGGAAGGGGGAACCCGCCTTGCAATGCCGAAGACAATCTGCGTGCCGGACTCCTCGTCATTGAAACCAGGTTCAGGGGCTACTGAGGGAGTCCTGGATTAAGGGGTCCTCGGGCGTCCGACCTATTATCCATGGGCCGGACTGATGGGCCGAGAAGACATGAAGGCCGAAGACTGAACCTGTGTCCGGATTGGACTCTACTTGGCGTGAAAGGCAAGCTTGGTGACCGAATATGTAGATTCTTCTCCTTTGTAACCGACCTTGTGTAACCCTAGATCCTCCTGGTGTCTATATAAATCGGAGGACTTAGTGCATCGCCGGAGCCGAAGTATGGTGCATTGTAGGGACCGGATACCTACCCGGTACCCCGAAGAAGACGTCCGAAGACTGGCCTTCAGAGTGGTTATATATGGAGGACGTCCCCCTTCAGATCCTATTCGGATCGGCCTTCTTGAGTTTGATGATGCTCCCTTGAAGAAGCGCCTGAGCTGGCGGCCACGGAGCCCTCAGGAGGAAGATGATAGAGACGTTATCTACCTGATGGTCCGGATAAAGGTGTTGGCCCAATCAGGACTGAACATAACCGAGGTTATGTCAATATGTCTTATGCGGGGGGTGCAGCCACTTCAATATCGGGGCCACCCTATGTGGGATTTCAACGGGGAAGATGATGCCACCCGCTGCGGCCGCAAGGGGCCAGACTCACCTGCTGCCCTAGCAAAAATCTTGTTTGGTCTGTACAAGGGAGAGGAAGAGGAGTTCCTCCGTATCAAACCACAGGATGGATTCTCTATGTACAACCCTCCAAGCTGGGTAGGCCGCCACTTTTTATGCCCACTAACTCCGCATTTCTGCAGTTAAATATTTTTCCTTGCAATTTCATCGCAGGAGCTGCGTAAGGCTGTAAGGGAGATAAACAGCCCACCTCCACAACCAGAGGACCCTGAACGGGCCCTCAATCCCGGCCTCAGGGAGGATCCGGACATATTCATGGAGCTGATCGATAGGATTTTCTATCAGTTAAGTTGTGATGACGCCATGGTGGCTATTACAGCCCACTACCCTGGTCTACTCCCAGCCTCGCACGTAAATGAGACCAGAGTCAAAATGGATTTTCTTTTACGCACTTCACCTACCGTATACAAATGGTGTTCTATAGGGAAGGCCCTCGGGACGCCATGCCGAGCCCGCGGCGATCCGCCAACAAGGGGCTCCAAAGCCGGACAGGCTAAAAAGGAAGGCAGTTCGGACGGAGACGCCCGTGCAGAGGTATGATGCAACACCTCACTCCGTGGTTTGTTGTCTTTGAAAACATAATTACACCTGCGTTTCCTAGAAGGAAGAACGCTCGCCGGATATTATCCGGAGATGTCGCCGATCACGCTTCTACCAGTCGGGCTCCAGGGCCGGACACAGAGACGGAAGCTAACACGAGGCACATGCCGGATGCCTCGTCTACAGAGGATGCGAATAAGATATCCGCTACAAATTCCGAAGTGGAAAGCACCATGAATCACAGGCGTCGCCGAGCGGTACTCCGTGACGCTTGTTTCTCCCAAGAGGCGTTTAATGCGTTCAACTCAGGAGATACGTACATCTGTGCTGCTCAAAATGGTCTAGCCAGAGCCACGAACCAGTATGTAAAGGAAATACGGGTAAGAAAATTTGATGATTATATATATATATCAGTAGCCCCTGAGACTTGAAGCAGTTAGAATAACTGATTTAAGGATCATGACTTGCGCAGGTATTGACAGAAAAGAATACCCAATTATCTCAGGAGCTGGAAGAGTGCAAAGCTAAGCTTCAGGCCGCACTTGCCACAGAAGAGGAGTCCAAGAAGACCCCCACTGGTAACTACAGGGTTTATGCTGCGAATCGGCAGGTACCAGATATTTGTGCGGCGTGCCTGCAAGTCTAACAATAGCTTTTGCAGATGACTCCGGAGTAAATCCAGAGGCCGTGCCAGGGAATGTGAAACATGCTGAACGACAGCTAAATGCTGGCGAGCGCGTGCTATCGCGCATCATTGAGGAGAAGAATAATCTCTGAGAGGCTAATACCCAGCTGAGCGTGGAACTGAAAGATGTTCGGGCCCAGCTTGCGGACTCCGTGAAGGAGAATAAGCGGCTTCGACGCGGCATTTTTAGTAAGTGCTTAAACGAACCCTTGAAAGAGTTCGGTGAAGAGGCCGTCTAACAGAGTTATGTCTGCAGGTATGCTGATGATGACGGGTCGTCCCGCGTAGGCGATGCAGGGTATTGCCCAGGCCTTACGGCCATCCGTCTCCCTGCCAGCAGGCATTGAAGAGCTTGCGGAGAAGCTCAAGGGAGCGCGGTGGTGCTTCCGGTTATGGAAGATATCGGCCTGCCGCCAAGGTGCCAGGGAAGCCCGGGCCATGGTGAAGACGTGGTATACCAAGGCTGACCCAAACCACATGGCCGAGGTCGGACCTGTGGGGCCTGATGGGAAAGAGATCCCCGTTAGCTTAGTTTATGGGCAAGTAGAATTAGCCGCAAAGTATTCCCAACAGGATTGTAGGCTAGACAGCCTGTTAGATGGTATAGAAGAGGAATTTAGTCAGTCTAAGTGACTATGTAATTAAAGTGACATATATAATTCCTTCTAGCCGGATTGTAAATCATTTGTCATGGCGGACCTTTTCTCTTCAACCTCGGGACCCGATAGTCCGGAGTGTATCCAAATACCTGCTCAATTATATAAGAACCGGGGCATGCATGGAAACCAGGCGTAGGGGTCATTAGTGCTTGAACAGACAAGTATCCAACTAGTTATGTTATATTACATGGGTAGTAAGAAACATCTTCCAGGGAGAATAGTTTTGTTAAGGGTTCCTTTCCCTGGGTGTGCATGCCCTAAAGTGCACGTCCGAACTGCGAGAATATGGAAAAACATCTGGGGGCGCATATGGAAAATAAATAAAAATCATCTTTTGTTCACCGACCGAATATTCCCTTAAGAACGCTAGCTTTCGGCTTCACCCAGTCTAAGGTACACATCCGGCTGACCCGGCAGTAACAATCACAGAGGTGCTCCCCTTATGCCCTAGCCGAATTAACGGGAACGTAGGGCATAAATACAAGAGCCAGGCAACCCAGCTTAGCCAAAACTTAAGTCATATCGATGCATATAGTGGCGAAGAAAAGGTACATGCGGAAGAATAACACATGTGCGGGGCATGAAGCCCGGATAAATAATTAAGCTTCTGTGTAAGAAGCCCCTTGGTATAATGAGCGCGGTTAGCGCGTCAATAGTGTGCAAGCAAGGCACAAGTTGGCTCTTGAGGGTTTTGCGAGAAAAAAAGGAAGAAAGAGAGAAAGAAAGGAAGAAAAGACAGATAATGTATATGCAAAAAATGGACAGAGGAAGGAGACGAACATATAGTCCAACACTAGGCTTAGAATCTTCGGAGCCTGGCTGCGTTCCATGGGTTTGGCTCAAGTCGATTATCCGAAGCATCCCGCAGATGGTACGCTCCACCGGTCAGAACTTCGTCAATGATGAAGGGACCTTCCCATTTGGGCTCGAGCTTGGTCTTTTTCTTCTCCGGCAGGCGTAGAACTAGATCGCCAACGTTATAAGTTTTGGCCCTTACTTCTTTGCTTTGGTATCTTTGAGCCTGTTGCTGATAGAATGCGGAACGGGCTTTGGCCATGTCGCGCCCCTCCTCCAGGGTGTCCAGACTATCCTGCCGATCGAGCTTGGCTTCTCTTTCTTCGTACATGCGCACTCGAGGTGAGTCATGAATTATGTCACAGGGCAGAACTGCCTCAGCACCTTACACCATAAAGAAGGGTGTGTATCCGGTAGTATGATTCGGCATGGTCCGCAGCCCCCAGAGTACGGAGTCGAGCTCCTCTACCCAGTGCGTGTTAGATTCCTTTAAGGACCATACTAATCTGGGTTTGATGCCGCTCATGATAAGACCATTTGCTCGCTCAACTTGACCGTTAGTTAGTGGGTGATAGACAGAAGCATAATCGAGCTTGATGCCCATGTTGCTGCACCAGAGTTTTACCTCGTCGGCCGTGAAGTTCGTGTCGTTGTCAGTGATGATGTTGTGGGGGACGCCATAATGGTGTACAACCCCGGATATGAAGTCTATCACCGGTCCGGCTTCGGCCGTTTTAACAGGTTTGGCTTCTATCCATTTGGTGAATTTATCCACCATGACCAGTAAGTATTTTTCTTATGGGTTCCCCCTTTAAGGGGTCCAACCATGTCAAGCCCCCAGACCACAAAGGGCCGGGTAATGGGGATTGTTGGCGGTAGGTGGCATATGGCTTTCGTTTGAAAAAAGCTGGCAACCGACACAGTGTTGGACCAAGTCCTGTGCATCTGCCCGGGCCGTCAGCCAATAAAAACCAGTACGGAAGGCCTTGCTTACAAGGGCCCGGGCTGCCGCGTGATGGCCACCAAGTCCGGCATGAATTTCTGCCAGAAGCTTCCGCCCTTCCTCTTCGGAGATGCACCTTTGAAGGCCTCTGATAGTGCTTTTCTTGTAAAGCTCTCCCTCATGGGCCCTGTAGGATTTAGATTGCCGCACTATGCAGCGTGCCTCATTTTGGTCCTTGGGAAGTTCCTGCCTAGTTAGGTAGGCCAGGAATGGTTCTGTCCACGGGGCGATGATGGCCATTATTACGTGGGTTGAAGGTGTTATTTCGGTGGCAGGGCCTCCGATTATGTCAGAGTTTTCGGTGTCGGGCATTGTGGTTGGGTCTGGATTATTGTTACCGGCGTCCCCTTCACATACCATGGATGGCTTAAACAGCTTCTCCAAGAAGATGTTGGGTGGGACCGCATCGCGTTTTGCGCCGATGCGGGCGAGGATATCCGCTGCCTGATTGTTTTCCCGAGCCACATGGTGGAATTCGAGCCATTCAAACCGAGCTGACATCTTGAGTACGGCGTTGTGATAGGCCGCCATTTTCGGATCCTTGGCATCAAAGTCTCCATTTATTTGGGATATCGCGAGGTTCGAATCCCCACGCACCTCCAGGCGTTGAATGCCCATGGAAACTGCCATCCGAAGACCATGTAACAGGGCCTCGTATTCGGCTGCGTTGTTGGAGTCTGTATACATTATCTGGAGTACGTATTGAGCTGTATCTCCGGTTGGGGATGTCAGGACGACGCCAGCCCCCAGACCAGCCAGCATTTTGGAGCCGTCGAAGTGCATGATCCAATTGGAGTATGTGCCGTACTCTTTAGGGAGTTCGGCTTCCGTCCATTCGGCGACAAAGTCGTCCAATACTTGCGACTTAATGGCTCATCGGGGTCTGTATGTTATGTCAAACGGGAGGAGCTCAATGGCCCATTTGGCAATCCGGCCCGTGGCATCGCGGTTGTTTATAATATCATTAAGTGGCACTTCTGAGGCTACTGTAATTGAGCACTCTTGAAAGTAGTGTCGCAGCTTCCGGGATGCCATGAATACCGCGTAGGTTATCTTTTGATAATGCGGGTACCGTGATTTGCATGGGGTGAGGACAGTGGATACATAATATACCGGCTTTTGGAGGGGGTATTTGTGTCCGTCCGTTTCTCGTTCGACAACGAGCACTGCGCTTACAACCTGATGAGTTGCCGCGATGTACAACAGCATTGGTTCGCTGATGTTTGGTGCAGCCAGGATTGGGTTGGTTGCCAATATGGCTTTTATTTCTTCCAATCCGGCTGTGGCAGCATCCGTCCACTCGAAGTGTTCTGTGCGCCGAAGGAGGCGATAAAGAGGTGATGCCTTTTCTCCTAAGCGGGAGATAAAGCGGCTTAGAGCCGCCACACATCCAGTTAATTTCTGGATTTGTTTGAGGTCCGTTGGGATATCCAACTCTAACAGAGCTCGGATTTTGGTTGGATTTGCTTCAATTCCTCTACTGGAGACGATGAAGCCCAGTAGCTTTCCGGCCGGTACGCCGAAAACGCATTTTTCCGGATTGAACTTGATGTCGTATGTTCAGAGGTTGTCAAACGTGAGCCTCAAATCGTCTATTAGAGAGTCAACGTGTTTGGTTTTAACGACCACATCATCTACGTATGCCTCCACTGTTTTGTCGATCTGTTTTTCCAAACATGTCTGAATCATGCGCTGATATGTCGCGTCGGCGTTTTTGAGCCCAAAAGGCATTGTGTTAAAACAAAAGGGGTCGTATGGTGTGATGAATGTCGTTGCGGCTTGGTCGGACTCCGCCATCTTGATTTGGTGGTAGCCGGAGTATCCGTCGAGGAAACACAATGAATCGTGTCCTGCGGTAGCATCGATAATTTGGTCAATGCGGGGGAGGGGGAAGGGATCCTTTGGGCAGGCCTTGTTGAGGTCCTTGAAATCGACACATAGGCGCCAGGATTTGTCCTTCTTTGGTACCATCACCAGGTTTGCTAGCCAGTCCGGGTGTTTTATTTCTCTAATGAATCCGGCCTCCAATAACTTGGCTAGTTCCTCTTCCATAGCTTGTCTCTTGGGTTCGGAGAAATGCCGAAGAGCCTGCTTGACCAGCTTGAATCCTTTTAGGATATTGAGGCTGTGTTGGTCCAGTCTGTGTGGGATTCCTGGCATATTTGAGGGATGCCAGGCGAATATGTCCCAATTCTCGCGCAGGAACTCTCGTACTGCGGCGTCCACGGCGGGGTTTAGCTGTGCCCCGATGGAGGCTGTTTTTGTAGGGTCCGTTGGGTGGACTTGGAATTTGACTATTTCATCCGCTGGTTTAAAAGAGGTGGACTTGGATCTTTTGTCAAGTATCACGTCGTCCCTGTCCACTGTGGAGTGTAGCGCAGTTAATTCCTCGGTCGCAAGGGCTTCGGATAATGCCTCGAGGGCCAATGCGGCTATTTTGTTTTCGGCGCGGAGTGCTATGTCCGGATCACTAGCGAGAGTGATGATTCCGTTGGGTCCGGGCATCTTGAGCTTCATGTACCCGTAATGGGGTATAGCTTGGAAGATCGTGAACGCCTACGGCCCTAAAAGGGCGTGGTATCCGCTACTGAACGAGGCCACTTGTAATGTAATTTCTTCGGACCTATAGTTTTCCGGCGTGCCGAGTACCACATCTAGTGTGATTTTTCCAGCACAGCGTGCTTCCCGACTGGGGATGATTCCTCTAAAGGTTGTGCTGCTTTGCTTAATGCGGTTCCAGTCTATTTCCATTTTTTGAAGGGTTTCCTCATAGATGAGATTTAATCCACTACCGCCGTCCATGAGTACTTTGGTGAGTCGAAAGCCGTCCACAATTGGATTGAGGACCAGTGCAACTGGTGCCCGGGCTATTCGGAATTTAGGTTCATCACTGGCATTGAAGGTAATAGTCGTGTCACTCCATGGATTTATAGTTGCCACATGGCAGATTTCGGCAAGGCTGCGGAGTGTTCGCTTGCACCTATTATTTGATGCGAATGTCTCAAAGACTGTTAATACCATATTTTTATCCCCGGGATGGTGCTCTGTGGCATCTGGGATGAGAAGATCCTCGCCACTTTTGGCCACCTGCCGGAGGATCCAACATGCTCTAAGGTTGTGTGTTGGAATGGTATCCGCTGTACTATGAATTTTGCAGGGTCCGTTGAGCCATCCCTCCAATACGGTTCCGCGCCCTATAGAGGGTTTTTGCTTCTTTGTAATTAACTCGGGTGTCTCATGATAGTGCACCCTTTTACTTCGGACTGGGTGTATATTTGGAGCCGGATTATCCCAAAATTTCGTTTCAGTTTTCCAGGCGCTTTCCATCGCACAGTACTTTCATACTATGGACGCCAAGTCAGCGAAGCGTGATATATCACAACGACTTATGGCGTTAAGGATTCCCTTGTCCGTGCAATTATTGCAGAAAAATAGGATTGCTCTTCCTCACGACAGTCCTTAACCTTAGTCATCATAAGGAGGAATCTGGCCCAATAATGATGTACTGTTTCCTGGGGCTCTTGCCTGATGTTGGAAAGATCGCTTATGTTTGGGTGGGTGGGTGGAATTGAGTCCGAACCCTTACCCGATCTGAGACCCAGGGGCCAAGGAGTTTCCAATCTTGGAAGTTCGGGTTCCGGGATGTTGCCCGATAAGTCTGGCCCGCTGCCTGACTCTACGTTCAGGGCTTGGGTGATGTCCTCCCGTAAACGGGTGTCCGGCTCGGAGAGCTCAGGAATCCGGACGTAGTTAGTCCCCAAGATAGAGGAAGAATCGCCGCATTGTTCCTCCACCACCGCAATGTGATGAGTGACCGGTGGAGAGTTAATCTCCCTTTGATCAGGTTTAAGCCCAATCCAATCATAGTCCGGGGCGATTCCCAAGGCGGCGATGTGATCCAAGAGCTCGTTTAGGGAGGAGAGCTCCATTGGATCCATCTACTCGGCAAGTTCCAAGTTGACGTGAAGGTTGTTTTTGATGACCCGAGAAGTCATCGTTGGCGCAGCAGCCGGACAGGCGGTCATGACGAAACCGCCTAGCCGGAGGGTTTGGCCGACAGCCAAAGCACCCCCGGCGGTGATGTTGTCTTTAAGGACGAGACGAGACATCCTTCCTTGTGGCGACGGCACAGTGGAACTCTCAATGAAAGCACCAATGTCGGTGTCAAAACCGGCGGATCTCGGGTAGGGGGTCCCGAACTGTGCGTATAGGCGGATGGTAACAGGAGACAAGGGACATGATGTTTTTACCCAGGTTCGGGCCCTCTCGATGGAGGTAAAACCCTACTCCTGCTTGATTGATATTGATGATATGGGTATTACAAGAGTTGATCTACCACGAGATCGAAGAGTCTAAACCCTAGAAACTAGGCTATGGTATGATTGTTGTTGTCCTACGGACTAAACCCTCCGGTTTATATAGACACCGGAGGGGGCTATGGTTACACAGAGTCGGTTTCAAAGAAGGAGATCTACATATCTGTATTGCCAAGCTTGCCTTCCACGCCAAGGAGAGTCCCATCCGGACACGGGACAAAGTCTTCAATTTTATATCTTCATAGTCCAATAGTCCGGCCAAAGGATATAGTCCGGCTGTCCGGATACCCCCTAATCCAGGACTCCCTCAGTGCCCGGCTATGAAGATTCCTTCTTATGTAACCGACTCTATGTAAACCCTAGATCCCCCCGGTGTCTATATAAACCGGAGGGGTTAGTCCGGAAAGAGATAGATACACATTACCATAGTCATATAGGCTAGACTTCTAGGGTTTAGCCATTACGATCTCGTGGTAGATCAACTCTTGTAACACTCATATTCATCAAGATCAATCAAGCAGGAAGTAGGGTATTACCTCCATAGAGAGGGCCCGAACCTAGGTAAACCTCGTGTCCCCCGTCTCCTGTTACCATCGATCCTAGACGCACAGTTCGGGACCCCCTACCCAAGATCCGTCGGTTTTGACACCGACAGCGGTTACCGCGGCCTCGAATCCGGCGAAGTTCAAATATCCACGGATGTCCGCGACGTAATTCAAGCACCCAAATCTGACCTGATGGCCAGGGGCGTAACTGTCGATCTGCTCCAGGTGGCCAAGCGAGTTGGCCCGCAGTACGAAGCCGCCGAACACGAAGATCTGTCCGGGGAGGAAGGTTTCCCCTTGGGCAGCACTGTTGTTGACGATTGAAGGGGCCACCGAACCTTTTGGGGACGGCATAGTGGAACTCTCAATGAAAGCACCAATGTCGGTGTCAAAACCGGCGGATCTCGGGTAGTGGGCCCCAAACTGTGCGTCTAAGGTCGATGGTAACAAGAGACAGGGGAAACGATGTTTACCCAGGTTCGGGCCCTCTCTATGGAGGTAATACCCTACTTCCTGTTTGATTGATCTTGATGAATATGAGTATTACAAGAGTTGATCTACCATGAGATCGTAATGGCTAAACCCTAGAAGTCTAGCCTGTATGACTATGGTAATGAGTATGTCCCCTTTTCGGACTAAGTCCTCCGGTTTATATAGACATCGGGAGGATCTAGGGTTACACAGGGTCGGTTACAAAGGAGAAGAATCTACATATTCGGTCGCCAAGCTTGCCTTCCACGCCAAGGAGAGTCCCATCAGGACATGGGTACAGTCTTCGATCTTCGTATCTTCATAGCCCATCAGTCCGGCCCATGGCTAACAGGCCGGACGCCTGAGGACCCCTTAGTCCAGGACTCCCTCAGTGGTCGTCGACTTCTCCGCTGGCCACTGGGGCCCGCCGCCTGGTGGGTCCCGCCGGCTGTCTCGTACTTGGCTGACAGGCTGCGCCCGCCGCTGGCGGGTCCTACCGGCTGCTTAGTACTATGGCAATGCCACTGATGATGTGTGCTTTGTTCGGGGGAGGCATGGCTACAGTACCGCCGCCTGGCGAGCATTCACTGTAGCCACTCCCCGTCTCTTTTGATTAATGGCGCACAGACTTTGAGGAAGGGGAGAGCCGCCTGCTAGGAATCGGCCTCCCCCACACCAACTCGTTGGGGCTCGCCGCCTTCTGGCTTCTCAAGGGCAGGTAGGGCCCTCCGCCTGCAGGCCGTACCGATAGTCTGTAGTGGGGGCATGGCCTCCCCCGTTTTGGGTGATGCCATGGGCTGCATGGCAACAGTGACGCGTCGGGCGGGGGGATGTCCGCCCAGTACGCCGCACTGTGGCCACGCTCTGCCCTGGATTCGGGGGGGCAGGCTGCACTGTAGCCACACCCTGTCTCGTCGTCATAATGTGGTGCAAACTTCAAGGGGGCGAAGAGGGGTCGCCTCCTGGGGGCCGACCTCTCTAGAGGCCGCCTGGTAGGAGTCGTCCCACCTCAAGGCGGTCTTCTGGGAACTGCCACCCTCGAGCAGCCGGCCGCTTGGACCAGCCAGCCCTGAGAAGGTGGCTCTTCGTCTTCGAGGCTTGAGGGGAGCAGCTAGCCCCGATGTCTTGAATCTTCATGGGGAGCAGATGAGGCTACCCGTGGTCATTTACTCCGACAGTCGCCATGAGTTTGCCAAGGGGGTCTGATAGTGATCCAGGAGTGGATCACTGGACATCAGTCAAAGTTACCCTTAGTTACCTAAGAGAACTAAGGAAATATTTCTCGATTATGGAGGTGATAAAAAGTTCTTCATAAAGAGTTACGTCGATGCAAGCTTTTACACCGATCCGGATGACTCTGAATCTCAATCTGGATACATATTGAAAGTGGGAGCAATTAGCTAGAGTAGCTCCATGCAGAGCATTGTAAACATGGAAAAATTGCAAAATACATATGGATCTGAATATGGCAGACCCGTTGAGTAAACCTCTCTCACAAGGAAAACATGATCACAGCTAAGTACTCTTTGGGTGTTAAATCACATGGTGATGTGAACTATTGGTGTTACTCACATGGCGATGTGAACTAGATTATTGACTCTAGTGCAAGCGGGAGACTTTATGATATATGCCCTAGAGGCAATAATAAAGTTGTTATTTTATATTTCCTTATTCATGATAAATATTTATTATTCATGCTAGAATTGTATTGATTGGAAACCTAAATACATGTGTGAATATATAGACAAACATTGTATCCCTAGTAAGCCTCTAGTTGACTAGCTCGTTGATCAAAGATGGTTAAGATTTCCTAACCATGGACATGAGTTGTCATTTGATAACGGGATCACGTCATTAGGAGAATGATGTGATGGAGAAGACCCATCTGTTAGCTTAGTATATTGACTGTTCAGTTTTATTACTATTGCTTTCTTCATGTCAAATACATATTCCTTCGACTATGACATTATGCAACTCCCGAATACCGGAGGAACACCTTGTGTGCTATCAAACGTCACAACGTAACTGGGTGATTATAAAGATGCTCTACATGTGTCGCCGAAGGTGTTTGTTGGGTTGGCATAGATCGATATTAGGATTTGTCACTCCGAGTATAGGAGAGGTATCTCTGGGCCCTCTCGGTAATGCACATCACAATAAGTCTTGCAAGCAATGTGACTAATGAGTTAGTTGTGGGACGATGCATTACGGAACGAGTAAATAGACTTGCCGATAACGAGATTGAACTAGGTATGAGGATACCGACGATCGAATCTCGGGCAAGTAACATACCGATGACAAAGGGAATGATGTATGTTGTCATTGCGGTTTGACCGATAAAGATCTTTGTAGAATATGTAGGAACCAATATGCGCATCCAGGTTCCGCTGTTGGTTATTGACCGGAGAGGTGTCTCGGTCATGTCTACATAGTTCTCGAACCCGTAGGGTCCGCACGCTTAATGTTCGATGTCGATTTGTATTATGAGTTATGTGTTTTGGTGACCGAAGATTGTTCGGAGTCCCAGATGAGATCACGGACATGACGAGGATTCTCGAAATTGTCGAGAGGTAAAGATTGATATATTGGACGACAGTGTTCGGACACCGGAATGGTTTCGGAGCATTTCAGATATTTATCAGAGTACCGAGGGGTTACCGGAACCCCCCGGGGAAAGTAATGGGCCACTATGGGCGATAAGGGTGTCACAACCCTAGAGTACCTGAGTGGAATAGCTGCATCTGCACTCATGGATCATGGCTAAAATTTCTGAAAGTTGAATTGAGGTTTGTTGAAACCCTCAGAAATCAGTTCAAAAATAATCAACTTTAAAATCTTCTCAAATGAGTCCAAGAAAATGTTCGTGTTATTCTATAGAAATATTGGTAAGAGGTAAAATTCAAACCAATAATTTTGGAGTCACAGAAATATTTACTTTGGCCATTTGAATTAATCCAATAATTATTTGCTTTGGATTTATATTTAATATATATTAAATATTACTCCAATAATTCTTGAAGTTGGTGAGTGGCTTTGTATATATTTCAGCAAGCCATATAATAACCTACAGAATTTATTAAAATGATTTAGTTGCCAAACTAAATCAGAACAGAGGAAAAAAATAGAAAACATAAACTAAATTAAGAGAGAGAGAGAGAGAGAGAGTAACCTCACCTGCAGCCCACCTGGCCGGCCCAGCTGGCAGCCCAGCCAACTGGCCCAGCCCACCAGGGGCACGCTTGTCTTCTTCCCCTTGCCAGCGCACGAAGCAGCTCAGTGGCGAGCGCCGACGACGCGCCTGGCCACCTCCTGCTTGCTGCCGCCTCCCCGACGTCGCCCTGGAGACGCCACGCGCCCCCCAGGCCCTCTCAGCCCCTCCCCGTGCTCCTCTCCCTCCTCTGGCTCTCCTCTCGCACGCACCCGAGAGCCATCGTCGCCGCCGCTCGCTGCTGTCGTGGCCACGGCCACTGCCTCGCCTCGCCGATGTGCTTAAACGCTCCGCCTCGACCCCCTCTTCCTCTCCACCACGCCGCACACTGTCGGAAGCCCTGCAGCGCCGTCCCCGACATCGTCTTCAACCTCTGGCCGCCGGCGAACTCTTCGGGGATTCGCGAGCTTCAGCCCGTCCCCGGCCTCGCCGTTGCCTCTACTAGAATCGCTGTGAGCCCCTGCCTCTTTCCCCTCTCTCCCCGTGCTCGCCCGCACCTTCTAGCCACCATGGCCATCGGAGCCGATTGCTCCTCACCGCCAGCCATGTCGCCACCGTGGCTACGGCCGTGCAAGCACGCGCCCAAGCTTACCGCGGAGCTCACCGCACCCCCACGAGTCCAACACGCCTAACCGCGGCTCCTGCCATGCCCTGCACCGTCGACTCGTTCGACGCCCGAACTCCGGCCACCGCCGCGAGCTCCATTCCGAGAAGCTCCGGCCTCCCTGCACCCAATCGCCTGCACCACTGGATGTGCGCAAGCGCCAGCAACCCGTAGCCACAAACCTCTCATCGATCCGTGCCCTATAGAGCGAACCCGACGCCCTCCGCCGCGTCTGTCGTCGCCGGCGTCGAGCCGCTGGCGAGTTGACCTCGTTTGACCTGGGGTTTGACCCCCCTGGGTCAATGAAAGGTGGGCCCAGAGTCATGCTAATTTAGCTTAGCACTAATTAACATTAGTTAATCCACTAAGTCACTTACATGCGGGCCCAGGACCACTGACAGTTTAGTTAGTATTAACTTAACCCTGTTAATTAGTTATTTCACTAACGTGTGGGTCCCAGCCGTCAGGTTTGACCCGGGCTGGCGCCTTTGACCTGCTAACGTCACACTGACGTCAGGCTGATGCAGTAAATCCTTTTCTGGATTTATTCTTATACAGGAAATTCCAGAAAATGTTGCAAACTTCAAAAATTCATAGTAAATCAACCGTAGCTCAGAATGAAATAAGTTATATATGAAAAATGATCAGAAAAATCTAATCTATCCATCTGTACCATTTTCATGCATGTTTGAACAACTTAAAGTTGCTGTATATGGCAATTTGCATAAATGTCATTTAAACTCTCACATATGGAGTTTGAATTTGAACCTAGGGTTCAAACCAACTCCATTTAACATGATGCTAGTTGCATTAGCTCAAAACACAACATATTGTCATGTCATGATCATGCATCATATTGTTGCATTGCATTGATTGTGTTCTTCCTTGTTTGCCGGTATTTGTCCCCTCTCGATAGACGTGGTGCCGACGTGAGTTCGATGACACCGATGAAGAACTATACTATCTTCAGAAGTGCCAGGAAAGCAAAACCCCCTTGTTCATTTCGATACAATCCCACTCTCTCGCTCCTGCTCTCTTTTACTGCATTAGGACAACAATGATTCAACTATTACCTGCTGCGGTAGTTGAACCCCTTATCCTCTGCATGACCTGTCATTGCCACAGTAAATAGATGAAACCCACTAGTATGAGTAGGAGTTGTTTGAGCATTGATGTGCCTACTCATTCATGTTTGTTGTCATGCCTGCTACTGCTTAGAGTTGAGTCGGGTCTGATTCATCGGGGATGAATTGGATCAGTGATGAACATGTCCTACTGTGTGTGAGCTAAGTGTGTGAATACGATTTGGTAAAGGTAGCGGTAAGAGGCCATGTAGGAGTACATGGTGGGTTGTCTCATTGAAGTCGTCCTCAGGAACTGAGTTCTGTGTTTGTGATCCATGAAACAGTTACTACCATGCATTGGGCCCAAAACCAATGGACCCTCTCGACTTATTAACTGCCCTTGTCCTCTGTCCAGGAGTTGCAAGTAGTTTCTGGTGTTTGTAGTATGCTGGGGGCCGCACGCAGCGCTGACCATAGGGGTGGGCTGTGTTGCGGTAGGCACGTGGCACGGTGTACCGGGCGCCCGTTTGGTGTCTCAGGAACCCTGCACACATCGTTTGGGGCTATGAGCGAAACTCCGGCCGGATCTCCTCGCGGATGGAACCCGAATAGGCGATAAACCTAGACTAGAGACTTGTGTGGTTAGTCAGGTCGTGGCCGACTCCCTCGCCAGGCTTCCGCTTGAAGGTTGACGAGATACACGACGTGTACATGGTGGTAAGTGGCGAGAGCGTGTGTGAAGAAGTACACCCCTGCAGGGTAACATCATCTATTCGAATAGCCGTGTCCGCGGTAAAGGACTTCTGGGTTGCCTATAACAGTTCATAGACAAGTGAAAGTGGATACTCTAAAATACGCAAGATAAGCGTGAGTGCTATGGATGGCCTTCTCGTAGGGAGACGGAAGTGGATCCATAGTGGTGTATTGATATGGTGAATATGTGGACTCGTGTGCGCCACCTCAAAAGAGTTACTTGCACTCGTAGTTTAGGTTAGCCACTGAGTTAAAGCTGGCTTGCTGCAGTCAAACTCCACCAACCCCCTTTATTGATACTCATGCATCTGGAGCTAGTTCTGATGTAAGTCTTGCTGGGTACATTTGTACTCATGTTTGCCTATTTTATGTTTTGCAGAGAGACGTCAGTCTCACTAGTAGTTCCGTGTGGACTTCGACGTTTAGCTTGATACCTCAGCTACGATATTGTGCCCCCGGCAGGATCTGGTAGATAGTCAGGCTTCTCAACCTTTTTAATTTGTAGATGTTTGTACTCAAACATGTTAAGCTTCCGCATGTGCTTTGACTTGTATGCTCTGAATGTTGGGTCATGAGACCCATGATTGTAATATCTCGCTCCTCGGAGCCTAATGAATAAATACTTGAGTCGTAGAGTTATGTTGTGATGCCATGTTGTATTTACACATATCGAGCATATTGTGTGTATGATTGAAATGCTTGGTATGTGTGGGATCCGACAATCTAGTTGTTTATCCTTGGCAGACTCTCTTATGGGGAAATGTAGTCTAGTGCTTTCCTTGAGCCATAGTAGTCCGCTACAGCCCGGTTCACCGGAGTCCTGCTAGCCCAGCACTACTGCTCAGGACACTTGACTGGCCGGCACGTGTTTCACTTCGTTCTTGTGTCTGTCCCTTCGGGGAAATGTCACGCGGTGACATCCGGAGTCCTGCTAGCCCAGCACTACTGCTCAGGACACTTGACTAGCCGGCATGTGTTTCACTTTGTTCCTGTGTCTGTCCCTTCGGGGAAATGTCACGCGGTGACATCCGGAGTCCTGCCTAGCCTGCTATAGCCCGGGTTACCGGAGTCCTATTAGCCCAGTGCTACAGCTCGGATTCACACGCTGTTGACCGACATGCTCGAAGTTGATGCATGTATGCCTGTCCCCATGGGTTAGTGCCGCTTTGGGTTCACGACTAGCCATGTCGGCCCGGGTTCTTTGTCATATGGATGCTTGCGACACTATCATATACGTGAGCCAAAAGGCGCAAACGGTCCTGGGCCAGGTAAGGTGGCACCCGTGGGAATACCGTGCGTGAGGCCGCAAAGTGATATGATGTGTTACATGCTAGATCGATGTGACTTAGGATCGGGGCCCTGACAGGGAGAGAGAGGGAAGCCCACGAGGGGTGGCGCCCCCCCCATGGGTTGTCCGAGTTGGACAAGGGGAAGGGGTGTCATGTCTACTACACAACCTTTTTCTTGTAGACATTGTTGGGCCTCCAAGTGAAGAGGTTTGTAGGACAGCAGCAAATTTCCCTGAAGTGGATGACCTAAGGTTTATCAATCCGTGGGAGGCGTAGGTTGAAGGTGTTCTCTCTAAAACAACCCTGCAACCAAATACCAAAGAGTCTCTTGTGTCCCCAACACACCCAATAGAATGGTAAATTGTATAGGTGCACTAGTTCAGCGAAGAGATGGTGATACAAGTGCAATATGGATGGTAGATATAGGTATTTGTAATCTGAAAATACAAAAACAGCAAGGTAGCAAGTAGTAAATGTGAGCGAAAACGGTATTGCAATGCTTGGAAACAAGGCCTAGGGTTCATACTTTCACTAGTGCAAGTTCTGTCAACAATGATAACATAATTAGATCATATAACAATCCCTCAACATGCAACAAAGAGTCACTCCAAAGTCACTAATAGCGGAGAACAAACAAAGAGATTATTGTATGGTACGAAACTACCTCATAGTTATTATTTCTGATCTATCTATTGGGCTATTCCTATAAGTGTCACAAACAACCCTAGAGTTCGTACTAAAATAACACCTTAAGATACACATCAACCAAAACCCTAATGTCACCTAGATACTCCAATGTCACGACAAGTATCTGTGGGTTTGATTATACGACATGCATCACACAATCTCAGATTCATCTATTCAAACCAACACAAAGAACTTCAAAGAGTGCCCCAAAGTTTCTACCAGAGAGTCAAGACGAAAACGTGTGCCAACCCCTATGCATAAGTTCACAAGGTCACCGAACCCGCAAGTTGATCACCAAAACATACATCAAGTGGATCACGTGAATATCCCATTGTCACCATAGATAAGCACATGCAAGACATACATCAAGTGTTCTCAAATCCTTAAAGACTCAATCCGATAAGATAACTTCAAAGGGAAAACTCAATCCATTACAAGAGGGTAGAGGGGGAGAAACATCATAAGATCCAACTATAATAGCAAAGCTCACGGATCAAGATCGTGCCAAATCAAGAACACGAGAGAGAGAGAGAGAGAGAGAGAGAGAGATCAAACACATAGCTACTGGTACATACCCTCAGCCCCGAGGGTGAACTACTACCTCCTCATCATGGAGACCGCCGGGATGATGAAGATGGCCACCGGTGATGATTTCCCCCTCCGGCAGGGTGCCGGAACAGGGCTCTGATTGGTTTTTGGTGGCTACGGAGGCTTGCGGCAGCGGAACTCCCGATCTAGGTTTTGTTCTGGAAGTTTGGGAATATATAAGAGGTATTGGCGTCGAGAACAAGTCAAGGGGACCCACGAGGCAGCCACAAGGTCAGGGTGCGCGCCCTAGGGGGGCACCCCCTACCCTTGTGGTGGCCTCGGGACTCCTCTAGTGTATCTCCGATACTTTGTGGGCTTCTTTTGGTCCAAAAATAATCTCCGGAAAGTTTCAGTTCAGTTGGACTCCGTCTGATATTCCTTTTCTGCGAAACCAAAAAACAAGGAAAAAAACGGAAACTCGCACTGGGCTCTAGGTTAATAGGTTAGTCCCAAAAATCATATAAAATAGCATATAAAAAATCTAAGATTGGTAATATAATAGCATGGAACAATCAAAAATTATAGATACATTAGAGATGTATCAGGGCGCAGCCCCCTTTTCCACCTCTAAGAGAAGGAAGGGGGTGGACTTGGACTAGGAGTCCTAGTCGGTCCCCCCCCATGGTGCGCACCCTAGGGCCGGCGACCTCCTCCCCTCCTCCTTTATATACGGGGCAGGGGGGCACCCCATAACACATCAGTTATTCTCTTAGCCGTGTGGGGTGCCCCCCTCCATAGTTTACTCCTCCGGTCATAGCTTCGTAGTGCTTAGGCGAAGCCCTGCGCGGATCACATCACCATCACCATCACCACGCCGTCGTGATGTCAAAACTCTCCCTCGACACTTTGCTAGATCAATAGTTTGAGGGATGTCATCGAGCTAAACGTGTGCAGAACTCGGAGGTGCCATACGTACGGTGTTTGATCGGTTGGATCATGAAGACGTTCGACTACATCAACCGCGTTAAGCTAACGCTTCCGCTTTCGGTCTACGAGGGTACGTGGACACACTCTCCTCCTCTCGTTGCTATGCATCTCCTAGATATATCTTGCGTGATCGTTGGAATTTTTTGAAGTTGCATGCTATGTTCCCCATCAGTTGCATCCGAGCATTACGATGATAATCATATGAATAGGCATTGAAGTTGTTTCCAGATGCATGAGTATAATAATTAGAAGATATGCGCATGTCTCCTTTTGACGCAGATGAGGACAATTGATTCAGTTGTGAATGGTAGCCATTTCCTCGCCGAGGGTTATCCTGCACATTCAGATTAGGAGTAACATATAGATTTTCAATGGTATCTTTCTTCGCCCAAATTTGCTTCTTGAGTGAGCCTGCCCCTGCAGTTAGTTCCAACATATCGAGCGAAAACCTTACCAGTATGTTGCTTCAAGAGTTTGTACTTTGAGTCATTTGACTCATCAGTTTCAACAAAAGTGGTCGAAAGATAACAAGATAGAGTTTCAGGTTCAAGGGTTTTACTATTTGCTCGAATCCAAGTTGTACGAGGATACTGTTCGGGAGTCCAGTATGAACCAACCACATTGAGTTTCTTTTCGAAACCTAATCCTTCCTTCTGAGGATTTTTGTGAAGAATGGACTTCTTGAGCACATCAAACAAGGTTTGATGCCCTTTCAGGCTCCTTAGCATTCCAGTCTCAAGTAAGCATCTTAACCTGCAATTTTCTTCAGTAAGAGTAGAAAAATCCTCGGAAGAGGGGTTAGTGGTACCATTAGTAGTTGTGGTTTTCTCTTTCACAGTATTAGAAGTTTTAGCATGAGAATCTGCATTGCTACGTTCTAGGCAAGTTAAGCATGGGGGTACAAAACCATCGGGAAGTTGAACAGATTGCTCGGTGAAGAGAGAAGCTTTTTTCTAAAGCCAGTTTGTTATGAGACTCTCTCAGTGACACGAGTTCTTGATTCCTGCTAAGGATTTCATTTGATAAACTCTCGTAGTCAACTGCAAGTGAATCATATCGAATGGTAAGATTATCAATAGTTGATGAAACAACATCTTGCTCTTCAATCAACTTTTGATTCTTGTCCATCTGTTCGACCAGTAATCCTTGAGTTCTTCTAAGATTTCTTTCAAGCATTTCAAGGTCATCATGTTGACATTTAGCAATTTTGACCAGCTTGGCCTAAGATATGTATTCAGGAGAGTATTCATTCATGGATCTTAGGTGTTTGGCAGATACCTGATCCTTTGAAGATTTTTCCATGAGATAGAAGGCGATTGGTTCCTCATCGCTCGGATCATCATTACTTGAAGTATCATCGCAGTATTTGAGTTGGAGACTTTCTTCGATGATTCAATAGCAACGTAGGCATTACTTATCCCAATCTTTTTGCAGAACTCTTCATCATCAGAATCAGTATCCGTGGCTTCTTCTTCAAATTCTGCTATCGAGTCTGCATATGCTCTGTTCAGCCGCGACATCCGAAACTGTGTTATATCGACTAGAGGGGGGTGAATAGGCAATTTTTATAAATTTGTCACTGAGGAATTTCTAGGTGAGGAAATTCGTAAGCAACGAACTACTTAGCAGCAGAATAGTGTTGGGGAACGTAGTAATTTAAAATTTTCCTACGCACACGCAAGATCATGGTGATGCATAGCAACGAGAGGGGAGAGTGTTGTCTACGTACCCTCGTAGACCGAAAGCGGAAGCGTTATATCAACGCGGTTGATGTAGTCGTACGTCTTCACGATCCGACCGATCCAAGCACCATTACTCCGGCACCTCCGAGTTCTTGGCACACGTTCGGCTCGATGACGTTCCCTGGGCTCCGATCCAGCAAAGCTTCGGGGAAGAGTTCCGTCAGCACGACGGCGTGGTGACGATCTTGATGTTCTACTATCGCAGGGCTTCGCCTAAGCACCGCTACAATATGACCGAGGTGGAATATGGTGGAGGGGGGCACCGCACACGGCTAAGGAACGATCACGTTGATCAATTGTGTGTCCAAGGGGTGCCCCTTGCCTCAGTATATAAAGGATGGAGGAGGAGGAAGCCGGCCAAGCCAATTGGTGCGGCCAAGATGGGAGTCCTACTAGGACTCCAAGTCCTAGTAGGAGTCCATCAAGAGGGGAGGAAGGGAGAAGGAAGTGGAGGAGAAGGAAAGGTGGCCGGCCCCCTTTTCCCTAGTCCAATTCGGACCAGAGGGAAGGGGGGCGCAGCAGCCCCTTGGCCCTTTCTTCTCTTCCCACTAAAGCCCATCAAGGCCCATTGCTTCTCCCGTAACTACCCGGTACTCCCGAAAATACCCGAATCACTCAGAACCTTTCCGATGTCCGAATATAGTCGTCCAATATATCGATCTTTACGTCTCGACCATTTCGAGACTCCTCGTCATGTCCCCGATCTTATCCGGGACTCCAAACTCCTTCGGTACATCAAAACTCATAAACTCATAATATAACTGTCATCGAAACCTTAAGCGTGCGGACCCTACGGTTCGAGAATAATGTAGACATGATCGAGACACGTCTCCGGTCAATAACCAATAGCGGGACCTGGATGCCCATATTGGCTCCTACATATTCTACGAAGATCTTTATCGGTCAGACCGCATAACAACATACGTTGTTCCCTTTGTCATCGGTATGTTACTTACCCAAGATTCGATCGTCGGTATCCAATACCTAGTTCAATCTCGTTACCGGCAAGTCTCTTTACTCGTTCCATAATACATCATCTCGCAACTAACTCATTAGTTGCAATGCTTGCAAGGCTTAAGTGATGTGCATTACCGAGAGGGCCCAGAGATACCTCTCCGACAATCGGAGTGACAAATCCTAATCTCGAAATACGCCAACCCAACATCTACCTTTGGTGACACCTGTAGTACTCCTTTATAATCACCCAGTTACGTTGTGACGTTTGGTAGCACCCAAAGTGTTCCTCCGGCAAACGGGAGTTGCATAATCTCATAGTCATAGGAACATGTATAAGTCATGGATAAAAGCAATAGCAACATACTAAACGATCGGGTGCTAAGCTAATGGAATGGGTCATGTCAATCAGATCATTCAACTAATGATGTGACCTTGTTAATCAAATAACAACTCTTTGTTCATGGTTAGGAAACATAACCATCTTTGATTAACGAGCTAGTCAGGTAGAGGCATACTAGTGACACTCTGTTTGTCTATGTACTCACACATGTATTATGTTTCCGGTTAATACAATTCTAGCATGAATAATAAACATTTATCATGATATGTAAGGAAATAAATAATAACTTTATTATTGCCTCTAGGGCATATTTCCTTCAGTCTCCCACTTGCACTAGAGTCAATAATCTAGTTCACATCGCCATGTGATTTACCAGCAATAGTTCACATCACCATGTGATTAACACCCATAGTTCACATCGATATGTGACCAACACCCAAAGGGTTTACTAGAGTGAGTAATCTAGTTCACATCGCTTATGTGATTAACACCCAAAGAGTACTAAGGTGTGATCATGTTTTGCTTGTGAGAGAAGTTTAGTCAACGGGTCTGCCACATTCAGATCCGTTATGTATTTTGCAATTTTCTATGTCTACAATGCTCTGCACGGAGCTACTCTAGCTAATTGCTCCCACTTTCAATATGTATCTAGATCGAGACTTAGAGTCATCCAGATCGGTGTCAAAACTTGCATCGACGTAACCCTTTACGACGAACCTTTTTTCACTTCCATAATCGAGAAACATATCCTTATTCCACTAAGGATAATTTTGACCGCTGTCCAGTGATCTACTCCTAGATCACTATTGTACTCCCTTGCCAAACTCAGTGTAGGGTATACAATAGATCTGGTACACAGCATGGCATACTTTATAGAACCTATGGCCAAGGCATAGGGAATGACTTTCATTCTCTTTCTATCTTCTGCCGTGGTCGAGTTTTGAATCTTTACTCAACTTCATACCTTGTAACACAGGAAAGAACTCTTTCTATGACTGTTCTATTTTGAACTACTTCAAAATCTTGTCAATGTATGTACTCATTGAAAACTTATCAAGCATCTTGATCTATCTCTATAGATCTTGATGCTCAATATGTAAGCAGCTTTACCGAGGTCCTTTCTTTGAAAAACTCCTTTCAAACACTCCTTTATGCTTTGCAGAATAATTCAACATTATTTCCGATCAACAATATGTCATTTACATATACTTATCAGAAATGCTGTAGTGCTCCCACTCACTTTCTTGTAAATACAGGCTTCACCGCAAGTCTGTATAAAACTATATGCTTTGATCAACTCATCAAAGCGTATATTCCAACTCCAAGATGCTTGCACCAGTCCATAGATGGATCGCTGGAGCTTGCACATTTTGTTAGCACCTTTATGATTGACAAAACCTTCTGGTTGCATCATATACAACTCTTCTTTAACAAATCCATTAAGGAATGCAGTTTTGTTTTATCCGTTTGCCAGATTTCATAAAATGCGGCAATTGCTAACATGATTCGGACAGACTTAAGCATAGATACGAGTGAGAAACTCTCATCGTAGTCAACACCTTGAACTTGTCGAAAACCTTTTGCGACAATTCTAGCTTTGTAGATAGTAACACTACTATCAGCGTCCGTCTTCCTCTTGAAGATCCATTTATTTTCTATGGCTTGCCGATCATCGGGCAAATCCATCAAAGTCCATACTTTGTTCTCATACATGGATCATATCTCAGATTTCATGGCCTCAAGCCATTTCGTGGAATCTGGGCTCATCATCGCTTCCTCATAGTTCGCAAGTTCATCAAGGTCTAGTAACATGACTTCCAGAACAGGATTACCGTACTACTATGGTGCGGATCTCACTCTGGTTTACCTACGAGATTCGGTAGTAACTTGATCTAAAGTTACATGATCATCATCATTATCTTCCTCACTAATTGGTGTAGAAGTCACAAGAACAGATTTCTGTGATGAACTACTTTCCAATAAGGGAGATGGTACAATTACCTTATCAAGTCTTTCTACTTTCCTCCCACTCACTTCTTTCGAGAGAAACTCCTTCTCTAGAAAGGATCCATTCTTAGCAACGAATGTATTGCCTTCGGATCTGTGATAGAAGGTGTACCCAACTGTCTCCTTTGGGTATCCTATGAAGACATATTTCTCTGATTTGGGTTTGAGCTTATCAGGATGAAACTTTTTCACATAAGCATCACAACCCCAAACTTTAAGAAACGACAACTTTGGTTTCTTGCCAAACCATAGTTCAGATTGTGTCGTCTCAACGGACTTAGATGGTGCCCTTTTTAACGTGAATGCAGCTGTCTTTAATGCATAACCCCAAAAACGATAGTGGTAGATCGGTAAGAGACATCATAGATTGTACTATATCTAATAAAGTACGGTTATGACGTTCGGACGCACCATTATGCTGTGGTGTTCCAGGTGGCGTGAGTAGTGAAACTATTTCACATTGTTTTAACTGAAGACCAAACTCGTAACTCAAGTATTCGTCTCCGCGATCAGATCGTAGAAACTTTATTTTCTTGTCACGATGATTTTCTACTTCACTCTGAAATTCTTTGAACTTTTCAAACATTTCAGACTTATGTTTCATCAAGTAGATATACTCATATCTGCTCAAATCATGTGTGAAGGTTAGAAAATAATGATACTTATCGCGAGCTTTAATATTCATTTGACCACATACATCAGTATGTATGATTTCCAACAAATCTGTTGCTCGCTCCATTGTTCCGGAGAACGGTGTTTTAGTCATCTTGCCCATAAGGCATGGTTCGCAAGTATCAAGTGATTCATAATCAAGTGATTCCAAAATTCCATCAGCATGGAGTTTCTTCATGCGCTTTACACCAATATGACTTAAACGGCAGTGCCACAAATAAGTTGCACTATCATTATTAACTTTGCATCTTTTGGCTTCAACATTATGAATATGTGTATCACTACGATCGAGATCCAATGAACCATTTTCATTGGGTGTGTAACCATATAAGGTTTTATTCATGTAAATAGAACAACAATTTATTCTCTTACTTAAATGAATAACCGTATTGCAATAAACATGATCAAATCATATTCATTCTCAACACCAAATAACACTTATTTAGGTTCCACACTAATCCCAAAAGTATAGGAAGTGTGCGATGATGATCCTATCACTCTTGGAACTACTTCCAACACACATCGTCACTTCACCCTTAACTAGTCTCTGTTTATTCTGCAACTCCCATTTCAAGTTACTAATCATAGCAACTGAACCAGTATCAAATACTTAGGGGTTGCTATAAACACTAATAAAGTACACATCAATAACATGTATATCCAATATACCTTTGTTCACTTTGCCATCCTTCTTATCCACCAATTACTTGGGGTAGTTCTGCTTCTAGTGACCAGTCCCTTTGCAGTAGAAGCACTCAGTCTCAGGCTTAGGTCCAGACTTGGGCTTCTTCACTTGAGCAGCGCAACTCGCTTGCCGTTCTTCTTGAAGTTCCCCTTCTTCCCTTTTGCCCTTTTCTTGAAACTAGTGATCTTGTCAACCATCAACACTTGATGCTCTTTCTTGATTTCTACCTTCATCGATTTCATCATCATGAAAAGCTTGGGAATCGTTTCCGTTATCCCTTGCATATTATAGTTCATCACGAAGTTCTACTAACTTGGTGATGGTGACTAGAGAATTCTGTCAATCACTATTTTATCTGGAAGATTAACTCCCACTTGATTCAAGCGATTGTAGTACCCAGACAATCTGAGCACATGCTCACTAGTTGAGCGATTCTCCTCCATCTTTTAGCTATAGAACATGTTGGAGACTTCATATCTCTCAACTCGGGTATTTGCTTGAAATATTAACTTCAACTTCTAGAACATCTCATATGGTCCATGACGTTCAAAACGTCTTTGAAGTCCCGATTCTAAACCGTTAAGCATGGTGCACTAAACTATCAAGTAGTCATCATATTGAGCTAGCCAAACGTTCATAACGTCTGTATCTGCTCCTGCAATAGGTCTGTCACCTAGCGGTGCATCAAGGACATAATTCTTCTGTGCAGCAATCAGGATAAACCTCAGATCATGGATCCAATCCGCATCATTGCTACTAACATCTTTCAACACAATTTTCTCTAGGAACATATCAAAATAAACACAGGGAAGCAACAATGCGAGCTATTGATCTACAACATAGATATGCTAATACTACCAGGACTAAGTTCATGATAAATTAAAGTTCAATTAATCATATTACTTAAGAACTCCCACTTAGATAGACATCCCTCTAATCTTCTAAGTGATCACGTGATCCAAATCAACTAAACCATAACCGATCATCACGTGAAATGGCTTAGTCTTCAATGGTGAACATCATTATGTTGATCATATCTACTATATGATTCACGCTCGACCTTTCGGTCTCCGTGTTCCGAGGTCATATCTTATATGCATAGCTCGTCAAGTATAACCTGAGTATTCCGCGTGTGCAACTGTTTTGCACCCGTTGTATTTGAACGTAGAGCCTATCACACCCGATCATCACGTGGTGTCTCAGCACGAAGAACTTTCGCAACGGTGCATACTCAGGGAGAACACTTCTTGATAATTAGTGAGAGATCATCTTATAATGCTACCGTCAATCAAAGCAAGATAAGATGCATAAAAGATAAACATCACATGCAATCAATATAAGTGATATGATATGGCCATCATCATCTCGTGCTTGTGATCTCCATCTTCGAAGCACCGTCATGATCACCATCGTCACCGGCGCGACACCTTGATCTCCATCGTAGCATCGTTGTCGTCTCGCCAATCTTATGCTTCCACGACTATCACTACCGCTTAGTAATAAAGTAAAGCATTACATCGCGATTGCATTGCATACAATAAAGCGACAACCATATGGCTCCTGCCAGTTGCCGATAACTCGATTACAAAACATGATCATCTCATACAATAAAATTTAGCATCATGTCTTGACCATATCACATCACAACATGCCCTGCAAAAACAAGTTAGACGTCCTCTACTTTGTTGTTACAAGTTTTACGTGGCTGCTACGGGCTTAAGCAAGAACTCATCTTACCTACGCATCAAAACCACAACGATAGTTTGTCAAATAGACTCCGTTTTAACCTTCTCAAGGACCGGGCGTAGCCACACTCGGTTCAACTAAAGTTGGAGAGATAGTCTTCCGCAAGCCATCTATGTGCAAAGCACGTCGAGGGAACCGGTCTCGCGTAAGAGTACGCGTAAGGTTGGTCCGGATCGTCTCGTCCAACAATACCGCCGAACCAAAGTATGACATGCTGGTAGGCAGTATGACTTATATCGCCCACAACTTACTTGTGTTCTACTCGTGCAAATAACATCAAACCATAAAACCAGGCTCGGATGCCACTGTTGGGGAACGTAGTAATTTAAAATTTTCCTACGCACACGCAAGATCATGGTGATGCATAGCAACGAGAGGGGAGAGTGTTGTCTACGTACCCTCGTAGACCGAAAGCGGAAGCGTTATATCAACGCGGTTGATGTAGTCGTACGTCTTCACGATCCGACCGATCCAAGCACTGTTACTCCGGCACCTACGAGTTCTTGGCACACGTTCGGCTCGATGACGTTCCCTGGGCTCCGATCCAACAAAGCTTCGGGGAAGAGTTCCGTCAGCATGACGGCGTGGTGACGATCTTGATGTTCTACTGTCGCAGGGCTTCGCCTAAGCACCGCTACAATATTGACCGAGGTGGAATATGGTGGAGGGGGGCACCGCACACGGCTAAGGAACGATCACGTTGATCAATTGTGTGTCCAAGGGGTGCCCCTTGCCTCAGTATATAAAGGATGGAGGAGGAGGAAGCCGGCCAAGCCAATTGGTGCGGCCAAGATGGGAGTCCTACTAGGACTCCAAGTCCTAGTAGGAGTCCATCAAGAGGGGAGGAAGGGAGAAGGAAGTGGAGGACAAGGAAAGGTGGCCGGCCCCCTTTTCCCTAGTTCAATTCGGACCAGAGGGAAGGGGGGCGCAGCAGCCCCTCCCTTTCTTCTCTTCCCACTAAAGCCCATCAAGGCCCATTGCTTCTCCCGTAACTACCCGGTACTACCGAAAATACCCGAATCACTCAGAACCTTTCCGATGTCCGAATATAGTCGTCCAATATATTGATCTTTACGTCTCGACCATTTCGAGACTCCTCGTCATGTCCCCGATCTTATCCGGGACTCCGAACTCCTTCGGTACATCAAAACTCATAAACTCATAATATAACTGTCATCGAAACCTTAAGCGTGCGGACCCTACGGTTCGAGAATAATGTAGACATGATCGAGACACATCTCCGGTCAATAACCAATAGCGGGACCTGGATGCCCATATTGGCTCCTACATATTCTACGAAGATCTTTATCGGTCAGACCGCATAACAACATACGTTGTTCCCTTTGTCATCGGTATGTTACTTACCCGAGATTCGATCGTCGGTATCCAATACCTAGTTCAATCTCGTTACCGGCAAGTCTCTTTACTCGTTCCATAATACATCATCTCGCAACTAACTCATTAGTTGCAATGCTTGCAAGGCTTAAGTGATGTGCATTACCGAGAGGGCCCAGAGATACCTCTCCGACAATCGGAGTGACAAATCCTAATCTCGAAATACGCCAACCCAACATCTACCTTTGGTGACACCTGTAGTACTCCTTTATAATCACCCAGTTACGTTGTGACGTTTGGTAGCACCCAAAGTGTTCCTCCGGCAAACGGGAGTTGCATAATCTCATAGTCATAGGAACATGTATAAGTCATGGATAAAAGCAATAGCAACATACTAAACGATCGGGTGCTAAGCTAATGGAATGGGTCATGTCAATCAGATCATTCAACTAATGATGTGACCTTGTTAATCAAATAACAACTCTTTGTTCATGGTTAGGAAACATAACCATCTTTGATTAACGAGCTAGTCAGGTAGAGTTGTTTGTCTATGTATTCACACATGTATTATGTTTCCGGTTAATACAATTCTAGCATGAATAATAAACATTTATCATGATATGTAAGGAAATAAATAATAACTTTATTATTGCCTCTAGGGCATATTTCCTTCAAATAGGTACTCAGATGCATGCATAACAGAATAGTAGCACATTCATCATGATGAAATGAAACATACACAGAGTACAAGTAGTGTGTAAACAAGATAAGCAGGTTGAAGACAAAGTGACTGAAGAATTAGGAATGAGGAAATTGAGGAAGTCTTCAGTCAAAGTCTTCAAACAGTAACGATCAAGTTCATCAACACATGAATGAGGAAATGAAAGGGTTGAGGAAATAGAACCAGTAGCTTGGTGAAGACGGTGATTTGGTAGACCAGTTCCAACTACTGTGACAGTCGTATGTCTGGTTGGAGCGGTCAGGTATTTAAACCTGAGGACACATAGTCTCGGACACAGGGTCCTCACTGTATTCTCCTTGAGCTAAGATCACACAGACCTCACCCAATCACTCGTGGTAAGTCTTCAGGTGACTTCCAAACCTTCACAGACTTGGTCACTTGGCGATCCACAATTTCCTCTTGGATGCTCTAGACCATGACGCCTAACCATCTAGAGGATGCACAGTCCTCAAAGGTAACAAGATGTCGCAGGATATCGACGACCACCTATGGGACCAGGAGGCCGCTTGCTGGTTCGGCAGGGGGACATCACATTGCACAAAGAGCAGACCAGCGCACGGCAGCATGACATGGAGCACACAAGCAATTTACCTAGGTTCGGGCCGCTGCAAGGCATAAGACCCTACTCCTGCTTTAGTGGATTGATGGTGGAATGGGGATGGTGAAGCGCAGTACACTTGCCCGGCAGGGATTGCCGTAGGGCAGCGACGACTACGCGCGTATGGGGGTGTGGGTTCATCAACCTTCCAACCCTTCCTACGGGTGCCATGGGCCTCATTTTATATATTAAGGGGTCACCACAATGGCAAAGTACTCATTATACACTTATATGATAGCAAACAGTGCTATCATACCTAACTCTGCAGGCTGACAGGGTGCATTAAATGCACCGCTTAGTGTCACATTGCTGGTTGCCCGGCAAGGCTTGCCGGGCTATCTTGCCAGATCCGCTCCTGTTCCCTTGACACGCCGTAGGATGGGTGTCATTTGTGGGTTTCTTCTGTAAGGAGAGGCAGCCATGTGGCGAATGACTGCCACTCGGTAACTTTGCGGCTTGACACCACACTGATCGACGACATGGGTCGTGGCTGAGAGGGTGGTGAGGTGTTTTTGCCTCTGTGAGCCCCGGCAGGCTCTGCCGGGGAGCCTTGATTGCTTGCTTCTGGTGGTGGCCTCGCCCTTTGCCGGGCTCGCCTGCTCGGCAAGGGAGGCCCTTCTCTTGCCGATATCTTGCTCCTCTGGCTTGATCTTGGTCCCTCTGAACTGAATGTTGGTTCTTCAAATCTCTTGGTCCCTCAATCTCTGACTTAAGTTGGTGCTTTAATCTTGTTCTTGTGCATGTGCATAGTCCGGGCAACGGACCCAGGGTTTGTTGCACCGACAGAAGCCCCCGGGCCTGCCCCGAACGCGCTGCTGAGCATCGTCGGGGTAGGGCCTAATAAGTGCACAGGCAGGGTTGCTGAAGGGGTTGGCCCCTTGAGGTTTCCATTGCTGCTTCATTAGCCTTGATCTCGGGCCAGTTTCCAGTTTCGCCGCGCGTGGTGTAAAGCCAATAGTAGTGGGGCCACTCCAGTGATGGCCCGTGAATGACTTTAACGCATGGGGTAGAAACTGCCAATTTATTCTTCCCACAGCGTGCCCTTATCCTTGGCCACGTATGTTGCATGCATTGTGCGGGGTAGGTAACGGAGGCGCATGGCGCGGGAGAGCATCTTGGAGAGGGTCCGCCCGCCTTGAATTGGCGAAGGATGGCGGTGGTCACCCGTTGATGGAGCAGTTGCCCTTCCCCGCCCGGTCTATAAAAGGGAGGGGCGGAGTCACCCATCTTTGCATTCTCCTTCTTCTTCCCTTGTTCCCTGCTTCTGCCAGCGATGCCGAAGAGAAGAGCATGGGGCCAGCCCCCAGGCTCTTGCTTGGGGCTATTGTTGCCCCATGCTAGTGCTGACGCTCGGGGAGTGAGCCTAGTCCTTGGCGTGGCAAATCTCTTGGTCTCTTCAAGGTTCGGCCGGGAGGCGGGGCTGGAGATCGTTGGTAATCCCAGCATTGCCCCTCCCAGAGGTCTTGGGGCTGCTGTCGACGTGAGGCGTGTCTTCCTGCCTACCAAGGTGGGGCGCGGCACGCCTCGAGCCTCCTGACCATCCTGGACACTCGCCGTCTTCCCGAGGGGGGTGCCGGACTGGAGCCTCGGCCTTCCTTCGGGACGGTGCGCATGGAGATAAAGCCTGGGGAGAAGGAGAAGACAGGAGGCAGGCCGTCCAGTAGGAGCATGACTACATCGATGCGTTCATCTCGTACTGGTGACCTGCTGCCTGTCTGCCTGGCTCTTCCCCCCTTTTCCCAGCACCGTCATCACCATTTCTTCCGGCTACCGGGAAAAGGCTCGTTCCCCTAGTGCTTCCGCTTACTTTTGGGGCCTTCTGGCTGGGCTTCGGTGCCTTCCTCTGCCGGTGCTTGTGCTGGAGCCCCCCTTTCGGTCCTGGGGGCGGTGTCCAGGGGGCCGTCAAGGTGCTCCGCATGTCTTCCTCCTTCGCAATCTCGCCACTCTCGATAGTGTCAGGCTGGGGTTGCCAGCTCTTGACAAGGATAGGGGTGGCGTTGTGCTGGCGTGGCGCCCGTCCTCTTCTCTTCCCACCGCAATACCTGGGATAAGAGGGATAAGGAGAGGAGTTTATAGAGCACTTATCTTTTTTCAATCTTAAACCTGTAGGCAATCGCCAAATTTTAATTCAAATAATGTAATCTCTCGAGTCCATCTTTGTGTTCTGTAATGCTTGTACTTGTATCAGCATATGAATGAAAAGGATGAACCTTGTCGGGAACCCGTGCATGTGTATGTCCATGCAGAGGTGGAGTGCCTCTTTAATGAAAATAAACGAGTTTTCCCCGACAGGATATCCTGCCGGCACCCTCTTTGTCTGCCGGGGAACAGACAGAGGGGCCAGGCCCCCGCCAGCTCCTTTTTACCAAATGCTACTGCTACCATCCTGACTGAAGCAACGTTTGAGTCATGGATGGGAGCACCTAAGTTTCTAAAGAGGGCGAGGTTTTCCCATGCAAAGTTATAGCTTTACAGAACACAAATGGACAAGAGGTAAAACTTATCTTTTTGGCTTGCCGGGGATCGCTGTGCCGTGCAATCTTCTCGTCCCTTGTCGAAGCAAAGTTCACGGCAGGAACCTGCAACTCCATGTAGATGAGAATGAATGCAGGATGCAATCCTATCTATATGCATATGCAAATGCTCATGAAATGCTTATGCAGTGATCTGGTATGTTCATGCATGCATGCAATCTTAGTTGGGGCCCCCCTACAGCGCTTCTTTATTTTCTCTTGCACGGGGTCATTGCCCCGGCTTTGTACAAGGAGTCGCATAGAAGAAAACCCACATGCAGCAATCTGGGGAGCTGGACTAGTACAAGAAGTTATACCTCAGGTGGGCGAGATGTCGCTTAGGCGGGCGGGCGGGATCTGCCCACACGACAGTAGCGAACAAGGGCGCGAAGGACCTTCGTCCGCGCCAGCGCCAGCTCCGAGAGGACAGTGCGCATCGGCTTCCTCCATCGCCTACGGCGACAACGTCAACGCTGCACCTCCTCACCTCCCGCAGCGGACAGGATTCGGCTGGATCTGTGACCACCTGTGAGGAGAGAGATAGTGTGGACACTGTCATCTTGTTTTGATATGGAGAGGGTGAGAGAGAGAGACGTGAGAAACTCTATCAAACAAGAGGCTATAATGGAGTAAAACAATCTCTCCATAACAGTGGTTTTAAATAGAATACGCGCGTTCCCGGAAAAAAGAAACGAAAACTGGCGGACAATTTTTTAACGTACCAAGAAAGAAAACTCAATCAAAAACACGCCCCCGCTTCCAGGTCGCGAGAGTCGTCGCGCACACACACATAGACATAGACATGCATATCCGTGTTTACGTAAAATTCCATTTCCATCTCCATCTCCAATCACATTTGTCCAACTGGCACATTATTTACGTTGTTAATTATATACACGGCAATATTAACGTACCGCATCTCTTGTTTGCTGGCGTCCGGACCGCTGCCACGGCCGCTCCTGACCAACCCGAACCCCCTTCATCACCTGCGCGTGCTTCCCGCCCGAAACGGTCAGTGCCGCATTCATGCCCGGCCAGAGCGGACACGACCTCTCACTGGCACCGGCATTGAAGCGGCGCACCGGCCGAGAGAGCGTCGCCCGCGCCACTTCCTGGTGCACGCGACTGCTCCGCGTTCAAAGGTCGCAATAGCCGGCCACAACATGCATGTAAAAAGTTCTTGGGTGTCCGTGCTACAGCTAGCTGTCCTCCCCCAACTCGTCAATCTCTTCCAGTAGTACTAGTACTCCATGGCGCGATCCATCGAAAAGCAGGCGGGAAAGTTACTGTATACTCGGTTTGCGGTGAGTGGCATGCCGAGCGACCGTGTGGGGTCGAGCCATGGAGGAGGGTGAGACACGAACGTGACAGACGTGATTTAAACGTTGGTTTTGCTCGATGGCGCGATCCAACGAAACGAAACGTTGGTTTCTCTCCATTTCCATTTTTTCTCCAGAAAAACGGAAATTTTCCACTCCATTTTCATTCCTACTCCAAGGTTTCCGCGTTACAATATTCCATCAAATACAAAGGAAAACTAACACGCGTGCTAATGCATCTCAATGATTCATAGATCATAGCAAATATTTACTTCACAACTAAAGACAAAAGTTGTGAGAGCGTGTACGAAAGAAAAACTACTGATGGGGTCACTACGACTTAAACCCTAAACAGGATTTAATTTTCTGGCCAGGTAGAACCTGTCAAAGGAAAGACGGTTGGCACCCTCGAACCTGATGGCAAAGATATTGAAGAAGTGTGATTGGAATAATAGTACTGGCACTAGTTCATGAGACATAAACTCATCACAAGTAGAAGCAGGTAGAAGTAGAGAAAGATCGACATGGAGATGGAGCTACATGGGGAGTTGCGGCAGTGGAGCAAGCCGGCTCCAAAAGAAAGATGGACTACCTGGGACATCGGGCTGTAGCTAGAAGGGCGGGTGGGACGCGACATCAGCCCATACCGCGGTGACCCCTAATTGGGACGCATCGACTGTGGATTTTCTCCCTCGCCGATGTCGACCGCGTCTACGTAGAACATTGTTCCCTTCCTCCGGTTGCGGGATCAGGCCGGATATGTGACCAGCGGTGGGCCACCGTCGTTCTATGCTTGTGAAGAGAGCAACCCAAGCAAGCAGGCTTGTAGCTTAGGCTCCTGCTAGTGTATATATAGTGGTTTTCTTTTTCTCTCCATATCAACCATTTTATATTGCGTACGTGTCATTGAAGAGTGAAATGATGGTTGCTTCTTCCGACTAACTTACTGTGTGATTTAACTGCTCCTTTAGTGGCCCCTACACGTACTCCCCCTACGTGTATGCAAGAGTCACACGTACACATGGATGCAAAAATGCTCGCGACGCCCTAATGCATGCATGTCCGAGCACACGACGGAACACACACGATCATGCTCAAGTGCTCAACCTAAACGTGCATGCACACACATACTCAGCTAGGGTGAGCTAGTGACCGTATAAACACCGGAAAATGTATATATTGAGCGCAATAACCGTATTATGAAGTCCACTGGACGTATTTTACAAATATACAGTGATAGACAATGTATTTATCTCGTTTGAAATTAAGCCATATTAACCAGAGAGGAGGCAATATGGACTAGCATTACTTTGATGTGTCCTGTCAACTTGTCGAACGAGGAGAAGCTTGCAGGACGGGAGAAGCTTGCGCGCGGTGGCTCACAGGACAAGGAGAAACTTTTGACTAATGCAAGCTCTCCCTCGCTCAAGCGGTGGACGTGCAACAGTTAATTTGGTGTCAGATTGCCAGAAGCATACACTATACTAGTACTATTATTATTTGACTTCCCGAAGAGGCGAACAACCAAGCGCAAAGTTTACTAGTACTAGTACTACTACTATAGTCTATAGAGGTATGTACTATACTAGTACTAGGAACCAGATGGAGGAGCGTCTGCACTCTTATTATATTTTTAAAATGTCATAAAGCAATCTTCAACACATTTGGTTCTCTTCGAGGGTTCTCGCATGTGATAATGGAAGTTGATTGCATGGAACACTCACCACAATTCTTGCTTAATTCTGGCTCATATCCTGTTATAGATAGGAGTGCTTGGTAATATTTCCTCTTTTTTGTTATTCAGCATGTAAACAGGTCAGCAAACCTTGCGGCGCATCTTTGTGCGAACCGTGCTTGCTGCACTTTGAATGTGGCCGAGAGCTGGCTTGATGAAACACCTCGCTTCCTACTTCTTTTTTGCAGGGTACCACGCTTCCTAGTGACCAGTGTCTTGGCTGATCATCCTAAGAATGCTTATATATGAATAAAGCTCTCTCATTTACCTGCAAAAAAGATTAAGCCATATTAACCAGAAAGGAGGGGGTATGGACTAGCACTACTTTTTGGTGTGTCCCATCAACTCACAGAACGAGGAGAAGCTTGCAGGACAAGGTGAAGCTCGCTTACGCCTTTTGACTAATGCAACGTACCCTCGCCCAGGCGGTGGACATGCATCAGTTTATTCGGTGTCAGATTGCCAGAGGCATACACTGTAGTACCCAACACGCGGAGTACCATCATTGTCCGACTTCACGAAGAGGCGAAGAGCCAAGCGCAAGGTTTAGTAGTACGAGTACTACTACTACTAGAACCGCATGGTGGAGCCTCTGTACTCTTATTTTTAATCTCTGATAAAGTACACATTTATTCCAGAGAAGGGTGGAAAACGGCAGCCCAACATGTAATGATGATATCGATCAACCATGCTCGAATATATCTTGGCCTCCGTGCGAGCCCATCTGTGTGTTCTCGCTCCTCGTCTCTCTCAAGGAACGGTGGGTTGGCCATTTTGCCGTCAATTGAGATCGGTTTTCTCACACTCCGGTCCCACATGTCAGTGATATGCCAAGAGGAGGTGCGTTGACCGACTGGCCATACGAGTACTTGGTTTTGCACCTTCATACTACTCCTCCCTCCATCACAGTTTACAGGGCGCGCTTCATTATGATGCATTTCTCTCAATGCATTTCCACCACCAGAGAGACTTTAGACGCGTTTGGTTTAATGCTCAATTAATTAGGGCGTGGTAACCGCAATCAAGTCCACAATTTTCTCTCGATGTACTACGGAGTAGAGTAACTGCATGCATGTGTGTACCCGGGGTAGAAGCACTGCATGCATGTGTGTACGACATTATTTCCTCTAGTAATAGACGCCGTGCTATAACTACCAATGCTATTTTTCAGGCTGATCGCTAGTCGCCTTGGTCCCAGAGATTTTTTCTTTTTCTAAAGCACGCTCTATAAACAGTGATGGATGGAGTAGTATGAGCGGATTCAAAGAAGAGCGTATTGATGGTTGCTTCTTCCGAGCAACTTACAGTGGGAAAGGTGGGGCTTATGATTTGACTGCTCATTACTCACTATTAATGCGGCGCAACGAACGGACTGAGTCTCCCATGCGGCTGTGCACTACCCCCTAGGTTCTTAAATATACTCCAGAGTATTTGTCTTTCTAGAGATTTCAACGAGTGACTACTCAAATATTTGTCTTTTTAGAGATTCAAATGGACTACTACATACAGATGTATATAGACATATTTTAGAGTGTAGATTCACTCATTTTGCTCCGTATGTAGTCACTTGTTGAAATCTCTAGAAAGACAAATATTTAGGAACGGAGGCAGTACACATACGAAGCAAAATGAGTGAATCTACACTCTAAAATATGCCCATTTGAAATTTGTAAAAAGACAATTATTTAGGAATGAAGGAGTATAATTTTGTGCATGGCACATGGACCCAGATGCCGAAGAGGCTTCTGGCAATGCTATCAAGCTTCCAGCATTTGTTTACATAATTGACGTACTATACAAATAATTTTCCAGCGACTTGAAATTGTACAATGGTGTGAGCTTTCAGCTTTTGTTTTGTGTGTCTTGCCATCGATGCTCTTTCGGAAACAATAAAAAACTAACTTCCTTGCTAATGCATCTCAATTATTAGCATATCAGAGCTAATATTTACATCACAACTGAAGACAGAGTTGTGAGAAGGTGTTAAATTAAAATTGATCCATGCTTTGATTGGCAGCAACGTCCCCCCAGCTCTGTCTAAATCAACAAGGCATGTTGGGAAAAAAAGTAGTTATCTGGAGCATCAACATTCCGATCATTTTGTGCAGTTCCACTAAAATAGAGCTAAGCATCCATGTTCCAAAGACATTAAGTGTGATTACGATAATAGAGGACCGCTGATGAAACAATAAACACAGAAATAGAAGTCGGTCACCTTTGCAGTCTCTCTTAAGACTAACTAGTTGGAGAAGATTAGGCTCGGAGTTGGATGAGGAGGATAGAGCAAAACCAATCTCCCTTTGTGCAGTCGCACTGAAATGTAGAGACGTTGCCCATGTGACATTTTTGTAGAACTGCACAAAACACTCTTAAGAAAAAAGTGATTTGTGCAGTTCACCAAAAGGTTGCAATAGCAACGAGGTGAAATGGATATCCCTATTTGCAAAAAAGAGGTAGAAAGGAAACAATTACTGGCCAATAACAGTTGATGACACATGTGACGACAAAAAAGAAGCATATTCCTTGTCCTAAGGGAAGATAACAACACGGTTGTGTTTGTCTAAAACGGTGTGAGGGCGAGATTGCAATATGGAAAGTACGCCGGACGAGCTACGTTTTGGGCAAAGAACTATGGAAGATCCACATGCAGCAACGTGGGAAGACGGGCAGTGGAGCAAGGCTGGAGGGGATACCTGGAGGTCGTCGGGATGTAACTAGGTGAGCGGCGGCGGGCGGAATCTGCCCATACTGCGGCAGCAAGCAGGTGGCGTAGGCCCTACCGCGCCGGAGCTTGGTCAGAGAGAACGGCATGTACCGCAGATCGGGACGTGCTGCCTCGGCGCCGTCAAACGAAGAAACGATGCACGTCCTCCCTTTCCGCCGGCGGACGGGATGCGGCCGGATCAGTGACCAATGGAGAGAGAGAGAGAGAGAGAGAGAGAGAGAGAGAGAGAGAGGCCACTGCAGCCTTGTGTGAGATACTCTGAAGAGAGACAAACCAGGCAGGCAGGCTCCATTGTATATAATGGAGCGGACTACCTTTTTCTCCATAAAAATCATTTTATATTCTGTGTACGTGCCATTGAGTGATATAACTTTATTTAAAAATAACGCGCCAACGCATCAAGTCGAACTTTGTTTCGTGCATGCATGGTACACGACCTCCATAGGTAAACAATCGCTACAGCATTCAAATTAGCACGTGGGCTGCCATTTCGTACAGAAATGAGCTCCATCGTGTACCCGCGCGGGTGTGGCTGGGCACGAAGTGTGAGTACGTGCATGGTGCACCTATTCTCTTCTTGTATACGTACGCCACCTACATGGGGTTGTGTGAGAGAGATACAAACGTAGAGAGATATAGTGTGTGGGTTCGTGAGAGTTTTTTTGGGGGGGTCAGTCAAAAAATGTAACATATGCAATGTGTGTGAAATAGAGTCCTGGATATATCATATATATAGAGGGGGCGATCCACGAGAAGAGAGTGGAGGTATCATCGGCTTGAGGTGTCCATAGAATCGAAGAGAGGGATGATGTGTGTGTGTGTGCGCGAGCGATCGATAAAGAGTGCCATCGAATTTGTGCGTGCCCACGTCAAAGATATAGAGTGGCTAGCCTACTTGAACATGAGAGGGGACAGGTGCAGTTTGTCTCTGTGGCATGGATACCTACCTACAGCGCTCGACTATCGGTGTGTGGTGGGGAGGAGGGAGGCCTAATTAACTATAGAGGTACAATGGCTGGTATATGTGTGGAGGAGGAGAGAGGCCTACCTCATGTATTAAGGGAGATTGATCTACCTCATGTATTAAGGGAGATCGATCGGCATCCATGCATATGTGTAGGAGAGGAATAAGGTTGGGAGAGAGACAGAGCTAGAGTGTTGGAGGGGGTGGTAGTGAAGTTGCTTCTAACAAATGGTGGGATAGGCTTGCTAGACAACCGGAGGGCATGCCTGCAATATCAATAAAAGAGGGGATGGCTGCATGTCTGTGCACGTGCATGTGAGAGACGGGTTAGGAGGCATGCACGAATGATGAGGGGGGACGATATGGTTGTGGTAAGCAGACATAACTACATAGGAAGATCAATCATCCTTTGTCAGGGAAAGAAGAGAGATAACTTGTGAGGTACGTCGATCGGTGGGGGGGATAGTTAAAGTCGACCTACGTATATGTTGGGAGATCGATCGGTATACATGCATGTGTGTGTTAGAAGCAAATGAGGCACGGGGAGAAGGATAGAGAGAGAGAGGGATGCATCTAGGAGGTGGTGCGAGAGTCATACTATATCAAGGGGGAAGGAGTGTGCGAGTACGAGATTGATGAAAACAGTGGTGGGAGTGAGGCATGGACGGTGATAAGAGAAAAGGGGAAGCTTGTGTTTGTGCTAGGCACACCTGGCTAGAGAGGCATATCGATAGATGTGTGCTGTAAAGAAGGAGTTGGGGGGCCTACACACACCGTGGGTGAACGACCTAAAGTGAAAAGACGAATTTGCGCGATGGAGCTAGAGAATGCTGAGGGAGGGTGAGAGGGATGCGGGCGTGTGCATGCACGAGAGAAAGTTAGTGCTAGCTACAAAGATAAGAGGATTGTGTGTGTGTAAAAGACGAATAGAGATCATACTTCATTATAAAAAGCGGATTCGGATATTTGAAGAATTTATCATAGTGTTTTAAACCGACACATGTGTGAATATATATAACGGTGATACACATGGTGTGGTTATGAACATGTTATACTACATATAATATATTTTATCTCTACTCTTATAAAAAACGGAGTTGTTGATGATGGTGGGCCTGCCATCCTGCAATATAGGTCATCTGATTTATATCTGACGGATAGGAAGGAAACTATGGCAATTTTGACAAAAGATACCCACACCCCTCTCCATATTTGCAATTTAGGCCTCCCCTTGATCATGTTGATGTTCTGTGGAACGCATGGGCATCTTGCTAGTAGTACATATAATATATAGAACATTGATCATAATTTGGGCTAATGTGTGGCTTTTGCAGCTCAGGTCTAAATACTTGTCATAATGTAGGGGGCGGGGCACTATACTATGTGTGATAAAAATGGTGTGCGTATGGAACATGGTTTAGATTATGAATATATAGTTAGTACATCAAATGTACTATTATTTGGAATGAACATCAAGTGTATTAAAAAATCGAGTTCATGTAGTACACATAGTTCATATCTATCTCTATAGTAATCATGTGGTGTGTTATTAAGCTAATACACAAATGATGGTTGAAGTTGGCAACAATCATGATTGTAGATTCTTATTGAAATAGAGAAACGGATTAAAATTCAGTTCGAATTGCAGCGGTAGTATAGACATTTGGAATGCACTAAAATGTTTATATGAGTAGGTTACATGCATTATACAACAAGCGAAAATTTTTAATTGGACATAACATGGATTCATACTCCCTCCTTCCATCTATGTAGGGCGTAATACGTTTTTTAAGACCGCCTTTGACTATTGACAAGATTAATAGTACATGACATGCACAATGTGAAAATTATATCATTGAAAGAACCTTTCACAGACGAATTTAATGGTGTGCTTTGTGTAAGTTGCATGTCATATATTATTGCTCTAATATTTGGTGAAAGTTAGCATCGAAAAACGCATTAGGCCCTATATAGATGGAAGGAGGGAGTAGCTTTGAATAGCATTTTTATAGTAAAACGAGGCAAGACTCTCTCTTTGTGTGGTGCGAATAGTTTTATTTTTTCATTTTCTTTTTGGTTGAGGGAAGTGCGAATTGATTTGGTACGTACAAGTACAATATTAGACGTTAGGCTTGTGCCTAAAATTCAACCCGCGCCTTATTATATCCCGAAAATTCAGATATCATGCTCCCAAAACTGGTGCCTTCACAACCCGCGCCTTGCTATCCCGAAATTACAACACGCATGAAAACTCCCTCCAGGTGCCAAATCCCGACACGCGAAATCCCCCTTCTAACCCGAGCCGAAAGGGACGCTAGTTCAAATCGGTGGGGGTTACTTTTGTAACACACCCTACATTTTGGACAAGCGCGTCCCTAAGTCATGGTTCACACCCTCCAATCGCCTCCTTTTTGCCATTAAAATCCCAGGCCGCCATAACCTCTCCGCTCGAGCCGTGAAACCCCGACCTCCTCCATCCGCCACCTCACCGCTGCCCAGTCGGAGCCTCTTCCCCGACGACGTCGTCCACCGCAACAGCTTGACGTCCCTTGTCCACCTCCCTTGATGAGGATCCGTCATCCATCTCGTCGTCCCGCCGGTTCAGCCGCCCCGTTCTCCACCTCCAAGGAGCTACATCAATGATCGCCTCATCTATCGCGGCTGCTCCATCCCCACAGCATCGCCTTAACCTGCTCCACCGGAACCGCATCATCCTCACCGACTCCTCGGACGAAGCCGAGGCCTACTCGGCGCCACCAAAGAGGTTGTACACTCATCGCATCGCACCTTCTCCTTAACTTGACCTCCCGGCGCCGACGGTGCTCCATCCCGTACCCCCATGGAGTGGCTACCTTGAAGCCAGCGCCGCGGGCGACATCTCCAAGGCGGCTCTCCCCCAGTGCTAGGCCCCTTCGGCGGCGGCGTCCATACCAGCCGGATCTGTAGCGGCTGCTCCGGCTCTCACTCGCTCGCTCACGCTGCTGCTGCTGCTCCGGCTCTCGCTCGCGCTACTGCTGCTGCTCTCCCCTCGCTCGTGCTGTTGCTCTACTCTGATTTAGCTACACTTCAGTCAACTGGATCGACTTTTGGGTCAGTCGATTTTCAGGGGGTGGGGGGCTCGCCGGAGTTAAGGAAGAACCACCCGCAGCCACGACGGGGGCTCGCCGGGGAGGTACCTCACTATCTATCTTAGGGTTCATGGTGGGGAGCCGGGTGAAGGAAATATGCCCTAGAGGCAATAATAAAGTTATTATTTATTTCCTTATTTCATGATAAATGTTTATTATTCATGCTAGAATTGTATTAACCAGAAACATAATACATGTGTGAATACATAGACAAACAGAGTGTCACTAGTATGCCTCTACTTGACTAGCTCGTTGATCAAAGATGGTTGTGTTTCCTAGCCATAGACATGAGTTGTCATTTGATTAACGGGATCACATCATTAGGAGAATGATGTGATTGACTTGACCCATTCCGTTAGCTTAGCACTTGATCGTTTAGTATGTTGCTATTGCTTTCTTTATGACTTATACATGTTCCTATGACTATGAGACTATGTAACTCCCGTTTACCGGAGGAACACTTTGTGTGCTACCAAACGTCATAACATAACTGGGTGATTATAAAGGTGCTCTACAGGTGTCTCTGAAGGTACTTGGTGGGTTGGCGTATTTCGAGATTAGGATTTGTCACTCCGATTGTCGGAGAGGTATCTCTAGGCCCACTCGGTAATGCACATCACTTAAGCCTTGCAAGCATTGCAACTAATGAGTTAGTTGTGGGATGATGTATTACGGAACGAGTAAAGAGACTTGCCGGTAACGAGATTGAACTAGGTATTGAGATACCGATGATCGAATCTCGGGCAAGTAACATACCGATGACAAAGGGAACAATGTATGTTGTTATGCGGTCTGACCGATAAAGATCTTCATAGAATATGTAGGAGCCGATATGGGCATCCAGGTTCCGCTATTGGTTATTGACCAGAGAGGCGTCTCGGTCATGTCTACATAGTTCTCGAACCCGTAGGGTCCGCACGCTTAACGTTCGTTGACGATATAGTACTATGAGTTATGTATGTTGGTGACCGAATATTGTTCAGAGTTTCGGATGAGATCACAGATATGATGAGGAACTCCGGAGTGATCCAGAAGTAAAGATTGATATGTGCATAGTAGTGTTTGATCTCCGGAAGGGTTCCGGAATCCATCGAAAGGAGTTCCCGATGTTTCCCGAAATGTTTGGGCACGAGAACACTTTATCTGGGCCAAAGGAGAAAGCCCATGAGGTTTTTGGAAAGCGCAAAAGGAAGTTTTGCGGAGTCCATGGGCCAGACGCCAGGGTCCCTGGCGTCTGGGTCCAGACGCCGGGAACCCTGGCGTCTGGCTCTGGAGTCCGAGAAGGACTCTTGCCTTTCGGGTGAAACCGACTTTGTGGAGGATTTTACTCCAAGTTTCGACCCCAAGGCTCAACATATAAATAGAGGAGTAGGGCTAGCACCCAAGACATCATCAAGAAACACCAAGCCGTGTGCCGGCAACCCCGTCCCCTCTAGTTTATCCTCCGTCATAGTTTTCGTAGTGCTTAGGCGAAGCCCTGCGGAGATTGTTCTTCACCAACACCATCACCATGCCGTCGTGCTGCCAGAACTCATCTACTACTTCGCCCATCTTGCTGGATCAAGAAGGCGAGGACGTCATCGAGCTGAACGTGTGCAGAACTCGGAGGTGCCGTGCGTTCGGTACTTGGATCGGTCGGATCATGAAGACGTATGACTACATCAACCGCGTTGATAAACACTTCCGCTTACGGTCTACGAGGGTACGTAGACAACACTCTTCCCTCTCGTTGCTATGCATCACCATGATCTTGCGTGTGCGTAGGATTTTTTTGAAATTACTACGTTCCCCAACACGGGGGGCCTAGAGGGCTGGCCGGGGCGGGGGCGGACCGGCGGTGGGGAGTTGTTTCGAGGCGGTGAGGCGACGCTGGGGCCGGCGGTTCGGCCGGTGGTGGCTGGCGGCTCAGGGGGGTGCAGGTTGAAGATGAACTACATGCCCTCCCTAAACTGCATGTCAAGTGCCTCTCTGCTACCATTGTGTTCAGTTTCGACAGTAACATTCAGATTCCACAGTAAATTTCAGTTTCGACAGTTAAGTTCAGAGTCAACAGTTTTTACCTCACCTATTGTAGTCAGGTGGCTTTTGGTGATGTAAATTTTACATCTATTTTACATCATCTATTGGAATGCTATTAGAATCCCACTTGAGATTGACGATGTATGTCTTGTGCTGCTTCAGCCTTGATGTCTTATGGCTCACCGGAGCTGCTCCAACGACAGAATGATCCATCACAACAGAGCAGTGCCCTGGACGCCGTCTACAGATTCCTTAGATCTTCCTCCACACCTCTGATGGCCACCTCTGCCTCAACTGCTTCAGCGACCAACCCAATGATGCTGAGGTCGACACGGCTACGACAAAGAGGTTGTACACTTGTTGCATCACTTATTACTATACATTCATGTCGATCCATTATGGCTATTTTGGTTCAACGGAAAAACATAGCAATAGGGAATTTTCCAATTGCACTCTATTATTCAATTATTCATGCATTTTGTTGAAAGGAATGAAGCAAAACATCCACCTGGACCTACTTTTCAAAATCCTATGCATGAAAACAAGACCAAGTGCATTAGTGGCAGAATAACATTCTAACTGTACACGCTTTCATATGGTTTCACTTTATTTTGGCCATGTTTCTTTGCATTCCTCTGCTCTTCTAATTCCTATAAACCAAACACCCAAGTTGACAGAAATCATGTGTTTACAAATGCTTTGTTTACCATGTGCATTCCTATCCTATTCCGGTGTTTTTCCTATCCATGCGTTTTTAGAATCATGCAAGCCAAATGAGCTCTCACAGAGTTACTTCAGTTACAGGTAGGTATCGAAGGGAACTTTGTGTGGTTTGTCCTGCTCCTGCCGGGACGTCGTCCACCTCACCTGAGCTGCTCCATCAACAAAAACATCCACCAAACCATATGTCACGACTCCCGGCCGTCTTTCGCCGCCTCAGATATCCTTCCCTGCCGTCGGCACCCACCGTAACGGCATCACCATCATCGACTCAGCAGATGAACATGAGGAGTACACGGGTCCACAAGAGAGGTTGCACTCTTTTGTTTCTGCTTATGTTATGCATTGCTTAAAATTACCTGCTACTTTATCATCCTGTTCACCTCTTGGACTCCAAGTCAGGTCCAAATTAATGTTCAAACTTGAGTTCTAAATTAGTTGTGGGGCACATATCAAGGAAGCAATGAATAGTATCTCTGTCTAATATCTGGTTCACCTAGGGTATGCCTATGTTGTTCATCTTGGGTGGGAAACAAATAGTAAAGCAATCATCATATGTATTTTTATTAAATTAAAGCAATCATCAGCCTGCTATCATTATTTTTGGATCCATCCACTGATTGTTACCATCACTCTAAATTTCTGCATGCTCTCCTTACATAATCTCACCATATTTTTTTCGTATGCATGTCAGATATTGTACACAGTCATGTTGAACATGTAGAGAAAAAGAGAAGAGTTTTGCGGGGCAATACAATGTCATGCAGACATCGCTCCATGGTGGGTTCGATAGCAAACCCTCCCCACCCCTCTCCAGATTGTAATCCATAGGAAGATATTTGTTCTGAGGTGGATTCAGATGCCGCTGACCACTCCTATTTACCCCCCAAGGTGTTTGCTCTACTTTCGCATGATGATGTTAGTCATATATGCATATGTTGCCTTGCAATGCCTACTTTTGACATCATATATGCCATCTGCTTAGTTTAGACATGTTCTGTAATGCCACCTGTTTAGTTTCTATATCATATATGGGAATTATGCAGTCTCATGTCTTTTAGCCAGCCATAATATATGTGAATTGTGCAATGCCATCCTGTTTAACCAGGCATCATATATTTGAATGATATCTTGCCCATCCTTTTCTTCATTACATTTCCATTTGTTGACAATGTTTGTACATTAAACTACTCTTCCTGTGAATCAGCTATTTGGGTGGGAGATTGAAAAAACTGGAGTGAAAACAAGGCCTTCAGAGCAGACAGTGCTACCTCTTGAAGCAGATCTCTTGTTGGGTCCCGATATTTCCTCAGAGATGGATTCAGAGACAGATGACCAATCCTATTCCCCCACCGAGGTGTATGCTCTAACTTGGCACGGTTATACGGCTCATATCATGCATATGGTGTCTTCCATTGTATAGTTTAGACATCATATACACAATATTCAACACCATGTTCTTAGTTTAGACATCATACCTAATGCCCTCTGTTTAGCATATAAATCACATATGTGAATTAAATGATGCGATCATGATTACTTAGATAACATGTAGGTGAATTATGTCATGCGATCCTTTTTAGTTATTCATCATATCTTTGAATTATGTTATGCTATGCTATCCAGTTTAGATAGACATCATATATGTGAAATTATGTGATGCTATCCGTTTTAGTTAAACAATATACATGTCAACTATTTCATGTCCTCTTTTTTCCACACTATCTATTGCATCGGTCTCTCATACAATGTCTGTACATTCAACTATGTCTCCTGTTTATCAGTCATTTGAATTGGAGCGGGTGATGCCAGTATCTAGCGGACTAAAAACATGGTCTTCAAATAAAACAGTGCTACCTCTTGGTGGAGATAGCACCCCGGTTGTACATGCACGAGAACCAGCCCTACCACACATAACCCAAACTCTCACAGATTGTACCCCTACTGCGATGGACAGAGAACCAGCTTCACCCAATCTAACCCCAACCCCAGCAGATAGTAACCCAGTTCCTGTTGACACAACACCATCTCCACCACAGAACTCACAAACAAGAGCAGTTAGTAAGGCAGCTCTAGTGCCCAAAGGGCCAGTACTACCACAGTGAACCCCAACTCCACCAGTTAGTACGCCTATTCCTGTGGAGGAAGCACAACCAGCTAGTCGTAGTTTAGCATCTATCGCATTTGATGTTGTTAAATCGTATGTGCGTATCTTCCCATCTTGGAAATATTATACCGAAGATGAAGGAAAATGCCAGTTGCAGGTGTTTGTCCAGGAGTTATGTGTAAGTAATGTTATTCATGGAAATTACTTTGCTTTGTCCCATACATCCTACCTCCATGATGGTTATAATACATCAAATTTTCCCATTTTTCTCTATAGAGAAGGACCGATTTGGAAACTCAGGATGAGGTAATCTGTGCTAATACCTCTGGTATCTTCAAGAATGCTTGGTGGCAGTATCGGAATTACTTGAAGAAAACATATTTCACCAGCAAAGAAACTCATCAAATTCCCTTACATTCTCCTGAGACACATTTACTGGATGATGACTGGGAACGCCTTGTTCTGTACTGGTCTCGGACCAAGAATGTGGTAAGGTCTATGAGCTCATTTTCTATTTTAAGTACTATATTCTTGCGTCTTACTGTACTCTGTTCATGTAGAACAAGTGACTAAACCTGAAGAACAACTGTTCTAATTTAAGATTCCATTGCTATCATAGTTCAAAAAAGCGCTAGACGTTAATTGTGCGTTTTGCCACCGCCTTGCGCTTTACTGACCAAAGTGCATGCCTATGCGCGGTTATGCACAGATTAAGTGTAGTTATGCACAATGCATTTTGCCAACGCCTAGAGCCTAGGCGCGCTTAAGCGCTCGCTTAGGCGCGCCTTTTTTAACTATGATTGCTATCGTGCATATTGCTTTGCTCTTGTATCACTGTATTTACTCATACAAACTTATTTTTAAATTGAAGGATCTAATCGAAACTCCAATGGCACAGCAAGTATGTTCACGCATGTTTCTTTAACAGGCTTGCTCTTATCAATAGCTCTGTTGATTTCAATTTCAATTGTGTATACAGTTGACTTCTCATATCATGCACATTACTAGCAACACAACAGAGCCAATAGTGTTGTTGTACATGTAGACCTATGGTACCCATCTGAAATCTTGTTGTGTTGTGTAGTTTCCCACGCTTTGTATTCTTTCACTCCTGCTTTGTCTTGAACTGATATGATTTGAACTGTGTCTCTATTTTGATTTGGCAAGACAATGCAGTGACCATAGGACATAGATATATGTTTGTTTGATGCTTTCATTATGTACTAGTACTTGTCAATAGAAGACTTGGTAGTTTAATCCTGTCCACCTTACTAATGAACTGGTTCACCGAAATGAGTTCCATATACTAGTACATGCTAAACCTGTTATGTGTCTGTTTGTTTCTTCTTTTAGAATGCTGACAGAATATTGGGGAAGAGTGCCTTATTAAGCAATGCTAAAGGAAGTAATGCAGATAAGGTTCAGGATAGTGACACATCCTTGTTGGTCTCCAACAAAGCTGATAAAACAGCTAAGGAATACTATCTCGAAGACAGTGAGACAACCCCAAAGTCCTGTCTTGTTTAGTGTTCGAGTTACTGGCCATTATCGCTTGCACAAGCTATTCAAACTCACTGTCTGAATCAGTTCGGTTTCTTGAGTCTCAACTACAAGCTGGAAGACATCGATCAGCTGTGCTGTGACAAGAAGCAGAAGGACTGTGGAAGTCCCTAGAGCATTCAGATGCATACTTTCTGGTGCAACAGCAAGCGTTGGAAGATTTTAGCGCCAAACAAGACAAAGCTAATAAGCTTGCTAAGCTTATTGCCAGCATGGTGGATACCTAGGATAACGTTTCTTGAGCTCTTCTGAAGTTGTTTCAGTTATGCTCTTGTTTTGCTGCCGCGTTTATTTGCACCGGTGGCCAATTTTGACGGCCAGTGTATGTAATATGCTGCTTTGTTCCCTATATTTGCACTGGTGGCGAACTTTGATGCCCAGTGGATGTAACATGTGTAATAGCGGTAATAGGCTAGCGTTAATTGCTTGATTATTTATTTCCTCATTGTCTTGTTTAGTTGTTTGCTTGTAGTCACTGCAGTTATTTTTCTATGTTTTTCTAGTGGCCACAATAACCTATTTTTGGAAATTAGGCCAAAATAATCATGGCAACACATGGACTGTTGTAACCATAAGTCTCCTGCGGGCCGTATGATCCATGGGACTTCTATGGGCCGTAGGATCCATTGGCCTTCTATACGGGCAGTAGGATCCATGGGCCTTCTATGGGTCGTACGATCCATGGGCCTTTTACGGGCCGTAGGATCCATGGGCCTTCTACGGGGCGTATCATCATTTCACCAATCATGGGCCATACTATTCGTGGACAATAACGGGACGTTAATAGGCCGTATTTGATAACCCTATGAAAACAACCCAACAGTTTTTTTTACATGAAAACGGCCCAACGTATTAACGAGCCACAAATGGGCCGAGTGTAACCACGGGCTGAATTTGGCCCACAAGCAGGAAATGACAGTAACGTGCCGTAAGTAACCGAATGCTGGAAATGAGCCCAAGAATAAATGGGCCCTGAGAAGGACAAAAGATAACATGGGATGGAAACGGCCCAATGGAATAATGGGTTGTCAATGGGTATGAAGTGATACACTGTTCATTACGGGCCAGTTTCACCATGTGCCGTTAATGGGTATAAAGTGATACACTGTTCATTACGGGTCAGTTTTACCACGGGTCGTTAATGGGCCAAGAGTTACAAAGGGCCTCATATGGGTCGAAAGACGTCATGGGCCATACATGGGCCGGAAGTTAAAACTGGCTGGAATTATATTGGACGGCCCAGATGACACTACTGGGCCTAATTCGGATAGGCCGTAAACAGGCCCTGGGTTAGCGGGCTGTAAATGGGCTATATGCGAACAGGCCATTAACAGGCTTGCCGTGGGCCGGCCCGTCACCTTTTGACCAAGTCAAACGGGCCGACCTTTTCACAGGAATGGGCCTCTGTTGGGCCGTGCCACGTGTCAACGTATCATAGGCGCTTTGGGTCCAATGAGTGGATGCCATCTGTCCCAACGGTGAGCTGACACGTGTTTCCTCCAGCCAATGATGATTTTACACGTGGAAAATTCCCATTGGTCGGGGCTGTTAACGGGTTATCGGATCCAAAACCGGACCCGATAGCTTAACGGTTTTTCGTTACGGTGGATGCCACATGTCGGTCACCCTTGACGAAAGCACTTCTGTGACGCGCGATTTATCGTCATGGAAGTGGACACTTCCGTGATGATAATTTTAGTAATGTCATGGAACACTTCTACGACAGCACAAGTATGACTATCTTGATTCTGTCATAAAATCGTCATGGATGTACATGCATGATAGAAAACATGACCTACTATGACAAACACGTATCATCACGGAAGTGTATGTTTTTGTAGTGATATCTGCTTGATGAAACACAAGTCTGAAACGTTTGAAAAGTTCAAAGAATTTCAGAGTGAAGTAGAGAATCATCGTAACAAGAAAATAAAGTTTCTGCGATCTGATCGCGGTTGAGTTATGAGTTTGGCCTTCATATAAAACAATGTGGAATAGTTTCACAACTCATGCCACCTGGAACACCACAGCGTAATGGTGTGTCCGAACATCATAATCGTACTTTATTAGACATGGTGCAGTCTATGATGTCTCTTACTGATTTGACACTATCGTTTTGGGGTTATGCATTAAAGACAGCTGCATTCACGTTAAATAGGGCACCACCTAAATCAGTTGAGATGACACTGTATGAACTTTGGTTTGGCAAGAAACCTAAGTTGTCATTTCTTAAAGTTTGGGGGTTGCGACATTTATGTCAAAAGGCTTCAGCCTGATAAGCTCGAACCCAAAACGGAGAAGTGCGTCTTCATAGGATACCCTAAGAAAACAATCCTTCTACCATAGATCTGAAGGCAAGATCTTTGTTGCCAAGAATGGAACATTTCTATAGAAGGAGTTTCTCTTGAAAGAAGTGAGTGGTAGAAAAGTGGAACTTGATGAGGCAACTGTACCTTCTCTCAATTTGGAAAGTAGCACATCAGAGAAATCCGTTCCAGTGATGCCTACACCAACTAGAGAGGAAGCTAATGATGATGATCATGAAACTTCAGATCAAGTTACTACTGGACCTTGTAGGTCGAACAAAGCATGTTCCGCACTAGAGTGGTACGGTAATCCTGTCCTGGAAGTCATGTTACTAGACCATGACGAACCTACGAACTATGAAGAAGCTATGATGAGCCGAGATTCTGACAGATGGCTTGAGGCCATGAAATCTGAGATAAGATCCATATATGAGAAAAACGTGTGGACTTTGGTGGACATGCCCAATGATCGGCAAGCCATAGAGAATAAATTGATCTTCAAGAAGAAGAATGATGATGATGGTAATGTTACTGTCTACAAAGCACGGCTTGTCGCAAAAGGTTTCGACAAGTTCAAGGGGTTGACTGCAACGAGACTTTCTCACCCGTAGCAATGCTTAAGTCTGTCTGAATCATGTTAGCAATTGTCGTATTTTATGAAATCTGGCAAATGAATGTCAAAACTGCATTCCTTAATGGATTTCTTAAAGAAGAGTTGTATATGATGCAACCAGGAGGTTTTGTCGATCCTAAAGATGCTAACAAAGTGTGCAAGCTCCAGCGATCCATCTATGGACTCGTGCAAACATCTAGGAGTTGGAATATATGCTTTGACGAGGTGATCAAAGCATATGGTTTTATACAGACTTACGATGAAGCCTGTATTTACAAGAAAGTGAGTGGGAGCTGATGTCTACTACGCAACTTTATTCTTGTAGACATGTGTTGGGCCTCCAAGCGCGGAGTTTTGTAGGACAGTAGCAATTTTCCTTCAAGTGGATGACCTAAGGTTTATCAATCCGTGAGAGGTGTAGGATGAAGATGGTCTCTCTCAAACGACCCTGCAACCAAATACAAGAAATCTCTTGTGTCCCCAACACACCCAATACAATGGCAAATTGTATAGGTTCACTAGTCGGTGAAGAGATGATGATAAAAGTGTAATAATTATGGTAGAAATGTATTTTTATAATATGAATAAATAAAAACAGTAAGGTAGCAAAATAGTAAACGGGCACAAAAATGGTATTGCAATGCTTGAAAACAAGGCCTAGGGTCCGTACTTTCACTAGTGCAACCTCTCAACAATGCTAACATAGTTGTATCATATGATTATTCCTCAAAGTGCAATAAAGAATCACTCCCGAGTTCCTATTAGCGGAGAACAAAAGATAGATATTGTTTGTAGGGTACAAAACCACCTCAAAGCTATTCTTTTCGTTCAATCTATTCAAGAGTTCGTACTAAAATAACACAAAGATATTTTTTCCATTCGATCTATCCTAGTTCGTACTAAAATAACACCAAAGCAAATTCATATTCATAATACTCAATCCACACAAGGAACTACAAAGAGACCCCAAAGTTTCTATCGGAGAAAAGATAATAAAAACGTGCATCAGCCCCTATGCATAGATTACCCCAACGTCACCTCGGGAATCCGCAAGTTAAGTGCCATAACATATATCAAGTGAATCTATACAATACCTCATTGTCACCTCAAGTATTCATACCGCGAGACATACATCATGTGTTCTCAAATCTGAATATTCAATCCGACAAGATAAAACTTCAAAGGGTAAAGATTCAATTCATCACAACAAGAGTATAGAGGGGAGAAACATCATATGATCCATCTATATTAACAGAGCCCATGATATAGATCACGAGAGAGAGAGAGATTAAACACATAGCTACTAGTACAAACCCTCAGCCCCGAGAGTGGACTACTTCCTCCTCATCGTGGTGGCCGCCAGGATGATGAAGATGGCCAGCGGAGATTATTCCCCCCCTCTGGCAGGGTGCCGGAACAGGCTCCCGATTGGTTTTCGGTGGCTACAGAGGCTTGCGGCGGCGGAACTTCCGATCTAGGTTAACCCCGATGGGTTTCGGAATATTTGGGAATTTATAGTGCAAAGAGGGGGGTGCGGGAGGCCACCAATGGGGGCACAACCCACCAGGGCGTGCCAGGGCCCCCTGTTCCTGGTTGAAGCGCGAAGAAGTTTGACTGCATCAACTGCGTTGTGAAACGCTTCCACGTACGGTCTACGAGGTACGTAGACACACTCGCCCCCTCGTTGCTATGCATCTCCATGGATATATCATTGCGTGTGCATATAATTTTTTTGTTTTCCATGCAACGATTCCCAACAACTCCAAGCTACATTAAAGAGTGGCTCATCGTTTACCTGGCAAAGTATCATGAAAGGTTTCGAAACCTTCAACTTGGGATACGTTTGGAGAATTGGAACGAATATATGGTCAGATCCTTGGATCCTAGGTAGTGCAGACAAAAAAAGTGATTTCAGCTAGAGGTCACTCTGTCCTAACTCATGTCAATGAATTAATTAACCCAATTTTAGGAACATGGGATGAAGAGCTAATTAGCTCTATTATGAATCTTGTGGACATGAGGAGAATCATGCAAATCCCGATCGCGTTGAATGCTTTTGATGACTTTATTGCATGGCACCCAAAAAGAAAAGGAACATTCTCAGTCCGATCAACATACAAAATTCAATGGATTCGAACTTTTAGAGCGCATGCAAACATACCTGCTAGTCCAACTGGATCATGAAATCCGGAGGTCTGGAGTAAGCTTTGGAAACTAAATATTCCATGTAAAGTATCAAATTTTTGCTGGCGGGCCCTGCACGGAATCATCCCTCTAAAATCCATACTCATGAATAGGCATGTTGGATCGGATGACTCCTGTCCGATATGCCATGGAGCTCCTGAGGATATTAAGCATCTTATGTTTGAATGTATATCTGCTAGAGAACTTTGGAGGGGCCTGGGTATACTGGAGATTGTTGAAAACGCAACAGATATTGACTGATCAGGATTGGTGGTCTTGGAATACTTGTTTTTAGCGGACGAGAGATTGCTGGACTTGAAACCCAACCTGGACATCAAGCAAATCCTAGCAGTTGGGAGTTGGTATCTCTGGTGGATCCAACGACAACATACTCACGAGAGAACACCACCACCGCCGGTGAGGTGGCCCATGTCGGTCCTAGCTATTACAAACAATTTCCATCAAGCAAACTCAAGGAACATCGAAACGAGAGAGCAAAATTGGGTTAAGCCCAATCCAAAGTTTGTTAAGTTAAATGTTGATGCTTTTTTATTTGTAGAGGAAGGGGCTGGGGCCTCGGCGGCAATAATCATAGATGAAAAAGGTAATTTTTTGGCAGCCCAATGTAAATATATTCTAAATGCACTTGATGTTGTCACATCTGAAGCGTTGGCAATGAGGGACGTCCTCATATTTGCTATTTCACTTGGGTTCAACCGGGTTGAAGCTGAATCAGATTCATCTATTATGATCGAATACTGTTCAGGACAGACACTCTGGAGGAATGTTGCAGCAGCAATTTTCGCAAAATGCGTGGACGTGTCTTCATTGATCAAGAAGGTTATCTTCAAACATTGTGTTCGCTCCACGAACTAAGTAGCGCATGTGCTAGCTAATTATGCTTTTTGTAATAAATTTTGTAACACTTGAAGTGACGAACCTCCAATTTGGTTGGTCTCTAAGATGATGGACGATATAATTATTATTTGAGTTTAATATAAAGCTAGCTATGATGGCCTTTTCCTTGAAGTTGGATTTTCACAAAGCTTTTGACTCTGTCAGTTGGCACTGTCTGGATCAAGTGCTCGAGGCTCGTGGCTTCCCTCCATCCTGGAATCAGTGGGTTCGTTCTCTACTTTCCACTGGACGCTCTCGAGTTCTGATTAATGGTCAGCTGGGTGACCCTATCCTTGCCAAGCGCGGGTTTCGGCAAGGTGATTCTCTGTCCCCTTACCTCTTCATCTTAGTTGCGGACGTGCTGCAGAGGTTATGCTGTCACCACTTCCAGAAGGATACCCTGCTACATCCCCTTGGCTTGGACAGGTTCTTCCCAGTGCTACAATACGCAGACGACACTTTAATACTGTTCAGGGGGGATTTGCAACAGGCGTCTATCATCAAGAGCATCCTCACCTGCTTCTCAGATTTCTCTGGGCTGAAAATCAACTTCCATAAGAGCACGCTCGTGCTGGTCTCTATGGATGCGTGTGTGGCTGATGGGATTGCCCAGCTCCTCGGCTGCCCCGTATCGGCCTTTCCTTGCACTTACCTCAGTTTACCGCTGTCTCTGCATAAGCTCACGCATGGCATGCTGCTTCCTATTATTCAGAAGGTGGATCGGAGACTGTCCGGTTGGTTGGCCACCTTCCTTTCCATGGGTGGAAGGCTCACCCTCACTAATTCAGTTCTCGCTAGCATCCCGAGTTATTTCTGTCATGTTTCCCCTGGCCCAAAGAATCCATTGACACTCTGGACAGTCTGCTGCGAGGCTTCTTTTGGCTGGGCAAAAGCAAGGTAAAAGGAGGCCAGTGTCTCATGGCATGGGACAGAGTTACTCTTCCTCGAGCAAATGGGGGCTTGGCCGTCCGAAACTTACAAGCACATAATCAGGCCATGTTGTGCAAGTTCATCACCAGATTTCTGCAATTCTCCGAGGTTCCGTGCTACCAATGGTTCGCCATGCAATATTGTAACAAAGATGTGCCAAACAGTTCTGGTAGTAGAGACACGGCCATGTGGAAAGGTTTCAAGGAGTTCATTCAGTTGGTGATCAGCTCATCGCGTTGTGTGCTGGGCTCTGGTAACCTTATCTCCTTTTGGCATGATCAGTGGCTCCAGGTTGGTAGGCTAAGGCATGTCTTCCCGGTGCTGTTCTCTTTTGCCAGAAGGCCATCCTACTCTGTCCGGTCCCAGTACAGTCTTGGTTCCTGGGTGTTGCAGCTTCATCCTAACCTAACCCCTGCGGCAGCAGCGGAGTTAGCGGCCCTCCATCTTCTCCTTCAAGGAGTGGCCCCTGACGATGCACTTGAGGATACGCGATCTCCGTCAGTAACTAGGTGTCGCGTAAACACCAGATATTTTTACAAGTTACTCACCTTCCGAGGGGTCAAGTGTGCAGCAGAACCTTGGATTTGGGACTCGTTAATCCCCCTCAAGCACAGAACTTTCCTTTGGTTAGTTTTTCGGGGGAGGCTTAACACCACAGATAACATGTTCAGGAAGAACTGGTCTGCCATTGCTCCGTTTGCCGACTGCGATACCTGCCCTGCGTTAGAAAGCATTGGCCACCTTCTGTTGCATTGCAGGGCAGCGTCCGCTTTATGGAGCACCTTGGGGTTGGGCTCCTTGGCGCACGCATCATCTGACATCCTTTCTTTTGTCGAAGCAGCTGGTACGCGACTGCACTTTAGGCGTAAATGGAATGTGGTTTTTGCTACTTGCACTCTGACTGCATGGCACGCCCACAATGATCGAGTTTTTCACTCAAAGCTCTGGTCCGAGCCATATATAAAGTACTATGCAACTGACCTCATCAGACTATGAAGCAGCAGGACAAATAGGCCGCAAGACAAGGCTGATCTTCTCTTCTGGTGCACCCTGTTTACCGGCTAATCTGTTAATGTTGCTGTTGTAATCCCCTCCATGCTCCTGTAGTCTTCCTTCCCTCGCCACTCTGCTCTTACTTGTGATCTTGCACCTGGGTGCACTTCACATGACCAATGTAACATGTGACTCTCACAGGTTTCTAACTAGTTTTGAAATACTAGATGACCCGTTGCGCCAATGGCGCAAAGGGCGAGAGCAAGCCAAGTATTGAAAGAGCACACATAAAAATATTTAAAGACAGGTTGAAACATATGGAAATAAAAAATTGTTGCTGGAAATGTCATGATTTTCTCTAACCAGTGTAAACATATATAATAGTCTTTTGAAAATATCAGTAGAAGGGCAGTTGACTACATATATAGAACAAGTGATCACAAACTTGTTTTGACCACAGAAACAGTAATGAGGTCTAAAGTGTACATGCAGTATCATACACGAATGGAAATCTAAAGGCTATACATATCTTCCTCAGAGCAACGCCAAAACGGCAAAGATACTGGATCCATTGATATGAAACAAAAGGTGGCTGCTGTTGGTTAGGACATATAGACTGAAGGTCACCAGAAACTATCTTGTGTAGTCTTCAGGCGCTGCTCTGACTTCATGCCAATATAGCGTAACCTCTGCATCAATTCTTCAATGCTTGGATTAGCTACTACTTTAGTTCTTTTGATAAAGCAATTTTTACACCAGCAGCAGCACCCCTAAGATTAGCAAGTTTCCAGCAAAAGGATCACATGAGAATTACATATCTGTATCATATATGAAGAGAAACAGAAACCCAACAAGATGATATAAACAAACAGAGGTATCAAAACTGTAACTGCTATAAGAACAGAAGCTTGATTGCACAGGGTTTCTTATTACTATTTTGTTTTATGATTCATGCATGTATTTTCCAGTCTGGATTGGTAGCTAACAGGGTATTATGCTTCATTGCATAGAGAGGTCGTACCTCTTAAGCCTAGGTGGCTGAGCAAGGCCAGCTTCCATGGTGTTAGTAAGTGCAGTGGCTGGAGCATTAGTAGCAATGCCGGCCAGTTCAGATCCCTATAATAGAGTCAAGTTAGTCACTGGGAACCATGCAAGAGGAAAATAAATAAAGAGGACGGTAAATCCGATAGAAATATTAACAGTTGTTGAAACAAAAGAACTTATGAAAGTTGGTGTGACCACCCGATCATCATCCTTCTCCTGTCAAAAAGGACAGGTGCATGTGGAAGACCCCTCTTTTCGAACTCTATGGTGTAGAGAACTGGAAAACAGAAGGGTAAATGAAAAACATGAAAAAAAAAGAAACGTGGGTAAGAAAAATGAAGAAAGGAGAGAAAATGCACTGGGCATAGTACCAGCAACTACAGTCCCAAACATCTTTCCGGTCCTGATCTTCTGTAGGTACTCAAGCAGCTTCATGTGATATACTCGAACAGATATCAGCCGTATCGACTGTTTTTTGCCAAGGTTCAAGACTCCATTATTTCAGGCCACTTTGGATTACATGCGAAGGTTGTGATTATATCAGGTGATGCTTGGACACGGGAAATAGTCATCGCGGCCAGGAACCATTTTGTTTTGGCTTCAATTCACAATCTGTTAATATTGGCTATCTAGTGCAGAAAAGAGTGATTATAACCTCTGCCGACATCCATCGGCATGTCCCAGTTTCAGCCGTCGTCATTTCAGTCACAGTTTCCTCTCGTCCAAGCCCAAAATCAGTAAGCTTCAGCTTCTTACAGTTTGCAGTAAGCAACAAATTATCTGCACACACAAAACTTTTATTAGGATACCGTAAAAGCATAAAAAGTGTGATGGAACAACTTTGACAGAAAGGAACAAAGCAATTATTGGAAGAACTTAGAAGGTAAAGCAAGTAAAACAAAATGGAAAGATTGAGAGGGTGACTGAAACATATTGTGACTGAACCATGAACATGAATTAGAGCGGATACCATGGATATGGAACCAGGAACATTAAAGAATGAGGTGTAGAAACATCTGACAAAAATTTGTATATGATTAATCGACCAGCTACTGAAAACCAAACAAGTTGAACCAAAAAGATGAAACTGAAACCAGTATCTTCGCAAGTAGTCATTCAGTTTTTAAACCAGATGCTATGACGCTGAGGCACAAATGACGAAACAAATAGTACCCATGCAAAGTAGAAAAGAGTCTTTTATTGAAGTTTCATAAATTGTTAAAAGCAGATGCCTCTAACCCACTTGATTCTGCAAGTAAATAATCACCAGATCTGACTGCTGAATCCAATGATTGGTATCCAAACAGGAAAAGGGTACATCGTCTTTAACCTGTTGACTCTATGACAGCTTTAATCACCATCAGAAACAATCTGATTAGAAATGCATTAGGGTTTCTAATAAACCCCATGATGCAGCAGATTGGTATTATGAATCAAAATGTTTAGAAATCATGTAATTCTACCGCAACAAAGTTAATATGGATAATATGAACATATTAAGAAGAGGTGGCTTTCCAAAAACAGAATAAAGCTTTCAGGGTAAGAATCTCACCTGCCAATGGAACCTAATCCAATAAATATAGGTAAAGATGAATAAGAATCCCATGATAGTGTTCCAAGTCATCATGATCTCCACACCGTCAAATGAAGAACTGACATCTCCACACAATAACTCCCCGTCAAACTGCCAGCCATAGGAATAAACCCAAAACCATAAAACATCAACACTGGAGGCCCAATAAATATATCCTCCTATTATAATACAGGAGCACAGACATTAGTATTAAACTTCTCACTCTATATAGAGCATAAACAACAGACATCAATTTCCTTTCTGAAACCAAACTTGCTCAAGCACAAATGAAATTGCGAGAAATTTATTTATCAAAATATATAATTATAATTGAAAGAAGTTGTAATACTTCATTTTAGTACTATATTTTGGCAGCGCTATTTTTTCTTTCGAATCCATATGAACATTGCCATTGGTTGTGTTTATACACGACTGGTATTCCTCTAAGCTGAATAATGATATGACTAAGAAAAAATAAATAAGCAACGATCCATTCCCGAATTATATTGGGAGTTGTTGCTAGAGGAAAATGTCAAAAGAAAAATGGCTTCATCATGCACAGTTGTAAATATATGCACAGCACGGTGCTGCAACAAAAGAACAAACAAACAGATATAAAACCTTGAAATTGCTCCATATACCTTAGGTGTTGTCGGTGCCTCTGTGAACGAATTTTCTCTGTTTGCTAAAACTTGAGCCTCTTTATTTTGTAGCCACACAAGATGCAAAAGGAAACAGATTGTTAGTTGAAGAGATTGTTAGTTGAAGAGAGGGTACTTGCCACTTCTCTTTTCCATTAATGGTGTTTACAACATCTCCTGGCCACCCAAACCCACATGCCAAACAAAAATGAAATTAGAGAGCAAAGGGGGGAGGAACTCACATGGGGAGGTGCAGCCAGAAGGGATGAGCAGCGAGACGGCGCGCGGTGGGGAGTCCCCAACACCAGCTCCATGGCTGGGCCAAGCCGCCTCCATGGCTTCCCCACGGTGCCCCGTCTGAAACCATGGCAGAGGAGCTCGTTCGTCATCGCGCTCATCATCTCATCATCACCTCGCATCGGTCAAGCCACCGCCGGGACGCCAGGATCTCCTCTTCCTCCTCCAGATCCCGCCTCTCTCGTCTTCCTCCAGATCCAGGGCTGGCGGCGCGGGGAAGGAGAGAGACGGCTGATTTCAGCCAGTATAACCAAGACAGTCCCTACTCTCTCAAATTGCATGTTAGTGCTAAGCCTTGATTTTAGGTCAAGACGGTGCAGATAAAACAATTTAATCGTTTCCTTTTCATATATCGTCAATCATTGCATGTTTCACTTTTGAGTTCATCCAAAAAGCACACCAAATGTAACAGTTGGATTGATTGTATTATCCCTGAAATGCCATTATCAGAAATTCAAATGGCGCTCAATCGTAAATAGAAGTGCAGGGCTTGCTTATCACGCTTACTTGGGACTCATAGGCCTTATCTAATCCCTTTACAAAGTACTCCCTCCGTTTCTTTTTACTCCGCATATAAGATTTGGTCAAAGTCAAACTACACAAAGTTTGACCAAATTTATATAAAAAAATATGAACATCTACAATACTAAAACTATATAGTATGAAAATACGTTTCATGGTGCATCTGATAATATTGATTTCATATTTTGAATGTTTATAGTTTTTAATATAAAGTTAGTCAAACTCTATAAAGTTTGAGTTTGACCAAACCTTATATGCAGACTAAAAAGAAACGGAGGGAGTACTAATAAAGTTTGTCTACTAACATTGAACTATGGAGAAGATGTGCTTTGGATGGCATTAGGAAAGAATTGATAGGATGGCCTGAACTGTATTTACGACAAAGATGAATAATTAACTTTTGGTGGCAATGGTTGATTGTACATCCAGAGAAATCTGCCAGACTTCAAAGAAGTTTGGTTCCTTTGCAAGATCTGGCAAAGAATATATAGCTTTTGAGTTCGCCTGGTAAGCAAGCAAGAACGAAATAACAATGAACCAGAAAGTTGCTTTAGCAAGAATACAGAGAACATAGTGCATGCTACAGTAGGGGTTGTAAAATTTCTTAAAGTCTTTAGACTATAGGCATCTTTAGATTATATAATCAAAGTTGTCACCACTGAATCCAATGAATGGCCCATTTTGAAATCTGAATTGTACTTCGCAAATGTCATAGAACAGTGATTAGATTAGAAGAAATAAACCTGATATAAGCAATCTAAACACGTGTGAACTACAAATCATTGGTTCAGGTTATAACGATAATTAGAAAACGATAGCATATGAGTAAGCCATGGCACACCGTGGTGAACTCCAGAGACCAAAACAAATTCTGAATATGTTCTCACAGGTTCACTGATTTACTCCCTTTGTATCTAAACATAGGACAACTAAATACTACTTCCTCTGTTCAAAATAATTTGAACTAAACCACAACAATTATTTTGGAACAAAGGGAGTAACATATTAGGAAGTATATATATTCGCTAAATAAAAATGATTTAATTTGATTTTTCTTGCAGAGTACTTACAAATACATGCCCGAATTGAACCTACGGGCTGAAGGAAGAGCTCATCAGGAGGTTAAACCTGCAAATCTGCACTCATCGTCTGCAAGGAGAAAACGGCACGCCATGTATAATCAGACAACCAGTCTCATAAGCATGCGCATGAACAAAGCAAAAATATATATGCAAGAAAATAAAGTAAATATCAATAAACTATGTTCCGAGTCTTGCATCTTTGGGCAATATAAGGGCGAGGATGTTGCTGGACTACAAAGTGAAAGAATAATCAAGAAATATCAAGGTCCACAAACCAATGAGAGTAGCAATATTCAGTTGCCAGAAAAGATCACCAGAATGGAAATTTAAGGGCACTACAGAAACACCCAAATCACCCTCCAAAAACACCCTAATGACCATTAAGCAATCAAAGTTGCAAAACACTATACAGACATATAGGAGCATCCTTTTGATCAGCCAAGCCTTCATTCATACTTCTTGTTTCAACATATTAAAAATGTACAACAGTGAAAACATCGCAAGGTAAAAAAGGATTAGCGATCGCAAGTCCCTTAGATAGCCGGGTAGGCTAGCGGCTTTTATAGAGAGATTTATTCCTGGACTCCACTTAGCCAGCTTGGTCCCCAGTCCCCCCTAAATGTCCAAAGGAACATCAATGATGGAGGTAGTGGCAGCAACAACAACAACAGGTTAAGAGCGTCTCTAGAATATGCACAAAAATCACATGGAATTGCCAATGCACCAGAGTGGCCAAGTAAGCTTCAACAGGGAAGTGCATTTAGGTCTCCATTCTTACCGCAGTGCACACTATGGTAATCATCAGGCAGCTAGATCAGAATGCTCCAATGACAAAGCCAACATATCTAACTGCACACATACATATGAATCGAGGAAAAAGCAACCATTCTGAAGAAGTTGTGCATTCAAGATAAACTCAAAGAGAAAACATGTTCACATATACTCCCTACCACCACCTTCAGACATTGTGCACTGAAGATTGCAGATTTTCAGTAAATAAGTCCCCATATCGAGTTTAAACAATGCACCTTATTTAATATAGAAACACCTTGACAAAAAAGAGCAAAACAAGTTTTTCTTGAGAGAAGACCACGGAGAAGACGAAGCAAGTGAGTGAGCCATAAGTAGTTCTTCCATCCTATAATATGCAAACATCATGAGAAAAGAAGCCTACCTACCTGACCAAAGATGAACATTTTCCACATTATTGTGTTTCAGCGGGACAGTTGTTTGCCACTCATCCCGCTGTTATTATTTACCAATTGGATGAGCTTATTTGCTATCTGAGTTATGTGCCTCCAAAACAGGTGTAATGATGGAAATAAGACCACACATCCTTCTCACACGCAAGCATGAAATATATGCAGCACGACAAAAATAGTACACGAAGCCCGGCCATATCAGAATATTAAACCGATCAGCAAACCAAACACCATGACAACATGTACAAAAAAGGATAATAGGCATTAGCTAGAAAGGAGAGGAGCAAACCTCAATGAGCAGAACAGATATGTAGGAATGCAGGAGATCCTAGATTAGTTATTGTTTGTCCAATAGTTACTTATTGATCTCATCGACAACCTACCTGAGCCATCACTCCCCGGACACCACTTGGTGTCCTTGCCCATCTATTCATCGGATTTGTACAAAAATTCACAACATTGACTTCAAATCTTACAAAAGGTTTCAAAAAGATGGTTCAGGACCTAAGATATACTAACTAAATCTACACAAACTCATGGATTTCAATATGAAGATATTATTTGATGCATTTCCCAAAAAATCCAGCATAACTATATAGAGGAACTACATATTCCCAAAAGTTTACTCATTTCTTGGACAAACAACACACATCACCTAGAAAGGAAATATACGCTACGTGCAAATCATATAACTGAAAGACGTAATAGATTGTATCTGTATCTTGGTTCAAACAACTAATAGAGAAAGAAAGTACCCCCAAAGCCTCCATATAAAAAAACAGAACAAGAGCCAAATAAAGGAAAGCATGTATAAATAATGTTGACTCTTCAATAGCGCAATGAACTGATTTTTTTACAAGTGCTTCTAGGAAGAAAATAACAATTGTAGAGCAAGCGGAGAGACAATGCTAGATAAATATAGAACTACATAACCAATCAAGCAAGATCTGCTTGGTATGACCCACATTATCAATTTGAGCAAGATTTGTAGGTAGAAAGCAGTAACCTAGGATGGAGTGTCCAACTCATCAACTATAAAGAAGAAATGAAATGTGGCAATGCAGTGCTGCTAAGCCCTAACCAGCTCACATTAAAGGAAAAGAATGGAAAACTCGACATCCTCTATTGTAGAATTAAGAAAATATGCTCTCCGGGGATAGATTGGTTCACCTTGAGGTAAAATGAATAGATTGAAAAACAAGAAGAAGGTAGTCCTCTTCTGGGATTTGCAATAATACTTGCTTAGGAAGAACTGCAAGATACAAGGCATGCATACTCATCAGATGAGTAAGCAGATCTGCGGGCTGAGCATTCGTGGTAAGGTGAACTAAAGTGATGCATGAATGTACCTCGAGGAAGACGACCTCAGAATGAACCTGTCGCTACTCTTCGCCTCCCACAAATACCGCATCGATAGATTGATTGGATTATCAATTCCTAAAATCCATGATCATACAAAGGGATTTATCAGCAGACGTGTACTGATTCCAATGATGGAGCTTCTATATGAAACCAAATTTTAAGTATGCTGAACTCTTCTACATGAGATTATAATTAGCAAGTAAATCCAATACTATATCCAACTACAACTTTGTGCTAGCAGTATCTACAATCTAACGCAGTTGATCCATCAAAGAACGTATATACAATACTTACAATCTAACACAGTTGATCCATCAAAGAACGTATATACAGGGGGGGCTAATCTAACACAAAGTCTAAAAGGTAAACTAAACCTGCATCCAATTGATAGAAAAGAAAAGGCAGCATGCGTATATTGACGAGAGCAAATCAGGTCAAGATTAAATTTAGCTAAATATATAAATTTGGCAATACTAAATACCTCAAAATGACTTGGCAAAGCTGATTAATACAATAAAGCAAAATAAATCGACAAAAGGCATGAACCTTTGTGGTCTTCGAAAGAAGAGCGACATCATTCTCCCCTATAACTAATTATACTTGTACACTCACAAATATATACAAGCTTCAAAGGTATATTGTCGTGGGTGTGTACCAATTCATCTGAAGATATATATTACAGGAAATTGTTGCACAATGTAAACATGGATAGAATATGGAATATTTACCTTAGCAAATACTTGCATAAATGGCAAAGTATGTACCAATTGATGCTAGTTCTCTTACCACAAGAACAGACCAGATCACCTAAACAGGCAAGGTTGTGTACAGAAAATGACAGGGGGAGGGACAGGCGAGTGATAGGAACCTGGAGGTACAAGGGCACAAATTTAGTCGACATTAGGGCTTGATTTTCCTCCTGTTGCTGTTGGTGGCCACAGAGCAATCGAAGCGGAGAAAGAACAGCAAGGCACCCGACAGAAGTGGCCGGTGGGCGTCGATAGCCGGGCCAAGCCGCCATCCTCGCTGGCTTCCTGGTGCGATTGTTCCTCCCATCCTCCCATTGACGAAGACAACAACACTCCTTGTCGCCCCATATCACTCTAGCCACTGCCAATACGCTCGATTTCGCCCGGATCTCATTTTCCTCCTGCAGCACCATCTCCAAGTCCCTGTGGTGAGGACAAGAGATGAGGAGACGTCAACCGCGGGGAGGCACATCAGCGAGGAAGAAAGTACGCATAGAACAAGCACGCAACAGCAAGAACAGGGGACTCAAGGGGATCAAGGGTTGGAAACAAATTACGTACTTACCTTGCCAGGGCAGTCCTTGGTTGTGGATCCACTTTTGGCGCAGGTCATGGGGAGAGACGACTGGTTGGGAGGCACGAGCACCACACCAGCGGACCGCCTTCCCTCCAGCAGCAGCGTGGCCAAGCCCAACTTCATCGGGGCTGAACCCAGATGGTGTCCTCCTGCCTGTGACCCTTCCGTTTGAGGAGAAGACGACGCGCGGGAGGATCCGGTGGGATTCGTATGAAGAGAAGGAGGAGAGGCAGCGCTGGTGGAGGGGGAGAAGGGGGCGTGGCGGCGGGGAGCGGGAGAGGAGGAGAGACGAGGAGACGAGGCGTGGGGTGTGGGGCTCGACTGCTCGAGGAAAGGAAGGGATTGTCATCTAGGTTTTACCGCACTCAGAACATGAAGGGACCATAGATTTTTTTTCCAGTGTAGCTGCAAAGTGGGCCTAGCAAACTAAGGTCCCAGAAGTCATCCACCCTTAAAGACTGCAGGACGTGTAACACGAATGAACGGTCCAACCAGTGCCAGCGTAAAAAATCGTACAACAGTAAAAACATCGCACGGTCAAAAAGGCTTAGCGATTGCAAGCCCCCCAGATGGCCGGGTAGGCTACCAGGGTTTATATGTTCAATAAGGTTGGCTTTCCGCCACCTTTTCTTAAAAAAAAAACTTTGTATTATATCCCCAAGTCTCAGAAAGCCCTCGTTCTCCAATAAATCGTGTACAGACAGCTGGGGCCCGCATCCCAGCCCCACCTGCCATTTTCCTCCGTTCGCTCATCTCCTCCGCCTCGCCACCGTCTCCTCCTCTCTTCCCTCCCTCATCTCGTGACGGCTCGAAAGCTGAAACCCTAGACCAACCACCCTCCCCTCGTCCGTAGGAACAGGGACAGAGATGTATGCGGACCAGATCTCCACCGGCCGCAAGCGCTCCATCCATGACCGCCTTGACGCCGACCTCCCCTCCGACCGCGGCGGCGCGGACGTCGCCGGCCGGGCTCGTAACGCGCTGTCCAAGAGGTCAGCTCAAGCTCCGCTCCCACCTGCTCCTTCCATATCGTTGCCACGGCTCCCTCTGTAACCTTAGCTTGGGGCTTCTAGCTCTGTGCGCTCCTATGTGCTTAGGGATGGTGGAAATTAGGGCCTTGTTTTAGGTTGCTCGGGCTGAGGGCGGCGCCCCTAGATTCCATGCCTTCGTTCATGTTAAAATTGAGGTTCTGTAGAACAAGGACGAGCTTTGAGCCGCGTGATGTGTGTTGTTTGTCTGAGCGATGGAAACTCTGGTGTCAGATTCAATGATTCAGCATGGCAAATATCATGAATTGGTCTGTTGGACGCTATGTCATTATGCAGCATAACATGGGAATTGCAGCGTAGGTTTCTGAATAATCCTTTTTTTTTCTTTTGGTCAAGCGCTTGCTTTACTGTTTTACCTGAGGATTTGTGATTTCATATGTTTAGTATCATGGTATGGACTATGGAATGAGCTTGGATAATACTAGTTGATAACGCTTGTGGGAGGTAGAAGCTAGTGATGTAACCTTGGACACAGTGTTTTACTCAATCTAGCAGTAACTTACGTAACTGAGGTATGAACTGTTGCAGAATCAATCACCAATGCATTGCTATTGATTTTTTGATAGATAGTTTGTTATTTCTAAACAAAATAGTCCTGCTTTTTAGTCTGAAAGTATTGAGGGTGGATAACATGTTGGTTCACTTCTATCCTCATGTATAAACTCATACTTTGTAAAGCTTGCTGACACGAGCCTTGATGTATTTAAGCCTGCTTGTAAAAGAAAGATCAATGCTCTTTGCTAGCACACATGGTTTAATAAGTTATTAAGGGATCTATAGTTCTTGCGAGCATTGTACTGTTCATGTTTCCCCACTTCACTAGACTAGCTAATTTCACGCGTATTGATTTCTTGATGTATACCATCTGTAGGCAACGACAAACTGATGATAAATGGAAGCATGATCTTTACCGGGATGATGAATCAGCTTCAAGTAATCTATTTGTTGATGTATCTTAAATGAAGTAAGGCAAGCTACCTTTTATTTTGGCCCCATTTAACAATATCTGTCTGCACGTAAGGATCAGTTGATCCACGGGATTTGCGATTCAAGCTTCAGAGGAAAAGCTCTCAGCAAGGGTTTGCTGGCCAAAAGGGTGCCGGGGTACGTGATCTACGTGAGATGTTATCTGGAACAATGCACGCACAACCATCAAATGTTGATCCTCAAAAGAGGAAACCGGTGTCAGAGGTTGTGAAAGTCACAAGGCGTGAAAATGTTGATGAAAGGCCTGTACGCCTAAGTAAGAAAGTATCAAAACCATCAACATCCAAGAAGACTTCTCAGCCAAAGGTATGAATTCTGTTGGTGATACACAGTTTCCCAGTTTCTTGCTTTCCACATGTGCCAGAATTTGTCATTTGACGCTAGGCTTTATTTGGTGGTTGATGAATAGCTTGGAAGATCAATGGCTGGAACTGATCTTTCTAAATGATGCCCAGCATGAAATTTTTAGTAACTCTTTTGGATAATGTTGTGACACTATTTTTGCTTAGCTCGCTATGTTTTTCTGTTCCGTACAGAGTATCATTAACACTTGATCCTGGTGATATATTTGTCTACATTACATAGTTTTGAGCCTTTATTTATTGAGTTTATGTGTGTGTTTTAAAGGCTTTCTTGTTGTTGTTATGTGTGTGTTTTATTTTAAAAACTCTCTCATTAGCATTTCATTTCCAAAGAACAGCTTTCTTCCTACAAAGGTTACTAGGATAACATGTTGTGCATATTCAGCATTTCCCTTGGATCACTTATGCCGACCTTGATAGAATTTTGAGAAATCCCATTAGCCACTGTCATGTAAGCATAGGTACTTCTATAGCTGGACCCCATGGAAGTTTGGTACCTCCTGGTAGCAGGATTTGCTATAGGCGAATGTGTGCCTGAACTTGTGTGTATATATAGTCTGGTTTCCATAATACAAGCTTTTAATGAAGGGATAATGGTGCTTTACACTTAGTCATACTTCCAAGAAAGCAACAGTCACATTAGCTCTATTATCTGTCAAGTGGTCATGCTACATTTCAGTATGAAGAACTCGTGATGAGGGTCTGTTGAATCGTTCTGTTCAAAACCTCTGCCCTAGTTAACCAACAATGGGTTGATGAATGTAGGTACCTTTCAGAACAGGTTTATCTCCTCTAGTTGTCCCTTGGCGACATATATTGAAATTACTCATCTTTGGCTTGGGAATGTGCAGAATTAACTATTACCACGTCTCTAGTTTGCTTCAATTTTGGTGTTGTTGTATGTAGGTTAAGACTAGAGAGTTCAATGTGGAACACGTTATATAAAACTTCAAATGTACATGATGTAGCTCGTTAGTAAGCTTGCTTATTTTGGGGGATGTGTGATATACCATTTTCTTAAATATACTTTCTGGCTTGTTTTGCTTTCTGATCTAACATCTTTTCTTTTGGGACTGCTTGTAGGCTGAAAGTCCACTCGACAGTTTTCTGAAATCACTAGGACTTGAGAAGTATTCTATTACCTTCCAGGCGGAGGAGGTTTGACTATTTACCTAAATCATTACATTGTTTTTTCGTCTGTTTAGTTGACAATTGTTGTTTTGCAGGTTGACATGGCGGCCCTACGTCACATGACTGAAAGCGATCTCAAGGCGTTGGGCATCCCGATGGTAAGAGCATCACATCATGCCGGATCTTTAATTTTGCAAAAATTGGCATTTCTTGGCTTCTCACATCCTTCATCTAAAGAGTAATTTCAGTATGGTTTGGCTATATTTTGCATAAACTGTAGACTCAACTGTTAAACAAGGACACATAAGTACGTAGTTAGAATGCATCATTTTGCTGAGGAACTGGACTGAACCTGCTTTACAGAACTACTGCCTGCACTTTATTTTTTGTCCGGGGATATGGCACGTACGTTAATGCCAAATTGAATGTAAAGTAACTCTTTTGTAAGTCTGCATTCTTATTTGTGCATGTGTATACTTTGCCTCGAGTCGCAAAGGTCAAGCTTAAGGTGCATGTTCTTTCAGGGTCCTAGGAAGAAGATTACCCTTGCCTTGGAATCCAGAGCGTAGGGCAATGTCCCTGGAGTACAATGTAGAAAAGCAGGGGGATGTGGTAGGTTTTTGCTCATCTGCAAATTTGGCATATCTTGGAAAGCAGTGGTACAGGTACAACAATGCGGTGTCTCTTGTAATGGCATGTTGCTGTAAGATTATTAGACTGCTGCTGTTTATCTGGTCTGCATGCTTTCCTGGCCAGACCAGCTGATTAACTGATGAGGTATCCGTGCTGTTGAAGCTGCGGTGATGTTCTCGCTGTATACTATTATTACGCCTTTTTTTCATTGGAAACTGGCACTATTAGAGTCATAGATTCTTCAATTAGTATTTCAGTGTTGCGTTGCTCAGTGTAAAGGTTTTAAATTTCATCTGTTTTCATGCTCAGCCCTTGTTCGGAATGTTTTTCTTTTGAGCTGACATGTTAGGAATCTATTTACAAGAGAGGTTGATCATACAGAAAGAAACAAGGTGTTGAAATTAATTAACAACAGCAACAACAACAACAAAGCCTTTAGTCCCAAACAAGTTGGGGTAGGCTAGAGGTGAAACCCATAAGATCTCGCAACCAACTCATGGCTCTGGCACATGGATAGCAAGCTTCCACGTACCCCTGTCCATAGCTAGCTCTTTAGTGATACTCCAATCCTTCAGGTCTCTCTTAACGGACTCCTTCCATGTCAAATTCGGTCTACCCCGCCTTTTCTTTACATTCTCCGCACGCTTTAGCCATCCACTATTCACCAGAGCTTCTGAAGGCCTGCGCTGAATATGCCCAAACCATCTCAGATGATGTTGGACAAGCTTCTCTTCAATTGGTGCTACCCCAACTCTATCTTGTATATCATCATTCCGGACTCGATCCTTCCTCGTGTGGCCACACATTCATCTCAACATATGCATCTCCGCCACACCTAACTGTTGAATATGTCGCCTTTTAGTCGGCAACACTTAGCGCCATACAACATTGCGGGTCGAACCGCCGTCCTGTAGAACTTGCCTTTTAGCTTTTGTGGCACTCTCTTGTCACAAAGAATGCCAGAAGCTTGGCACCACTTCATCCATCCGACTTTGATTCGATGGTTCACATCTTCATCAATACCCCCATCCTGCTGCAGCATTGACCCCAAATACCGAAAGGTGTCCTTCTGCGGTACCACTTGGCCATCAAGGCTAACCTCGTCCTCACACCTAGTAGTACTGAAACCGCACATCATGTACTCGGTTTTAGTTCTACTAAGCCTAAACCCTTTCGATTCCAAGGTTTGTCTCCATAACTCTAACTTCCTATTTACCCCCGTCCGACTATCGTCAACTAGCACCACATCATCCGCAAAGAGCATACACCATGGGATATCTCCTTGTATATCCCTTGTGACCTCATCATCACCAATGCAAAAAGATAAGGACTCAAAGCTGACCCCTGATGCAGTCCTATCTTAATCGGGAAGTCATCAGTGTCGACATCACTTGTTCGAACACTTGTCACAACATTATCGTACATGTCCTTGACGAGGGTAATGTACTTTGCTGAGACTTTGTGTTTCTCCAAGGCCCACCACATGACATTCCGCGGTATCTTATCATAGGCCTTCTCCAAGTCAATGAACACCATATGCAAGTCCTTCTTTTGCTCCCTATATCTCTCCATAAGTTGTCGTATCAAGAAAATGGCTTCCATGGTCGACCTCTCAGGCATGAAACCAAACTGATTTTTGGTCACGCTTGTCATTCTTCTTAAGTGATGCTCAATGACTCTCTCCCATAGCTTCATTGTATGGCTTGTCAGCTTAATTCCACGGTAATTAGTACAACTCTGAATATCCCCCTTGTTCTTGAAGATTGGTACTAATATACTCCGTCTTCATTCTTCTGGCATCTTGTTTGCCTGAAAAATGAGGTTGAAAAGCTTGGTTAGCCATACTATCGCTATGTTCCCGAAACCTTCCACACCTCAATGGGGATACAATCAGGGCCCATCGCCTTGCCTCCTTTCATCCTTTTTAAGGCCTCCTTGACCTCAGACTCCTGGATTCGCCGCACAAAACGCATGCTGGTCTCATCAAAGGAGTCATCCAGTTCAATGGTAGAACTCTCATTCTCCCCATTGAACAACTTGTCGAAGTAGTCCCGCCATCTATGCTTAATCTCCTCGTCCTTCACCAAGAGTTGGCCTGCTCCGTCCTTGATGCATTTGACTTGGCCAATATCCCTCGTCTTCCTCTCTCGGATCTTGGCCATCTTATAGATGTCCCTTTCACCTTCCTTCGTGCCTAACCGTTGGTAGAGGTCCTCATATGCCCGACCCCTTGCTTCACCAACAGCTCGCTTTGCGGCCTTCTTCGTCATCTTGTACTTCTCTATGTTGTCTGCACTCCTATCCAGGTATAGGCGTTTGAAGCAATCTTTCTTCTCTTTAATCGCCTTCTGGACATCATCATTCCATCACCAGGTATCCTTATCTTCGCTTTTCCTTCCCCTAGACACTCCAAGCTCCTCCGAGGCCACCTTACGAATGCAAGTCGCCATCTTCGTCCACACATTGTTCGCATCTCCTCCGTCCTCCCAAAGGCCCTCCTTAATGACCCTCTCCTTGAATGCTAGAGCTACCTCCCCCTTGAGCTTCCACCACTTCGTTCTAGCGACTTTGGCACGCTTATCCCGCTGGACACGAATCCGAAAGCGGAAGTCAGCAACCACCAGCTTATGCTGGGGTACAACACTCTCTCCAGGTATCACCTTACAGTCTAGGCACGCACGCCTATCTTCTCTTCTCGAGAGGATGAAATCGATCTGGCTAGATTGTTGGCCACTACTAAAAGTCACAGATGCGATTCTCTCTTTCTAAAGAGGGTGTTAGCTACAATCATGTTGTAGGTTAGAGCAAAGCTTAAGACATTTTCTCCTTCTTGAAATTAATTAATCTCAGAAAATTAAGCAGCCTCGGCTCACACTGTCTTGTCTCATGATGATCTAGGGATGCAAGCGGACAGAGTCCACATGTGTGCGAAGCAAAAAGTTAAACCAACATGATTATTAAAGTAATGAAGATTAGTGTAATTTTTGCTTTGTGGGTGGTAGCGGATATGCGGTCTGCTTCATCCCAGGGTGGCCGTTGTCTGTGCGTTGCCCTGCCAATCTGCTGCAAATAGGCAGATAGCTCCTGGATGATTGTTCGTTCAATCTTATTTTTAAGGAAGGCCATCATGGCTGCTTTATTGACCCACTTACAAGAAGAATTTCTATCATACCTTTCAAGAAAAAAGAGAAGAATTTCTATCATAAGCAAATTTTGCTACCGAGTGGGATGCCTCATTAGTTTCACGAACACAATGCATAAATTCTATAGATCCTACCATACCAGTCTGGATAAAAACAGTCTGCGTAGATAGCCGATGTTTCGCTCCATATCCTATTCTGTCCTGCGCATGCGTTGGTGACCTTTGTTGAGTCTAACTCAATCTGGATTGAGTGATAGCCCATGTCATTTGCAAGCAGCAGTCCTTGGTACATCGCCAATACTTTAGCCGAGTATGCATCACTAATGCAAGGCATAGGGGAACATGGCGCTCCAGAAATACTCCATGATCATCTCTTACAATTGCTCCAGTGGCGCCTCTATTCTCCTCAGTATGGAACGATGCATCCACGTTCACTTTAACTGAACCACCTATTGGTTTCTTTCATGTTAACCCAGCTCGTTTTATTCCTCCTGAACTGAAAGCTTTTGCTCTCTGAAAATTTAAACATATTATATAGCTAAAGAGCTTCTATTACTTGGGGGACCTTGATTCTGGTGAGTCTGCTGTCCCCTTAGCCACCACATGTTACATCAATGCCTCTTTAAGACCAACAGAAGGTAAATTAGGCATATTTCTGTCAGGCAAACATAGCAAGTGCTCTAATACTGCCGAACCCGATCTGTCAACCAACGCTGCCTGTGAGATCAGCTCCGAAAGTCCGAGTAATCGCCACAACTCCACAGCACGGCTGCACTGAAATAGCAGGTGATTGACATCCTCAACTCCTTGTGCACTGAAATAGCAGGTGATTGACATCCTCAACTCCTTGCGCACAGATTGGGCATTGGCCAATACTTTCTATTAGCAAGTATAGACTTAAGTTGTAGGATCCCATGTAGCGTCCGCTAGCAAATTTTTTTGACCTTGCCCGGAATTTGCATTTACCATAGAGTCGATCATATTGGGTCCTCTGAGGATGGCCTAGACTGCGATATTCCAGTAAGCTGAAATTGATGTTTCCACTCCAAATGGTATGTCGTTTTAACAGAGAAGTGTCCTGATTGTGTACCATGCCAGGCTTCAAAGTCATCAAAGGAGCTATAGCTTAAGAGCAACTCCAATGGGGCGACCCATTTCGTCCGCCCGTCTCCGTTTGGATTGGCGCGGGTAAAAGTGGTGGCCCAACGCTTCGCGTTGGGCCTCAAATGTGTCGGTACGGATGCGGAACGGACGCCACACGCGCCTTCTCGGTGTCCGCCGCGGCCCCACTTGGCAGTCGTCCAACGACCCGCCACCTATCTGGTCAGTTTAATTTATGACCACGTGCCCACACGTCAGCGACGGCGGTCGCCCTTTTTTAAGCCGACCGTGCGGCGGGGCCGTCCTCATCCAGCCAGCCCCCGTCCACATCTAAGCACGCTCGCTCCCCCGTCGCCGGCAAACCCTAGCCAACCCTAGCCACCCAAGCCGTGCCAAATGGGGCTCTTCTCCGGCGCCGGCGGCAGCAGCAAGGCCAAGGGCAAGGCCCCCGTCGTCCCTTTCCCCTCGGAGTTCCTCCCGCCTCCGCCGACGCCGGCTCGCCGGCAGAGGGAGCGCGTGAACGTGCCAGTGCACCAGGCGAAGTGGCATTATTAGCACCGCGTGCCTCTGCCGTACCCCGACGCCACCCTGCCGCACGACTGGCATCTGGATCCAGAGAGGATCCCAGTGCCGACGGCGCCACGGTCGGCTAGGGCGCACGCGGAGGAGGTGCGGCGTCGGCGGGCGCTGCGGACGCCGGAGCAGCGCCGCGACGCCACCTATGCGTCCGACTCGCCGAACTGAAAGAGGTGGTTCGCCTTCGAGCACGAGGAGGGAGGCGACGCGGCGTGCGCGAGGTCGACCGCAACGTGCCGCCGCCCCGCTCATCGTCCGCGAGGAGGACCAGGCGGTGGAGGACGCCTACGAGGCCGCCCTTGCGGCGGTCTACCGCGAGAGCGAGGAGGACGAGCGACGCAGGGTGGAGGCGGTGGAGGAAGAGGAGGCTCGGTACGAGGCGGCCATGGCGCAGACCATTACCCTCTGCGTGACCGACGACTGCGTGCTGCCGTCGGTGGCCCCGTCGTCCCCTTCCAGACGCTGCGTCAAGGCCGAGCCGGAGCCGTCCCCCATCGAGCGCTACTCCTGGACGGGAGTACTGCGCGAGTGCGTCTCGGCGCACCGGTTTGGATGGGGGCGACGCCGGCGCAGGAGCAGGAGTATCTCGAGATGTGGCGCCAGCGCCGGTTGGCCGAGGAGCGCCGTCGTGGCGAGTGCGAGGAGATGCTCGAGCGCGACCTCGAGTAGGAGCAGCATGAGGCTGAGGAGGAGGCGCGCCAGGCCGCGGCTGCACAGGCGGCCGCACAGCCCCCCGCGCCGGAATAGCTGCCGGCGGCCTACATCGCCGCCGCCTGGAACACGACGTTCCCCTGGGCCGGCCCAGCGCCGGCGCTCATCGACCTCACCGATCCCGAGGACGACGGCGACGATGATGCCTAGGGCAGCACGCCGCCTCGTAGTTTAGTTTGTTTTTAGTTTTATTTAATGCTAATGTGGACGCATGTACTCTCGCCGACCTTCCTGGTCGGCTTTAATGTTTAATTAAGTTATTTTTATTTTTAAATATGCATGCAATTTTTTTTTGTCGGCGCCGTCAAAATGGGTCGGGCGAGCGTTGGGCGCATACGCGGACCCAAACGTGGAAGCGGACGTCCGTGTCTGCCTGGCCGACCCAAACGGATAAAAAACGGACAAAATCGCCGTTCGATTGGGTCGGCCCGTTAGAGTTGCTCTAATGGAATTTGGAGAATATAGTTAACATCTACTCCCTCCTTTCTGGTTTATAAGGCTCAATTCAAAAATCTCACCAACCAAGGTAGATGGTGAATGGTGGAATACTTTTTATAGTTTACAAAAGCACCCAATTAATGCTCTTATTTTCCTCAAAAAAGTATGTTTACCAATGCATTAATTGCAATGCATGCATGCACAAATTACATGCATCGGTCAATTTTCTCTTAATACTTGCATGTAATGATTTAATGCACCTTGGAATCTGAACATGTGATGAGAAACAACCAAATTGAGCCTTATAAAATGGAAAAACTAAAATTTTGAGATAAGCCTTATAAATCGGAAAGGAGGGAGTATTAGGCTAAAAATTTCACGGAGAACTTCTTCATCCTAACTTTTAGTAGTAGGGTCTATAAGCTCATTCACCTTTGTAATCAAGACACTTGCTCTAGGGGTAACGACTTTCCTTGACCGGATCGAGGGAATCCAGTGGTCATCCCAGATATTCACTTTCTCTCTGTTTCTGGTTCTCCAAATATGTCCTTGTTTAAATGTTTTAATGCCGTCATATATGCTCTGCCAAGTGAACAAGGCACCCCTTTTCAGTCCGACATATAATAAATTTTTGGAGGGGTAGTATTTTGCATTAAGAACTCTGGCACATAAGGAGTCTTGATCATCAAGTAGACGCCACCATTGCTTTGCAAACATTGCTAAGTCGGAAGAGTGGAGGCTGCGAAAGCCCATCCCTCCATCTTTTTGGGAAACGTAATTTCCATCGCCCATCAATGCATTCTCTTTGATTTTCATCATCCCCCAACCAAAATCTTGCGATTGCATCTGTGATTTCTGTGCACACCCTTTAGAAATTGTAAGTATGGACATTGCATAAACAGGGAATGACTGAGTTACTGACTTTAATAGAATCTCCTTTCCTTCTATGCATAACTGCTTCTCATTCCAAACACATGTTCCTGAACAAACTCTTTCAACAAAATGATTAAAACAGTCACTCATGTCTGCTTCAACTAGAGCTGGTAAACCAAGGTATTTGTTTGACAGAGCTTCGGTCTTAAATATTGAGGCATCCATAGATATCAGTTCTCAATGTTGCATGCGTATTGGGGCTGGAAAAAAAACTTGATTTTGCTACACTCATCATTTGGCCTGAATTTTTACAATATGTATCGAGAGCTCGTTGTAGAGAAGTTGCATTAGTCATATCTGCCTTCATGAGAACCAGGGAATCATCAGCGAATAAAAAGGTGTGATACTGATGATGCATTTTTGCACACCCTAATCCCATCCATGCCACCAACTTCCTCTTCAAACAACAATAGGCTTGATAACGTATCTGCACAAATAAGAAACAAGTACAACAATAGAGGATCCCTTGGCGTAAACCTTCTTTGTTCTAAAAACCGTTTAAAAAACCCAGTTTAGAAGGACATTATCCTAACCACTTTCATCCTTAGACCTCCGCGCAATAGCAGAGACGGGCCTGGGGCAACTAGGGCTATAGCCCCAGGCTCAGTAACAACTTCCCTTATAATTCTTTCATACAAAGTATAGTAAATTATAGAAGTTTATCACTCAACATATCATAGCCCCAGGCGTAACCTGCTTCTAGCTCCGCCACTGCCGGCTCCGTGTACAACACACATCGCCCAGTCCCATCCGCCCAATCGACCACCACGTATAACACACATCGCCTAATCCACCTTTGCGAGCATTGCCTGCCTAGCAGCTAGAGCAGGGGCTCATGCCCGTTAGAGGTGTGGTTAATGCTCGCAAATTTGTACTAAAATTGCTGGATCGGAGGGAGTAGTGTTTATGGTGGAGAGGATTGAACAGAGTGGTGCAGAGAGAATTAAATGTCAACTTTCCGGGAGCTCCTATCTGTTGATCTTTGCGTCACATTGGCGGGGCGATGAACAGATAGCCGACGACATTTTTTCTGAATTCTGAAACAGCACACCCCCAAACTTTTTAAATTTATGATTTTTTTCTGAAAGGCAGGAACATATTTTGAAATTATGATTTTTTTGAAACCGTGAACATTTTTTGATATCCCTGAACCGTATTTGAAACATGAATATTTTTTGAATTTGTGAACAAACTTTGAGAGCATAAACTTCTCTTAAATTTTTGAACACTTTCTGTTAAAATGAAAATAAACTTGAATAAAATTAAAAAGTAATAATAAAAACGAAAATAAAAGAAAAACATAAAACAAAAATGAGGTCCCGTCCCGGCAATACGAATGGACGGGCCTCTTCCTGGGCCTAGGTCGCACGGTTGGGTTGAGGCTGCAAAAAACTGAGCTCCCTGGGTAGCAGGCCCATTCACGCCAACGGGGGGAGTCGTCAGAAAACCCTAGCGCGAGAACCTCTCCATGCGCCCTATATATAACAAGCGCCGCCGCAACCTCTCCCCGTGTTCTGCTTCGGCAGTAGAAGAATCTCCCCTTTTCCTCTCTTTTCGCCGGCGTTTCGTTTGGATCTCTCTTGTTTGCTGACCGTTGTTTCGTTTTTGGTTTCGCTGGTTCAGCGGCGCGCGGCCGGCTTCGGCGGTGGCCTAGCGCCTTCTGACCACCAGCCACACGCGAACCAGTCGATCATCTGACCGAGCGTCTCTTCGGGTTTTCCACACGGATTCGCTCTTGTCGAGATCTGACACATCCCACCGCCGAATCGTGCTGCCGATGTTGGGTTTTCTTCTTCTCTCTCTCGTCCTTCTCTCGTCGGTTGAGCTGGTGATGTGGTGTCAGGGATGAACCCAGTTCCTTGGCCACCTCCCATACCCAGCGAGACGAAGAGTATTCAATTGGATTTTCTCGGCGGCCGGTATTCCACGGTCGTACGCGGTTCATGTTCACATCCTCGTTCGCTCACGACCTGGCTGCCACATCCGCTTTGCAGCACGACCTTTTCGTTTCCCCACTTTGTTTGGTTATTTTTTTATCTTGGTTTTTGTATATTGGCAACAGAGGAAAAAACATTCATGTTAACCAGGTGTAAGTCAAGTGGCAGTGGGCTACCCTAATCGGATGAGCTGCCGCGGTTACACGCCTGGAAGATGGACGCGTGCCCTTCGTTACATGCGCCGCGTCTAATCAATCGCGGCTCGTGTACATCAGGGCTTCACATTTTTAAACCTCATCTTCCTACTTAACTTGTAGCACAACTTGTCGGACGGAATGGTGATAACGTTGATGCGAGGAGAACTGCCTAGAGCGGCATTGAAACAATTAATATTTAACGAAATTTCTCTTCGATTGAATGGCTAATTTCCAAATTGTAACAAATGTTAACATAATAAATTTCATGGTGGGTTTGAAGAACCACTCTTGTGCCGCCTTTGTCCTGGAGTTTCAACATTGTGCCGTCAACCTTGGCCTTCACCCAGCTATCCGTAGGGAGCCACTGATCCTTTGGAGGGCTAGGCTTGGCTTGGGCGCCACCTCGGTGGAATTCGCAGCTTGCCATTCTACAATATAGTAACAAATTTTTTCCAACAAACAAGCCCGGTTCACGTATATTGCCTTTCCGAACATGTTGTGGAGGAAACCAATTCCGAACATGTTGTGTAGGAAGCATACGCGTTGGAGCAGAGAGAGGGGCGCGCGTAGCTTGACGAACTTCGCAAGTGGACGGAGCCAAAAATTGGCGCAACACCATTTCTCCCTCCCGCAAGTGATGCAAAAAATGCCTCCTTGATCTCCTACTAGTAAGCGTGCACGTGCAACGCACGTCTCAACCAATACACATAAAATTCATGTGAGTATAAAAGTTTAAATTTGAATTCTATAAATTCTGAAAAATAGAACAAGGCATGAAAAAGAAGAAAAAACGATGCACAACAATATGCATTTTTAACATCAACTCATAAATGATGTAAATGATTCTTACACATAATATCAGATGAACATAAATATAGTGAGTAATCATGCATGCAGGGCATGTCTCAAATGATTCATACAATAAATCAAACATAAGGGGCCTTACAAATTTTATGGTAAAAGAACCAAGAGCGGAAACTGATGTGTTGCAATGCAACCTAAGGAAAATCAGATACATCTTTTGTGTCTAATATATGTGTAAGAAATTCTCACACAAACTGGGATGTCTTCTTAAGGTTGCCCCCCTTAAACTTTGGTAAGTATATCAAATACTGGCATAAATGGAGAAAGCTGCTACTATTTCACATCATAGTGCCTACTATTAAACACAGGCTATTGGATCATACACGCACACTGGCAGAGTGCCTTGTCTTCATGTTCAACTTTGACTGTACCATTGATGATCTGGCTCAGCACAAGCAATGGCACAACTTTAGAAGTCAAATTTCAAGAATCTTTATTCAAGAGGTTAACTGAATTAAAAATATCATGAGTAACAAACATTCATCCTGGTGCTATTGTTATTAAATAAATGTGCATTTATAGAAAAAACTGAATGAGAGGTATCTTTTTTCACTAATTTCTTGTTAGGACAGAAAAGTAGAAGTACCTTTGCTGAATCCCTCAAGTAGTAGAAGGGGTCACTGCTTGATTGTGAACGTGAACTCCTGACCAGTTTTCAACGAGGCAAATCTTGAATCCTAATTTCTGGGCCATGAAGATGTTAAATCTAGCTTATATCAGACCAAATAAGTTGGAATATGATGAAAGAAGGGTGGCATAAAAAGGTTTAATTGACTCCTCCATAAGAGTCTACAAGTATGGTCTCAACTCTTTCACCAACTCAATAACTTTCTGGTGCGATGCATGGTCTTCATGTGACATACTCCCTCCGTTCCTAAATATAAGTCTTTGGAGAGATTTCACTATAGACCACATACGGAGCAAAATGAGTGAATCTACACTCTAAAATGCGTCTATATACATCCGTATGTGGTTCATAGTGAAATCTCTATAAAGACTTATATTTATGAACGGAGGGAGTATTAGCCAAGCCACATTGATGTCAACCTCAGCAACATCCAAGATAATCTCCCTCGTGTTAGTTGAGGGACCAACTGTGCACATAATCCTCATTTTGTGCCTAACATTTGGTTTAGACCACCACATACACATTGGCTGCTGTACTGTTATTTGATGAATAGCCATAAGATGCTGGTAGTTCTTGTTTTCATGTCAAGAAGTGTTCTTACAATTAATTTCAATGCATCAATTCGTAAGGTTCCGTACCCACAGAACAATGCACTATATTCAACTTAGTTAGCGTACAACGCACGTCTCCATGAATGCACGCGTGATTCCGAATAGGGTATTTAATAACAACAAACAATGAAATTTCTGTCCCAAACAGTGATATTAGTTTATTGACCATCAAATTTACTTATACGGCGATAAATATAGATGCATTAAAAAAATAGAACCAATGTATTTTGATTCATTAACATTGTAAGGCCATGTACACCGCAAGATAGATGCTTAGATAGGTGCTTATGAAAACGAAATGTTGCTTTTAAGGAACAATGCTTATTTGTATAGCACATACTGTTACCTATGCACTTTCCCTTCCTTTTTCTTTCTTTCGCGGTAATCCTTCCGTTTTCTTGACACAATAAAAATTTATAGCAGGGCCATGCCTTGCTGTTGAGGGTAAAAAAAACATAAAGTCAATCTATTAATTTGTTCTTCTTCTTTTTTCTTTCTTTCACAGAATCCTTTCGTTTTCTTGACACAATAAAAATTTATAGTGGGGCCATGCCTTGCTGTTGAGGGTAAAAAAACATAAAGTCAATCTATTAATCAGTGTAATCAGTCATGTTTGGAACTAATGCTACATAGGACCTAGGTCGTTGGTTCTTTCGGATGAATGGGTAGGACCTGGGCCTGATCTACGAAATTAACAGATTGATAAACAGAATGTTCTTGCTTTGGGAGAGCTGAATCAACTCACCTTCACATTGGGAAAATGGAAAGATGTGTGACCTCCTATAGAATGGACATTGACTATAGAATCCAACTCACTGGCCTCGATCGCGCATCGACTATAGAGTCCAATTCACTGGCCTCGATTGCCCAATAGCAGTTAACGAACCCATCAATATGAATCCGTGTTGTCGGTAACAAAAGTGAGCTGTAACAGAGTAACACAGAGCTGCACGGGTACTCTTACTTGCTGGTCCTAGTGTGCTAATGCCAACATTTTATTTAGAGGAAAGGCCATTCAGACCCATCTTAAGTTGAAAGCTCATCATGCTCAGTACAGGAAAAGTAAACTGTGTTGCCCGGTTGAAGAAACATATGTGAATATGGAGACTAACACAACCAGCAATAAGGAGACACAGCCCCAATAAAAAAAACAGCAGCTCAAAGCATCCACGGTGCTGCTTACAAAACATAACCTCTCAAAATTTAGCCAACTCCAGTCCTATCTCTGACTACAACTGGAGCTGATGTCTTTTTAGTTGGTAGTGGTACTAATCTTAAGGTAAAAATAAAGATCGTCACGATGAAACTGTTATTAGTACAACTCTACAAATTTAAGAAAACTGATATGTAATGTAATTAATCCTCCCAACAGCTGTACAATCTGCAAATCATGTGGTATGTCGCTCATGTACATCCTAAGAAATCAACCTAATCAGCAAAATATAAATGGTAGTTGGTCACAGATCAAGCCAACAAAGTTTTAGAGAAGGATGATAACCAGTAAGACAAGCTAAATTTTCAGTGGTAAAACGGTGATAACCAGTAAAACTCTTTACTGGAGATCCCACACAGTACCATGAATCTACGGCATGTTAGCCGGAATACCTTTAGTTTCAGCGGATATGGGATTAGTTTCAGCGGATACGGGATCTGATTGGAATAAAACTCCCAAGAGCGACTAAAACTTCAGATGAAGTGGGAGGATGCCCACACGCAAGGTCTCCTGCTCCTCCTGCTGAAATCGCCTGTCCTTCTCTATTTCTCCCGTCCCATCCCTGTAAGACAGATGCAAGTCTCCCTTCTCAGAAGTTCCATTACATGTTAGGCGAAAGCAATTGCCATTTAAATTCAATCATCTTCATGATTATTATAAAATGAAACAAATTGATTGATCAATACATCCTACCAAAATGCAAGAATTTAACTGATAATTATTCTGCCTGAGCTGAATTTGCTTTATCATTACATCACACATCATATTTTCTATTGAGGTAATTCAACTCCCCACCGATAACTTGAACGGAACACCGTGAGTCCAAATGATTATGATTTTCTGTTCCTTATGCACATCCAATGTGATGGTTAACATTACCTCTGTTTTAGTAATTCTAAAGTTAAAAAGAGCTACTATATCTTTATTTAGCAGGGTATGTTCTTGTCTTAGATTCAATAAAACGATGTTTCGTCAATTAGTTTTGATCATCATAGGAGAAAACTGATGGTACTGACAAATAATCCATTTTCCATTTTGCTAATTGAACTAATGGCAAAATGTGGGATGAGAAAAGTGAAGCTTACAACAGCCCTTGCTGAGATATATCCAACTCCATGTTGGCACCCACCTGCTCCAGACCAGCCTTGAGCTCCTCGTAGTTGATTGATCTTCCCGCTACTTTCGGTATCTATTCATCTTGAAAATCTCCTTGAGGCAGCAATGTGATATCCTGCTCCAACAAGTCCTCCAAAATCACCTAAAGACGCAGAAATGACCAGACATGTACGTAACTCTGCAAGTTAAAGAAACCTGTACATCCCACGAAAATCAGGATTCAGGAGGGACAAACACCTGCTTCAGAAATCCCTAGGACCCGAGGAATTCATTAAAATCAAACCAGAGGGCCTCTTCTAACAAGGGAAACCATAATGTTGAGAGAAAGCAGAATGGGAACGCAAGAAGAAGAGGGGAGCTGCACCTTGGAAATCGAGAAGCGAGAGGACCCACGGCGCCGAGCGGAGCAGCCGGCTGCGGGGGACCAAGATCGGTCGAGGCCGGACGGGAGTGGCGGCTTGGCCTACTCACGGCGTAGGAAACTTCGATGGCATGGAGCTCCGGCTCGGCCGCGACGTACCAGTAGAAATTGCTTTCGTCTCTGCTGCCGGCGTCGTGGGCGGCATGACCACCGGAGCTAGGGCTGGGCGGCGAAGGGAGGTGCGGCGGTGATGGGCGGGGCGGCGACCGGAGTTAGGGCTGGCGGTGGACGGAGGTGCGACGGCTATGGGCGGCTCGGTGACCGGACCTAGGATTGGGCGGCGGGGGAAGGTTTAGCCGATGGCGATTGTTACGGACGACGTGCTCGTGTGGTGTGGGGATTTTCTGCCTTTTTTCAGGCGGCGGTTGTGGAACCGATCCGGAGTGGCAGGCGCGATTCTGGTGGCAGAACATTTAATCTTGGCCATTGAATTAGATGGCAGACCATCAAAGCAATACTGACTCTTCGATGTAGTTAAGTGAATTAGATCGAAGGGTGCTGATTTCTTTGTGTACACTTCGTGGTGTGGCTTTAGAGGGATATCAGTTTGCTCTTTTAATAGTAGTAGAGATGAGCCAGCTCCGAACCCACTGCAGACCATTCTGAACAACGCCAAGCTGCCAAAGACGATGTCCCCGACACACCTGAATTATGGCAACTTGCGTTGCACTAATGCACGATCATTGCTAGATCCGTGATATTGGACAAGACTCTCGCATTTTAGTTTTGTACGCGTCGCAAAATACTGAACTCAAGCATGCTCACGCAATGCTGTAACCTTCTATTTTAATCGAAACCTTTTCCTACAAATCTTTTTTAGTCCTCTAAATGTAGTTTGAATTAGGAGCTGAATTTTTTTGAGCTTGTACATCGAAGATGGATGAGTGTCTCGAAATTTTTTCATAAATTTTTAACATGTTTTGTATCTTCAAATAAATTGATCTCATTAATCTCACCTAAGGGTAGATCCTATATAAGTCTTCTCTACAAAATAACGGAATTTTCGTCAGAAAAGACCACCTGAGCTATGGTATTAACAAAAAAGACCACCAGCCGACACCTGGCTCCTGCCGCCACGGTGTAAGGCGGCAGGACTGGCCGGCATAACAGGTTTTTCCTACCGCGTGGCTTATTTTTGAACGAAACGGTGGGCTTGTGGGCCTCGCAGCCAGGCTACGTGGAGCTTGCCGCCACGCCTTATGGCGGCAGCCAGCGCAGATGCTGCGCCACACGACAGCGGGCAGCAATGTTAGACGTGATCGATCGACATCATTCTTGTTAGGCTAGTCATAGTGGGAGTAACTTAGCAAATAACATAGCGCACTCCGAGAAATTTTTGCTTATGTGGCATGTAGTTAATGAGAAGTGGTAACATATTATGTTACTGTAACATAGCGCTTTTCAAGACAAGATGAGTCTATAAACTAATTAATGAAGTCCTTTATGACACTACTACTATGTTACTTTGCACTATGAAGGTAGTAACCTAGACTAGTGTCATATGCATGACACTAGTATAAGTTACTCCCCACTATGACCAGCCTTAATCAAATTAGTACGTGCATGTGTCGATCGTATTAATTGATGTGTTGTTAATCAAACTTTCTAACAACACTAGCACTCTCAGCCATGCAGATCTTTTTTTTCTTCGAAACCGAGGCAAAAGGTTTGCCTCATATATTAATTAAGCAGAGAGGAGAGTTTGTTACAACAGTCACTCTTACACAACATGAAAGATTACTCACACACAATAATAGACCTTAATTTCTTTGCTCAAGCGGTGACCCAAAGATTTGCCTCGTTAGTGATCGTAGTGAGCAAGACTGGCGGTGGTGCGCTCTTATGCCGGAAGACCTGAGCATTTCTTTCGTTTCATATGGTCCATGACACGAGCATGGTCAGCGAGGCCATCGCTTTTCTGTTGGGGGCTCCTGTGCCGGTTCGATTTGTCCACCAATTCTTGATGGAACCATCCAGATGCCACAAGGAGGTGTCCAATTGTTCTAGACGGAATTTCTTAGTGACCATCTTCCAAAGCCGTATGGAATAGCGGTACTTGAAGAAGAACTGTGGCCCACTCTCTTGCTCCCTTTTGCAAAGAGGGTAAAGACCACAATTTGGCCATCCCCGCTTGGCAAGCTTGTCGGCTGTCCAGAGTCTATCTTGGATAGCCAACCAAGCAAAGAACTTTGCCTTTGGCGGCGCCCAAACCTTCCAAATCATGCTCTTCATTGGAGAGAGGACCAAACCAAGAAACTGTGCCCTATATGCGGAGGCCGTGGTGTAGAGCCCATCGGTCATGTGCTTCCATATAATAGAATCCTCGGAAAGCTCATCGAGGTGGAAATTATGCACGAGCGACCAAAGCGTGAAGAATTGTCGGATGTGCTCAGTGGAGATGGCCGTGGAGGGGTTGATTTTGAGGATCCATGCGTTGTTTTCTTGAGCCTCCCGCATCTTCCAATTTTTTCTCATGGAAGCCTCAAAGATTAGTGGAGCGACATCCTTTGGCTTGGCTCCATGTAGCCAAGGGGAATCCCAGAATGGTGTTTTGGCCCCATTCCCCACGGTAATGGTAGTTGAGGCATAGAAGAAATAAAGGTCTTCCTCATCACATGGGTTGCCCAAAACCGACCCACATCTTGCTTGGCTCCGTCCATTCAAACCATGGCCATCTTAGGCGTAAGGCACGAGCAAACTTATCGGTGTTGAGGACACCAAGGCCACCATATTCCCGAGGGCGGCAAACATCCTCCCAATTTACCTTGCACTTTGCACCTGTGGTCTTATCCGATCCAGACCAAAGGAAAGCTCGTTCCAACTTGTTCACATTTTGCAAGATGCTCCGTGGGACAACCAGCGAAGTGATGGAAGTAGACCGCGAGGGAGGTAATGACAGATTTTACTAGTGTTGTACGCCCAATGGTCGTTATGCTTTGCCCTTCATAAGTAACCAACTTGCTCGCAACCTTGTCCTCGAGAAATTGGAAGTCCGCCTTCTTTAGCTGCCCAACGGATAAGGGGAGGCCCAAGCATCTTAGAGGGAACGACGCTCTAGTTGCCGGCAAACTCTGAAGAATGTTTCCCAAGCCATGCAGATCCTGATTAAAATATTCCGGCTGCTGTGTCTGACTTTGTGGTGTGTTACAAGGTGTGAGCTGACGACTTACAGCTGTTTTGTTTTGGATGGATAAATAACCTTCAGATAAACCATCGCATGCGCAATCCTCAAATATCGTGTATCTACCGCCTGCTGTCGCATCGCGCAGTGCCACCCATTCCGTTGAAATACGCCGAGCGGCTGGAAAACCTGTTACGCCGGAGGTGCTGCCTCACCCTATGGCGGCAGGTCCTGCCGCCCCACATCATGGCGGCATGTGCCATGTGTCGGCTGTCACACCTATCGCCACACTGAACATGGTCTTTTCTGTCAATATGGTCTGAAGGTGGTCTTTTCTGCCAATACGAAACCGTAGGTAGTCTTTTTTAACAAAAATTCCTTCGTCAGGGGACGTAGCTTAGATGGTAGAGCGCTCGCTTAGCATGCGAGAGGTACGGGGATGGATACCACGCATCTTCAGTTTTTGCCTGTTTTTTGCTCCTGCAGCCCTATTTTTTTCCTCATGTAGTATAAGCTATTTTTATACTCCCTCCGTCTTGAAATTCTTGTTTTACTTTCCGTATCTAGACAAATCTAGATAAAAATTTGAGACGGAGGGACCGGCATTCCCCCCTATAAAAAGCTAAGAAAGAGACACGTCTGGTTACAATCCATCGAAAAAGTTGATATGCTATTAATACACAATTCTCTTTTTACCCAAAAAAGTTTGATATGCTTGAGCAATATACCCGTGAGGGAGGTGCCGAGAAAAAACTGACAGCGACAGCCCATGAACAAATTTAGTACTCCCTCCGATCATCAACAAGTAATATGGATAGGAGGAGTAGCAAACCCCGAGAAATACAATGTTCCATTCGTGAAACGAATAATCACAAAATCGGCACCGGGAAAATTCATAAAAAGGCAACTGCCGAATATTTTTCTGTATAACTATAAACATGTGATCACATTCATGAAACCAATATGAAGATCGAGCGCACAGTATGTAAAATCTCACCAGAAAGAACAAATTATAACAAGTTGCTATAGGTAGAACCCCCTATAGGGCATGCTAGGTAGCTTAATTAACTCCCGTCATTGGTCGCCCTGGCGGCGTCTCTCTCGGCCACGTACTTTCGCTTCATGGCGTCGAGTTTGGGCTTCTCCAGCTGCTCGACGGCCGCGTACACCTGCCGCTTCTCCTTCTCCAACTTGTACAGGTGTAGCCCGCCGTACAGTCCAAGCCCCACGGCCAGGCCAGCCAAACAGCTCAGGTTCGTCAGCGCCGGCCGAGTCAGCGCCCTCGCCGCCGCCATCGATCTCTGTATATTCAGGTCGAGCCAGAAAGAGGGTATATTCAGGATGAGAGGATGCGTGCGCTTCGGGCGGATAAATATGTACCGGATCGACTTGGGCGTCAAGCCACATAAGTAGACGTATATACGTGACCTACGTTTCCAAATAGTGTACTTTTCTTGTAATTAGAGCATCTCCACTCAACAGGCCCCCAGGCCGCTTTTTTATCGCCGGCTCAAAAAAACGGTTCAGTCGCGTCCTCAGGAGCCCAAATTTAGCCGGTTAGGACTGAAATTGTCGCCGGCGGACCCAGGTCGAGCCCAGCGCGCTGGGGGGCGGCCGGGGGCATCGGGGGAAAGAAAAAACGTGCCAAAACTTCTCGCGCCGGATTCCCATCCCGTGGGTCCACTGAGTCAGCGACTGCATCGCCGTGCTCATCTCATTGCCTAGGCTCCCGCGTGAATCAATGCCAAGGCTGCCACCGGCCAGCCTTCCATTGATCACGGGCGGCACAGTGAAGGCGAGCAGCCGCGCGTCCCGCCCCTTCCCGCCACGCGTCCGCACTGCTGCCGCCCCCTCGCAGCTATAAAAGCCGCCCTTCATCGCCGCTGGCCGCACACTCGCTCCCACAACCATCTCTCTCTCTCTCTCTCTCGCCGACGACCACCTTCTTTCCCTCGCCGCCCTTGTTCTCACCCTCTTTCCTTCCTTCACAGATGGTCGAGAGGTTCCCCGGCGACGAAGCGGCGGCCAACGGCTTCGGCCGCCGCCATCTGCACAAGTGGGAGGCGCGCCTCCTCTACGAGGCCAACAACCCAGCGCCGCCCGACATGAGCATTTCGGGCTCGTGGAGGCTCAGCGCCGGAGGCATCCCCGTGCCCCCGCCGCCCTCCGATGCTGAGCGCTGCGGCGAGATCGCGCGGATACGGGCGGCGCTGCCGGAGGAAGTGCGGCAGCAGCCGAAGTATGCCCCCGATAACCACACTCTGTGGACGGCATACTTCCAGCAACGCCACGCGGACCCGCTCGGGTCCACGAACGGCGCTCCGTCACCAAGGTGGTTCCACAACTCCGACGACCGTCGTCAGTGGTGGGGCGTCCCCAGGCGCACGCTCCACGCCATCCTTGAGCACATCGAGGGAGGAAACTCGCCGCCGTTGGAGTACCCGGTGTCGGGGTTATGATCATGACAATGAGTACTAGGGGTACGAATAAGGGGAAGAGACTAACTATGGCACAGGTGTAACACTCGGTGTTTAACGAGTTCGGGCCCCTCACTCGGTGGAGGTAAAAGCCCTACGTCTCGTGCCCTGAGGCTTGCTTTGATTTGATGGATATTGATGCAGAGCATCCCACGATCATCCCCATGGACCTACAACCGTCTCATCAAGAGCCAAGAGGACCCATGACACGAGCACGAGCTAGAGCTCTCGAGAACGAGGTGACTTCTTTCCTTAGCAATATCACATATGATCCACTCGAGACATGGCTACTACCTAAGTCCGATATGCTATGCATGATCAGGTGTCAAGAGGAGCCTCCCGAAGATGTACGTGAAGACAGACAAGCCGCCAAGTCCACGGATGAAGAGGACCACCGGAAGGAAGCGAAGGAGGCTACAGGGTCCGGACATCCGGCCCACAAGCCCGGACATCCGGCCCCTCCGGAACCCCCGGACATCCGCCCCCATAGCCCGGATATCCGGCCCCAACGACATAGGACACCCGTAGGTTGGCCACTTTGGCCCGGACATCGGCCCGAGCCCCGGACATCCGGCCTCCCACCAAGCCCCGGACATCCGGGCCCCAGCCCGAAAATCCGGCCTCGCCTATCCAGGGGCCACCGAAGCCTGCCACGCCAGCCCGGACATCCGGCCCCCAGCCCGGACATCTGGCCCCTCCTGAAGCCCCGGACATCCGGCCCGACGCCCGGACATCCGGCCTTGCCTGACCGTGAACAGTGAAAGGGATTTGCCCATGTACCCCTCCAACTCGTCCCAACTTGTACTAGCACTATAAATACTCCTCCCTCTCCTCCTAGTTAGGGTTAGCGTTGGTTTAGCTCATATGTGAGATAGAGCTTCGCTCATCCATACGGATCTCCTCCTCGAGAGATACTGCGGCCCCTCTTCGGAGAAGATCATTGGATTCAAGACCCCCTCTTGGGTGGCCCCATCAAGACCTCCTTCTAGGAGAAGAACCGATTACTTTGTATCGTCCTTTGTTGACCTTGGATCATCGTGTATCTTTTGTGTTCATCGATCTAGCACATGTGTGATCTATTTCTTGTTGGTTGAGTGTTTCTCTCGTGTTTTCTTCCCGTTCTTCCCCGTGTTCATTGTGTTCATCGAGGGATCTCGCTCCTTTCATGAAAGATCGGCCATCTAGGGTTCCACCCCACATCATCTTGGTATCATGAGCCACGTTGATCACGATTTCGGAGCCCCCTCTCTTTGTTTTCTAGTTTGATTTTGTTGTTTTTCGTCCTAATCCGAAAATTGCCCCACAAAAATTAGCCCCAATTTTTTTTGCAATTTGTTGGTGTGATGAAGTTTTGTTGAATTTGATCTGCGGATTTCGTGTGTTGCAGGTAGATCTAGCATTCCCTCACCTTTTCCCCAATTTTCATCCACAAAATCGCCCGAATTTTGCCCGAATTTGACCTCTCCACGCGGTGTTCTTCGAATTCGTCCACGGATCCTGAGCCCAGACATCCGGCCCGAACAGCCCGGACATCCGGCACCCCGGACATCCGGCCATCACCCCCGGACTTTCGGCCCCTAACAGCAAAAACCCATCCACCGCCCGTTTCCCGACAAACTTCCGCCACATTTTGTCCCGGTGCCACATACACTTCCGCATACATCCACCACTTCCGCATAGCACCATCATAACCTTTCCCGCTACCAACTCCGCCAATTTTGCCAAATTTTGCTTTGAGAATTTGAGTTGTGGTTTCCGTGTCCTTTTGTGTTTTGGCTATCTAGGCACGGTTCAACATCAACATCACCACTGCTCATCCTCGCTAAGGACTACTACGTACGGCTACATCAACATCACTTGGGTATCACCTTCACCTTGGATATCACCTTGGTATCGTGATATCATCATACTCTTTTGCAATTGCATTGATAACCCCATGGCTTTACTTTTGCGTCACTTACCCATCGAGACTAGCCCTTGAGTATTGCTGGCAACGTGACTTGTGCACATTAGTGTTCATACTTTCCATAGCTTACATACGATCATCGTGTTGCATCTCTTGGTATCATCACTTGTGTCGCAAAGTTGTTGTCGCATACACAATTGCTATCTTGGTTCGTGAAGCATTGCATGAAAAAAGAGCTCAGACATCAAAGAGCCAAACAAGCTTTTAAGCAAAATAAGAAAGATAAGCAAAGAGCTTATAAGCAAGAACCATAGCATCATACGACATTAAGATTGTCATACTCAATCATCTTGGATCAAAACATAGGAACATCATACATATAGCATACTTGGGATAGAAGTCGTTACACTTTTACTTAGTAGGTTGTGCACAAGTTCGTATCCGCCTATTGTGCAATCGTGCTAGCGTCTCTCTAGTGTTGTGCAACAAGAGCATCTTGGTGAATTTCACATTTTGGCTCATCCTTGGTTGCATAACCCCATCTTATCTATTTGCGTGTTCGTTTCCGTGTACCACATCTTGCTATTGGTCTACTTGTTACATTTGCAAATTTGTGAATCTTTTCCAACATTATTGAGTCTCACTTACAATTGCATCAAATTTTGTGCCACCATTCTAACCGAGCTCCACCATAAGCTTTTACTTGTGTAGGTGTGAGAACCGACAAGAATTGGTACCAATTGTGCTATTTCCTTGCTACACATTGGAGTCATCTTTGATCCATTGTCAACATCGGTCAAGGTACATTGGATATTGGTTCTTCCCTTTCTCCCACTCACATATCTTTGTTTGGAATGATGGATAGGCCAAGTACTTCTACCAACCCCCTCTTATTGGAGCAAGACGACGACATGTCTTCCTTCGTCACCAAGAATCAACTATTTGGTGCACAACGGGCTTTGCATCAAGAACAACTTGCTTTGGGCGACCGCATCGACAATCTCGCCACCGACCTCCGACAATCCGAGAATCGTACAAGGGATTACTTCGACAACAAGCTAGACGAACACAAGCACGAGAATGATGCAAGAATGGACGAGATTCGAGCTTTGTTGCTTCGTTCGTCTCCTTCGACTTCGTCAAGAAGGAGCCGCTCAAGTCGACACTACGACGACACCATCTCCGGTTCAAGTACACCAACATCGAACACTCTTCGCCGTGCCGCGCGTCAAGATCGTCAAGCAAATCGCAATCCTCTACATGACACCGACTCTCAAGAGCATCGACATCGCCAAAACCAAGCCGCTTTCGCACAAGCACAAGAACGGCAACATCAACGACAACAAGAACAAGAGGAGCGAGCGCGACAACAACAAGATGCACAAGACGCCGAGGCGGAACGCCAAGAACAACAACTACGTGAAGCTCAAGCACTTGAAGCGCAACGTACCCTTCATGACTCAAGTCGTGCCGTAGCCAATCGTGGCCGACAAGCCCGACTACATCAAGAAGCACTTCGCGATGAAGCTCAAGAAAGGCTTTACCAAGCACGTGTGCATCGACAAGCTCCTCGTCAAGATCGACAAGCTCCTCGTCAAGATCGACAAGCTCCTCATCAAGATAGACAAGCTTCTCCTCAAGCGAGACAAGAACGTCAAGTCCATCAAGAGCAAGAAGATAATGGACCACCTCCTCGCCAAGAGCAACTTGAGGTTGACAACCCTCCTCGCCAAGAGCAACATGAGGAAGACAACCAACTTCGCCAAGAGCACAATAACAATGTCAATCCTCAACGACATGGGCGTCATCATCCCTGACCCCAACACAATGAAGAGCAACGATATGGCAAGCTAAAGTTCACCATGCCCAAGTTTAATGGAAGCAATGACCCAGAAGAGTACATCTCATGGGCATTGAAGGTTGACAAAATCTTCCGCTTGCACAACTACGAAGAAGAGAAGAAGATCGCAATGGCATCCCTTGAATTCCAAGACTACGTCCTCATTTGGTGGGAACAAGTCATTGAGCGCCGAGCGGCAAGAGGTGAACCACCCATCACCACTTGGAGACAAATGAAGGATGTCATGAGAGCATGATTTGTGCCAAACTACTACAACCGCGACCTCTTCAAGAAACTTCAACAACTCAAACAAGGAACCAAGAGCGTTGAAGAGTACTACAAGGAAATGGAGATTGCCATGATACGAGCCAACGTCAAGGAAGATGATGAGCAAACTATGGCACGGTTCTTGAATGGACTCAATTATCCTATCAAGAAGATTGCCAATTTCCAGCCATACTCAAACCTCATCGAGTTAGTGCACCAAGCTACTAAAGCGGAACGGCAAGTACAAGACGACTTCAAGTATGCCAAGTTCTCATCCAAGTCCTATGGCCTCTCCAACAATCAAGCTTCGACGACTCAAACACCTTCTACCTCAACCAAGCCTTCTACAACCAACGGCGACAAGTCAAGTTACAAGAAAGCTTCCACAAGCTCAAGTCGTCCTTCTACTACAAGCAACTTCAAGAAAGCTTCATCATCATCTACTCCACCCGATGAGACCGTCAAGACAAGTTCTATCAAATGCTTCACATGCGGAGGCCGAGGCCACAAGTCCTTCGAGTGCACAAACAAGCGCACCATGATCCTCAACGATGACGGAACCTATGACTCCATGAGTGAAGGAGAAATGGAAGCTCTTGAGCAAGTGGCCATGCACCGACAAGTGAACAATGAAGATGAAGATGACCAAGTCTTTTGCGATGAAGATTCAAGTCCCGCTCTTGTTGTTTCCAAGGTCTTGACTCTTCAACATCAACAAGACGAAGATCAAAGATGCCATATCTTCCACACAAAGGCCGGCATCAATGGACGTTCCGTCAAGGTCATCATCGATGGAGGTAGTTGCCACAACTTAGCAAGTGAAGAACTTTGCTCCAAGCTCCAATTGGTCAAGATGAAGCACCCTCATCCCTACAAGGTTCAATGGCTAAGCGACACCGGCACCATACAAGTCGAGCATAGAGTACAAGTCTCTTTCAAGATCGGCGCCTATGAAGACACATTGGAATGTGATGTCCTACCGATGATCGTTTGCCACCTCCTCCTTGGACGGCCATGGCAATTTGACCGAGGTGTCATTCACAATGGGCGTACAAATCACTATAGCTTCAAGATGAAAGGGAAAGAGTTCGTGCTACGTCCTATGTCCCCAAGCCAAGTGCTTGCCGACAAGCAAGCCACCCATCATGGACAAAATAGTGAGAGAGCGAACCACCAAAAAGAGAGTGAGCGCCACAAGCCCAAATTGAGTGCCTCCACGATGAGCGACAAGAAAAACTTAGTTCTCTTTGCCACCAAACGTGAGATGAGAGAAGTGTGTGAGAACCCATCAAGTGTCCTACACTATGTCCTATTGTGCAAGGACGAGGTCACAAAAAATAACAACTCTCACGATCTACCTTTGGTGTTATCTTCTCTATTGCAGGAATTACAAGATGTTTTCCCCGATGAGCTACCTCCGGGTCTACCTCCACTACGAGGCATCGAGCACCGAATCAATCTCATCCCCGGAGCGCCGCTTCCCAACAAAGCTCCATACCGCGTCAACCCCGAAGAAACCAAAGAAATACAAAGGCAAGTAAAGCATCTCATAGACCATGGACATGTGCGTGAAAGTTTGAGTCCTTGTGCCGTACCGGTCATTCTTGTGCCAAAACGTGACGGTAGCTTTCGCATGTGCTCCGATTGTAGACCTATCAATGCTATCACCATCAGATATAGGTACCCCATTCCACGCCTTGATGATATGCTTGATGAGCTTAGCGGTGCCACTATCTTTTCCAAAATTGATCTTAAAAGTGGTTACTACCAAATCCGCATACAAGAGAGTGATGAATGGAAAACCGCTTTCAAAATAAAGTTTGGTCTATATGAATGGTGAGTCATGCCTATGGGTTTATCGGAAGCACCCGGTACTTTCATGCGTCTTATGCATTACGTGTTTCGTCCGTACATTGGTGAATTTGTTGTTGTCTACTTCGACGATATCCTTGTGTTTAGCAAATCTCTCAAAGAACATGTCACCCACCTTCACACCGTGCTACAAACTCTTCGAAAAGAGCAACTTTATGCTAATATGGAAAAATGCCTATTTGGTGTTGACAAGCTTGTTTTCTTGGGTTTCGTAGTATCGTCTAAGGGTGTTCATGTTGATGAATCTAAGATCAATGCTATTAAAACTTGGCCCAAACCAACCAATTTGCAATAAGTGCGTAGTTTTCTTGGTTTAGCCGGTTTCTACCGTAGATTTGTGAAGGATTTTAGCACCATTGCTTCACCTTTGCATGCTTTGAGTAAGAAAAATGCACCGTTTGTTTGGGGAACATCTCAAGATATTGCTTTCAATGAGCTTAAGAATTTTCTTACTCATGCCCCCGTGCTTGCATTACCCAACTTTGACAAACCTTTCGAAATTCATTGCGATGCTAGTGGTAATGGTATAGGAGGCGTGTTAACGCAAGAGAAGCACCCCATTGCATATTTTAGTGAGAAACTATCCGGAGCGCAACTCAATTACCCCATCTATGACAAAGAGCTCTATGCTTTAGTGCGAGTTTTGCATGAATGGGAACATTACCTTCGTCCACATGAGTTCATCATCCATACCGACCATGAAACACTTAAATACCTTAAGGGTCAAACTAAGTTGAACAAGCATCATGCTAAATGGAGTGAATTTATTGAGTCATTTCCTTATGTCATCAAGTACATTAAGGGTAAAGAAAATGTTGTGGCGGATGCGCTCTCCCGTATATGCATGCTTGTCACTACTCTTGAGTTGAATGTCATTGGTTTTGAGCATATCAAAGAATTGTATGAACATGATCCTACAGTTGCTACACCCTATGCCAAGTGTTTGATGCATACTTCTTGGGATCGATACTACATCAAAGATGGATATCTTATGAGAGCTAACAAACTTTGCATCCCCGAGTCCTCTTGCTTTTGTTGCTTTTGCAGGAATATCATGGCGGTGGACTCATGGGACACTTCAGACGCGAAAAGACATTTGCTACGCTCTCCAAGAACTACTTTTGGCTCAAGATGCATCACGACGTCAATCGCTTCACCAACCGGTGTTCTACATGTCGCAAAGCTAAGTCAAAAGCTCAATCTCATGGCCTCTATATGCCACTTCCTATTCCATATCAACCATGGGAAGATATTAGCATGGATTTTGTGCTTGGTTTGCCTAGAACTCGAAATGGCAAAGATTCTGTTTTTGTTGTTGTGGACCGTTTCTCTAAAATGGCTCATTTCATTCCTTGCAACAAGATAGACGATGCTTCACATATTGCAAATTTATTTTGTAGGGAAATCTTGCGCCTTCATGGAGTGCCAAAGACGATTGTCTCGGACCGCGACGTCAAGTTCTTGAGTTACTTTTGGAAGACCTTGTGCACCAAACTCAGAATCAAGCTCTTGTTCTCTTCGGCATACCATCCACAAACCGACGGCCAAACGGAGGTGACCAACCGTACACTCTCCACCCTCCTACGCGTGTTGATCAAGAAGAACATCAAGGAGTGGGAAGAGTGCCTACCCATCGCCGAGTACGCCTACAACCGAGCAAGACATTCGACTACCGGCAAGTCCCCCTTCGAGGTCGTCTATGGATTCAATCCATTATCTCCATTGGACATTCTACCTCTACCGCTTCAAGAGCGCACAAACTTGGACACGAGTGCATGAGCCAACTTCTTCAAGAAGATGCATGAAGATACAAGGAGCACAATCGAGCGCCAAGTACAACGACTCGCGACCAAGCTCAACGTCAACAAGCAACCCATGATGTTCCATGCCGGAGATCTTGTGTGGCTACACCTTCGTAAGGATCGTTTCCCCAATGAACGCAAGTCCAAGCTACTACCCTGAGCGGATGGACCATTCAAGGTGCTTGCACGCTACAACAACAACGCATACAAGATCGACATCCCACGCGACAAGTACTCCGTGAGCGACATCTTCAACATCAAAGATCTCTTCCCGTACCATGGTGATGAGGATTTCGATCCGAGGTCGGATCTTTCCCAAGGGAGGGGAGATGATGCGGAGCATCCCACGATCATCCCCATGGACCTACAACCGTCTCATCAAGAGCCAAGAGGACCCATGACACGAGCACGAGCTAGAGCTCTCGAGAACGAGGTGACTTCTTTCCTTAGCAATATCACATATGATCCACTCGAGACATGGCTACTACCTAAGTCCGATATGCTATGCATGATCAGGTGTCAAGAGGAGCCTCCCGAAGATGTACATGAAGACGGACAAGCCGCCAAGTCCACGGATGAAGAGGACCACCGGAAGGAAGCGAAGGAGGCTACAGGGTCCGGACATCCGACCCATAAGCCCGGATATCCGGCCCCTCCGGAACCCCCGGACATCCGGCCCCCCAGCCTGGATATCCGGCCCCAACGACACAGGACACCCGTAGGTTGGTCACTTTGGCCCGGACATCGGCCCGAGCCCCGGACATCCGGCCTCCCACCAAGCCCCGGACATCCGGGCCCCAACCCGGAAATCTGGCCTCGCCTATCCAGGGGCCACCGAAGCCTGCCACGCCAGCCCGGACATCCGGCCCCCATCCCGGACATCCGGCCCCTCCTTAAGCCTCGGACATCCGGCCCAACGCCCGGACATCCGGCCTTGCCTGACCGCGAACAGTGAAAGGGCTTTGCCCATGTACCCCTCCAACTCGTCCCAACTTGTACTAGCACTATAAATACTCCTCCCTCTCCTCCTAGTTAGGGTTAGCGTTGGTTTAGCTCATATGTGAGATAGAGCTTCGCTCATCCATACGGATCTCCTCCTCGAGAGAGACTGCGGCCCCTCTTCGAAGAAGATCATTGGATTCAAGACCCCCTCTTGGGTGGCCCCATCAAGACCTCCTTCTAGGAGAAGAACCGTTACTTTGTATCGTCCTTTGTTGACCTTGGATCATCGTGTATCTTTTGTGTTCATCGATTTAGCACATGTGTGATCTATTTCTTGTTGGTTGAGTGTTTCTCTCGTGTTTGCTTCCCGTTCTTCCCCGTGTTCATCGTGTTCTTTGAGGGATCTCGCTCCTTTCGTGAAAGATCGGCCATCTAGAGTTCCACCCCACATCAGATATGGTTACAGAGTTTGAACGTGCCCGGCTATGGAGAGGGGTGCGGCTACAACCCCATGTCTCCCACGCCGCCGAGGCAATTAATGTCATTGAATGAGACAGTTACTAGTGTAACGAGCCTCTACTACAGCAGTTACATGTAACGATAGCTATAACTCTATTTAGTGGATGACTTAGGATTCCTTGACTGCTGCAGCTCCCATGACATCATCTTGTCCTCTACGTCTGAGTGGTGCTCCGTCCGCCGAGTGACGTGTGATCATCCGAGTGCCGCAGAGCCATCCGAGTGAACCTCCTGATGTATGCATCCGAATGTTGGCACAGTCCAGAGACCTACCTATGGTGGTGATGGGCCCTATGTGGGTCCCAAATAATGGGTCCTTGACCCTACCTATAATAGGTGACCACATCATTAGCCCCCGAATCGGTTGGGATTTCGTAGGACAAACAAACCGACCCTTCGATTGAGTTCAAGTGCCGTAGGGGCACTCGAAATATTTTTCCGAACCGTGATTTGTTGTTCCTGAGACGAAAACACAATGAATTCCGGACTTTAGGTTTACCCAGATGACCAGGTGTTGTTGATCGTCAAGAAAAACCTGGTGGCATTCGCTTTGTCTCTCGGAGGAGGTAGACTAGGGGCCCGAGTGAGGGCATGCCATTACAATTCGAGTGGCAACGCCGACACGTGGTCTGACTCTCCAGAGAGACACCACTCCTTATCCCAGGGGAGCGCTAACGTAGGCCTCCTACGAGTCTAGGTTTACGAGTCATGCACCTTGGATCCTACCGAGAAGGCCAAGTAAACCCGCAGAGGGGCGTCAAGCTTGTCACATAACGATCCTGAAGAGGACTTCACTCGGGTGTTTAACGTGGCCGAGTGCACGGGTCCCCGCGGAGGGTTGTTAGTCGGACTGACGTGTGCCTTTTAGGAAAGGAATCGCTGGTAATCAATCAGATTGAGATATCTCAGAAATCTCGGGATTTGAATTCGTGCGTTCGCGCGCGAAGTAGTAACGTCGTGCGTTAGTGGGAAAGTGGGGGGCTTGGCTCCTCGATTTGCACGCACGATCCCCTCCACGTGTTTTGCCTGCCCCTTGCAAAGCTTTGCCGCTCGGGCCATCGATCCAGGGATTCGCGGTGGGAGATTCAGCTGAGGATTTTGTCTGGAGGTATAAAAGATTTGGAGGCAGAGCTACGGGCCTCAGATCCCCCTTTTCTCCTCCCAACTCCTCCGCTCCTCTCCTCCACCCGAGTGGGCGGCGATGGCGAGGGACTCCACAGCCAAGGCGGAGAAGGCGTGGAAGGCCACCTCCTTCGGTTCCGTCGCGGCGGGGGTTGTATCCTGTCGCGCGTCACCACTCGGATGTAACGCCCCGAGACCGATGCTCCAGACGCCTTCCATGTTTTGCGTGACCGCCGTGTGTTTTATTTGTTTGTTGCATTCTTCATCGCATCATCCGCATTGCATCAGCACTTCGTTGCCGTCATTTTTTTTTCAAAACTTGCATCTGCTCGTAGTTGCCGCGTCCCCCCCCTTGCCTTCGTTGCCCGTTCCGAGACCAACCGTGTTTTCGGTTCCCTCTTGTCAAACCACCTAATCTCTCTTCTCTTCTCTCAGCTCGAGAACGTCTACAAAACTCCGCCAGGTCCAACCTAACATCTCTCGTCAGCCCGCGGCCCTACTCGCGCGCGCGTCCGAAAGCTGCCCCAGACCCGACCCGGACAGTCGTCACCGTTGGATCCGGATCATCCCCTAACGTCTACAAAACATCTCCGTTTTGTTAATTGGGCTCCCTAGCCTATTTTTCCCGACCGTTCGATTTCGATCGGAGGGACGAAACAACCCCTAACCAAAATCTGATGCTATATATATATCTGTCCCAACCCTAAATTCTAGGGGATTTGTCCCTGCCGCAGCCGCCGCACTATCTCCCACCTCGGGATCCATCCCCATCCAATCAGTGGCTGCACCCCGATCCAAATCCCCTCGACCTCCAGGCTAGGCCAAGCCAGGCTCTTCTTCCTCGCCTCGTCGCCGACGAGCATCCTCCAGGGAACCGTCGCCGACGCCAAGTCCGCCTGCCCGCTCCTCGCCAAGTCCCTGCTTCGCTCTGTTTCAGCCTCGTCCTCGTCGAGCAGAGAACGGGCGCACTTCGTGCGTTGACCGTGCCCGCAGCGCAGGAGCGCCCGCTCCCCGCGCGCCTCCCCTGTCGCCCCGCTCCTCCCGTCGCACATCGCCGCCCGAGCCGCCGCGCTCCTCGCAGCCAAGTCGCCGGCCCCGTCGCGCCCTCTCCTTCCCCCTCTTCCTCCTGCCTCTCACCTCTCGGCCTCTCTCTTTGTTCAAGCAGGAGCTCCACCCCAACGCCATGGCCGCCGCCCGTTCATCGCCCCGCTGCCGGATCCGGCTAGCTCGGCCGTCCTACGTCAGATCCTGGCGTCCCAAGCTTGCCTGCTGCGCCGCCGCCCTGCTTCCATGTCCCGCCGTGGCCCCTGCTTGGCCCTGCTGCTGCCCGTTCCCCTGCTTCATGAACGAGACGACAACGAAGCCGTTGACCGCGCTTGTGCGGGCCTGCCAAGCCGACCTGCCAGGCCTCTCCTCCAGCGCCAACCGGCCAAGGCCCAGCGCAAGCCTCCTCCACCGACCTGGGCCAAGGCCCAATGTGAGCAGCCCCTTCCAGGCCCTCTCCTGTACACTATTGGGCCAACTAGATACGGCCCGATGTGTTTTTTTTCCCGTCTGGCGAATTTCTCTTTTATCCAGAGACTGCCAGTTTTACAGTAAAACCCCTAGTATTCATGCATCTAATAACTAATTAATCATGCATCATATGTAAATAATTTATATATGAAAAGTGCTTAGGATTTCATCTAGTTTCATAATATGCTGCTTTCATGCATGTTTAAAATGTTTAAATTGCTGTTTGCATTAATTTGCTTAAATGCCATGTTAAAATGATTTATTTCATAACTAAATAACCGTAGCTCGGATTTAAATAAATCATATATGTAAATGGGGTGGAAAAATGCCTAGTTTAACATGGTGCACTTTATTTTGCTGTTTAATAACATTAAAAAATGTGGTTTAGGACAGAGCAGTGCCAAATTCATATTATGCACATGAGGAGTTTCCGGATTTGTTGTTTGTTATATCCGGCCCCATTTAAATTGTTTATATGGTATAGTTTTGTTATGCTTCACCCCTTGCCATGTTAGTCAACATTTAATATTATTGGATACATAAACGAGATCGAACTAAATAACTCGTCGTGGTGTTTCGTCAATATGCAACTCGTTGCATATTGAGCTCCACTTAATTTGTAGGATTGCTTGTGCATTTTTGCCATGACATGAATCATTAAACCGGACATGCATCATACTTGGTTGTGCATCATGCCATGTTTATGTGTTGGTTGTTTACTATGTTGTTTGTTCCTTTCCGGGTTGCTTCTCGCGTTAGCTTCGGTTTTGTTCCGGAGTTGTGAGGATTCGTTCGACTTCGTCCGTTTGTCTTCTTCATGGACTCGTTCTTCTTCCTTGCGGGATTTCAGGCAAGATGACCATACCCTCGAAATCACTTCTATCTTTGCTTGCTAGATTGCTCGCTCTTTTGCTATGCCTATGCTGCGATACCTACCATTTGCTTATCATGCCTCCCATATTGTCAAACAAGCCACTAACCCACCTTGTACTAGCAAACCGTTGTTTGGCTATGTTACCGCTTTGCTCAGCCCCTCTTATAGCGTTGTTAGTTGCAGGTGAAGATGAACTTTGCTCCTTGTTCGAACATGGAGATGTTGTTCCTTGTTTGGAACATGTTTACTTGTTGGGATATCACAATATATCTTATTTAATCAATGCATCTATATACTTGGTAAAGGGTGGAAGGCTCGGCCTTATGCCTGGTGTTTTGTTCCACTCTTGCCGCCCTAGTTTCCGTCATATCGGTGTTATGTTCCCGGATTTTGCGTCCCTAACGCGGTCGGGTGATTTATGGGACCCCCTTGACAGTTCGCTTTGAATAAGACTTTTCCAGCAGGCCCAACCTTGGTTTTACCATTTGCCTACCACCTATCCCTTTCCTTTGGGTCTGATCAACCCGAGGGTCATCTTTATTTAGCCCCCCCGGGCCAATGCTTGTCTAAGTGTTGGTCCGAACCGAGCAGCCGGCGGGGCCCCGCGTGGAAACTCGAGGCCTGGTTTTACTCGTAGCTTGACTTATCCGGTGTTGCCCTGAGAACGAGATATGTGCAGCTCCTATCAGGATGTCGGCGCATCGGGCGGCTTTGCTGGACTTGTTTTATTGCTGTCGAAATGTCTTGTAGCCGGGATTCCGAGACTGATCGGGTCTTCCCGGGGAGAAGGAATATCCTTCGTTGATCGCGAGAGCTTATCATGGGCTAAGTTGGGACACCCCTGCAGGGTTTGAACTTTCGAAAGCCGTGCCCGCGGTTATGGGCAGATGGGAATTTGTTAATGTCCGGTTGTAGAAAACCCGAAGTTGATCTTAACTAAAATACACCAACCGTGTGTGTAACCGTGATGGTCTCTTCTCGGCGGGGTCCGGGAAGTGAACACGGTTGTTGGAGTTATGTTTGACGTAAGTAGTTCAGGATCACTTACTGATCATAGTTGTTCGACCGTGCTTTGCCTTCTCTTCTCGCTCTCTTTTGCGTATGTTAGCCACCATATATGCTAGTCGCTTGCTGCAGCTCCACCTCACTACCCTGTCCTACCTTTAAGCTTAAATAGTCTTGATCTCGCGGGTGTGAGATTGCTGAGTCCCCGTGACTCACAGATACTTCCAAACCAGTTTGCAGGTGCCGATGAGACTGTGCAGGTGACGCATCCGAGCTCAAGGAGGAGTTCGATGGAGATCTTGCCCTTTATGTTGTTTCGTTCTAGTCGATCAGTAGTGGAGCCCAGTTGGGGTCGATCGTGGATCTTTGTCGCTTTTGGGGTTTCTTCTTTTATTTTGGCTCCGTAGTCGGGCCCTGATTGTAACTGTATGATGTAATGTTTTATTCATGTAATTGTGTGAAGTGGCGATTGTAAGCCAACTATGTATCTCTTTTCCCTTATGTATTACATGGGATGTATGAAGATTACCTCACTTGCGACATTGCTTTCAATGCGGTTATGCCTCTAAGTCGTGCTTCGACACGTGGGAGATATAACCGCATCGAGGGCGTGACAAGTTGGTATCAGAGCCTTCCCCGACCTTAGGAGCCCCCACTGATTGATCGTTTTTAGCGGCCGAGTTGTGTCTAGAAAAATGTTTTGAGTCATTTAGGAATTATGTATCGGAGAGTTTAGGAATTCTTTTTACTTCCCAGTTTCCTCATCGCTCTGGTAAGGTATCCTGACGTAGAGTTTTGACTTTCCTCTCCTCAAATTTCACTAATTTTTTTTTAGGATCACACGTGTATCTTAGAATCGTTCCGATGGTTTTATGATGACAACATTGTCTTGGTTGCCTCCAGTCAGCAGGGGTTTTATTGGAGGTGTCCCGGGGAGTTGAGCTCCGAGGTGTTGTCGTCATAATTTTATCGTTGCAGTTCTGGAATACCTGAGTTTAGTACGCCGACATCGAAAAACTCTTTTGTACAGTTGTTGGTGAGATAACCCTGATAGCCCAGTACTGAGGCGAGTGTGGGAGTATTGCCATGACTCGTATAACGGATGCTTTTCGAAGGTTGAGGTAGATGATTTCCGAAGGTTTCTTGGTTATGTGTTGAAGGATGGATACAGCTGGATCTAGGTATTGTTAGTTTGGGTGATATATTTTGTGTCCCCTGTATCCCCAACACCTGATTGCATAACCAGAAAGTTTCAGGAGTTTATAAGTGGGAAGTCAAGTATCTCATAGGATATCTTTCCAACAGACACATGATACGATATGGGATCTATCATATGTTTGCTTCCGGCTTATTCTTCAAGTCAAATCCTTTGCTTTGTTTTAAGTTGTGGTATTCGAGTTGCTTCGAAGTCAAATGTTGAATCCATACCTTTCCTAAACGGTGTTCTCATATTGCTATGTGAATACTAATCCTTCTTGATCATCGAGGTTGTCATGTTAATTCTTTTTCAACCGGTGTGTCCCTCTTCAAGTGGATTCGATCACTTCAACATTTGCAAGATCAATTATCAGTTTTTCTCAACGGTGTTCGCGTCATCCGTTCCAAGTTGTCTTTGTTTTCCCGCCCTCCCACCCTTATTTTCTTCAAGGACTCAGATTTCTCAATCAAGTATCCTTCTATTGATGGAAGCTTCTTCATACTTTCCTTCAATGTTCTTATCCGGTGTTTCTCATGAAGATTCTAACAGAGCTTCAAGTTCATCATTCTTCGTTCTATTTCTTCTTCAATGGATTCAATTCAAGCTTTCAGTATTGATCGTATTCCTTTTCTCGTTTCAAATGCTTTCTTATGCCGGTGCACCTCTTAATCATTCACTTCTCGCTATTCAATTGTTCTGGAGTGCTGAAGATATCTCAGAAGATTCAAGCTTCCATTCTCAATTCACTCAATTTCTTTTGAGGATGCTATCTCATTCAAGCCATTTAATTCAACCGATGCAATCGCTCCTTTCAAGCAATCATTCAACGGTGGTTCTTTTGAGTGGGCCCTAACCCACAGGTCTTTTCCCAGGATCTTTCCTGACTGTTCTAATCATCCCGGAGCTATTCCCAAATTCTTTTCGAAGTTTGACGTAAGAATGAATTATCATCAGTCATATTCCTTCTCCAAGATCTTTCAAATTCTTTTCATCGTTGATTCAACCTTTCCAATTTTTCATTCCGGAGTGCCTCAACAATTCTCGGTCGTGTTTCTTGTCATCATTCTCAACATTTGAAGACCGAAGAAGAGTTTCTCTTAATCTTGCTCCATTCTTTTCAAGATTCATGGTTCTAGCTTGTTGCCATTCTCTCATAATTGTTTCGATTGTGAGAATTCTTTTCATACCCATCCGGAGCATTTCATGAGTTGTTTCCATTTCTTTTTCTCGAAGGCCACCATCTCAGAATTATTCATTCTCAGATTTCAGCTCTCGTTCTCCAATTCTTACCGGTGCATCATTCAACGTTCTCTAATCAGTTCATGATCTCTTCGTTCTCATGTATCTAAATCCTAGCAAGCATCTTCGTTCATTCGCTAATTCTTCTCGGTGTTTCCTTATCTTTTCTTCGTCCATTTTAAATTCTTACGGTGGCTCGTTCAAGAGTTCTCTTCCTCCGTTATCATATAGATTCATTCGTTCTTTCCAATCCTACCGGTGGTTCGTTGAAGACCTTCCCAAGTTGAGCAATATCTCTCTTCAATCCTTTCTACGAGAATAAGTAGTATGCCTAATCCATTGCTTGTCATCAATTTAATTGGTGAAGGATGAGCATACTGTAATTCTTATTCTTGTTTCATCGAGTAAATTATTTTCCCTATTCCGGAGGTTCTTCAAATTCTTGATTTCAATTGTTTCACCTTATCTTCCTCAGAGTTCCAAGCTCTCGCAATTATATCACCACGGAGATCCATCTAATCATTGCAAGGCTTCAATCTTATTCTTTTCATCCTACATTTCTTTGTGATCATTCTTTTATTACCGGAGTTCTTTATGGAGGCTACATGATGGTTCATGAAGAATTTAATTCCTTCTCGAAGTGTTCATCGAGATTCTTTTCAGAAGAGTTCAAGTATTCTTTATCTCGCATTTTAAAGTGCAATCCTTTCAGCCGTATCATTCGAGGTGGTATTATGTCATTCTTGATAATTGGAGTTCATGTCTCATGACTCACATGTTGTCAAGAATGAGGTATTTTAAATCCATCAATCTCTTCATTGGAGTTATCTTGGGTTATATTTCACCTAAAGCCTTCCCTAAGGATTGTTGCTATTTATGGTGCTCATTAATGACCCAAGTTCATCATTTGTCCTCCCGGTGAAATAAGTTTCTCGTCTCCTTGTTGATATCAGTCCAATCATTTGTTTCCGTTGGTGGCAGAAGCTCACCTTATAATTTTGAGATGTTTCCATAAGCCCACTACAAGCTTATTCGTTTCGTTGTTGGTTCTCCAACAACTCCGTTCAATCCTTATTTTAAGGAGGCTCTTTCAAATTCAATTTTGATATAAGTTGTTGTTCTCTTCTCTGTTCAATTGATTCCACTCTTTCATTTGTCCCGAAGGCATTGTGATATTGCTCTCTTCGAACCATCTTCTTGTTTTGTCAAGATCATCTTCTTTTCTTGCTTATACTTTTAACTGGAGTGTTGTATCATCTCTTCAATAACTTTTCATCTCATCAAGTTTTTCTTCTCTTTTCTACCTGGGTGCTGTCCAAACTATGTCATTCTTGTTCCGTCTATATCTAGTTTTAACCGGAATGGTTTCAACGTCTATCTTGTCACTTAAGCTCTTCTTTCTCGCCGTATTCCTTGTTCCTTGTCCAACGGAGGGTTTGCAATCTCGTTCATCTCCATGGTATTCTTTCTTTCAATTTGTTAAACCTCTCAAGGTTCTTTGGTTTCACTCTTCTGTCAAAGAAGCAACTTAGTTTTACCTCTCCTCTTATCTTCCGTTTCCCTCCGGTGCCATTCTAGATCTCGGGACGAGATCCTCTCGTAGTGGTGGAGTGTTGTAACGCCCCGAGACCGATGCTCCAGACGCCTTCCATGTTTTGCGTGACCGCCGTGTGTTTTATTTGTTTGTTGCATTCTTCATCGCATCATCCGCATTGCATCAGCACTTCGTTGCCGTCATTTTTTTTCAAAACTTGCATCCGCTCGTAGTTGCCGCGTCCCCCCCTTGCCTTCGTTGCCCGTTCCGAGACCAACCGTGTTTTCGGTTCCCTCTTGTCAAACCACCTAATCTCTCTGCTCTTCTCTCAGCTCAAGAACGTCTACAAAACTCCGCCAGGTCCAACCTAACCTCTCTCGTCAGCCCGCGGCCCTACTCGCGCGCGCGTCCGAAAGCTGCCCCGGACCCGACCCGGACAGTCGTCACCGTTGGATCCGGATCATCCCCTAACGTCTACAAAACATCTCCGTTTTGTTAATTGGGCTCCCTAGCCTATTTTTCCCGACTGTTCGATTTCGATCGGAGGGACGAAACAACCCCTAACCAAAATCTGATGCTATATATATATCTGTCCCAACCCTAAATTCTAGGGGATTTGTCCCTGCCGCAGCCGCCGCACTATCTCCCACCTCGGGATCCATCCCCATCCAATCAGTGGCTGCACCCCGATCCAAATCCCCTCGACCTCCAGGCTAGGCCAAGCCAGGCTCTTCTTCCTTGCCTCGTCGCCGACGAGCATCCTCCAGGGAACCGTCGCCGGCGCCAAGTCCGCCTGCCCGCTCCTCGCCAAGTCCCTGCTTCGCTCTGTTTCAGCCTCGTCCTCGTCGAGCAGAGAACGGGCGCACTTCGTGTGTTGACCGCGCCCGCAGCGCAGGAGCGCCCGCTCCCCGCGCGCCTCCACTGTCGCCCCGCTCCTCCCGTCGCACATCGCCGCCCGAGCCGCCGCGCTCCTCGCAGCCAGGTCGCCGGCCCCGTCGCGCCCTCTCCTTCCCCCTCTTCCTCCTGCCTCTCACCTCTCGGCCTCTCTCTCTGTTCAAGCAGGAGCTCCGCCCCAACGCCATGGCCGCCGCCCGTTCATCACCCCGCTGCCGGATCCAGCTAGCTCGGCCGTCCTGCGTCAGATCCCGGCGTTCCAAGCTTGCCTGCTGCGCCGCCGCCCTGCTTCCATGTCCCACCGTGGCCCCTGCTTGGCCCTGCTGCTGCCCGTTCCCCTGCTTCATGAACGAGACGGCAACGAAGCCGTTGACCGCACTTGTGCGGGCCTGCCAAGCCGACCTGCCAGGCCTCTCCTCCAGCGCCAACCGGCCAAGGCCCAGCGCAAGCCTCCTCCACCGACCTGGGCCAAGGCCCGATGTGAGCAGCCCCTTCCAGGCCCTCTCCTGTACACTATTGGGCCAACTAGATACGGCCCGATGTGTTTTTTTTCCCGTCTGGCGAATTTCTCTTTTATCCAGAGACTGCCAGTTTTACAGTAAAACCCCTAGTATTCATGCATCTAATAACTAATTAATCATGCATCATATGTAAATAATTTATATATGAAAAGTGCTTAGGATTTCATCTAGTTTCATAATATGCTGCTTTCATGCATGTTTAAAATGTTTAAATTGCTGTTTGCATTAATTTGCTTAAATGCCATGTTAAAATGATTTATTTCATAACTAAATAACCGTAGCTCGGATTTAAATAAATCATATATGTAAATGGGGTGGAAAAATGCCTAGTTTAACATGGTGCACTTTATTTTGCTGTTTAATAACATTAAAAAATGTGGTTTAGGACAGAGCAGTGCCAAATTCATATTATGCACATGAGGAGTTTCCGGATTTGTTGTTTGTTATATCCGGCCCCATTTAAATTGTTTATATGGTATAGTTTTGTTATGCTTCACCCCTTGCCATGTTAGTCAACATTTAATATTATTGGATACATAAACGAGATCGAACTAAATAACTCGTCGTGGTGTTTCGTCAATATGCAACTCGTTGCATATTGAGCTCCACTTAATTTGTAGGATTGCTTGTGCATTTTTTCCATGACATGAATCATTAAACCGGACATGCATCATACTTGGTTGTGCATCATGCCATGTTTATGTGTTGGTTGTTTACTATGTTGTTTGTTCCTTTCCGGGTTGCTTCTCGCGTTAGCTTCGGTTTTGTTCCGGAGTTGTGAGGATTCGTTCGACTTCGTCCGTTTGTCTTCTTCATGGACTCGTTCTTCTTCCTTGCGGGATTTCAGGCAAGATGACCATACCCTCGAAATCACTTCTATCTTTGCTTGCTAGATTGCTCGCTCTTTTGCTATGCCTATGCTGCGATACCTACCATTTGCTTATCATGCCTCCCATATTGTCAAACAAGCCACTAACCCACCTTGTACTAGCAAACCGTTGTTTGGCTATGTTACCGCTTTGCTCAGCCCCTCTTATAGCGTTGTTAGTTGCAGGTGAAGATGAACTTTGCTCCTTGTTCGAACATGGAGATGTTGTTCCTTGTTTGGAACATGTTTACTTGTTGGGATATCACAATATATCTTATTTAATCAATGCATCTATATACTTGGTAAAGGGTGGAAGGCTCGGCCTTATGCCTGGTGTTTTGTTCCACTCTTGCCGCCCTAGTTTCCGTCATATCGGTGTTATGTTCCCGGATTTTGCGTCCCTAACGCGGTCGGGTGATTTATGGGACCCCCTTGACAGTTCGCTTTGAATAAGACTTTTCCAGCAGGCCCAACCTTGGTTTTACCATTTGCCTACCACCTATCCCTTTCCTTTGGGTCTGATCAACCCGAGGGTCATCTTTATTTAGCCCCCCCGGGCCAATGCTTGTCTAAGTGTTGGTCCGAACCGAGCAGCCGGCGGGGCCCCGCGTGGAAACTCGAGGCCTGGTTTTACTCGTAGCTTGACTTATCCGGTGTTGCCCTGAGAACGAGATATGTGCAGCTCCTATCAGGATGTCGGCGCATCGGGCGGCTTTGCTGGACTTGTTTTATTGCTGTCGAAATGTCTTGTAGCCGGGATTCCGAGACTGATCGGGTCTTCCCGGGGAGAAGGAATATCCTTCGTTGATCGCGAGAGCTTATCATGGGCTAAGTTGGGACACCCCTGCAGGGTTTGAACTTTCGAAAGCCATGCCCGCGGTTATGGGCAGATGGGAATTTGTTAATGTCCGGTTGTAGAAAACCCGAAGTTGATCTTAACTAAAATACACCAACCGTGTGTGTAACCGTGATGGTCTCTTCTCGGCGGGGTCCGGGAAGTGAACACGGTTGTTGGAGTTATGTTTGACGTAAGTAGTTCAGGATCACTTACTGATCATAGTTGTTCGACCGTGCTTTGCCTTCTCTTCTCGCTCTCTTTTGCGTATGTTAGCCACCATATATGCTAGTCGCTTGCTGCAGCTCCACCTCACTACCCTGTCCTACCTTTAAGCTTAAATAGTCTTGATCTCGCGGGTGTGAGATTGCTGAGTCCCCGTGACTCACAGATACTTCCAAACCAGTTTGCAGGTGCCGATGAGACTGTGCAGGTGACGCATCCGAGCTCAAGGAGGAGTTCGATGGAGATCTTGCCCTTTATGTTGTTTCGTTCTAGTCGATCAGTAGTGGAGCCCAGTTGGGGTCGATCGTGGATCTTTGTCGCTTTTGGGGTTTCTTCTTTTATTTTGGCTCCGTAGTCGGGCCCTGATTGTAACTGTATGATGTAATGTTTTATTCATGTAATTGTGTGAAGTGGCGATTGTAAGCCAACTATGTATCTCTTTTCCCTTATGTATTACATGGGATGTATGAAGATTACCTCACTTGCGACATTGCTTTCAATGCGGTTATGCCTCTAAGTCGTGCTTCGACACGTGGGAGATATAACCGCATCGAGGGCGTGACATCGGCGGTTGGCAAAGAGAGAGGTGGCCCCACCCCCCGTCCGTTTAGAAAAAACTTAACGCCCCACCTCTTTGCCATCCGCTAGCAGACGACAAAGGGAGCTAAAGGCGGACGACAAAGAGAGGAGGACGAAAAAGAAGGGCCTAACTAACGGCCCCCATCCCCCCGCCCGTTACTCTCTGTTCTCTCCCTCTCTCCTCCCCGACGCCCTGCGCCACTAGATCCGCACCCACCGCCACCCCTGCCGCCGCCCCCGCCCCCGCCCAGTGCGACCCCCGCACCCATCCCGCCCCCCCGCCCGACATCGCCCTACCACCCCTCCTCCCCCACCCCACCCGCCGCCGCCCCGCCGCCCAGCGCCGCCCCCGCCACCGCCCCCAGTTGCCCCGTCGGCCCACCACCCCTCCGCCCCCACCCCACCCGCCGACGCCCCGCCACCCGCCGCCCCTGCCGCCCCCGTCGCCCAGCGCCGCTGCTCCCGCCGCCCGGCGCCCCCCGCCCCCGCCCCCGCCGACCGCCCCATTGCTCCGGTGAGGGACTACTTCCCCCCCCCCCCCCGTTTTTTCATTTTTTTTGCTGTTTAATTGTTAGTGCCAGATTGTGTTAGTGTTAGTGTTAGAAAAGAATTAGAAGAAGTAGAAGTAGTAGAAGAAGTAGAAGAAGAAGAAGAAGAAGAAGAAGAAAACAAAAGAAGTAGAAAAAAGATGAAAAAAGAAAAAGAAGAAAAGAAGTAGAAGAAGAAGAAAGGAAGAAAAGAAAAGAAGTAGAAAAAAGATGAAAAAAGAAGAAGAAGAAAAGAAGTAGAAGAAGAAAAGAAGAAACGAAAAGAAGTAAAAAAGTAGAAAAAAGATGAAAGAACAAGAAGAAGAATGGAAGAAGAAGAAGAGGAGAAAGAAAGAAGAAGAAGGACCCCGTGACCCCGACACCCCGACCCCGACCCCCCGACACCCCGACACCCGACCCCCTGACCCCCTGACCCCGACACCACACCCCGACACCCCGACCCCGACACCACACCCCGACACCCAACCCCCTGACCCTCTGACCCTAACACCCCGACCCCGACACGACACCCCGACCCCCGACCCCGAAACAGCACCCCGACCCCGACATGGCACCCCGACACCGACACGACACCCCGACACCTCCCGAAAAGGTGTTCTTTGGCCTTCCAGAGGCCGACGGGGTCATATATTTGTGAATTATTAGTTAGGTAATATATTTTTCGATTTTGTTATGAAAAACATCATATATAATTGTGTTGATCGGGTAGATTTAAATGTGCAGTTGTTTCATCGCTGCGAGGTTTGGTGTTCGACGACCTCGCCGTGCGTTTGATGAGCTCTACCCCTTCGTTCGTGGGTGAGCACAGATGACATGTCCTCCTCACCCATTAATTATTTGCTCTGTTCCGGTGTTCGTGCTGATGAAACTTGATAGCTAGCTATATATGTGTCTTGAATCATCATTATGCGTAACCAAATATGTGTCTCCCGTTCGAAAGCGTCATAGTTATAAATATGCATGCATTTGCATATTTATAACCTTGATTCTTTCGAATTGTCCAACGCTATCCATGGACAGCCCGAGTATGTGTAGATTGGGTTCGTTTTCCTATATGATTTGCTCCAGATCCGATGCATAAATTTCGTCAGTGCCCCCTATTGTTCTCCGGGTACACATCCCCTCTGTTTATCGCAGAGACGTGTATCAGGAGAACAACGGGGAGGTGCTGCCGAAATTTTGCGTCGGATCCGGAGCATAGCATGGGAAAATGAACCCAATCTACACATACTCGGGTGGGATTAGGACCTATCATTACCTATTAGAGTGTAGGTTGCATGGACGTAATAAAATTGACAAAGTAGATCAACTGATGAATATATACACGATGAATTACATATATAATTGTTGTGTGTCCAGTAGCTCTGAAAGTTAAGATGAGTGATCGTGCGTGGATGTATACCGGTCACACTGGTCAGAACAAATGGAGCGTTGAATGGTTCAAAAAAACCAAGGGGTTTGTGCAAGCCGCATTTGCAAATGGCCAGAGGAAAACCTGGTGCCCTTGTGTCCGGTGCGGCAATTGGGAAAAGAGGACAGAGGCTGAAATGGGCAAACACCTGCAGAAGAGTGGTTTTATGCCCGATTATACGGTGTGGACATTTCATGGTGAGTCTGCCCAACGTGACCGAGCTGAGGTGGATCGTCGTTGCACCGACGAGCATGGTACCGGGATGGAAAACATGGTGCAAAACTATGATGATGCCCGGGATTCGGACAAGGAGATGGAGGAATCTGCAAAGGCCTTCAATGAAATGTTGGAGTCTTCAAAACGTCCGCTCCACGAGCACACTGAGCTTTGTCAGTTGGATGCCATCTCACAAGTAATGGCTCTAAAGGCTCAGTTCAACTTGGGCAGAGAATGCTACGACGCAATTATGACAGTATTTGGACGCTTTCTACCCAAAGGCCATGTAATGCCCGCAAACCTGTACCAGTCGGACAAAATCCTCCGTGCACTGAAGATGCCCTATGAGAAGATACATGCCTGTGAGAAAAGGATGTGCCTTATTTAGGCTTGACTATGTAGACTTGAACTATTGTCCCATTTGCAAGTCTTCCAGGTATATTGTGGTAGACAACGGTACTGGTGAGAAGACACAGACCAAAATCCCCGTTAGTGTTCTTCGGTATATGCCAATCATACCAAGACTTCAACGTCTTTTCATGGTCGAAGAGACGGCCAGACAGATGACATGGCACAAAACAGGCAAAATAACCGAACTAGATGCAGATGGGAATCTGATGATGGTACACACATCGGATGGCGTTGCATGGAAAAAGTTTGATGAATTACATGCTGACAAAGCGGCAGATCCGAGGCATCCTCGAGTCGGCATCAGCACGGATGGGTTCAGTGTGTTTGGTATGATGGCAACCCAATACAGTTGTTGGCCCGTATTTGTCTTTCCACTCAATCTCCCCCCGAACAGATTATGCAAAGAAAGAACATTTTCCTGACGTTGATAATTCCAGGGCCCAACTATCCGGGGAAAAATATGAATGTGTACATGCAGCCGCTTAAGGACGAATTGCAAGAAGCCCGGGATAATGGGTTCAAGACATACGACGCCTATAGCAAACGGAACTTCATAATGCGTGTCTGGTACATGTACTCGATGCATGACTTGCCGGCGTATGCGATATTCGTTGGCTGGTGTGTGCATGGAAGGTTCCCGTGCCCCACATGCAAGGGAGCTCTTGAGTTTCGTTGGCTTCAGGCCGGTCACAAGTTTTATTGCTTCGACATGCATAGACAGTTCCTGGATCCTCGCCATAAGTTCAGGAAAGACAAGAAGAACTTCATAAGAGGTAGAGTTGTCAAAAACTCTGCACCACCTGCGTTGACAGGCCAACAGACCCTGGATCAGTTAAACGCTCTCGAGCCAGATCCAGAGCGTCCAGGGTACTTCAAGGGGTATAATTCTAAGCACGCCTGGACTCACAAAACATGCTTGTGGGATCTGCCTTACTTCAAAGAGCTCCTTTGCCCACACAACATCGACGTGATGCACACTGAGAAGAATATCGCCGAGGCACTTTTTGGTACATTGTTCGGCATAGATGGGAAGTCAAAGGATAATACTAAGGCTAGATTCGATCTGGAGGCGCTATGTGATAGGCCGTTACGAAACATGAAAGAACCGAAAGGAAAGCAGAACTGGACGAAGCCAAAGGCATGGTTCTGTAACATCCCAAAATTCTAAATTTTGGAATGTTATATTAAATAATTAATTTGATTGATTGTTTGATTGCTGTGTGAATGGTTGTGTGAAATTGAGTGAAATTTGAAACTTTTTGAAAGTTAAATGAGAAGGAATGAAATGACTTCCCAAACTTTCATCCTTGCATTTGATCTTAATGAATTTCAAATTCATTTCATCACAATACCCTTGAGTGAAGAAAACATGACTTCTTCTAGAAGCAAAAAGGGTTTTGAAAGATTTTTGAATTTCATTTTTGAAAACATTTCAAATTTAGAAACTTTATGCAACTCAATGATTTTCATGAGAGAGGATAAAATGACTTCTTCAAAATATAGGAAATATGAGTTGGAAGTATGAAGAAAAGGTTTGAATTTCCAATTCAAAACCATTTGGAAGTTTTTGGGTTTTATTTTCAAATTATTTTTTCTCCAAAAATAAAATATATGGAAAATAGGGTAAAATGATTCCCTACATTATAAAAATGGAGAAAAAATAAATTTTAAATCATTTTGGCATTTTAAAGAAATTTTATTTGAATTTTATTTGCAGCAGTAGCACTATTTGTTTTATTAGAATTTGTGTGAATTTTATTTCATCTTGTAAAATAGTTCATATTGTAGGATTTCTTTTTCCGGTCGTTTTGATATATAATACTCCTATATTTTATTTTCATCTTATTTTCTAAAATGATCTTTCTTCGCGGAATCTTTTAAAAAAAGGGAAAGGTATTTTCTTTTTGGGCCAAATCCGGCCCGATCCGTACCGAATCATCTCCTTCCTCCCGACGATGCTCCATGTCTCCAGCCACCGCCGGAGCATCGCCGGAGATCGCGGGATTCGCGAAATCCCTTGCCCCCTCCTCCAAGAAGACCTCCTCCCCCTATAAATAGCCACCTCGCGCATCCATTCCCACCCCTAGTCCCTCCTCTCCTCGCCCCACATCGCCGAGCCGCCTTGCCGGAGTTCGCCGGACCACCGCCGCCATTGCCGCCCCGCCCCACCACCTCCGGCCATCCCCGCCAACTCCCACCACCACCACTCAAACCCCCTCGCTCCTCCACCCCCGCCCGTCCCCTCACCTCACCCGCAGGACCACCGGAGGACGTCGCCGGAGCTCCACCAGGACCCCATCACCGGAACTGCTACAGTAAATCCCGACCTACAGTTTTTTTTTCGTTCTGTTTTTAAAACAGAATAGTTTCAATCTTGTAAAATCCATAGTTAATTATCTACGAGGTATTTTTGAGTGATTCCAACTGCCTTGGATCACAAATTTTATGAAGTTTCTGTTAGTTCAATTTTATTTCACATTTGAGCTGTTTAAATTTGTGTTTGTATGAATTTTCTCAAATCACTAGATTTGAGCTATTTTGAGTTAGGAATATTATTTTTGACCGATTCTTTTTGCCCCTGGTCTCTAAGACCTTTGTTTATCCAGTAGTATTTAGTGTTTTATTTCTAGGTTAATTTAAATTAGGTTTTTAGCAAAACAGGACTGTTTTACTTATAGTTTTGTTTTAGTCTTTTCTTTATTGTTTTTATTAGTTTTAAATTATTTCTTTTTGTCACGTTTGACAAACTTAGTTTTGTTTCTGTTAGTCAACCAAAGATTTTTTATTATTATTAAAAATATATTTTATTTAGTTTTGTATGAAAACTTGTTTTGGTCATAGTTAGTGTTTCATAAAAGCTTTTTATTTGTTTCTTTTTTTTTTGCAAATAAAATTTTGTGAAAAATACTTTCTGTTAAATTAGTTATTTTCTGTTAATTTATCAGTTTAGTGTTTTAATTGTTGTTATGTTTTTACTTAGGACAAAACTATTTTGTGTTATGTCTTCGAGTTCTCTTTAGTAGTTTTGTGGTATAGTTTTCCTTTTTATTTGGTGTCCCTTGATGATTTGCATTTTTTTTATTTGTTGATTTTATTATGAGTGTTAGAATTGCTTGCTTATATGAATGCTATGTTTGACTATATAGATTTTGAACGGAGTGACGAATAGTTCTACCAAGTCTTTATTTGAGTGCGACTATCTTCATCGACATACCAGGCAAGTTCACTTTGACCATGCTTTCATACCTATGTTTTTATTGCATTTAGTGGCATCTTTGCAACAACTCTCCAGTAGTGATACTGAATTCTTGTAGTTGAGTAGTATGCATGAGGTAGGAACCCACCCCCCTGTTACCAAGCCCGGGACGTCATTTATTTTAATGCTACGCTATAGTAGACGGGGTTTGGTATGAGTGCACGAGAGTGGTGTGAGAATGGAGGATTTTACGTCAAAGACGACAACTTCCTGATGGCACCTGCGAGGACAGCATCTTCGAGACCTCAAGACTTCAAGACTCGAGACAAGACTTCAATACACACTACTGGGTGGACTGGTTGTGAGGCACCCTGGAGTACCCAGTGGATTTGCCTAGTGAGCTGGGTTTTGGCCAGTACTCATGAGGAAAGTTCCACCCAGACTCAAAGAGACGGAAGAATACTTCATGACCAGAAGCTTACCTGTGCAACCGCAAGTCACTATGGGCTCTGGCTTGGTTGACCTTAGTTGTGACTCTGGCTGGGACGGTGCTAGCAGATGTAGAACGACGGTAGGATTGGATGAGCACCGGACAGTGGTCAGAGGAACTCTTCGGAAGACCATGTTTCGGTCATCTTGTTCTCAAACACCATGAAGTGCGAGAACGTAAAAAGAGGGATCGAATCTTGCGGGTAAAGTGTACAAACCTCTGCAGAGGGTTAAAACCTAATCGATTAGCCGTGTCCCCGGTTACGGACAATTTGAGTCTCTGGACTTGGATCTATCTCGGAACTCTCAACACCGGATTGATAACTTAATTGTGGGCAACTTATGATGATTTTGGGCTATGGGACATCGGTTGGCGGAACCATGTCATGTTAGAAAACTCCGTAGTACAGGCTCCTGATATTCCTTTGTTGTAGGAAAAGTAAAACCAGCTTTTATGCAAAACAAAAACTCAGACCCAGAGCCACAAAGCCATATTGCATATAGAATAGTTTTATCATCAGCTTTCTCTTATTGTGATCTTGCCGGTACATTCAATGTACTGACCTACACGGCTGCAACGTATCATGTTGCAGATATTTTCTTCGACGAGTAAGAGTTACGATACAGGGTTACGGTCTACACTCAACCTGCCGATGGCGTTGATGGGACTCCACACTCGTTTGATTGTTTCCGCTGAGTATTACGAGGTATATATATCAGTTTTACGTTATTTATACATGTGATTGCACTTTGATATATACATTGATGTACTGTGTGTGCCAGCATACTGATCCAGGGATGGCACAGATACACAGAGGCTTGACCGTCTGAGGTCGGGTCGCTACAGATATGGTATCAGAGCACATGTTGACTGTAGGATGTGACCCTAGGAAATGAATTAGTAATATGAAGACCCCGCCAGGAACGACCTTTGTTTTTGTTACTACTCTCGTAACACCTGATTCCTTTTACCGAACCTTCCTTATTTCAAACTATAGATGGAGAGCTACATTCTGAACAAAAGAGAACACTACGAGAAGGTTCTTGGAGGGCCCCTTCCTTGTGGAGCTAGTCAGGCTGCTGAAGCTACCGATACCTGAGATCAAGGCAACTAAGAGGACGTCTAGATCATGGGGAGTCAAGACCCAAGTTTTTGGCCGTAAAGAAGACCCCAAGACTGCAGACATCAACTTCGGCACCATAAATGGTGACTGTGATATGGGCATCAACACTGCCGTCCATGATGCTATTGCACGCTTATGTTATCGTCATCGTGCTGCACTAAACCCACACTTCTTTGGAAGGATTGGATGGCAGAAGTTTGATGGAGCAACTATTGCCTTGACGGAAGCGCAAAAGATGAAGTTCTCCCCACTGTTAGTGTACAATCAGGATCTAGAACAATACGTCAAGAATCTTCAGATGGATCTCCTGGAAGCCCTGTTTGACAATGAAGCACTACGAGAAGAGGTCGAGACTCAGAGACTGAAGGTAGACAAGCTGGAGGAGGAGAACCTCGAGATCCCGAGAATGCGTCAGGAACTGAAAAGCAGCAGGACCATGTCTCATGCCAAGGACGTTGAGATCCAGAAGCTCAAGGAACAACTTCAGGACATACAGGGTCGTCACAAGAAACTCCGCATCGACAGGGAAAATCTAGCAGAAAAATTGGAGGAGATCAAGTCCACACAGAAGAAGCCCCAGTGGGGACAATGATCAAGTTCCCGATAAATTAGCTTAGTAGTAGCCCACCCTGAGAGAAATAACGATGAACGTTTTCTCGATTTAAGTATCTGACCATACCAACTTATGTGGGTGGCGATACTATAGAATTGATTGAATAAATGAATGCTTGGTTGCTATTATTTTCTGTGTTTATTGAATGGTTGGATAGATGCGATATTTGTAGGCTTGTTATGTCAACCTTGAGAGACGTAAGCTACGGAGGAATGGTAGAAGGCCTTCATATGGGAAAAGCATCAGGAATTGGAAACTCTCGAGCATTGAAGACCTGGAGAAATAAAGACTTAGAAACGAAACCATAGTAGAACGGCCCATCACAAACGATACTTTTTTTTTCTTTTGAGCTAGGATTTGTTTGTTGATGGGTGGGTATTTTCTTCCTCTTTCTATCTCAACCAGACCCCGAAACCTCGAACCCATGGACAGCTGAACACCAAACTTTTCTAGAGACAATAAAAAAAAATCCCCATGGAGATACACTCTTTGTTCTGAGTACCCCTCTTATCCTACACATGCAGATGACAACCCTTTATGAGTCTTTCCTTAAGGGCCCTGAAACGATCATGACCCTGACAAGTGATCATGATTACCCAAAGATCCTGAAGGACATGATGAAGCATATTCACCTTGAAGGAGATGCAGTCTACAAAGGCTACCCCTTCATGCAAAAGGGAGTGGAACTTTGGTATGTGGAGGTACACCTCCACCGTATGAAAGGAGTTTGCCCAAAGACGATGGGGCAGTACTTTTTCATCTCACGTGTACCACAAGCAACTTTTTTCGACGCTGTTCGTGAAGCAGCCATGGAAGTCATACGCCAGATCGGAGAAATACTTGAAGCAAGACTTCGTTATACTCAGGAATACCTAAGAGAAGTGCATGGAGAGATGATGGAGATGAAGCTCAAGGCCACCACGATGAAACAGAAGATTGAAGATTTCAAGGCGCATGTCGCACAATTCCAGTGGGACTAAAGAATCCTCAAGGAGGAAGAATGAATAAAGTTGGAAGTAATGCCTGACCATACCGAACCATGTGGGTGGCAGCATTTGTAATGAAGTACTTTTTGGAATTTGGATTTACGAAAAATGGTTAAGGATGTAATAAAAGATTGATATGAAAATAATGTGATTTATGGATAAACTAGTGCATTTTTTTGGTATGGTAGTACTCCGTAAGGCCACAGGATCAATGAAGAAAGAAATGTGTTATTCAGGACGGTCCATAGAAGGGAGCTGGACCAAATAAGTTGGAGTTTTGTACGATCGTCACCACAAGGGTATGAAGGAAGAAGTACTATTGGATTTACAGGAGATGTAATGTTGGCATATGGAATGATAATCCTCGGAAGGATGAGTTAAACTTGTACAAGAGTTGAAGTGGACCATAACCCACAGGCCCAGGAGTTAATAAGAAGCAAGCACACTCTTGCTGAAGGAAGATATTCCGAAGAAAACTCTGAGTTAATCAGCCAACATTTTTAGGAGGATACGAAAACCCGAGAGTTGTGAAGAAACCTCCGATGTCTTGTTCAGCTTGCAGAAACAATGGATTTATTCGAACTCAGTTCGTTGACAAGAGAAATTCTGCAATGCTTGTGAGTATGCCCAAGTGTTAGAATACGTGATTCGATGTCTGCATATGTAGTAATGGTTCAAGTACGGGATGGATTGGCCCCCATACCGGAGACTTCTATCATGAACTATCATATGTTGATGGAAAATCAGAGAGACTTGAAAATATTAGAAGAGTGTCGACGCGATAAGCCATAACACCATAGAATGGTAGGACGATGGAACCCTTTACAGGCAACCGTTGCCAATCGTAGGTTATACGGTGAGACTCAACCCCGCCATTTTTTTTCCTGCAGGAGAAACCATGAATTGTCGACCACCATGAGATTTTTGATAGTTGTTTAGTATTGGCGACAGACCCGTCAGATATGAAGACGCAGTCTCGGAAGAAACTCACCATGATTGAGAGGACAAAAGATTTTGAGAACAGGTCATGCCCCGACCGGAAGAGCACCCATGAAAGAGCTATTCCGGAGTATATGAGAACACCGACACCAGCAACACAAAAGGATGGAGTACATGAGTTTCGTCAGAACCATAACCCTGCTTTTAAGTGTGGTAGCACCCCAGACCATTCAGACCGATGGAGTTGCTGGAAGACCCGAAACCTAATTTTTTTTTCCTAGCCTCTTCGAATCTCGGGGACGAGATTCATTTTAAGTGTGGTAGTTTGTAACATCCCAAAATTCTAAATTTTGGAATGTTATATTAAATAATTAATTTGATTGATTGTTTGATTGCTGTGTGAATGGTTGTGTGAAATTGAGTGAAATTTGAAACTTTTTGAAAGTTAAATGAGAAGGAACGAAATGACTTCCCAAACTTTCATCCTTGCATTTGATCTTAATGAATTTCAAATTCATTTCATCACAATACCCTTGAGTGAAGAAAACATGACTTCTTCTAGAAGCAAAAAGGGTTTTGAAAGATTTTTGAATTTCATTTTTGAAAACATTTCAAATTTAGAAACTTTATGCAACTCAATGATTTTCATGAGAGAGGATAAAATGACTTCTTCAAAATATAGGAAATATGAGTTGGAAGTATGAAGAAAAGGTTTGAATTTCCAATTCAAAACCATTTGGAAGTTTTTGGGTTTTATTTTCAAATTATTTTTTCTCCAAAAATAAAATATATGGAAAATAGGGTAAAATGATTCCCTACATTATAAAAATGGAGAAAAAATAAATTTTAAATCATTTTGGCATTTTAAAGAAATTTTATTTGAATTTTATTTGCAGCAGTAGCACTATTTGTTTTATTAGAATTTGTGTGAATTTTATTTCATCTTGTAAAATAGTTCATATTGTAGGATTTCTTTTTCCGGTCGTTTTGATATATAATACTCCTATATTTTATTTTCATCTTATTTTCTAAAATGATCTTTCTTCGCGGAATCTTTTAAAAAAAGGGAAAGGTATTTTCTTTTTGGGCCAAATCCGGCCCGATCCGTACCGAATCATCTCCTTCCTCCCGACGATGCTCCATGTCTCCAGCCACCGCCGGAGCATCGCCGGAGATCGCGGGATTCGCGAAATCCCTTGCCCCCTCCTCCAAGAAGACCTCCTCCCCCTATAAATAGCCACCTCGCGCATCCATTCCCACCCCTAGTCCCTCCTCTCCTCGCCCCACATCGCCGAGCCGCCTTGCCGGAGTTCGCCGGACCACCGCCGCCATTGCCGCCCCGCCCCACCACCTCCGGCCATCCCCGCCAACTCCCACCACCACCACTCAAACCCCCTCGCTCCTCCACCCCCGCCCGTCCCCTCACCTCACCCGCAGGACCACCGGAGGACGTCGCCGGAGCTCCACCAGGACCCCATCACCGGAACTGCTACAGTAAATCCCGACCTACAGTTTTTTTTTCGTTCTGTTTTTAAAACAGAATAGTTTCAATCTTGTAAAATCCATAGTTAATTATCTACGAGGTATTTTTGAGTGATTCCAACTGCCTTGGATCACAAATTTTATGAAGTTTCTGTTAGTTCAATTTTATTTCACATTTGAGCTGTTTAAATTTGTGTTTGTATGAATTTTCTCAAATCACTAGATTTGAGCTATTTTGAGTTAGGAATATTATTTTTGACCGATTCTTTTTGCCCCTGGTCTCTAAGACCTTTGTTTATCCAGTAGTATTTAGTGTTTTATTTCTAGGTTAATTTAAATTAGGTTTTTAGCAAAACAGGACTGTTTTACTTATAGTTTTGTTTTAGTCTTTTCTTTATTGTTTTTATTAGTTTTAAATTATTTCTTTTTGTCACGTTTGACAAACTTAGTTTTGTTTCTGTTAGTCAACCAAAGATTTTTTATTATTATTAAAAATATATTTTATTTAGTTTTGTATGAAAACTTGTTTTGGTCATAGTTAGTGTTTCATAAAAGCTTTTTATTTGTTTCTTTTTTTTTTGCAAATAAAATTTTGTGAAAAATACTTTCTGTTAAATTAGTTATTTTCTGTTAATTTATCAGTTTAGTGTTTTAATTGTTGTTATGTTTTTACTTAGGACAAAACTATTTTGTGTTATGTCTTCGAGTTCTCTTTAGTAGTTTTGTGGTATAGTTTTCCTTTTTATTTGGTGTCCCTTGATGATTTGCATTTTTTTTATTTGTTGATTTTATTATGAGTGTTAGAATTGCTTGCTTATATGAATGCTATGTTTGACTATATAGATTTTGAACGGAGTGACGAATAGTTCTACCAAGTCTTTATTTGAGTGCGACTATCTTCATCGACATACCAGGCAAGTTCACTTTGACCATGCTTTCATACCTATGTTTTTATTGCATTTAGTGGCATCTTTGCAACAACTCTCCAGTAGTGATACTGAATTCTTGTAGTTGAGTAGTATGCATGAGGTAGGAACCCACCCCCCTGTTACCAAGCCCGGGACGTCATTTATTTTAATGCTACGCTATAGTAGACGGGGTTTGGTATGAGTGCACGAGAGTGGTGTGAGAATGGAGGATTTTACGTCAAAGACGACAACTTCCTGATGGCACCTGCGAGGACAGCATCTTCGAGACCTCAAGACTTCAAGACTCGAGACAAGACTTCAATACACACTACTGGGTGGACTGGTTGTGAGGCACCCTGGAGTACCCAGTGGATTTGCCTAGTGAGCTGGGTTTTGGCCAGTACTCATGAGGAAAGTTCCACCCAGACTCAAAGAGACGGAAGAATACTTCATGACCAGAAGCTTACCTGTGCAACCGCAAGTCACTATGGGCTCTGGCTTGGTTGACCTTAGTTGTGACTCTGGCTGGGACGGTGCTAGCAGATGTAGAACGACGGTAGGATTGGATGAGCACCGGACAGTGGTCAGAGGAACTCTTCGGAAGACCATGTTTCGGTCATCTTGTTCTCAAACACCATGAAGTGCGAGAACGTAAAAAGAGGGATCGAATCTTGCGGGTAAAGTGTACAAACCTCTGCAGAGGGTTAAAACCTAATCGATTAGCCGTGTCCCCGGTTACGGACAATTTGAGTCTCTGGACTTGGATCTATCTCGGAACTCTCAACACCGGATTGATAACTTAATTGTGGGCAACTTATGATGATTTTGGGCTATGGGACATCGGTTGGCGGAACCATGTCATGTTAGAAAACTCCGTAGTACAGGCTCCTGATATTCCTTTGTTGTAGGAAAAGTAAAACCAGCTTTTATGCAAAACAAAAACTCAGACCCAGAGCCACAAAGCCATATTGCATATAGAATAGTTTTATCATCAGCTTTCTCTTATTGTGATCTTGCCGGTACATTCAATGTACTGACCTACACGGCTGCAACGTATCATGTTGCAGATATTTTCTTCGACGAGTAAGAGTTACGATACAGGGTTACGGTCTACACTCAACCTGCCGATGGCGTTGATGGGACTCCACACTCGTTTGATTGTTTCCGCTGAGTATTACGAGGTATATATATCAGTTTTACGTTATTTATACATGTGATTGCACTTTGATATATACATTGATGTACTGTGTGTGCCAGCATACTGATCCAGGGATGGCACAGATACACAGAGGCTTGACCGTCTGAGGTCGGGTCGCTACAGATATGGTATCAGAGCACATGTTGACTGTAGGATGTGACCCTAGGAAATGAATTAGTAATATGAAGACCCCGCCAGGAACGACCTTTGTTTTTGTTACTACTCTCGTAACACCTGATTCCTTTTACCGAACCTTCCTTATTTCAAACTATAGATGGAGAGCTACATTCTGAACAAAAGAGAACACTACGAGAAGGTTCTTGGAGGGCCCCTTCCTTGTGGAGCTAGTCAGGCTGCTGAAGCTACCGATACCTGAGATCAAGGCAACTAAGAGGACGTCTAGATCATGGGGAGTCAAGACCCAAGTTTTTGGCCGTAAAGAAGACCCCAAGACTGCAGACATCAACTTCGGCACCATAAATGGTGACTGTGATATGGGCATCAACACTGCCGTCCATGATGCTATTGCACGCTTATGTTATCGTCATCGTGCTGCACTAAACCCACACTTCTTTGGAAGGATTGGATGGCAGAAGTTTGATGGAGCAACTATTGCCTTGACGGAAGCGCAAAAGATGAAGTTCTCCCCACTGTTAGTGTACAATCAGGATCTAGAACAATACGTCAAGAATCTTCAGATGGATCTCCTGGAAGCCCTGTTTGACAATGAAGCACTACGAGAAGAGGTCGAGACTCAGAGACTGAAGGTAGACAAGCTGGAGGAGGAGAACCTCGAGATCCCGAGAATGCGTCAGGAACTGAAAAGCAGCAGGACCATGTCTCATGCCAAGGACGTTGAGATCCAGAAGCTCAAGGAACAACTTCAGGACATACAGGGTCGTCACAAGAAACTCCGCATCGACAGGGAAAATCTAGCAGAAAAATTGGAGGAGATCAAGTCCACACAGAAGAAGCCCCAGTGGGGACAATGATCAAGTTCCCGATAAATTAGCTTAGTAGTAGCCCACCCTGAGAGAAATAACGATGAACGTTTTCTCGATTTAAGTATCTGACCATACCAACTTATGTGGGTGGCGATACTATAGAATTGATTGAATAAATGAATGCTTGGTTGCTATTATTTTCTGTGTTTATTGAATGGTTGGATAGATGCGATATTTGTAGGCTTGTTATGTCAACCTTGAGAGACGTAAGCTACGGAGGAATGGTAGAAGGCCTTCATATGGGAAAAGCATCAGGAATTGGAAACTCTCGAGCATTGAAGACCTGGAGAAATAAAGACTTAGAAACGAAACCATAGTAGAACGGCCCATCACAAACGATACTTTTTTTTTCTTTTGAGCTAGGATTTGTTTGTTGATGGGTGGGTATTTTCTTCCTCTTTCTATCTCAACCAGACCCCGAAACCTCGAACCCATGGACAGCTGAACACCAAACTTTTCTAGAGACAATAAAAAAAAATCCCCATGGAGATACACTCTTTGTTCTGAGTACCCCTCTTATCCTACACATGCAGATGACAACCCTTTATGAGTCTTTCCTTAAGGGCCCTGAAACGATCATGACCCTGACAAGTGATCATGATTACCCAAAGATCCTGAAGGACATGATGAAGCATATTCACCTTGAAGGAGATGCAGTCTACAAAGGCTACCCCTTCATGCAAAAGGGAGTGGAACTTTGGTATGTGGAGGTACACCTCCACCGTATGAAAGGAGTTTGCCCAAAGACGATGGGGCAGTACTTTTTCATCTCACGTGTACCACAAGCAACTTTTTTCGACGCTGTTCGTGAAGCAGCCATGGAAGTCATACGCCAGATCGGAGAAATACTTGAAGCAAGACTTCGTTATACTCAGGAATACCTAAGAGAAGTGCATGGAGAGATGATGGAGATGAAGCTCAAGGCCACCACGATGAAACAGAAGATTGAAGATTTCAAGGCGCATGTCGCACAATTCCAGTGGGACTAAAGAATCCTCAAGGAGGAAGAATGAATAAAGTTGGAAGTAATGCCTGACCATACCGAACCATGTGGGTGGCAGCATTTGTAATGAAGTACTTTTTGGAATTTGGATTTACGAAAAATGGTTAAGGATGTAATAAAAGATTGATATGAAAATAATGTGATTTATGGATAAACTAGTGCATTTTTTTGGTATGGTAGTACTCCGTAAGGCCACAGGATCAATGAAGAAAGAAATGTGTTATTCAGGACGGTCCATAGAAGGGAGCTGGACCAAATAAGTTGGAGTTTTGTACGATCGTCACCACAAGGGTATGAAGGAAGAAGTACTATTGGATTTACAGGAGATGTAATGTTGGCATATGGAATGATAATCCTCGGAAGGATGAGTTAAACTTGTACAAGAGTTGAAGTGGACCATAACCCACAGGCCCAGGAGTTAATAAGAAGCAAGCACACTCTTGCTGAAGGAAGATATTCCGAAGAAAACTCTGAGTTAATCAGCCAACATTTTTAGGAGGATACGAAAACCCGAGAGTTGTGAAGAAACCTCCGATGTCTTGTTCAGCTTGCAGAAACAATGGATTTATTCGAACTCAGTTCGTTGACAAGAGAAATTCTGCAATGCTTGTGAGTATGCCCAAGTGTTAGAATACGTGATTCGATGTCTGCATATGTAGTAATGGTTCAAGTACGGGATGGATTGGCCCCCATACCGGAGACTTCTATCATGAACTATCATATGTTGATGGAAAATCAGAGAGACTTGAAAATATTAGAAGAGTGTCGACGCGATAAGCCATAACACCATAGAATGGTAGGACGATGGAACCCTTTACAGGCAACCGTTGCCAATCGTAGGTTATACGGTGAGACTCAACCCCGCCATTTTTTTTCCTGCAGGAGAAACCATGAATTGTCGACCACCATGAGATTTTTGATAGTTGTTTAGTATTGGCGACAGACCCGTCAGATATGAAGACGCAGTCTCGGAAGAAACTCACCATGATTGAGAGGACAAAAGATTTTGAGAACAGGTCATGCCCCGACCGGAAGAGCACCCATGAAAGAGCTATTCCGGAGTATATGAGAACACCGACACCAGCAACACAAAAGGATGGAGTACATGAGTTTCGTCAGAACCATAACCCTGCTTTTAAGTGTGGTAGCACCCCAGACCATTCAGACCGATGGAGTTGCTGGAAGACCCGAAACCTAATTTTTTTTTCCTAGCCTCTTCGAATCTCGGGGACGAGATTCATTTTAAGTGTGGTAGTTTGTAACATCCCAAAATTCTAAATTTTGGAATGTTATATTAAATAATTAATTTGATTGATTGTTTGATTGCTGTGTGAATGGTTGTGTGAAATTGAGTGAAATTTGAAACTTTTTGAAAGTTAAATGAGAAGGAACGAAATGACTTCCCAAACTTTCATCCTTGCATTTGATCTTAATGAATTTCAAATTCATTTCATCACAATACCCTTGAGTGAAGAAAACATGACTTCTTCTAGAAGCAAAAAGGGTTTTGAAAGATTTTTGAATTTCATTTTTGAAAACATTTCAAATTTAGAAACTTTATGCAACTCAATGATTTTCATGAGAGAGGATAAAATGACTTCTTCAAAATATAGGAAATATGAGTTGGAAGTATGAAGAAAAGGTTTGAATTTCCAATTCAAAACCATTTGGAAGTTTTTGGGTTTTATTTTCAAATTATTTTTTCTCCAAAAATAAAATATATGGAAAATAGGGTAAAATGATTCCCTACATTATAAAAATGGAGAAAAAATAAATTTTAAATCATTTTGGCATTTTAAAGAAATTTTATTTGAATTTTATTTGCAGCAGTAGCACTATTTGTTTTATTAGAATTTGTGTGAATTTTATTTCATCTTGTAAAATAGTTCATATTGTAGGATTTCTTTTTCCGGTCGTTTTGATATATAATACTCCTATATTTTATTTTCATCTTATTTTCTAAAATGATCTTTCTTCGCGGAATCTTTTAAAAAAAGGGAAAGGTATTTTCTTTTTGGGCCAAATCCGGCCCGATCCGTACCGAATCATCTCCTTCCTCCCGACGATGCTCCATGTCTCCAGCCACCGCCGGAGCATCGCCGGAGATCGCGGGATTCGCGAAATCCCTTGCCCCCTCCTCCAAGAAGACCTCCTCCCCCTATAAATAGCCACCTCGCGCATCCATTCCCACCCCTAGTCCCTCCTCTCCTCGCCCCACATCGCCGAGCCGCCTTGCCGGAGTTCGCCGGACCACCGCCGCCATTGCCGCCCCGCCCCACCACCTCCGGCCATCCCCGCCAACTCCCACCACCACCACTCAAACCCCCTCGCTCCTCCACCCCCGCCCGTCCCCTCACCTCACCCGCAGGACCACCGGAGGACGTCGCCGGAGCTCCACCAGGACCCCATCACCGGAACTGCTACAGTAAATCCCGACCTACAGTTTTTTTTTCGTTCTGTTTTTAAAACAGAATAGTTTCAATCTTGTAAAATCCATAGTTAATTATCTACGAGGTATTTTTGAGTGATTCCAACTGCCTTGGATCACAAATTTTATGAAGTTTCTGTTAGTTCAATTTTATTTCACATTTGAGCTGTTTAAATTTGTGTTTGTATGAATTTTCTCAAATCACTAGATTTGAGCTATTTTGAGTTAGGAATATTATTTTTGACCGATTCTTTTTGCCCCTGGTCTCTAAGACCTTTGTTTATCCAGTAGTATTTAGTGTTTTATTTCTAGGTTAATTTAAATTAGGTTTTTAGCAAAACAGGACTGTTTTACTTATAGTTTTGTTTTAGTCTTTTCTTTATTGTTTTTATTAGTTTTAAATTATTTCTTTTTGTCACGTTTGACAAACTTAGTTTTGTTTCTGTTAGTCAACCAAAGATTTTTTATTATTATTAAAAATATATTTTATTTAGTTTTGTATGAAAACTTGTTTTGGTCATAGTTAGTGTTTCATAAAAGCTTTTTATTTGTTTCTTTTTTTTTTGCAAATAAAATTTTGTGAAAAATACTTTCTGTTAAATTAGTTATTTTCTGTTAATTTATCAGTTTAGTGTTTTAATTGTTGTTATGTTTTTACTTAGGACAAAACTATTTTGTGTTATGTCTTCGAGTTCTCTTTAGTAGTTTTGTGGTATAGTTTTCCTTTTTATTTGGTGTCCCTTGATGATTTGCATTTTTTTTATTTGTTGATTTTATTATGAGTGTTAGAATTGCTTGCTTATATGAATGCTATGTTTGACTATATAGATTTTGAACGGAGTGACGAATAGTTCTACCAAGTCTTTATTTGAGTGCGACTATCTTCATCGACATACCAGGCAAGTTCACTTTGACCATGCTTTCATACCTATGTTTTTATTGCATTTAGTGGCATCTTTGCAACAACTCTCCAGTAGTGATACTGAATTCTTGTAGTTGAGTAGTATGCATGAGGTAGGAACCCACCCCCCTGTTACCAAGCCCGGGACGTCATTTATTTTAATGCTACGCTATAGTAGACGGGGTTTGGTATGAGTGCACGAGAGTGGTGTGAGAATGGAGGATTTTACGTCAAAGACGACAACTTCCTGATGGCACCTGCGAGGACAGCATCTTCGAGACCTCAAGACTTCAAGACTCGAGACAAGACTTCAATACACACTACTGGGTGGACTGGTTGTGAGGCACCCTGGAGTACCCAGTGGATTTGCCTAGTGAGCTGGGTTTTGGCCAGTACTCATGAGGAAAGTTCCACCCAGACTCAAAGAGACGGAAGAATACTTCATGACCAGAAGCTTACCTGTGCAACCGCAAGTCACTATGGGCTCTGGCTTGGTTGACCTTAGTTGTGACTCTGGCTGGGACGGTGCTAGCAGATGTAGAACGACGGTAGGATTGGATGAGCACCGGACAGTGGTCAGAGGAACTCTTCGGAAGACCATGTTTCGGTCATCTTGTTCTCAAACACCATGAAGTGCGAGAACGTAAAAAGAGGGATCGAATCTTGCGGGTAAAGTGTACAAACCTCTGCAGAGGGTTAAAACCTAATCGATTAGCCGTGTCCCCGGTTACGGACAATTTGAGTCTCTGGACTTGGATCTATCTCGGAACTCTCAACACCGGATTGATAACTTAATTGTGGGCAACTTATGATGATTTTGGGCTATGGGACATCGGTTGGCGGAACCATGTCATGTTAGAAAACTCCGTAGTACAGGCTCCTGATATTCCTTTGTTGTAGGAAAAGTAAAACCAACTTTTATGCAAAACAAAAACTCAGACCCAGAGCCACAAAGCCATATTGCATATAGAATAGTTTTATCATCAGCTTTCTCTTATTGTGATCTTGCCGGTACATTCAATGTACTGACCTACACGGCTGCAACGTATCATGTTGCAGATATTTTCTTCGACGAGTAAGAGTTACGATACAGGGTTACGGTCTACACTCAACCTGCCGATGGCGTTGATGGGACTCCACACTCGTTTGATTGTTTCCGCTGAGTATTACGAGGTATATATATCAGTTTTACGTTATTTATACATGTGATTGCACTTTGATATATACATTGATGTACTGTGTGTGCCAGCATACTGATCCAGGGATGGCACAGATACACAGAGGCTTGACCGTCTGAGGTCGGGTCGCTATAGGTTCAATCTTGGAAGGCCAGCTATGAGGGAAATTATCTTGTGGGTGCAACAGCAGTTGATGTTCCCCGATGGGTATGCAACGAATCTAAAGAGGGGAGAGAATCTTGATAAATTGAAGATATTTGGTCTCAAGAGTCATGATTGCCACATATGGATTGAGCGGGTAATGCCGGTGATGTTGCGTGGCTTCATCCCTAAGGATGAATGGCTAGTACTGGCAGAACTCAGCTATTTCTTCCGTGTTCTTTGTGCGAAAGAACTATCGCCTGGTGTGCTAGAAGAAATGGAAGAGTTGGCACCGGAGTTGATCTGCAAGTTAGAGAAGATCTTTCCACCGGGCTTCTTTAATCCAATGCAGCATTTGATTTTGCGTCTCCCGACCGAGGCAAGATTGGGGGGGCCCGTGCAAAATCGTTGGTGCTACCCAACTGAGAGGATGCAGAAGACGCTTCGAGAAAAGTGTAAAAATAAACGTAGAATTAAAGCATCGATGGCTGAGGCATTCATCACTGAGGAGGCAGCAAACTTCGTGACAGCACACTTCGAAGCAAAAAATCGTCATTTGCATAATCCGAAGCCTCGGTACAATGCTGACGACCCTAAAAAGGCTGGATCCAACCTCAGCCTATTCAAAGGGAATCTCGCACCAGCCAGTGTTTCAAATCTAGTATCTTTGGATAACGAAGAATGGCGGGCCATTTCGTTGTATATCTTCAACAACCTGATAAAAGTGCGGCCGTACATCGAGTAAGTTCTCGGTACATTGTTTCGCAACTTCTATTTCCTTTGAGCTGCTCTTATTCCTGGATATTTCATACAGTCGATACGTCGCCATATTCTCGTATGGAGCGGTGATCCAAAAGGATTCCGTCGAAGAGTATGAGCTTCTCGCAAAGCAAGGAGGCGGCTATCCCGGTTTCATCTCTTGGTTCAAACAAACGGTAATTTCTATTAGACATTTAATTTCATTCGCTAATTTGTGCGTAATGCAACAATCCTTTCATATTAAACTTGTAGGCTAATTCAGAGTCTATGGACGCCGAATTGAGACAAGTCGCTAATGGTTTTGACTACATGGTCCGTTCATTTGACAAGTACGACATCAATGGGTATCGCTTTCGTACCTATGGCAAAGAGCTATCTATGGCCTGCCGTAAGTCTACAAATTGTTGTGTATCTGCTATCGGCGAAGGAGGTACCAAGTATTATGGGAGAGTTGAAGCAATTTATGAACTTCTATTCTATGGTGAAACCCACCGAATGTCATAGTCTTCAAATGCTATTGGTTTCAGCCGAAGGAGACCAGAAGGACTCATGAACATATAGGGCTAGTTGAAATCAACCAAAGCACCCATTTAGATGTTCCTGATGTCTATATTACGGCTCAACAGGCGACCCAAGTATTCTATCTACCGTGGGCCTGCCAAACTAATCCAAATCTGAAAGGTTGGGATGTTGTTTATGAAGTGCCGCCACGTGCTAGACTTTCTCCCCCAAAGGAAGAGGATTATGAACCTCACATTAACCAAGACACATATGAAGGAGAATTCTTCCAAGAGACACGTCTTTCCAAAAAGCGTTTCAAGAACCGCTATACTTCACCCCAAAACATTGAAGTAGACAGCGACAGTGAATCCGACATCACCCCAGAGGAGGAACAAGAAGAGCCGGAACAAGAAGAGGTTACTGCTGTGGATGACCTGTCAATGCTTCACCGATTACGTCAAGGTGGCCTTGCACATGTTGATGCCATTGAACCCTATGAGCCCATCATTGATTATAGTGATGATGATGATTATGCATTTATTGATGATACTGATCGAGATTATTAGTAGTGTCAGGTATTCAATTTTTTTATGTTGTACTTGATGATGATACACTTAAGTGATATACACATTATTATTCATGTCGGTATTTTTTATGTTGTACTAATTTCGTTTATTCTTTGTCATGGCAGGTGTTGAAAGATGGTGGGCGCTGGTCGGGAGCGCGCCGAGGCCCCTTCTTCGTCGGCGCGTGGTGTGAGGTCTTCCATTTTACCTAAGGTAGCTTTGAAACGATTTGTACTTAGCTTACTTATGTCAAAATTGCATAATTAGCTTAGTTAGCTCATAAACGATCCATTTTACCTAAATTAGCTCTAAAATGACCCATTTTACCTTAGTTAGCTTATAAATGATCCAGTTTATCCAAGTTAGCTCTAAAATGACCCATTTTAGCTAGATTAGCTCCTAAATGATCCATTTTACCTACGTTAGCTTTAAAATGACCCATTTCACCTAGGTTAGCTCCAAAATGACCCATCTTACCTAGGTTAGCTTATAAATGATCCAGTTTATCCAAGTTAGCTCTAAAATGACCCAATTTAACTAGAGTAGCTCCTAAACGATCCATTTCACCTAAATTAGCTCTTAAATGATCCATTTCACCTAAGTTAGCTAAAAAACGATCCATTTCACCTAAGTTAGCTAAAAAATGATCCATTTCACCTAAGTTAGCTAAAAACCCATTTCACCTAAATTAGCTCTTAAATGATCCATTTCACCTAAGTTAGCTAAAAAACGATCCATTTCACCTTAGTTAGCTAAAAAACGATCCATTTCACCTTAGTTAGCTCATAAACGACCCATTTCAACTAAGTTAGCTCATAAATGATCCATTTCACCTAAGTTAGCTAAAAAACGATCCATTTCACCTAACTAAGCTAAAAAACGATCCATTTCACCTTAGTTAGCTCAAAAACGATGCCCTTCACATTAGTTAGCTCATAAACGACCCATTTCAACTAAGTTAGCTCATAAATGATCCATTTCAACTAAGTTAGCTCATAAACGACCCATTTCAACTTAGTTAGCTCATATATGATCCATTTCACCTAAGTTAGCTCATAAATGACATATACTTCTTGTTCTAGTCTTCTTCTTCTAGTCACCTATTTCTAACTTTCTTATTTGCCATTTTGCAGATTTCATTCACTTCATGGAAGCTAGCTTGCTATGATGGAGTGCTTGCTTTTTCTTTGATGAAACTTTGCATTGTATCTAGCTTGCTATGATGGAACTTGCTATCTTGATGAAACTTTGCATTGTAATATGTATATGGATGGAACAATGTCTATGGATGGAACTTGATGGAACTTGCTTATGTATGAATGGATGAAACTTATGTGCTGGATATGTGATATGATTGCTGTTAAATAGCCCTGTGAAATATATCTATATATGTCATATATATTTGCTGTGAAAATTGTTGGATTCAAAATAAAAATAAAAAAAAGAGCCAATATGCAGGCTCTTTGCCGTCTGCCACCGACGGCAAAGGGCTCTTTGCCATCAGCAGCGGACGACAAAGAGGCCACGTGGCAGGCAACTGTGCTGCCTGGGAGCTGACCCATTTGGTCAGTTTGCCTACAGTGGCAGATGGCAAAGAGGAAACACTTTTGCCGTCAGCGGCGGACGGCAAAGGCCTGCCGTGTAGTGACGTCCAGCTGACATCATTCGACGGACGGCAAAGGTAGGTCAAAATTTGCCGTCAGCGGCGAACGACAAAGGCCTGCCGTTAGCCACCTAACGGAATAACAGCGTAATTATTGCCGTTGGCTTTCTTTGCCATCAGCTGCTGATGGCAAAGGCCCCTTTGCCGTCAGCCGCCAAAAGCAGACGGCAAAGTTGCTCTTTGCCGATCCTTTCTTTGCCGGATCCATTTGCCGTCTGCGGCCGACGGCAAAGACCATTGGCGTCCGCCGTTCATGCCTTTGCCGTCTGCCGTGACTAATGGCAAAGTAGCTGATTCCTGTAGTGTGACCCATGTTTCACCGGCGAAGGTCGCCGCTAAGACCGCAAGGCCGAGTCCTCTGGTTCAAGGTGGCTCGGCGTCTTTGACCACGGTGGTGCTAGCTGTAGGATCTTCCCAAGATCCTCCGAGTGGCACGACGATAATTCCAGCCCAGAGGCCGACGTCTGCGACTCCTCCTGCCCCGACTACTTATTTCCCCCTGTACTATGTCCTAGAGGATCAGGTGGGGGCGAGTAAGTAGGCATTGATCTAGGTGGGTTTGATGTGCAGCCGACTGAAGGAGGCTTATGACGCCAGCACACCGTTGGAGACCAATGTCCGAGTAAGTACCATTGTGAGTATAATTTCCAGTCAGAGTTTCTTCTTTTCTTGTAGTAGGATTTCTGTCAGTGGGTTTGCGCAGGGCACACCCACTGGGTGTACACGATCCAGTGGGGCATGCTGAGTGCACCCATTGGGTGTAGTCCCCGAGGCTCCCGTCGACTTGAATCATTCGACATGAGTCTTTGGGGTTTTGTTGAATTTCCTTGCGTTCACTCGGAGTCTAGCCGGGGCATAGTCGAGTGGACATGATCCAGTGGGGGCACGCTGAGTGCACCACCGGGTGTAGTCCTCAAGGTATTGACTGGAACAGTCGATGGTAGTCTTAGAACTTGTGGTCGTTTCTCCCGAAGGCTGCTCGTAGTTTTTTTAGCTCCATCAACGAGTCACTTTCCAGTGGGGGCACGTTGAGTGCACCCACTGGGTGTAGTCCCCGAGACTGCCGTCAATTGTGGGCAATCGATGGTAGTCTTTAGAACTGTCATTAGGCGTTCGGGACGCCCGGCGACACTAGTGTGCTAGCGAGATAATAGGTAAAACTACCTTCGTTACTGACTCAGAAGTCAGCCGAGTGAGGCAGATGATCTTGTGTTGTTGTCCTCTATCTTCTTCATCGCCTACTCAAGAGTTATCTGAGTGGGAGTAGATCATAGGGTACTTTAGGATCTGGTATTGATTGACCAGTAACCAGAATGTACTTGAGGATTTGGTACTGGTCAAGCTTGTCCTTGTCGAGAGTGTGTGCGGCTGAGTGGGTAATCCAAAAGTACTTTAGGATTTGGTACTGGTCAAGTTTGTTCCACTCGGAGAGGGAACGACCGAGTGAGTAACCGGAGAGTACTTCAAGATCTGGTATTGGTCAAGCTTGTTCCTTCCATTGGTGTCCGTATGGATGCTCATAAGCCATTCTTTCGGTTTCTCTTTTGGGTCTTTTGACTGACTTTTTCTGGCTGTTGCAGAGGATCTGCGAGATGGGATCACAATATGCCACAATGGAGAAGGAAGTGACATCCCTTCGACTTGACTTGGAGGCTGAAAGACTCAAGAGTGCCCGACTGGAGCAGGAGAAGAAGACCCTGGGAGGTAAGCTATTTCCTCCGACTGATGGCTACATACTGTTTCCCCTTTGATCCAAATCATTTAGCTCCGATAGATGTTTGTAGCGAGAACACCCAACTGGTAACGAGGCTCAGGACTTCTATTTCTTTAGAAACTATGAAGCAGACTCTGGAGAACAAAGAAAAGGACCTGGCGATGGCCCAGAAGGAAGCTAGGACCAAGACCAAACTTGCTGATGAGAAGCTGGCTTCAGTCGGCAAGTTGGAGAATGAGATCAAGGGCCTCAAGGGTGCCATTGGTGCCTTCTCCAAGGAGAGGCAAACTCTGGAGGAGAAAGTCACCCAGTTGACCGGAAAGAAGGATGCCTTGGAGGCGCACATTGTGGAGGTCTGTGAGGAGTTTAGCGGGAAGCTTCACGGTAAGTTCTTCCTCAGCTGAGTGAAACCCATATGCCACTAAATCATCTTCAATTATTCGCTCATGGACCATCTTTTTTCGACCAAAGCATTGATACAACAAGGAGCTGGAGCCGGAGCGGCTTGAGAGAGATCTGAACCCTGCTAGGTCTCTTGTCGCCGAATGGGCGGCCCTCACTATCCTTCGGTTGGAAGACCGCTTGGAGAACGCGTTGGGCTACATCACTCGGACTCGAGGTGCCTTGGGTTGGATTGACAAGGAATTGCAGCCAGGTGAAGAAACTGAGATGAACCTGGAGTCGGTGATGACGAGGCTAAATGAAGTTCCTGCCAGGGTGAAAGCTTGGAAGAAGTCTGCTGCTTGGAGTGGAGCTGATGTGGCGTCGTAACTCGTCCGTGTTCATTGCAAGAACATGGATAAGGAGAAGATGAAGAACCTCCGACTGGTGAACAAGAAGAACCTCAAGTTTGAGGATTTCACGGTGACCTTCGCAGAAGCCGCTACTCGCATCGCCGACGGGATTGATTTGGAGACCTTTGTTGACCCAGCTAGCCCTTTGCCCGAGGCTTAAAAACACTTGCTCAAATTTGCCCCGGAATGCCGAGTGGTTGATGTAATGAAATACTTTGCCGAGCCTTGGGCTCGTTTAGCCTCAATGACATTCAGACGGATTGAATCTTTGGTTTGAAACCTTTTGCACTTCTATTTGCTTCTCGTGTTTTTCTTTTGACTTTAGGAGAAAGCTGGTTCGCATATGAGCCCTTGAGTGTGGACCAAATCCTCACTCGGATTGTTTTTGAACTTAGGCAAAAGCTGGTTTGCAGCTAAGCCCCCGAGTGTGCACCAGATCCTCACTCGGATTGTTTTTTAACTTATGCGAAAAACTGGTTCGCGGCTAAGACCCCGAGTGTGGACCAGATCCTCACTAGGACAGTTTTTTTTACTTTGGCGAAAATCTGTTTCGCGGCTAAGCCCCCAAGTGTGGAACAGATCCTCACCTGGATTGTTTTTAACATAGGCGAAAACTAGTTCACAGCTAAGCCCCCGAGTGTGGAACAAATCCTCACTCGGATTGATTGTTAACTTAGGCGAAAACTGGGTCATAGCTAAGCTTTCTCACCTCTTCACCAATTGGAGGTGTGTTAGATTCCAAATGTGATTAGTCACTTGAGTGAGACACGACTGTAGGTCGAACTAGACAATGTATGAAAAAAAAGAGACTTTTATTGATCTAAGTTCATTTGGACTAACTGATACAAGGGAGAAATTTTATTCTAAGTATAAAACTTGCGGAGCAAGTTTGCATTCCAAGCTCTGGGCTCTTCTATTCCTTTGGTGAAGTTATACAACCTGTATACTCCATTGTGTAAGCCCTTGGATATGGCGAATGGTCCCTCCCAGGGGGGTGCCAGCTTGTGAGGTTTCTGTTGATCCACTCAGAGGACTAGGTTTCCTTCCTGGATGTAACACCCCGGATCTGATGCGCCAGGTGTCCGTCAGTTATTCGCCGTCGTTGCCATGTCATGTGCTTGCGTGTTGCACTTTGCCATGTCATCATCTGCATTTCATATCATGTCATCATGTGCATCGCATACGTGTTCGTTTCATGCACCCAAGCATTTTCCCCGTTGTCCGTTTTGCAATCCGGCACTCCTATGTTCCCCCGCGTCCTCTTTTACCTTTTTCCATTAGCGGGTATTAAACTTTCTCGGAATGGACCGAGGTTTGTCAAGCGGCCTTGGTATAGCACCGGTAGACCGCCTGTCAAGTTTCGGGTCAATCGGAGGTCGTTTGATACTCTAACGGTTAACCGGGTAACCGTGAAGGCCGCTTTGGTGTGCATCCCAACACCCCTTTCTAAGTGGTCCAAAACCGACCCAAGTCACTTCCATCATCTCGGTCGTTCGATCACGATCGCGTGGCCGAAAACCGCACTTCATTTGGAGCTTCCTAGCCCCCTCTACCTATAAATATGTGCTCCCCCTCGGATTTTCGCGCAGTCCAACCCTAACCCTAGACAAATTCCCCTCCGCGCCGCGCCGGACATGTCCGCGCCCGCCGGACGAAATCCTGGTGCCGCACCTGGCCAGTGGCATCGCGCCACGTGGCGCCGCGCCGCCCACCCCCGCCGCCGGCCCGCAGGCCCGCGGCCGGCCCCCGAGCCCCGAGCCCTGCGCCTCCCGCGCACCGCCGCCGAGCAGGCGCCGCCCCGCGCCCCCGCCGCCAGCCGCCGCTGCTTCGCCGCGCCGCCGTGCCGCCGCCGCTCCGCCGCGCCGCTTCCGCCGCCTGCCGCCGCCGCGCGCCTCCGCCGCCTCTCGTCGCCGCCCGCGCCCCTCCTCCTCCGGATCCGGCGAGGAGCGCTCGGATCCGGTCATCTCCGACAAGCTCCGGCCATCTCCCGCCATCTCCGGCGACGAACTCCGGCGGCTTTCCCCGAACCCTAGATCTGGAAAGGTTGACCCCGAATTTTGCCTAAGTCCCGATTATTTTGCATTAATATGCCATATTTATCATGCCATATCTCTGCATTCGTGGCTCCGTTTTGGGCGTATAGCATATCAAATTGTTCGCCTCAATGAGTACCTCATTTCATCCCATTGCATCATTTTCACTTGAGCTCATCTTGATGCCCGAAATGCTGTTAGAAGAGGGCTATGTGATGTTAGGTTCTGATTCTTATCAGAACATGTACTTTTGTCATTTTTGCCATGATTGATGTGTGCACCCTATGAAGTTGAGTCCTACAAGAGTTTTGTTATATGCCATGTTACCTTTCCAGAGAATTATGCCATGTATTTTTTAGATATTTGTGGTGACTAGCACAAGCATACAAACTAGGGTACTTAATGTTGCTGATTTCAGAGACTTAGTAATTTCACTAAGTCCCTGCCTGCTGTTATTTTTATGCCATGTGTTCATGTTGTTTCAGAGAGATCTATGCCTCTTTTGAGCATGATCAGTAAGAGTGTTTTGAGCATATGGATTTTATCTACCCATCCATGCCTTTTTTTGTATTTATGGAGTGCCATAGCTTGAGTCAATCGAGATCTACTTTTGCTATAAAATGGTGCTGGCAGATTGTTTACATGTTATTCGATTTTGCCAAGCTTGTTGTAGTTGATCCTTGCATGCTATGATGTTGTTCTTGCCATGTATAGCTTCTATGCCATGTCATCTTGATGTATGTGTGCTTATTTTATCATGTAATGCTTTGTAGTGAGTGCATCGAGCTCACGAACATGCCTACTTGTTATCTGTTCTTGAGATGTCCAGTTTTCTGCTAAGTCTGAAACCTGTAACGAAACTTGCTTATTTGACATGGATGTTATTATATTTTCTAGTCCTTTTTGGCTTATGGTCAGTAAGGGACTTTTGTTAAGTGCTTTGAGTATATTTATGCCATGTCTTTCTTTGCTATGTCCTGTTCCTTTAGCATGTTATTTACTTGCTCTAAACATGTCTTCCTGATGTTAATTTCTGCTGTGTTGTTATTTTCACTGAGTCTGTGAACCTGTTATCTTTTGCACTTTTGCCATGCTTGTTTGAACCTGTTGTGGTGTGATTTAGCAGTAGCTCAGTGTTCATCTTTTGTCAATCATCTTGAGTAGATTACTGTCATATGCTTTGTTGATATGTTTGGGTGAAGTAGCTTAATTTCATGTTGCTTGCTAAGTAGCATCATGCTGTTAATGACATAATCTTGTCATTCTTGTTTTGCTTGTCATTTGCAAACCGTGCATCCGATTCCGGTGATCTTTATATCGATTTCAACCGAAATAACCTCATCTTTCTAGTGGCATACTTGGTTTGCCAAGATTATGCCTGGTTCATCTTTTTCCTTCCGAAGCATGCATATGCATTGCATACCACATCTCGCATATCATGCCATGTTTATGTGATGGTTGTTTTACTATGTTGTTTGTTTGTTTCCGGGCTGTTTCTCTCGTTAGCTTCGGTTTCGTTCCGGAGTTGTGAGGATCCGTTCGTCTACGTCTGTTTGTCTTCTTCATGGACTCGTTCTTCTTCCTTGCGGGATTTCAGGCAAGATGACCATACCCTCGAAATCACTTCTATCTTTGCTTGCTAGATGCTCGCTCTTTTGCTATGCCTATGCTGAGATACCTACCACTTACTTATCATGCCTCCTATATTGCCATGTCAGCCCCCTAACCATCCATGTCCTAGCAAACCGTTGATTGGCTATGTTACCGCTTTGCTCAGCCCCTCTTATAGCGTTGCTAGTTGCAGGCGAAGATGAAGTTTGTTCCTTGTTGGAACATGGAGTTGTTGTTCCTTGTTTGGAACATGTTTACTTGTTGGGATATCACAATATATCTTATTTAATTAATGCATCTATATACTTGGTAAAGGGTGGAAGGCTCGGCCTTATGCCTGGTGTTTTGTTCCACTCTTGCCACCCTAGTTTCCGTCATATCGGTGTTATGTTCCCGGATTTTGCGTCCCTAACGCGGTCGGGTGATTTATGGGACCCCCTTGACAGTTCGCTTTGAATAAGACTTTTCCAGCAAGGCCCAACATTGGTTTTACCATTTGGCTCACCTAGCCTTTTTTCCCCTTGGGAGTCGCGCTCTCGAGGGTCATCTTATTTTTACCCCCCCGGGCCAGTGCTCGTCGTGAGTGCTGGTCCAAACCGTCAGCCGCCGGTGGCCACTAGGGGCAACTCTGGGTTTCGCCTACCGGAAGTTTGGACAATCCGGTGTGCCCTGAGACCGATATATGTGCAGCTCCTATCAGGATTTGTCGGCACATCCGGGAGGCTTTGCTGGACTTGTTTTATTACTGTCGGAATGTCTTGTAGCCGGGATTCCGAGAATGATCGGGTCTTCCCGGGGAGAAGGAATATCCTTCGTTGATCGCGAGAGCTTATCATGGGCTAAGTTGGGACACCCCTGCAGGGTTTGAACTTTCGAAAGCCGTGCCCGCGGTTATGGGCAGATGGGAATTTGTTAATGTCCGGTTGTAGAAAACCCGAAGTTGATCTTAACTAAAACACATCAACCGCGTGTGTAACCGTGATGGTCTCTTCTCGGCGGAGTCCGGGAAGTGAACATGGTGTTGGAGTTATGCTTGACGTAAGTAGTTTCAGGATCACTTATTGATCATAGTTGTTCGGCCGTGCTTTTGCCTTCTCTTCTCGCTCTCATTTGCGTATGTTAGACACCAGATATGCTAGTCGCTTGCTGCCGCTCCACCTCATACCTGTTACCCTACCTATAAGCTTAAATAGACTTGATCTCGCGGGTGTGAGATTGCTGAGTCCCCGTGACTCACAGATACTTCCAAAACCAGTTTGCAGGTGCCGATGAACCGTGCAGGTGACGCAACCCAGCTCAAGGAGGAGCTCGATGAAGACCTTGTACATTGTGTTGTTTCGTTTCAGTTGATCAGTAGTGGAGCCCAGTTGGGACGATCGGGGATCTGTGTAGCATTTGGGGTAGTCTTCTTTTATTTTGGTTCCGTAGTCGGACCTTGATTGTATTTGTATGACGTAATGCTCTACTCATGTATTGTGTGAAGTGGCAATTGTAAGCCAACTATGTACCTCTTTCCCTTATGTATTACATGGGTTGTGTGAAGATTACCTCACTTGCGACATTGCTTTCAATGCGGTTATGCCTCTAAGTCGTGCTTCGACACGTGGGAGATATAGCCGCATCGAGGGCGTTACACTGGAAGGCACGTCCTCTGACGTGTCTATCATGGTAGCAACGCAAGTCTTGTTGGTGCAACATTGATCTTATAAGCGCTAGCTCACGCTCCTCCTCCAAAAGGTCTAGGCCATCCTGCCTTGCCTCCTCGGCTTCAGCCTCCAAGTAAATATCCACTCAGGGAGAATTGTGGAGCGGATCACTCGGCAAGACCGCCTCTGACCCATACACCATAAAGAATGGGGTGCGGTTGGTGGATCGATCCGAGGTCATCCGAAATCCCCAGAGGACAGACGGTAACTCGGTCACCCAGGCAGCTGTTGCATGAGTTAGGTCGCGCATGAGGCAAGACTTCAATCCTTGGAGTATGAGTCCGTTTGCTCTCTTGGCTTGCCCATTCGATTGCGGGTGCGCCATAGATGCGTAATCAACCCGAGTGCCCTGGTGTAACAAATGTCGCGGAACTTAGACCCTTGTCGGTGATGATCTTGGTGGGACTCCGAATTTGAGACAATCTCCTTGATGAATTGAATCGCATTGGCTGAGTCCAGCTTCTTTATGGGTTTAGCCTCGATCCACTTGGGGAACTTGTCTACTACTACCAACAGGTGCGTGAAGCCACTCTCCCCTAGTCCAGAGAGGGCCGACAATGTCGAGTCCCCAGACAGCGAACAACCAAGTGATAGGGATAGTCTTCGGGGTAGACGCCGACTTGTGTGACTGGTTCGCATAGAACTGGCACCCGACGCACTGATCCACTATGTCTTTGGCAGCCTCATAGGCTCGGGGCCAATAGAATCCGGCTCTGAATGCTTTGGCGACCAAGGTCTGAGAGGACGCATGATTCCCACATGTTCCCGAGTGAATCTCTTGCAGTATTTGTGGCCCTTACTCTAGGGATATGCACAACTAAGTGACTCCAGTCATACTTTTCTTGTACAATTGATCAACCATGACGGTGAAGGCCTTGAATTAGCAGACGATCTAGTGGGCTTCATCTTCATCCTCTGGGAGCTCCTGCCGGAGCAAGTATGCCAGGTATGGCTCGGTCCACTTGGGAGTGATGATCAGTATCTCTTGGACCAGATCAATTACTGTGGGAATGTCTACTTTAGTCGGATTTGAAGGTTCGACTGGTTGTGGAGGCTTGCTACTTCTTGAGCTTGCGTTGGTTTTTCCCTTGAAGAGGAAAGCGTGATGCAACAAAGTAGAGATAAGTATTTCCCTCAGTTAGAGAACCAAGGTATCAATCCAGTAGGAGGTACAAGCAAGTCCCCAGTCTATGCATCTGCACAAACAATGAAACATTTGCATGCAACGCGATAAAGGGGTTGTCAATCCCTTCACGGTCAATTGCAAAGGTGAGATCTGATAGAGAAAGGTGTAAAATATTGCTAGAACATAAATTAAATAAAAGTAAATAAAATGTAGCAAGATATTTTTGGTATTTTTGGTTTATAGATCTGAAAATATATAAGGGAATTTGACCCGGGGGCCATAGGTTTCACTAGAGGCTTCTCTCATGAAGGCAAATAATACGGTGGGTGAACAAATTACTGTCGAGCAATTGATAGAAAAGCGCAAAGTTATGATGATATCCAAGGCAATGATTATGCATATAGGCATCACGTCCGTGCCAAGTAGATCGACTCCTGCCTGCATCTACTACTATTAATCCACACATCGACTGCTATCCAGCATGCATATAGAGTATTAAGTTCATAAAGAATGGGGTAACGCCTGAAGTAAGATGACATGATGTAGAGGGATAAACTCAAGCAACATGATGAAAACCCCATCTTTTTATCCTTGATGGAAATAATACAATATGTGTCTCTCTACCCCTACTTTGTCACTGGGTGAAATCATGCAAGATTGAACCCAAAACTGAGCACCTCTCCCATTGCAAGAAAAACCAATCTAGTTAGCCTAACCAAACCGATAATTCGAAGAGAAATACAAAGATATCAAATCATGCATATAAGAGCTCAGAGAAGATTCAAATAATATTCATAGATAATCTGATCATAAATCCACAATTCATCGGATCTCGACAAAGACACCGCAAAAGAACATTACATTGAATAGATCTCCAAGAACATCAAGGAGAACATGGTATTGAGAATCAAAGAGAGAGAAGAAGTCATCTAGCTACTAGCTATGGACCCGTAGGTCTGAGGTAAACTACTCACGCTTCATCAGAAGGGCAATAGGGTTGATGTAGAAGCCCTCAGTGATCGAATCCCCCTTCGGCAGATCACCAGAAAAGGCCCCAAGATGGGATCTCACGGGTATAGAAGGTTGCGGTGGCAGAAAAGTATTTTCGTGGCTCCCTCTGAGGGTTTTGGAATATATGTGAATTTATAGGACGAAGAGGTAGGTCAGGGGACTCCCAAGGGGGCCACAAGGCAGGGGGGCGCCCCCCCTAGGGCGTGCCCTCCACCCTTGCTGCCGCCTCGCGAGTCTTCTGACTTGGAGTCCAAGTCCTACTGGTGTCGTCTGGTCCAAGAAAAATCATCGCAAAGTTTTATTCCGTTTGGACTCCGTTTGATATTCCTTTTCTGCGAAACTCAAAAACAAGGAAAAAACAGAACTGGCACTAGGCTCTGAGTTAATAGGTTAGTCCCAAAAATAATATAAAATAGAATATTAATGCATGTAAAACATCCAAAACAGATAATATAATAGCATGAAACAATAAAAAATTATAGATACGTTGGAGACGTATGAAGCATCCCCAAGCTTAATTCCTGCTCGTCCTTGAGTAGGTAATGATAAAAACAGTTTTTTTGATGTGAAATGCTACCTAACATATTTATCCATATAATTTTATTCATTGTGGCATGAATATTCAGATCCATAAGATTCAAAACAAAAGTTTAATATTTACATAAAAACAATAATAATTCAAGCATTCTAACAAAGCAATCATGTCTTCTCAAAATAACATGGCCAAAGAAAGTTATCCCTACAAAATCATATAGTCTGGCTACGCTCCATCTTCATCACAAAGACCCCAGTATTAGTCAAGCAACTATTTCTTACTTTTGATGTTCTCAAACCTTTTCAACTTTCACGCAATACATGAGCGTGAGCCATGGATATAGCACTATAGGTGGGATAGAATATGGGGGTTGTGGAGAAGACAAAAAGAAGGAGATAGTCTCACATCAACTAGGTGTATGACCGGGCTATGGAGATGCCCATCAATAGATATCAATGCGAGGGAGTAGAGATTTCCATGCAACGGATGCACTAGAACTGTAAGTGTATGAAAGCTCAAAAAGAAACTAAGTGGGTGTGCATCCAACTCGCTTGCTCACGAAGAGCTAGGGCAATTTTGAGGAAGCCCATCATTGGAATATACAAGCCAAGTTATATAATGAAAATTTCCCACTAGTATATGAAAGTGACAACATAGGAGACTCTCTATCATAAAGATCATGCTGCTACTTTGAAGCACAAGTGTGGACAAAGGATAGTAACATTGTCCCTTCTCTCTTTTCTCTCATTTTTTTGTGTGGGCTTCTTTGGCATCTTTTATTTTTTGTGGGCTTCTTTGGCCTCTTTTATTTTCTTGCAAAGTCCGGAGACTCATCCCAACTTGTGAGGAAATCATAGCTTCCATCATCCTTTCCTCACATGGGACAATGATCTAATAATGATGATCATCACACTTTTATTTACTTGCAACTCAAGAACTACAACTTGATACTAGAACAAAAATATGACTCTATATGAATGCCTCCAGCGGTGTACCGGGATGTGCAATGACTCAAGAGCGACATATATAAAAAGAATATGAAAGGTGGCTTTGCCACAAATACGTTGTCAACTACATGATCATGCAAAGCAATATGACAATGATGAAGCGTGTCATAATAAACGGAACGGTGGAAGATCTATTCATGTAGGAATTGACCCTATCTTGTTATCCTTAATAGCTACGATACATACGTGTCATGTCCCCTTCTGTCACTGGGATTGAGCACCGTAAGATTGAACCCATCACAAAGCACCTCTTCCCATGGCAAGAAAAATCGATCTAGTTGGCCTAACTAAACCAAAGATTCAAAGAAGAAATATGAGGCTATAAGCAATCATGCATATAAGAGATCAAAACTCAAATAAATTTCATGGATAAAATAGATCTGATCATAAACTCAAAGTTCGGATCCCAACAAACACACCGCAAAAAGAGTTACATCAAATAGATCTCCAAGAGACCATTGTATTGAGAATCAAGAGAGAGAGAGAGAGGAAGCCATCTAGCTACTAACTACAGACCCGAAGGTCTACAATTAACTACTCACGCATCATCAGTGAGGCACCAATGAGGATGATGAACCCCTCCGTGATGGTGTATAGATTGGATCTCGTGGTTCTGTAACTTGCGGTGGCTGGAATTGTGTTTCGTCGACTCCCCTAGGTTTTTTGGATTTTCGGGGTATTTATAGAGCAAAGAGGCGGTGCAGGAGGCGGTCGAGGTGGGCACAACCCAGCAGGGCATGCCTGGGCCCCCATGCGCGCGCAGGTGGGTTGTGCTTCCCTCGGAGGCCCCCTATGGTACTTATTTGGCCCAATGTGTGTCTTCTAGTCCAGAAAAAATCTCCAAAAAGTTTCGCTGTGTTTGGACTCCAGTTGGCATTGATTTTCCGCGAAGTAAAAACAAGCAAAAAACAACAACTGGCACTGGGAACTACGTCAATAGGTTAGTCCAAAAAATGATATAAAGTTGCTATAACATGATTGTAAAACATCCAAGAATGATAATATAATAGCATGGAACAATAAAAAATTATAGATACATTGGAGACGTATCATGCCGCCATCCATTAAGACTTTCCATAGTTGGACTCCTCGAACGACTGGATCTACCACCAAGGCCTGCCGCCTGGGGGTCGGTATGTGAGCCGGGTGGTCCGACTGATCAAAGGTTACTGGTGTCTTGGTCCAGTCGAGATATTTGGTGATAGTCAGAACTGCCATGTTGACCTCCCGGTAGATGACTTTGAGGAAACTCTTGCTTTCGACGTCGGCGAAAATCATGAGGACATTCTCGACGTTGGGGTACCCGGAAGTACCCTTGCCTCCGTCATCGTCGTCATCATCCTTGTCTCCAGAGCAATCTTGCCGCATCTCTTGCTTCAAGAGTCGACACTCCCGAGTGCTGTGTTTGGGCAAAATCAAATTGCCCTCTTCATCTTTCTTTGTGTGGATATGACAAAGTTGGTCGAGGATGTCGCTCTTCAAGGTGACTTGCTTCTTCCCCTTCCAGTCCTTTTTCTGCCTTTGGGAGCCCTTTTTGCCTTGGTTGGCCAGAGCCACAGCTCCGACACTCCCTCCGGCATCTGCTTTCCGCCTGTGCTTCTTGCCCTTGTTCTCCGACAAGGTGAGGGTCGCCTGCTCCTTAGTCGGTCCTCTTCTTCACCGTTGGCATACCGGTTCGATATCTCCATAGCCCGACCGAGAGCCGGGGTCTCAGTTCCGCCAAACTTCATGTTCAACTCCCGATACCTAACTCCGGCCTTGAAGGCGCAGATTGCATGGTGCTCGGTGGCGTTCTCCACCGTATTGTATAGAGTGGTCCGTCACTGGATATACTCTCGGAGAGTCTCATTCTATCTATGCACACAGTGCTGGAACTTGGTCAAACCTCCTGCTCTCTTGTATGTGCCTTCAAAAGTCTTGACGAACACCTTGATAACCCACAAGTGTAGGGGATCGCAACAGCTTTCAAGGGTAGAGTATTCAACCCAAATTTATTGATTCGACACAAGGGGATCCAAAGAATATTCTCAAGTATTAGCAGTTGGGTTGTCAATTCAACCACACCTGGATAACTTAGTATCTGCAGCAAAGTGTTTAGTAGCAAAGTAATATGATAGTTGTGCTAACGGTAACAAAAGTAAAGAAAGCAAAAGTAATATTTTTGGTATTTTGTAGTGATTGTAACAATAGCAACGGGAAAGTAAATAAGCGAAAACCAGTATGTGGAAAGCTCGTAGGCATTGGATCGGTGATGGATAATTATGCCGGATGCGGTTCATCATGTAACAATCATAACATAGGGTGACACAGAACTAGCTCCAATTCATCAATGTAATGTAGGCATGTATTCCAAATATAGTCATACGTGCTTATGGAAAAGAACTTGCATGACATCTTTCGTCCTACCCTCCCGTGGCAGCGGGGTCCTAATGGAAACTAAGGGATATTAAGGCCTCCTTTTAATAGAGAACCGAAACAAAGCATTAGCACATAGTGAATACATGAACTCCTCAAACTATGGTCATCACCGGGAGTGGTCCTGATTATTGTCACTTCAGGGTTGCCGGATCATAACATAGTAGGTGACTATAGACTTGCAAGATAGGATCAAGAACTCACATATATTCATGAAAACATAATAGGTTCAGATCTTAAATCATGGCACTCGGGCCCTAGTGACAAGCATTAAGCATAGCAAAGTCATAGCAACATCAATCTCAGAACATAGTGGATACTAGGGATCAAACCCTAACAAAACTAACTCGATTACATGATAGATCTCATCCAACCCATCACCGTCCAGCAAGCCTACGATGGAATTACTCACGCACGGCTGTGAGCATCATGAAATTGGTGATGGAGGATGGTTGATGATGACGACAACGGCGAATCCCCCTCTCCGGAGCCCCGAACGGACTCCAGATCAGCCCTCCCGAGAGGTTTTAGGGCTTGGCGGTGGCTCCGTATCATAAAACGCGATGATTTCTTCTCCTCTATTTTTTTCTCCCCGAAAGCAAATATATAGAGTTGGAGTAGGTGTCGGAGGAGCTCCAGGGGGCCCACGAGGTAGGGGGCGTGCCCTAGGGGGGGCCCACCCTCGTGGACAGGGTGTGGCCCCCCTGGTCTTCATCTTTGGCAAGGATTTTTTTATTATTTTTAACTTGACGTTCCGTGGAGTTTCAGGTCATTCCGAGAACTTTTGTTTTCTGCACATAAAACAACATCATGGCATTTCTGCTGAAAACAGCGTCAGTCCGGGTTAGTTCCATTCAAATCATACAAGTTAGAGTCCAAAACAAGGGCAAAAGTGTTTGGAAAAGTAGATACGACGGAGACGTATCAACTCCCCCAAGCTTAAACCTTTGCTTGTCCTCAAGCAATTCAGTTGACAAACTGAAAGTGATAAAGAGAAACTTTTACAAACTTTTTTGCTCTTGTTGTTATAAATATGTCAAGCCAGCATTCAAGTTTTCAGCAAATACTATGACTAACCACATTTGCAATAATTCTCAGGTCTCATGATCACTCATATCAATAGCATAATCAACTAGCGAGCCATAATAATAAATATCGGATGACAACACTTTCTCAAAACAATCATGATACGATATAACAAGATGGTATCTCGCTAGCCCTTTCTGAGACCGCAAAACATAAATGCAGAGCACCTTTAAAGATTAAGGACTGACTAGACATTGTAATTCATGGTAAAAGAGATCCAATCATAGTCATACCCAATATAAATTAATAGTAATGGATGCAAATGACAGTTGCGCTCTCCAGCTAGTGCTTTTTAATAAGAGGGTGATGACTCAACATAAAAGTAAATAGATAGGCCCTTCACAGAGGGAAGAAGGGATTTGTAGAGGTGCCAGAGCTCGGTTTTGAAATAGAGATAAACAATATTTTGAGCGGTATACTTTCATTGTCAACATAACAACTAAGAGATGGCGATATCTTCCATGCCACACACATTATAGGAGATTCCCAAACACAATGGTAAAGTTTATACTCCCCCTCCACCAACAAGCATCAATCCATGGCTTCCTCGAAACAACGAGTGCCTCCAACTAACATCAGGTCCCAGGGGGAGTTTTGTTTGCAATTAATTTTGATTTAGTTTGCGTAAAGCATGGGACTGGGCATCCCGGTGACCAGCCATTTTCTCGTGAGTGAGGAGCAGAGTCCACTCCTCTTGAGAATAACCCGCCTAACATGGAAGATAAGGGCAGCCCTAGTTGATACATGAGCTATTCGAGCATACAAAACATGATGTTTATTTGAAGGTTTAGAGTTTGGCACATACAAATTTACTTTGAACGACAGGTAGATACCGCATATAGGAAGGTATAGTGGACTCATATGGAATAACTTTGGGGTCTAAGGGATTGGATGCACAAGCAGTATTCCTGCTTAGTACAAGTGAAGGCTAGCAAAAGACTAGGAAGCGACCAACTAGAGAGCGACAACAACCATGAACATGCATTAAAATTAATAAACACTGGATGCAAGCATGAGTAGGATATAATCCACCATGAACATAAATATCGTGAAGGCTATGTTGATTTGTTTCAACTACATGCGTGAACATGTGCCAAGTCAAGTAACTTAAATCATTCAAAGGAGGATACCACCCCATCATACCACATCATAACCATCTTAATAGCATGTTGGCACGCAAGGTAAACCATTATAACTCATAGCTAATCAAGTATGGCATAAGCAACTATGATCTCTAATTGTCATTGCAAACCTGTTTATTGATAACCCACAAGTATAGGGGATCGCAACAGTTTTCAATAAGAGTGTTGAACCCAACGAGGAGCTAAAGGTAGAATAAATATTCCCTCAAGTTCTATCGACCACCCATACCACTCTACGCATGCTTGACGTTCGCTTTACCTAGAACAAATATGAAACTAGAAGTACTTTGTAGGTGTTTTTGGATAGGCTTGCAAGAAAATAAAGAGAGCGTAAATAAAAGCTAGGGGCTGTTAAAGTAAAGACACAATAAAGTAAATATAGCGAGTGTGGAAAAGTGGTGGTAGGAGTTGCGAAATTGTCCCTTAAGCAATTGACTACTTTACTAGACCGATAGCAAGTATTATGTGGGAGAGGCCACTGCTAGCATGTTATCCCTGACTTGGAATTCTATGCACTTATGATTGGAACTATTAGCAAGCATCCGCAACTACTAACGTTCATTAAGGTAAAACCCAACCATAGCATTAAGATATATTGGTCCCCCTTCAATCCCGTATGCATCAATTTCTATGCTAGGTTGAAGCTTCTGTCACTCTTGCCCTCCAATACATAGTCCTATCAACATACAACTAACCCTATGGTGTGATCCACACGCACGCTCATATGATGGGCACCAAAGGACAGAAACATAACCACAAGCAAATTAAATCAATCATAGCCATTCATCAACCACCGATAGGACAACGAAAATCTACTCAGACATCATAGGATGGCAACACATCATTGGATAATAATATGAAGCATAAAGCACCATGTTCAAGTAGAGGGTACAATGGGTTGCGAGAGAGTGGACCGCTGTAGATAGAGGCGGGAAGGTGATGGAGATGTTGGTGAAGATGGCGGAGGTGTTGGTGTAGATCGCGGTGATGATGATGGCCCCCGATGGCGTTCCGGCGCAACCGGAAGCGAGGGGGAGAGAGCCCCCCTCCTTCTTCTTCTTCCTTGACCTTCTCCCTAGATGGGAGAAGTGTTTCCCCTCTAGTCCATGGTCTCCATGGCGTGGGAGGAGCGAGAGCCCCTCCGAGATTGGATCTATCTCTCTGTTTCTTTTTGGTTCTGCGTTCTGTTTTGCTGCCCTTCCACCGTTTCTTTTATATCCGGAGATCCGTAACTCCGATTGGACTGAAACCTTCGCCGTGATTTTTTTCCTGAAAATTAGCTTTCTTGCGGCCGAAGAAGGGCATCAACCGCCTTATAGGTGGGTCACGAGGGTCAGGGGCGCGCCCTAGGGGGGGGGGGCGCCCCCTACCTCGTGCCCACCTCGGACACTGGTTCGCGTTGGTTTTCCTTCTAGATTCTCCAAATATTCCAAAAAAAAGTCTCCGTCCGTTTTTATCCCGTTTGGACTCCGTTTGATATGGATATTCTGCGAAACCAAAAACATGCAACAGACAGGAACTGACACTGGGCACTGGATCAATATGTTAGTCCCAAAAATAGTATAAAAAGTTGCCAAAAAGTATATGAAAGTTGAATAATATTGGCATGGAACAATAAAAAATTATATACATGACAGAGACGTATCAGCATCCCCAAGCTTAATTCCTGCTCGTCCTCGAGTAGGTAAATGATAAAAAAGATAATTTTTGATGTGGAATGCTACCTAGCATAATCTTGATCATATGTCTAATCATGGCATGAATATTAAGACACGAGTGATTCAATGCAATAGTCTATCCTTTGACATAAAAAACAATAATACTTCAAGCATATCAACCAAGCAATTATGTCTTATTGAAATAACATAGCCAAAGAAAGCTCATCCGTACAAAATCATATAGTTTGGCTATGCTCCATCTTCACCACACAAAATATTCACATCATGCACAACCCCGATGACAAGCCAAGCAATAGTTTCATACTTTTGATGTTTCTCAAACCTTTTCAACTTTCACGCAATACATGAGCATGAGCCATGGACATAGCACTATAGGTGGAATACAATATGATGATGGGGATTATGTGGAGAAGACAAAAAAGGAGAAAGTCTCACATCGACGCGTCTAATTAACGGGCTATGGAGATGCCCATCAATTGATGTCAATGTGAGGAGTAGGGATTGCCATGCAACGGATGCACTAGATCTATAAGTGTATGAAAGCTCAAACTGAAACTAAGTGGGTGTGCATCCAACTTGCTTGCTCATGAAGACCTAGGGCACTTGAGGAAGCCCATCGTTGGAATATACAAGCCAAGTTCTATAATGAAAATTCCCACTAGTATATGAAAGTGATAACTCAAGAGACTCTCTATATGAAGAACATGGTGCTACTTTGAAGCACAAGTGTGGTAAAAGGATAGTAACATTGCCCCTTCTCTCTTTTTCTCTCATTTTTTTGTTTTCCTTTTTTTGTGCCTTCTCTTTTTTTTGGCCTTTCTCTTTTTTTTTTTACTTTTTTCTCGTCCGGAGTCTCATCCCGACTTGTGGGGGAATCATAGTCTCCATCATCCTTTCCTCACTGGGGCAATGCTCTAATAATGATGATCATCACACATTTATTTACTTACAACTCAATATTACAACTCGATACTAGAACAAAGATATGACTCTATATGAATGCCTCTAGCGGTGTACCGGGATGTGCAATGATCTAGCGTAGCAATGACATCAAAAAACGGACAAGCCATGAAAACATCATGCTAGCTATCTTACGATCATGCAAAGCAATATGACAATAAATGCTCAAGTCATGTATATGGTGATGATGGAAGTTGCATGACAATATATTTCGGAATGGCTATGGAAATGCCATAATAGGTAGGTATGGTGGCTGTTTTGAGGAAGATATAAGGAGGTTTATGTGTGACAGAGCGTATCATATCACAGGGTTTGGATGCACCGGCGAAGTTTGCACCAACTCTCGAGGTGAGAAAGGGCAATGCACGGTACCGAAGAGGCTAGCAATGATGGAAGGGTGAGAGTGCGTATAATCCATGGACTCAACATTAGTCATAAAGAACTCACATACTTCTTGCAAAAATCTATTAGTCATCGAAACAAAGTACTACGCGCATCGTCACCTCGTCCTTAGCCAATATTCGCTTAATCTGTAGTCCCTGTTTCGAGTTGCAAATATTAGCAATAGAACAAGTATCAAATACCCAGGCACTACTGCGAGCATTAGTAAGGTACACATCAATGACATGTATATCGCATATACCTTTGTTCATCTTGCCATCCTTCTTATCCGCCAAATACTTGGGGCAGTTCCGCTTCCAGTGACCAGTCCCTTTGCAGTAGAAGCACTCAGTCTCAAGCTTAGGTCCAGACTTGGGCTTCTTCACTTGAGCAACAACTTGCTTGCCGTTCTTCTTGAAGTTCCTCTTCTTCCCTTTACCCTTTTTCTTGAAATTGGTGGTCTTGTTGACCATCAACACTTGATGCTCTTTCTTGATTTCTACCTCTGCAGCATTTAGCATTGCGAAGAGCTCGGGAATTGTCTTATCCATCCCTTGCATATTATAGTTCATCACGAAGCTCTTGTATCTTGGTGGCAGTGATTGAAGAATTCTGTCAATGACACTATCAACAGGAAGATTAACTCCCAGTTGAATCAAGTGATTGTTATACCCAGACATTTTGAGTATATGCTCTCTGACAGAACTATTCTCCTCCATTTTGCAGTTGTAGAACTTATTGGAGAATTCATATCTCTCAAACCGGGCATTTGCTTGAAATCTTAACTTCAACTCCTGGAACATCGCATATGCTCCATGACGTTCAAAATTTCGTTGAAGTCCCGGTTCTAAGCCGTAAAGCATGGCACACTGAACTATCGAGTACTCATCAACTTTGCTCTGCCAGACGTTCATAACATCTGGCATTCCTCCTGCAGCGGGTTTGGCACCTAGCGGTGCTTCCAGGATGTAATTCTTCTGTGCAACAATGAGGATAATCCTCAAGTTACGCACCCAGTCCGTGTATTTGCTACCATCATCTTTCAACTTAGCTTTCTCTAGGAACGCATTAAATTCAATGGAACAACAACACAGGCCATCTATCTACAACAACATAGACATGCAAAATACTATCAGGTACTAAGTTCATGATAAATTAAAGTTCAATTAATCATATTATTTAAGAACTCCCAGTTAGATGGACATCCCTCTAATCATCTAAGTGATCACGTGATCCAAATCAACTAAACCATGTCCGATCATCACGTGAGATGGAGTAGTTTTCAATGGTGAACATCACTATGTTGATCATATCTACTATATGATTCACGCTCGACCTTTCGGTCTCAGTGTTTCGAGGCCATATCTGCATATGCTAGGCTCGTCAAGTTTAACCCGAGTATTCTGTGTGTGCAAAACTGTCTTGCACCCATTGTATGTGAACATAGAGCTTATCACACCCGATCATCACGTGGTGTCTCGGCATGACGAACTTTCGCAACGGTGCATACTCAGGGAGAACACTTGTACCTTGAAATTTATTGAGAGATCATCTTATAATGCTACCGCCAAACTAAGCAAAATAAGATGCATAAAGGATAAACATCACATGCAATCAATATAAGTGATATGATATGGCCATCATCATCTTGTGCCTTTGATATCCATCTCCAAAGCACCGTCATGATCACCATCATCACCGGCGCGACACCGTGATCTCCATCGTAGCATCATTGTCGTCTCACCAACTATTGTTTCTACAACTATCGCTACCGCTTAGTGATAAAGTAAAAATAATTACACGGTGATTACATTGCATACAATAAAGCGACAACCATATGGCTCCTGCCAATTGCCAATAACTCCGTCACAAAACATAATCATCTCAGACAATAAAATTTAGCATCATATCTTGACAATATCACATCACAACATGCCCTGCAAAAACAAGTTAGATGTCCTCTACTTTGTTGTTGCAAGTTTTACGTGGCTGCTACGGGCTGAGCAAGAACCGTTCTTACCTACGCATCAAAACCACAATGATTTTTCATCAAGTGTGATGTTTTAACCTTCAACAAGGACCGGGCGTAGCCACACTCGATTCAACTAAAGTTGGAGAAACTGACGCCCGCCAGCCACCTGTGTGCAAAGCACGTCGGTAGAACTAGTCTCGCGTAAGCGTACGCGTAATGTCGGTCCGGGCCGCTTCATCCAACAATACCGCCGAATCAAAGTATGACATGCTGGTAAGCAGTATGACTATTATCACCCACAACTCTTTGTGTTCTACTCGTGCATATAACATCTACGCATAGACCTGGCTCAGATGCCACTGTTGGGGAACGCAGTAATTTCAAAAAAATTCCTACGCACACGCAAGATCCATCTAGGTGATGCATAGCAACGAGAGGGGAGAGTGTTGTCTACGTACCCTCATAGACCGAAAGCACGATGTAGTCATACGACTTCACGATCCGACCGATCCTAGTACCGAAAGTACGGCACCTCCGCGATCTGCACACGTTCAGCTCGGTGACGTCCCACGAACTCTCGATCCAGCTGAGTGTTGAGGGAGAGCTTCATAAGCACGATGGAGTGATGACGGTGATGATGAATCTACCGGCGCAGGGCTTCACCTAAGCACTACGACGATATGACTGAGGTGGATTATGGTGGAGGGGGGCACCGCACACGGCTAAGACAATGATCAACTTGTGTGTCTATGGGGTGCCCCCTCCCCCATATATAAAGGAGTGGAGGAGGGGGAGGGCCGGCCCTCTCTATGGCGCGACCTCGGGGAGTCCTACTCCCAACGGGAGTAGGATTCACCCCCTTCCAAGTAGGAGTAGGAGAGGAAGGAAGGAGGAGAGAGGGATGAAGGAAAGGGGGCCCGACCCCCCTCCCAATTCGGATTGGGCTTGGGTGGGGGGGCCTCCTAGGCCTCCTCCTCCTCTCTCCCACTAAGGCCCAATAAGGCCCATACACTCCCTGGGGGTTTCCAGTAAACTCCCGGTACTCCGGTAAATGCCCGAACTCACCTGGAAACATTCCGATGTCCAAACATAGCCATCCAATATGTCGATCTTTATGTATCAACCTTTTCAAGACTCCTCGTCATGTCCGTGACCATATCCGGGACCCCGAACAACCTTCGGTACATCAAAACACATAAACTCATAATACCGATCGTCATAGAATGTTAAGCGTGCGGACCCTACGGGTTCGAGAACTATGTAGACATGACCGAGACTCATCTCCGGTCAATAACCAATAGTGGAACCTGGATGCTCATATTGGTTCCTACATATTCTACGCAGATCTTTATCGGTCAAACCGCATAACAACATACGTTGTTCCCTTTGTCATTGGTATGTTACTTGCCCGAGATTCGATCGTTGGTATCACAATACCTAGTTCAATCCCGTTACCGGCAAGTCTCTTTACTCGTTCCATAGTGCATAATCCCAGAACTAATCTCATTAGTCACATTGCTTGCAAGGCTTATAGTGATGTGCATTACCGAGAGGGCCCAGAGATACCTCTCCGACAATCGGAGTCACAAAACCTAATCTCTATCTATGCTAACTCAACAAACACCATCGGAGACACCTGTAGAGCACATTTATAATCACCCAGTTACGTTGTGACGTTTGGTAGCACACAAAGTGTTCCTCCGGTATTTGGGAGTTGCATAAGCTCATAGTCATAGGAACATCTATAAGTCATGAAGAAAGCAATTGCAACATACTAAACGATCAAGTGCTAAGCTAACGGAATGGGTAAAGTCAATCACATCATTCTCTAATGATGTGATCCCGTTAATCAAATGACAACTCATGTGTATGGCTAGGAAACTCAACCATCTTTGTTTCAACGAGCTAGTCAAGTAGAGGCATACTAGTGACACTCTGTTTGTCTATGTGTTCACACATGTACTAAGTTTCCGGTTAATATAATTCTAGCATGAATAATAAACATTTATTATGATATGAGGAAATATAAATAACAACTTTATTATTGCCACTAGGGCATATTTCCTTCAGTCTCCCACTTGCATCATCCCACAACTAACTCATTAGTCACATTGCTTGCAAGGATTATTATGATGTGCATTACCGAGAGGGCCCAGAGATACCTCTCTGATACTCGGAGTGACAAATCGTAATCTTGATCTGTGCCAACCCAACAAACACCTTCGGAGATACCTGTAGAGAATCTTTATAATCACCCAGTTACGTTGTGAAGTTTGATAGCACACAAGGTCTTCCTCCGATATTCGGGAGTTGCATAATCTCATAGTCAAAGGAATATGTATAAGTCAAGAAGAAAATAATAGCAATAAAACTTAATGATCATTATGCTAAGCTAACAGATGGCTCTTATCCATCACATCATTCTCCTAATGATGTGGTCCCGTTCATCAAATGACAACACATGTCTATGGTTAGGAAACTTAACCATCTTTGATTAACGAGCTAGTCTAGTAGAGGCTTACTAGGGACACTGTATTTTGTCTATATATCCACACATGTATCAAGTTTCCAGTTAATACAATTCTAGCATGAATAATAAACATTTAGCATGATATAAGGAAATATAAATAACAACTTTATTATTTCCTATAGGGCATATTTCCTTCATGTCTGATATTCTATTAGGAGTATGTTATATTGTGCAATGTGGTGCTTAGTTAATGTTGGTTCATTTGTTGTGTTGTTTAGTTAACTGCTTGGTTCAATTCTGCAATGCGATGTCCAATCACTACAAAAAATACACTTCCGTGATGATACGTGTTTGTCACAGTAGGTCACCTTTTCTGTCATGCATGTACATCCATGAAAAATTTATGACACAATCAAGATATTAATACCTGTGCTGTCGTACAAGTGTTCCATGACATTACCAAAATTATCATCACGGAAGTGTCCACTTCCATGACGATAAATCGCGCGTGATATAAGTGCTTTCATCAAGACTGACCGACACGTGGCATCGACCGTAACGGCTCGCCGTTAAGCTATCGGGTCGGATTTTGGATCCGATAACCCGTTAACAGCCCAGACCAATGGGGATTTTCCACATGTAAAATTCTCATTGGCCGACGGAACCACGTGTCAGCTCCTCGTTGGGACAGATGTCATCCACTCATTGGACGGGAGGCACCTATGATACGTTGACACGTGGCACGGCCCAATAGAGGCCCATTCCGATGAAAAGGCCGGCCCAGCTAAAGGCCCACCATGTTTTTCATACACTAGTGGGCTGGCCCGTTAACAGCCTGCCATGTTTTGGGTCAAATTTGAGGCCCATATCAGATCAGGCCTGTTCACAACTTGCCGAGTTTTGGGCCAAATTACGGCCCATATCGGATCAGGCCCGTTAAGAGGCCACTGTACCTTTGGGCCCATTCTAAGACACGTTTGTATTTCAGCCTATTAAATGCCTGTTTACCAGTTCGGCCCGATAATAGTTTCGGCCTGTTAGCGGCCCGTGGAGTATCTGGGACGTTGTCGGGCCGGTTTAACTTCAGGCCATTTAACGGCCCACGCATAAACTGGGCTATTTCTTGTCTGAAGTAACTTTAGGCCTCTTAATGGCACATAGTCTTCGTGGATAAATTTCAGCCCAACTAGTCCATCGGCTTGTTAATGGCCCGTGTAACAGTTGGGCCTAATTACAGCCCGAGTTGAATCCGTCCTGCTTACAGCCCATCTGATAATGGCCCGTGACACTTTTGGGCCAATGGCCCGCGTGGATACCGGCCTGCTTAAAGCCCATAATTTTATTGGGCCAAACAGGCCCGAGATATATTTTGGGCTGTTAACTGCTCGTCCTATTTGGGCCCAACATGGGCCTTAGGCAGTTTCGGCCTATATTGGCCCGTGAATTTTTCAGCTCAACGCTAGCCCAATCTAGGTTTTAGCCTGTTAAAAGCCCATGGTATTCTCTGGCCCAGCTGACCAGAACTTTACTTGGTCTGTTAAAGGCGGGAAACTACTATAGGTTTAGACCTGCTAATGGCCCAAGATGATTATAGGCCCACGTTTTGGCCCATATGAGTAACGGGCCGGCCTGAAGACCGACAACACTGAGATCCACTGAACCTTTCGGCCTAAATTACAGCATACGGACCAAAAAATAAACCTAGACTATACAATAAAGAAATTACGACATATTATATCCACTGGGAATAAAAGTTCGCTAGCGGTGATAATAAAGCGCAACATGACCGTGATTACATACACTAGGCATCAAAGGTCGCCACCAGTGCATATAAACGCGTCGACAAAAGAATATACGAAACTGAGAGCACTTCAGAAGGCACTAGGCCTGGCAAGGCCGGGCCCCGCAAGCAGCTGAACAAGCTGATGAGACCTCAGTTGTGTCAACAATAGATGCTTCATCCCTAGCTGTATGGTACCATAGTGCGCACGGCAGTCCCCTGACATCTTCATTATATCTTTGACTTCAAGTTAGAGCTGAGCTGAAGCAAGCCTTTTCGCTTTAAGTTGAGACTGAAGAGGTCGAACTGATTGAGGCAGTGACTGCACAGAGGTTGTCTCACACCTGCTGGTGAGTAGCTTCAACTCACTGTCTTCATCAAGACAGGACCTTGGGGTCATCTCACTGTCCTCAAGATGGTTTGGCTCACTATCTTCCCTAAAGTTCTGCCTGGCATAAGAGATATGACTCTGAAAGAGAAATAAGGAGACACGTAACAGGTTTCACAGTTATATAAGCAAATAAATGGATACGTTCTGCATAAGTAACATGTTTTTACAACTACAATTTAAAACTGGTAGTTGTTTCAAACATCCAATCAGATGTAAACAACAAAGTAAACAACAGTGGAGGAAATGATGCCTATCCAAATCTATACTAGAACAAAGTTTGAAGGCTTGAGAAGGATGAACTTACATTACATGTTAACACGGGCTGGACAAAGCTCTTAACCATGTTGATGGAAGGATAATTCAATAAATTCCCCAAAGAAAATTCTTTATAAGCGTTGCCATTATTCTACATTTTTCAAAGAGTAAATATAGATCAAATAATATTGGAAGAAACAGAGGATAATGAATCTCAGGTGCAGACTGATGATACATAATCAAATAGCAATTAATTAAGTACATCATTACAAGGAAAAAGGTACTGACAAGAGGAATGCAGACATCAACGTGTGCAGTGGCATTGGCTTTATTCAACATTTTCGTAAGAGTAAATGTAGATATGATAATTTGGAGAAAGTGGAGGGCAGGGCAGATAAGATGCAGAGTAATGCTAGACAATCAACTATCTCACGATGCAAGTGCAGTAATACCACCATCATCCATTATTACTTGTCGCTCAAATAGATGTATCTAGCACTATTAAGTTTTAAATACATCCAATTGATCAACAATTAATTCAATACAGAGGGAGTACATGACAACATGTACTTACATGAGCAATCCAAAACTTCATAACCATTGTGTTAATTCTACATTTAACTAAGAGTTAATATAGATCTTATAATTTCAAGCAAAGGGAGGATAAAGAAGCAAAGATTTACAGCGATGCTACATAATCAAACAGCAATGAGTGTAAGTATGCTGACAAAGGGCAAAAGGTACTGACAAGAGCAACGCAGAGCCCAGTATTGTCATGAGATCCTATGATCCTTTGAGCAAGGAGATTCATCTGAAATTAGTTTTCATACAAGAGAGAAGGTAAGGCACATGCGTAAATTTAGGAGTTTAAATTTTGAATTGATATCATAGGCAGTACCTGACGCTGGGCTCTCATCAGTTCTAATAGGGGTTTGGCCACTGGAGTAGGGGTAAAGTGTGGTACAGTTGGGCCTGTGTTTTCTGTGGCTGCTGATCTATCTGATTTAACAGGTATCACTACCTTTTCCAAATACCTAGTTTGTACTCCTTGAGGATATGCACTCACCCTCTTCCTTTTGGACATCTATTACGAAAGAACAACATTTGACTAGAAAAACATAGTATGACGACACATGGAATAGGTACAGAAAATGGATAGGTATGGCATATACACATATATGACGCTTAAACTAAGCAGACGCAAAGTAGAAGTAATGCAAGAGGTCAGATGCAAAATATGTGCGACCAATACAACCTTGCCAAGTTAGAGCAAGCACCTTGATGGTTGAATAAGATAGGCCATCCTCCACCATGCCAAGTTTGTTAGCCAGTGGATTATTCTGCAATATTCTTCTCGTGCGCCCATTCTCATATTCATTTTGATAATGTTCAATACCTGACATGCATGAAAACATAAAAAAAAGTGAGATTATCTTTGTAATGCAGAAGTGATTCTAATCCAATACTTCCTCCCTGTAAACCACTTTGTGCTATCTCTGCAATTCTTCTAAGAGGTGCCATCCATGTTGTAATTTGGTGTGTGCATTAATATAATGTGGCCTACTACTGAAAATGTGCTAGCTCCAGAAGTGATGATACTTCACAGATGACAGCTTCAACATATAGTAAAGAAGAACAAGTCGACCTGACCTGACAGATTCAAAATATACTATGGAGAATAACTCGACCTGACCAATCGACCGCAAGAGAAGAGGATCATCTTAAAGAAGAGCAGAAGAGCAAGCAGATTGAAGATATTACAAGTCTTTCTATACAATGTCGGTTGGCCACCCATGATGAACCAGAGCGCATAGAGAAATACTATTCCTTCCGATCTCTCCATATGTGGCTCACATGCATTTCAAAACTAAAGTAGGAACATTTAGCTGACCAATTAAACATCTCTCAGTTTTACTAATATCAGCATAATATCATATTTGAATTTGTACAACTAAGATTGTTTAGCTTGATGGGTGGAGCAGTGCTATTACGACACGAACCACGTAGGCTGATCGTGGTCATCATAAAATGGGGAAACCGTAAGCATGATGAGTATAGTATTGACCGTGGCAGTGGGATGGCAGATCTGAAGCTGCAAACCGCGCAAAGGGTAGTTAGAAACCGATGTTTGCTTTGAAATAACAACTAAGATTTGGTATGGACAAGAAAGTACAGTCAACAAGTGACAAAGAAACGCAATTCTGCTATCTCTCGATATGTCGCGACATGCATTTGGAAATTCAAGTGAAACCTTTAGCTAACCAACTAAATGTGTTTGTTAACTAATATCAGTATCATATCACAATCATATTTGAAAAACTAAGCTTTGGAATTTTGAGTGTTGTGTTGTTTAGCTTGAAGGGTGGAGTAATGCTAGTACGACAGAAAGCACCTACATAGATCATAGTAGAGTAGATAAAAGGGGAAAACCCTAAGCATCAAGAGTAAAATCAGGAAAGTGGAACTAGCTGGACCAGTGGGCGGCGCACATGCTTTTCGAAATGAATATAGGAACATTAGGTGACCAATTAAACGTTCTTTGTTTTAGTAATATGAGCATCATATCAGATTCGTATTTCAACACGTAAGCTTTGGAATTATGAGTGGCATGTTGTTTCGCTTGATGGGTTGAGGTCTCGAGGAGCAGTGCTAGCACGACACGAAGCAGTGAAGCACCTGCGATGATGGTAGTGAATACAAAGGGGGGAACCATAAGCTTTTTGAGTATAGTGGACGTGCCATGGCGGATCTAAAGGTGCAAACTGGACAAAGCTACTTCGCATCCAATGTTTGCTTTCAAATAGCCACTACGATTTGGTACGGACAAGAAAAGTACAGTAAACAATTTACGATCTATTTTTCGGGTGAGATCAATAACTTAAGAACATAAGGAAGAGTACCACCTCTCTTGCAACGCCGCGTAGGCCCCTGCTGATTCGTTGAGCATGCTGCAGGTGCGATGGCTGTCGGCGGCGGGGAAGAAGACTTTAGACGGCAGACGGCCGGGTCAGCGGATAAATCATGTTGTCATGGACGAGGTGGTTGTAGGAGCGACAAGGACAAGGTGGACAACGGCGCCAATGAAGCGATATGACGGGATGAAAGGATCCTAGTCCGGCACCGTGGATGAGAGACGTCCATCTCTTGCAGTGGACGACAGGGTAGGGGTAGCGGCTCCGGCAAGGTGAAGGATGGGGTGGTGGACGGAGGAGGCTGGCCAAAGTGGGGAGGTTGTCGTGGCGTCGACGGTGTGTGAATGGGGAAATGGAGGGGGAGGGGGGACCTCAAACTTTGGGATGCGCTTGTCTGAAATGTGGGAAAGTTACGAACTTATACCCCGTTTAAAATTTCGGACATCACGTCGGTTGGGGATAGGACGGTAATCTCGCATCTCCCAAATATTTGCCGGTAATGATTTCGGGCGAGGAGAGGGTGTTTTGCCGCCCACGGTTGGCTCCAACGATGTATGAACGGGGCTGACAGGTAGGGCGGTTGTGTAACGTCTGAGGAAAGTTACGCATCTGCCCCTATTTAAAATACTAGCCTACATCGATTTCGGACGAGGAGTGTTTGTTTTGCCGCCCACCGTGGATGAATGGGGAAATGGAGAGAGAGACACATGTCTTTCGGACGAGCTTGAATCAAATGTGTTTTGCCGCCCAGGTTTGGCGCCCACCGTGTCTGAATGGGCTCAGAGGCCGTCGTGTCACGTCTGATTGAAGTTACTAGTCTACCCCTATCGACAACAGTGTAAATACGATCGATAAGGATGTCAAGTGTCAGGGGTAGACAGTAATTTCCATCTTGCAAACACTTGCTTCAGGCAGCCCACAAATGATAGTGGGTGTTTAGCCGCTTCGTTCAAAACTTGGGAGAATTAGCATTCACGTTTGCCCTGGGCCCTGGCAACTAAATCCAAATCCAATTTTTATTCGATTACAAATATCCACAGATAATTCTAAATTTTGTTATTTTTTCTTCAAAACCACAACAAAGATGTATTCCACCTTTATATATGATTATGATTTAGAAATGCCATGATCATCGAATTCAGTATGTTGGATACACTTTGAGTCATACAGTTATTTCATCCAATACAATATGCTCACATGAAAAACAGTTCACCTTATGTCAATCATACAAGTACAGAGGATTACCTCACCTAAAAAATTTGGATCATTACAACTCATGGACAACATAGGGGGTCTCACAACATAATCCATTCACAGACATGACACAACATGCAAGTAAAATAATCTAATGACAATTTTAACTGGTATCTAAAGAAGAACTGGGATTACCCTGGGCTTCAGATAGCAAAAGCAGCAGGACCTCCTTCGTCTTCAAATGCAACATTCTTACTTCCTACAATTTTTGGGTTGCTTGCATAATGCGTGCAGCTAATTGCATGATTTCCAGCTTCAAGATCGAGATTACCTCATTCATGGCAGCCATACCATCTCTTTCTGCCTCTAGTAGAGCCTCAAGAACTATAATATCTGTGCTCAGACTGCTCTCCGGCTGTGTTGCCTCTGAACTGCTACCATCTGGTAACATGGATGGCGCACTGCTTCCACAAATAGATTCTGGGGTTGTACATTGTGTCCTAGTGTCAACGGCATCCTGAAAGGTTTCCATTGGACATAAGTAAGATATGATTAGCGCATGATCCAGGCAGTAAGCTTACATGGTAAACGACATACGAATTATTGCCGAGCATGGCAAGCTATATTTAAATGGTTCGAAGCAGCATCAGCCGAAAAGAGATTAAGATGGTAAGATGAAACTAGGGATGTAAGTGGCAAATAAACGACATCCGCCAACCCCATCTAGTTAGTTTTTGCTAGCTCCCTAGTTCATTTTCCTCAAAAAACAAGAACTCTTTTGAACTATCATACCACTAGTGGACTTTAATTTAGGATTAACGGGACCTAGTTGACATCCCTAGTTGAAAGGGAGTGTACCACCGCTATATTTAAGTTGCCAAGGCATCTAAGCAGTTGAAATAATCTGAGAAAGCACTTAACTGTGTGGCCTCATATAAACTAAGAAGACAGTCTTGTGATGAAGTTCAGAGGAAAAGTGAAGGACTCAAATGAACTGGGCATGCATTTCTTTACGATAGTACAGCAGGCACTGCTGACATATTGGCCAACTCAGGTATAGCGTAACAACTAACAAACAAGCATTCGAATCAAGCAATACAACAAAGCAGACAATTGAACTATTTGTAATTCTGTAGGATTACAGGTTGAGGGCACAAGCCAAGAAAGCAGCCCACAGGCATTACATTTCACATGTACTAAAACACACTGGCTTACCATATGTTGCTGTGAAGCCTCGCTGCTGTTGCAATGTTCTTTGAAGATATCGTCAGCATCCCATGGTTGCAAATCTAGTTGTTGTAGTTTATTCTGCACCCTCTATTTATATAAAATTAATTTTAATCGCATGCGCTGATTCGAATTGATCATCAATGGTTCATCTAAACTAATGAAAGAAGGGTGTGTGCATACACGACAATATATCTGTTTCCCTCTATTTTTATGCTTGTTCGAGGTGCCAGCCCCAAAAGAACAAATATTTTGCTTGATGGGCATGGCAGCTCCATAATTAATAGAAGCATAAAATTAGTCATGCAACTTGGGAAGATCAAGAACACACAAAAAAGTAATGAACAGAGGCTCAGAGCAGTGATGTAATAGTTAGCATCAGAAAATGTAGGGTAAAACGAACAAAAAGCAGCGAAACCACATGCTAGTTTGCTGATGTGTAATTAAGCATAGAGAACATGAAGCAGTCTGATGGAACCAACAGGTGGCATCAGAACAACACCATTATCATAAATATAGCATGGCAAAATAGTAGGCAGTGATATCTAGAAAGTACAATAATACTTAGGACAAAACTAAAGCATATTAACTATATGTGCACTGGTATGTAATTTAGCACATGTAACATGTTCACCGCCAGAAGATATGGCCCTACAGGGGCAAGCAGAATAACGCGTCTCATGAAAAATTGAATGATGTCCTGAAGAAATTCAAAGGTGCGGTGCTTATGCTAAGAAAGTGAATGTAGGCGCCGGACGTTGGATAATAGTACCTGATTCTCGGCGTGTGGGTATCGTTGTCATATTTGATAGCTAAGGATCGTCGATGGTGCTCGTGTTGCAGTTGAGTTTGGGCCGGTTGTCGCCGTCGCTCATGAGGCTCCGGTGCTTCGGTTGCGGCGCCTGTCGACATGCAAGAAAGCTCATCGGTGGTAAGTGAACATTTGCACGATCAAGAAGAGAAAAACCTAAGGAGTACAAATCGAAATAACCTGATGAGGCTGCGGCGTCAGTAAAGCAGGGCCGATGGAGTTGAATATGGTGTCCGTGGAGTAGGTCCGGTGTAGTGGACGAAGGCTTCGGCGGGGACTGTGTACAGTGCTTTCGGTGAGGCAGATCTGTTGCGATGGACGAGGGCTTGTATGAAGGGCCAGCGATGCGGCGGACGAGGGAGTCAGTGAAGGGCCTACACTGTGGTGGACAAGGGTGCTGGTTAAGCAGATCCAGTGCGGTGGACCATGATGGCGGTCAAGGAGATCTGGAGTGGTGGACAAGCCAGTCGCTGAAGCGGCTCCGGTGAAGTGGTGAGTTGGTAGTTGGGGGTTCCAAGGTGCGGAAGGTAGATCCGGCGGGGTGTGAGGCCCACCGCTGCGGCGGAGGACTAGATTCGGCGGCTTGCCGGGGTTGGGGGGGGGGTCAGGGAGGGGAAGGGGAGGGGCTCTGGGTAAGAATGTTGGGGGTAAAGAGGGGAAAACAATGGAGTTACCAAAGCAGCCCTTTTCCGTTCATGTGGCAGGGGTAAAACAGGAATATCGCAGGACTAAACTTTCGGGCACGAGATATTTCGATGTGAGCGGGAAGTTTCAAAGCTTTTGGCGCTTGAAATTATAAGTGTTCTGCTCTTGTACGGCCGACTATGATATCATGGCCGATAATTTATTTGTTTTGCATGCAAAAAAAGTGCAAGTTTTGAAAATCAGTGTCTCTAACTCGAAACTTAGATTGTCCATCCAATTCAAATATGGATCATTGAGCTAGTACAAGCAAATACCATCATACGGTCCAATTCAAATGAAATTCCAAATGTGTTTATCCTAAATATGATGACAAAAGCAAAAATGTGTATGTGTATGTATAAAGTGGATGATTGTAAAGTTTGAACATGCCCGTATGTGTATATCTCTAGGTTTGATATATGAATTTGAAATCACGAAATCCCGTCTTAAAAAATGTACCTCCGTTTAAATGAATTACAAAAGCTAATGATGGAGTCGCATTCCAAAATTCCAATCTTAGGTCTGTAATTCTGGTACATCAAGGTATATCACGCATGTTCAAAAGTATCGTTATCTCATAGTCCAAACTGTGAAACAAATTGATCAACCATGAGTACACACACTATTGACCATATATATCTCAATTACACAAGTCGTTCTCTCCCCCAGACACGAACACACGAGCACATTAACACCCCCCTCTCTTCTAAAGTCCGGACCCCAATATAGGTCTCTATCTTCATGTGTATCATCGCTCACAATCTCGCACGTTGTTCTCTCCACTGTCTATTCTAGATCTCTCATGAAGTCCCTATCACACACACGATGAATCGCTTCCCTTGCGTCTCCGTACATAGGCCAATTTCGAATAACATCAACATTGTCTCCCTATCTATACGCCATTTATGGACACAAATGACCCCTCTCCCCCCTCTCTTCCTCTCTCTCTCCGCCGCTCTCTCTCTATATATATATATCTATCTCTCCCTCGCTTGCTCTCACACCCCTCTCCCACAGACACTCGATGTATCTTCCAAATAGTTTGCTCCCCGCCCGCACCCATGCTATCCCGCTACTACACATGCCTTTGTCTCTCTGTGACACACATGTCACACCATTCCCCCTTCCCTTATACTAGGTTTACATCATTAGTGGTCTCTCTAATCCACATACACACACTCCCTCTCACACACAAACGCGCACACAACACACACAGACATGCACAAACACCCATTTATCTGGATCCTCATCTCTCCCCATGTCCACATGTGTATCTCACACACTCACTCTCTGATTATGTCTATGTGTCTCCATGTTACACAACACAAAGCCCCATGTACATGTCTCACTCTATCCTCCACACACATAGACTCAAAGAATCTCTTATCATTGCCTCAGTCTCTAGACATATCACACACTCTCTCTCTCTCTCACAAACATGCCCAACAAGGGTTTCCCCGTGAATCACTTACCGTCTATTCATCAACAGTCGTGGCAGTACGGCAAACACGAGACGTGAAAAAGAATAAATCTACACGTGCGTAGACCACCTAGTATGACTACTAGGACTAGAGCAAGCCGAAAACGCACCGCCGTCACCCCCTCCTTATCAGCAATGGGAAAACCTTTGTTTTACACAGTCGAGAAGTCATTGTGCTAAGGCCCCACATGCTGAGGCGTTGAATAGAATGTAGATCCTAGTTTATCTAAACAAGTATCGATAATACGTTTGTATCTCCATACTTATATTTCTTCTCTTATAAAAAACCGAGTTGGTGATGATGGTACGCGTGCCATCTTACAATGTAGACCATCCGATCTATATCTGACGGATGGAAATTAAACTAAAAGATACCCGCACCTCTCTCCACACTTGCACACAAGGCCTTCCCTCGTTCATCCTTATCTCCAACAATCTCATTATTGAGCAATTAAAAAAGGAAGCATTTAGAACAAACTGGCCTGGTGGCCGCTGCCGGCGTCGTCCATCCCCATGCCTCTGGTCAGTCCGACCACCAATCACCACCACGCCCCACTCCTCTTCACCTTATCTCCTATTTCTCGAGATATGATTAGTTTTTACACATGGGATTACTCCTGCATGGGTCAATCACAACAAGTGTTTTACAAAAAAATGCACCTTTATGTTCCGTGCAACGAACGGACATCTTGCTGGTACTCCTACAGAAGACTAAGTTGGTGATGATGGTGTGTCCGCCATCCGTCATTTCTTACCATTATATCTACATCTAACGACTCTGAGGTAAGTTGTTGCCTTTTCTCACCAACATCCCACTTCTCTACCAATTTGCAGAAAAACCCATAATTAGTATCTTAAAACCAATCACATCCCTCCCTCACCTCACCAAAACAGCCCAAGGAATATATTCTGATTGAAACATAATATATCTCTAGTGATATATGTATATCAAAATTAGAGTGTTTAGTATCAAGTTTGTGAATAAGTATTATTCTAATTATGATCTGTTGCAATGCACGTTAACATTGCTAGTATTTCCAACCATGCAAAAAAATGCTAGTATTTCCGTAGTTTCGAGTTTTCCATCAAGATATTAGTCACTCATGGTTGATATTTACTTTCAATCACGTACACATATGCACTATGTAACTAGCCTTGCTTATTGGCTTCCAAAGCTTAACTTTCACTCCTACTTACAATATATAGAGTATTTAACAAAAAACTACCACTTTCAACCAGCCCTAGGAAGAAACTATTGTACAAAAATAACAAAAACATACCCAAAATTTCTTAATCCACGCCAAAAACTACTACCTAGTGCCGATTAAGCTCGTTTAAACCCGTTTATGATAGGGTTGGCCCACACGTCTGTGCTGACGAGGCAGCTTAAACCAACACATTTTGTTTGACTGTTGACATGAGGGACCCACATCTGACCTTCTATCATGTTATTCCTCCTCAAATCATTATTTTTCCTGAACATTACTTCAAATAGTACTGATGCGTGTTCGTCAGTGGCGCCGGTGATGAGCGAGTTGGCCGCCGCTCCGCCGGACGGGCCGAGCGCCGCGCTGGCCTCCACACGGGTTAACAGGCTGGCTCGAGCGTGACTCACGAGCGAGCAAGCCGCCGCGCTGGCCTTCGCTCGAGCCAGATGGCTGGCCTTAGCGCGGCACGCACGAGCAAGCCGCCGCGCCGCCGTGCCAATCTAGCTAGCAAACCTTGCAGACAAGCAGCTGGAAGGAGCTATCTTGGCTAGCTAGCGGCCGCGAGCGCCGGACGGAGTTGGCATCCGGGCTGCCGCAAGATGGGCTCCGCACCACCGGCGGTTTTGACCTCGCCTTGTGCCGACGGCGGTAGCTGCGTCCCATGGCAGAGGATGACTAGGTGGACGGGCCGGAGGTAGAAGGTCACTCGGGAATTTTTGTGCAGACTGACATGTAGGTCCCAAAAGTCATAACGCCAAACTTGCCGGTCGAATAGAAGGCATTGACTTAAGGGGCGACATGGGTTGAAACATGCCTATAATGACACTTTTAGAGTAGTCGTTTCTTGGTAGGGCTGGTTGGTAAGGGCATGTACAATGGTTGATAAGGTAGTCTTATCTTAAGTCTGCCATGTATGCAAGTGGTAGTAGTTTCTTGGCATTATTAGTGGTTTCTTGGAATTATTAGTGGTTTCTTGTAAGGAACAATGTACTACTAGCGACAAAAGGCAATTCTCGGTTGCGTTGTACTCCAACGAGTACTACTAGTGGTCGTGGGAGTGTATACCTCGTTTTGTGGGTTCGATCCCGGCCGAACGCACGGCGGCCTTTTTTTTAAATAGTAACTTTGCTGCGAGCCAATATTGTACATGGGTAGTTTGAGTTTTGAAGTCGAACGGACGTGTCGCACCACAATCTGGGTGCACTGGATAGCCCAGCCACGTGAACGAGTTTTCCTTCCCATCATCTCGTGACTCGCGTGCTCGCCCTAGCCACACCTTGCTTGCAGCTTCCTCATCAGCTAGTAGCATATTTAAACTAGCGCCTCCCAATTAAGTCCGAGGAGCCAGAAAATCTTGGCGCAGCATTGGGAGCTGTGCATGAGAGGAGTGGCTGAGTAGGCCAGCTACACGCTTGAATAGAGCACGGAGAGTACCCACTACGCAGGTGTACTTTCTCTACATTGATAGTACAATGATGGCTCTCGAGAGCAGTAGTACCCTCCACTTGCAATTGTAGCTCCTTGGCCTTGAGATTCAAGAGTTCAAAACTGGTGCACTATAGAAGTATAGTACATCGCACTACTAGTTGAGAAAGTAGTACTACTACTAGTGCTACAGTACGAGTACATAGTAAATAATAGCCTCACCCCTTCGCTAAGGAACGATCGAGGAGCTACAGTTGGAAGGGACGATGCCCTGCGGTTACTATGCTCTTATCTCCTCCTCGCCAGTTCCCCTCCCCTTGAAGAGAAGGCAGTTCGTTGCTGCTCCCATGGATTCGCCAGGCGGTTCTCCTCCTCGTCGAGGCTGGGAGACCTTGGACAACGATCCTCTGGGAGAAATCGCACGCCGCTCTGACATCCTCACCGTCGCAAGGCTCGGTGCTTCCTGCACCAAATTTTTCAAGACGGTGCTTAAACAGGCTTGGGAAAAGGCCATGCTTGTTGGTCTTCCATGCGTCCTCGAGGAGAAGGTTCTTCTATGGGACAATCCTTCAAACAGTCCATCGCTCCCTGGCCATGGTTGCACGTTGACTCCGCTAGAGTTGCCGACATTGAGAGGTAGTCGGATTTTGTCCGATGAGAAGGTCAGTCATGGAGTTTGATCGTGTAGTACTTAGTTATTCCATTTCCATCCCGCAATTTCTCCGCTGCCCACCATCTTATATGTAGGTCTGGGTCGGTGCCAATGAAGATTGGCTTGCATACCTCCGGTCGAATACCGCCATCATTTTGCACAACATCCACAGCAGTGCGGCCGTTCCCGCAGACCCCTTTCAATCATTGGGACCGGCCTTCCGGACTGGCTGGGCTTGAATATGTATGATGATGCCTACATGAGATTGAAGAAGATAGCAATTGCGGACCCGTCGACAAAGCGATGTGGCTACAACAATTACTATCTCATCGCGGTGTTCGACATATGGATTGCCATCAATGCAAGAGGCGGTAACGACAGAAGCTGGCGCATGTTGGCCGTGGCAGATTTGTACCCCTACACGTTCGAAGACGTCGTGCGCCATCTAGGCTGCATCTTCGCGGTGACAAGCCAGGGGACTTGTTTCATCTGGTTGCCATCCTATGGTACGGGAGATTACAAACGGAATGCACAAACCATCATTTGCATCCCTAACGGTACTCCACAATTTTGCAGGGACCAGTCATCCCCCGATCAAAATAAGATGGCCGATCCTGGATGTGCATTTGCATCCGCGATTCGGTCTAACTTGAAACCTTCTAGCTGACTTTGGCATATTGGGGTCAACTATATTAGCAGTCTTTACCCATGGTACCACTGATGTGCAACATGTTCACACAATCTACTACGATCGGACCGTCAGCATCTACCCAAGTATTCCATTTAGTATTATATTTTTTAACCCTCTCGCCTTCTCTTTCATTGTTGTACTACTTACTAGTACGAGTACTTTTTACTTTGGAGGACACGTACATCTATCTAGGCCCTTGAAGACTTGAACCCACTAGCTGCCACCATTTTTGTTTTTCCATGTCTTACTATCTCATCCATGTAGCCAAGAGTGGCTCTATATAATAGGCCGGCTATTTTACTTCCTCTATACCGGAGTAGTAGTATTTGCTGCACAGTATTACTGACCGCCATATTTGAGCACAATATTATTATGCATGGACCTTGACTGTGTACGTCACCATGTGTCCAGATCTGAGATGCCGCGTGTACCAGATGAACGGCACCGAGTTCGACCCCCGTGATGCTACGTGGGTGCCGAGGAACACTCTTGGAGAGTACTCACTTTTCATTGGGGACAGCTACCCCATTGTGAAGCGGATGCCACCTTCCATGCACGACACCGAAGGACTGCCGTTCATGAAGCATGGTTGTGTCTTTAGTGCGCACCGCCGGATGAACGACATGCTGGGACATGCTATTCCTGATTTATGCCGCTTCATCTTGGATGAGTCTCCATCGTGTGGAACCGGACTAGGAAGCTGTGACAATGATTCCCGTTGCCCACCGCTATGGATCGTGCCATCCATGAAGAACACCTGGGACTAGAACCTGGAGGAGGACATGTAGCCCATCTATAACGTGTAAGTGGGGTATGGTAAATTGTGAATGGTAGCGCTGTGAATATATGCAGACTAGTCGTGCACAAATTTATCTAATGAATGTGTGGAATACTGGCATTTGTCCTTTAGAATTTATTACTAGTAAATGTGTTATGTGTACGTGCAACTTGTGTGATTGTTGCACGGGATCCAACAGGCTCATTGAGAAAAAAGGTGGCACAACTTTGGATATAGGTGACGTGGCGGCATCATACAGTAGCATCGTTCGCTATATTTGTAATACTCCTACTAGGACGACAACTCCTATAAAACCTTGCTCTTGGCTCTTTGCCTCTTCGGGAGGTTTAATAGTTCATACTCGTGTGAACCTTGCACTTGGCTCTTTGCCTCTTCGGAAGGTCCAACAATGATGATACTATAGTACAATATGCTTCTGGCAATCTGACACCGATTGAACTGCTGCACGTCCACCGCGAGGGCGAGGGCGAGCGAGAGGGGGAGGGAGAGGGCGCTGTAGTCAAAACCCTCTCCTCGTCCCACGAGCCACCACGCACGTGGGCGAGGGAGAGGCGTAGTAAGCAAGCTTCTCCTTGTTCGGCGAGTTGACGGGACACATCAAAGCAATACAAGTACTAGTCCTTTCCGGTTAAATATGGCTTGATTTGAAACGAGAAAAATACACTGGCGGTCAACGTATGCAACAATACGCTCTTTACAGTCACTATATATAGTTTGCGGTGATTATACGATCACTAGCTCATGGTAGAGCACCGTATTGCACCCTACTGACCGGCCACATAGTCGACGTGGCACTTTGTTGATTGGTTAAATTGTCACCTGGTTTCTTGGTCCCACTTGTCAGTTGGCAGAGCAAATAAATCAGTTGAACACAACTTTACGCAGGCGTGACAGGAATCCAACCCTTGCGCGTGAACCACCTTGGCTGTGTATGTGAGTGCATGCATGTGTACTCCCTCGGTCTTCCAACAAAGAGTGTACATTGGCTAAAAAACAAAGAGTGTACATCTACACTTCCAATGCATTTAGCCTTTAATCTAAAATCGATATTGATTGACTAATGCACAAACTTGTGCTCTAGCTTATAGTCTACATGTCTATCCTTAATTATAGCATGCAACAACCTTCATTTAATCTTCTTCTCTAAATGGTCGCATGCACACATAAATCTGCTACTTTTGGGCAATAATTATGCCCTGGTCAATGTGTAAATCTCTAAATGTATAGTCTTTCACGAACGTAGGGAGTAGGTTGAGCACCTGAGCGTGAGCGTGTGTGTTGTGTCGCATGCTGTGTGCGGCATGGGTGCGTGAGTGTTGCGGGCGTCCATGTGTACGTGTGAGTGTTGCATGTTGCATGCATGCATGCATGCATGAGGCTTTTACTCCCTCCCATTGACATGTTCATATTTCAAGCTTCCTCTGTTCCCTCCATATTGTGATACTCCCTTGTAAAAGCCTCCCTCTGTTCCCACGGAGTATTTGTCTCTCTAGAGATTTCAACAAGTGACTGCGTATGGAGCAAAATGAGTGAAATATGTCTACATACATCCGTATGTTGTATTCCATTTGAATGTCTAAAAAGACAATATTTAAGAACGGAGGGAGTAGCAAATAACCATTAAGTTCTCTTGTTTTTCCCTCCTTGGTCACGGTGCACAACCAAAGATGACTCATCTGGATGAAGGGAGTAGATGGTCAAAGTTTGACACAAAATTAATGTATTGGTAAACATAATTTTTTGAGGAAAACGAGTGCATTAATTGAGTGTTTTTGCAAACTACAAAAATTATTCCACCACTCATCATCTACCTTGGTTGATGAGATTTTTGAATTGAGCCCTATAAACCGGAAAGGAGGTAGTACTAGTACTCCTACATTATTGGCGCCGGGTGCCTTGGCAAATGTTTCATCTTGTTGGACATGATGCATCGATGCTTACTTGGGGTGCTAAGCACATTAAAAACTTTAGCAACTAAAGCTCCCAATGCTTACATGTACATGTGCTTAACTTGTTGGTGCTAAGCACCCTTTATTTAATTATTTTGTAACTAAAGTTCTTCATGCATTGGTGGGATTCTTCCATTGAAGTCTTTTGTCTAGGTTCTCCCGCTTAGTACTGGGGTCACCACACTTATCTCTCCTCTTAATTACCTTGCCACATCAGACTTTTTGCCTACATGTCAGCCTTAGCACTTGTACAAGGCGGAGCATTGGGAGGGACCCGAGTGTACAGGCATAGGGATACTATAGATAGGAAGTCTTCGCGATCCATTATTCCCCATCTTGGTCAGAGAGAACTATTCAACTAGTCTTCATAGTGAAGTGATAATACACACTGCAGCAGATGGGACACTTGATTAATAAGCTGAACCAGCGTGTTGGTGTTACTAAATCAGCCTTACCCAGTACTGCCATCATGTTTGCCAGTGGAGCACGCTTCCGCAAATATGACTACTCACCTCTCTCCTCCATTAACTAACATATGGGCCCTCTTGAGGAAGACCCACATGTCATCGGCGTAACTATTTACACTCCGAAGGACGGTATATCCTGGTAGTAGTACTAGTAGAATTGAGATTTAATGCACTTTCTTCCCCGTCTTTCACTCTTCTTCCTCCTCTCTTCTTCTTCCTCCTCTCTTCCCCATCGTCGGCCGCACACCATTCCCCCCGCTCACTGCTCGCCGCTCGCGCCATCTTCCTTGGTAGCTCGCGCGTACCATATCCCCCCGCTCACTGCTCGGCCACACACGCCATCTTCTTTGCTCGCCTGCCCGAATCCACTTCCCCGCTGGCTTGCAGGCACCGAAAACCCCAGTCACTCAGCGCCCTAAAGAACCCTATGGCGGAACCGAGTTACACGCAGAGCCGCGATTGGAGTTCCCTCCCCAATGTTCTCTTGGAGCAGATCTGTAATCGTAAGGACCTGCTCAGCACCGTCCGTCTCGCCGCATGCTCGGTGTCTTTGTACCATCTACTCGTCTACAACCGGCCAGCTCTTTTCAACACACCCTGCCTGCTGATGCCCGGTCCTCGCAGGTGGCCGAGACACCGACTTGACGATCCTACGGAGGTTGCCGTGGTGCCCCTCGACATGCTACCACTACCCGTCCACCTGTCCTTCATGCGCGGCCACTACTGCGCGGGCATGAAGGCCAACTGGATCGTCCTCATCCACCAATCTGGTAGTCCATGGCGTCTCATGGATATCTACACCCAACGATAGATCACCCTTCCATCGTTGGATACCGCCGCCATCGAGCCTCGCGGCCTGCCAGACACTCCTGCCTACTACGCACGAGACACGTCGAGCTTTTGGCTCGACCTCTGTTTGCTGAAGGTTGTAATCTGCGAAGTGCCCACACCATCACAAGACTACATGGATTACAAGCTCATTACCGTGTTCAACATGGGATTACTCTATCTGGAATCCGGTCGCCATACATGGTTATGGCTCATCGTCGATCCTCTTCACCCAACATTTCTGTCTGATGCTATAGTGCACGATGGCATCGTTTATGCGGTCGACGCACAAATTGACTGCCTATACTGGTGGAATCTATTGTCGGGTAATTGTTCTATCTCATCTCATCTTTACCTTAAGAATACGACTGCCTGTTCATTGTTACAAATTTACAATACATAGTATGTCTATAACCACATCATTGCTATATGTTTCTCTCATTTCCTAGATTTTTATGACCACACATGTTATTGTTAGAGTTGATATGAGGACAATTGGCATCTAATGATTGTTAGAATAGATACTATGAGTATAACCTCATGATTGCTATATGTTACTATCGTTTCCAGGATTTTTATAACTACGCATGTTATTGCTTAGAGTTGATATGATAACTGTAGTAAGTGCTATGGTAGAATATGAGTAGGCCATGTCATATCTGTTTTCCTCTCATTGTTACATGATGTTTGAACCATGATATATTGCTAGAATATGAAAGCCATTGGCTTATTTTTTTTAACTTGGGGTATGATTATGACCACAGCATTGCAATTCTCTGTCTATGATATGTGTCATTGTTATAATAATATTAATTCCACACATACTCTGAACATGATTGTTTTTTTGTCCTTTAGGTCTCCAATTTGAATTGTGGCAGCAGACACAAATGCGCTGGCCTTCATGATTCCAGGATCTGGAATCATACCAGCCGATGCGTGGTGGTTTATCGCCCGTTCAGCTGACAGCGGTCATTTGATGCTCATTTGCACGTACCAAATTGACCAAACCATTTCATCAAACCACATGCAGTACAATGCCTGAGGTGTTCATGACATTGATGGCTATGGCTGCTTCGTGTTCGAGAAAGATCCCAACTCCGTTGGGCCAGGCGTATTCAACTGGAGGCGGGTTTACAGCCTCGGCAACCAGTCCATGTTCCTCGGGCTCAATTATCCGATCATCCAACCAATCATTGATCATATCACTGGCGATGATTACCATGCTATGCAACTTCCATTCGCCAGGGGGAACTGTGTTTACACATCATACCATGGGTTTCATGAATCACCATATCCAGAGATTCATCAACACAGCTTGTTGCCAGATAATCTTCATTGTGTGAAAGGCATCAAGCTTCCATGCGATGGATGGCTTTTGCAAACCCGACATGCGGCGATGTGGTTCATGCCAACAGCAAATATGCACAACTTGATTCGTACTGATATCTAGACTGAGCCATGTGTCCTGCTATTGTAGCATGACCCTCTTTTGTTGGATATTATGTATTGTTGTTAGTTTGAAGCACTCCTCTGGTTAGAAGGATAGATACCTTTTTGGGATCAAGTTTCATCCTAACTCACCTGCGTAGGATGTACTGATAATGATGATGGAGATGTTGTGCAGAAGCTATTATATATATATATATATATATATATATATATATATATATATATATCAATTAGGCTTCAAGTGTGTACTTGTTGGTGAAAGTGTTGTACAATGGGAATTATATTTTATATTACTCATGTAGCCTAAAAAGTCTGTCGCACAGCCTTGTAACTTCTTACCCCATTTCTAAATTTGTACTAGTCATCTATACTGTATATTGCTCTACTCGTACTACTACCTCCCTCCTAGTTTACTGGCCCCCTTCGTAATTTGTGTCAAATTTTGACCATAAATTTCACTAACTAAATGTTAATGCATGTCACAAAAAATTATATCATTTTATTCGTATTTGAACATAGTTTCCAATGGAATAATTTTTGGTGACATGCATCGACATTTTGTTAGTTAAACCTATGGTTAAAATGTGACACTAAATATGACTAGTAAGTAGTACAGTAGCAGTACTAGTATACGTCGGTCAAATTATTCATCATGTCCACACATTGAATTGACGTGACAACACGCTGCGCGTGAGGTGACACAAGAATCCTGGCGGCGTCTTCGGGTATTGTGGACTTCAGATTTGGAGTACCACTTATCTGTCGAAATCTTTCATCATTCACTTAAAACAGTAGATTGATCATACATTGAGTACCATATAACTGGAATTAACCGATGCAAGTCCAAGAAGGATTGGCCGGTGCTGCCGGCTGGCGTCAAGTTCGATCCCACGGATCGGGAGCTGATCGAGCACCTTGAGGCCAAAGTAACTACTGACAGCGCGAGATCTCACCCTCTCATCGATTTGTTCATACCAACCATCGACAGCGAGCACGACATATGCTGCACCCATCCTGAGAAACTTCCAGGTAAGACACTGATCAGCCGTCTACTTGCACAAACATATTCCTTTGTTAAGAGCTCTATTGTTCTTTTTAGACGCAAACCTAGTGAAGCAATTACAATTTGACAGTTAATAAAAAGTGAAACAAGTGACTGCATGATACGTCTCCAACATATCTATAATTTTTTATTGTTCCATGCTATTATATTATCTGTTTTGGATGTTTAATGGGCTTTACTATGCACTTTTATATTATTTTTGGGACAAACCTACTAACTCAAGGCCGAGTGCAAATTACTGTTTTTTTTGCCTATTTCAGTCTTTCGCAGAAAAGGAATATCAAACGAAGTCCAAACGGAATGAAACCTTCGGGAGAGTTATTTTTGGAACAAATGTGATCCAGAGGACATGGAGTGGACGTCAAGAATCAACATGGAGGCCACGAGGCAGGGAGGCGCGCCTGCCCCCTGGGCGCGCCCCCACCCTCGTGGGCCCCTCGCAGCTCCACCGACCTACTTCTTCCTCCTATATATATCCATATACCCCGAAACCAACCAGGAGCACCACGAAACCCTATTTCCACCGCCGTAACCTTCTATACCCGTGAGATCCCATCTTGGGGCCTTTTTCGGGGCTCCACCGGAGGGGAATCCATCACGGAGGGCTTCTATATCAACACCATAGCCTCTCCGATGATGTGTGAGTAGTTTACCACAGACATTCGGGTCCATAGTTATTAGCTAGATGGCTTCTTCTCTCTCTTTGGATCTCAATACAAAATTCTCCTCGATCTTCTTGGAGATCTATTCGATGTAACTCTTTTTGCGGTGTGTTTGTCGAGATCCGATGAATTGTGGGTTTATGATCAAGATTATCTATGAACAATATTTGAATCTTCTCTGAATTCTTTTATGCATGATTGGTTATCTTTGCTAGTCTCTTCAAGTTATCAGTTTGGTTTGGCCTACTAGATTGATCTTTCTTGCAATGGGAGAAGTGCTTAGCTTTGGGTTCAATCTTGCTATGCTGACACGTATTGTATTGTTGCCATCGATGATAGAAAGATGAGGTTTATATCATATTGCTTGAGTTTATCCCTCTACATCATGTCATCTTTCCTAATGCGTTACTCTGTTCTTATGAACTTTATACTCTGGATGCATGCTGGCTAGCGGTCGATGTGTGGAGAAATAGTAGTAGATGCAGGCAGGAGTCGGTCTACTTGTCGCGGACGTGATGCCTATATACATGATCATGCCTAGATATTCTCATAATTATGCACTTTTCTATCAATTGCTCAACAGTAATTTGTTCACCCACCGTAATACTTATGCTATCTTGAGAGAAGCCACTAGTGAAACCTATGGCCCCCGGGTCTATTATCCATCATATAAGTTTCCAATCTATTTTTACTTTGCAATCTTTACTTTTAATCTTTATCATAAAAATACCAAAAATATTATCTTCTCTATCAGATCTCACTTTTGCAAGTGGCCGTGAAGGGATTGACAACCCCTTTATCGCATTGGTTGCAAGGTTCTTATTTGTTTGTGTAGGTACGAGCACTACAAAAAAAATACACTTCCGTGATGATACGTGTTTGTCGCAGTAGGTCACATTTTTTGTCATGCATGTACATCCATGAAAAATTTATGACAGAATTAAGATAGTCATACCTGTGCTATCATAGAAGTGTTCCATGACATTACCATTGTTATCATCACGGAAGTGTCCACTTCCATGACGATAAATCGCGCGTCACAGAAGTGCTTTCGTCAAGGGTGACCGACACGTGGCATCCACCGTAGCAGAACGCCGTTAAGCTTTCGGGTCGGGTTTTGGATCTGATAACCCGTTAACAGCCCCGACCAATGGGGATTTTCCACGTGTAAAATCATCATTGGCTAGAGGAAACACATGTCGGCTCATCGTTGGGACAGATGGCATCCACTCACTGGACATAAGGTGCCTATGATACGTCGACACGTGGCACGGCCCAACAGTGGCCCATTCCTGTGAAAAGGCCGGCCTGTTTGACTTGGTCAAAGCTGGCCGGCCGGCCCATGGAAAGCCTATTAACGGCTTGTTCGCATATAGCCCATTTACAACCTGCTAACCCAAGGCCCGTTATGCCCTATCCGAATTAGGCCCAGTAGCATCATCTGGGCCATCCAATATGATTCTAGCCCGTTTTCACTTCTGGCCCATGTATGGCCCATGACATCTTTCGGCCCATATGAGGCCCTATGTAACTCTTGGCCTATTAACGGCCCATGGTGAAACTGGCCCGTAATGAACAGTGTATCACCTTACACCCATTAACGGCCCGTGGTGAAACTAGCCCGTAATGAACAGTGTATCACTGTATACCCATTAACGGCCCGTTATTCCGTTGTGCCGTTTCCATCCCATGTTATGTTTTGGCCTTCTCAGAGCCCAGTTATTCTTGGGCTCATTTCCAGCATTTGTCTACTTATGGCCCGTTACTGTCAATTTCTGCTTGTGGGCCAAATTCGGCCCGTGGTTACAGTCGGCCCGTTTGTGGTCTGTTAATAGGTTGGGCCGTTTTCATAGTGTCATCAAATACGGCCTATTAACGATGGCCCGTTATGGTCGGCCCATGAACGGACGATTCCAACTCTAGCCCGTTTACGGCCATAATGCGGCCTGTTATTGGCCCATGTTTGGCCAATCGATCATACGGCCCGTATAAGGCCCATTGATGATACGGCCCGTAGAAGGCCCATTGTTTCTATGGCCCGTAGAAGGCCCATTGTTTCTACGGCCCGTAGAAGGCCTACTGTTTCTACAGCCCGTAGAAGGCCCACGGTTTCTACGGCCCTTAGGAGGCCCAGTGTCACTATAGTAAATATTAGCCCATGGTTATTGTGGCCTAGTTTTAAAAAATAGGTTATTGCAGCCACTAGCAAACCGCGGAAAAAGAACTGCACTGACTACAAGAAAACAAATAAACAAGACAACAAGGAAATAAATAAGCAAGCAACTTATGCTAGGCTATCACGGCTATTACACATATTACATCCACTGGGCATCAAAGTTCGCCACCAGTGCAAATATAGGGAACAAAGCAACATATAAACACCGCAGTAAAACAAGTCCAGAACTGAAACCACTTTAGAAGAGTTCAAGAAACAATATCCTGGGTACCCATAATGCTGGCAAGATGCTTAGCAAGCTTATTAACTTTCTCTTGTTTGGCGCTTAAATCCTCCAGCGCTTGCTGTTGCATAAGAAAGTACGCATCTGAATTCTGCAGGGACTTCCTCAGTCCTTCGGCTTCTTGCCGCAGCACAGCTAACTGATGCCTTTCAGCTTGTAGCTGAGACTGAAGAAGCCGAAGTGATTCAGGCAACGAGTTTGAAGAGCTTGTGCCAGCGGTACTGGCCAGTAACTCGAACACTACATCAACGCAGGACTGTGGGGTTTTCTCACTGTCTACAAGATCATTTTTATCACCTTTCTTGGAGACCAACAGGGTTGTCTCACTATCTTGAACCTTATCTGCATTACTTTCTCTACCATTGCATAGTGGGGTGCTCTTCTCCAATATTCTGTTTGCATACTACAAGAGAAACAAGGAGACACATCACAGGTTTAGCTTGTAGTATACGAAACTCATTTTGGTAAACCGGTTTAGTAGTAAGGTGGACAGGATAACAACATGAAACAAACATATATCTATGTACTATGGTCACTGTATTGTCCATATCATTCTAGTTTATGTTCCCTAATCAAGATAGAGACACAGTTCAACTCATATATTTTTAAGACACAACAGCATAGACCGAATATAAGTCTGAGAAACTACACAGCATTGGCAGCACTTGTAATGTGCATCACATGAGAACATAACTGTTTATACAACTTAAACTGAAATCAACATAGAGTAAGAAGTTAGAACAACAATCCAGTTAAAGAAATAGGTTTAAAACATACTTGTTGCGCCATTGGAGTTTCAATTGGATCCTTCAAATTCGAAAGTAGTTGGTATGAGTAAATACAGTGATGCAACATCAAAGGAGTATGGACCATAGCTACGGAATCTGACCTGAGAACAGTTGCTATTCTGCTTTAAACGTGGAGTTTGGGTTAGCTATGGTGGTCTTCGTGCTTTGGGCACTGCAGTAGCTTTACAAACTGCTCGTGTGGGGGTACTCTGTGGTGGACATGGTGCTTTGTCAACTATAAGTGGGTTACTATCCGCTGGGGTTGCGGTTAGATGGGTTGTAGCTAGTTCTCTGCCCAACGGTGTAAGTGTGCAATCTGGAAGAGTCTCGATTATGTGTGGTGGGGCTAGTTTGTGGGCCAGTACAACCATGGTTCTATCTGCATCGACGGGTAGCACTGTCTTTTGTGAAGAACGGGTTTTTGCTCCCTTAGATACTGCCATCACCCCCTCCAATTCAAATGGCTGATAAACAAGAAAAGAAATTGAACGTACAGACATTGTATGATAGACAGATGTGGTAATTCACATGTATGTTGTCTAACCAAACAGGACAGCATGACATAATTTCACATATATGATGCCTAACTAAACAGGATAGCATGACACAGTTTCAAATATATGATGGATAACTTAACAGGATATAATGGCATAATTCAACATATGATGAGTACCTAAACAGGATGACATGACAAAACTATATGATGTCTTTCTAAAATAGATTGGGATGAAATAATTCACATACATGTTGTCTAAGTATACATGATGGCATGATATAATTGACATAATTGATTCATATACTAAGCAGCTGGTACTCACATGTATGATCTCTAAACTAAGCAGATAGAATTCAATAGTGTGCATATGATGTCTAAACTAAGCAATGCAAGACACCATATGCATCATATGAGAAATATAAAAATTGCAACTTACAGCATACACCTCAGGTGGGATATAGGACTGGTCATCTGTCACTGAATCCTCCTCTGAGGAGCTCCCTGTAACCATGGAGATATATGCTTCAACAGGTACCATTGCCTACTCTGAAGACCTTGTTTTCACTCCATATTTTTCCATAACCGGCTCAAATGGCTGATACACTTGAAGAGTAGTTCAATATACACAGATTGTCAACAAATGGAATACATAATGAAGAAAAAAGATGGCATGAGATAATTCACATATATGATGCCTGGCTCCATGGCGGTGCATAATTCACATATATGATAACTGGCTGAAAAACATGGCATTGCATAATTCACATATCTGATATAGAAAGCAAACAAGAGGCATTCACACAAAGCATATCTAATCTAAGAAGATGGCATGGCAATGCAAGACACCATATGCATGATATGAGCAATATAACCCAGCTAAGTTAGAGCATGCACCTCGGGGGGGGGGGATACGACTGGTCATCTCTCTCTGAATCCTCCTCTGAGGAGCTATCTGTAACCAGCAAGAAATCTGCATCGACAAGTAGCACTGACTGCTCAGAAGACCTTGTTTTCACTCCAGATTTTTCCCATGACCGAATCAAATGGCTGATGCACAGGAAGAATAGATGAATGTATAAACATTGTTGACAAATGGAATACATTATGGGAAAAAATATGGCACGATACAATTCACATATACGATGACTGGCTAAACAGGATGGCATTGCATGATTCACGTATATGATGCCTGGCTAAAGAAGATGGCATTGCATAATTCCCATATACTCCCTCCATTCCTAAATATTTGACTTTTTAGAGATTTCAAATGGACTACCACATACAGATGTATATAGACATATTTTAGAGTGTAGATTCACTCATTTTGTTCCGTATGTAGTCACTTGTTGAAATCTCTAAAAGGACAAATATTTAGAATGGTGGGAGTATGATATAGAAACCAAACAGGTGGCATTCACACAAAGGAAATCTAAACTAAGCTGATGACATATAAAATGTATAATGTAAGCAATGCAAGGCGCCATATGCATGATATGACCAACATCAGCATGCCAGGTTAGAGCAAACACCTCAGGTGGTAAACAGGCGTGGTCGGCTCCTTCTAAATCTCCATCTAAACAGTTATCTTCCTCTGGAACACAATCTGGAAATGCAGGGGGGGCACTTCACCCACCATGGAGCGGCGTCTGCATGACATTATATTCGCACGCAACAGTCTTCTCTTTTTCTCTACATGTTCAGTACGATTGTGTACATCTGACATGCATAATAATAAAAACTAGTTATATTTTGTAAGGCCTAAGGGGTGCATGCAAAAATCAAGACTGATGGTAGCAAACGAGTGGATGGATCCAAAACTAATGATAGCAGGTAGATTATAGCTTCAGTTTAAAAAGATAGACAATGGATCATCTATTGTTTGTTGCCCACCCAACATGAACCACTTAGAAGACCCTAGATGAACCAGATAGTAGACAAATACTATTCGTTGCTGGCTCGATATGAGACCCATGGGCAATTCAAAACTCAAGATCGAACGATAAAGTAGCAGGTAATAATAACCGATGTATAACGTAAGCAAACACGAAAGACTGCGACCTCTCTTCTGGAACTGTGTAGTCCTCAGGTTCATCTACTCAGTCGATGATGGTAATGCAGTTGGCGTGGCTGCCGGCAACGGGGAAGATGATCTGAGGCGGCGAAAGGAAGTTTGCAGGGGGATCTCTGCTGCAGTGAACGCTTCTGTCGATGGTGCACCTCGGGTGGGGTGGATGACGGCACGGCAGGAGCAGGACATAACACACAGAGTTTTCTTTGACGCCTATCTGAAAATGAAGTAAATCTGTAAGGGCTCCTTAGAATTGGAGGATTCTATAAACTCAGGGACGGGAAAAAGCACAGGAATAGGATAGGAATGCACATGCAAAATAGAGCATTTTGAAGCATAGGATTTCAGTCAACCTGGTTGTTTGGCTCACATGAATTGGAAGAACAGAGGAATGGAGAAACAAAGTGATGCGATGAGTTTACAACCTCTTTGGCATAGCCTTGTGAACCTAAGCATCATTGGGTTGGACGTGGAGGATGGTGATGATGCTGGTGTGACTGTCGGAGGCGGGGAAGAAGATCCGAGGCCTCTGGAAACGGCGCCGAGGGTACTGCTCCGCTGTGATGGAAGGTTCCGTCGTTGGAGCAGCTCTGCTAAGGTGTACGGCGACGAGGCTGAAGCATGACAAGACAAACAACATTAATCTGAAGTGGGACCCTAATATCATCTGCAATAGATGATGTAAAATACATAACCAAAAAGTGCTAGATGTAAAACGCATCAGCCGTGCCACAACCGCTCCGACAGATGCTGTAAGTACTGTTCACTCTGAACTTAACTGAAGAAAATGAACTTCATAGTCGAAACTGAATTTTACTGTCAAAGCTGATTGAACTAGTAACAAAGCATTGCAATAGATGTTCAGGGCGTTCGAGCACTAGTAGCAGAGAAGCAGTGATCCAAATCAGCAGATGCTCGAGCAGGGAATGCACTAGCAGAGAGCAAGTCGTGCAGTAGCACCGTGAACGAGTGCTAAAGCAGCAACTCCTGTAGCTGCCGGGGGTCGTGCAGCAGCAACAGCAGCACAAGCGAGAGCAAGAGCAGAGCAGCAGCACGAACGAAAGCAGGAGCAGTGCAGCAGCGTGACCGACAGCAAGAACAGAGCCGCAGCGCGAGCGAGAGCTGGAGCAGCTACAGCTAGTGCCGTAGTGGAAGTCACCGCCGAGGAAGCAACGACATGGGGGAGAGACGCTGTGGATGATGTGTCCGGCGACGGCGCCTTCGATGGAGACACGCCATGTCTGCTCGGTATTGAGCACCGGCAGCCCCGTGTGATCGAATAAAAGATAAAATGCAGCGGTGAGTGCAGAACCTCCTTGGTGGCGCCGAGTTGGCCTCGGCTTCATCGGAGGAATTGGTGAGGGTCCTGCGGTTCCGGTGGGGCAGGTCAAGACGGCGCTGTGGGGATTGAGGTGGTGCGATAGACGAGGCGAACATCGGGGCAACTCCTTGGAGGTGGAGGACGGGGCGGCTGATCTGGCGGGACAACGAGATCGACAACGGATCCTCATCCGGTGCCATGGATGAGGGACGGCGAGCTGTTGCGGTGGACGATGTAGTCGGGGAAGACTCTCCGGCTGGGCGGCGGTCGGGAGGCCGACGGAGGAGCTTGGGGTTTCGTGGGTTTTGGCGGCCTCGGTGTACGAATGGGGGGGGGGTGAAGGGGGAGGGGGAGCCAAGCTTAGGGACGTGCTTGTCCAAAAGGTAGGGTAAGTTACCAGTGTAGCCCCACCGGTTTTGACACCGCGACGTGGAGCTTCATTTTCGGCTGAGGGGTAGAAGGGGGATTTCACGTGTTTGGGCTGCGGGAGCGATTTCGGATGAGGAGGGAGTTCTCGCGCGCGTCCAAATTTCGGGATAATAAGGCGTGGCGCGGGTTGAAGAAGCGGGAGTCTCAAAGTAGGTGAGACAAAAGATACTCGAGCTTTAAAATTTTGGGATAACAAGGTGTGGATTCCTTGTTCGGCAGAACAAACTTAACGTGTAAAAAAACAATTCATACAAGACACAAGAGAGTCATATCCCCTTTTACTATATTGCTATAGATGCCATTGAAAAAACTACAAGAAAAATGTAAAAAATATCGGGAAAACAAGATTACCCTGCACAGTACCAAATCGATTCGCACTTCCCTCAACAACAACAAAAAAAATCAATTCCCACCAAAGAAAGAGTAATGTCCCTTTTTATATGATTACAGATGCCATGATCTCGAATTTCAATTTTTGAATCCACGTTATGTTGAATTCGAATATATCGTTAGGTGACCTTGCGGTTATAATTGATGTAGTCGTACATTTTTGATCTTCCATCATATATGAACATTTTACTCCACCATGTGAACATGTATATTGTCGTCTACCATATGGACTAACTTTGAATCAATTTTCCTTATTTGAATACGATTGTTTTCAAGTTATACAATAATTTAAATATTATCTTGATAACAGAAAACATACATATAGCAGTAATCATATTTCACTATGAACTACATGTACCATACGCTCTCCAATTCAAATATTTGTATCCATTTTATGTTGAATTCAAATCATAGAACATTATTGGTCTAGGTAGCGAGATGTTTGGGATAATCTAAACCCTGTTTTCATACGTATAATTTTTGGCTGAATTGGGACAAGTTTTGGTATAAGCCTCTTGCAAAACCGGAGATTCTCTCAACATGCCTCGTGGTTCCGAGAGGGAACGTGCCACCTTTGTGTGCGAAACGATATACGTTGCCTCCCCCTGATTTTATTTACAGAGGCAACATAGAACTATATGAGTGCCCTATTAAATTTTGGAATTATTTCGGGTTCATTTGGCCTTTTTATACATTAATTGAGTTTCTGGACTTTTAATGTGCATAATCTAAATATGAATTGCATGCACATGCTCCGGTGCACCAAAGTGGGTTGAAAAATCACATGTGTGTCCTTGGTTGAATTTCTAGGTCCCATGGAAGAAATGAGAAGGAATTCAAACATCTGGGCGTCATGACTCGGCCGAGAACATCGAGAAACTTTGATTTTAAATTGATGTAAATCCAAAACTCGCCTGGAAATCATGAAACTTGGCATGGTGTCATGTGCTGGCACTAACATGTTGTGGTAAAAAATTGGGCCGATTTGGAAGCTCGTGGTTCTAAGAGGGAACGTGTGCCACCTTTGAGTGTGAAACGATATACGCTGCCCTCCCCCTTGAGTTTCTTAACAAAGGCAACATAGAACTACATTAGTGCCCTGTTAAATTTTGGAATTATTCCGGGTTCGTTTGTCGTTTTTTATACATTAATTGAGTTTCTGGTCATTTAATGTGCATAAGTCAAATTTGAACTACAAGCACATGCTCTTGTGCACCAAAGTTGGTTGAAAAATCAGATTTGTGTCCTCGGGTGAATTTCTAGGTCCCATGCAAGAAATGAGAATAAAATTAAAACATCTGGGCATCGTGGCTCAGCCGAGAACATTGAGAAACTTGGTTTTTAAATTCTTGTAAATCCAAAACACGTCTGAAAATCATGAAACTTGGCATGGATGTCATGTCATGGTACTACCATGTTGTGGTAAAAAAATTGACCGAATAGGAACAGATTTTGGTATAAGCTTCTTGCATACCGAAGCTTCTCTCAAGAAGGCTCGTGGTTCTGAGAGGGAACGTGCCACCTTTGAGTGCGAAATGATATACGTTGTCCCCCTTGAGTTTATTTACAAAGGCAACATTGAACTACATGAGTGCCCTGTTAAATTTTGGAATTGTTCCGGCTTCGTTTGGCCTTATTTACACATTAATTGAGTTTTTGGTCATTTAATGTGCATAATTCAAATTTGAACTACAAGCACGTGCTCCCGTGCACCAAAGTTTGTTGAAAAATCACATTTGTGTCCTCGGGTGAATTTCTACTCCCTCCTTCCATCTATATAGGTCCTAATGCGTTTTTCGAGGCTAACTTTGACCAAACGTTAGAGCAATAATATATGACATGCAACTTACACAAAGCATACCTTCAAATTTGTATGTCAAAGGAGCTTCCAATAATATAATTTTCATAGTATACATATCATGTGCTATTAATCTTGTCAATAGTCAAAGGTTGTCTTGAAAAACACATTAGGCCCTATATAGATGGAAGGAGGGAGTAGGTCCCATGCAAAAAATGAGAATAAAATTCAAACATATGGGCATTGTGGCTCGGTCGAGAACATTGAGAAACTTGGTTTTAAAATCATGAAACTTGGCATGGTGTCATGTCATGGTAGTACGATGCCATGGTAAAAAAAAATGGCCGAATAGGAACAAATTTTGGTATAAGCTTCTTGCAAATCGGAGCTTCTCTCAAGAAGGCTCGTGGTTCTGGGAGGGAACGTGACACCTTTGTGTGCATAATTCAAATTTGAAATACAAGCACATGTTCCAGTGCACCAAAGTTGGTTGAAAAATCACATGTGTGTCCTCGGATAAATTTCTAGGTTCCATGCAAGAAATGGGAATGAAATTTAAAATTCTGGGCGTCGTGGCTGGGTTGGAAACATTGCGAAACTTAGTTTTTAAATTCCTGTAAATCCAAAACACGCATGAAAATAATGAAACTTGGCTTGGTGCCATGACATGGCACCAACATGCTGTGGTAAATTTGCAGTCCGATTTGCGAAGGCGCACACATTAACAATCAACAAAGTCATTTTGGAACAAGTGATGTCACGTTACAATCGGAAACACAAGTATTATTGAAACTGTGGGCGTTCTACTTACTAGTACCATTTACGTGCCGCCACGCGTCCCCATTTTTTATTAGCTAGGAGGCGCCGTGCACGGTAGCTATTTGAGTACGAGAGGCGTGTGATCAGACCCCTGCGCGTGCTTATCGGGAGGAGAGCCCTTTGACCTCCATCTGCCGTCCACCTCTCTCCCAAGGTCTCCATTAATGGCGTACGAGCCTCTGTTTAATGGCGTGGCTATGTCTCACTCGACTGAGATTTAAGAGAGAAAAAAGAAAATCTGAAAGCATGGATCTTGATGTAAGATCCGACGGACCTATATAGCATCTACTGCGACTTATAGCAAGACTGATGAATATATAAGGATGATTAATTTTTTTTGATCAAAGAAGGGCTTGCCCCTTCCGATTTTCATTACTGAAAACCACCACAACTCACAAGAAGTTCAGCACAACTCCAGTCTAACACGAAGGACTAAAAGCTACCAGATTGAAATCGCAACATCCCAAGAGGCCAACAAAGGCCAAACATCTGCGCTAGAACCCAACATTTCACAACTGACGACACAATCCACATGCTAAACCGATTATTACATCAAAAGAAACCAGGAAACTGAAGGAAGCCCAGCAGCAACTAGAAGAATAGCAACGCCAGGGTCGCCACAACAAGAGTTTTCTTCATTCCCGCCTCGCAACATTGATCTTCCACAGAAAGATAAGGACGAGTAATTGTATTACATAATTAGAAAGATAGTTAAAAAAGCCACATGCGGCTACGCCCGAAATACACAAGGGCAAAAGAAGAAGGAAGACAAGGATCTGGCTCGCTGATCTCTACTTTCTTGATGCCTTGCTGCAGGCCACGGGAACTAGTCTCCGCGGCGAGCGGCGATGAGCTCTTTCGTGTCCTCAAGACGCTGCTTGAGAACATCCACGGATTCCTCCACCAGCCTTTGGCGCTTGTTGCGGAGCATGTCATTCTCGTCCATAAGTTTCTTGACGATGACGCCGGTCCTCTTCAACAAGGCACCGGTCTCCTCCTGCTGGTATGCACTTCCGACGATCTTCTCCCTCAGCAGGTCGCGCTCGGCCCGGAGCCTCTCATTGCCCTCCCTTAGTTGCCGAATGACGCCGGTAGCCTGTTCAAACGAGGCTTTCATGTCGTCTTGCAACCTCGCCCAGCCGGAGATCTGATCCGTCTGGCTATGGACGATGCATGCATGCGCCTGTAAAAGTCGTTGCCTGCCAGCGAGAAATTTTCGCAGGCCGCCACGGCGCGGCGGGACATCTCTGCTGTTTCCGCGGCGCGGCCGGACCAGTCTGCTCCATCGACGGCGCGGCGGGACCTCTGTGCTGCGACTTCCGCGCGGCGGGACATGTCGGCTGCTCTCGCAGCGAGGCGGGACATCTCTCGTGCTTCCGCTTCCATGCTCGCCTCTCCCTGGTGGCAATCTCTCGACCCAGAACTCACACTGGCCATGGCAGACGCAAGGGAAGGATGCTGAATGACTTGTTTGTTTTTGTGGATGAGGAGTTGAGGAGGAATGTGCAGTCATCTTGGCATACTAGTATTTATAACAGAGTACTAATACGCTCCTAAGTGGGAAACCGTTTAGGTTGTGATCGGTGTGAACAGGTTTGCAATTCAATATAACGTGGAGTAATTTCGAATGTGACGAGACGCAAGCTCAAAATTTATTGACGGTTCTAGTTTCGAAGTGCGGCACTATTCCCGGATGGAGTACTTCTTTTTCTACTCCCTTCTGGTTTTATAGGGCTTATCTCAAAATTTTAGTTTTTCCATTTTATAAGGCTCAATTTGGTTGTTCCCCAACACATGTTCAGATTTCAAGGTGCATTAAATCATTGCATGCACGTATTAAGAGAAAATTGACCAATGCATGTACTTTACGCATGCATGCATTGCAATTAATGCATTGATAAACATAATTTTTTGAGAAAAACAAGAGCATTAATTAGGTGCTTTTGCAAACTACAAAAAATATTCCACCACTCACCATCTTGGTTTGTGCGATTTTTGAATTAAGCCCTATAAACCGGAAAGGAGGGAATACTGCTGTGTACGTGCAATAACTGGCACCATCGTATACATATCTTACGGTTAATGGGGCGTTCGACAGGAATAGCCGCGTGGCGAGCTCTAGGCTAGTCTTTTTTTCAGACGCATTAAACCTATCTCTCGGGACTTCTCGCATGCACCATCGGGCCACCCACAAAAACTTGTACTCTGAGTTTAGTAGTATGTTATACAGGAAGAGAAGAGGTGCACGCACGCACTCGTCCTCTCACACATGCGTCTGTTTTTTCTCGAGAAGGAGGATGATGACCCCCGGCCTCTGCATCTGGGAGTCACACACGCATCTGTAGCTACGAATTGTAGTGTTCTCAACCATCCGATTGGCTCTATCATGGATGTACCTATATACTAAAACATGTCTAGATACATCTATATTTTGACAAATGGAAGGAATGTATTGTGGAACGGAGGGAGTGCTTGTCATCAAAATGGATAAAAGGGGATGTATCTAGAACTAAAATACGTCTACATACATCTCCTTTTATCCATTTTGATGACAAGTAGTACTTCTTACCCAAAGGAACTTTATATCCAACAGACACAAAATATCCGTTTGACTATTGGAAATTACTGATCTGATGTTGAAGTAATTGCTGCATCGCCACCAAAACCCACCATTTCTTAAGCTAAAGTAGACCAAGGTAATCCCTATATTAGCATATTACTAAGATAAACAGAAGGCATTGTAGAAACATTTAGGAAGTGAGCTTGTCAATCTGAATGTGGAGGGACAAAAGCTTATCCCCGGCCAGCAGCTTGGGCGAAACTGTCAAGAAGGTCAGCTCCTGCACGTCGACGTCGCCGGGATCCTTGCTGCTTGTCACCTCCATTTCCACATTGATGGCGTCGGTCGTGCCTTTGGGCTCCCCCGGCGGGCCGTTCACCCACAGCTTGGCCACGTTGTGCGGCAGTGGGGACGCCCCCGCTCTGATGCAGACGACCGACACGATGATAGGCGCGCCGATGTCGAGCACACCGCCGACCAAGAAAAACGCGCGGCGGTCCTCCTTCATGAACATCAAGAGCCGTGGCTCCGACAGTGGCACTTGCAGATGGAGCACCTTGCCGTACTGGATCCTGTGCACGGGCATGGGATGCGTGGTGCTGATGTGGTGGTAGAGTGCCGGCGGCGGGCCTTCGTAGCCGTAGACGGGCACGGGGCATTTGCAGGGCGTGAGCGGACACACGCTCTGGTGATCGGCGAGCTTGTGGTAAGTGACATAGAGCCCACAGCCTTCGTGCGGGCACTCCACCCTCACCGACGAAAGGATGGAGTCCACCGCCGTGTTACGCACGTCGAAGCCACCGCCACGCTCGCACTTCTGGCACTGCCGCTGGTTCCCGGGGCGCTCGACGCGGCAGTCCGCGTAGGCCAGGTGCCCTCCCTTGCACTGCAGAAATCAATCGAACAACACATCAATCAAGAAACCTGCACCTTGCTCAATCAGCCGAACGGACGAGGTGTATTCCAACCTCATACACTGGAGGCGTCAAGGGGCGGAGGCACAAGGGGCAGTGGAGCACGGTGAGGTCCATCGAGACCTTAGAGAGCTCCATCGTCGGGTCCTGTTCGGTCTGCATGATCTCGCCCTCCTCGTGCACAACCATCTCTCGACTTGGGCCGGGGTATTACAAAGCTTTACCGTCACTTATTTTATACTACATCAAGGTGCATTAAATCAACACATGCAAGTATCAAAAGGAGAGTCACGGCATGCATGCATGCATTGTAATTAATGCATCGGTAAACGCAAATTATTGAAATATGTCGAGTGTAGTGCTTTGATGTGTCGCGTCAACTCGTACATCAACGAGAAGTTTGATTATCCTCTCCCTCGCAGACTTAACTGCACCTGCCTTTGGTTGTATGACAGGTTGGCCACACACCTGTCGGGCCCACCTGTCATACACGCAAAGGCAGGAGCGTCCCTCCCTCGCCCATGAGCGTGGTGGCTGGCAAGACTAGGAGAAGATTTCGCTACACGCTCTCCCTCCCGCACGCGGTGGACATGCAGCAGTTCAATCGGTGTCAGATGGCCAGAAGCGTACTGTAGTACTCCTCCAGTGCAGTAGTACTCCATCATTGTTCGACTTCCCAAAGAGGCGAAGAGCCAAGCGTAGCCCGGACGCTCATGTGGCAGTTTCATGTGTAGAGTAGTCTAGGATAGCGTGTACCGTGCCTGTAAGCTTAAAATCGTTGGGGTCGGCTCCATGCTATGTGGCCGTCTCGAAGTTTTTTTAAAAAAATTTAAAATAGTCTTCTGGCCCTACCTGACACCCTGGTGATTGTAGTTTGCACGCTCATCTGGTCAAGACAGGAATATATATTTTAATTTGTTTTGTTTTTATAAAAAGGGGGGACTCCCCGGCCTCTGCATTAGAACGATGCATACGGCCACATATATTTTAATTTATGGTGGGTAAATGTTAGAGGTTGCAGCAAATATATTGTACACTGCGGGTCTTTCAGCCAAGTTTAGAGGCAAGGATGTGGGGCCAGTGCTATGATGTGTCGCGTCAACTCGTACAACGAGGAGAAGCTTGATTTTACTATACGCCTTCTCCCTCACCCATGCGCGTGGTTGCTCATAAACGAGGACAGGCTTTTGCTTAGTAGTACTTCTCCAACAAGCTATTCGTCCCGCTCGCGGTGGACGGACATGCAGCAGTGGATTCGACAGTGTAGGAGCAGTAGTAGTAACATCATTGTTCGTCTTCTCGAAGAGGCGAAGAGCCAAGCGCAAACTGAACGTCGCAGTTGCGAACATTGGCGCACGCATATAGCCAGGCTCTTGCATGAGACAAAATTGCTATGTGAGCCCACTATTGTACTAGTACGTACAACTACTTGCTAGTATAGCCCTGTAAACCAGAAAGGAGTATTTGCCCTTCTAGAGATTTCAACAAGTGACTATACTACACCGAGATGGAGTACATATGGAGCAAAATGAGTGAATCTGCACCGTAAATAAATACGTACTAGTTCTATCGTTTTCCTCTCCGAGGTGCACAATATTGAGTATACTGACTAGTCTCTTGTTGACACGCATTTACGTTTTTTTACACAGTATAGACGCAAGCGCTCATATACACGCGCATACACTCACCCCTATGAACGCACACACGTACGACACTATCATCTTGAAATTTATGAAGTCACCATAGGCACCTCGTCGTCGACGGGTCCATAGGTGCTTGAATGCCAAGGAGGGAGAGGGTAGCGGTTCTCGAGATGTTGAACGGTCAATGATGCATCCTCAATTACATGCAGAGGGAACTAATTGGGGAAGCAGAATAGAGCCAGCACGATGTGAATGCAACAGAGTTTGGACTCACATATAATAAAGGCGCCCCACCACTCCAATCCATCTACTCCCAAGTCTCTGCGCAACACTGCTCACTCCAATCCAAGACCAAGTGACCAGAAGCCACAAGCACCTATGGAGGCGATGGATGCGAGCGGCAGTCGGCTGTGCCAAATCATCCAAGGCGCCGGCCTACGGCCCCGCACCGCGCAGCGTTTCCAGATGGTGCTGGCGACCGCAGGCATCGTAGCCCTCGCCGATGTCGGCTTTGCCTCTCGCATGGACGACATGATGGTTAACTCCATCCGCAAGATCACCGCCGTCAAGAAGTGCGCGGACGACCTTGCCATACTGCTCCAGCCCGCACGCCCAGGCTCCTCATTGCCTGCCACCCTCATCGTCCTCCATGGTGACGAACTCTTTCAAGCCCTGGTGGCCCTGCAGGTGCCGGAGGTCGCGACGAAGAATGTGCACCTCGAGGCCGCGCTCGCCGCGCAGCGCCTCGCCATGCAAGAAACCCTTGACCTGCACATCCACGTCTACGAGGAAATCGTCTACATAGGCCACTACAAGGCAAGCGAGGACAGAAAGACGTTGGCCTTCTTCCAGTGGCTGGAATCTTTGGACGCCATTGTTCAGGAGCACGTCGACCTGGCCACGAAAGCCACTGCTACTTAGGCGCCGTTCGGTGGGCCGGCGCCCTGAGTCGAGGAGGTGGACGTCGTCGTTGGATGCATCTCTTCTTCTTGCCTCCTGTAACCAGCACTGCATCGCCTCGTGGCCTTAATGTTTTATTAGTATAGTACTCCCTCCGTTCCCAAATATAAGTCTTTCTAAAGATTCCAGCAAGTGACTACTACATACGGAGCAAAATGAGCGAATCTACACTCTAAACTATGTCTACATACATCTGTATGTTGTATTCCATTTGAAATAGTATCTAAAAAGGCTTATATTTATGAACGGAGGGAGTATATGGCATTTTTATTCCAGTCGTAACGTTTTCACTGTGAGGTGAGGCCGCAATTGAGAAAACCCACCCCGCCCACCGGGCATCGGCCGAGTTTAGAATTAGAAGAGAGAAACGAGGGAGGAGATCTAGTTGTAGCACGGACGCTGTTGTCAGATGGGACTCGTGTTTATAGAATAGGAGTACTGAGCACTTGTGCCTCTTTTTTTTAGGGAAAAATTAGTCGTATGTCTAGTACCACTAGTTGGGTGCGTGCGACCTATAGCTGTCATCACTTTAGGTCTCCTTTTCGAACTGCGGCTATGCTTCACAGTACATATTATTTCACGCATTTATCCTCCTATGTGTACTCCTAGGCTATTTCCACGTGCTCCCATTCGCCGACATGTGGGACATAGAGCATCTGGGTCGTAGTGCATGCACGACTCGGAGCATATGCCGGGGTACTTTACATTTCAGACCTCACGAATTACATGCAAACCCCCCGTAGAAGAATAAATAAATGAATGAATTACTACATGAAACCGTATTATTTTCATGGAAACCGGAGCACGTTCATTAAATTTTGGACATAACACGTTTATATAAAATGACCGGACCGAAACCAGTCTAAGGGCCACTTTGATTTTTCCCGCAAAAAAAGGACCTCTTTGATTCATAGGATACTGAAAACACAGGAATGGGTAAAGTATGATGGCGATGAACCGAGACGAGGAGAACTCTAACACAGTTAGAGGTTAGAGTTAGATTCTAACCCTGAACTAACTCTAAACCAAAGAGGTGTATGGATGGCAGGGTTAGATTAACAATAAATTCTCTATCTCAATCATTTGACTACTTTGGACCCTATTTCCTGCCGGATTTGGAGGGTGCTTGGATACGTTTTAGTTCCATGACTAAAAGTAGTGGGACTAAAACTTGCTAGCCTCACCCATGCTTGGATCCAAATACTAAAGAGACTAAATCAAGTTAATGAGCATTTATTATCCTCCAAACCCTCCAATCCAGAACTCGCCTGTGTTAAAGGAGAGGAGTTAAATGAGGAGAGAGAGGACTAATCCACATTTTAGTAGGGGTACCCCTGACTAAATTTTTTTAGTCTCAAGACTAGTTTTAGCCCCTCTTTAGTCAGGGGTGCTTGGAACTTTAGCCTCTTAAAGAGACTATTTTTGGTCAGACTAAAATAAGTCCCTTGGATCCAAGCACCCTCTTGGTGTGGCCGGCTCTTCTGTGGCCTCCTCCCGCTCACAATTGACATAAACGAACCATCTATACAAATCAAGCATGGAAAACATGATAATTTTTACTTTGTCCATACAAATGAGATATCCCACTTAAACATACAAGTCGTCAATCAAGCTTCACAAAATAAAAAAACACTTCATGAAACAAAGAATGAGCTAACTCATCACTGATGTCATTCACGATAGGGAGGGAGCCCGGAGCCCCTCACGCAGCGAGGGAGGAGCTCGCCATTGTCGCTCTGGAGGAAGGCTCTGTAGAGCCCAAGCCCCGGGAACCCCTCCAACGCTGGCCCTTGCGAGTTGAGGTCGACACCGGCATGGGTAGCAGGGCCGCTTGCCGCCGACTGGGAACTTAATCTTTGGGCCTCTAGAAATAATGCAAGCCTGTAACTAAAATATCTAGAAAGGTGAACTGAATCTTTGGGCCTCTAGAAATAATGCAAGCCTGAAACTGAAATACCTAGAAAGGTGAACTGAATCTTTGGGCCTCTAGAAATAATGCAAGCCTGAAATTGAAATACCTAGAAAGGTGAACTGAATCTTTGGGCCTCTAGAAACAATGCAAGCCTGAAATTGAAATACCTAGAAAGGTGACCTGAATCTTTGGGCCTCTAGAAAGATTTATTACCTCCTCAAGCAGCATCAAACAATTCCATGCGTGCACCACAAATCTATACCAAGTTTTGATCAGGATCTACTTTTCCAAATCACAATTAGCGCTAGAGCAAGCAAGGTCAATGATATGGACGTGAGACAGAGAAGGAACGAACAAACTCACCCCTCTCGCGACCTCCCTGGTAGATGCGCCGCCGCCGCGCACGAAAGAGGGAGAAAAATGACTGGTGAAGAGGGAGCGGGGCAACCTTCGAAGGCCGGAGGGAGAGGGCGGCCGGAGTAGGGCGGTGGAGGCCGGAAGGAGAGGGCGGCCAGAGGAAAGAGAGGGCGAGCGGCCCTATGGGGAACAGAGAGGAGTCGTGCGAGAGGGGGGAGCGATCTGGTGCGAGCAGGGGAGATTTTTTTAGTTCTCTTTTAGTGGGCCCGAGGATAACTAACCCAATTAGAACCTCTCCACCGGGCTAGTTTTTTTTAGCTAGGTTAGAGCAAACTAGCTCAAACTAACCCCTCTTGTTTCGATAATTTGAGGCTATTTCAACCCAAACTAGCTCTAACTCAGGGATCCAAACAAAGAGGAGTGTTGCTGTACATGCTACAGTGTGGACCGTAGCACATTGTTTTTTATGGCCATATCACCACATTGTCTTCTACTGTTGGTTCACTGGGCTACCGTGGTTCACACTGCTGGTTCACTGGGCTGCCGTGGTTCGCACTCCTCCGACCTGAGTAGTACTCCCTCCGTTCCTAAATATAAGTCTTCGTAGATATTTCACTGTGGACCACATACGGATGTATATAGATGCATTTTATGTGTAGATTCACTCATTTTTCTCCGTATGTGGTCCATAGTGAAATCTCTCCAAAGACTTATACTCCCTCCGTTCGGAATTACTTGTCACAGAAATGGATGTATCTAGATGTATTTTAGTTCTAGATACATCCATTTTCGAGACAAGTAATTCCGAACGGAGGGAGTTTAGGAACGAAGGGAGTAGTATAGTAGTAGTATATACCGCATCATTCTTTGCCCCTTCTTACTACTCCGACATGTGGGAGAGCCAGCATCCGGGTCGACATGTCATGCACCAGATTAGAGCGCGGAACGGAAGGGGGGAATCACCCCGGTCGGAGCGCCAGTAATTCATGACTATAGTGAGTGGTCATATCACAAGTCTTTCCAACAATAATGTGCCATCAAATCGCACAACCCCACTTGCTCACCCTCCTCGCCTCTCTGTCAAACCGCCTACCCGAAAACTGCCGCGCGTACTGCCCGGGAAAAGCCCCTCCCTCAACTTTTAACTACGCGAACATAGTTCGAGCTTGTTCGTTCTATATAAATACAATACTTACTGTATGTTTATTCACCCATGGGGTTGTTCAATGAATGGAGGGGCAGGGAGCACAAGTGAACAATATTGTAGTACTACTAGTAGTAAGTAGGAGTCGTACAATAGTCACCTTAAATAGAGAGTTCTTTTCTTTAATGCCACGTACACAAATTGAAACGCTCATTGTGGAGAGAAAAAAGATAATCACTCCACTATATATGGACGCAGGGGCCTGAGGGCTTGCTTTACTAGGGTTGCTCTCTTCATTCTCTCATCCTCTCTAGATATAAACAAGACAACAGTAGCGACATTTTCTCTCTGCTCACCGCTGGTCACAGATCCGGCCGGATCCCTTCGGCCGGTGTGTGTAGAGGACTAAAAGGTGCATCATTCACGTGGTCATCACCGCCGAGGGTGGAAACCCACAGCTGTAGGAGGGGCCTGATCCTCTGCCCGTGCCGTTCTCTCCGACACAGCGCCGGCTCGGGAGGTCCTCCGACCCTTCTTCATCCCTGCCATATTGTCCGCAGATCCGACCTGCCGCCGCCGACATCCCAGCGACCCTTAGGTATAAGTTCTTCGAAAGCGGCCTTGCTCTACTACCCCAGCTCCCCACGTGTCTGCATGTGCATCTTTTTCTACTCCCATCAGCTCTTCCAACGCCACCTAGATTTTTAGTATTATTAGAGGTAAAGCTACTTCATGCATTCGAATCTAGGGCTTTGTTCAAACAACGAAGAAAGGGGGAAAGTTGTAGCATGAATCTAGGACTTGATTCAAAGAGGAAATAATATGGTGAAAGTAGTAGAGACCGGATACCCAACCGATCTCTTGGTTGAAAAGGGAAATAATGGGAAAACACAGTACAAACTGGATAAGGAACAGATCTATTATTGGTTGAAAAAAGGATAGAAAGGGGCGACTGGTGGACAAGTCAACAGAGTATGTCTAGGATTAGATTTACTGCCATCACACAGTAAAAGGTCTCCAGGATTAGATTTGCTGCCCTCACATAGTAAAAGGCCTTAGGATTAGATTTGCTGCCCTCACATAGTAAAAGGTCTCAGGATTAGATTTGCTGCCCTCACATAGTAAAAGGTCTCCAGGATTAGATTTGCTGCCCTCACATAGTAAAAGGTCTCCAGGATTAGATTTGCTTCCCTCACATAGTAAAAGGTCTCCAGGATTAGATTTGCTGCCCTCACATAGTACAAGGTCTCCAGGATTAGGTTTGCTGCCCTCACATAGCATGAACAAACTCGGCATCACCACTTTATGCCTCCTTGTAGGTACATTGTGCTGATGCGTCCACTGTCGCATGTCCTTATACCAACCTTTTGCTGTGTTAATGTAAGGGTGCATGTAAAATGAAGCGATCACAGTGTTACCTTAGAGACATGTCTAACCAGTGTTATTGTTAATCTATTGCCTCCAATGATAAGATGCAATTAAACTGTGTTACAAATGGCACTACTGCTGTTTTCCCCAGTATGATAAGTAAGTTGCTCCTTTACGCTGTTGAGTGTCCTGGTGTCCCCACGGTCCCATGCCCTTAAACCAACTCTTTAGCTGCTGTTGATTTAGTGTGTCTGGTAAACAAGCAATGCCACCATTAAAGTAATCTCATTGTTGATCGTAATGCTTCTGGTAACATGAAGCATTGCGGACGTTTTAAATTTTCTACTGTCATTGCATGATTGCCATGAACATAATTAAGATGCTTCTTTTCATTTTGTATATGTTTTGTATATTCTTATTGACCAGCAACTGTTTACTTTCTATCTTTTTGTGCAGATAGGGATATCCATTTCACCTTGTTGCTATTGTGACCTTTTGGTGAACTGCACAAAACACTTTTTTTGGAATGAGTGTCTTGTGCAGTTCAACTAAAATGTCACGTGGGCAACATCTCTCAATTTTGGTGGAACTGCACAAAATGGTGATTGGACTTTCCAAAATCTCCGTCAAGTTCTACTGCTAATCTCGTGCAACATTTTATTAGCCTTTGCAAGATGGAGCCGTCACTGTCACCACAATGGCACTTTATTTTAGTGGAACTGCACAAAAGGATAAGAAAATTATAGTTGCACCTTACATGAGCCGGACAGCCAACCTTAATGTTCCTCAATTTTAGTGCAACTACTAAAGAAGAACCTGCCAGCTCACAAGAGCAAGTACTTCTTGCTAGCTGAATGATGTAATCTTTGCTTCATTTCAGGTGAACTACAGAAAAAGGCGCATGAATTGAATCATGGAACTCGAGGCAGACTTCATCCAAGTAGAGCTGGAGGTTGAGTTCAAGGAGGCCGCTATTAAAGCGAAATCATGCTCTCCTGTCTCCTTGTTTGTGTTGTGCAAACATGATGTGCAAACAGGAATACTCAACTACAGATGTTGTGACGGTCAAGAGCATTCGCCAAGTTCTTCGATTGTATGACATGGCTAGCCAAGATGGATTTAATTCCGATATTCACTTTATCAAAAGGCTCTAATGTGTTGGTTCTGAATCTTGCAAGCTGGGAATCAGTGAGATGTGTAGGCATCTTTGTTGTACTTATTATTTGAATCTTATTTGTTGGTTCTGAATCTTGCAAGCTGGGAATCAATCAGATGTGTAGGCATCTTTGTTGTACTTATTATTTGGATCTTATTTGTTGGTTCTGAATCTTGCAAGCTGGGAATCAATGAGATGTGTAGGCATCTTTGTTGTACTTATTATTTGGATCTTATTTGTTGGTTCTGAATCTTGCAAGCTGGGAAACACGGCATGATGATGCAGAGGACAACAACCATAACAAACAGTTCAAACTTGGTAGTATTATCTTTGTGAAACTACGACAAATGTGCTGATCATGTGCGTCCTGAGAATAATAACTCTAATTGTTGTGCATGTTGATCATGTGGCACGGATAGAACGAGCGACTGCATTGCTTGTTTTAAGTATAAATTTCTATTAAAGCTAATTAAATTTAAGTAAAGTGACCACTAACTCCTGTTATTATAGTACCAATACAGATCCGCTCGTGAACCGACGTGTGGCCGAGGGTGCATCTTCTGCCGGGCGTGCAGCGGACGAGGGAGGGGTAGTAACTATTGTCGCCTGTACACACTCAGCTTACTGTTGAATCCAGTTCCCCAAGAGCTGAAAAACGAACTGCTGCAGCCGCCTACACACTCGTTCACACGAAGAGACTCCAATGGGGATCCAAGGGGTGAGCCTGCTGGATATGGACTTCAGCAAGGAGTTCCCCTTTGAGTTCGCCGTTCAGTCCTATGGCTGCACCAAGTTGAATGTGATGTACACCAACGATACGGACTCGGTGAAGCTCTGCCTCGCCTCAGTCCTATGGCTGCACCAGGTTCTGGAGCATTCGCTCATTTCATCGGCAGCGCCGACTGCACCTTCGCTACGGTGGAGAGAAGGAAGAACGCGACGATTCGGCCATCTGGTGCAACAAGCTTGTCGACATCCAGAAGCAATACAAGATCATCAGCAACGGGCAGGAGAAGGACTCCGTGGTTGACCTCGCTAAGACCATCATCGACCCCTGATACGCCAACATGAAATAAGACGACATGAACACGTGGGAGATACCTCTGAATCTAGCCTACATAACCTACGCGGCCAAGGACGCATACGCATGCTACGACATGTACATGCAGATCTTGGACATGAGGGCGTGTCTGCTTCCCGTAACCGACGAGTACACGGACAACCGCAGCGTCATGATCAAGCATGCCAAGAAGGTCTAGATGTTGTACTTTATCTGTTTATAAGCACCTTTATCATCTGAGTGTTTCATGCATTAGCCTCTGTGTCGTAATTATCTGTTTTGTCCGAAATATTTCTTTCAAGAACCCATTAACCTGATTACTTTTTTCGTGGCTATTTGCTTATGTATGTAAACTAGTTCACTTGTCCGTAAAAAAACTAGTTCACTCGGCTGCCGTGCTTTGAATCTCCTCCCTCCCAACATATTCCCCTCCTCAGGTGGACCCAGCAGGTCTCTGAATTTTCTCCCACTTTCTTTTTTGATGTAAACTGAGTTTTCTCCCTGTACTTTCCCCTAGAACCAACTCAACTATCCCACGTCTAGCCTAAAAAATAATAATACCCCACGTACTATTAACTCATCAAATTAAAATGATATTTTATTTCGTAAGTTGAAAGTTCTTACAAAATAATAATAATAGTTGTTTATATATAACTTGGCAAGTTAACTCCTAGTGATTGCGTACATAAGCTTGCAAAGTTTTACTGACGTGCAATCAAGTGTTTATGTTTTTATAACATTTCTCCGTCTAGCCCAACATGATATTTTCACCCAGCCCAGCAAGTCCGCGGACTTCGAGAAAAATGCAAATGGGATTAAACGGGCTGCATAGATGCTACATCATTGTTTCACCCAGCCCACCAAATGGACTAAAAAATCAAATGGACGGGCTGACATGTGGGCCAGTAGGTCGAAGCCTAAGAAGGCATTGGATTTACATCCAACGGCCGGCATTCTTCTTCAATCCCTCGTATTCTTGGCCCAGCGCTGTCGGAACCGCCTGCTCCAGCCTTCGGCGTCCAGCGGCGTTGTTTTGCGCTCCTCAGCGAAACGCTACCCCGCCGATGGCCAGGCCATCCCTCCACTCCACACCTCATGTTATTCTCTGCTGAGTGTAGGCCCACCCCGCACCCGAACCAGTCAAGTTTCCCACTCCTCTCCGTCTGCGACTCCACTGCCGCGTCTTCCCCATCTCTGGGTCGTTCCAGTCTGGGGCCTCGCCGTCATCCACCGCCTCGGTGCGCTCGGTGCGGCGTGGTCAACATACGAGAGTCATCGGAAGAGGATTGTACGTGGAGAGCCTGGCGGCTGGGACCCACGAGGTCCATGGTCGCGCGCAAGGAAAGTTCCTCCTTATTATGCACTGTACGTGCACTGTAAGTGGGAAGGGCTTCTGTATTTCGTGAAAAATCGTCCCCCCGCTGACAGGTCGGACCCACCAGCTATATCTTCGCACGCAAGGAAGTGCCTCCTTATTACGCACCAAAAAATGAATACCCCCTGCTAGCTGGGACCCACCATAGTGGGTGGCTGACTTGTGGGCCTACTAAGTTGACGAGGACGGAGGGCTTTGTCAACTTAGTTAATATGAACGATTCTAGCTCTAGTGACCGTACGATGTCCATCCAACGGCCATAGTGCTTCTTCAACCTCTGGTCTTCTTGCTCCAGCCGCCCAAAGCAGCGCCGGTCGTGCCGCGTGCTCCTGCCTCTCGTGGCCGGTTGTGATGCCGCGGAGGCCTCACCGCCCCCTACTACTGCCACCGCTGGCCAGGGCTATCCCTCTACTCACCCACACCCCCTGTTATTCTGCGGTGACTGCAGCTTACGCCGCAGCCGAACCAGTGAACCCTCGCACTCCTCTCCGCGTGGGCATCCACTGCCGCGTCTTCCCCGGCTCCGCATCGTCCCCTTCCTAGGCCTCGCCATCGTCCACCGCCTTGATGCTCTCGGCGCGGTGTGGTCAATGTGGTCAACGACCGACTTCCATCGGAAGAGTACTATACGTGGAGAGGCTGAGAGCTGGGTCCACGGCCACAACCCAGTTTTTTGTGATTTGCCAAGTAAGTCGCTTTGTCAGGCCTATTGGGCTGCAAATCTTTCGAGACGAGGAGAGCTTCATTCGGCTGGCCGAGAAATTGGCCTATCAGTAATGAGAAATGGGTTATACATTTTTAAAACACATCAAACCGGCAATTAGTTTCAAATATCTTTTTTTCATTTTGAGATTTTAAATTACATTAATTTTTATGCGTGGAGAATTTGTTGGATTTTATATTGATATACATTTATTTTTAAAATCAGTTTGAATGTGAGTCGAAATTTTGGGATTAAAAACAGTTTGGACCGCACCAAAATATGCAAAATTTCGTATGATTTTTTAACCGTGGCCACAATATGGGCTGTAATGCTAACAAAAAGAATATTGGCTCCAAAAAAACCTTAATAATTAGCAAATGGGCTGTAAATTATTAGACATAATGGCAGATGGGTTGCATGTTGTTTTCCACATATTTGAGGCTTTCCTAAAAAAAGGTTGACGCACAAGCAATGACTGTTGGATGGCCATCCAACGACCGTCGTGCTTCTTCAATCTCTGCTCTTCCTGCTCCAGCCGCTCAAACAGGCATCGGTGGGACTGCCTGCTCCCTCCTCCCCGCGGCCGGCTCTGCTGCCGCGCAGGCCTCACCGCCCCACCGTACTCCCATCGCTGGCCTAGCCATCCCTCTACTCACCCACACCTGCTGTTATTCTCCGGCGACGGCAGACGAACCAGTAAACCCTCGTACAATCGTACTCCCCTCCGCGTGGGAAACAACTACCGAGTCTTCCCTGCCTTCGTGTCGTCCCCTTCCTAGGCCTCGCCGTCGTCCACCGCCGTGGTGCTCTCGGCGCGGCGTGGTCAATGTGGTCAACGACCGACTTCCATCGGAAGAGTACTGTGCGTGGAGACGCTGACAGCTGGGTCCATGGCCGCAGCAAGGAAGTGCCTCCTTATTACGCGCAAAATAATTATTCCTCCACCTGACAGCGGGGACCCACCGGACGGGCCATCGTATTTCGCAAAAAAACGTTTCCCCTGACTGCTGGGACCCACCAGCTACACCTTCGCACGCAAGGAAGTGCATCCGGGCAAAAAAAAACAAAATGATTCACCCCCTGACTGCTGGGACCCACCAGCTACATCTTCGCACGCAAGGAAGTGCCTGACAGTCAGGACCCACCTGGTCGAAGCGTACGTAGCGTTGTCATTCTGGTCGCGAACGTGTACGTACATACTGGTCGATGTAGAGGCGCGCACGTGTCGTAGTAGAGGCGCGCATGTAGCATGTACACGTACGTACAGCGGCCAGGGTGCAAGAAAGAAAATACGGCCACGTATGTGTACATACGGGCGGGGTCTCAAACGCCTACTCGCGCATACGTACAGCCAGGGCTCGTGTACATGGCTGGGTCGGAACGGAGAAACAGCATCGTCGTCGTGTTCATGGGGAGGCAACAGAATGCGTCGTGTTCATGGGGAGGCAACGGAATGCGTCGTGTTCATGGGGAGGCAATGGAATGCGTCGTGTTCATCGGGAGGCAACGGAACGCGTGGGAGCCAACCGGCTAGGTCGGAACGGAATGCGTGGTCGTGTTCATCGGGAGGGCTTGGACGGAATAGGCGATGGAAACGAGGCCTGGCGTATCGCACAATGGAGGAAACGGACCTCCTACATTCGGAATGGGGTCTTGTTGATCGGGAGGGGTCTGGCATACCGCAAAACGGAGGAAACGGACCTCCTACGGTCGAAACGGGGGTCCTGTTGATCGGGAGGGGTGTGGCGTACCGCAAAACGGATGAAACGGACTTGTGTTGGAGCGCTGCGGTCGAAACGGGGATCCTGTTCATCGAGAGGGGTGTGGTGTACCGCAGAACGGGACTCCACGGGATACTGTTCATCTCCACCATCGACCTCCTCCAGCCTCCACGGGCTACCGTCGACCTCCTCCAGCCTCCACGGGCTCCTGTTCATCCAGCCTCCACCGCGCGCTACTCCACCGGCTACTGTTCAACCACCCCTCCACCGTCTACTGTTCATCCAGCCCTCCACACCACGGGGTCCTGTTGAACCACCCCTCCACGGGCACCCCTCCACCGTCTACTATTCATCCAGCCCTCCGCACCACGGGGTCCTGCTCAACCACCCCTCCACGGGCACCCCTCCACCGTCTACTGTTCATCCAGCCCTCCACCAGACCACGGGGTCCTGTTCATCCAGAGGCAATGCCACCGCTCACTGTTCATCCAAACCCCCCCCGCAACGCTCACTGTTCATCCTAGAGGCAGCATCGATCGGCTTTAATTAGCAGCAGTAGCGAAGGAATTGCTCGATCGGGTTCAGTTAACAGCCATCGATCGATCGCTCGGGTTCAGTAACGCGTAGCCTGCAGTGCAATCACTCGGGTTCAGTTAGAGCCCAACGCCTCGCTCGGGTTCAGTTAGAGCCAACGCCTTGCACACACGCGCGTACGTGTACGAGAGAAACGCGCATCGCTCAGCCCCCGACCTCCCACCGACTGGGATCTCCCCGAAATTTTCCTCGCCCTCGCTTCTACCATGGTTTTTTCCATCATGGACGGCCCAAAGAATGTCATTCAGCTGCGTCTCCGTCCCGCCCAGGACGAAAAGCCCATTTTCTGTCAAGATTTTTTTCATAGAAGTAGGAGCCCACCACATCTATGATGATACCGGGTTTTGTCACAATTATCGCCATAGAAGTGTTATATGTATGAAAGAAAAAAATTCGTTCGGCCCAAAATGTCACAGATGTGTCTTTTTTTTGTAGTGGAGGGACTTGCGTGTGGCCTCCTACTGGATTGATACCTTGGTTCTCATTAATTTCATCCTCTGCCAAGCTTGTGCAACATGCTCATAATCAAGTTGCCTAAAATTCATAATATCATTTCTAAGAGATGTGATAATTGTTCTTTAATAGATTGTATTTCCTTGTTGCAATCCGTGCTAAATTCTCCGCATGCTTATAGTCAAAATAAGGCTTTTACTGAACATATCGTTGATGCTTTAATGCAATCTTATGAAGAAAAGCTTGAATTGGAAGTTTCTATCCCTAGAAAACTTTATGATGAGTGGGAACCTACTATTAAAATTAAAATTAAATATCATGAATGATATGCTTTGTGTGATTTCGGTGCTAGTGTTTCCATGATTCCAAAAACTTTGTGTGATATGTTGGGTTTCCGTGAATTTGATGATTGTTCTTTAAAATTGCACCTTGTGGATTCCACCATTAAGAAACCTATGGGAAGAATTAATGATGTTCTTATTGTTGCAAATAGTAATTATGTGCCCGTAGATCTCATTGTTCTTGATATAGATTGCAATCCTTCGTGTCCTATTATTCTTGGTAGACCTTTCCTTAGAACGATTGGTGCAATTATTGATATGAAAGAAGGGAATATTAGATTCCAATTTCTGTTAAGGAAAGGCATGGAACACTTTCCTAGAAATAAAATTAAATTACCTTATGAATCTATTATGAGAGCTACCTACGGATTGCATGCCAAAGATGATAATACCTAGATCTATTCTTGCCTTTATGCCTAGCTAGGGGCGTTAAACGATAGCGCTTGTTGGGAGGCAACCCAATTTTATTTTTGTTTCTTGCTTTTTGGTTATGTTTAGTAATAAATCTTTGGTCTAGCCTCTAGTTAGATGTGTTTTCATGTTTTAATTAGTGTTTGTACCAAGTAAAACCTTTGGGAAGACTTGGGTGAAGTCTTTTGATCTTGCTGTAAAAAACAGAAACTTTAGCGCTCACGAGATTAGCTACAACATTTTACTGGGGAGTTATATTTAGTTGATTATTTTTGCAGATGATTAATAGATAAATTCCTCACGCCCATCAAGTTATTTTAGAATTTTTGGAGTTCCATAAATATACGTTTTATACAGATTACTACAGACTGTTCTGTTTTTTGACAGATTCTGTTTTTCGTTTGTTGTTTGCTTATTTTGATGAATCTATGGCTAGTATTGGAGGTTATGAACCATAGAGAAGTTGGAATACAGAAGGTTTAACACCAACATAAATAAATAATGAGTTCATCACAGTACCTTGAAGTGGTTGTTTGTTTTCTTTCGCTAACAGAGCTCATGAGATTTTTTGTTAAGTTTTGTGTTGTGAAGTTTTCAAGTTTTGGGTAAAGATTTGATGGATTACGAAACAAGGAGTGGCAAGAGCCAAAGCTTGGGGATGCACGAGGCACCCCAAGGTAAAATCCAAGGACAACCAAAAAGCCTAAGCTTGGGGATGCCCCGGAAGGCATCCCCTCTTTTGTCTTCGTCCATCGGTAACTTTACTTGGAGCTATATTTTATTCACCACATGATATGTGTTTTGCTTGGAGTGTCTTGTATGATTTGAGTCTTTGCTTTTTAGTTCACCACAATCATCCTTTCTGTACACACCTTTTGGGAGAGACACACTTTAATCGGAATTTGTTAGAATACTCTATGTGCTTCACTTATATCTTTTGAGCTAAACAATTTTGCTCTAGTGCTTCACTTATATCTTTTAGAGCACGGTGGTGGTTATATTTTATAGAAATTATTGATCTCTCATGCTTCACTTATATTATTTTGAGAGTCTTTCAGAACAGCATGGTAGTTTGCCTTGGCTATAAATTTAGTCCTGATATGATAGGCATCCAAGATGGATATAATAAAAACTTTCATATAAGTGCATTGAATACTAAGAGAAGTTTGATACTTGATGATTGTTTTGAGATATGAAGATGCTGATATTAGAGTTATGCTAGTTGAGTAGTTGTGAATTTGAGAAATACTTGTTCAAAAGTTTGTGATTCCCGTAGCATGCACGTATGGTGAACCATTATGTGATGAAGTCGGAGCATGATTTATTTATTGATTGTCTTCCTTATGAGTGGCGGTCGTGGATGAGCGATGGTCTTTTCCTACCAATCTATCCCCCTAGGAGCATGCGCGTAGTACTTCATTTTGATAACTAATAGATTTTTGCAATAAGTATGTGAGTTCTTTATGACTAATGTTGAGTCCATGGATTATACGCACTATCATCCTTCCACCATTGCTAGCCTCTCTAATACCGCGCACCTTTCGCCGGTATCATACACCCACTGTATACCTTCCTCAAAACAGCCACCATACCTACCTATTATGGCATTTCCATAGCCATTCCGTGATATATTTCCATGCAACTTACCACCGTTCTATTTATTATGACACGTTTCATCATTGTCATATTGCTTTGCATGATCATGTAGTTGACATCGTATTTGTGGCAAAGCCACCTTTATAATTCTTTCATACATGTCACTCTTGATTCATTGCATATCCCGGTACACCGCTAGAGCATTCACATAGAGTCATATTTTGTTCTAAGTATTGAGTTGTAATCTTTGAGTTGTAAGTAAATAAAAGTGTGATGATCATCATTATTAGAGCATTGTCCCAAGTGAGGAAAGGATGATGGAGACTATGATTCCCCCACAAGTCGGGATGAGACTCCGGACGAAAAGAAAAAAGAAAGAAAGAAAGAAAGAGGCCAAAAAAAGAAAAAAAGGCCCAAATAAAAAAATGATGAGAGAAAAAGAGAGAAGGGACAATGTTACTATCCTTTAACCACACTTGTGCTTCAAAGTAGCACCATGATCTTCATGATAGAGAGTCTCCTAGGTTGTCACTTTCATATACTAGTGAGAATTTTACATTATAGAACTTGGCTTGTATATTCCAGTGATGGGCTTCCTAAAAATGCCCTAGGTCTTCATGAGCAAGCGAGTTGGATGCACACCCACTTAGTTTCTTTTGTTGAGCTTTCATACACTTATATCTCTAGTGCATCCGTTGCATGGCAATCCCTACTCACTCACATTGATATCTATTGATGGGCATCTCCATAGCCCATTGATATGACTAGTTGATGTGAGACTATCTTCTCCTTTTTTGTCTTCTCCACAATCACCATTCTATTCCACATATAGTGCTATATCCATGGCTCACGCTCATGTATTGCATGAAGATTGAAAAAGTTTGAGAACATCAAAAGTATGAACCAATTGCTTTGCTTGTCCTCGGGGTTGTGCATGATTAAATACTTTGTGTGATGAAGATAGAGCATAGCGAGACTATATGATTTTGTAGGGATAACTTTCTTTGGCCATGTTATTTTGAGAAGATACGATTGCTTTGTTAGTATGCTTGAAATATTATTATTTTTTGGTCAATATTAAACTTTTGTCTTGAATCTTTCGGATCCGAACATTCATGCTACAATAAATAAAATTACATTGAGAAATATGTTAGGTAGCATTCCACATAAAAAATTCTGTTTTTATCATTTACCTACTCGAGGACGAGCAGGAATTAAGCTTGGGGATGCTTGATACGTCTCCTACGTATCTATAATTTTTGATTGTTCCATGCTATTATATTATCTGTTTTGCATGTTTAATGGGCTTTACTGTACACTTTTATATTATTTTTGGGACTAACCTACTAACCCAAGGCCCAGTGCAAATTGCTGTTTTTTTTTCTTATTTCAGTGTTTCACAGAAAAGGAATATCAAACAGAGTCCAAATGGAATGAAACCTTCGGGAGAGTTATTTTTGGAGCAAATGTGGTCCAGAGGACTTGGAGTGGACGTCAAGAAATCAATGAGGAGGCCACAAGGCAGGGAGGCGCGCCTGCCCCCCTAGGCGCGCCCCCACCCTCGTGGGCCCCTCGCAGCTCCACCGACCTACTTCTTCCTGCTATATATATCCATATACCCTGGAACCAACCAGGAGAACCACGAAACCCTATTTCCACCGCCGCAACCTTCTATACCCATGAGATCCCATCTTGGGGCCTTTTCCCGGCGCTCTACCGGAGGGGGAATCGATTACGGAGGGCTTCTACATCAACACCATAGCCTCTACGATGATGTGTGAGTAGTTTACCACAGACCTTCGGGTCCATAGTTATTAGCTAGATGGCTTCTTCTCTCTCTCTTTGGATCTCAATACAAAGTTCTCCTCGATCTTCTTGAAGATCTATTCAATGTAATTCTTTTTGCGGTGTGTTTGTCGAGATCCGATGAATGTTGGGTTTATGATCAAGATTATCTATGAACAATACTTGAATCTTCTCCGAATTATTTTGTGCATGATTGGTTATCTTTGCAAGTCTCTTCGAATTATCAGTTTGGTTTGGCCTACTAGATTGATCTTTCTTGCAATGGGAGAAGTGCTTAGCTTTGGGTACAATCTTGCGTTGCTCGATCCCAGTGACAGAAGGGAAAATGACACGTATTGTATTGTTGCCATCGAGGATAAAAAGATGGGGTTTATATCATATTGCTTGAGTTTATCCCTCTACATCATGTCATCTTGCCTAATGCGTTACTCTGTTCTTATGAATTTAATACTCTAGATGCATCCTGGATAGCAGTCGATGTATGTAGTAATAGTAGTAGATGCAGGCAGGAGTCGGTCTACTTGTCGCGAATGTGATGCCTATATACATGATCATGCCTAGATATTCTCATAATTATGCACTTTTCTATCAATTACTCGACAGTAATTTGTTCACCCATCGTAATACTTATGATCTTGAGAGAAGCCACTAGTGAAACCTATGGCCCCCAGTTCTATTTTCCATCATATAAGTTTCCAGTCTATTTTTACTTTGCAATCTTTACTTTTAATCTTTATCATAAAAATACCAAAAATATTATCTTCTCTATCAGATCTCACTTTTGCAAGTGGCCGTGAAGGGATTGACAACCCCTTTATTGCGTTGGTTGCAAGGTTCTTATTTGTTTGTGTAGGTACGAGGGACTTGCGTGTGGCCTCCTACTGGATTGATACCTTGGTTCTCAAAAACCGAGGGAAATACTTACGCTACTTTGCTGCATCACCCTTTCCTCTTCAAGGGAAAACCAATGTATGCTCAAGAGGTAGCACTGCAACATGCCAAAGATGTTATGAAAATGCCAACCATGTACACTAAAACCTGTATTCGACAATACTGCAGGTATCACACTGAGTGGCCTAAGCAAGCATTTATTCCAGCGCAATTCCAGGGCGTTCAAAAGGGGCACGTGGACACGTCGCAAGATACAGTCGGAGTGCGGCATGCACGCGATCTGGCACAAGACCGGCAATATCTTGCCGGTGGTGGTCAATGGCCAGCAGACGGGCATCAAAAAGGTTCTGGTGCTGCACACCAACAAGAACTTCGACCAGCAGAGGACCAACTGAGTGATGCACCAATACCACCTCGGGGACCTGGAGCAAGAGAAGGAGCAAGAGCTGGTCCTCTGCAAGATTTTCTACCAGACGAACACTAGGGCCAGGAGTAAAAAGATTATAAGTTAGTTTGGTATTGGTACTTGTACTACCTTGTCGGCCGCAAGTTGGTATTGTTGTTAACAATCTTTCGATATGAACTTGGCATTTGCTTCCAACCATCATGCCGAGGGTCGACGTGGATATAAAGCGAAATCATTTGTTTCGAAACGAATTTTCTGGCACCTGATTTTTATTTGATGGGTAGCATAAGCACCTGCCGTTCGAATTCCCAGTTCTCCAAATTTTTCGAAACAAGTGCATGCACTTATTATCACGATGAAAAAACAATATACCTGCTGCATCCCAGTTATCAGTCTGTACTTGCAGAATTCTCTCATTTGTTGAGCAGGTATATTGTTTTTTCAGGTCGAGCAAGTTTCAACTAGGCTGTAGACTGCCCAGGCTTGGTTTTGTTTTTAACAGGCCCAGCCCATAGCAACAACGGGGCACAAAGATCCAGCAGATATCTACTGGCCTCTGGCCCGCCAGCGTTGTCGGCGTTCTGGGAACGGGGGTCCCCAGACTTGCCTGCCTGCGGCATGGCTCAAAGGGGGGCCCAGCACGGCCCATCTTCATCAACACAAACCCAAGACCCTCGCGAGGGGCCAAGCCTCGCGGGGTGGACGACACGAAGCTTCCTCAGGCACAACCTCATCAGGCTGGCTCACGAGGAGGCGGAGAGATCAAGGCGGGGTACCTCACGAGGTGCCCGTGACGCAAGCCATGACGATCAAGGGCGCCAGGCGGGTGCCAGCCAGCGCAGTGTCCTTCTTTCCTCTTTGGTGCAAAGGGAGCAAGCGCGGGCGAGAGCATCAAGCAAAGGCACCTGTTTCGGTGCAAGAAGACCTAGACCAGCCCAACGGCAGGGAAGAAGTCATTGTGGAGCCCAAGCCGGTGTCACCACCAGAGCCTTTGGCAGGCGAAGACCAACTTTGGTCAGAGTAAGTGTACCATATGTTCCCCTTCAAAATGGCCAATTGTTGGCGCCCTTCCCGCACAATATTTGGGAAGAGGCTCAGGGCCTTTGCCTATAAATAGGACTAGCCACCCCCAAGGTAGGGACAGAAGGCACACGTAGAATGAGAAAGGAATAGGAATCAGAGAGAGAGAAAGAAGGGTGACTGAACTCCTCCTAGAAGTTCATCGCCCCAGCTAAGAACAGACCCTCACGAGGCTGTTCTTCCTTGTATTACTCATCATCACCAGCCCAAGAGGCAATCCACCATACCACAAACTGGAGTAGGGTATTATACCACAACGGTGGCCCGAACCAGTATAAATCATGTGTCTCTTGTGCTGTTCTTTTCATAGCTTAGATCTTAGCGAGGCGGAGGGGTACAGGTAGGTAGAAGGAGAAATCTCCGCTCGCACCCCAGTGTTCGAACCTCAAGGGTCTGCCGGAACCCCAAATCCGACATTTGGCGCTCCAGGTAGGGGTGCGCCGGAATCCACCTTCTGCCGCCTCGTGTCCTATCGCGTCGTCATCACCATGTCCGGCGGCCAGGCGGGCAACCCAGATCCTTGGGCGGCGTGGCCCACCCGCGCAGAGCCGCTCGCCTCGGGCGACCCCATGCCCCAGGCAGCTCGCGGTCCGCAGGGCGCTGCGGGCCGCGGGCAACGCGGACAGGCTTCGACCACTCTCACACCGCGGAAGGCGCGGTCGGCAGCAAGGGCCTCCAATCACGCCGCGACCACGACACCGTACACCCGCGGGGAGCAGGCGAACTTGAGGGCCGCGCTCATGGTGGCCCGAGAGCTGCTGCAATGCAGGCTGCTGGAGGGTGGCCGCGACGTGCTGCTGGAGCGGGTGGCAGAGCTCCTGGGCTTCGCCGCCTCGGGGGCTCACCCCTTCTGCACCCAGCTCCCATCTCAAGCCCTGGGCGGCCCGCGCGGGGGCTCCGCGCGCGCCCGCGGGCTCCAAGGCTACTCCGACGCCAGCGAAGCTGTCGGCACCGGATCGGCGGCGGCGCTGCCCCCGCTCCTGGTCCGCGAAGAAGAAGGACTCGACGCGACCCACGGCCCCAGCGGGCAGCCGCGCTACCACCCCACGGTGGGCGCACCAAGCGGAACTGCATGGCACGCGGAGCACTAGGGCGCGGCTTTCGGGATGACGGCGCCAGAAGAATATGTCCCCGCATGATGGACCAAGGGCACCCTCACGAGGGTGAACAAGGATCGCTCCTCAGCCCAAGCTGGGGGGATGAGGCGCCAGAAGCTGAGCTCTTCCAAGAGCCCCGGGACGGTCTCACTGGCCACGCTGGAGGCAACGACTATCGGGTACCGCTAATTCCTTAGGAGCAAGCATACGCTAATCATGGATCGCAGGAGGTGTAGGTCGCCACAGCGAACAGCTGCTCCGCTCCCACAGTCTCCTACCCCTCGGGAAGAGGGTGCAGGGGGCTGCAGGAGAGGGGCCGAGATCCGGCATCACCACCGCGGCGTTCGGAGCAAGGTGTTCTCAGGAGGTAGGCCCTCTGCTGGGGAGGTGCCTCAGGGCCTGCCCCTAGTGGAGGACCTGTGGTCGTCGGGGGAACCGCTGGCGACCGCTCTACCCCATCGGTGGCGTCCTGGTTTCCGGTCGTCATTGATGGCACTAGAGTGTGGCGCAAGGCGGGGCCCTCGTCTGGCGATATGAAGTAAGGCCGGTAACTGTGAAGAAGGCCCAGTGCCTGTGAAGCTCGCCGCCCCGTGACACTCTCACGTAATAATGAGTGGGGCTGTACACGCCCCGAAGTCTCAGGGGTGCCGGCCTCAGGCCCTGGGGCTCCCTTCCACGCCTAGTGGCAGCACTTAGCTCCGCGCTGGTGAGAAGACGTCCAAGACTAGATTAGGTGCCGGACGCGGCCTTTTATCTGCTTTCATTGCTTTCCCCTTTGGTTGTCACTTTCCCCCGCTGGATTTAAGTTGGATTCGAATTTGAGATTTGCGTGTGTTCGGGGAAGGGGTGCTTAGTCTCGTTCGAGCAATTTCTCGCGTTTCGGTTACACTTCGCCTCAGCTGCCTCCCCTCGTGAGCCCCTCGCGAGCCGGGTGAGGCCTAGCTTGCGCGCAGCCCAGACTGCCGCCGCCACGTCCTCTCAGGAGGTTCTTTTACTGCAGATCTCACGGATTCGGTCAAGGAACGCTCGGGACGCTACAGCCTCCCACAGGCTGCCTCAGGGCCCGCACGGAATGGAGGTAAAGTAGCCAACCAGCACGTCGCTCGGCCCGCCACTAGGCGCAGGCGCATGTGCGATGTGACATCTACTAATACGCTGAACACACGTTTTACATGAGGGGCTCCCCCTCCCAAAATGCTCTCACAGCCATCAGGCCAAAACCTGAGTTCTATTCATGCAGGGTAAGAAAACAGGAATGATGGATAATCAGTCGGATAAATCCCCCAATGCATCCTCAGGAGCGCCTCCCGAACCGTTGCTGGCGTCGCTGGGCTCGCCATCGCTGTCTGCGTTGCCACCAGCGGCGTCGGGGCCGTTCACCATGCCGCCCTCGTCGGCAGCCACGATCACGCCATCGTTGTCTGAAGCAAAGGCCCTGACAAGGGCATCCATATTGTCTTCCACCCAGTGCGCCAGGTCGTCTCGGACGGCCTGGGGGACTGGGGCGATGGCAGTGTCGAAGTCGAAGTGGGGATCCATGTTCCTGAGATGGCTGAAGACGCGAGAAAATGCGTGCCCGAGCAGGGCGCGTCTCCTCTCCTCCACCAACCTGTCGGCCCTGACAGACCGAGCCTCCAGCTGCGTCACCACGTCAGTAAAGAACTGGAGGTTGCCAGCGTAGTTGACTGCGTGCGGCTCACCAACAGCCGCCTCCCAGATGTTGCCCAAGGCCGTGTTGGCTCTCTCCCAGAGCGTGGCGAGCATGGGGCCGTGCTCATGCTCCAGGAGCCACCGCTGACGTATCTCGTCCGCGTTCTGGCGCGCGACGGCCTCAGCCTCCTCCACCTGATGGCGAAGAAGGAGCACCTCGGCCTAGGAGGTGGTTGACTCCCCTTGTGCTGCCTCAAGGGCGGCCCGAAAAGCATCGGCCCACCGCGTCGCATCCTCCAGCTTGGCCCTCAAGGCAGCAGTCCTACCTTCAGCCTCGACCCGGATCAACCCCAACCTCTCCTCGAACTCGCGCTCGAGGTTCAAGCACGCCATCGCCACCCAACGTCCGACCTCCTCCAGGACACGGGCTTCCCGTGCGGCGACATCATCCTCTTCCTGCGTCACCAAGCGCGCCCTCATCTCCAGATGCTTGTACTCACGCGCATGTTCGGCGGCTTCCAGCGTCAGCGCCTCCTCACGCTTCTGGAGCTCTGCTGGGTCGCCAGAGACCACCTTCATTGACGCAAGGGCTGCCTCGCGCAGCTCCACTTGCTCCTCCAGTGAGTGGAACTGGGCCAGGAGCTCCCGAGCCCGCTCCTCCGCAGCCTCTTGCCGCCGGTCAGCCTCCCGGGCCTTCTCAGCGGCCCGAGATCGGGCCTCACGAGAGGCCACCAGCAACGCCTTGGCCTCTTTGTCGTCAAGATCACGCTGATGGCACGCATGGGCGATGGCGCCCTCCAGCTCGTGCCTCTCTGCAGCCAGGCGCAGGCCCTCAGCCTCATGGCGCGCGTCTTCATCAGCAAGCTCCTCACCAAGCTGGTTCACCGTGTCATCCGCCCTTCGGAGGAATCCTTGGCGAAGAGCGCGACGCTCCCAGGCGCGCTCGAGCACGTCTTCCACACCATCATCTGCCCCAAGCAAGCGTCGGGGGCTACGAATCAGCGCTCCCCCTCCGGGCAGGGGGCTGGGGGCTGGCACCCTCGCGACGGCTGGGCACGTCACGCCAGAGGCCCGGCCGGGAGCCAGCCCGTCCCCAAACAAAGAGCGCAGGGAGCTCCTCAACCAATCACAGTCGACGACCAGGCAAGAAGCCCACGACAGGCTGGCTATGCCGCGAGAGGGCCCGCGAAGTAGGCTCGCGAGGGGCGCAGGGTCTTGGTGCGCCTCGGGGCGGTTCGCCTCTCCGATCGCCCTCACCACAAGGGCTCTGCTGCTCGGAGCGCTTGAGGACGGCAGGAGGGGCGAAGCCAAGGAAGATGGCACCTCAGCCATCTCCACGAGCTCGGCTGGAAGGGGCCTGCGGAGCAAGGATTAGTAAAAGCAACAGAAGGATCGGGAGCTGGAAAGGGAGAAGGCTTACTCATCAGTGGCGAAGTACTTCCTACGCTTCAGCAGGCGACAAGGGTAATCGTCGCCCAGGGCCTCCCTCTTATTCCGGAGGGCCTCAAAGTCCACGCGGAAGCGGCCCAAGAGTTGAGCGTAGGGATCAACCTGCGATGAGGACGAAGCATCAAGGCGATCCACGTCAGGGGCGCCTGCCTGGTGCGCACTGCCGGTCGCCTCGCCAAAAGGAGCAGCTGGAGCCTCAGGGGCCTCGGCCGCAGGCGCTGAGGGTAGCTGCTCGCCGCCCTCAGCCTCAGCGGCTTGGGCCCCAAGAGCTGCTCCTTCATGAACATCACCTGGCACTGTCACCCCGCCGGGAGCCCGCTCGGCCTCTGGCGCCTCATGCCTCCTTGTTCCACCACTGGAGGAAGAGTCGCCTTGGCTGACTGGAAGGGCAGTCACCATCACTGGGTTCTCGCGAGGCCCCTGGAGGCCGGCGGGGCGCGACCCTCACTCATCAAAGATAGGCATCTGATTCACAAAATCGCTCCTGTTCTGGCAGAGGTACAGCAAGGCTCCTCCCTGCCGGATGCTGCCAGGGTTGGGGTCCCCAGTCAGGATCAAGAGCACTGTCCTCAGCACCTCAGGCGTCAAGTCCCCTTCCTGGAGCCTCATACGATCATCACGCCCGCTGAATGCCCACATCTGGCGGGAGTGGCGTTGGAGAGGAGCAATGCGGCGAAGCAGGAACTCCTTCACCACCTTGGGCGCTGTCACGCCAAGCGACCTTAAGCACGTGAAGCGGTGCCAGACGAAGACGAGCCGGGGGCTCTCGAGCGTCTCCTGGCCCCAGGCCCGAATTGGGGACGGCAGGTGAAGTTGGCTCTGATAGCAGGGGGCTGGGCACCCCTACATCCACATACAGCCACCGCTCGCGGAACCCAACTGTGGGCGGAGGGAGCCTGAAGTCAATCCCCGAGGCCGCTGTCTCAGACGTGGCAACGAAGCTCACGCACACCGAGCATTGGGTAGGATCGACAAGGCGCGGAGAGAAGAAGTGGCGTAGCAAGGCAACCGAAGGAGGGATGCCCATCATTGCCTCGCAAACAAAGGCGAAGACTGAAAGGAGGGTGATGGATTTAGGACCCAGCTGCATCATGTGGATCTGATAGTGGGAAAGCACGACATTGAAGAAATCAGAAAAGGGGGGAACCAGACCCGCCCATAGGGCGTCAGCGAAATACCGGACCTCGGCGATTATCCTGTCGATGGAGAAGTGAGATACGGGCCAGACCGTTGTCCTCCCGCATTCGTTGAAGATGGTGGCCAGAGCCGAGCTGACCTTGCCCAAGCCCTCTCGATTGACTATGATCGACCGGTCGACGGCGGGGGCCACCAACGGCGGTGAGCGAGGCGGAGGCACAGGTTTCTTCCCTCTTCCCTTCTTCGTCGAAGCCATGGCGATGGGAAGGGGGGAAAGGTTCAAGACTGGATTGAAAACAGAAGCTGGAGTGCAAGAGGAGGAAGGACAGAGGGCGCTCGAGCAGAAAGGGGAGCGGCTGTGTACGACTACAAGTCCACCTAGCATGGCGCAAAATAAGGGGGCATGGGGGAACAGTGATGCTCACGTCCAATCAACCGCCACGCGGCGCCCAAGGCCGTAGGCTGTTAGGGCCCGTGGCGCTTCACCCTTGCTCTTTCGCCTCACTGCACGGCCAAGTCCGGGCGCGCCTCGGGCCCGGGGGCTACTGTCGGCGTTCTGGGAACGGGGGTCCCTAGACTTGCCTGCCTTCAGCCTGCGGCGTGGCTCAAAGGGGGGCCCAGCACGGCCCATCTTCATCAACACAAAACCAAGACCCTCGCGAGGGGCCAAGCCTCGCGGGGCAGACGACACGAAGCTTCCTCAGGCACGGCCTCATCAGGCTGGCTTGCGAGGAGGCGGAGAGATCAAGGCGGGGTACCTCACGAGGTGCCCGTGATGCAAGCCATGACGACCAAGGGCGCCAGGCGAGCGCCAGCCAGCGCAGTTGAAAGTGCAACTATCCCTAGGTGGTTTTGGTAATTCATAACAACATATAGCTCATTGAGCTAATGCTATTTCAAGATAATTATTTCAGGAAAGCTCAATGATTGGCATGGCATGATGGTGAAAGTGGAACCCTCAAAATGCTAAGGACAAAGGATTGGCTAAATCTTCAAGCTCAAGACTCTTCATTTTACATTTTAGTGATCCAAGATCACATTGAGTCCATAGGAAAAGCCAATACTATCAAGGAGGGATGAGGTGTTGCTTAATGAGCCTTTTGCTTCATGTGCTTAATGATATGCTCCAAAATCCTCAGCTACTTTCCCATATCCACTAATGACCTAAACTCCAAGCCAAACTCGGTCCTACCGATTCTTTCCATCCGGCGCCACCGAGTTTCACTTGTCATAAGCCACTGCCAAACCCTAGCAAATCGGTTCTACCGATAGGGATCTCGGTCTCACCGAGATGGGGTTGCAATCTCTCTGTTTCCCTTTTGTAACTTTTCGGTCTCATCGAAAGAGCAAATCGGTCCCACCGAGATTGCAATGTAAACTCTCTGTTTCCCTTTTGTAACTTTTCGGTCTCACCGAAAGAGCAAATCGGTCCCACCGAGTTTGCCTGACCAACTCTCTGGTTAGCAAATTACCAAATCGGTCTCACCGAGTTTGTGTAATCGGTCTCAACGAGATTATGTTATGCCCTAACCCTAATTATATTGGTCCTACCGAGTTGCATGTCAGTCCCACCGAAAATCTCTAACGGTCACTAGGTTTACTATTTCGGTCCGACCGAGTTTGTTGATTCGGTCCCACCGAGATTGGTAAATTGTGTGTAACGGTATGCCAAAGGCCAGAGCCTCAACAAAGATTCCTGAGAAGCCTGCACCCAAAGAGCCAGTTGCAGCTGAAACAAAGAAAGAAAGGAAAAGAGGCAAATGGTGCAAGAAAGTTGATCCCATGGCTGAATTTGAACAGCATTCTTCTGATGAGGAAGAAGAAGAGGTTGCTGCACCAGCACCTAAGGCACCCAAGCTGATGGGTGATGCTATAAGATCAGGGGCAGCTGCATGTAAGCCCAAGGAAGCGCCCAAGGCTGCATCCAAAGCCAAGCCAGCTCCAAAGCCAAAACCAAAGAGAAATACAAGGAGCATACCAGTTGCTGAGAAGAACAAGGCCCCAGTGCCTGAAGCTGCTGTTGAAGAAGAGGAAGGCCAAGTGCTGAGAAAGTTGAAGCCCAAGATCCCAGACCACAATGATGCTCATCCTGTGGCTGAGGATATGAAGATCAGAAGAGTCTCTGGGCTAAGAAAATGGAGAGCAGAGGATCCATATGCTACCAAGAGAAGGACTACTGTTGACTACAGGTTCCACACTAAGGAACAACAGGACTTCTATGAGACAGTCTTGTTAGACAAGAAGCCAGTTGTGTGTGATATGAGATGGGTTGCTTGGGAATATATCAAGGAAAATGAAGAGCACTACCCTGGAGTGCAAGATAGATTCAGAGCTTGTGGAGTAGCTGACTTTGTTGGGCAGAAGATCACAAAGTGGAATGAGGAGCTGATTATGCAATTCTACTCCACAGCACACTTCTACCCAGATGGAAGGATCACATGGTTGTCTGAAGGTACAAGGTACCACTCAACTGTTGAGGAATGGGCAAAGTTGATCAATGCCCTAGAAGAAAATGAAGATGACTTGGATGTCTATGCCAAGAAAAAGATGTATCATAACACTATGGTAAATATGTACAAAGAGATTCTAGCAGAAGATCTTGACACTCACCAGTTTGGGTCTGTGAAACACCTGTTGTCAGGACTGCCTATGATCAACTGGATCCTTAGGCACACACTTTTGCCCAAGTCTAGAGATCACAGGATGATCAGAGGTCATGCCATCAACCTGCTACATATCTTTGATGCACCTCAAAAGTTTAAGGTCATGAGCCTCATAGTAGAAACTATCAACAGGACTGCAGCAGATCATAAGAGGAGCTGTGGTTATGCCCCTCAGATCCAGATGTTGATCAACTCAAGAATGGGCACAGACACATACTTGTTGGACAAGGAACATTTGCCTATTCATCCAGATTTCGAGGACAACCAAGTTGTGATGAATGAAAATGAACCATCATCAGCCCAAGCACAAGCCAAGAAGGAGAAGGCAAGGAAGGAGAAAGCTGCCAAGATGCCAACTCAAGAAGAGGCATCTGAGTACTTCTTGAAGAACAAGCAAGAGCAGCTCAGTTACCTTATTGCATCCACCCTGATGATTGAGAAAGGACTGGCTACCGTAACTCAGAACCAGGCAAGCTTAGAGAGAATCGTAGAACAAAAGTTCTATGACTTGGATATCAAGGTGACAGAGATTCAGACTGCAGTAGAGCAACTCCAAGATGACATGCATGAGAGAAAAGGGAAGACTACCACTGATGCATTTGCCAGAGTGCCACGAGGTCCGAGGTCGTCTGCAGTGCCAGTTCCTGACACAAGAGCCACCGCCTTAGCTCCAGCCATAGCACCAGCCCAACCAGCTCCAGCATCTACTTCAGCTCCAACTCCAACCACGTCTACGGAAGCCTTCGTCCTTGGAGTGATCAGGACTCCACCACCACCAGAAGATCAAGCCTGAGTGTCGATCTAGCACTATGCATTTTCTAGGAACTTTTTGGTAACTTGTTGCCAAAGGGGGAGAAAAATGTATAGATCATAGGCTTCGAGAGAGAGAGAGAGAGTGTTGTTTTTTCTCTCTTGCTTTATTTGGTGGTTTCTCAAACATTGTTTGCTTTTGGTCGAGATACTTTGATATGCTTGTGAGACATTGATGATCATGTGTTTGATCATAAGCTACACTTACGCATGCTTGATATATCTTATCTATCTTATGTGGTCATTCACTTTTCCTTGGTGATGAGTGCATGTATTTCATTATTATCATTTTGAGCGCTCCACCAAGATGTATGTGACATGGAAGAGTAACCCATGATTCTAACTCTTTGTGCATTTGCAGTCCAAAGCAAATTTTAAATATGCACAAATTTAGGGGGAGCTCTTACTTATCACATACTTCTCAAAGCGACGATATAATTCATTCTTATTATCATTTGTCGAAGCTTTGATCTATATGTTGTCATCAATTACCAAAAAGGGGGAGATTGAAAGTGAAACTATCCCTAGGTGGTTTTGGTAATTCATAACAACATATAGCTCATTGAGCTAATGCTATTCCAAGATAATTATTTCAGGAAAGCTCAATGATTGGCATGGCATGGATGGTGAAAGTGGAACCCTCAAAATGCTAAGGACAAAGGATTGGCTAAAGCTTCAAGCTCAAGACTCTTCATTTTACATTTTAGTGATCCAAGATCACATTGAGTCCATAGGAAAAGCCAATACTATCAAGGAGGGATGAGGTGTTTCTTAATGAGCCTTTTGCTTCATGTGCTTAATGATATGCTCCAAAATCCTCAGCTTCTTTCCCATATCCACTAATGACCTAAACTCCAAGCCAAACTCGGTCCTACCGATTCTTTCCATCCGGCGCCACCGAGTTTCACTTGTCATAAGCCACTGCCAAACCCTAGCAAATCGGTTCTACCGATAGGGATCTCGGTCTCACCGAGATGGGGTTGCAATCTCTCTGTTTCCCTTTTGTAACTTTTCGGTCTCACCGAAAGAGCAAATCAGTCCCACCGAGATTGCAATGTAAACTCTCTGTTTCCCTTTTGTAACTTTTCGGTATCACCGAAAGAGCAAATCGGTCCCACCGCGTTTGCCTGACCAACTCTCTGGTTAGCTAATTACCAAATCGGTCTCACCGAGTTTGTGTAATTGGTCTCACCGAGATTACATTATGCCCTAACCCTAACTATATCGGTCCTACCGAGTTGCATGTCAGTCCCACCGAAAATCTCTAACGGTCACTAGGTTTACTATTTCGGTCCGACCGAGTTTGTTGATTCGGTCCCACCGAGATTGGTAAATTGTGTGTAACGGTTGGATTTTGTGTGGAGGCTATATATACCCCTCCACCTCCTCTTCATTCCTGGAAAGAGCCATCAGAACACATCTACACTTCCAACTCATATGTTCTGAGAGAGAACCACCTACCCTTGTGTTGAGGCCAAGATATTCCATTCCTACCATATGAATCTTGATCTCTAGCCTTCCCCAAGTTGCTTTCCACTCAAATCTTCTTTCCACAAAATCCAAATCCTATGAGAGAGAGTTGAGTGTTGGGGAGACTATCATTTGAAGCACAAGAGCAAGGAGTTCATCATCAACACACCATTTGTTACTTCTTGGAGAGTGGTGTCTCCTAGATTGGCTAGGTGTCACTTGGGAGCCTCCGACAAGATTGTGGAGTTGAACCAAGGAGTTTGTAAGGGCAAGGAGATCGCCTACTTCTTGAAGATCTACCGCTAGTGAGGCAAGTCCTTCGTGGGCGATGGCCATGGTGGGATAGACAAGGTTGCTTCTCCGTGGACCCTTCGTGGGTGGAGCCCTCCGTGGACTCGCGCAACCGTTACGCTTCGTGGGTTGAAGTCTCCATCAACGTGGATGTAGGATAGCACCACCTATCCGAACCACAGGAAAAACATCCGTGTCTCCAATTGCGTTTGAATTCTCCAAACCCTTCCCTTTACATTCTTGCAAGTTGCATGCTTTACTTTCCGCTGCTATATACTCTTTGCATGCTTGCTTGAATTATGTGATGATTGCTTGACTTGTCCTAAAGTTGCTAAAATCTGCCAAGAACTAAAATTGGGAAAAGGTTAAGTTTTTATTTGGTCAAGTAGTCTAATCACCCCCCCTCTAGACATACTTCCGATCCTACAAGTGGTATCAGAGCTTTGGTCTCCATTTGCTTTGATTTCCATAGCTTTTGGTGGTCATAGCCTTGGTTTCACAACCTAGGAGAGTATGGCGTCTAGCGAGGGAAATTATCACCATATAGGTCCTTACTTTGATGGTACTAATTTTGCTAGTTGGAAGCATAAAATGAAAATGCATATTCTTGGACATAACCCCGCCGTTTGGGCTATTGTGTGTGTTGGTTTGCAAGGTGACTTCTTCGACGGGAAAGAACCAAACCGTGAAGCTACCGCGGATGAGTTGAAGATGCTACAATACAATGCTCAAGCTTGTGATATTCTCTTCAACGGACTGTGCCCCGAAGAATTCAACAAAATCAGCCGTCTTGAGAATGCAAAGGAAATTTGGGATACTTTGATTGATATGCACGAAGGTACCGACTCCGTCAAGGAATCCAAATTGGATGTGCTTCAAAGTCAACTTGACAAGTTCAAAATGAAGGATGGTGAAGGTGTCGCTAAAATGTACTCTAGGCTTGATCTCATCACAAATGAGATTGCCGGCTTAGGGAGTGAAGAGATGACCGACAGATTCATCATCAAGAAGATCCTAAGAGCCTTGGATGGAAAATATGATACCGTGTGCACATTGATCCAAATGGTGCCCAGTTAGAAAGATCTCAAGCCAACGGAGGTCATTGGAAGAATTGTTGCTCATGAGATGTCGCTCAAGGATAAAGAGGAACTTCACAACAAATCAAGTGGTGACTACAAAGCCTCATGTGAAGTACCCACATCATCAAGTGAGAAACAAAACTTCAACGAAGAATTGAGCCTAATGGTGAAGAACTTCAACAAGTTCTACAAGAGTAGAAGCAAAGATAGAAGCTCCAAGTCAAGGTCCTACAATGACAAAAGATCTTCTAGTCGAGAGCGAAACTGCTACAATTGTGGAAGACCCGGACACTATTCCAATGAGTGTACGGCTCCCTACAAAAGAAGAGAAGATTCTCCAAAAAGAAGAGGCAAAAGAGAAGAATCACCATCAAGAGAGAGAAGGAGTAGAGATGATCGTTATGAAGGAAGATACTCACGGAGGAGCAAGGATTCGGAAAGAAAGGAAAAATCATCAAGGAGCTACACAAAACGATGACATCAAGCTCATGTTGGTGAATGGGTATTCGGCTCCGACTCCGACAACCACTCCGAGAGAAGTTATCACTCCGATTTCGAATATACTCAAGATGAAGGTGTTGCCGGTCTAGCACTTGTGTCAACCAATTCCTACGACATATTTGACTCACCAAATGAAGGAATTGGAAGATGCTTCATGGCCAAAGGTCCTAAGGTAACTCACCCTGAGTATGTTGATTTCAATAGTGATGAGGATGACTTGTTAGGTGATGATGATTTACTTGTTGACAACTCTAGTGATGAATACTATGATGAAACGTCAATTAATCATGCTAATCAAGATAAAACGAATGACAATGATACGGAGAAAATCGAGGCTCTAACTAAAGAACTAAACACTCTTAAGTTAGCTCATGAAACTATCTTTGAAGATCATCGAGAACTTTTAAGAGCTCATGAGAAGCTACGCTTTGAAAAGCTCAATCTTGAGCAAGAGCATGACTTCTTAAAGGCAATCAATGATGATCTCCGCAAGAAAAGTTCTTCTCACATTGCCAAGCGTTTACTCTTATCCACTTACATGCCTCAAGTCAAGTCTAATAAAAAGAACAAGAAAGAATCTTCCTCTAGTAGTAACAATGATCATGTTAAATCCAATATTGTTGCTTCTAGTAGTTCTCTTGTTTCCACTAACGATTCTCTTAGCCAAGTTACTCTTGAGCAAGAAAATAGCTTATTGAAGGGAATCATAGAGAAAGGAGTGTACAAAAGCCTTGCCGGAAGTAAGCAATTCGAGGAGATTGTACGCAAGCAAGGAAGGCACCAGAAGAATCAAGGTGTTGGTTTTGAACGAAAGTTCAATGCCAATGGAGTTGAGTAGGAAGAAGATCAATACCCCAAGACAAAGTTTGTTCCCCAACAAGACAAGTATGATCCTACTTCATTCAAGGGGACACAAACTCAAGATGATCTTCCACCACAAGACTACAAGCAAAAAGGCAAGGACAAGCTTCAAGAGGAAATTGGTGCATTTGAAGAAGCTCCCAAGACCTTAGTCAAGTGGATTCCCAAGACTACTTCAAGTTCCACTTCATCAAGTACGACTACAACTCCAAGGATTCCCATCAAGATGGTGTGGATCCAAAAGAAGAAGAACTAGAGAGTTCTTGAGGGTGACTCCGCTAACATACTTCACTCTTATCATTTTGGCAAGAACAAGTGCAATCAACTTCCACATCTTGCACTAGTTCAAGGAGTCACAAACCCTCTTGTTGGTAAGACAAGGGACAAGGTAACCTAAAAGCCTTCATAGACATCATCTTGTGTGTGCATCACTCTATGTCTATGGATATCCTTGTTTGTTCCTTGTGGGACTAACCCATGTAGGTATTGAAAGTGCAATTCACTCAAAAGGATAGCTCCAAGTGATCTACATTGAGCATCCACATCTTCAACATCTACATGAAGTCATCATCGACAAAACCCAAGGTTAGTTCATCCCTCTTAGGGGGGATATCACATCTAGGGGGAGCTTTACTCTAAGACTTGAGTTAAAGCAACTCTAATGATGTGAACACAACAATGCTTTATGTAAAAGTGGTAACCCCACTTGAGCTTAAACGATGAGTATGACCTATGACCAAATGTTTTCATTTGACTCCTATGTCAATATACTCATATATAGATGACCTAGTCATCGCCAATTGCTTGATAGATGCTAGAATTGGTTGTGCATGCTTTGTCACATATTTCAATTGCCATTTTATTGTGTGAGCATGTTGGTTGCATATTTTACTCATTCGAGGACATCCACTTGTTGTTTTGATTGTTTGGCTTTATTTTTTTCTTTTGCCAAGTGGATGGACAAGAATGCCTAAAGAACCTTCTCTAGCTATCTATGCTTTTCTCGTCTCAAACTCTATTCATGCTACATCACAAAATTGATCAAGTCAGATTCGAACCACTCTGTGTGAGGAGCACTCGGAGTCCCCGATTCGTCATAGACTTAAACTTCCAAAACCTCTTTGTTATTCTCGGTCTGACCGAGATCATTAAGTTGATCTATGTTTTCGATCTCGGTGCAACCGATTTGAACCATTCGGTCACACCGAGTTGCAATAACTGTATACAGTTTTGCATCTCGGTGCCACCGAGTTGTTCCACTCGGTCACACCGACAGGGTCGGGCTATATATAGACACGGGCAAAAATTAGGAAATTTCTCCGAACCCCTTCGCCCGCGCGATAGCTCGCTCTGCCCACATGGTCTCTGGATCGTCTTCTCGCCGCCAGCCGCTTCCAGTCGCCGGTCTCCGTCGCCGTCAACGGGAATCAACCCCACCGTTGCCGCCGTAGCGAGTCTCTACCGAACTAGGGTATGGACTCGATCTTTGTGCTATTCCCCAATCCGATTCCTAGCACATTGTGATCATATGGATTCTTGCCACGTTTGATAAACTCCTATCCAGTCAATGAACTCGTAGAATAGGTTTGATCTGAAAATTTTAGGGTTAGGTTTTCGCCGAAACCATCTCGGACCCACCGAGTTAAAAAAACTCGGTCCCACCGATTTGGCTTATGCCATTGCACAAGTAAAACTCGGTCTGACCGAGTATTGCTAATCGGTGTGACTGTGTAACGCCCCAAGACCGGAGATTCAGATGCCTTCCATGGATTCCGGGTTTCGTCTTGCGTTTTGTTTCGCTTGTTGCATTCCTCTTTGCATCTGTGCATTGCATCATGTCATCATGCCACAAAATTTTGCAACTCAAATAAATGGCATGGATCTTTGATCCATTTAAATCGAGGGAATTCACATGGTGATTCTCTTTAAAACATATCCTCTCGATATTTAGAGAGCTATAGTAAATATTCAAATTATTTGGATTTACCGCAAACACACTTGCAAATTATCTCAATGCCTTTATTATCTCAATTCTTGGTCTCCAACCTTGCCCATAATTTCTTTCATCATATTTGGGGCTCCTCCTTAAATCCGAACATTTTTGGACCTTCCTTTTACCAAGTCCTAGTTCAAACCTTTTGGATTAAATTCAAAGGAGTTTGAATTTATATCTTTCGATCATGCCACTTCTATTTTCTTGGGACAAGCGCATTTTTGTGAGTCCGGGAAAATTGTCTGCGTGTCCAACTGCTTCCTCTAACCCCTCTTTCTTTTCTTTCTTAATCTCTGTTTTTCTTTCTTTTCCTTATAAGAGAGAGAGAGAGAGGAGCAAGCCCAGCTGCAGCCTCAGGCCGGTCGGCCCAAGATCCATCTGCGCCTAGGCCCAGCCTAGAGCCTATCTAACCCTAGCCGCACCCAGCGCCCGATCCCCAACTCCCATCGATCCCCTCCTTCCTCATTCCGCCGTCACGCACACACACAGAGAGGAGCGAGAGCCCCGCTCGCTCGATCCCCATCTCTCTTCCTCCCCTCGATCCCGCCATCTCCCCTCGCTCTCTCCCTCTCGTCCCCGCATACCGCCGCCACTCCCCCTCGATCTCTCCCTCTCCCTCGCTTGTGTCGCCACCCGCAGAGAAAGAGAGAGGAGCGAGACCCCTCAAGCCAACCACCCCGCGGCCCTGTGAGCTCGTCTGCCCGCACGGCCAAGGTGCCGCCGGCCTCCTTGGTTCGCCCGCGCCCTGCTGCCGTTGCGCTTCTCGCGCGCTGCCGTCCCTCTGCTGCCTCGCCGGACCTCCGTCCTCCGCCTTCTCCCTCCCCGCAGATCCTCCTGCTGCTTCGTCCCCGCGCCACCCGGTTGCCCCGCCGCCTCTCTGGCCACCACACTCCTGACCTCCTCCATGCCCTACAACCGATGCTGTTTTGCCACACCACCATGCTACCCCGAGCCTCCTCTGCTTGAGCTCCACCTCCTGGCACCCCCGATGGCACTGCTGCTATCTCTGCTACTAAGTTGCCGTTGCCCGCCTGCTTGCCTTGGGCCCCGGTGTAGCCTCCCCGTGTACCTTCAGTCACCGCTGACCTCCTGAAGATCAGACCCTGAGGCCCGTGTGCTCCACTGCTAGTTTCGTGGACGTCGAGTACCTCTACGATGACCCTGGATGTCTACGAGCTGTGTACCACTACACGGTGATGCGCCAAGTACCCCCTCGGATCGTCAAGTTCGACTACATGGAACCGCCAAGTACCTCTACGATTGCCGCATACATCTACGGACGCAAAAACCGGAACTGCAAGTACCACTCCGAACCATGTACGACGACCGTCGCCGAAGACCCGTGTAACATGAACGTGAACGACTTCCGTCGCGAGTACCTCTACCGTCGTCGTGTACAACTACTTCCACTACGCCCGCGAGAACGACTACTTCCACTACTACCGTCGTGGAAGAACTACTTCCACTACTTCCTTCGACGAACTTGAACCGTCCCGAATGCACGCTTCAAAGGTATACCCCCGAGATGAGCCCGTGGACGAATGCATGTGTTGTATGAGATACACCGTTTGCACCGTGTCCGAAATTGTCGCTTGCATGTTTCTCCTCGTTGCCATTGTCTCGTGGGAACCCGGTAACCGGGATCACCCCATCATCTTGCATGACACGCTCACGACATGCTTCCTTTTGCACCGGTATCTCAATGAGCTACCGGAACCGATATGTTGCCGTGGCATCATTTTCGGATTCGTTACCGTGGCACCCCTTTCTTCCACCACGGTGACAAATGCTTCGTAACATGCTCATGTCAACGTTTTCATTAAAAAAAGCTTAAACTTGCATATGTCATCCGCATCATGATAACAACAATTAAAATGTTTAAAATGTTGTTCATTTAAATTTGCTTAAATACCATGCTAAAATGATTTATTTCATAACTAAATAACCGTAACTCCGAATTTAATAAACTTTATATGTAAATGGGGTAGAAAAATGCATAGTTTAACATGATGCACTTTGTTTCACTGTTTAATAACATTAAAATATGTTTTAGGGCAGAACAGTACCAAATTCGAAATATGCACATGAGGATTTTCCGGAATGGTTGTTTGTTGTTCCGGCCTCATTTAAACTTGCCTAGTTAGGTAGTTTTCATATGCTTCATCCTCTTGCCATGTTAATCAACATTTAATATTGTTGGGTACATAATCGAGAGAGAACTAAATAAATTGATGTGGTGTTTCTCCAATATGCAACCCGTTGCATATTGAGCCCCACTTAATTTGTAGTATTGTTTGTGAATTTTGCCATGCCCTGCATATTTAAACCGGACATGCATCATCCTTGATTGTGCATCATCCCATGTTTATGATTGTGCGTTTACTATGTTGTTTGTTTGTTTCCGGGTTGCTTCTCTCGTTAGCTTCGGTTTCGATCCGGAGTTGTGAGGATTCGTTCGACTACATCCGTTTGTCTTCTTCTTGGACTCGCTCTTCTTCCTTGCGGGATCTCAGGCAAGATGACCATACCCTCGAAATCACGTCTATCTTTGCTTGCTAGTTGCTCACTCTTTTGCTATGCCTATGTTGCGATACCTACCACTTGCTTATCATGCCTCCCATATTGTTAAACCAAGCCACTAATCCACCTTGTCCTAGCAAACCGTTGTTTGGATATGTTACCGCTTTGCTCAGCCCCTCTTATAGCGTTGTTAGTTGCAGGTGAAGATGAAGTTTGTTCCTTATTGGAACATGGAGATGTTGTTCCTTGCTTGGAACATGTTTACCTGTTGGGATATCACAATATATCTTATTTAATTAATGCATCTATATATACTTGGTAAAGGGTGGAAGACTTGGCCTTATGCCTGGTGTTTTGTTCCACTCTTGCCGCCCTAGTTTTCCGTCATATCGGTGTTATGTTCCCGGTTTTTGCGTCCCTAACGCGGTCGGGTGATTTATGGGACCCCCTTGACAGTTCGCTTTGAATAAGACTTTTCCAGCAAGGCCCAACATTGGTTTTACCATTTGCCTCAGCCTATTATTTTTTTCCCTTGGGAGTCGCGCATCTCGAGGATCATCTTTATTTCAGCCCCCCGGGCCAATGCTTGTCTAAGTGTTGGTCCAAACTAGAGCCCTTTGCAGCGCCCCCTCAGGGAAACTTGAGGTCTGGTTTTAGTTGTACGGAGTGTTCATCCGGTGTTGCCCTGAGAATGAGATATGTGCAGCTCCTATCAGGATGTCGGCGCATCGGGCGGCTTTGCTGGACTTGTTTTATTGCTGTCGAAATGTCTTGTAGCCGGGATTCCGAGACTGATCGGGTCTTCCCGGGGTTAAGGAATATCCTTCGTTGATCGCGAGAGCTTATCATGGGCTAAGTTGGGACACCCCTGCACGGTTTGAACTTTCCAAAGCCGTGCCCGCGGTTATGTGGCAGATGGGAATTTGTTAATGTCCGGTTGTAGAAAACCCAAAGTTGATCTTCATAAAAATACACCAACCGCGTGTGTAACCGTGATGGTCTCTTCTCGGCGGGGTCCGGGAAGTGAACACGGTTGTTGGAGTTATGTCTGACGTAAATAGTTCAGGATCACTTATTGATCATAGTTGTTCGACCGTGCTTTTGCCTTCTCTTCTCGCTCTCATTTGCGTATGTTAGCCACCATATATGCTAGTCGCTTGCTGCAGCTCCACCTCATACCTTTTGCCCTACCTATAAGCTTAAATAGTCTTGATCTCGCGGGTGTGAGATTGCTGAGTCCCCGTGACTCACCAGATACTTCCAAAACCAGTTTGCAGGTGCCGATGAAACCGTGCAGGTGACGCACCCGAGCTCAAGGAGGAGTTCGATGAAGATCTTGTCCTTTATGTTGTTTCGTTCTAGTCGATCAGTAGTGGAGCCCAGTTGGGGTCGATCGTGGACCTTTGTCGCTTTTGGGGTTTCTTCTTTCATTTTGGCTCCGTAGTCGGGCCTTGATTGTAACTGTATGATGTAACGTCTTATTCATGTATTTGTGTGAACTGGCGATTGTAAGCCAACTATGTATCTCTTTCCCTTATGTATTACAACGGTTGTGTGAAGATTACCTCACTTGCGACATTGCTTTCAATGCGGTTATGCCTCTAAGTCGTGCTTCGACACGTGGGAGATATAGTCGCATCGAGGGCGTTTCAAGTTGGTAATCAGAGCCTTCCCCGACCTTAGGAGCCCCCACTGATTGATCGTTTTTTAGCGGCCGAGTTGTGTCTAGAAAAATGTTTTGAGTCATTTAGGAATTATATATCGGAGAGCTTAGGAATTCTTTTACTTCCCAGCCTCCTCATCGCTCTGGTAAGGCATCCTGACGTAGAGTTTTGACTCTTCTCTTCTCAAATTTCACTAAAAAAAAATTTAGGATCACGTGGGTATCTTAGAATCGTTCCGATGGTTTTATGATGACAACATTGTCTTGGTTGCCTCCCGTCAGCAGGGGTTTAGTGGAGGTGTCCCGGGGAGTTGAGCTCCGAGGTGTTGTCGTCATAATTTTATCGTTGCAGTTCTGGAATACCTGAGTTTAGTACGCCGACATCGAAAATCTCTTTTGTACAGTTGTTGGTGAGATAACCCTGATAGCCCAGTACTGAGGCGAGTGTGGGAGTATTGCCATAACTCGTATAACGGATGCTTTTCGAAGGTTGAGGTAGATGATTTCCGAAGGTTTCTTGGTTATGTGTTGAAGGATGGATACAGCTGGATCTAGGTATTGTTAGTTTGGGTGATATATTTTGTGTCCCCTGTATCCCCAACACCTGATTGCATAACCAGAAAGTTTCGGGAGTTTATAAGTGGGAATTCAAGTAGCTCCTAGAATATCTTTCCAACAGACACATGATACGATATGGGATCTATCATCTGTTTGTTCCGGCTTATTCTGCAAGCCAATCCTTTGTTTTTGTTTTGGTTGTGGTATTCGAGTTGCTTCAATGTCAAGTGTTGATTCCATACTTTCCCTAAACGGTGTTCGCATATTGCTATGTGAATACTAATCCTTCTTGATCATCGAGGTTGTCATGTTAATTCTTTTTCAACCGGTGTGTCTCTCTTCAAGTGGATCCGATCACTTCAACATTCGCAAGATCAATTATCAGTTCTTCTCAATGGTGTTTGCTTCATCCGTTCCAAGTTGTCTTGTTTTTCCCGCCCTCCCACCCTTTCTTTTTCCTCAAGGACTCAGATTTCTTAATCAAGTATCCTTCTATTGATGGAAGTTTCTTCATTCTTTCCTTCTATGTTCTTACCCGGTGATTATCATGAAGATGGTCAGGAGTTTAAAGTTCGTCATTCGTCATTCTTTTCTTCTCCGGTGGTTCCAAATCAAGCTTTGTAGATCATATCTTTTCCTCGTTTCTAATGCTTTCTTATACCGGTGCACCTCTTAATCATCCACTTCTCGCTATTCAATTGTTCCGGAGTGATGAAGATATCTCAGAAGATACAAGCTTCCATTCTCAATTCACTCAATTTCTTTTGAGGATGCTATCTCATTGAAGTCATTTAATTCAACCGGTGCAATCTCTCTTTTCAAGCAATTGGTCAACGGTGTTTTCTTTTGAGTGGGCCCTAACCCACAGGTCTTTTTCCAGGATCTTACCTGACTCTTCTAATTTTCCCGGAGCTATTCCCAAATTCTTTTGAAGTTTGACGTAAGAACGAATTATCATCAGTCAAATGTCTTTCTCCAAGATCTTCCAAATTCTTTTCATCGTTGGTTCAACCTTTCTAATTTTCATCCCGGAGTATCTCAACAATTCATGGTGGTTTCTCGTCGTCAGTCTCGGATTTTGAAGACCAAAGAAGAGTTTCTCTTAAACCTTGCTCCATTCTCTTCAAGATTCATGGTTCAAGCTTGATGCCATCCTCTCATAATTGTTTTCGATTAAGAGAATTCTTTTCACCCATCCGAAGCATTTCAGGAGTCCTTTCAGTTTGTTTCTCCGGAGCCATCATCTCCGAATTATTCTTTCGAGCTTTCAGCTCTCGTTCTACAAATCTTACCGGTGCATCGTTCAGATATTCTCTAATCAGTTCATGATCTCTTCGTTCTCATGTATCTAAATCCTAGCAAGCATCTTCATTCATTTGCTAATTCTTCCCGGTGTTTCTTTATCTTTTCTTCGTCCATTTTAAATTCTTACGGTGGTTCGTTCAAGAGTTCTCTTTCTTTGTTATCATATAGATTCATTCTTTCTTTCCAATCCGACCGGCGGTTCGTTGAAGACCTTCCCAAGTTTGCGCTATATCTCTCTTAATCTTTTCTACGAGAATAAGTAGTATGCCAAATCCGTTGCTTGTCATCAATTTTAATTGGTGAAGGACACGCATAACGTAATTCTTATTATTGTTTCATCCAAGTGATTAATTCTTTCTTCCGGAGTTCGTAATGGTATCAATTTCACAGTGCTAAGTTGTTCATCTCTTCTTTCTGGAGTTTGTTCATCATATCACATTCTCGCTTCGAGATGCTTCATCTTTTCTTTTCTGGAGTTCAAAGTTTTCTCATTATATCGTCTTGAAGCTCCATCTAAATCATCGCAAGGCTTCACCTTGTGTTCTCAACTTCTCTTTCTTTTATCATCCTTTTATTACCGGAGTTGTTCGTGGAGGCTCTACATGGTGGTTCGTCAAGGATTCTTTTCATTCTTCAATTGTTCATCAAGATTTCTCTCGGAGTTAAGATCCGCCAAGCTATACTCTAAAAGAAACATGGTGCTCAACACATGTTTGTTTTGAGGAGTTCAAGCATTCTTCATCTTGCATTCCGAAGTGCAATTCTTTCTACCTTATTTTGAGGTGGTGTTATATCACTCTTGACAATTTTCATTCATGTTTCGGGATTCATATGTTGTCAAGAATGAGGTATTTTAAATCCATCAATCTCTTTGTGGGAGTTATCTTGTGTCATGTTTCACCTAAAGCCTTCCCTAAGGAATGTTGCTATTATGGTGCTTATAAATGACCCAAGTTCTTCATTTGTCCTCCCGGTGAAATAGGTTTCTCGTCTCCTTGTTGATATCAATCCAATCATAGGTTTCCGTTGGTGGCAGAAGCTCACCTCATAATTTTGAGATGTTTCCATAAGCCCACAACAAGCTTATCCTTACCATTGTTGTTTTTCAAACAACTCCGTTCCATCCTACTTCGTAAGGATGCTCTTTCAAATTCATTTATGGTAGGAGATGTTGGTTTCATTCTTCGTGCTATTCATTCCAACTATCTAACTACCATGCATTGTTTCTGGAGGCATTGTGATGTTGCTCACTTCACCCATCACCTCGTTTTGTTAAGATCATCTTCTTTCCTTGCTTATCCATTTAAATGGAGTGTTGTGCTCTGATTCAAGTTCTCTCATCTATTAAAGTTTTTCCCCCCTTCTCAACCGGAGTGTGGTCTGAAATCTTTCTTACCCTTTGTGCCACTCTTTCAATAGTTCCAGAGGCAGTGTGTTGTTGTTTTCATCAAGTATCCTCTCATCTTGTTTGCAACCGGAGTGCTTGTCCATCGTAACCATTTTTGTTTGTCTTTCAACCTACAAGGTTCCCGTAATGTTCCTTATTTCTTTTTCTACCGCGGTGCTCTCAATTGTGTTCAACTTTGTTGTGTTCTTTCTTTCAACTTTTCAACCTCTCAAGGTTCATGGTTTCACTTGTTTGTCAAAGAAGCAACTTTGTTTTACCTCTTCCTCTTCTGCTTTTCTCCGGTGCCATTCTAGATCTCGGGACGAGATCCTCTCATAGTGGTGGAGTGTTGTAACGCCCCAAGACCGGAGATTCAGATGCCTTCCATGGATTTCGGGTTTCGTCTTGCGTTTTGTTTCGCTTGTTGCATTCCTCTTTGCATCTGTGCATTGCATCATGTCATCATGCCACAAAATTTTGCAACTCAAATAAATGGCATGGATCTTTGATCCATTTAAATCGAGGGAATTCACATGGTGATTCTCTTTAAAACATATCCTCTCGATATTTAGAGAGCTATAGTAAATATTCAAATTATTTGGATTTACCGCAAACACACTTGCAAATTATCTCAATGCCTTTATTATCTCAATTCTTGGTCTCCAACCTTGCCCATAATTTCTTTCATCATATTTGGGGCTCCTCCTTAAATCCGAACATTTTTGGACCTTCCTTTTACCAAGTCCTAGTTCAAACCTTTTGGATTAAATTCAAAGGAGTTTGAATTTATATCTTTCGATCATGCCACTTCTATTTTCTTGGGACAAGCGCATTTTTGTGAGTCCGGGAAAATTGTCTGCGTGTCCAACTGCTTCCTCTAACCCCTCTTTCTTTTCTTTCTTAATCTCTGTTTTTCTTTCTTTTCCTTATAAGAGAGAGAGAGAGAGGAGCAAGCCCAGCTGCAGCCTCAGGCCGGTCGGCCCAAGATCCATCTGCGCCTAGGCCCAGCCTAGAGCCTATCTAACCCTAGCCGCACCCAGCGCCCGATCCCCAACTCCCATCGATCCCCTCCTTCCTCATTCCGCCGTCACGCACACACACAGAGAGGAGCGAGAGCCCCGCTCCCTCGATCCCCATCTCTCTTCCTCCCCTCGATCCCGCCATCTCCCCTCGCTCTCTCCCTCTCGTCCCCGCATACCGCCGCCACTCCCCCTCGATCTCTCCCTCTCCCTCGCTTGTGTCGCCACCCGCAGAGAAAGAGAGAGGAGCGAGACCCCTCAAGCCAACCACCCCGCGGCCCCGTGAGCTCGTCTGCCCGCACGGCCAAGGCGCCGCCGGCCTCCTTGGTTCGCCCGCGCCCTACTGCCGTTGCTCTTCTCGCGCGCTGCCGTCCCTCTGCTGCCTCGCCGGACCTCCGTCCTCCGCCTTCTCCCTCCCCGCAGATCCTCCTGCTGCTTCGTCCCCGCGCCACCCGGTTGCCCCGCCGCCTCTCTGGCCACCACACTCCTGACCTCCTCCATGTTCTACAACCGCTGCTGTTTTGCCACACCACCATGCTACCCCGAGCCTCCTCTGCTTGAGCTCCACCTCCTGGCACCCCCGATGGCACTGCTGCCATCTCTGCTACTAAGTTGTCGTTGCCCGCCTGCTTGCCTTGGGCCCCGGTGTAGCCTCCCCGTGTACCTGCAGTCACCGCTGACCTCCTGAAGATCAGAACCTGAGGCCCGTGTGCTCCACTGCTAGTTTCGTGGACGTCGAGTACCTCTACGATGACCCTGGATGTCTACGAGCTGTGTACCACTACACGGTGATGCGCCAAGTACCCCCTCGGATCGTCAAGTTCGACTACATGGAACCGCCAAGTACCTCTACGATTGCCGCGTACATCTACGGACGCAAAAACCGGAACAACAAGTACCACTCTGAACCATGTACGACGACCGTCTCCGAAGACCCGTGTAACGTGAACGTGAACGACTTCCGTCGCGAGTACCTCTACCGTCGTCGTGTACAACTACTTCCACTACGCCCGCGAGAACGACTACTTCCACTACTACCGTCGCGGAACAACTACTTCCACTACTTCCTTCGATGAACTTGAACCGTACCGAATGCACGCTTCAAAGGTATACCCCCGAGATGAGCCCGTGGACGAATGCATGTGTTGTATGAGATACACCGTTTGCACCGTGTCCGAAATTGTCGCTTGCATGTTTCTCCTCGTTGCCATTGTCTCGTGGGAACCCGGTAACCGGGATCACCCCATCATCTTGCATGACACGCTCACGACATGCTTCCTTTTGCACCGGTATCTCAATGAGCTACCGGAACCGATATGTTGCCGTGGCATCATTTTCGGATTCGTTGCCGTGGCACCCCTTTCTTCCACCACGGTGACAAATGCTTCATAACATGCTCATGTCAACGTTTTCATTAAAAAAAAGCTTAAACTTGCATATGTCATCCGCATCATGATAACAACAATTAAAATGTTTAAAATATTGTTCGTTTAAATTTGCTTAAATACCATGCTAAAATGATTTATTTCATAACTAAATAACCGTAACTCCGAATTTAATAAACTTTATATGTAAATGGGGTAGAAAAATGCATAGTTTAACATGATGCACTTTGTTTCACTGTTTAATAACATTAAAATATGTTTTAGGGCAGAACAGTACCAAATTCGAAATATGCACATGAGGATTTTCCGGAATGGTTGTTTGTTGTTCCGGCCTCATTTAAACTTGCCTAGTTAGGTAGTTTTCATATGCTTCATCCTCTTGCCATGTTAATCAACATTTAATATTGTTGGGTATATAATTGAGAGAGAACTAAATAAATTGATGTGGTGTTTCTCCAATATGCAACCCGTTGCATATTGAGCTCCACTTAATTTGTAGTATTGTTTGTGAATTTTGCCATGCCCTGCATATTTAAACCGGACATGCATCATCCTTGATTGTGCATCATCCCATGTTTATGATTATGCGTTTACTATGTTGTTTGTTTGTTTCCGGGTTGCTTCTCTTGTTAGCTTCGGTTTCGATCCGGAGTTGTGAGGATTCGTTCGACTACATCCGTTTGTCTTCTTCTTGGACTCGCTCTTCTTCCTTGCGGGATCTCAGGCAAGATGACCATACCCTCGAAATCACGTCTATCTTTGCTTGCTAGTTGCTCGCTCTTTTGCTATGCCTATGCTGCGATACCTACCACTTGCTTATCATGCCTCCCATATTGTTAAACCAAGCCACTAACCCACCTTGTCCTAGCAAACCGTTGTTTGGCTATGTTACCGCTTTGCTCAGCCCCTCTTATAGCGTTGTTAGTTGCAGGTGAAGATGAAGTTTGTTCCTTATTGGAACATGGAGATGTTGTTCCTTGCTTGGAACATGTTTACCTGTTGGGATATCACAATATATCTTATTTAATTAATGCATCTATATATACTTGGTAAAGGGTGGAAGACTCGGCCTTATGCCTGGTGTTTTGTTCCACTCTTGCCGCCCTAGTTTTCCGTCATATCGGTGTTATGTTCCCGGTTTTTGCGTCCCTAACGCGGTCGGGTGATTTATGGGACCCCCTTGACAGTTCGCTTTGAATAAGACTTTTCTAGCAAGGCCCAACATTGGTTTTACCATTTGCCTCAGCCTATTACTTTTTTCCCTTGGGAGTCGCGCATCCCGAGGGTCATCTTTATTTCAGCCCCCCCCCGGGCCAATGCTTTTCTAAGTGTTGGTCCGAACTAGAGCCCTGTGCAGCGCCCCCTCAGGGAAACTTGAGGTCTGGTTTTAGTTGTACGGAGTGTTCATCCGGTGTTGCCCTGAGAACGAGATATGTGCAACTCCTATCAGGATGTCGGCGCATCGGGCGGCTTTGCTGGACTTGTTTTATTGCTGTCGAAATGTCTTGTAGCCGGGATTCCGAGACTGATCGGGTCTTCCCGGGGAGAAGGAATATCCTTCGTTGATCGCGAGAGGTTATCATGGGCTAAGTTGGGACACCCCTGCAGGGTTTGAACTTTCGAAAGTCGTGCCCGCGGTTATGTGGCAGATGGGAATTTGTTAATGTCCGGTTGTAGAAAACCCGAAGTTGATCTTAATAAAAATACACCAACCGCGTGTGTAACCGTGATGGTCTCTTCTCGGCGGGGTCCGGGAAGTGAACACGGTTGTTGGAGTTATGTCTGACGTAAGTAGTTCAGGATCACTTATTGATCATAGTTGTTCGACCGTGCTTTTGCCTTCTCTTCTCGCTCTCATTTGCGTATGTTAGCCACCATATATGCTAGTCGCTTGCTGCAGCTCCACCTCATACCTTTTGCCCTACCTATAAGCTTAAATAGTCTTGATCTCGCGGGTGTGAGATTGCTGAGTCCCCGTGACTCACCAGATACTTCCAAAACCAGTTTGCAGGTGCCGATGAAACCGTGCAGGTGACGCACCCGAGCTCAAGGAGGAGTTCAATGAAGATCTTGTCCTTTATGTTGTTTCGTTCTAGTCGATCAGTAGTGGAGCCCAGTTGGGGTCGATCGTGGACCTTTGTCGCTTTTGGGGTTTCTTCTTTTATTTTGGCTCCGTAGTCGGGCCCTGATTGTAACTGTATGATGTAACGTCTTATTCATGTATTTGTGTGAAGTGGCGATTGTAAGCCAACTATGTATCTCTTTCCCTTATGTATTACAACGGTTGTGTGAAGATTTCCTCACTTGCGACATTGCTTTCAATGCGGTTATGCCTCTAAGTCATGCTTCGACACGTGGGAGATATAGCCGCATCGAGGGCGTTTCAGACCGATTTTGGAACTTTGTGAAACCCTAGCAGTCTCGGTGCCACCGAACTGTGACTCGGTCCAACCGAATTCACTAGTTTAGGTTCCAAAACTACTTCAGTATCACCGAGTTTAAAAATCAGTAGATCCGAAATGCTTTATGTGGGAAACTTAAACTAAGTTTTCGAATCATTCTTTTGCAAAAATCTCTGCATTTTGTGATGCTCATCCACTCTACCTCATCTGTAAACTATTCACAGGGTCAGCAGTCAGCTTGTTCATCATGTCAGACCAGAGTGATAGCCAGAACCTGTCAGAATAGCCAGTGCAGATGAGTGAGGGCACTAGTCCCTCCAGCTCTTCAGATGAAGGCAGCCGGAGCACCCCCAGCAACTTGCCAAAAGCTGCCACAAGACAAAGGAATAAGAGAACCTCAGAATCAGAGGATGAAGACTATGTGGCAGAGGAGGAAACAACTCCCAAGAAAGTTGAACTCAAGAAAGAGCATGGCTCAAGACAGAGCAACAAGCCAGGCTTAAAGGTCAAAAGGCCAGCAGGCAGGCAGCCCATGCCAAAGGCCAGAGCCTCAACAAAGATTTCTGAGAAGCCTGCACCCAAAGAGCCAGTTGCAGCTGAAACAAAGAAAGAAAGGAAAAGAGGCAAATGGTGCAAGAAAGTTGATCCCATGGCTGAATTTGAACAGAATTCTTCTGATGAAGAAGAGGAAGAAGAAGAGGTTGCTGCACCAGCACCTAAGGCACCCAAGCTGATGGGTGATGCTATAAGATCAGGGGCAGCTGCATCTAAGCCCAAGGAAGCCCCCAAGGCTGCATCCAAAGCCAAGCCAGCTCCAAAGCCAAAACCAAAGAGAAATATAAGGAGCATACCAGCTGCTGAGAAGAACAAGGCCCCAGTGCCTGAAGCTGCTGTTGAAGAATAGGAAGGCCAAGTGCTGAGAAAGTTGAAGCCCAAGATCCCAGACCACAATGATGCTCATCCTGTGGCTGAGGATATGAAGATCAGAAGAGACTCTGGGCTAAGAAAATGGAGAGCAGAGGATCCATATGCTACCAGGAGAAGGACTGCTGTTGACTACAGGTTCCACACTAAGGAACAACAGGACTTCTATGAGACAGTCTTGTTAGACAAGAAGCCAGTTGTGTGTGATATGAGATGGGTTGATTGGGAATATATCAAGGAAAATGAAGAGCACTACCCTGGAGTGAAAGATAGCTTCAGAGCTTGTGGAGTAGCTGACTTTGTTGGGCAGAAGCTCACAAAGTGGAATGAGGAGCTGATTATGCAATTCTACTCCACAGCACACTTCTACCCAGATGGAAGGATCACATGGTTGTCTGAAGGTACAAGGTACCACTCAACTGTTGAGGAATGGGCAAAGTTGATCAATGCCCCAGAAGAAAATGAAGATGACTTGGATGTCTATGCCAAGAAAAAGATGGATCATAACACTATGGCAAATATGTACAAAGAGATTCTAGCAGAAGATCTTGACACTCACCAGTTTGGGTCTGTGAAACACCTGTTGTCAGGACTGCCTATGATCAACTGGATCCTTAGGCACACACTTTTGCCCAAGTCTGGAGATCACAGGATGATCAGAGGTCATGCCATCAACCTGCTACATATCTTTGATGTGCCTCAAAAGTTTAAGGTCATGAGCCTCATAGTAGAAACTATCAAGAGGACTCCAGCAGATCATAAGAGGAGTTGTGGTTATGCCCCTCAGATCCATATGTTGATCAACTCAAGAATGGGCACATACACATACTTGTTGGACAAGGAACATTTGCCTATTCATCCAGATTTCGAGGACAACCAAGTTGTGATGAATGAAAATGAACCATCATCAGCCCAAGCACAAGCCAAGAAGGAGAAGGCAAGGAAGGAGAAAGCTGCCAAGATGCCAACTCAAGAAGAGGCATCTGAGTACTTCTTGAAGAACAAGCAAGAGCAGCTCAGTTACCTGATTGCATCCACCCTGAGGATTGAGAAAGGACTGGCTACCCTCACTCAGAACCAGGAAAGCTTAGAGAGAATCGTAGAACAAAAGTTCTATGAATTGGATATCAAGGTGACAGAGATTCAGACTGCAGTAGAGCAACTCCAAGATGACATGCAGGAGAGAAAAGGGAAGACTACCACTGATGCATTTGCCAGAGTGCCACGAGGTCCGAGGTCGTCTGCAGTGCCAGTTCCTCACACAAGAGCCACCGCCTCAGCTCCAGCCACAGCACCAGCCCAACCAGCTCCAGCATCTACTTCAGCTCCAACTCCAACCACGTCTACGGAAGCCTTCGTCCTTGGAGTGATCAGGACTCCACCACCACCAGAAGATCAAGCCTGAGTGGCGATCTAGCACTATGCATTTTCTAGGAACTTTTTGGTAACTTGTTGCCAAAGGGGGAGAAAAATGTATAGATCATAGGCTTCGAGAGAGAGAGAGAGAGAGTTGTTTTTTCTCTCTTGATTTATTTGGTGGTTTCTCAAACATTGTTTGCTTTTGGTCGAGATACTTTTATATGCTTGTGAGACATTGATGATCATGTGTTTGATCATAAGCTACACTTACGCATGCTTGATATATCTTATCTATCTTATGTGGTCATTCACTTTTCCTTGGTGATGAGTGCATGTATTTCATTATTTATCATTTTGAGCGCTCCACCAAGATGTATGTGACATGGAAGAGTAACCCATGATTCTAACTCTTTGTGCATTTGCAGTCCAAAGCAAATTTTAAATATGCACAAATTTAGGGGGAGCTCTTACTTATCACATACTTCTCAAAGCGACGATATAATTCATTCTTATTATCATTTGTCGAAGCTTTGATCTATATGTTGTCATCAATTACCAAAAAGTGGGAGATTGAAAGTGCAACTATCCCTAGGTGGTTTTGGTAATTCATAACAACATATAGCTCATTGAGCTAATGCTATTCCAAGATAATTATTTCAGGAAAGCTCAATGATTGGCATGGCATGGATGGTGAAAGTGGAACCCTCAAAATGCGAAGGACAAAGGATTGGCTAAAGCTTCAAGCTCAAGACTCTTCATTTTACATTTTAGTGATCCAAGATCACATTGAGTCCATAGGAAAAGCCAATACTATCAAGGAGGGATGAGGTGTTGCTTAATGAGACTTTTGCTTCATGTGCTTAATGATATGCTCCAAAATCCTCAGCTACTTTCCCATATCCACTAATGACCTAAACTCCAAGCCAAACTCGGTCCTACCGATTCTTTCCATCCGGCGCCACCGAGTTTCACTTGTCATAAGCCACTGCCAAACCCTAGCAAATTGGTTCTACCGATAGGGATCTCGGTCTCACCGAGATGGGGTTGCAATCTCTCTGTTTCCCTTTTGTAACTTTTCGGTCTCACCGAAAGAGCAAATCGGTCCCACCGAGATTGCAATGTAAACTCTCTGTTTCCCTTTTGTAACTTTTCGGTCTCACCGAAAGAGCAAATCGGTCCCACCGAGTTTACCTGACCAACTCTCTGGTTAGCTAATTACCAAATCGGTCTCACCGAGTTTGTGTAATCGCTCTCGCCGAGATTACGTTATGCCCTAACCCTAACTATATCGGTCCTGCCGAGTTGCATGTCAGTCCCACCGAAAATCTCTAACGGTCACTAGGTTTACTATTTCGCTTCGACCGAGTTTGTTGATTCGGTCCCACCGAGATTGGTAAATTGTGTGTAACGGTTGGATTTTGTGTGGAGGCTATATATACCCCTCCACCTCCTCTTCATTCGTGGAGAGAGCCATCAGAACACATCTACACTTCCAACTCATATGTTCTGAGAGAGAACCACCTACCCTTGTGTTGAGGCCAAGATATTCTATTCCTACCATATGAATCTTGATCTCTAGCCTTCCCCAAGTTGCTTTCCACTCAAATCTTCTTTCCACAAAATCCAAATCCTATGAGAGAGAGTTGAGTGTTGGGGAGACTATCATTTGAAGCACAAGAGCAAGGAGTTCATCATCAACACACCATTTGTTACTTCTTGGAGAGTGGTGTCTCCTAGATTGGCTAGGTGTCACTTGGGAGCCTCCGACAAGATTGTGGAGTTGAACCAAGGAGTTTGTAAGGGAAAGGAGATCGCCTACTGCTTGAAGATCTACCGCTAGTGAGGCAAGTCCTTCGTGGGCGATGGCCATGGTGGGATAGACAAGGTAGCTTCTTCGTGGACCCTTTGTGGGTAGAGCCCTCCGTGGACTCGCGCAACCGTTACCCTTCGTGGGTTGAAGTCTCCATCAACGTGGATGTAGGATAGCACCACCTATCCGAACCACGGGAAAAACATCCGTGTCTCCAATTGCGTTTGAATTCTCCGAACCCTTCCCTTTACATTCTTGCAAGTTGCATGCTTTACTTTCCGCTGCTATATACTCTTTGCATGCTTGCTTGAATTATGTGATGATTGCCTGACTTGTCCTAAAGTTGCTAAAATCTGCCAAGAACTAAAATTGGGAAAAGGTTAAGTTTTTATTTGGTCAAGTAGTCTAATCACCCCCCCTCTAGACATACTTCCGATCCTACAAGTGGTATCAGAGCTTTGGTCTCCATTTGCTTAGATTTCCATAGCTTTTGGTGGTCATAGCCTTGGTTTCACAACCTAGGAGAGTATGGCGTCTAGCGAGGGAAATTATCACCGTAGAGATCCTTACTTTGATGGTACTAATTTTGCTAGTTGGAAGCATAAAATGAAAATGCATATTCTTGGACATAACCCCGCCGTTTGGGCTATTGTGTGTGTTGGTTTGCAAGGTGACTTCTTCGACGGGAAAGAGCCAAACCGTGAAGCTACCGCGGATGAGTTGAAGATGCTACAATACAACGCTCGAGCTTGTGATATTCTCTTCGACGGATTGTGCCCCGAAGAATTCAACAAAATCAGCCGTCTTGAGAATGCAAAGGAAATTTGGGATACTTTGATTGATATGCACGAAGGTACCGACTCCGTCAAGGAATCCAAATTGGATGTGCTTCAAAGTCAACTTGACAAGTTAAAAATGAAGGATGGTGAATCATAGAGAAAGGAGTGTACAAAAGCCATGCCGAAAGTAAGCAATTCGAGGAGATTGTACGCAAGCAAGGAAGGCACCAGAAGAATCAAGGTGTTGGTTTTGAACGAAAGTTCAATGCCAATGGAGTTGAGTAGGAAGAAGATCAATACCCCAAGACAAAGTTTGTTCCTCAACAAGAGAAGTATGATCCTACTTCATTCAAGGGGACACAAACTCAAGATGATCTTCCACCACAAGACTACAAGCAAAAAGGCAAGGACAAGCTTCAAGAGGAAATTGATGCATTTGAAGAAGCTCCCAATACCTTAGTCAAGTGGATTCCCAAGACTAATTCAAGTTCCACTTCATCAAGTACGACTACAACTCCAAGGATTCCCATCAAGATGGTGTGGATCCAAAAGAAGAAGAACTAGAGAGTTCTTGAGGGTGACTCCGCCAACATACTTCACTCTTATCATTTTGGCAAGAACAAGTGCAATCAACTTCCACATCTTGCACTAGTTCAAGGAGTCACAAACCCTCTTGTTGGTAAGACAAGGGACAAGGTAACCTAAAAGCCTTCATAGACATCATCTTGTGTGTGCATCACTCTATGTCTATGGATATCCTTGTTTGTTCCTTGTGGGACTAACCCATGTAGGTATTGAAAGTGCAATTCACTCAAAAGGATAGCTCCAAGTGATCTACATTGAGCATCCACATCTTCAACATCTACATGAAGTCATCATCGACAAAACCCAAGGTTAGTTCATCCCTCTTAGGGGGGATATCACATCTAGGGGGAGCTTTACTCTAAGACTTGAGTTAAAGCAACTCTAATGATGTGATAACAACAATGCTTTATGTATAAGTGGTAACCCCACTTGAGCTTAAACGATGAGTATGACCTATGACCAAATGTTTTCATTTGACTCCTATGTCAATATACTCATATATAGATGACCTAGTAATCGCCAATTGCTTGATAGATGCTAGAATTGGTTGTGCATGCTTTGTCACATATTTCATCTATTGCCATTTTATTGTGTGAGTATGTTGGTTGCATATTTTACTCATTCGAGGACATCCACTTGTTGTTTTGATTGTTTAGCTTTATTTTTTTATTTTGCCAAGTGGATGGACAAGAATGCCTAAAGAACCTTCTCTAGCTATCTATGCTTTTCTCGTCTCAAACTCTATTCATGCTACATCACAAAATTGATCAAGTCAGATTCGAACCACTCTGTGTGAGGAGCACTCGGAGTCCCTGATTCGTCATAGACTTAAACTTCCAAAACCTCTTTGTGCTTCTCGGTCTGACCGATACCCCACTTTCGGTCTTACCGAGATCACTAAGTTGATCTATGTTTTCGATCTCGGTGAAACCGATTTGAACCATTCGGTCACACCGAGTTGCAATAACTATATACAGTTTTGCATCTCGGTGCCAACGAGTTGTTCCAATCGGTCACACCGACAGGGTCGGGCTATATATAGACACAGGAAAAAATTTCGAAATTTCTTCAAACCCCTTCGCCCGCGCGATAGCTCGCTCTGCCTACGTGGTCTCCGGATCGTCTTCTCGCTGCCAGCCGCTTCCAGTCGCTGGTCTCCATCGCCGTCAATGGGAATCAACCCCACCGTTGCCGCCGTAGCGAGTCTCCGCCGAACTAGGGTATGGACTCGATCTTTGTGCTATTCCCCAATCCGATTCCTAGCACATTGTGATCATATGGATTCTTGCCACGTTTGATAAACTCCTATCTAGTCAATGAACTCGTAGAATAGGTTTGATCCAAAAAATTTGGGTTAGGTTTCCGCTGAAACCATCTCGGACCCACCGAGTTGAAAAACTCGGTCCCACCGATTTGGCTTATGCCATTGCACAAGTAAAACTCGGTCTGACCGAGTATTGCTAATCGGTGTGACCGATTTTGGAACTTTGTGAAACCCTAGCAGTCTCGGTGCCACCGAACTGTGACTCGGTCCAACCGAGTTCACTGGTTTAGGTTCCAAAACTGCTTCGGTATCACCAAGTTTAAAAATCAGTAGATCCGAAATGCTTTATGTGGGAAACTAAAACTAAGTTTTCAAATCATTCTTTTGCAAAAATCTCTGCATTTTGTGATGCTCATCCACTCTACCTCATCTATAAACTATTCACAGGGTCAACAGTCAGCTTGTTCATCATGTCAGACCAGAGTGATAGCCAGAACCTGTCAGAACAGCCAGTGCAGATGAGTGAGGGCACTAGTCCCTCCAGCTCTTCAGATGAAGGCAGCAGGAGCACCCCCAGCAACTTGCCAAAAGCTGCCACAAGACAAAGGAAGAAGAGAACCTCAGAATCAGAGGATGAAGACTATGTGGCAGAGGAGGAAACAACTTCCAAGAAAGTTGAACTCAAGAAAGAGCATGGCTCAAGACAGAGCAACAAGCCAGGCTTAAAGGTCAAAAGGCCAGCAGGCAGGCAGCCCATGCAAAAGGCCAGAGCCTCAACAAAGATTCCTGAGAAGCCTGCACCCAAAGAGCCAGTTGCAGCTGAAACAAAGAAAGAAAGGAAAAGAGGCAGATGGTGCAAGAAAGTTGATCCCATGGCTGAATTTGAACAGCATTCTTCTGATGAAGAAGAGGAAGAAGAAGAGGTTGCTGCACCAGCACCTAAGGCACCCAAGCTGATGGGTGATGCTATAAGATCAGGGGCAGCTGCATCTAAGCCCAAGGAAGCCCCCCAGGCTGCATCCAAAGCCAAGCCAGCTCCAAAGTCAAAACCAAAGAGAAATACAAGGAGCATACCAGCTGCTGAGAAGAACAAGGCCCCAGTGCCTGAAGCTGCTGTTGAAGAAGAGGAAGGCCAAGTGCTGAGAAAGTTGAAGCCCAAGATCCCAGACCACAATGATGCTCATCCTGTGGCTGAGGATATGAAGATCAGAAGAGACTCTGGGCTAAGAAAATGGAGAGCAGAGGATCCACATGCTACCAGGAGAAGGACTGCTGTTGACTACAGGTTCCACACTAAGGAACAACAGGACTTCTATGAGACAGTCTTGTTAGACAAGAAGCCAGTAGTGTGTGATATGAGATGGGTTGATTGGGAATATATCAAGGAAAATGAAGAGCACTACCCTGGAGTGCAAGATAGCTTCAGAGCTTGGGGAGTAGCTGACTTTGTTGGGCAGAAGCTTGCAAAGTGGAATGAGGATCTGATTATGCAATTCTACTCCACAACACACTTCTACCCAGATGGAAGGATCACATGGTTGTCTGAAGGTACAAGGTACCACTCAACTGTTGAGGAATGGGCAAAGTTGATCAATGCCCCAGAAGAAAATGAAGATGACTTGGATGTCTATGCCAAGAAAAAGATGGATCATAACACTATGGCAAATATGTACAAAGAGATTCCAGCAGAAGATCTTGACACTCACCAGTTTGGGTCTGTGAAACACCTATTGTCAGGACTGCCTATGATCAACTGGATCCTTAGGCACACACTTTTGCCCAAGTCTGGAGATCACATGATGATTAGAGGTCATGCCATCAACCTGCTACATATCTTTTATGTGCCTCAAAAGTTTAAGGTCATGAGCCTCATAGTAGAAACTATCAAGAGGACTGCAGCAGATCATAAGAGGAGTTGTGGTTATGCCCCTCATATCTAGATGTTGATCAACTCAAGAATGGGCACAGACACATACTTGTTCGACAAGGAACATTTGCCTATTCATCCACATTTCAAGGATAACCAAGTTGTGATGAATGAAAATGAACCATCATCAGCCCAAGCACAAGCCAAGAAGGAGAAGGCAAGGAAGGAGAAAGCTGCCAAGATGCCAACTCAAGAAGAGGCATCTGAGTACTTCTTGAAGAACAAGCAAGAGCAGCTCAGTTACCTGATTGCATCCACCCTGAGGATTGAGAAAGGACTGGCTACCCTAACTCAGAACCAGGCAAGCTTAGAGAGAATCGTAGAACAAAAGTTCTATGACTTGGATATCAAGGTGACAGAGATTCAGACTGCAGTAGAGCAAATCCAAGATGACATGCACGAGAGAAAAGGGAAGACTACCACTGATGCATTTGCCAGAGTGCCACGAGGTCCGAGGTCGTCTGCAGTGCCAGTTCCTGACACAAGAGCCACCGCCTTAGCTCCAGCCATAGCACCAGCCCAACCAGCTCCAGCATCTACTTCAGCTCCAACTCCAACCACGTCTACGGAAGCCTTCGTCCTTGGAGTGATCAGGACTCCACCACCACCAGAAGATCAAGCCTGAGTGTCGATCTAGCACTATGCATTTTCTAGGAACTTTTTGGTAACTTGTTGCCAAAGGGGGAGAAAAATGTATAGATCATAGGCTTCGAGAGAGAGAGAGAGAGTGTTGTTTTTTCTCTCTTGCTTTATTTGGTGGTTTCTCAAACATTGTTTGCTTTTGGTCGAGATACTTTGATATGCTTGTGAGACATTGATGATCATGTGTTTGATCATAAGCTACACTTACGCATGCTTGATATATCTTATCTATCTTATGTGGTCATTCACTTTTCCTTGGTGATGAGTGCATGTATTTCATTATTATCATTTTGAGCGCTCCACCAAGATGTATGTGACATGGAAGAGTAACCCATGATTCTAACTCTTTGTGCATTTGCAGTCCAAAGCAAATTTTAAATATGCACAAATTTAGGGGGAGCTCTTACTTATCACATACTTCTCAAAGCGATGATATAATTCATTCTTATTATCATTTGTCGAAGCTTTGATCTATATGTTGTCATCAATTACCAAAAAGGGGGAGATTGAAAGTGCAACTATCCCTAGGTGGTTTTGGTAATTCATAACAACATATAGCTCATTTAGCTAATGCTATTCCAAGATAACTATTTCAGGAAAGCTCAATGATTGGCATGGCATGGATGGTGAAAGTGGAACCCTCAAAATGCTAAGGACAAAGGATTGGCTAAAACTTCAAGCTCAAGACTCTTCATTTTACATTTTAGTGATCCAAGATCACATTGAGTCCATAGGAAAAGCCAATACTATCAAGGAGGGATGAGGTGTTGCTTAATGAGCCTTTTGCTTCATGTGCTTAATGATATGCTCCAAAATCCTCAGCTACTTTCCCATATCCACTAATGACCTAAACTCCAAGCCAAACTCGGTCCTACCGATTTTTTCCATCCGGCGCCACCGAGTTTCACTTGTCATAAGCCACTGCCAAACCCTAGCAAATCGGTTCTACCGATAGGGATCTCGGTCTCACCGACATGGGGTTGCAATCTCTTTGTTTCCCTTTTGTAACTTTTCGGTCTCACCGAAAGAGCAAATCGGTCCCACCGAGATTGCAATGTAAACTCTCTGTTTCCCTTTTGTAACTTTTCGGTCTCACCGAAAGAGCAAATCGGTCCCACCGAGTTTACCTGACCAACTCTCTGGTTAGCTAATTACCAAATCGGTCTCACCGAGTTTGTGTAATCGGTCTCACCGAGATTACGTTATGCCCTAACGCTAACTATATCGGTCCTACCGAGTTGCATGTCAGTCCCACCGAAAATCTCTAACGGTCACTAGGTTTACTATTTCGGTCCGACCGAGTTTGTTGATTCGGTCCCACCGAGATTGGTAAATTGTGTGTAACGGTTGGATTTTGTGTGGAGGCTATATATACCCCTCCACCTCCTCTTCATTCGTGGAGAGAGCCATCAGAACACATCTACACTTCCAACTCATATGTTCTGAGAGAGAACCACCTACCCTTGTGTTGAGGCCAAGATATTCCATTCCTACCATATGAATCTTGATCTCTAGCCTTCCCCAAGTTGCTTTCCACTCAAATCTTCTTTCCACAAAATCCAAATCCTATGAGAGAGAGTTGAGTGTTGGGGAGACTATCATTTGAAGCACAAGAGCAAGGAGTTCATCATCAACACACCATTTGTTACTTCTTGGAGAGTGGTGTCTCCTAGATTGGCTAGGTGTCACTTGGGAGCCTCCGACAAGATTGTGGAGTTGAACCAAGGAGTTTGTAAGGGCAAGGAGATCGCCTACTTCTTGAAGATCTACCGCTAGTGAGGCAAGTCCTTCGTGGGCGATGGCCATGGTGGGATAGACAAGGTTGCTTCTTCGTGGACCCTTCGTGGGTGGAGCCTCCGTGGACTCGCGCAACCGTTACCCTTCGTGGGTTGAAGTCTCCATCAACGTGGATGTAGGATAGCACCACCTATCCGAACCACGGGAAAAACATCTGTGTCTCCAATTGCATTTGAATTCTCCAAACCCTTCCCTTTACATTCTTGCAAGTTGCATGCTTTACTTTCCGCTGCTATATACTCTTTGCATGCTTGCTTGAATTATGTGATGATTGCTTGACTTGTCCTAAAGTTGCTAAAATCTGCCAAGAACTAAAATTGGGAAAAGGTTAAGTTTTTATTTGGTCAAGTAGTCTAATCACCCCCCTCTAGACATGCTTCCGATCCTACAGCAGTGTCCTTCTCTCCTCTTTGGTGCAAAGGGAGCAAGCGCAGGCGAGAGCATCAAGCAAAGGCACCCGTTTCGGTGCAACAAGACCAAGACCAGCCCAACGGCAGGGAAGAAGTCATTGTGGAGCCCAAGCCGGCGTCACCACCAGAGCCTTTGGCAGGCGAAGACCAACTTTGGTCAGGATAATAGTACCATATGTTCCCCTTCAAAATGGCCAATTGTTGGCGCCCTTCCCGCTCAATATTTGGGAAGAGGCCCAGGGCCTTTGCCTATAAATAGGACTAGCCACCCCCAAGGTAGGGACGGAAGGCACACATAGAATGAGAACGGAATAGGAATCAGAGAGAGAGAGAGAGAGAGAGAGAGAGAGAGAGAAGGGTGACTGAACTCCTCCTAGCAGTTCATCGCCCCAGCCAAGAACAGACCCTCGCGGGGCTGTTCTTCCTTGTATTGCTCATCATCATCAGCCCAAGAGGCAATCCACCACACCACAAACTGGAGTAGGGTATTACAGCACAACGGTGGCCCAAACCAGTATAAACCCTGTGTCTCTTGTGATGTTCTTTTCATAGCTTAGATCTTAGCGAGGCGGAGGGGTACAGGTAGGTAGAAGGAGAAATCTCCGCGCGCACCCCAGTGTTTGAACCTCAAGGGTCTGTCGGAACCCCAAATCCGACAAGCGTTAGTTATATTTTGTCTTACAACATCCGTATGCAGTTTTTTTACTGAATCAAACACACAGCCCAGTTCTATTTTCCTCTTGAAACGCCATGTCCTACATCCATTTTCTAGTCTCTACCTATAGTTTTACTAGTTCATATACACGTATCGTTATATTGAAAATACATAAAATTACCTTTTCATATTTACATCCTTATTTTTGTTGTTGTTTTCCCTCCGAGCGCTGATTTTTTTACCACTGATTTTCCCTTAAACCAACTCAATTGTCCCACATCTTATTTGCTTACAAAAACAAAACAATATTTGGCAAATCAATAAGTTCTTAGAAAAATATTTATCATTTCGGGATTACAACAGTTCGAACTCCACTAAACTATGCAAAATAAGGTTGAACATTTTGACCGTGGTCCTGGGCAGAAAATGGGCTCTAATAAATTACTTAATAATTAGTAAATGGGCTCTATGTTGTCTGCCACAGATTTGGAGGCTGACTTCTGGGCCTAGTAAGTTCATGCGTACACAAGGTTTCTAAAAAAACTTAGTAAACAATCGACTCTACCAGCGTCAGACCATTAGATGTCAATCTAACGGCAATCGTGCTTCTTCAGTCTCTGATCTTCCTTCTCCAGCCGCCCAAACCAGCACCGACGGAACCGCCTACTCCCGCCTCCCATGGCCGGCTGTGCTGCCGGGCAGGCCTCACGGTCCCACCATACTCGCATCCTTGGACTGTCTATCCCTCTACTCACCCACACCTCCTGTTATTTTCCGGTGACGGCAGCCGAACCAGTCAACCCTTGTACTCCCCACGGTGTGGACAGCCACTGTTGTGTCTTCCCCGGCTCCATGTTGTTCCCTTCATAGGCCTCGCCGTCGTCCACTGCACTGGTGCTCTCGGCGCGGCGTGGTCAACGAACGACATCCATCGGAAGTGGACTGTACGTGGAGAGGCTGACAACTGGGTCCACGCCGCACACAAGGAAATGCCTCCTTATTACGCTCAAAATAATGATTCCTCCACTTGCATCTGGGACCCACCGGAAGGGCCTCTGTATTTCGCAAAAAAAACGTTCCCCCCTCTGACAGCTCGGACCCACCAGCTATATCATCGCACGCAAGGAAGTGCCTCCTTATTACGCACAAAAAAATGAATACCCCCCTGCGTGGGAGGCTGACTTGTGGGCCTACTAAGTTGACAGGGACGGAGGGCTTTGTCAACTTAGTCAATATGAACGATTCTAGCTCCAGTGATCGTACAATGTCCATCCAACGGCCGTAGTGCTTCTTCAACCTCTGGTCTTCTTGCTCCAGCCGCCCAAACCAGCGCCGGTCGTGCCGCGTGCTCCTGCTTCCAGTGGCCGGCTGTGATGCCGCGGAGGCCTCACCGCCTCCTACTACTCCCACCACTAGCCAGGCCATCCGCCTCTACTCACCCGCACCCCTGTTATTCTGCGGCGACGGCAGCCTAACACCACAGCCGAACCAGTGAACCCTCGTACTCCTCTCCGTGTGGGCTTCCACTGCCGCGTCTTCCATGGTTCCGCGTCGTCCCCTTCCTAGGCCTCACCGTCGTCCACCGCCTTGGTGCTCTCGATGCAGCGTGGTCAACGTGGTCAACGTGGTCAAGGAACGACTTCCATCGGAAGAGTACTGTACGTGGAGAGTGATGACCCACAAGTATAGGGGATCTATCGTAGTCCTTCGATAAGTAAGAGTGTTGAACCCAACGAGGAGCAGAAGGAAATGATAAGCGGTTTTCAGCAAGGTATTCTCTACAAGTACTGAAATAAATGGTAACAGATAGTTTTGTGATAAGATAAATTGTAACGAGCGACAAGTAACAAAAGTAAATAAAGTGCAGCAAGGTGGCCCAATCCTTTTTATAGCAAAGGACAAGCCTGTACAAACTCTTATATAAGGAAAAGTGCTCCCGAGGACACATGGGAATATCGTCAAGCTAGTTTTCATCACGTTCATATGATTCGCGTTCGGTACTTTGATAATTTGATATGTGGGTGGACCGGTGCTTGGGTGTTGTTCTTAGTTGAACAAGCATCCCACTTATGATTAACCTCTATTGCAAACATCCGCAACTACAACAAAAGTATTAAGGTAAACCTAACCATATCATGAAACATATGGATCCAAATCAGCCCCTTACGAAGCAGCGCATAAACTAGGGTTTAAGCTTCTGTCACTCTAGCAACCCATCATCTACTTATTACTTCCCAATGCCTTCCTCTAGGCCCAAATAATGGTGAAGTGTTATGTAGTCGACGTTCACATAACACCACTAGAGGCTAGACAACATACATCTCATCAAAATATTGAACGAATACCAAATTCACATGACTACTAATAGCAAGACTTCTCCCATGTCCTCAGGAACAAACGTAACTACTCACAAAGCATATTCATGTTCATAATCAGAGGGGTATTAATATGCATAAAGGATCTGAACATATGATCTTCCACCAAATAAACCAACTAGCATCAACTACAAGGAGTAATCAACACTACTAGCAACCTACTAGTACCAATCCCGGACATGGAGACAAGAATTGGATACAAGAGATAAACTAGGGTTTTGAGATGAGATGGTGCTGGTGAAGATGTTGATGGAGATTTCCCTCTCCCGATGAGAGGAGCGTTGGTTATGACGATGGCGATGATTTCCTCCTCCCGGAGGGAAGTTTCCCAGGCAGAACAGCTCTGCCGGAGCCCTAGATTGGTTCCGCCAAGGTTCCGCCTCGTGGCGGCGGAGTTTCGTCCGAAAGGTTGCTTATGATTTTTCCTCGACGAAAGACCTCATATAGCAGAAGATGGGCATCGGAGGGCCAACAGGGGGCCCACAAGGCAGGGGGCGCGCCTAGGGGGGTAGGGCGCGCCCCCCACCCTCGTGGCCAGGTGGGCCCCCCTCTGGTGAACTTCTTCCGCTCAATATTTTTTATATATTCTGGAAATAACTTCCGTGGAGTTTCAGGACTTTTGGAGTTGCTCAGAATAGGTCTCTAATATTTGCTCCTTTCCAGCCCAGAATTCCAACTGCCGGCATTCTCCCTCCTTATGTAAACCTTGTAAAATAAGAGAGAATAGGCATAAGTATTGTGACATAACGTGTAATAACAGCCCATAATGCAATAAATATTGATATAAAAGCATGATGCAAAATGGACGTATCAGAGATGCTGACAGCTGGGTCCACGGCCGCAGCAAGGAAGTGCCTCCTTATTACGCGCAAAATAATTATTCCTCCACATGACAGCAGGGACCCACCGGACGGGTCACCGTATTTTGCAAAAAAGTGTTTCCCCCTGACTGCTGGGACCCACCAGCTACATCTTCGCACGCAAGGAAGTGCCTAATAGTCGGGACCCACCTGGTCGAAGCGTACGTAGCGATGTCATTCCGGTCGCGAATGTGTATGTACATATTGGTTGATGAAGAGGCGCGCACGTGTCGTAGTAGAGGCGCGCACGCAACATGTACACGTACGTACAGCGGCCAGGGTGCAAGAAAGTAAATACGGCCACGCACGTACGTACGGGCGGGGTCTCGAACGCCTACTCGCGCATACGTACGCCCAGGGCTCGTGTACATGGCTCTGGCTGGGTCAGAACAAAGAAACTGTGTTGTCGTCGTGTTCATGGGGAGCCAACTGGCTGGGTCGGAATGGAATGTGTCGTCGGGTTCATTGGGAGCCAACCGACTTATATGGAACAAGCGATGGAAACGAGGCCTGGCGTACCACAGAACGGAGGAAACGACCTTGTGTTCGACTGTCCACGGTGGAAACGGGATCCTGTTCATCGAGAGGGGTCTAGTGTACCGCAAAACGGAGGAAACGGACCTCCTATGGTCGAAACAGGGTCCTGTTGATCGGGAGGGGTGTGGCGTACCGCAAAACGGAGGAAACGAACTTGTGTCGGAGCGCTACGGTCGAAACGGGGGTCCTGTTCATCGGGAGGGGTGTGGCGTACTGTAAAACGGGGTTCCATGAGATACTGTTCTTCTCCACCATCGACTGCCTTCACGGGCTACTGTTCATCCACCGTCGACCTCCTCGAGCCTCCACTTGCGACAGTTCATCCACGGGCTCCTGTTCACCCAGCCTCCACGGCGCGCTCCTCCACCGGCTACTGTTCAACCAGCCCTCTCCACAGGGGTCCTGTTCAGCCACCCCTCCACGGGCTACGGTTCATCTAGCCCTCCACCGGCTACTGTTCAACCAGCCCTCCACCAGCTACTATTCATCGAGACCTCCATGGGGTCCTATTCATCCGGCCCTCCTGGGGGCCTGTTCATCCACCGGCTCAATCGATCGGGGTACTGTTCATCCAGCGGTGACGGCCTCTACTACCACGGGGTCCTGTTCATCCAAACCCCCACCGGGAAATGTTCATCGAAACCCCCTCAGTAACGGTCACTATTCATCCAGGGAAGGAGGCATCAGTGTTCGATCGGCTTCAGTTAGTAGCAGTAGCGAAGGAATCACTCGGTTTCAATTAACAGCAAGGGATCGATCGATCGCTCGGGTTCACTAACGCGTAGCATGCAGTGCAATCGCTCGGGTTTAGTTAGAGCCCAACGCCTCGCACACACACGCGTACGTATGAGAGAAACGCGCATCGCTCGGCCCCCGACCACCCACCGTAACCGAGAACTTCCCGATATTTTCCTCGCCCTTGCTTCTGCCACGGTTTTTTTCGTCATGGACGGCCCAAAGAATGTCATGCAGCTGCGTCTCCGGCCCACTACATCTATGATGATGTCGAGTTTTGTCACAGTTATCATCATAGAAGTGTCATAAGTAGGACAGAAAAAAAATTGTTTGGCCCAAAATGTCACGGATGTGTCTTTTTTTGTAGTGAATTGTCGTGGGTAGAATTTTGTATTGTTGTGCATGTGAGGAATAAATCAAATTTGGCTGCACTTAATACATGAGAAACATATACAAGTGCTATATTTCCTAGTTCTTATTCATGCTTGGTTTGGATAAATGGGTTTTCCATGTGGCTTGAATTAATCTGATGAATCTGCAATGTGCTTATTTTTCATCAACATATTTTACTGATAGCATGCGAACCTTTACTTAACCTGATGACTAACTACCTTATATGTGTTGCAGGGAAACAATGGGCAGCACTGAGGTTTACAATCGAGGTTAGCACGTGCATGCTCCGTTGTCTAATAGCAGATTATTGTGCAATTGCAGGAACCATTCTAATATTTATGTTTTTAACAATTTGGTCTTGCACATGTAGGTCCTGCTGTCAGAGGTTTTGACCCACTGTTCGACCCTTTATGCATATGGGGAAATGAGTTGTCCATGAATATCAGTCAACTCAAAAAACTCAGAAAGATTGTTAGGATAAATAAATTAGCAACAAAAAACAAGAAGATATTTGTCTGCACAATGAAGAAGACATCAGTTCACTACAGGATGGTACTAACTATTATACCTTGCCTTTTTTATTCCTTTGCCCCATTTCCAATATAGAGAAGATATTTATGCACATCCTTGTTTTCAGGCCTTTCCAAAGCAGTTCACTGATGATTACCTCTCAGACCACCTGTATGGTTAGGAGGCGAGGAAGGTATCCATACAACACCCACGGTTCAATATTGAAGTGTTCCTGAAGAGGACGAAGGATGGACGGTCAATCATCCACATGCAATGGCCTAAAGTTACAAAGACCCTCAACATCAATGAAGGCTCAATATTCACCTTCTGCTTCAGCAGGTTTCCAGATGGGATCCATCTGTCTATGTACCGTCTATGATGCTAATTTCGAAAAGTTATAGATGTTGCATGTGAAACTTGGTCCTGGTGTAATTGTGTAATGGGGTAGCCGAGTGCTGAAGCTATATGATGTTGTACTCTGATGTATTTCAATTATGAAAATGAAATATATTGTGTGCTTAATATGAAATGTCAATTAGATTAATAAATGAATTATGAATAATCGGATAATTACCCTGCTAATTGGGTTTTGCTATTGCAAACGGTTGTTGAAAAAATACCGTGGCGATGACCTCAGGCAACGCACACAGTTTTTAGGAATAAACCGTGTTGGATCAATGAACAATCACACACGACCTTCTCTTGAAAACTGTTTGCGTTAGGCCACCTTGCGCAAATGTTTACCACATAAAAACTGTGTGTGATGGATAGCCTTTGCCACACAGTTTCTTCTATGGACTGTGTGTGATACATTCAATAATGCAAACGATTTAACGGGAAAAATTGTGTGTGATGTACCTGTGAACGGAAACGTTTTCCTTGGAGCGACTGTGTGGGATGTACATACGAACAGAAAGTTTAGCGGGGACTGACTGTGTGGGATGTACTTGCGACCGGAAACAATTTCGCCGTATAATTGTATTTTTAGCTCTACTGTATGTATTTCCGTATTTGAGCGCTCGCCGGTCGCACACGGCCTCATTTTGCCGAGCGTGTGTGCCAGGAGGGCATATCCTCGACGATTTCTGGGTCATGTGGGACGGACCCCCCCTATCGCCCACACTCACTTGGCAACGGTTCCAAAGGCTGTCGCGGAAAGGGGTTAAAAACCGTTTGTTTAGCAGCTCGATGTACTAGTGATGTGCCATCATTCACGGGAAAAGAGAATCTGGATGCATATATTGAGTGGGAATAGAAGTGTGATCAAATCTTTAACATCGATAGTATTTCTAAAGCCAAGAGAGTTGATCTTGCTGTTATGGAGTTCTCTGGTTATGCTCTTACATGGTGGAATCAGCTGCAAGACGATCGGTTGATGTCAGGAAATAATCATATCCGCAGTTGGACTTTGATGAAGGAAGTCATGAGGCACTGTTTTGTTCCATCATACTATGAGAGGCAATTGTACAAGCGGTTGTAGGGGCTCACTTAAGGTTCCCACACTATTGAGGAGTACTATAAAGAGATCGAGGTGCTGCTAATTCGGACAAGAACCCGTGAAAGTGGTGAGGCAAAGATGGCGAGATTTTTACATGGGCTGAATGATGAAATATCAGATTTTGTGGAGATGTTTCCTTATGATACATTACAAGATGTGGTTCGTCAAGCTATACGAGTTGATAATAAGAATATGCCTAATGGTCGTACTCGTGCTTTCCAAGACCGCACCACCACACGATCATGGCAGCGAACGCAACAGCCATATGATTCTCAGTTTGAGGGTGCACCACCTAGACACCCACATGCGTCGACGGCTTCCTCACCTGCTATTCGCAATCAAGATAAGAGGTCATCAGCTACAACAGGAGTATCCTCTGCTCTACCTCTAGAAAAGAGTTATACACGCAGCAGCGGCATTCAGTGCCACAAGTGCAAAGGAAGAGGTCATATTTCTTTGGAATGTCCAAGCAAAAAACTATGATCATCAATGAACGAGGTGAATGGGAGTCTGAAAGTGACCCTGAAGGTGGCAATGATGAAGTGGAAGAGGAGCAAGGTTGGGAAGTAGGAGGAACTATTTTATCTCATGAAAAACTTGATGGTGAAGCTTTGGTTGTATGTCGTTCACTTAACTCCCAGGTTGTGGAGGAGGAAAAGGGACAATGGCATAATATTTTCCACACCCATTGCCTTATCAACTCCAAGATATGTCGAGTGATTGTTGATAGTGGCAGCTGCAACAATATTGCAAGCACAGAGATGGTAGAGAAGCTTCAATTGCAAACAAAACACCACCCACATCCATACCGCATGCAATGGTTGAATGATTGTGGCGCAATAAATGTGATGAGCAGCGTGAGAATACCAATTTTAGTGGGGACATATCGGGATGAATTGAGTGTGATGTAGTGCCCATGCACGTTTGTCACTTGCTTCTAGGACGACCATGGTTGCATGACTGAGATGTGCAAATCAGCGGGTGTGTGAATTGCTTATGTTTTGTCCATAGAGGAGAAAAGTTCACTTGGCTGCCGATGACACCCGAAGAACTCTATATTGATGAGATGAAAAGAAAAGGAAAGAAAAAGGGGGGAGAGTGATCATACACAAAGAGTGAGCCACCAACATAGTGAGGGAGTGTTTTCACAGGCAAAAGCTCCACAGCCAAATATGACCAAGCCCCGAGAAAAACAGGGATTAGTTATGATGGCTAGAAAAAGGGATATGCGGGAATTGAGAGAACCTAATGCTCCATTCTTTGTACGCATGTACAAGGAAACTTTATTGGCTGCTAACGACTTACCCTCAACTCTTCCTAGTGTTGTATTGGATCTTTTGCAGGAGTATGGGGATGTTCCTCATAAGAAGGTGCCACCCAGATTGCTGCCGAAGCGAGGCATTGAACACCAAATCAACTTGGTTCCAGGCGCCCTGCTTCCCAAAATTCCACATGTTGAAAGTGCTAAGAGGGGTGAGTTGAGTGACTCCACCAAATGTGAGGAAGAATGTCCATTTTCCAAAAATCCACATATTGAGAATGATAAGAGAGGTGAGATGAGTGACTCCACCAGATGTGAGGAAGAGTGTTCACTTCCCAAAAGTCCACATAATCAGAGTGATAATAGAGGTGAGGTGAGTGAGTCCACCAAATGTGAGGATCAGATTGTTCAAAATGAGATAAGAGAGATGGAATATATCCACCCATGTATACCTCACATTCAGCGAGAGAGGATTAGTGAGTTGTGTGAGTCCACCAAATATGAGGGTGAGGTAATCCACCACAAGATTAGAGAAATGAGTGAACCACAACGTATTATACCACACCATCAAAGTGAGAGGAGTAGCGAGTTGTGTGAGTCCATCAAATCTGAGCTCGAGGTGTTTACACACAATATCAAAGAGATGAGTGATCCACCAAATGAAAGGAGAGCAAACTATTCAACTACTAACCATTCACAAAGCTCCCTTTCTTTGAAGTATGTGCAGATGCAAAAATCATACTTAGCTACACTGCTACCGCGATGGGAGGATGAGATCCATGAACAATTATGGCGCACATGGAGCACCATTTGTCGGTGTCAAAACCGGCGGATCTTGGGTAGGGGGTCCCGAACTGTGTGTCTAAGGTCGATGGTAACAGGAGGCGGGGGACACGATGTTTACGCAGGTTCGGGCCGTCTTGATGGAGGTAATACCCTACTTCCTGCTTGATTGATCTTGATGAATATGAGGATTAAAAGAGTTGATCTACCACGAGATCGTAATACCTAAAGCCTAGATGTCTAGCTTGTATGATTGTGATTGCCTCTACGGGCTAAACCCTCCGGTTTATATAGACACCAGAGGGGACTAGGGTTGTACAGAGTCGGTTTACAAAGGAAGGAATCCACATATCCGACCGCCAAGCTTGCCATCCACGCAAAGGAGAGTCCTATCCAGACACGGGAAGAAGTCCTCTGTCTTGTATCTTCATAGCCCATTAGTCCGGCCCATGTTACATAGTCCGAATGCCCGAGGACCCCTTAATACAGGAATCCCTCAGTAGCCCCTGAACCAGGCTTCAATGATGATGTGTCCGCGCGCAGATTGTCTTTGACATTGCAAGGCGGGTTCCTCCTTCGAATACTCCAAAACAGCCTTCGAACACAGAAAACGTGTCCGGCTCTGCAAAACAAGTACCACAGACACCCACAGAGATTAAAATATTTCATGAATCCAATCTACTGACAACTTTTGTAGCGTGACATCACGACCCTGCCCGGTCATTATTTCGAACCATTTTTAGCCTCTTGCTCCACGTTTTGAGATGTGGTTTTATTGGCACGTCTTGTCAAAGCAGAGATCGTGTCCCCTTATTGCGGAATTCTCATCAATACGAGTGTGGGTAATCCAAGCGCTCCGTTGGCACGATTCCTTGGGAATAGGCAAGTTTTAATACCCATGAGGAGGCGTTCGATATTCATCGCTTTCATAAAGGGGTACAGACCCGTCTTTCTCCTCGACGCTCACCTCTTACTCAACATTTCCAACTTCGAGCTCCAACACCCAGGCTTCAACTTAATCGCTCCAAGCCTCCCAGTCATCTCCGAACCCAGCCCTAAAGGCCGGTGGGTGGCCTCCTCTGTAACAGAGGAGGATATCGCGAAGCTCCGGGCAGCAAGGTACCTGACCGCGGAAGTCCTCCACATGCTCCCTGCTAAGGTGCAGGTTATTCCTACATCCAGATTCAACGAGAGGGTCATATTCATCTGCCACTTCCTCCGGGGGCTAGGGTTCGCTCTCCACCCCTTCGTTCATGGCCTCATGTTCTATTACGGGCTACATTTTCACGCTCTATCTCCGGACTCCTTTCTTCACATCTCAGCGTTCATTGTCATGTGCGAGGCATTTCTCTGCATTCCCCCAAACTTCGGCTTATGGCTCAAGACCTTTAATGTGAAGCCGAAGGTAGTCGACGGGGAGCAAGCGGAGTGTGGCAGTGCTATGGTGAACAAGCTCACCAATACTCTTTGGCCAAAAGGCTCCTTCACGGAAACTTCCAACCTATGGTAGCGGGAGTGGTTTTACATCACTGAACCCCGTGGTACAAAGTGGGCAGCTACACATGTGTTCCGATCTGGCCCTCCATTACGACTCACATCTTGGATTAATAAGGGGCTAGATTGGGGATCAAATGATGAAGTGCAGACGCTACAAAGTCGTATCCGGAGCCTCCTTGAAATGGACACTGGTCTCATCAACGTGATCCAAGTAATGCTAGTCCGCCGGGTCCTGCCGTGCCAGCGACGGCCTCTCCGCATGTGGGAGTTCAATCTGGAAGGACCATGGACCCTTCAGCACTTCTTCGGCACAACGCACAGAGGGATGTGGAAGCTATTCTTCGGGACCCGAAAGCAGTGGCCGGATACAACCGAGGACATCGGCCTCGACTGCAACCATCCGGATACCTCAGTAAGCATTGGACTCCTGAACACAGCTTAGTTGATTATCCCGTAATGATATACTGACAAACCTGTCTTTGACCAGGGCTGGATAAAGAAGGCCGAACGAATTAGGTGTTCGGCTCCACTTCCCAAAGACTCATCTGATCCTATGTTGACAAGGATGCTGGCCCTGGCACCGTATCAAGTGTCGGTGAAGGAGATCAAGGAGGAGAGCAAAAGGGCCAAAGGTGGCCTCCACTCTAAAGGTACATCGGACGCTATGTCCGGGGAGACTGGAAGTCCCTCTTCTGAAGATGAAGGGGAAGAAGAATTTGATATCCCTTCTTCCCATGGGAAGAAAAGGACCGCCTCGGAAGATTTGGAGGTGGAGGCTCCCAAGAGAGGGAAGATGTCTCTGTCAGACAGTTCGGGTTCGGAAGACGATGTTGTCACACAGTTCCTCCGTAAGGACAAGCCTTTCGATGAATCGTAAGTGAAAAAGGGTATTCTAGACATATCCCGTTCTTTTCAGGTTACAAAGGTAACATCTAAAGTCTGGCCCGCGGTATTCCTCAATAGTCCTCCTCCTCGGGTGACATGCTTCCGGAGATGATGGAAAGCGAGACGCCTCCACAATCTTCCTTGCCCCTTAGGGCGGATGACTTCGAGGTGTCGTCCCAGAGGGTCTCACCTTATCATCAAGTGGTGCGGGGGGCAACGAAGACAACGGCCGAAGGCGATACTTCGGTCGTCAAGGGTCCGGGGTGTGCAGCCCCTACGGGGACCAACAATAAAGGCCCCGAAACATCCAGCTTACAGCCGAAGATGACTCTAGGGTCGAGTAAACGTATCCCTTCGAAGGGATTTCATACTCCCGCAGGCGCTTCTAGGAATCTAGAGGCGCCGGATACATTAATGGGCATGTTGCAAAATGCGTCCTTATCAGAGGAACATCGTACCTTAATGGGTATGGTAGTTGAGAGGATTCTGTCCGCAAGAAGCGGATTGAATGAAGCCTTCATGGGCCTATTAAGAGGCTTCGAGGTATGCAATGTAATACCTTAACCACTCTTTACATGCAGAATGTGCCTCGGGTGTCCGGACTATGTAACATGGGCGGGACTAATGGTCTATGAAGATACAAGACAAAAGACTTCTTCCCGTGTCCGGATAGGATTTTCCTTTGCGTGGATGGCAAGCTTGGCGGTCGGATATGTGGATTCCTTCCTTTGTAAACTGACTCTGTACAACCCTAGTCCCCTCCGGTGTCTATATAACGAAGGGTTTAGTCCGTAGAGGCAATCACAATCATACAGGCTATATATCTAGGGTATAGCAATTACAATCTCGTGGTAGATCAACTCTTGTAATCCTCATATTCATCAAGATCAATCAAGCAAGAAGTAGGGTATTACCTCCATCAAGAGGGCCCGAACTTGGGTAAACATCATGTCCCCCGCCTCCTATTACCATCGACCTTAGACACGCAGTTCGGGACCCCCTACCCGAGATCCGCCGGTTTTGACACCGACATCGGTGCTTTCATTGAGAGTTCCACTGCGTCATCGTCAGAAGGTTCGATGGCTCCATCAGTCATCTACAACAATGCTGCCCTGGGGAGGTTTTCCTCCCTGGCCAGATCTTTGTGTTCGGCAGTTTCGCACTGCGGGCCAACTCAGTTGGCCATCTAGAGCAGATCGACAGCTACGCCCCAGGTCACCAGATTAGTTTTGGAAACCTGGACTATGTCGCTGATATCCGAGGAGACTTGATCTTCCAAGGGTTCACGACCCCAACCTCCGCTCTGGCGTTAGATCCGGAGTGCATCGCCAGGTCTAAAGACGGGATTACTGAGCCCGCCGGACTATCTACGGACACTAAGCCCAGCATGGGAGAGCCGGAGGAAGTAGTGTCGTTGGCAACCGTCATGAAGCGAGACTCTTCTCCGGACACTGATTTCGAACCCTCGGAGTCAGCATCGTGTGAGTTCGGCCAAGGAGTCCTCCTCCCGCCGTACTCCATGGACTCACTTCCCCCTGGCCAAACCTTGCCTTTAAGCGAGGCTCTAGACTTAATGTGATCCCTTGTAATTACAGAGGAGCAACGTCTGAACTACGCCCAGCTCGAACTAGGGGCTGAGAGTTGGGAATTTTACGTCCCAACCACCGCCCACTTCATAGCCACTGTCGAGGAATTAACTGACATACTCGATTACGGCTCCGAGGACATCGACGGTATGGACGACGATGCCAGAGAAGAGCAGGACCAAAACCCGCCGTTTACCGGACGCTGGATGGCCACCTCTTCGTATGACATGTACATGGTGGATACACCCAAAGAGGGTAACAACGATGACAAAGAAGATCCAGTCGAGGATAAACCTCCTGAGATACAGCCAGAGCACCGACGTCAGCGGCACCGCTCTAAATCACGCCGTGGAAAAGACAGCAATACCGGCACAGGAGACAACAACACTCCGGACGTTGCCGAAGACCAAGAAGACCCCATCGACGATCGGGAAGATGGGCAAGTTAGCCCTGACGAACAAGCTGTAAACGAAGACTCGGAGGACAGTAATTATCTCCCACTCTCCGAGGACGAGGTGTGCCTCGGTGGAGAAGACTTTATCATACCTGAGGAATCTCTCGAGCAGGAGCACTTTAAGCGCCGGCTAATTGCCACTGCAAGAAGCCTTAGAAAGAAGCAACAGCAGCTTCAAGCTGATCAAGATCTGCTCAATGATAGGTGGACTAATGTCCTGGCAACCGAGGAATACGGCCTTGAGCGCTGAACCAAAAGTTACCCGAAGGATAAACTGCTACCCCAATTCGACAACGAGGCCCTCGAGCCCGTACCATCAGCATGTAATGCGGCTGACCGACCACCACGTGGCCGGGACAAAATGGCAACTCAAGCCAAACATCACCCATTCTACCTCGCCATAAAGGTAGAGACATAGCAGCTCGGGGGTATACATATGACTTGTGGCAGGACCTGGACAATAGAGCAGGTCCGACCAGATCGATCTACGGATCGCGGGGGCATACCCCGACGCGTGACGACGGCTATCTAGCCGGACATGATAGGCATAATCACGCCCGGCTGAAAACTGCAGACAGACTACATCCGAGCTACGTCGCGACTTGGCCCGATTTAGAGGCACCGCACACCCCCTCTGCTCCACTGATGAAGTAATGGGGCATGAATTCCCGGAAGGGTTTAAAACCATGAATATCGAATCATATGATGGAACAACAGATCCCGCAGTATGCATTGAGGATTTTCTTCTCCATATTCATATGGCTCGCGGTGATGATCTTCATGCCATCAAATACCTCCCGCTAAAACTCAGGGGACCAGCTCGGCACTGGTTGAACAGTCTTCCTGAAAACTCCACTGGCAGCTAGGAGGACTTGGAAGACGCCTTTCGCGACAACTTCCAAGGTACATATGTCCGACCTCCGGATGTCGATGACCTCAGTCACATCGTCCAGCAGCCCGGAGAGTCGGCCAGGAAGCTCTAGACTAGGTTCTTAATTAAAAAGAACCAAATCATCGACTGTCCGGATGCCAAAGCCCTAGCGGCCTTTAAACATAGCATCCGAGATGAGTGGCTGGCCCGTCACCTCGGCCAAGAAAAACCAAAGTCTATGACAGCTCTTACCGCACTGATGACCTGCTTCTGCGTAGGAGAACACAGCTGGCTGGCTCAACGAAACAATAGCACGAGCGATCCTGGCACCTCTGAAGTCAGGGACGGCAATGGCAAGCCTCGGCGCGATAAAAACAAGCGTCAAAACAATAATGTAAGAACCCAAGACACGGCGATCAACGCCGGATTCAGTGGTTCCAAGCCCGGTCAACGGAAGAAGCCATTCAAGGCAAACAAAGATGGCCCATCCAGTTTAGACAGGATACCGGATTAGCCCTGTCAAATTCATGGCAGCCCCGACAAACCCGCCAACCATACCAACAGAAGTTGTTGGGTTTTCAAACAAGCAGGCAAGCTCAACGTCGGACACAAAGGGAAGGGGCCTCCTAGTGACAGCGAAGACGAGGAGACTCGCCAACCAAACACCAGGGAACAAAAGCAACCCCCCCCCGAAGCAAAAACAGTAAACATGATATCTGTGACGCATATCCCTACAAGGGAGCGCAAGCGCGTACCACGAGATGACTACGCCATAAAGCCGGTCGTACCAAAATTTAACCCAGGGGCAGCATGTTCGATCACTTTTGATCGCAGTGCCACCCAACGGGTATCCGTCACAAAGGTTTGGCAACTCTGGTCCTCGACCCAATCATTGATGGATTCCATCTCAAACGAGTCCTTCTGGACGGCGGCAGTAGCCTTAATTTGCTCTATCAAGACGCTGTTCGCAAAATGGGCATTGACCCCTCAAGGATCAAGCCCACCACAACTACCTTCAAAGGGGTAATACCCGACGAAGAAGCTCACTGTACGGGCTCAATCACACTGGAAGTCATCTTTGGTTCGCTGGACAACTTCTGAAGCGAAGCCTTGATCTTCGATATTGTTCCGTTCTGCAGTGGATACCATGCACTGCTTGGGCAGACCGCTTTTGCTCATTTCAATGCGGTCCCACACTACGCCTATCTAAAGCTTAAGATGCCTAGTCCATGCGGCATAATAACGATCAATGGAAACACGGAACACCCCCTCCATTCCGAAGAGTATACCACGGCCATAAGAGCCAAAGTACAAAGCGGCTTCGTTAAACCGCATACCTCGTCGGCCATTAAGCCACCGGCCTCTACTACACAAGACCAGTCAATTTTACAGCTGGATTAGCAATACTGCCTCCGTCGTCCGCCGCATATGCCCATGAAGTTCACATCGCGCATGTATAATTATGCTTAAAATACCTTGGTCGTCGGTGGAGGCACAATGCGGACAGGCCTACATCATGTTTCGTCCTCCTACAACTTTTCTCCCTTCCTTTTAACTATTACTTATCTTTTGTTACAGATGAATCAAAACCTATTCGTCCTATGGACCTGCAGGGACTCTTTCGGAGCCCCGTTTCATCCAGGCAACCAAAAAATTGCTCCTTTTAAGGAATCCTCTTCGCTAAGGCAAAGGCAGTGCAGACGTGCGACCGAAGGTCCAAAAGATTTTTTGTAGACCAAACACTCTATTTAAAACCTGGATATAGCCTTTTTCCTCAGCATTCGACCCCTGGCATGTAAAATGACCGGGGAAGGGGTGTTATAATCCGTAAGATTGCGTTCGACGGATCAATTAGATTCCAGTGAACATAATCCGTCTTCAATACTTACTTTTCCTCATAGAACTGTATTTTACCTCTTCGGTGGTTTCACATACACACCTCGGCACTAATCGCCAGGGGGTCGATACGGCAACATATTAGCTACCAACAAGTCCGAACAGCTCTACAGCATACGTCGGCATCACATGTTTGGCATTATATGCATCAGCTCCGAATCATGTCTTTGGTCAATAGTTGGGTTGCTCGGCTCCTGTGCTTACTACCTTACGTTCCGTTCTATCAGCTAGGGTAGTAAAGGGAGAACTACTGCAATTGTGTTTCTGGTTCACCTGGTTAAACACCTCAGTAGAGAAAGCCAAAAACTGACTGTCATGATGCGGCAAGAGCTGGTCAACCACTCGGCGACTTATTTATATCTTTTGCGATTTCTTCCGTATAACACAAAGGACCGTTTTCCGATCACCTATGTAGCGCAGCTGTATTCGGATAACCGCGTACATATAAGGGGCTATATCATAGACCAATCCTCAAACTCCTATGGCTAAGCGAAGGTGTTAAAGCCCTATAGTCAGATTGCCTAGTTCGCCGCACTGACACCTCCTTCACGGGCCAAGACGTTGGGTCAAGTGTAGTCAGTTGCTATTCCGAACACCCCCGCATTATATGCGAGGGGGCTGAAGCCGACGACTGGCAAACCTTCAGATTATAAAAAAATGGCCGCATAGGAGGAAATGCCTTTTAGGCAAAAGGCATAAATATAACACAACCTTAATATATCATAATATTGTTATCACAATTTTGATACATTCACTTGAACATAATATCCTTCGAGCACTGACCCTCTATCAAGCGGGCGCCCTCTAGGATATTCTCAAAATAATGCTCCGGCGTGCGATGGTCCTTGCCCCTAGGTGGACTCTTTGCTACAACATCGGTGGCCTTCATTTTTTCCCAGTACGTCTTGACGCGGGCAAAGGCCATTCGTGCACCCTCAATGCACGCCGACCGCTTAACGGCGTCAATACGCGGCACTGCATCAACAAGTCGCTGCACCAAACCAAAATAACTGTTCGGAACCGGACCATGACCTCCTTCATGGCAGCTCCGGACACCTTGTGGAGCTCGGCCCACTGGGCCATTTGTTCGTTCAGCAACGACGGACGCCTTGGCATGTTGAACTGTGACCAGAAAAGCTTCTCCGCTGCACGTCCTTCTTGCGCTTGGTAAAACTGCGCCGCATCGGCGACACTCTTCAGCAGGTCCAAGAATGCGTCTGGAGAAATCCACAATTGATTAAGCAGGGCATACTTTGGGTCACCGAATTTAGTATGTAATAGAAAGGGCTTACCAGCCGCTATCTCCCCAGCTTGTCGGATCTCCTCCCGGGCCGCTCTAGACTCGGACCGTGCCTCTCGCGCCTCTTGTAAAGCCTTGTCGAGTTCACCTGCCTTGGCTTTGTTCTCCTTCTCGAGTGATTGGCATTGGCCAATGGCATCCTTCAGCTCTCGTGCTATGGTAGATATTCTCTCCTCGCACTGGTGCCAAGCGGTTTGTTCGGCCTCTAACTCAGCAGCTGCCTTCTTGACAGCCGCATTGCTCACTCTGGCTTGCTCCTTGGCCCGGGCAAGTTGAGCCCGAAGGGTCTCAACCGCGGCAGCATCATGTGCAGTTATGCATGTCCTAGTATATAATTATCAGCTTCGTGCTCATATTATTATACATGCATAAGCTGACTGCCCCAAAACATACCTTGTGCCTCGTCGAGCCGCCTGTTAATAAGAGTAATGTCCTCATCCGCTGACTCAAGTTTCTGCTTCAAATCTGCAACCTCTGCAGCGTGGGCAGTCGCCATTGATATGATAGCCTGTTTTGAAATTAATCATGTCACTTCTTGAGCATATCTTTTTGATCCTCTGTTCTCCTTCCTGTGGAAGCTGACCAGAGTCTCAGGGGTTACTATTTATACACAGGCGCATTCTGCATGTAAAGAGTGGTTAAGATATTACATTGCATACATCATAGCCTCTTAATAGGCCCATGAAGGCTTCATTCAGTACGCTTCTTGCGGACAGAATCCTCTCAACTTCCATACCCATTAAGGTACGATGTTCCTCTGAGATGCACGCATTTTGCAACATGCCCATTAATGTATCCGGCGCCTTCGGATTCCTGGAAGCGGCTGCAGGAGTACGAAATCCCTTTGAATGGATATGTTTATTCGACCCTAGAGTCATCTTCGGCTATAAGCCGGATAGTCCGGGGCCTTTATTGTTGGTCCTCATAGGGGCTACACACCCCGGACCCTTGACAACCGAAGTATCGCCTTCGGGCGCTGTCTTCGTTGCCCCCCGCTCCACTTGATGATCGGGGGAGACCCTTCGGGACGACACCTCGAAGTCTTCCGCCCTAAGGGGTGAGGAAGCCAGTGGAGGCGTCTCGCTTTCCATCATCTCCGGAAGCAGGTCACACGAGAAGGAGGACTGTTGAGGAAGACTGCGGGCCGGACTGCAAACATATACTTTAGATGTTACCTTTGTAACCTGAAAAGAACGGGATATCTCTAGAATACCCTTGTTCAGTTACAATTTGGCGAAACTCTTGTCCTTACGGAGGAACTATGCAGCAACATCGTCTTCTCCGAACCGTCTGATGGAGACATCTTCCCTCTCTTGGGAGCCTCCACCTCCAAATCTTCGGAGGCGGTCCTTTTCTTCCCATGGAGAGAAGGGATATCAACTTATTCTTCCCCTTCGTCTTCAGAAGAGGGAGTTCCAGTCTCCCTGGACATAGCGTTCGGTGTACCTTTAGAGTGGAGGCCACCTTTGACCTTTTTGCTCTCCTCCTTGATCTCCTTCACCAACACCTGATACGGCACCGGGACCAGCATCCTTGTCAACATAGGATCAGCTGAGTCTTCGGGAAGTGGAGCCGAACACCTAATTCATTCTGCCTTGTTTATCTAGCCCTGCTCGAAGACAGGTTTCTCAGTATATTGTTACGGGATAATCAACTAAGCTTTGTTCAGGAGTCCAGTGCTTACTGAGGTATCCGGATGGTTGCAGTCGAGGCCGATGTCCTCGGTTGTATCCGACCACTGCTTTCGGGTCCCGAAGAATAGCTTCCACATCCCTCTATGCGTTGTGCCGAAGAAGTGATGAAGGGTCTGTGGTCCTTCCGGATTGAACTCCCACATGCGGAGAGGCCATCGCTAGCACGGCAGGACCCGGCGGACGAGCATTACTTGGATCACATTGATGAGACCGGTGTCCTTTTCAAGGAGGCTCTGAATACGACTTTGTAGCGTTTGCACTTCATCAATTGATCCCCAGTCCAGATCCTTATTAATCGATGATGCGAGTTGTAATGGAGGGCCAGATCGAAACGGAGGTGTAGCTGCCCACTTGGTACCACATGGTTCAGTGATGTAAAACCACTCTCGCTGCCATAGGTTGGAAGTTTCCGTGAAGGAGCCTTTTGGGCAAAGAGTATTGGTGAGCTTTTTCACCATAGCACCGCCACACTCCGCTTGCTCCCCGTCGACTACCTTCAACTTCACATTAAAGGTCTTGAGCCATAAGTTGAAGTGTGGGGGAATGTGGAGAAAGGCCTCGCACATGACAATGAACGCCAAGATGTGAAGAAAGGAGTCTGGAGCTAGATCGTGAAGATCTAGCCCGTAATAGAACATGAGGCCACGAACGAAGGGGTGGAGAGAGAACCCTAGCCCCCGAAGGAAGTGGGAGATGAATACGACCCTCTCACCGGATCTGGTTGTAGGAATAACCTGCCCCTTAGCAAGGAGCCTGTGGAGGATTTCCGCGGTCAGGTACCTTGCCGCCTGGAGCTTCGCGATATCCTCCTCTATGACAGAGGAGGCCACCCACCGGCCTTGAGGGCTGGGTCCGGACATGACTGGGAGGCTTGGAGCGATTAAGTTGAAGCCTAGGTGCCGGAGCTCGAGGTTGGAAAGGTTGAGGAAGAGGTGAGCGTAGAGGAGAAAGACGGGTCTGTGCCCCTTTATAAAAGTGATGAATATTGAACGCCTCCTCATGGGCATTAAAACTTGCCTATTCCCAAGGAATCATGCCAACGGAGCGGTTGGATTACCCACGCCCGTATTAATGAGAATCCCACAATAAGGGGACACGATCTCTGCTTTGACAAGACGTGCCAATAAAACCACATCTCAAAACATGGAACGGGAGGCTAAAAACGGTTCGAAATAATGACCGGGCAGGGCCGTGATGTCACGCTACAAAATTTGTCACTAGATTGGATTCGTGAAATATTATACTCTCTGCGGGTGTGTGTGGTACTTGGTTTGCGGAGTCGGACACGTTTTCTGTGTTCGAAGGCTGTTTTGGAGTATTCGGAGGAGGAACCCGCCTTGCAATGCCGAAGACAATCTGCGCGTCGGACCCATCGTCATTGAAGCTTGGTTCAGGGGCTACTGAGGGAGTCCTAGATTAAGGGGTCCTCGGGCATCCGGACTATGTAACATGGGCCGGACTAATGGGCTATGAAGATACAAGACATAATACTTCTTCCCGTATCCGGATAGGACTCTCCTTTGCGTGGATGGCAAGCTTGGCGGTCGAATATGTGGATTCCTTCCTTTGTAAACCGACTCTGTACAACCCTAGGCCCCTCCGGTATCTATATAAACTAGAGGGTTTGGTCCATAGAGGCAATCACAATCATATAGGCTAGACATATAGGGTTTAGCCATCACGATCTCGTGGTAGATCAACTCTTGTAATCCTCATATTCATCAAGATCAACCAAGCAGGAAGTAGGGTATTACCTCCATCAAGAGGGCCCGAACCTGGGTAAACATCGTTTCCCCCGCCTCCTGTTACCATCGACCTTAGACACACAGTTCGGGACCCCCTACCCGAGATCCGCCGGTTTTGACACCGACATTAAAATGATTGTGATTGTGTAAAATTCCTTGCTCTCAGCCCCTAGTTCGGGGTGGGCGTAGTTTGGACGTTGGTCCTCTGTAATGGCAAGGGATCGCATTAAGTCCAGAGCCTCGCTTAAAGGCGATGTTTGGCCAGGGGGAAGAGAGTCCGTGGAGTACGGCGGGAGGAGGACTCCTTGGTCGAACTCACACGATGCTGACTCCGAGGGCTCGAAACCAGTGTCTGGAGAAATGTCCGGCTTCATGACGGTTGCCAGCGACACTACTTCCTATGGCTCTCCCGTGCTGGGCTTTGTGGCCGCAGATAGTCCGGCGGGCTCAATAATCCGGTCTTCGGACCTGGCGATGTGCTCCGGATCTAAGGCCAGAGCGGAGGTTGGGCTCGTGATCCCTTGGAAGATCAAGTCTCCTTGGATATCAGCAACATAGTCCAGGTTTCCAAAACTAATCTGGTGACCTGGGGCGTAACTGTTGATCTGCTCTAGATGGCCAAGAGAGTTGGCCCGCAGTGCGAAGCCGCCGAACACAAAGATCTGGCCGGGGAGGAAAACCTCCCCAGGGCAGCATTGTTGTAGATGACCGGTGGAGCCATCAAACCTTCTAACGACGACGCAGCGGAACTCTCAATGAAAGCACCAATGTCGGTGTCAAAACCGGCGGATCTCGGGTAGGGGGTCCCGAACTGTGTGTCTAAGGTCGATGGTAACAGGAGGCGGGGGACACGATGTTTACCCAGGTTCGGGCCCTATTGATGGAGGTAATACCCTACTTCCTACTTGATTGATCTTGATGAATATGAGGATTACAAGAGTTGATCAACCATGAGATCATAATGGCTAAACCCTAGATGTCTAGCCTGTATGATTGTGATTGCCTCTACGGACTAAACCCTCCGGTTTATATAGACACCGGAGGGGCCTAGGGTTGTACAGAGTTGGTTTACAAAGGAAGGAATCCACATATCCGACCGCCAAGCTTGCCATCCACGCAAACGAGAGTCCTATCCGGACACGGGAAGAAGTTTCTGTCTTGTATCTCCATAGTCCATTAGTCCGGCCCATGTTACATAGTCCGGATGCCCGAGGACCCCTTAATCCAGGACTCCCTTACCATAAAAGAAACATCATGTGGGGTAAGTTATCTTCAAAAAGGCATGGAGGTACTCAGTGAGGTAAAAGAAAAGAGATCATTCATCTTGAAGCACCCAGAGGTATGCACTTATGAACTCTTGAAGCATTGCGCGATGAAATTAGAGAAAAGATGATTGCTAGTTCATCCATCAAACAATATCCTTTTGTTAATCATAACAAAACCATCAAGAAGCTAATAAAACTGAAAACTGAATATGCTTATTCTACTTTTACTTGGACAAGATATTTTGTGTTGTCCTTGTGCTATTATTTCGTAGACCGAAGGAAGTCGAGGGCGACTTTTCTTCAAGAGAGGGAGGATGATACTGTTGGGGAACGTAGTAATTTCAAAAAAAAATCCCTACGCACACGCAAGATCATGGTGATGCATAGCAACGAGAGGGGAGAGTGTCGTCCACGTACACTCGTAGACTGTAAGCGGAAGCGTTATGACAACGCGGTTTATGTAGTTGTATGTCTTCACGATCGACCGATCCTAGTACCGAACGTACGGCACCTCCGTGATCTGCACACGTTCATCTCGGTAACATCCCACGAACTCATGATCCAGTAGAGCTTTGAGGGAGAGTTCCGTCAGCACCACGGCATGATGACAGTGTTGATGAAGCTACCGATGCAGGGCTTCGCCTAAGCACCGCTACGATATGACCGAGGTGGATTATGGTGGAGGGGGGCACCGCACACGGCTTGGAACAATCAACTTGTGTCCTAGGGTGCCCCCCGCCCCCATATATAAAGGAGCAAGGGGGGAAGCCGGCCGGCCTTGGTGCGCCCCAAGGAGAGGAGGAATCCTCCTCCTAGTAGGAGTAGGGTTCATCCTTTCCTAGTCCTACTAGGAAGGGGGAAGGGGGAAGGAAGGAGAGGGAGAGGGAAAGAGGGGTCGTGCCCCCATCCCCTAGTCTAATTCGAACTCCCCATGGGAGGTGCCGCGCCACCTCCTGGGCTGCTGCCCTCTCTCTCCCCTAAGGCCCACTATGGCCCAATACTTCCCCGGGGGTTCCGGTAACCCCTCCGGCACTCCGTTTTTCTTTGAAACCATCCGGAACACTTCCGGTGTCCGAATATAGTCGTCCAATATATCAATCTTTATGTCTCGACCATTTCAAGGCTCTGCGTCATGTCCGTGGTCAAATCCGGGACTCCGAACTATCTTCATACATCAAAACACATAAACTCATAATACCGATCGTCACCGAACGTTAAGAGTGCGGAACCTACGGGTTCGAGAACTATGTAGAAATGACCGAGACTCATCTCCGGTCAATAACCAATAGTGGAACCTGGATGCTCATATTGGTTCCTACATATTTTACGAAGATCTTTATCGGTCAAACCGCATAACAACATACGTTGTTCCCTTTGTCATCGGTATGTTACTTGCCCGAGATTCGATCGTCGGTATCTCAATACCTAGTTCAATCTCATTACCGGCAAGTCTCTTTACTCGTTCCATAATGCATCATCCCGCAACTAACTCATTAGTTACATTGCTTGCAGGGCTTATAGTGATGTGCATCACCGAGAGGGCCCAGAGATACCTCTCCAACAATCAGAGTGACAAATCCTAATCTCGATCTATGCCAACTCAACAAGTATCATCAGAGACACCTGTAAAGCACCTTTATAATCACCCAGTTATGTTGTGACGTTTGGTAGCACACAAAGTGTTCCTCCGGTATTCGGGAGTAGCAAAATCTCATAGTCATAGGAACATGTATAAGTCATGAAGAAAGCAATAGCAATATACTAAACGATCAAATGCAAAGCTAACGGAATGGGCCAAGTCAATCACATCATTCTCTAATGATGTGATCCCGTTAATCAAATGACAACTCATGTGTATGGTTAGGAAACTTAACCATCATTGATTCAACGAGCTAGTCAAGTAGAGGCATGCTAGTGACACTCTGTTTGTCTATGTATTCACACATGTGCTAAGTTTCCGGTTAATACAATTCTAGCATGAATAATAAACATTTATCATGATATAAGCAAATATAAATAACAACTTTATTATTGCCTCTAGGGCATATTTCCTTCAGTCTCCCACTTGCACTAGAGTCAATAATCTAGATTACACACTAATAATTCTAACACCCATGGAGTCTTGGTGCTGATGATGTTTTGCTCGTGAGAGAGGCTTAGTCAACGGGTCTGCAACATTTAGATCCGTATGTATCTTGCAAATCTCTATGTCTCCCTCCTTGACTTGATCACGGATGGAATTGAAGCGACTCTTGATGTGCTTGGTTCTCTTGTGAAATCTGGATTCCTTTGCCAAGGCAATTGCACCAGTATTGTCACAAAAGATTTTCATTGGACCCGATGCACTAGGGATGACACCTAGATCGGATATGAACTCCTTCATCCAGACTCCTTCATTTGCTGCTTCCGAAGCAGTTATGTACTCCGCTTCACACGTAGATCCCGCCACGACGCTTTGCTTAGAACTGCACCAACTGACAGCTCCACCGTTTAGTATAAACACGTACCCGGTTTGTGACTTAGAGTCATCCAGATCAATGTCAAAGCTTGCATCAACGTTACCATTTACAACGAGCTCTTTGTCACCTCCATAAACGAGAAACATATCCTTAGTGCTTTTCAGGTATTTCAGGATGTTCTTGACCGTTGTCCAGTGATCCACTCCAGGATTACTTTGGTATCTCCCTGCTAAACTAATAGCAAGGCACACGTCAAGTCTTGTACACACCATTGCATACATGATAGAGCCTATGGCTGAAGCATAGGAACACCTTTCATTTTTTTCTCTATCTTCCGCAGTGGTCGGGCATTGGGTCTGACTCAACTTCACACCTTGTAACACAGGCAAGACCCCTTTCTTTGCTTCATCCATTTTGAACTTCTACAAAACTTTATCAAGGTATGTGCTTTGTGAAAGTCCAATTAAGCGTCTTGATCTATCTCTATAGATCTTGATGCCCAATATATAAGAAGCTTCACCGAGGTCTTTCATTGAAAAACTCTTATTCAAGTATCCTTTTATGCTATCCAAAAATTATATATCATTTCCAATCAACAATATGTCATACACATATAATATTAGAAATGCTACAGAGTTCCCACTAACTTTATTGTAAATACAGGCTTCTCAATAAGTCTGTATAAAACCATATGCTTTGATCACACTATCAAAGCGTTTATTCCAACTCCGAGATCTTGCACCAGTCCATAGATGGATCGCTGGAGCTTGCACACTTTGTTAGCATCCTTTGGATCGATAAAACCTTCAGGTTGCATCATATACAACTCTTCTTCCATAAATCCATTCAGGAATGCAGTCTTTACATCCATTTGCCAAATTTCATAATGATAAATTGCGGCAATTGCTAACACGATTCGGGCGGACTTAAGCATCGCTACGGGTGAGAAAGTCTCATCATAGTCAACTCCTTGAACTTGTCGAAAACCTTTCGCAACAAGTCGAGCTTTGTAGACAGTAACATTACTGTCAGCGTCAGTCTTCTTCTTGAAGATCCATTTATTCTCGATGGCTTGCCGATCAACAGGCAAGTCAACCAAAGTCCACACTTTGTTCCCATACATGGATCCCATCTCAGATTTCATGGCCTCAAGCCATTTTGCAGAATCTGGGCTTATCATCGCTTCCTCATAGTTCATAGGTTCGTCATGGTCAAGTAACATGACCTCCAGAACAGGATTACCGTACCACTCTGGTGCTGATCTTACTCTGGTTGACCTACGAGGTTCGGTAGTAACTTGATATGAAGTTACATGATCATCATCATTAGTTTCCTCACTAATTGGTGTAGGAGTCACAGGAACAGATTTCTGTGATGAACTACTTTCCAATAAGGGAGCAGGTACAATTACCTCATCAAGTTCTACTTTCCTCCCACTCACTTCTTTCGAGAGAAACTCCTTCACTAAAAAGGATCCATTCTCAGCAACGAATGTCTTGCCTTTGGATCAGTGATATAAGGTGTACCCAACAGTCTCCTTTGGGTATCCTATGAAGACACATTTCTCCGATTTGGTTTCGAGCTTATCAGGTTGAAGATTTTTCACATAAGCATCGCAGCCCCAAACTTTAAGAAACGACAAATTTGGTTTCTTGCCAAACCATAGTTCATAAGGTGTCGTCTCAACGGATTTAGATGGTGCCCTATTTAACGTGAATGCAACTGTCTCTAAAGCATCACCCCAAAATGATAGCGGTAAATCAGTAAGAGACATCATAGATCGCACCATATCAAGTAAAGTACGATTACGACGTTCGGACACACCATTATGCTGTGGTGTTCCGGGTGGCGTGAGTTATGAAACTATTCCTCATTGTTTCAAATGAAGACCAAACTCGTAACTCAAATATTCTCCTCCACGATCAGATCGCAGAAACTTTATTTTCTTGTTACGATGATTCTCCACTTCACTCTGAAATTCTTTGAACCTTTCAAATGTTTCAGACTTATGTTTCATCAAGTAGATATACCCATATCTACTCAAATCATCTGTGAAGGTGAGAAAATAACGATACCCGCCGCCAGCCTCAACATTCATCGAACCACATACATTAGTATGTATGATTTCCAACAAATCTGTTGCTTGCTCCATTGTTCCGGAGAACGGCGTTTTACTCATCTTGCCCATGGGGCATGGTTCGCAAGTACCAAGTGATTCATAATCAAGTGATTCCGAAGTCCATCAGTATGGAGTTTCTTCATGTGCTTTACACCAATATAACCTAAACGGTAGTGCCACAAATAAGTTGCACTATCATTATCAACTCTGCATCTTTTGGCTTCAATATTACGAATATGTATATCACTACTATCGAGATTCATCAAAAATAGACCACTCTTCAAGGGTGCATGACCATAAAAGATATTACTTATATAAATAGAACAACCATTATTCTCAGATTTAAATGAATAACTGTCTCGCATCAAACAAGATCCACATATAATGTTCATGCTCAACGCTGGCACCAAATAAAAATATTTAGGTCTAAAACTAATCCCGAAGGTAGATGTAGATGTAGCGTGCCGACCGCGATCACATCGACTTTGGAACCATTTCCCACGCGCATCGTCACCTCGTACTTAGCCAATCTTTGCTTAATCCGTAGTCCCTGCTTCGAGTTGCAAATATTAGCAACAGAACCAGTATCAAATACCCAGGTGCTACTGCAAGCATTAGTAAGGTACACATCAATAACATGTATATCACATATACCTTTGTTCAGCTTTCCATCCTTCTAATCCGCCAAATACTTGGGGCAGTTCCGCTTCCAGTGACCAGTCCCTTTGTAGTAGAAGCACTCAGTCTCAGGCTTAGGTCCACACTTGGGCTTCTTCACTTGAGAAGCAACTTGCTTGCCATTCTTCTTGAAGTTCCCCTTCCTCCCTTTACCTTTTTTCTTGAAACTGGTGGTCTTGTTGACCATCAACACTTGATGCTCCTTCTTGATTTCTACCTCCGCAACCTTTATCATCGCGAAGAGCTCGGGAATTGTCTTATCCACCCCTTGCATATTATAGTTCATCACAAAACTCTTGTATCTTGGTGGCAGTGATTGAAGAATTCTGTCAATGACACTATCATCCGGAAGATTAACTCCCAGTTGAATCAAGTGATTGTTATACCTAGACATTCTGAGTATATGCTCACTGACAGAACTATTCTCCTCCATCTTGCAGCTGTAGAACTTATTGGAGACTTCATATCTCTCAATCCAGGCATTTGCTTGACATATCAACTTCAACTCCTGGAACATCTCATATGCTCCATGATGTTCAAAATGTCGTTGAAGTCCCGGTTCTAAGCCATAAAGAATGGCACACTGAACTATCAAGTAGTCATCAGCTTTGCTCTGCCAGACGTTCATAACATCTGGCGTTGCTCCTGCAGCGGGTTTGGCACCTGGCGGTGCTTCCAGGACGTAATTCTTCTATGCAGCAATGAGGATAATCCTCAAGTTATGGACCCAGTCCGTGTAATTGCTACCATCATCTTTCAACTTTGCTTTCTCAAGGAACGCATTAAAATTCAACGGAACAACAGCACGGGCCATCTATCTACAACAACATAGACATGCAAAATACTATCATGTACTAAGTTCATGATAAATTAAAGTTCAACTAATCAAATTACGTAAGAACTCCCACTTAGATAGACATCCCTCTAATCATCTAAGTGATCACGTGATCCAAATCAACTAAACCATGTCCGATCATCACGTGAGATGGAGTAGTTTTCAATGGTGAACATCACTAAGTTGATCATATCTACTATATGATTCACGCTCGACCTTTCGGTCTCAGTGTTCCAAGGCCATATCTGCATATGCTAGGCTCGTCAAGTTTAACCAAAGTATTCTGCGTGTGCAAAACTGGCTTGCACCCGTTATATGTGAACGTAGAGCTTATCACACCCGATCATCACGTGGTGTCTCGGCACGACGAACTTTCGCAACGGTGCATACTCAGGGAGAACACTTATACCTTGAAATTTAGTGAGAGATCATCTTATAAGTGATATGAGCACCGTCATGATCACCATCGTCACCGGCGTGACACCTTGATCTCCATCGTAGCATCTTGTCGTCTCGCCAACTATTGCTTCTACGACTATCGCTACCGCTTAGTGATAAAGTAAAGCAATTACATGTCGATTGCATTTCATACAATAAAGCGACAACCATATGGATCCTGCCAGTTGCCGATAACTCTGTTACAAAACATGATAATCTCATACAATAAAATTTAGCATCATGTCTTGACCATATCACATCACAACATGCCCTACAAAAACAAGTTAGACTTCCTCTACTTTGTTGTTGCAAGTTTTACGTGGCTACTATGGGCTGAGCAAGAACCGTTCTTACCTACGCAACAAAACCACAACGATATTTCATCAAGTAAGTGTTGTTTTATCCTTCACAAGGACCGGGCGTAGCCACACTCGATTCAACTAAAGTTGGAGAAACTGACACCCGCCTGCCACCTGTGTGCAAAGCACGTCGGTAGAACCAGTCTCGCGTAAGCGTACGCATAATGTCGGTCCGGGCCACTTCATCCAACAATACCGCTGAATCAAAGTATGACATGCTGGTAAGCAGTATGACTTGTATCGCCCACAACTCACTTGTGTTCTACTCGTGCATATAACATCTACTCATAAACCTGGCTCGGATGCCACTGCTGGGGAACGTAGTAATTTCAAAAAAATTACTACACACACGCAAGATCATGGTGATGCATAGCAACGAGAGGGGAGAGTGTCGTCTACGTACCCTCGTAGACCGTAAGCGGAAGCGTTATGACAACACGGTTGATGTAGTCGTATGTCTTCACGATCGACCGATCCTAGTACCGAACGTACGGCACCTCCGCGAACTGCACACGTTCAGCTTGGTGACGTCCCACAAACTCACGATCTAGTAGAGCTTCGAGGGAGGGTTTCGTCAGCACGACGGCGTGATGACGGTGTTGATGAAGCTACCGACGCACGGCTTTGCCTAAGAACCGCTACGATATGACCGAGGTGGATTATGGTGGAGGGGGGCACCGCACACGGCTTGGAACAATCAACTTGTGTCCTAGGGTGCCCCCCTCACGCCCGCCCCCATATATAAAGGAGCAAGGGGGGAGGCCGTCCTTGGTGCGCCCCAAGGAGAGGAGGAATCCTCCTCCTAGTAGGAGTAGGATTGACCCTTTCCTAGTCCTACTAGGAAGGGGGAAGGGGGAAGGAAGGAGAGGGAGAGGGAAAGAGGGGCCGCGCCCCCCTCCCCTAGTCCAATTTGGACTCCCCATGGGAGGGGGCGCGCCACCTCCTGGGCTGCTGCTGCCCTCTCTCTCCCCTAAGGCCCACTAAGGCCCAATACTTCCCCGGGGGGTTCCGGTAACCCCTCCGGCACTCCGGTTTTCTCCGAAACCACCCGGAACAATTCCGGTGTCCGAATATAGTCATCCAATATATCAATCTTTATGTCTCGACCATTTCGAGACTCCTCGTCATGTCCGTGATCACATATAGGACTCCGAACTATCTTCGTACATCAAAACACATAAACTCATAATATCGATCGTCACTGAATGTTAAGCGTGCGGACCCTACGGGTTCGAGAACTATGTAGAGATGACCGAGACTCATCTCCGGTCAATAACCAATAGCGGAACTCATATTGGTTCCTACATATTCTACAAAGATCTTTATCGGTCAAACCGCATAACAACATACATTGTTCCCTTTGTCGTCGGTATGTTACTTTCCCGAGATTCGATCGTCAGTATCTCAATACCTAGTTCAATCTCGTTACCGGCAAGTCTCTTTACTCGTTCTGTAATGCATCATCCCGCAACTAACTCATTAGCTACATTGCTTGCAAGTCTTATAGTGATGTGCATCACCGAGAGGGCCCAGAGATTCCTCTCCGGCAATCGGAGTGACAAATCCAAATCTCGATCTATGCCAACTCAACAAGTACCATTGGAGACACCTGTAGAGCACCTTTATAATCATCAAGTTACGTTGTGACGTTTGGTAGCACACAAAGTGTTCCTCCGGTATTCGGGAGTTGCATAATCTCATAGTCATAGGAACATGTATAAGTCATGAAGAAAGCAATATCAATATACTAAACGATCAAATGCTAAGCTAACGGAATGGGTCAAGTCAATCACATCATTCTCTAATGATGTGATCCCGTTAATCAAATGAGAACTCATGTCTATGGTTAGGAAACTTAACCATCATTGATTCAACGAGATAGTCAAGTAGAGGCATACTAGTGACACTCTATTTGTCTATGTATTCACACATGTACTAAGTTTCCGGTTAATACAATTCTAGCATGAATAATAAACATTTATCATGATATAAGGAAATATAAATAACAACTTTATTATTGCCTCTAGGGCATAGGGCATATTTCCTTTAGATACAAACATGGATGTGCCTGATTACAAGTTTGTAATCCAGGGAAATGTTAGCTGGAAATAATTGCTGAGTCGAACAAAATGTTTGAAGTTCGCAAAGGTGAAAGCTAAACTTAAGCATTTGATAAAATCTTTGCATTGTTTCTTTGTACTGGCTAATTTTGTCTTGTGTGATGACCAGCTAGAGTTGAGGACGACTCCTTTTCAAGAGAGGGAGGATGATAAGGACATGAAAACCATTGAACCCTTACAGTCGAGGGCGATTCCTTTTCAAGAGGGGGGGATGATGAGGACATGACAACCATTTATACGCCCTTGGTCATCAAAGAAGAAACCATAATATTTCGTCTCAAACGAACACATTGCCACGTGAACGCCAACTTAAGTTTATACTATAATCTTGAACACATTGCTGCACTTTCACCTCCTTTGTTGGTGGTTGAACTCAAATGCAATATCGAAGAAGGCCAAACACATATCAGTCCGTGCAAAACAATGTTTTATGGCGAAGAAACGAAGTTAGGAGTTCATGAAGAAATGAGTTGTCTGCTGAGGAAACATTGTTCCGATTATGACCAAACAATGTTTTGCATGAGTTTGGATATCCCAACTTGCGAAAGGTTTCCAGAAGTCAAGTTTGCTCCTGAAGGAAACATTATTCAACCCCAGTAAACAATGTTTGCTCGGGAACTGCCAGCCACCTCCAACGAGAATTGTCTAGAAGCTGCCTCATTAAGTCACGAAGCCATTTAGTCAAACCAAAGCTGGATCTCTTTCACACCTAAGCTGGTTCCCAAAGCTAGTTTGATTTCACACCTATCCAGGGGGCTTGTCCCTATTATAAATAGGCTAGTTCTTCCCTTCGTTGGGGACTTTTGTCATTGTTATCAGAGACCAAAGACATAGACTCCTCCTGAGATTGGAGAGCTCTTGTTATCCTTATTCTTGTGATTCCTTAAGAAATTGCTCCTAATTCGTGCTCCATGATTAGATCGTGTTATGTGGATTAGAGTTCGTGGTTTCCCTTGCGGATTGCGCCTATCCCTTGCTCCACGACTTGAGCGGGGTTGTGTGGGGTAATATTGCGGGTTGTGGATCGGCGAATGTTCGGATTGCAAGCTTCGGTGAGCCTCCTCCTCGTCGGGTCATAATCTCTTATTTTCCATTTTTCAGCTGCTTGTAGCTAGTTACCCCCATCCATTTATCGATCCTACGCCATGAAGATTGGACCTCCCCTTGAACACCCTCTTCTCCAAAGACGGTGTCGCATCAGAACTGAACCAAAGCAACACTCAAGGGAATCATAGTAAGAAAATCAGACCCTCACATCCACATGTGATCTATATCGAAACCTACATCTACTCATAGAACCTCTCTGATACCACTGTAAGGAAACGTAGTAGGAAACAAAAAATTTGCCCTACGATCACCCAGGAACAATATGAAGATGCATATAGGGCATGAAACAACGATCATTACCGACTCCGGAGTGCACCGGAAGTAGATGAGTTGGTGTAGAGTGTACTTGGAGTCCCTTGAACCGTTGATGATGATCCCGCGAACTGCCCTCAAACGATCCCTTGAACGGAAGACTGAAAGCACAACCTCTCTACTTGGTCGCAAGCGTACAATCTTCATGATCCGCCAGTGCTTCGCCATCCAGAGCTAATTGTCACTTAAGAATTAGAGGTAGGAGATTAGAACCACACTGGGCTTCTAATTTTGAGGATTATAGGAACTAGGTATATCTCTAATTAGTCAACAAGAACCAACTAGAACTAGATGAACTAGAGGAGGCTCCAAAACTTGTATAAACAATAGGGCCAATACCTCAAGTATTTGTATGTTAGAGGGGAAGAGGAGGGATTCCACCAAGGAGGGAAAGTCTCTTCTTGGTGCGCCGGCCAAGGGGGGTGGACTTGGACTCCTCCCCTAGTCCAATTCGGGCCCCACAAGGAAAGGGGGACACCACTTCCTATTGGGCCATGGTGGCCCAATACTCCTTCCACTACTTGGCCTTTTCATTGATATTAAAATATAAAAGCCTCCTAACAATTATTAGAGCATTTTAATATTAATTTAACATCACCAGAAACATTTTGGACATATATATTATTTATTGGTAATACATGGTATTTCCCAATAAACTCTGAAACCCTTCAGGTGACCCCGAAATGCTTCCGGTTCCTCTCGAAACTATTTCAAATATTAATGAAACAATAACACAAACAAACTCTTGATACTCTTGTCATAATAACACTTAGCAGATCGTGATTACCTTAAGCTTTTGACCCCGTAGCTTCACTAAATCATAGACATGAACGAAACCCCTTCATTCAATGGCCGATAGCGGAACCATGGACGTCCATATCAATCCCTGTGATTACACGAATGACATTCGAGTGAACCATTTGTTATTATATGATGTTCCCTTTGCCTCACGATAATTTACAACACCCGAGGTGTGTCGGTATCCTCCTGAGTCATGCACATGCTCACTATACCGTTATTCTCGTTATCGGTTTTGTTCTTCTTTCTCGTTGAAGTGCTCCGGCATCCCCATGACGTAGTCACCTGTGTCTGGACAGACAATGATGGATGCCATCACATGCAGAGGGCCCTAAGAATATTTCTCCATCGTCAGAGGAGAAAATCCCACTCTCTAGTTGTCTAGTCCCTTGTCAAACTTTCTGATGAACCTGTAAGTTGTCCTTATGATCACCGTGTTACAGATGATGTTTGAGCAACCCCAAAATCCACCGTACAATAGGAAGTGACTATGATACTCTCATGGTCTAACGAACAAAAACACATGCTAACATTATGTGTTATAACAATTGATTATAGACGATATTATCTCAAAGTATAACAAATAAGTTTGGGTCGATTCAATATTATCATTCTTCAAACGTCATAATCTCAATGTTGTTTTTAGGACTATCGTTACACTTAACAAAATCCTAAGATATGGAAAACATGATCACTAACAGCACCTGAGCCAGTCTCAGAGGCAAGACTAGGAACCTATTTACTGTTTATCATTCCTCATGTGCATATGAGTTTTCCACTGAATCACATATTGTAGGATCATAGTAGTTATAACATGAAATATATATACCCTTAATTATAAAAATGGAAATATAATAATACAATATTATTGTCTCTAGGGCGTATTTCTAACAAAAGTGAATTATGATACTTGAAATAAGCACACAGTTGGAGTAAAAAAAAGCACGCTATTTTAGCTGCTCAATTGGCGGTATGGTATGTGATGTTCTAATCATCTTATCTTGCAACAGAGCATCAAAGATTTTATCACACTTGGATATATCAAAAGTAAATTTCATCTCCTCATCTTGATTCTTTCGAATCGGCTTAAGTGCATTGGATGTATAAGGTTTGGCCCTTAAGGATCAAACAAATTCAGTGGTGTAGACATCAACCTCATCGTCTGAATTGTCATCAATATACTCAACCATATGCATTCTAGGACGATTGCTAGTAGACCTATGAACTTGTTTACTTTGACTCTCTTGGGAGAAAGCTTTTTGCAAGACTTGATTGATATTTAAAAACTCATAACTTCCTAGCCTCTCTTTAATGAGAGTTTTTAAATCATTGAGAACAAGATCCGCCAAGTCTCTCTCGGCTGTTACTAAGCTATAACATCAGTTTTTTATATCTCTAAATCTCTTGACGTAATCAGTGACCAATTCATCATGTTTTTCCTAAGCCATGTAAGATCTGACAACTTAAGCTCATTATTGCCGCTATAAAAGTGATCATGAAACTTTTGATCCAACTTCGACCATAAGAGAATAGAGCCATGCGGTAAAGCATCAAACTATGAAAATGCAGTGCCAGTTAAAGATAAGGGAAACAAACACACTTTCAATTCTTCTACGGAACCTGCTTCACACAACTATTCTAGATACCGACTAACATGCTCCCATGTTGTTTCCTACCCTCGCCACTAAATTTAACAAAATTGGGAACCTTATAACCTTGAGGTACAAAACTGCATCACAGTGCTCAGGGTAGGGCTTTTGGTACACACGACTCCTTACTATCGGCTCATTTCTGCAAGCTTCTTGAAACATCTTATTGAAATCCTCCCTTAGTTTGGCTAAAATTGGGTCCGACGTACACGAAGATGCTTGCGGTGGCGGCATAGGAGCAACGTGAGTACTGTTTAGGGGTGCAACTTGTTACGTCGGCGCCGGACCATAATTCAGCGAAAGACAAAACATGCTTGTACTTATAGGTGGTGTGACAAATCGATGGCCTTAATGCCGAATTGGGCACACTCATAAAAGGACTAGGGCATGTAGGTGCAGCCGCAAGTTGATTGGTTTGGCTAGAATAAAAATTCATTGGCAAATTTTGTTGTTGTTGCATGGAAATTTCCGATGAAATATGTAAAGTTGGATTAGGGATTTCTATGCTAGCAGATACACAACCATTACCACTAGAAGACGGAGGCATATTTTCTAAGCATTAGTATTTGCTATGAATGAATTATATATCATCTCATCACCCTTATTAACAAGAGTTTCAATCACAACAAATTGCTCTTTAGAAAAAAACTTTACCCACAGTGATTTCATCAAGTTGGTCATCGACCGGGGGGGGGGGGGGCCTGACGTCTCCAACCAGAGTGATGTTGCCTTCATGATCCAACTTGAAATTAAAAAGAAAAGCCTGCAAATCGTCATCCTCATGCTGCTTCTTGAGTGCCTCATAAGCCTCCTTGCACTACTTCTTGTGCGCTTCATAGGCTTGGCGATATTCTGTCGATAGTTCATCAACATCCGAGGGCTTGGGGAGATTCAACATGGTTGATGATGATTCTTGATCTTTCATTCCCTAGAGGAGTTGCCAAAAAGTGTGTTCACACATGGACACGTAACCATGTACCCTCAACGCTGGGGGTGATGCGCCGCAACTCACGTTGAAGGAGACCCGACTGGAAGTGATGTATGCAAGCAATTTAGTGGGTGCTTTTGTAGAACCGAAACCCCACACGCCCGGGAGGGGCCCTATCTGGATGCACGGTGGATATGGGCTACCCTAGGTCAATCCAACCACCCCTAGAGCCTCGAGGATCATTGGTATCCAACATGAATAACAAACGAAGAACGAGAGAGAAATAACATGAGAGATGTGAAAACTAGGGTAGAAAATAAATGGGCTTTGCGATTCTGTGTTGATGTTCTATTGGCCATCACCTCTATCTATTTATGAGGCAGCTGGACTTCCTGTACAAAAAAGGGATCCCAAACCCCGTCCAAAACCTTCCAAAATTAAACGAACTCAGATTTAGGTAGGTCGAACATAGCATTTCCGTTTTTGGGACCCACGGGTCGCATATGAACCTCAGATGGAGATGCGCCCAAACGCAAATTTACCTGTTCACAAGATGAACAACTTTCTTGTTAAACGTTTTTTGATCTATGGCCATCTTGAGGGACGAATTACTCACGTTTCACATCAGACACATATCCAACAATGTCTGAACCAGGTGAATGTTTTCTTAGCTTTGGAAGTTGCATATGACCTTTGATGGAAATGAGCCCAAAAGCAAATTTATCCGTTTTGACGAGACAAACAACTTTCTTGTTGAATATTTCTTGCGGGCCGAATAACTCGTGTTTGACATAGAGGTCATATGCGACCCGTGGTCCCAAAAACTACGCAAATAACCACACTTTGTTCGTCTAGAAGGGGGCTTTGGGTTGATCCTTGTATTCATTTTATCAGACTGATGAATAATTAATAAAGATAGTTGTGTGCATCATGCTGATGCAGAGGCTGGGGGTAATCCTCCTTTCCAAAAAAGACACAATGTGCCAATATATGGTCCACGGTGTCCTCATCCTGGCAACATGTGTAACAAGCCAAGGTAGCATCATGCAAACCATGGCGAGCCATCCGATCCGACGTCCACAATCGGTATTGTGATGCCAACCATGCAAAAAAAAGTTGCACTTCAGGGGTGCCCAACTGCTCCAAATGCACTTAGTTGCGGTGGATTGCACCAAGCCTTTGACACAATCTATTCGCTTACTCTACCAACTGAATGTGTCATTTTCATAATACACATAATAATAGTTGATCATAAACCTTATTTCGTGCTTATATAGATACTTCCTCTAATTAAAATATAATACGTGTTTTGACACTATATTTTGATACAGAGGGAGTATAAACTAAGAGTTTGATTTTCAATTTATATGAAAGATCCGGTCTCTCCACAGAGATTAGGTGGTGGTGAAGACAACAATACATCTACTTTTTTTTGAAAAGGAACAATACATCTACTAGATAATAAAAGACATTTTTTGTAGAATAGGAAAAAGATCTTTATCTTTATAACTTCGTTTTTCCAAAAAGGAGGATAACCGTCGGCCTCTGCATCTGGGTGATGCACGCAATCATTTATTAATTATTTATTAAAATCTTGTAAAGTAATACATCAATAAGTCTGAACTCATCATCTTGGCAACATCTGTTGTTACTTCTATCAATTTGATGAAGGGGTGCATATTGTCAGGGCCGAGCTGCCCGGATGTTACACCAAAGACCAACATCTAAAACCGGAGGCCTCAACCAAGGACGAGGATCCTCTGCCGTTCGGCAGGGTGCCATTCAACCATTGACTGGTGGGCCCATCAGGGAACAGACCCACATGGCAGCGCCACAATGGCAGGAGCCGTACGTCAGGGGAGCCGCTTCCCTCAACCAAGCCGCCCATTGCCGGTTCCAGGGCACACACTAGTCCAACGGGCATCGCATGCACACACTGCACAGGCCGCCGCCAGCGTCTTCCACCGATCCATTTTTCAGAGCAGGCACCGATGCATCGACCTTGTGATATGCCCGACTGTAATTCAAATATGGAGGTCATTGTTGTTTCACAAGTTAATGATTTATTAGAGACCCGTGATGTGTATGTCTCTGATTACATGAATCTTACAGACAAGGAAGACGAGGAGTTAATTAAGGTTACGTGTATGCGTGCTGATACATTGTACACGAGGGGCACAGAAGTAAAGAAACATGTAGACGCTCACGACTTGATGGGAAATATTTCAAAGATTCATATGCACATAATGATGCAAGAATAAAGGAAGAAAAACATGATATGGAAGCAAGCCTAGGATGCTACTCAGTCATATTTTTTAGAGGCAGATCTATTCCGTACACATTATTACCATGAGTTATGGCTATTTAATTGGAGATAAGGAAGGAGTTAAAGGAAGGGTTAAGGAAGGATTCCAATTTCTGTTTCTACCGTGTAAAGAGAAGAAGCAGCCGTATGCATCCAGGACTAATTGTAGTCCGCGGGATTTTCTTAGTTTGTGTGAGGTCGGATGGGGTCCACCTGCAGATTAAAGGGAGATGGCGCATCAATCAAGGAAGGTCTAGATATTTTTTTTAAGGACCCGTGGTCATAGCTAGCGGCCGGCCCGCGACCATCCTGGCTTTGTGTCTCGTCGGGATCATAGCCAGCGGCCGGCTCACCGTCCTCGAAGATGAGGTTCTGCATGTAGTCCTCGTCGACGGCGGACGTCATTTCCTCGAACAGGTTGTGGGCCTGCGGGAGCAAGCTGGCCGGCGTCTGCCACGCGCGTTTCCTCGCGTCACCGGATGACGAGCACCGGCCACCGGGGTGGCGTTGAGGTCGATGGGCGCGGGCGTGGATGGCGCGACCACGCTCACGTCGGGCAAGCACTCCCCGGAGAAGCGGGAGGCCTGCGGGTACACGTGAAAGCCGAGCACCGGGTTACAAGCCGACACGCGGGAGCGAGTCGGGCAGCATCATCCGAGGAAACGCCGATGAGCCGGTGCTGGCCGCAGCGACGGCGGTGTTGTGGAGGTCGTGCTGGACAGGGTTTAACCCTAGCATATAGAGCGCCTCCCTCGTTGCCGCCGCGACGCGGGCGTTGGTGACCTCCTGCTGCACGACGGCGGCGACGGCGGCTTGCGCGGTGTCCTCATCCCTCGCGTCCGCGGCGTGCCTTCGGTCCTTTCTCTTGGCTGACTCTATTGCCCGTTGTGCGGCCGTCAGCGGCTTATTTGGCTTGGTCGCGGCAGCGGTCTTGCGCGGGGCACGAGACTTGCCTTTTCCGACGGGGGCGGGGCGCCGGGCGAGGCAAGGAAGGCGAGGCCGGCGGAGGCGTCCTCCATAGCGGTGTGTAGGGCAGGAGCGCGCGGGCGGGATGGTTTTGTGGGGAAATGGGGGAAAATGGTGGTGGTTGCCACCGATCGGCGGGCCCGGAGAGAGAAGTAGGCGCGCGTGCGCGTCCGTCTTGTGTCCGCGCCGACGTAAATCCGTCTCAAAAATGGGCCGAGAATGGGTCGGCAGGCGAACGCCAAGTGGACGCGCGTCCGTTTGAGTCGGCGCGTTGGACCGACTTTTATGTCCACGCCGACCCAAACAGACACCAGTGAACGAAATGGGTCGCCTCATTGGAGTTGCTCTTAGGTTATTTTCTACGGTTTTAGACACCATGTGTAGCAAATATTAAACGTCCTTTTTAGCGCCGTCATTATTATTTTGTGTGAATTTTCTTTGGCTCGAGGTCCGTCGTCACCGACGAGTTGCACGTTGGTTACGTCTACTACGGCAGAAGGTTCCTCATATGTCGAGGGATTGTCTGTTGGTCGTCGTCACCCCGTTACATCGAAAAAGATCGGGTCAAATCAGCGGCGCGTCCGAGGTCATGCCTTCATCACCTTGTCAGGCTTGCCATCAACGCCACCACGGCACTAGACAATGCATCCTCCCTATGTGTGTCCATCATCACACATCTGTCACCGAGACCTTGCAGCGCCACGTCGCCGAGACTCCACATCATCAATGCATCACATGAGACACCACTACACCACTGAGACTGTCCACCACAAAGCACCACAAAGAAAGAAGAAAGAAAACAAGCCATCAAATGGATTTCTAAGGGCATCTCCAACGCCCCGCTCTAGAGGAGGGCGCTAGAAAAAAATTCCCGGCCAATCGACGGTCACGTCGCCGATTCCCAGTGTCAGGGCTGGCATCGATGCAAAATAGAGCAGCGAGCGCTTGGCGCTTTTCTCCGCACAAGCTGAGGCAGAAATAGTTGTTTCTCAGCCGTATTAGTTCGTGGTTAGCGCCTTGCGTTGAAAGAGATAATGCTTATGAGCCTTTAAATTTTCTGAAAATACTTTACCGTCTGGATGAGCGCTTACTATTGTAGATGCCCTAAGAAGTTCCTAGATTTGGTGCGTGGTACAGACACAAGATGCAGCGACCGACCTAGAAATAAAGTGAAGGGTGTGCACACTTCGAAAAAGAAAATTAAAATCTATTTCAATTAGCTTGCATGGCCTTAAAAATAATTTACTTTTTACATGATGAAAAAATCATCGCACACCCCCTGAATACGCCCCTCACAAGATGCACACCCACAAAGAAAAACAACAACCTGAATACTGCTAAAACGCCACAAAAACAAACAACCTATTACTCTACTATATAATATAATCACCTACTCCCTCTGTTCTATAATGTAATAAGTTTTTGCAATCTATGTTAGCTTGTAAAAACGTCTTATATTATGGGACGGAGGAAGTAAAAAAATTGGAACCCATAATGAAAAGTGGCACGGCAATACGTACAACCGCTTTACAGTGGAATTGAAGTGGATAACTATTACGACTGTCTTTATGCCCTGAAATATAGCAAACAACTAAGAACTGCATATGATAGAAGAGGTACTAACTAGAGTGTCCCTATAAGAAAAAGGTTCTCGTGAGAGGTAAACGCGAGAGATATACAGATCTTATAAGCTAGCCAGCCTGCGTGACTGGTGGAGGACGCGCGTCTTACTGACCGCCGTTGTTCCTGGTCAGCCACTGTTCCATTGCCTCGGTTTGCATCTCCCTCTTGACGGCCTCCACCAGCTCTCCCCTTGCCTGCTCGGCGTGCCGCTCTCTCCGGCGCATCTCCTCCGCCTCCATTTCCTCCATGCCCAGGCTGACGAAGTGACCGACCTTGCAGACCCCGCAAAACCCCAAACACCACCGTGGCGACGGCGCCCACACCGTGACAGAACTCGCCTAGCATCGTCATCGCTTCAATTGCTAATCGATCGTGTTTCTCTCTCCTTGTTCCGTGAGAGGTAAGACGCTCGTGCCTGCTAAATATATGGATGTGCTTCTTCGGTTTGCGCGTGCCGTGCGTATTTGCACATCTGTTTGTCCCTTGCCGCTCAAGTTTGCCACGTATCGTGCGCGCCTTGGAGGGATCATCATAACTTTTATAAATACATAACAAGAGGTCTTCATCTTTTTTTTTCTCTCCACAGAGAACGTAACAATCGCGTACACGATCTGCTGTACGTGTACATCTTCTTTTTCCCCAACACTTGTCATCTCTCACAATCTAGTCCCTATTTACTGTTTTATATCAAGAATAAATCAACTTTGTAGGTTTTTTTTTGCGGGCTTCAAAAACAATGAACAACACGTCGAACAATGAAGCCATTGAGGGTTGGGTTTTTCAGGATGCCAATTTGGAACATGACATATGGTCCCGAGTCAACTTAGTTCAACTTATTAGTTCATTCTAAAATTTAAAGTAAAATTTGAAGAATAGCATTATTAATAAATTTGGACTTTATGTCATGAGCTAAATTATTAAAAGTAGAACGGAAATAAATACTAGAAAATCGTATAGAGAGGGATGTTTTTAGATTGGCGAAGTATCAGGTGAAAACAGTAATTCAGTGAAAATCTGGAAACTTACTACCAGAGCCACTAGATGATAGATGGACGGATTAGATAAGAGGTGGGATGCCCCATAGCCACTTAAATATATTTACAGAAAACACCTTTGCGCACCCTTCGCCCTTTGCTCTTCCTCCGCCATTGCCTCGTTCTTCCCCGATAATGTCAGCTGGCCAATCAGCGAACCATAAGGCGAAGCAATCTCTTATCAGGCATGGCCGAGTACTTCCAGTTCCGGTGAAGACAAACGTAGGACCCGAAAGAGAAGCGAGGTCGTGCGCGTCCAGTGAGTCAGCGATAATGGCTACCAGGCGAATCCGGCGAATAGGTAGAGCTCAGATCCCCTCCTGTTTGTATGTGTGCAGTTTTTTTTGGTGAGTACACTTAGCAGTGTATCATTTCATTGATAGTAGGATAGAGAGTTGCGAATACAGAGAGGAACAGGATGCAGCCTCACAAACATGCATGAGCCGGCGTTAGTGAGGGTGCAAGGTGAGCAGGGGGGAGGATGCTCAGCCTCCAAACATGTATCTTAAGTTACATGTATAATGCTAGCTAATCCCGTGGCGCCGGCCCTGGCCCATAGGCGGGCATCGTCCTTGATGGCCTTGGTCAGGTAACCCGTGGAGGGGTGCAGGTCGAAGATAGCCACGTTGCGATGCTTCCAAATGGCCCAGGCAGACAACACGATGATGGAGTTGAGGCCTTTTCTCAAACAGCCAGGGGAGGCCTCGGCCGCCTCGGACCACCAGGCGAAGAAGCTCGTGGCGTCGTCCAACGGGGGGGGGGGGGGCAACCAGGCAGCACCAGGAGAGTATTTCATGCCAGATGATGCGGGAAAACACACAGACAACTAGCAGGTGATCGATGGACTCAGCCTCCTGGTCGCAAAGGATGCAAGCGGGGTTGTTGGAGAGGCCATGGCAAACTCGCCGCTCCGCGGTCCAGCATATGTCGAGGTAGGCAAGCCAGAGGAACACTTTGTTATTGAGGGGAGCCCAGCTCTTCCAGAGTAGTTTCCAGCATGGAGGCGAGGTGGAGCTGTAGAACAGGGCACGGTAGCAGGAGCTGGCGGAGTAGACTCCATTAGCAGTCCACCTCCAGGTGAGGTGATCGGCCTCGTTGGTGAGGGAGACCCGTTGCAACTTGCGCCACAAGTTGACGTACTCAATGACCGCGAGGGGCCCAAGTGTGCCGTGAATGTCGCCGATCCATACACTATTGGCAAGCCCTTCACAGACTAGCGTGCGGCGGCGCCGACGACATGGTATAAGGGAGGTAAGGGTAGGGGCGATTTCAGGGATTGCTTGATCGTCAAGCCAGTGGTCGCTCCGGAAACGACAGGTCCTGCCGTCACCAAGGTGCCATGAGGTTGAAGCATGGAAGAATCGGCATGTCTCATCATCCTAGGGGAGTTGGAGGTGGTGCCACGGGCGCGATGTGTCTGTGGCCTTGAGCCAGAGCCAATGACACTGTGGCGAGATGCCGGTGAGGTGCAGGTCCCGCACGCCGAGGCCACCGAACTCGATGGGGCGGCAGACGCGCTGCTAGCTGACCAGGCAGCAGCCAAAGTTGGTGTCCCGACACCCATGCCAGAAGAAGTCACGGATGATGCGCGTAATTTTCTTGAGGATCTTCAGGCAGATAGCAATCGCCATGAGGATGTGGACGGGCATGGCGGTGAGCACGTGGCACACAAGGGCAAGCCGCTCTCGCGGGATAGGAGCGCGGCCTTCCAGGTCGCAAGTTTCCTCGCTAACTTGTCCACCAGCGGGAGCAGCATCGAGGATGGGGTCTTGCAAATGGAGAGGAGGAGGCCCAGGTAGACGATGGAAAAAGCGGTGACCGCGCACCCGATAGTGGAGGCGATGGCGGTGGTGATTTCCTGACCGCAGCGGATGGGGGTGGCGGAGCACTTGAGGAAGTTAGTGTGCAGGCCAGAGGCGTCGCCGAACACCCGCAGCAGCTCGTGGATCGTGGCCAACTCGGAGCTGGTTGGGTGGCAGAAGAACACCACGTCATCGGCCAACTGGGATATACTTGACGCGGCATGTTGGTTGGTGAATCGCTGGAGCATGCCGACGCGCGACTCGTGTTGCAACAGAGAGTTCAGCGTGTCGATCACGATGACGAAGAGCAGCGGGGAGACGGGGTCGCCCTGGCGCAACCCGCAAGCATGGTCCACGGGTGGCCCGGGGTTGCCATTGACAAGGACATGCAAGGATGCCGTCGAGATGAGGATGTAGACCCACTCGCACCAATGGTGCCCAAAACCAAGGTGGCGAAGAGTTTGCAGGAGAAAAGGCCAGGGCACAGTAACGAATGCCTTCACATGTCGAGCTTGAGAAGAATTCTCGGGGCCTTCAGGTTGTGGAGCAGGCGCGCCATTTGCTGGACTAGGAGGAAGTTGTCGTGCATGCTACGACCAACGATGAAGGCGCTCTGGTTGGCTGAGACGAGTCGCCCCATCTTCAGAGCAAGCCTCAAGGAGAGGACTTTGGCAAAGAGTATGACCAGTAGGTGGATCAGATTGATCGGTCGATAGTCAGCGAGCGTGCACACGTCGGGCTTCTTGGGGAGAAGGATGAGGAGGGCCTCGTTGAGCTTGTGAAAGCCCCTCCCGTTCAAGGCATATAGCTCATCGAACGCAATGCAGATGTCGGCCTTGATGATAGGCCAGGAAGCACGCAGGAATTCTGCCGTGAACCCGTCCGGGCCGGGAGCCTTGCCCGTAGGGAGCTGCTTGACGGCGGCCCAAATCTCTTCCTCGAAGAAGGGGTGCTCCAGGTCCGCAAGGTCGAAGAGGCGCGGATCGATGTTGTCGAGGTCGATGGAGTGATCCCTGGCGGTAGACACTCCCAGGATGGAGCTGAAGTGTTTGAAGGCCGCCTTGGCCATCTCCACCTCGTCGGAGACGATCTGTGTGCCCACACGGAAGGAGGCCACATGATTCTTCTACGCGCGGTGGGCAGCGTGGATCTTGTAGATGGCTACATTGGTGTTGCCTTCGTGGAGCCAGCTGAGACGCACGCGTTGGTGGAGGATGGAGTGCTCGAGGGATGCCAGTCCTAGGTATGCCCGCTTGAGCTCGCGGCGCTGCCAACATTCAGCCGGGGACAGTGCACAGGAGTCTTGCACCACGTCGAGGCGGTAAATGATCTCACGCGTAGTTTGAAGCTGCAGGGAGATATTGCCCGTCGTGCGTGCCCCCCAGCTCTGGAGGCGGCAAGCGGTGATTTTAAGCCTGCTATATATGCGCCTAAACGGGTCGGGGTCCAGAGGTACAGGGTTCCATGCCGCGTCAACTGTCATGAGGCATCAAGATTTGGCCAAAAACGCTCGTAGTGAAACCGGCATTTGTCAAGGTTGCGCGGCGTGCAGTTCACAACGAGGGGGCAGTGATCGGATACGACCATGGCCAGGCATCACAGCATGTGATGAGGGTTGATGGTCACCCATGAAGGGGTGCAAAGCACGCGATCATTTCGCACCAGGGTGGGGTTATTTTGCACATTGGACCACGTGTATCGCCAGCCGTGGAGGTAGATGTCCCGCAGGGCGTGATCCGCGATGAACCGTCGAAAGCAATTCATGGTGCGCAGATTGAGATTGCCATTGTTCTTGTCCGCACATGAGGTTATCATGTTGAAGTCGCCACCCAGCAGCCAGGGGCCGGCAATCGTATCGCACAGGTCGTGGAGTTCGGTCATGAAGGCAAGCTTCTCGTCCGTGCCCTGGGGACCATACACACCCGCGATCCACCAGGGGGTAGCGTTGGCGCCAAGGGAAACAGTGGTCGACACATGAAACATCCCAATGATAGGGTTGGCGAGGGAAACGCGATCGCAACGCCAGGCCAATAGGATACCTCCCCGAGTGCGTGTGGCTGGAAGAAAGAAATAATCAGCAAATGGGTGCCCAGCGTCTTCAGAACAAGCAACGACAAGATGGAATTCAGCTTAGTTTCCGATAAGCACACGATACAAGGATCAGCCGAGGAGATAGCAGAGCGCACGGCTGTGCGTTTGGCGCGGCAGTTGAGCCCGCGCACGTTCCAGAACACTATGGTGAGGTTTTGATCCATGAGAAGATGGGGGGCATGGTGGTGCGTAGGGTGTGCGCATCATGCCTCGACCAGGCGAGGTGCAGGGGGGGCACTGAAGGAAATATGCCCTAGAGGCAATAATAAAGTTTTTATTTTATATTCCCTTATATCATGATAAATGTTTATTATCCATGCTAGAATTGTATTAACCGGAAACTTGATACATGTGTGGATACATAGACAAAACACCGTGTCCTCAGTAAGCCTCTACTAGACTAGCTCTAACCATAGAAATGTGTTGTCAATTGATGAACGGATCACATCATTAGGAGAATGATGTGATGGACAAGACCCATCCGTTAGCTTAGCATATTGATCGTTCAAGTTTTATTGCTATAGCTTTCTTCATGTCATATACATATTCCTTTGACTATGAGATTATGCAACTCCCGGATACCGGAGGAATACCTTATGTGCTATCAAACGTCACAACGTAACCAGATGATTATAAAGATGCTCTACAGGTATATCCGAAGGTGTTTGTTGGGTTAGCACAGATCGAGATTAGGATTTGTCATTCCAAGTATCGGAGAGGTATCTCTAGGCCCTCTCGGTAATGCACATCATAATAAGCCTTGCAAGCAATGTGACTAATGAGTTAGTTGCAGGATGATGCATTACGGAACGAGTAAAGAGACCTATCGGTAACGAGATTGAACTAGGTATGAAGATACCGACGATCGAATCTCGGGCAAGTAATATACCGATGACAAAGGGAATAACGTATGTTGTCATTATGGTTTGACCGATAAAGATCTTTGTAGAATATGTGGGAACCAATATGAGCATCCAGGTTCCACTATTGGTTATTGACCGGAGAGGTGTCTCGGTCATGTCTACATAGTTCTCGAACCCGTAGGGTCCGCACACTTAACGTTTGATGACGATTTTGTATTATATGAGTCATGTGATTTGGTGACCGAATGTTGTTGGGAGTCCCTTATGAGTTCACGGACATGACGAGAAGTCTCGAAATGGTCGATAGGTAAAGATTGATATGTAGGACGATGGTATTCAGACACCGGAAGTGTTTCGGGATGCACCGGGTACTTATTGACTCACCGAAAGGGGTTTCGGGGACCCCCCCCCCCCAGCAAAAGATATGGGCCTTATGGGCCAAGAGGGGAAACACACCAGTCATAAAGGGGCTGGTGCACCCCCCCCCCCATATGGGCTGGCCAAATTGGAGAAGGAAAGGGGAAAAGGAAAGGAAAAAGGGAATAGGATTCCCCCTTCCCCCTCTTCCCTTCCTACTCCGAATAGGAATAGGAAAGGGGGGAGGCCGAATTGGGAAGACCCCAAGTAGGATTCCTCCTACTTGGGGCACCACCTTGGCTGCCTCTCCTCCCCTCCAACCTATCTATTTGAGGGGGCACTAGTAGAAGACACACAAAAACATCTATTAGCCGTGTGCGGCACCCCCCCTCCATAGTTTACGCCTCCGGTCATATTGTCATAGTGCTTAGGTGAAGCCCTGCGCAGATCACTTCACCATCACCGTCACCATGCCGTCGTGCTAACAAAACTCTCCCTCGACACTTTGCTGGATCAAGAGTTCGAGGGACGTCATCGAGCTGAACGTGTGCAGAACTCGGAGGTGTCGTACATTTGGTGCTTGATCGGTTGGAACCAGAAGAAATGCGACTACATCAACCACGTTTTCAAACGCTTCCACTTTCGGTCTATGAGGGTACGTGGACACACTCTCTCCCTCTCGTTGCTATGCATCTCATAGATAGATCTTGCGTGAACGTCGGATTTTTTTTTGAAATTGCATGCTTCGTTTCCCAAAAGTGGCATCTGAGCCAGGTCTATGCGTAGATGATATGCACGAGTAGAACACAAAGAGTTGTGGGCGGTGATCGTCATACTGCTTACCACTAATGTCTTATTTTGATTCGATGGTATTGTTGGATGAAGCGGCCCGGACCAACCTTACATGACCATGTTCATGAGACCAGTTCCACCGACAGACATGCAACTAGTTTTGCATAAAGGTGGTTGGCGGGTGTCTGTTTACCCAACTTTAGTTGAATCAAATTTGAGTACGGCTGGTCCTTGTTGAAGGTTAAAACAAAAAAACTTGATAAAATCACCGTTGTGGTTTTGATGCGTAGGTAAGAATGGTTCTTGCTAGAAGCCCGTAACAGCCACGTAAAACTTGCAACAACAAAGTAGAGGACGTGTAACTTGTTTTTGCAGGGCATGTTGTGATGTGATATGGTCAAGACATGATGTGATATATGTTATTGTATGAGATGATCATGTTTTGTAAAAGTTATCGGCAACTGGCAGGAGCCTTATGGTTGTCACTTTATTGTATGAAATGCAAACATCATGTAATTGCTGTACTTTATCACTATGCATTAGCGATAGTTGTAGAAGCAATAGTTGGTGAGACAACCACGACGCTATGATGGAGATCAAGGTGTCAATCCGGTGACGATGGAGATCATGACGGTGCTTTGGAGATGGAGATCAAAGGCACAAGATGATGATGGCCATATCATGTCATATATTTTGATTGCATGTGATGTTTATCTTTTATGCATCTTATTTTGCTTAGTATGGCGGTAGCATTATAAAATGATCCCTTACAAAAATTTCAAGGTATAAGTGTTCTCCCTGAGTATGCACCCAGTTTGTCGTGCTGAGACACCACGTGATGATCGGGTGTGATAAGCTCTACGTTCACATACAACGGGTGCAAGCCAGTTTTGCACATGCGGAATACTCGGGTTAAACTTGACGAGCCTAGCATGTACAGACATGGCCTCAGAACACTAGAGACCGAAAGGTCGAACGTGAATCATATAGTAGATATGATCAACATAGAGATGTTCACCATTGAAGACTAATCCATCTCACATGATGATCTGACATGGTTTAGTTGATTTGGATCACGTAATCATTTAGATGACTCTAGGGATATCTATATAAGTGGGAGTTCTTAAGTAATATGATTAATTGAACTTAATTTATCATGAATATAGTCATGATAGTATTTGCATATCTATGTTGTAGATCAATAGCTCGCGATATAGCTCCTATATTTTTTTGATATGTTCCTTGAGAAAAGTTGAAAGATGATAGTAGCAATGATGTAGACTGGGTCCATGATCTGAGGATTATCCTCATTGCTGCACAGAAGAATTATGTCCTTGATGCACCGCTAGGTGACAGACCTATTGCATGAGCAGATTCAGACATTATGAACGTTTTGACAAAGCTCGGTATGATGACTACTTGATAGTTTAGTGCACCATGCTTTACGGCTTAGACCCGGGACTTCAAAAACGTTTTGAACGCCACGGAGCATATGAAATGTTCCAAGAGGTGAAATTGGTATTTCAGACTCATGTCCATGTCTAGAGGTATTAGATCTCTGACAAGTACTTTTCCTACAAGATGGAGGAGAATAGCTCAGCTAGTGAGCATGTGCTCAGAATGTCTGGGTACTACAATCGCTTGAATCAAGTGGGAGTTAATCTTTGAGATAAGATAGTGATTGACAGAGTTCTCTAGTCACTATCACCAAGTTACTAGAACTTCGTGATGAACTATAATATGCAAGGGATGACGAAAACGATTCCCAAGCTCTTCGCGATGCTGAAATCGGCAAAGGTAGAAATCAAGAAATAGCATCAAGTGTGGATGGTTAACAAGACCACTAGTTTCAAGAAAAAGGGCAAGGGAAAGAAAGGGAGCTTCAAGAAGAATGGCAAGCAAGTTGCCTCTCCCGTGGAGAACAAAAAGCTAGACCCAAACCTGAAACTGAGTGCTACTTTCTCCAAAGGAAATGGTCACTGGAAGCGGAACTGCCCCAAAAATTTGGCGGATAAGAAGGATGGAAAAGTGAACAAAGGTATATTTGATATACACGTTATTGATGTGTACTTTACTAGTGTTCATAGTAGCCCCTGGGTATTTGATACCGGTTCAGTTGCTAAGATTTGTAACTTGAAACAGGAGTTGCAAAATGAACGGATACTAGTTAAGGGCAAGGTGACGATGTGTGCTAGAAGTGATTCCAAGGTTGATAAGATCACCATTGCACACTCCCTTTACTTTTGGGATTAGTATTGAACCTAAAATAAATGTTATTTGGTGTTTGCGTTGAGCATAAATATGATTGGATAATGTTTATTGCAATACGGTTATTCATTTAAGTCAGAGAGTAATTGTTGTTTTGTTTACTTGAATAAAACCTTCTATGGTCATACACCCAATCAAAATGGTTTATTGAATCTCGATCTTAGTGATACACATATTCATAATATTGATGCCAAATGATGCAAAGTTGATAATGATAGTGCAACATATTTGTGGCACTACCGTTTAGGTCATATTGGAGTAAAGCGCATGAAGAAACTCCATGGAGAGGGGCTTTCGGAATCACTTGATTATGAATCGTTTGATACTTGCGAACCATGCATCATGGGAAAGATGACTAAAACTCCGTTCTCCAGAACAATGGAGCGAGTCACTGACTTATTGGAAATAATACATACTGATGTATGCGGTCCGATAAGTGTTGAGGCTCGCAGCGGGTATCGTTATTTTCTAACCTTCACAGATGATTTGAGCAGAAATGGGTATATCTACTTAATGAAACACAAGTCTGAAACATTTGAAAAGTTCAAAGAATTTCAGAGTGAAGTGGAGAATCATCGTAATAAGAAAATAAAGTTTCTATGATCTGATCGCGGAGGCGAATATTTGAGTTATGAGTTTGGCCTTCATTTAAAACAATGTGGAATAGTTTCACAACTCACGCCACCTGGAACACCATAGCGTAATGGTTTGTCCAAACGTTGTAACCGTACTTTATTAGATATGGCGCGATCTATGATGCCTCTTACTGATTTACCGCTATCGTTTTGGGGTTATGCATTAGAGACAGCTGCATTCGCGTTAAATAGGGCACCGTCTAAATCTGTTGAGACGACACTGTATGAACTATGGTTTGGCAAGAAACCTAAGTTGTCGTTTCTTAAAGTTTGGGGTTTCGGTGCTTATGGGAAAAAGCTTCAGCCTGATAAGTTCGAACCCAAATCGGAGAAGTGCGTCTTCATAGGATACCCAAAAGAAACTGTTGGGTACACCTTCTATCACAAATCTGAAGGCAAGATCTTTTTTGCTAAGAATGGATCCTTTCTAGAGAAGGAGTTTCTCTCGAAAGAAGTGAGTGGGAGGAACGTAGAACTTGATGAGGTAATTGTACCTTCTCTCTAATTAGGTAGTAAATCATCACGGAAAACCGTTCACGTGATGCCTACACCAACTAGAGAGGAAGCTAATGATAATGATCATGAAACTTCAGATCAAGTTACTACCGAACCTCGTAGGTCAACCAGAGCACGATCCGCACCAGAGTGGTACCGTAATCCTATTATGGAAGTCATGTTACTAGACCATGACGAACATACGAACTATGAGGAAGCAATGATGAGCCCAGATTCCGATAAATGGCTTGAGTCCATGAAATCTGAGATAGGATTCATGTATGAGAACAAAGTGTGGACTTTGGTGGACTTGCCCGATGATCGGCAAGCCATTGAGAATAAATGGATCTTCAAGAGGAAGACGGATGCGGATGGTAATGTTACTATCTACAAAGCACGACTTGTCGCAAAAGGTTTTCGACAAGTTCAAGGTGTTGACTACGATGAGATTTTTTCACTCATAGCGATGCTTAAGTCTGTCCGAATCATGTTAGCAATTGCCACATTTTATAAAATATGGCAAATGGATGTCAAAACTGCATTCCTTAATGGATTTCTTAAAGAAGATTTCTATATGATGCAACTAGAAGGTTTTGTCGACCCTAAAGGTGCTAGCAAAGTATGCAAACTCCAGCGATCCATCTATGGACGGGTGCAAGCATCCCGGAGTTGGAATATATCCTTTGATAAGGTGATCAAAGCATATGGTTTTATACAGACTTATGGTGAATCCTGTATTTACAAGAAAGTGAGTGGGAGCTCTGTAGCATTTCTGATATTATATGTGGATGACATATTGTTGAGTGGAAATGATATATAATTTCTGGATAGCATAAAAGGATACCTGAATAAGAATTTTTCAATGAAAGACCTCGGTGAAGCTACTTATATATGGGGCATCAAGATCTATAGGGATAGATCGAGACGCTTAATAAGACTTTCACAAAGCACATACCTTGACAAGATCTTGAAGAAGTTTAAAATGGATCAGTCAAAGAAAGGGTTCTTGCCTGTGTTGCAAGGTGTGAAGTTGAGTAACACTCAAAGCCTGACCACAACAGAAGATAGAGAGAGAATGAAATTCATTCCCTGTGCCTCAGCCATAGGTCCTATGAAGTATGCCATGCCGTGTACCAGACCAATTGTAAACCTTGCCATGAGTTTGGCAAGGGAGTACAATAGTTATCTAGGAGTAGATTACTGGACAACGGTCAAAATTATCCTTACAGGACTAAGGAAATATTTCTCGGTTATGGAGATGATAAAGAGTTCATCGTAAAGAGTTACGTCGACGCAAGCTTTGACACCAATCTGGATGACTCTGAGTCTCGATCTGGATACATATTGAAAGTGGGAGCATTTAGCTAGAGTAATTCCATGCAGAGCATTGTAGACATAGAAATTCGCAAAATACATACGGATCTGAATGTGCCAGACCAGTTGCCTAAACCTCTCTCACAAGCGAAACATGATCACACCTTAGTACTCTTTAGGTGTTAATCACATGGCGATGTGAACTAGATTACTGACTCTAGTGAACACTTTGGGTCTTGGTCACATGGCGATGTGAACTATGGGTGTTAATCACATGGTGATGTGAACTATTGGTGTTAAATCACATGGCGATGTGAACTAGATTATTGCTCTTGTGCAAGTGGGAGACTGAAGGAAATATGCCCTAGATGCAATAATAAAGTTATTATTTTATATTTCCTTATATCATGATAAATGTTTATTATCCATGCTAGAATTGTATTAACCGAAAACTTGATACATGTGTGGATACATAGACAAAACACTGTGTCCCTAGTAAGCCTCTACTAGACTAGCTCGTTAATCAAAGATGGTTAAGTTTCCTAACCATAGACATGTGTTGTCATTTGATGAACGGGATCACATCATTAGGAGAATGATGTGATGGAAAAGAGCCATCTGTTAGCTTATCATATTGATCGTTCAAGTTTTATTGCTATGGCTTTCTTCATGCCATATACATATTCCTTTGACTATGAGATTATGCAACTCCCGGATACCGGAGGAATGCCTTGTGTGCTATCAAACGTCACAACGTAACTGGGTGATTATAAAGATGTTCTACAGGTATATCCGAAGGTGTTTACTGGGTTGGCATAGATTGAGAATAGGATTTGTCACTCCGAGTATCGGAGAGGTATATCTAGGCCCTCTCGGTAATGCACATCATAATAAGCCTTGCAAGCAATATGACTAATGAGTTAGTTGCGGGACGATGCATTACGGAACGAGTAAAGAGACTTGCCGGTAACGAGATTGAACTAGGTATGAAGATACCGACGATCGAATCTCGGGCAAGTAACATACTGATGACAAATGGAATAATGTATGTTGTCATTACGGTTTGACCGATAAAGATCTTTGTAGAATATGTAGGAACCAATATGAGCATCCAGGTTACACTATTGGTTATTGACCGGAGAGGTTTCTCGGTCATGTCTACATAGTTCTCGAACCCGTAAGGTCCGCGCGCTTAACATTCGATGACGATTTTGTATTATATGAGTTATGTGATTTGGTGACCGAATGTTGTTCGGAGTCCCGGATGAGATCACGGACATGACGAGCAGTCTCGAAATGGTCGAGAGGTAAATATTGATATATAGGACGATGCTATTCGGACACCGGAAGTGTTTCGGGATGCACCGGGTACTTATCGAGTCACCGGAAGGGGTTCCGGGCACCCCCCCGGCAAAAGATATGGGCCTTATGGGCCAAGAGGGGGAACACACCAGCCACAAAGGGGCTGGTGCGCCCCCCCATATGGGTTGGCCAAATTGGAGAAGGAAAGGTGCAAAGGAAAGGAAAAAGGGAATAGGATTCCCCCTTCCCCCTCTTCCCTTCCTAATCCGAATAGGAATAGGAAAGGGGGAGGCCGAATTGGGAGGACCCCAAGTAGGATTCCTCCTACTTGGGGCGCCCCCTTGGCTGCCTCTCCTCCCCTCCAATCTATATATATGAGGGGGGCACCACTAGAACACACACAAAAATCTGTTAGCCATGTGCGGCACCCCCATCCACCGTTTACACCTCCGTTTATATTACCGTAGTGCTTAGGCGAAGCCCTACGCGGATCACTTCACCATCACCGTCACCACACTGTCGTGCTGACGAAACTCTCCCTCGACACTTTGCTGGATCAAGAGTTCGAGGGATGTCATCGAGCTGAATGCGTGCAGAACTTGAAGGTGTCGTACGTTCGATGCTTGATCGGATGGAACGAGAAGAAGTTCGACTACATCAACCGCGTTGTCAAACGCTTCCGCTTTCGGTCTACGAGGGTACGTGGACACAATCTCCCCCTCTCGATGCTATGCATCTCATAGATAGATCTTGCGTGAGCGTCGGAATTTTTTTGAAATTGCATGATTCATTTCCCAAAAGCCAGTCCATCAAGGAGGCCGGCGGGGACGGTCCAGCCAAAGAAATCGGCGAAGGCGAGGAGGATGTCACCAGCTAGGGGATTGGCAAAAACCCTGCTGTAGTGCTCGAGGGCCTCACTGGAGATGGGCTCATCTTCTCCCAGCAGCCCTAGGCGACGAAGAAGGACCCGTTTGTCCTTAGTCTCCGAGTCTAGGCCACGATCCACCTTGGCGAGCCTACCGCTGCGACGCGTCGTGGAATTGGGCGGCAGTTCACCATGCTTGCGGCGTACCTAGGGGTGTAGAGCACCGGGGTGGGCGCGTCTTGATGGAGCTGATGTAGTCTAGGACGTGGTTAGGAACGGCGCAAGAAGCAACGCCGTTAGAAACACATGCAGAGAGCTGCGTAGGGGCCTGCATGGCCTCGGGAGGCGGTGCGCAATCAGCGACCACGGGCGGGCCACAGGGCAGCGGCGGCAAGGGGTCGGAGGGCGCGCATGTCGTGGGCGTGGGCCCATCCAGATTCGCTGCAGCGCGGGGGGTTTCCTTAGTGGCGACATGATCGCGCTCGGAATCCATGTGGCCAGACGGGGCAGGATGGGGGAATCGAGGACCGCGACAGAAGGGGATGTGGCCGTTGGTGGCCGCAGGACCAAGGCTGCATCAGCGATTGGCTGGAGCACCTCAAAAGTAGCATCGGGAGGGCAGGTGAGGGCGGGCCCAAAGCACTCACGGCCACCCGCGTGGGTGGGGTAGGTGGGGTTTCCCACCCACGAGATGGCGTTGGAGTGGAAGGATCCGAGGCAGGCCGCGCCAAAGGATGGGGGTCGTTGAGCGCAACACGTATGAGGTCGACAGCTGGCGGGCCACAGATGGCCAGTGCGGTCGTGGGCGTCGTTTGAACTGGTGGGGCTTATCCCATAGCGGCGCCTAGGTCAGCGGTCAGGCCCGACAGCCTTTGACGAACTAGGGCCCTGCTGACACTGCCAGTGGCAGGATGGGGCCCAAGAATGCCCTGGTAGCCGTGGAACGGCGGCCCGACGCGCTAGCGACGGTGATGACTGCCCGCGCTCCGGTCCGAGGGGCTGCTGGAGCGGCGGTCACTAGCAGGCGGCGGGAAGTCATGGAGGCGAGGCCAGGCGTTGGGGAGGGGAGGCGAGGGGCCATGGCCACCGTCAGAATCAGCGGGCGGGGGTGGAGGCGGCGGGGTAGGGAAGCGAACGTCTTCAGCATGTCGCACATGAATGGATACTGGGAATTGCAACATCGGGACGACGAAGCGGTCGACGAGGTCAGGGTTGGCGTCAGCGAGCGCATCGGGCTCGGCGAGCAAGAGCTTAGAGTAGCACGGGATTGCGTCGGGGTTGGTAGTCCAGGCCGAAAGCCGAAAGACAGACATGTCGCTGGCGTCCAGCGTCTCAGGGGCAAGCCGGTCGATGAGGCAAAAGGGCGAGAGGAGCTGCGCGGTGGAGGAAACGTCCCAGCCGTGCTCCGGGATGCCAGTGATCTCAATGTCAACAGAGATGCAAAGGCAAACTGGCTCGGCTCCCTCGAGGCGGCTCCAGGGGTGCATGATCAGCCAGAACTTCGCGGCCCGCACGGGCGCGGCGGCGACGAGCGCATGGGTGGCCGCATCCCTGATAACCCACAAGTATAGGGGATCACAACAGTTTTCGATAAGTAAGAGTGTCGAACCCAACGAGGAGCTAAAGGTAGAACAAATATTCTCTAAAGTTCTATCGACCACCGATACAACTCTACACATGCTTGACGTTCACTTTACCTAGAACAAGTATGAAACTAGAAGTACTTTGTAGGTATAACGGGATAGGTTTGCAAAAAAATAAAGAGGGCGTTAATAAAAACTAGGGGCTGTTGTAAGTAAAGAAACAATAAAGTAAATATAGCAAGTGTGGAAAAGTGGTGGTAGGAGTGGTGAAATTGTCCCTAAGCAATTGACTAGTTTACTAGCCCGATAGCAAGTATTATGTGGGAGAGGCCACTGCTAGCATGTCATCCCTGACTTGGAATTCTATGCACTTATGATTAGAACTATTAGCAAGCGTCCGCAACTACTAACATTCATTAAGGTAAACCCAACCATAGCATTAAGATATATTGGTCCCCCTTCAATCCCGTATGCATCAATTTCTGTGCTAGGCTGAAGCTTCTGTCACCCTTGCCCTCCAATACATAGTCCTATCAACATACAACTAACCCTATGGTGTGATCCACGCGCGCGCTCATATGATGGGCACCAAAGGACAGCAACATAACCACAAGCAAATTAAAGCAATCATAGCAATTCATCAACCACCGATAAGACAATGAAAATCTACTCAGACATCATAGGATGGCAACACATCATTGGATAATAATATGAAGCATAAAGCACCATGTTCAAGTAGAGGGTACAATGGGTTGCGGGAGAGTGGACCGCCGTAGATAGAGGGGGGAAGTGATGGAGATGTTGGTGAAGATGGCGGAGGTGTTGGTGAAGATCGCGGTGATGATGATGGTGTCCACGGCAGCGTTCCGGCGCCACCGAAAGAGAAGGGGAGAGGGGGCCCTTCTTCTTCTTCTTCTTCTTCTTCTTCTTATTCTTCCTTGACCTCCTCCCTAGATGGGAGAAGGGTTTCCCCTCTGGTCCTTGGCCTCTATGGTATGGGAGGGGCGAGAGCCCCTCTGAGATTGGATCTATCTCTCTGTCTCTCTCTGTTTCTGCGTTCTGTTCTGCTGCCCTTTCACCATTTAGTATATATATGGAGATCCGTATCCGATTGGATTGAAACCTTCGTCGTGATTTTTTTACCAAAAACTAGCTTTCTTGCGACCGAAGAAGGGCATCAACCGCCTTACGGGTGGCCCACGAGGGTCAGGGGCGCGCCCCCCTGCCTCGTGGCCACCTCGGGCACCGTCTCACGTGGATTTTTCTTGCGGAATTCTCCAAATATTCCAAAAATATTCTTCGTCCGTTTTTATCCCGTTCGGATTCCGTTTGATATGGATATTCTGCAAAACCAAAAACATGCAACAGAGAGGAACTGGCACTGGGCACTGGATCAATATGTTAGTCCCAAAAATAGTATAAAATGTTGCCAAAAAGTATATGAAAGTTATAGAATATTGGCATGGAACAATCAAAAATTATAGATACGACGGAGACGTATCAACATCCCCAAGCTTAATTCCTGCTCGTCCTCGAGTAGGTAAATGATAAAAAAGATAATTTTTGATGTGGAATGATACCTAGCATAATCTTGATCATATGTCTAATCATGGCATGAACATTAAGACACGAGTGATTCAAAACAATAGTCTATCATTTGACATAAAAACAATAATACTTCAAGCCTACTAATAAAGCAATCATGTCTTTTCAAAATAACATGGCCAAAGAAAGTTATCCCTACAAAATCATATAGTCTGGCTATGCTCCATCTTCACCACACAAAAATTCGCATCATGCACAACCCCGATGACAAGCCAAGCAATTGTTTCATACTTTTGACGTTCTCAAACCTTTTCAACTTTCATGCAATACATGAGCGTGAGCCATGGACATAACACTATAGGTGGAATAGAATATGATGGTGGAGGTTGTGTGGAGAAGACAAAAAAAGGAGAAAGTCTTACATCGACGCGGCTAATCAACGGGCTATGGAGATGTCCATCAATGGATGTCAATATGAGGAGTAGGGATTGCCATGCAATGGATGCACTAAGAGCTATAAGTATATGAAAGCTCAAACTGAAACTAAGTGGGTGTGCATCCAACTTGCTTGCTCATGAAGACCTAGGGCATTTGAGGAAGCCCATCGTTGGAATATACAAGCCAAGTTTTATAATGAAAATTCCCACTAGTATATGAAAGTGATAACTCAAGAGACTCTCTATATGAATAACATGGTGCTACTTTGAAGCGCAAGTGTGGTAAAAGGATAGTAACATTGTCCCTTCTCTCTTTTTCTCTTTTTTTTGTAGGCTTCTTTGGCCTCTCTCTCTTTTTTTTGGGGGGGGGGGCTTCTTTGGCCACTTTTATTTTGATAACTTCACATGGGACAATGTTCTAATAATGATGATCATCACACTTTTATTTACTTACAACTCGATACTAGAACAAAGATATGACTCTATATGAATGCCTCCGGTGGTGTACCGGGATGTGCAATGATCTAGCGTAGCAATGACATCAAAAAACGGACAAGCCATGAAAACATCATGCTGGCTATCTTACGATCATGCAAAGCAATATGACAATGAATGCTCAAGTCATGTATATGATGATGATGGAAGTTGCATGGCAATATATCTCGAAATGGCTATGGAAATGCCATGATAGGTAGGTATGGTGGCTGTTTTGAGGAAGATATAATGAGGCTTACGTGTGACAGAGTGTATCATATCACGGGGTTTGGATGCACCGACGAAGTTTCCACCAACTCTCGAGGTGGGAAAGGGCAATGCACAGTACCGAAGAGGCTAGCAATGACGGAAGGGTGAGAGTGCGTATAATCCATGGACTCAACATTAGTCATAAAGAACTCATATACTTATTGCAAAAATCTATTAGTCATCAAAACAAAGTACTACGTGCATGCTCCTAGGGGGATAGATTGGTAGGAAAAGACCATCGCTCGTCCCCGACCGCCACTCATAAGGAAGACAATCAATAAATACCTCATGCTCCAACTTCGTTACATAACGGTTCACCATATGTGCATGCTACGGGAATCACAAATCTCAACACAAGTATTCCTACAATCAACAACTACCCACTAGCATGACTCTAATATTACCATCTTTATATCGCAAAACTATTGCAAGGAATCAAACATATCATATTCAGTGATCTACAAGTTTATGTAGGATTTTATGACTAACCATGTGAATGACCAAGTCCTGTCATCTCCCTAAATGGATATAAGTGAAGCAAGAGAGTTTAATTCTTTCTAAAAAAGATATGCCCACGCTCTAACAAGTATAAGTGAAGCAAAAGAGCATTCTACAAATGGTGGTTGTCTATGTAAAGATAAACAGGCAACCCAAACTTCAAATGATATAACTGAAGCACATGAAGCATTCTATAAAGCCATACTCAAAAGATATAAGTGAAGTGAAAAGAGCATTCTATAAATCAACCAAGGACTATTTCATACCAGCATGGTGCATAAAAGAAAAATGAAAACTAATGCAAAAGACGGTCCAAGATTTGCACATATCGCATGAACGAAACGAATCCGAAAACATACCGATACTTGTTGAAGAAAGAGGGGATGTCTTCCGGGGCATCCCCAAGCTTAGAATCTTGAGTCTCCACGAATATTTACTTGGGGTGCCTCGGGCATCCCCAAGCTTGAGCTCCTTCCTCTCTTCCTTCTTCTCACATCGAAACCTTCTCGATCATCGAACACTTCATCCACACAAAACTTCAACAGAAAATTCGGTAAGATATGTTATTATAATAAAGCAAATCACTACTCTAAGTGTTGTTGCAAACCAATTCATATTTTGATTTTGCATTGTGTCTACTGTAGCATAACTTTTCCATGGCTTAATCCACTCATATAAATCGATAGTTTCATCAAAACAAGCAAACTATGCATCAAAAACAGAATCTGTCTAAAACAGAACAGTCTGTAATAATCTGAAAATTCACCATACTTATGATACTTGAAACATTATGCAAAACTTAGGAAAAATAAACAATTTGTATAGAAAGACAGTGCGAAAAGAATCAGAACCATTTGACGTTCCAGTAAAAAATGTAAAATCGCGCACTACAGCTGAAGTTTCTATCCTGCACCGTACAAACCAACAAGCATTGTAAACATCCTAAAGGCAAACCTTGGCACATTATTTTTATAATACAATGGAATTTTACAAGGAGATAATTATTTTTATTGAAAATTTTATGTAATCAAGATTCACAAAGTTTCTGTGAGCATGAACAAAGTTCAAGGCTAGCTCCCACTTCAAAAATGTTCGTCTTTCTCACTTTCGCTTTTCTTTTTGAAAAAGTTTTGGGTTGGCCTCTCTATTTTTGTTGTTTTTAAACTATATGAAAGCACTCAACAGAAATAAATAACTCTCTAAAACTTCCGAGTTGTCTCCCTGGCAGCTCCTTTCTTTAAAGCCATTAAGCTAGGCATATAGTGCTCAAGTACTGAATCCACCCGGATCCCAAGGTATATCAAAGCCAATTTTAATTAGCTATGATTTGGCATTTAGTAGTGAGCACAAAGCAACATATATCAAGAAATGACAAAGTCTAACTCTCTTCCTATGCATTGGCATGTCGTAAAAGAACAATTCATGCACACATAGTAAAGGCCAATGCATAGTATAAACAGTTTCTTGCAATTTTATTATGTGGGAAACATAGAGAGGTGGAGATATAGTTCCTCTCTCATAATAATTGCAAGTAGGAGCAGCAAGCACATGCATATTATATTTTTCAAAATCATCATGTGAAATGGTAAAAGGCAACCCATCAATATAATCCTTAATAAACACAAACTTCTCCGATATAGTGTAGTTGGGAGAATTCAAAAAGATAATAGGACTATCATGCATGGGTGCAATAGCAACAATTTCATGTTTAACATAAGGAACTATAGTAAGTTCATCTCCATAAGCATAATTAATATTGGCATCTTGGCCACAAGCATAGCAAGCATCATCAAAAAGGGATATTTCAAAAGAATCAACGGGATCATAACAATTATCATAGCATTCATCCTTCGGTAAGCATGAAGGGAAATTAAAAATGTATGAGTTGAAGAGTTACTCTCATTAGAAGGTGGGTACGGGTGATCAATCCACTCTTCCTCCTTTTGTTCTTCGCTCTCCTCCTCATCTTTTTCATCCAATGAGCTCATAGTTTCATCAACTTCTTCCATATATTCCTGGAAAATATTAGTCTCTTCTTGGACAGCGGAGACTTTCTCAACAAGTGCATTAATATCGGAATTGTATTCATAATTATCATAGCAATATTTGAGGATAGCTAAATTTTCAGGTCTATAAACATCATCATCAAAATTTTCAAACTCTTTAAACATAGATTCAATTTCATAAGTACCCATAAAAGCAACAAATTCTTCTATTTGTTCCACATCATAGTAATCATATACACTATTAGCATAAGAAGCTAAGGTTTTATTATCATTAAATTTGCATGAAAAGGGAAGGTGTGGAGCCTTCATCCTAGAGCAACAAGTATAATCATATCTCAAGCATATTTGCCTAGCATACCACTTCAATATATGAATTTGATCCCATAATAGTTTCCCTTTTTGTGTCAAGCGGTAATCCCTAAAGTATTCACGTTGATCCAACGTTATTCCCATTACATAATTGAATGTGGTTTTCTCAGGATTATTAAAGTAGTACATAATATCTTTCACATAACCAGCATCGAGGGTTTTAGGAGGTTCCCCATCTCCATGAGCAGAAAGTACACCTAATTTTTTTGGTATTTTGTGTTCCATATCCATAACTAAAGATAAAGAACAACTAAGAACAGCAAATAAAAATTACTTAGTGATAAAGCAAACAAGCACACACGAGAATATTCACCCCACGCTATTGCTCCCCGGCAACAGCGCCAGAAAAAGGTCTTGATAACCCACAAGTATAGGGGATTGCAACAGTTTTCGATAAGTAAGAGTGTCGAACCCAACGAGGAGCTAAAGGTAGAACAAATATTCCCTAAAGTTCTATCAACCAACGATACAACTCTACGCACGCTTGACGTTCGCTTTACCTAGAAGTACCTTGTAGGTGTAACGGGATAGGTTTGCAAGAAAATAAAGAGGGCATTAATAAAAACTAGGGGCTGTTGTAAGTAAAGAAGCAATAAAGTAAATATAGCGAGTGTGGAAAAGTGGTGGCAGGAGTGGTGAAATTGTCCCTAAGCAATTGACTACTTTACTAGACCGATAGCAAGTATTATGTGGGAGAGGCCACTGCTAGCATGTCATCCCTGACTTGGAATTCTATGCACTTATGATTGGAACTATTAGCAAGAATCTGCAACTACTAATGTTCATTAAGGTAAACCAAATCATAGCATTAAGATATATTAGTCCCCCTTCAATCCCGTATGCATCAATTTCTATGCTAGGCTGAAGCTTCTGTCACCCTTGCCCTCCAATACATAGTCCTATCAACATACAACTAACCCTATGGTGTGATCCACACGCGCGCTCATATGATGGGCACCAAAGGACTGCAACATAACCACAAGCAAATGAAATCAATCATAGCAATTCATCAACCACCGATAGGACAACGAAAATCTACTCAGACATCATAGGATGGCAACACATCATTGGATAATAATATGAAGCATAAACCACCATGTTCAAGTAGAGGGTACAGCGGGTTGCGGGAGAGTGGACCACTGTAGATAGAGGGGGGAAGGTGATGGATATGTTGGTGAAGATGGCGGAGGTGTTGGTGAAGATCGCGGTGATGATGATGGTGGCCACGGCAGCGTTCCGGCGCCACCAGAAGAGAAGGGGAGAGGGGGCCCTTCTTCTTCTTCTTCCTTGACCTCCTCCCTAGATGGGAGAAGGGTTTCCCCTATGGTCCTTGGCTTACATGGCATGGGAGGGGAGAGAGCCCCTCCGAGATTGGATCTATCTCTCTGTCTCTCTCTGTTTCTGCGTTCTGTTCTGCTGCCCTTTCACCGTTTCGTATATATATGGAGATCCGTAACTCCGATTGGACTGAAACCTTCGCCGTGATTTTTTACCAAAAACTAGTTTTCTTGCGGCCAAAGAAGGGCATCAACCGCCTTACGGGTGGCCCACGAGGGTCAGGGGCGCGCCCCCTGCCTCGTGGCCACCTCGGGCACCGTCTCGCGTGGATTTTTCTTCCATAATTCTCCAAATATTCCAAAAATATTCTCCGTCCGTTTTTATCCCGTTTGGATTCCGTTTGATATGGATATTCTGTGAAACCAAAAACATGCAACATACAGGAACTGACACTGGGCACTGGATCAATATGTTAGTCCCAAAAATAGTATAAAAAGTTGCCAAAAAGTATATGAAAGTTGTAGAATATTGGCATGGAACAATCAAAAATTATAGATACGACGGAGACGTATCAATCCCGGAACCGGAGGTCAGAGCGGCAATGATGGACGGAGAAGGCCGACGGCTGGAGCTGGAAGCGCTCGCACACCACGCGCACAACATCGGCAGTAGAGATGTCGGAGCGGTTCCCAGCCACGATGGTGACCAGAGCAAGGTCGAGAGCGCGCTCAGTGGCCTCCAGGCGCGCAGTGCGCGGCATGAAGTAGACCGCGCCGACAGGGCGCAGGGCAAGGTGACCAGACATGGGCTGCAGCACGGCCAGCGGGCTGGACCCCGCGGCACCGGGCGGCGAGGAGGAGGACAGAGCACACGGCGAGGGTGTGACCACGGTGGAGTCAGAGGTCGTGGCGGCAGCAGAAGACGAGGGCAGGGGCACCCCCTACCTGGAGGACGCAGGTGGATGTGGCCCTCCTACTCTCGAGTCCAAGGAGCCGGGGGAGCGGGGGGACGACGGACGCGGCCGCTTGGCCGCCGGCACGTCGCTCGAGGTGGAGGGGTGTGGGGCGTTGCGGGGCGGGCGATGTGGCCAAAGTGTCGGCAGTGGCGGCAACGCACGTCGCGCCGACACTCATGGCAGGGGTGGCCGGTGCCGAGGTAGCGCGGGCACTCGCCGGGGCTCGGTGGCGACGGAGGGGGGCGTGGCCGGCGGGAAGGGTCATTGATACGTCTCCAACGTATCTATAATTTTTTATTTTTCCATGATGTTATATTATCAATCTTGGATGTTTTATAATCATTTTATATCATCTTTTGGTACTAACCAAGTGCCAGTTGTTGTTTTCTGCATGTTTTTTTACATCGCGGTGTATCAATACAAAACGGAGTCCAAATGCAACGGAAGATTTTTTATGGACCAGAAGACACCCAATGGGAAAAGGCAGCGCCTGGGGGTGCTTCGAGGGGAGCACAACCCACCAGGACGCGCCATGGTGGGTTGTGCCCACCTCGGGTGCCCCCGAACTGCCTCTTTGCTCTATAAATACCCCAATATTCCAGAAACCCTAGAGGAGTCAATGAAAATCAATTCCAGCCACCGCAGAGTTCAGAACCACCAGATCCAATCTAGACACCATCACGGAGGGGTTCACCAGTTCCATTGGTGCCTCTCCGATGATGCGTGAGTAGTTCTTTGTAGACCTTCGGGTCTGTAGTTAGTAGCTAGATGGCTTCCTCTCTCTCGTTTGATTCTCAATAGAATGGTCTCTTTGAGATCCATATGATGTAACTCTTTTTTGCGGTTTGTTTGTTAGGATCGGATGAATTTTGAGTTTATGATCAGATCTATCTTTTTATATCCATGAAATTTATTTGAATTTCTTTGATCTCTTATATGCATGATTGCTTATAGCCTCGTATTTCTTCTCCGATATTTGGGTTTTGTTTGGCCAACTTGATCTATTTATCTTTCAATGGGAAGAGGTGCTTTGTAGTGGGCTCGATCTTACGGTGGTTGATCCCAGTGACAGAAGGGGAACCGACATGTATGTATCGTTGCTACGAAGGATAAAACGATGGGGTCTATCTCTACATAGATAGATCTTGTCTACATCATGTCATCATTCTTATTGCATTACTCCGTTTCCCCATGAACTTAATACACTCGATGCATGCTGGATAGCGGTCGATGTGTGGAGTAGTAGTAGTAGATGCAGGCAGGAGTCGGTCTACTAATCTTGGACGTGATGCCTATGTAATGATCATTGCCTGGATATCGTCATGATTATTTGAAGTTCTGCCAATTGCCCAACAGTACTTTGTTTACCCATCATTTGCTATTTTTCTCGAGAGAAGCCACTAGTGAAACCTACGCCCCCGGGTCTCTTTCTCATATTATTTGCCTTCGCGATCTACTTTTCCTTTGCTTTTATTTTCAGATCTATTAAACCAAAAATACAAAAATAGCTTGCTGCATTTTATTCTTATTTATTTTATTTGGCGTTCAAGTTATCAATCTACTACAATTTATCTCACGTCTGTTTGCCTATCTTGAGGCGCCGCTACCCGAAAGGGATTGACAACCCCTTTTACACGTCGGGTTGCGAGTATTTGTTATTTGTGTGCAGGGGTTGTTTATGTTGTGTTGCTTGGTTCTCCTACTGGTTCGATAACCTTGGTCTCATAACTGAGGGAAATACCTACCGCCGCTGTGCTGCATCATCCCTTCCTCTTTGGGGAAATACCAACGTAGCTCCAAGCCGCATCAAAAGGAATTTCTGGCGCCGTTGCCGGGGAGGATCTTCAACATATACCAGGTTCCTAATCACAAATCTCATCTCCTTGCAATTTACATTATTTTCCATTTGCCTCTCGTTTTCCTCTCCCCCCCTTCACAAAAATTTGCCATTTTATTCGCCCTCTTTTCGTTCGTGGTTTTCTCGTCAGATCTATCCTTTGCTTGCAATCATGAGTGACTTCGGTATAGCACCAACAGATGATGGCCTAACTCCTAAGATGGGACGTACGGGAAATCTGGATGCTAAAAGTTTTATCTTGGGGCAAGGGAATGTTATGGGAAAATAACGTATCCAAGAATTTTTTTAATTATGTTGGAAATCTAAGTCTTGATGATGCTCCTATACTTAGGACTACCAGATCCTATGTAGATGCTAATTCAGCACTTGTTCCGAAACTTGAAAGTAAATTTATCCGTACTCATCCAACTTTGCAAAGATTATTTGTTGAGCTCCCCGTTATAAAGAATCCTAAGGCTAAAATGTTGGCCACTCTCATTCTTATGAATGAGTTTGACTACATAATACAGGAAGCTAGGGAAATCTTTGATTTTTATGGTATGAATCATGAAAAACCCGTGATAGATGAAATTCTTTACAATAGTGATTATGCGCTAAGGCATTTGCTTGGGGATAATAAAATCTTTGATGAGAATCTTAAAAAATTAGTCCCCATTTTAGATATAATCCAACAAGTTTTCAATAATGTTAATCAACATCACTCTTGGATTGTTGCGGAAAATCAAAGGGGTTATGATGAAAACCAACTTAGGAATGCTAAGGTTTCTATGAATAATATGTTTTATGTTGTGTTTACAAAACCCAATGATGAAAACACCTCTAAGGAAATTAAGAAGAAAGATGACAAAACTTAGATCCTTGCTTTATGCCTAGCTAAGGGCGTAAAACTATAGCGCTTGTTGGGAGGCAGCCCAATGAATAAAATTTATTTTTGCTTTTTTCTTTATGGTATTGCGTGTTTGCACAATTATGCTACTGTTATGCTTTTGCCTTTTGTGTTTTAAGTAGTGTTTGTGCCAAGTAAAGCCTACAGGATCTTCTTGGGTGATAGTTGTTTGATCTTGCTGAAAAACAGAAACTTTTGCACTCACAAAAACAATTCTCATTTTTAACCAGAGCGTGATAAAATACCAATTTTTTGCAGTATATTAATATACAAATTTCTCAGGTCGTCCTAATTTTTCACAATTTTGGAGTTTCAGAAGTATTCGAAATATCCAGATTGCTACAGACTGTTCTGTTTTTGACAGATTCTGTTTTGTTTGTGTTGTGTGCTTGTTTTGATGGCTCTATGGTTTTCTTTGATGAGTTTTTGCCATAGAAAAGTTGGAATACAGTATATATAATGCAAGAACAAAATATGAATTGGTTTGCTACAATACTTATAGTAGTGATTTACTTTCTTACACTAACGGATCTCACGAAGGTTTTGTTGAGTTTTGTGTGATTGAAGTTTTCAAGTTTTGGGTTATCTTACGATGGATGAAGGAATAAGGAGTAAGAAGAGCCTAAGCTTGGGAAGTCCCCGGCATCCCAAGCTATTATCCAAAGAGGGCAAGCAACTAAGCTTGGGGATGCCCCCGAGTGGCATCCCCTCTTTCTTCTAACGACCATCGGTATTTTACTCGAAGCTATATTTTTATTCATCACATACTATGTGTTTTGCTTGGGGCATCTTGTATGATAAGAGTATTTGCTAGTTTTATTTTGTGTTTTAAGTCTTGATTCCTTGCTTGACACACCTATTTGAGAGAGCCAAAATTATGCCATGATTTGCTAGAATTTCTATCTATGCTTCACTTAAATTTTTATGAGCTATGGACTTGCTCTAGTGCTTCACTTATATCTTTTTGAGCATGGTGTGCTTTAGTATTTTTGAAGAAATGCTCTCTTGCTTCACTTAGATTTATTTGATAGTTAGTAAAATTTTCAGGAAATTCTCTCTTCCTTCACTTAAATTAATTTGAGAGAAAGAAATATTAGGCCCATGACCTTCACTTATATTTGTTTGAGATTATCAAAAGCAACACATGAAAATTAGTTCCAAAGTGATAGATATCCAAGAAGGATATAATAGAAACTTTCATGAAGATCATTGGATAAAATAAACTTGATTCTTATTCATAGTTTTGAGATATGATGATGTGATATGTGGGTCATGTTGATGAGTAATTATGCTTTAGTAAGAATATTGGTGTTAAGGTTTGTGATTCCCTATGCAAGCACGAAAGTCAATAATTTTGCAATGAAATTATATCCTACTTGTGGTGTGTTATTCGGTGTTAATTATGCTTAATGCTCACTTATGAGATTATTCGTTTCTTGGTTGGTTGCTTCTCAATCTTTTGCTAGCCTTCATTTTGTACTAAGTATGTTCACTAGTTGTGCATCCAAAAACCTTTAAACCAGTTTTGCCATATGAGTCCACTATACCTACCTATATGCGGTATTCTTTTGCCGTTCTAAGAAAATTTGTATGTGCCATCTCTAATTTGTAAAATAAACTTCTCTTTTGTGTGTTCGTACCGCTCGCAGAGTGATGAGGGGTGGCTAATATTTTCCATGCTAGATGTGTTATTCTCATGATGAGTGTTTATTCACTTGTCATTGCACGAGAGTAAGGAAAAGGTATTAGGGATGCCCAGTCCTGAAATGAAAAATGAATTTACTTTATGTTGTCAAATAAGAAATTCTTTGGAAAGTGTTGATTTGGAAGGCAACCGTGGATTCAGCTAGCCATGGAAAGTGAAAGTATGGTGGAAAAAGGAATAAACTTTATTTCCTGTTTGGGAACTGCCTATGATATATAGCATGGAAAGTGTTGGGAACTCTAAATCATTTTCGTTGGTGGGAAAGGCACACCTCCCAAAATGTTTTTATCTCTCAACTTTCGCTTTGAGCTCTGGCACCTCTAGAAATTCCTACTTCCCTCCGCGAAGGGCCTTTCTTATAAAGCACCAACTAGGAGGCACTATGATCGTACTTGAGCATTGAGTGTAGTTAATATGCGAGTGTGTTTCATGAATGGATCAATGATTGAGCATGATGGGCTAGGGATAGCTTATTTTAGCATTGATATTTTGAAAGACATGGTTGCTTGTTGATATGCTTGAGTATTTAATTTGTCATGTCAAAACTAGACTATTGCCTTGAACAATATAAAAGTCCAAATGTCCATGCTATAAAGAAAAGAATATGAGATGACATGTTAGGCAGCATTCCACATCAAAATTTCTGTTTTTATCACTTACCTACTCGAGGACGAGCAGGAGTTAAGCTTGGGGATGCTGATATGTCTCCAACGTATCTATGATTTTTTATTGTTCCATGTTGTTATATCATTTTATAGTCATTTTATATCATTTTTGGTACTAACCTATTGACATAGTGCCAAGTGCCAGTTGCTATTTTCTGCATGTTTTTTACATCACAGGAAATCAATACCAAAAGCAGTCCAAATGCAATGAAACTTTACAGAGATTTTTTATGGACCAGAAGACACCCATTGGGCCAAGGCAGCGCTTGGGTGGTGCTCCGAGGGGAGCACAACCCACAGGGCGCGCCAGGAGGCCCAGGCGCTCCCTGGTGGGCTGTGCCCACCTCGGGTGCCCCCGGACCGCCTCTTTGCTCTATAAATACCCCAATATTTCAAAACCCTAGGGGAGTCGACGAAAATCAATTTCAGCCGCCGCAGAGTCCAAAACCACCAGATCCAATCTAGACACCATTACGGAGGGGTTCACCACTTCTATTGGTGCCTCTCCAATGATGCGCGAGTAGTTCTTTGTAGACCTTTGGGTCCGTAGTTAGTAGCTAGATGACTTCCTCTCTCTCATTTGATTATAAATACAATGGTCTCTTGGAGATCCATATGATGTAACTCTTTTTTGCGGTGTGTTTGTTGGGATCGGATGAACTTTGAGTTAATGGTCAAATCTATCTTTTTATATCCATGAAAGTATTTGAGTTTCTTTGATCTCTTATATGCATGATTGCTTATAGCCTCATATTTCTTCTCTGATATTTGGGTTTTGATTGGCCAACTTGATCTATTTATCTTGCAATGGGAAGAGGTGCTTTGTAGTGGGTTCGACCTTACGGTGCTTGTTCCAGTGGCAGAAGGGGAACCGACACGTATGTATAGTTGCTACTAAGGATAAAATGATGGGGTCGATCTCTACATAGATAGATCTTGTCTACATCATGTCATCGTTCTTATTGCATTACACCGTTTCCCCATGAACTTAATACACTAGATGCATGCTGGATCGCGATCGATGTGTGGAGTAATAGTAGTAGATGCAGGCAGGAGTCGGCCTACTAATCTTGGACGTGATGCCTATGTAATGATCATTGCCTGGATATCGTCATTATTTTTTGAAGTTCTATCAATTGCCCAACAGTAATTTGTTTACCCACCGTTTGCTAATTTTCTCAAGAGAAGCCACTAGTGAAACCTACACCCCCGGGGTCTCTTTCTCATATTATTTGCCTTCGCGATCTACTTGTACTTTGTTTTTATTTTCAGATCTATCAAACCAAAAATACAAAAATACCTTGCTGCATTTTATTCTTATTTATTTACTTGGCGTTCGATCTATCAATCTACTACAATTTATCTCACATCCGTTTACCTATCTTGAGGTGCTGCTACCCGAAAGGGATTGACAACCCCTTTTACACGTCGGGTTGCGAGTATTTTTTATTTGTGTGCAGGGACTGTTTAGGTTGTGTTGCTTGGTTCTCCTACTGGTTTGATAACCTTCGTCTCATAACTGAGGGAAATACCTACCGCTGCTGTTCTGCATCATCCCTTCCTCTTTGGAGAAATACCGACGTAGCTTCAAGTCGCATCAGTCATCGCGTCGGCAATGACGCAGGGCGTGGGGGACGTCGCCCGAAGGTGACCTCCCAACCCCCACCAGCAGCAGGGTCAACCTCGGCCTCGTTCACAACCCGGTGCACCTCGGAGCGAGGGCCAAGGCGCACGGCGGGCGGTGAGGACCTAGGTGCTGGCGGTAGGACCGCGTGCCATGGCCAGACTCCACGGAGGAGGGGCTCGACTCGAGCCAGTGGCGCTCGCAAGGAGGGGGGGAGGAGGGAAAGCCATGGGGAGGGGTGGGTGCCGGTGCCGGAATGGCTGCCGGCACGGGCTGGTGGCCAACGGGGCCGGAGTGGCCGCCGGTGGGAGGGCGCTGGCGGGAGGGCCCGGGCGGAACTTGAGTTGTCTATGAGAGGCCTCACATACCCAAAATTTCCAGCGGCGTGTCATATGTGTGCAGTTGCGCGTCCGTTTACAGCCGCCCCCACCATCGTTTCTTCTCCATAACCTCACATCTCAACCCTCATGTTGTGTGCACGAACCAGCGCTTGCATCGGAACGAGCTCGCCACCTCGCCGGAGTAAGGAACTACAGCTGCTCACCGGCCAACCCCATCTAAAAGTAATTGCAAAAATTGAATGTACGCACCAGCATGCAGGCATCAATCGGCCGCGCCACACACGTAGGCTCGTGAGATATCAAAACAAATCCATGGCCACGAGTTTATCGACTGGGAATTCTAGATCCAGCCTAGCCAAGCCAGCCATACAGTAAGAGACTAGAATCAAACCAATTAGAAGGAGCCAGAAGCTGCCATGAATGAATTACGGTCACCACCAAAAATTAAGGTGCCCGTCGCCGATGGGGCATTCACCGGAGGAAGAGGAAGTGCCCGAGGGTGCGGCCAACACACCGGCTGGGCCGGCGGGCAGGCAGGGTGCCAATGAGGCGCTGCTATTGCCAGGTGCATGAGCTACTCAACCACCTCAGGTTCGTGTGCCGTTAAGCATCCACCATCATCCCCGCCGCCGCCGCTCTGCCATTCGTCGTGGTCTTCGCCGGATTTGCAGCTATCGTGTATAGCAAGGGAATTTCTGTAAATATGTTTAAGTGGCTATGGGGCATCCAACCTCTTATCTAATTCGTCCATCTATCATCCTGTGGCTCTGGTGGTAAGTTCCAAAATTTCACTGAATTAACGCTTCCACCTGATACTTTGCCTTTTAGATTTGGTAGTAGTACTAGAAAATTGAGGATTTTTGACCAAATTGGGGCACTTTAGGAGAACATCGTATAGAGAGGGAGGGGTTTGCCCTGGAGTTTTCGTTCCAGCAAACGTAATCATTCGTTAATCGATCCCTCCAATGGAAATGAGTAGTTCGTTGGAACCCCTCTCCAGAGCAGACATACATCGGCTATTGGCGTCGACAAAAACGCACTTGCACTCCCCGCAACAAAAAAAAGGACACGTACATATATAGAACAACTTAGCAGGACTCCTTCTTGCACCTGCTGTACATTGACACCTCGAACCCGATCTCGCTGCAACTGCACCATCGCTGAAGGTTGCCCCACACATGTGTCATTGGCGAGAGCTGTTGACACCTGATTTTGACACAATGCAGAATGCAATGAAGATGGCCTCAAATGACAAAATATTCTAAATGAGAAATTTCACATTGCCGAGTGGAACAAATTTGGTGTTTAGACCATAATCATTCGGCATCATATCAAAGACCAAAGCTACACTCAGATTGTCATGTTTAGGTGTTCTGAGTGCTCTTTGGTCAATTACGCCACCAGAACAACCTCGGATGAAGGAATGCTCTACATGAATTGTCTTCGTCTCGTCGAGTCGGTCGATTTTGATATAAAAATCATCTCAATCCGAGTTCGTATGCAAAAGTTAGAGCTATCTGAATACAGCCCTGTCAAGAGGCGAAATATGACGCGGGAGACCAGACATGTCTTGGCAAGTGTCTGATGTAATGCGTGAGTGTTTTGGCCCAGAAGATGGCCTCAAATCGGAAAACGTTCAACACGAAAGTTTTTCGCCTCGTAAAAACGGTCAACTTTGCTTTTGGGCATATTTTCATCCGAGGTCATTTACTGCCTCAAAAGCCTTGCCGGGAAAAGCTTGCCGCCGTGAACAGTAACCTTGCCGGGAAAAGCTTGCCGCCGTGAACAGTAACCTTGCCGGGAAAAGCTTGCCGCCGTGAACAGTAACCTTGCCGGGAACAGTTTGCCGCCGTGAACAGTAATCTTGCCGGGGGAGAGCTTGCCGCCGTGAATAGTAAACCTTGCCGGGGAAAGCTTGCCGCCGTGAACAGTAACCTTGCCGGGCTTGCCGCCGTGAACAGTAGAAACTGTCGGGTCAATCCGACCAGATGCTGAAGATGGGCTCAAATACTTATCAAGATGGCTTCGGATGAAAAAGTGTTCAACACGAAAGTTTTTCACCTCGTCGAAACGGTCAAGATTGCTTTTGGACTCGTTTCCATCCGAGGTCGTTTCCTGCCTCAAACATGACCCGCAAGGTGCAGCCAGGTTGTAAACCGAACCGTTTTGGAAAGTTCGGATAAAATCAGTCCGAATTTGACTAGGGTTTTGGACGTGAATTGATGCAATTTTATTGTAAGGGAAGCCTCGATGAATCCTTTTCTTGTACGAGAAGTCCAGCCGCCTCTTATATATGTTGGGGGTGACGGCCGATTGAACAACACCCAATCGAACAAATCAATCTACTACTTTTTCGTGTTCATCTACTTTTTATCTCTCCCTTGTATCTTTCTTCTCGTTCTTCGCTAGTTCTTCATGCTGGAGGGCTGCGGATCCATGAGGCTCTAGGGGCGAGCGAATCGACCTGGAGCAGCCCATAGCCGCCGCAAGCCCTGAGGGGTCCCTCCAGGGCAAGCGGGGCTTCGGGTCTACAAAAGCGCCCGCCGACTGTCTTGCGTATCGCGCTGTCGGTTGGGTCTCCTTCGACGTGAGCTGCGGTGCATCACCCCCGGCGTCGAGGGTACACGTGACGTGTTCGTGTGTCAACACACTTTTTGGCGACTCCGCTGGGGACGAAGCTTTGAACGGTCTCCAGCCCGTTCTTTCTACGAAGAGATCGTCATCAAGTTGCTGCAATCTACAAAGGTAATATGAATACCCAGTTCCCCTTTGTAGATGCAAATAATCCATATGTTGTTGCTGGATCACCTAATGAGCATAATGTATCGGCTAGCCCTAGTTTTATCAATTATGCATCTAATTATGCGCAAGGGCCGATGCAAAATAATCTTCTTGCTTCAAATTCTTATGATTTTAGCAACATACAACATATGTATCCAAACTCTCATGCATCGGCAACCCCACAAATCCATATGCCGATGAACAACATGATGCGTTTGGTTAATCAATTTGAAACACCTCATGTTAAAATTTCCAATAGCATACAGGAAAGTGTTTCACCTTTTTATTCATCAGCAACTAATTTGCAATATGTGAATCCAACCTTGCCGATGGATGGGAGAATTGGCCATACTACTACTAGCTATTCAGCCAGTTACTCTCAACCATCATATGCTACACCTCATGTTAGTAATTTTTCGGCACCATACACAACTGTAGATGCTCATAATTCGGCTTCACAACTTTCTGGTCATAGCCGAATAAATGTAAATTTTACAGGAGCAGTTGTGCCAAATATTCTAGAAGATGAGGTAGTGGTGGCTGCATTGAAGAGTTTAGCCCAAAATAAAAGGATTAGTGCTCTTTGCCTTGAACAACATGAAAAGGGGCTATTTCCTGATTATGCCGCAATAAAAGTTAGAATTTTGCAAGAAGATGAATCTTTGCCAATTGATAAAATTGGCGAGCAAAAATATGGTTTTACAACAATGCATATGCCTTCACCTAATGCTACATCATATTATACAGCCCCTACACAATTGCAAAATTTCGGCAACACCGGTGTGGCATTGGGGGGTAATCGTATCCGAAGTGGGCTGAATTTGAGAAAAAGCTTAAAGCCAACTTTGCCGCTCGCCACCAGAAACAAATAGAAAAAGAATTGGCTCAGATAAAAGAAGCATTGCCAATTGGTAGTATCAATGAAAAGAAGGATGATTTGGAACTTGAAAGTGCTTCGGTTGAGAAAGCCGAATCAAGTAGCATATATTCCGAATCCATCAAATCCAAAGAGGCAAGCATTATTGAGAAAGGGCATGGCAAGCATAGCAAAGCGACCATACTTGATTTTTCTAAAGTTAATGGAACCTACTTCCTGCCCTATGAGTTTCGTGCCAGAGAAATTGATGAACTTCAAGGACAAGAACAAGTAGCCGAACAAAGTTTGGCCGACAAAAATCTTCAATGTAATGATGCACGGAATCAAGAAAAAGATGATGAAGAGGCGTTGGGGAGCCATCCAAAGGCGGAGCAATATATTGTTCAAGTCACACCACCATCGTGCTCTCCCAACATATTTGAAGAGGTATGTTTAGCAAGTAATTTACCTATTTTCAGATTTGGTCAGGACTTTATTGTTGATGCATCTATTAGAAAAATCCTCATAAGTAATTTTGAAAGACCAATGAAGAAGGGTAATTTACTTGCTAGCAATAAAGTTGTTATTGAGCATATCGGTCAACCCATTACGCCATTTATAAAGACCGATAGTGACTTATTATTACAGCCAAAGCTTTCCCCATTGCTTTATCTAAAATTCATATCTATTTGGGTAGCTTTGCTTATTTCGTACTTGGCTTGCACTTGGTCTCAATTAAGACATGTATGTTCTAACTATTTTCGTTTTAGAAATTTAAAGCCAAGGTTAAATTCTGTTGAGAAAACCGATGCTAGTATAATACCTTACCCAAAGACATCGGAAATAGAGCGCAAAACACAATGCATAACCGAATGGTGTGGTGCAAAATCTGAACCATTCGTTTTCTTAATTCCAAAGCCGTTCTCACAGCAAGATCGGATAGAAAATAAAAGGTTTACCTTTAATTCAAACATGTGTGATCAAATCTTTGATTTGTTGTTGAGGAATAATTATATTAGAATTCTTGATCACCATGTTGAGCCATCTGTCCAGGGACGAATGTATTGTAAGTTGCATGATTCGTCCAAGCATAATTTTGAGGATTGTAACATGTTTCGTCAAATAGTTAAATCGGCCATTGATAAAGGACGATTGAAATTTGTTGAGACACCAAGAGATGACCAGTCTATTCCGATTGGTCCCGATGGTAGAAAGTTTTTGCATCGGCTGCTTCAAGCCGATCCATTTGAAGAGAAGGTAAAAACTGCAGGTGATGGGATCAAGCTTTCAAGTAAAGAAGTTGTCGAAGAGCATAATGAACATAATCTTGAGGGTAAGAATTCCATCGAAGCTACAATGGAGACGCCAAGGACTGGGGGGCAGCAAGCAAATCCAACGATCGATGAAAGCAAACCAAAAGAAAACAAAGGCCGAAATAAGCGCAAGTGTAAAAGATCAAAAATCACCTTTGCTGAACTATTGGAGAAATATCAAAAGAAGAGTGAAGAGAAGAATGCTTATCGGCCCAATCATGCAAAGAAACCAAGATCACCCCCAAGGCGCAAATATGAGGATCGGTATTGGCAAAGTGAGAGTTTCAATGCAACATATTCATATCCTTATTTTGGGCCGCCGATGCCAATGCCGTCGATGCCTCCCTATGCTCATGTAGATCCATATTCATCATGGGACAGGTATGATACAAGGGCACATTCTCCATCTTATTTTAGACCATCTCACCAATATTATGCAGCTCCGAGAAGATCAACATTTGAACAGTCACATGTTAAAGACCGTTTCAATTATAAGGAATCGGTCCGGACACCATGGATGAAAAAAGAGGTGGTCAAGCAAGTCTACCGCGTGAAAAGAGATGGTCGTAAGTGTGCTACTTCAGATTTGATCTCAAATAATAAAGAGCCAATTAAAGTGTGGACATTGGCTACAAAAGGCAATAAGACAAAGCAACCAATTATTGAGAGTCAAAGTGCCAAATCTGAAGAAAAGAAGTTGAGAGTGCACAAGGCCAAAAAGGAATTGCCATTGGTCAAAACAGAATCACAGCCGAGATGCCCACTCGGATTATCGTATTGGCAAAATAGGAAATTACACAAACTTAGTGCACAAGAACTTGAAGAAAGGAACATGGCATGGGTTCTCAAAGGAAGTGCTCAAAATAAGAATTATGTGCAAGCCTCCATTACAAGAAGTGCGGCAAAAGTGAAGAAGGAAAAGAGTAAAAACTATGAAGGACCAAGCCGAAGATTTCAACATCTTTGGTCTACATATTATCCATATTCTTGAACTATGCCATTAACGCCTATGCCATGCAATTCGTCATCAGGTATGATTGGTAACCCTCAATGGGCCTATTTTAATCCATGGATGCAATATAATTTCTTACGTCATGAAAGGGTATTACCAAGTCACTATACATTTGATTAGCTACAAGTTTGTTGCTGATCCAAAGGGCCGAAATACTTGATTTGTCATTTCATTTGTTTATTTCGGCTATATGTGCTTTGAATGAAGTTTACATGGTAATGGCCGATATTTATCTATCGTCCTAAGAGTATGTCAATGCATGGCCGGTGTAGTATTCTAACATCGTCCTTAGTTTGATTGGAGAGCGAGACAAGGTACGTGCTCATGAAAATTTATATGTATGCCTATATTATGATTGAATGGAGTTGAGACATCATGACCGATGTCATTGAATATATGCTGCATAGACCAATTCATAGCTGCAGAATTGGTTGGTGGGTTTATACTTTGTTTGGATATGATTTGGCTTATGCATCTTTGAGATCTATAAGAGGCCAAATCATAGTTGATTTTATTGTTGAACATCGGATTGATGACAAGCATGACATTGATATAAACCTTGTCTCATTAGTACTGTGGAGATTATATTTTGATGGTTCAGTTTGTAGCAATGGCCAAGGTGTTGGTATTGTTTACATATCTTCTCATGGTGCTGTTTTGGAAGCCTCATGCCGCTTAGAATATTTTTGTACAAACAATCAAGCCGAATATGAAGCATTGTTATTCGGCCTAGAGATGTTACTTGCTGTAGGTGTTACACATATTGAGGCTTATGGTGATTCGTTATTAGTAGTGCAACAAATATCCAAAGTCTTTCAATGTTTTGACGAATCTCTTAATGTTTATCTTGATAAATGTCTAGATATAATTTCTGCTCTAGATTATTTTAGCATTGCTCATATATCTAGACATGCCAATTGGAAAGCAAATGAGTTGGCACAACAAGCATCCGGCTATCATGTTGATCGTGGCATGTTTCATATTTCTGAAAAGCCGATGTCTAGTCTTGCCAACATAAGGGAGGCCGAACCGGAGCCCACCGTTTCGGCCACTAATGAAATATTCAATGCAGGAGAAAATCAAGACTGGAGGAAACCCATCATTGATTATTTGTGTGATCCTAGTAGAAGGGTGGACAGGGCTGTTCGGCATATGGCTTTCAAATACACAATGAGAGATAATGGTCTCTATCGCCGAACGGTTGATGATGTTCTTTTAAAGTGCTTGGACGAGGACCAAGCGAGAATTGCTATGGGAGAGATCCATGAAGGTATTTGTGGCACTCATCAGTCGGCTCCCAAGATAAAATGGTTACTACGACGTGCTGGGTTTTATTGGCCGACTATGATTAATGATTGCTTCAGATATTATAAAGGGTGTGAAGCTTGTCAAAATTTTGGTGATATTCAATTGGCTCCTGCTGCTATGTTACATCCTATTATTAAGCCGTGGCCTTTTAGAGGATGGGGTTTAGATTTCATTGGGCAAATTCATCCATCTTCCTCGAAGGGGCATCGGTTCGTGTTGGTGGCAACCGATTATTTCCCTAAATGATCTGAAGCAGTACCTCTCAAGAACATGACACATACGGAGGTAATTCAATTCATAACCGAGCACATTATTCATAGATTCGACGTTCCTCAGACATTGACTACAGATCAAGGTTCATCTTCCATGTCACATCAAGTTAGAGAATTTGCCGAATCATATAACATAAAGTTGCTCAATTCATCTCCATATTATGCCCAAGCTAATGGACAAGCTGAATCTAGCAATAAGATATTGATCAAGCTCATCAAAAAGAAGATTGAGGATAATCCAAGAAAATGGCATGAGTTATTGTCTGAAGCTTTATGGGCACATAGAATCTCAAGTCATGGTGCTACAAAGGTGACTCCATATGAGCTAGTATATGGTCAAGAGGCTGTTTTACCAGTGGAAATGAATTTGAGTGCTTTGAGAATAGCCAAACAGGATGATTTATCGGCAGTGGATTTTTACAATTTGATGATGGACAACATTGATGAAGTTGCTGATAAACGTTTGGCTGCTTTAAGGGCCATAGAGAGGGACAAGCTGAGGGTAGCCAGAGCTTACAATAAAAAGGTCAAATTGAAGAATTTTCAGGTTGGCGATCTTGTGTGGAAAGTGATTCTGCCGATAGGTTCTAGAGATAGAAAATTCGGGAAGTGGTCTCCAAGTTGGGAAGGTCCTTTTAGGATTACAAGAGTTGTTCCTGGAAATTTATATTTGGTGGAATCAATACAAGGGGCATTGTTACCTCGAGCTCTCAATGGAAAATATTTGAAGAAATACCACCCTAGTGTCTGGCAGGAAGCCTAAGTAGGCAATGGCCGATGTACGATTATCGCCCTTAGCACAAACATGGCCGATACATAATTATCGCCCTAACAAAAATAGATGGCCGATGGAGTGTTGACATCGTCCTTGGAACAAACATGGTGCAAATTATTTTTCGGCATGCAAGCTTTGCCGAAAAACAGGGGGGCATGTGTTGACACCTGATTTTGACACAATGCAGAATGCAATGGAGATGGCCTCAAATGACAAAATATTCTAAATGAGAAATTTCACATTGCCGAGTGGAACAAATTTGGTGTTTAGACCATAATCATTCGGCATCATATCAAAGACCAAAGCTACACTCAGATTGTCATGTTTAGGTGTTCTGAGTGCTCTTTGGTCAATTACGCCACCAGGACAACCTCGGATGAACGAATGCTCTACATGAATTGTCTTCGTCTCGTCGAGTCGGTCGATTTTGATATAAAAATAATCTCAATCCGAGTTCGTATGCAAAAGTTAGAGCTATCTGAATACAGCCCTGTCAAGAGGCGAAATATGACGCGGGAGACCAGACATGTCTTGGCAAGTGTCTGATATAATGCGTGAGTGTTTTGGCCCAGAAGATGGCCTCGAATCGGAAAACGTTCAACACGAAAGTTTTTCGTCTCGTAAAAACGGTCAACTTTGCTTTTGGGCACATTTTCATCCGAAGTCATTTACTGCCTCAAAAGCCTTGCCGGGAAAAGCTTGCCGCCGTGAACAGTAACCTTGCCGGGAAAAGCTTGCCGCCGTGAACAGTAACCTTGCCGGGAAAAGTTTGCCGCCGTGAACAGTAATCTTGCCGGGGGAGAGCTTGCCGCCGTGAATAGTAAACCTTGCCGGGGAAAGCTTGCCGCCGTGAACAGTAACCTTGCCGGGCTTGCCGCCGTGAACAGTAGAAACTGTCGGGTCAATCCGACCAGATGCTGAAGATGGGCTCAAATACTTATCAAGATTGCTTCAGATGAAAAAGTGTTCAACACGAAAGTTTTTAGTCTTGTCGAAACTGTCAAGATTGCTTTTGGACTCGTTTCCATCCGAGGTCATTTCCTGCCTCAAACATGACCCGCAAGGTGCAGCTAGGTTGTAAACCGAACCGTTTTGGAAAGTTCGGATAAAATCAGTCCGAATTTGACTAGGGTTTTGGACGTGAATTGATGCAATTTTATTGTAAGGGAAGACTAGATGAATCCTTTTCTTGTACGGGAAGTCCAGCCGCTTCTTATATATGTTGGGGGTGACGGCCGATTGAACAACACCCAATCGAACAAATCAATCTACTACTTTTTCGTGTTCATCTACTTTTTATCTCTCCCTTGTATCTTTCTTCTCGTTCTTCGCTAGTTCTTCATGCTGGAGGGCTGCGGATCCATGAGGCTCTAGGGGCGAGCGAATCGACCTGGAGCAGCCCATAGCCGCCGCAAGCCCTGACGGGGTCCCTCCCGGGCAAGCGGGGCTTCGGGTCTACAAAAGCGCCCGCCGACTGTCTTGCGTATCGCGCTGTCGGTCGGGTCTCCTTCGACGTGAGCTGCGGTGCATCACCCCGGCGTCGAGGGTACACGTGACGTGTTCGTGTGTCAACAAGAGCTACGCACAGCTGGCCATGATTTTTGTCCAAAAGGACCCCCTGCCGAACGCTATTGACAAAAAAGATTACCTACGGATAAAATTGTCAAAAAAGACCCCCTCACTAGTGGCGGCAGGCGCGGCAGGTGACACGTGTCACCTACCGCCACACCAGGAGGCGGCGGGCCCGGCCGCCACGACAGGAGGCGGCCACGCGCGGTATAACAGATTCGGCACAGTGTAGCAATCGCGACGTAACGGGCGAGGTCAGGTGGGCCACGCCACCACTGGCTGAGGCGGCCACTGCTGCCCATGCCGCGCCCAGGCCGACAGCAGCATCTTCACGGGACGCGAGGCACGGGCCCGGCCGCCACCGGGTGAGGCGGCAGCGCGCATGCGTCCCGACAGCCCCTGACGGCGCTGATTTCTATGACAGCGACCTGGCGGCGCTAATTTCGACAGCCTGCTGCAGCGCGTGATTTCCGCAGATGTTTTGTAAATTGGAATCTGATTCCCGCAGCCTGCGTGATTTCCGCTTCTTGCCGACACCCGAGAGCGGTGTAGTTGCTGCGTGTGATGAGACACCGCAATGCTAGAATCCGAGGCTGCGGTAGGTGAGTGTACCTCGTTCTGCCGACAATACAGTGCTCCTCCTATTTATATACGCACAACCGCGGCTGCGCATACACTCTCTCGAATATCTCTCGTTGCCTTCACTGCCTCTCTACTCTGTCTAAGGCTGTGTATGGTTGAGCTGCAGATTCTGAAAAAGCTGCTGTGGAAAAGCTGCTGTGAAGAAGCTGCTGTGAAAATGCTGCTGTAGAAAAGCTGGAGGCTGTTTGGTTAAAACGACTGTGAAATTGTAGATGTGGCTGTGAATTGTCTGTAATGCCCCTGAGACCTGAGTGAGTTTGTTTATATGCTGATTGACTGTAAACCAGTGATATATATACATTTGTAGGTAATTGAACTATCATTTTTCAAAGGAGAAAAATTACAATTCAGGCCATTCATTTCTAACATATACACAAACGACTATACTTTGATGTTTCATAAAATAGATAGTTATCCCATAATATTATTAGAAAACACATGCACCATACAAAACACATATGGTTCACATGATGATGATCTCTGTCAACATAGCTAAACTTATGTTGCCATCGCTAGACAAGCATCGGCTATCCTACTACGAATATTGTTCATGCTTTCTTCGTTCTCCTCCTCTTCAACCGGATCGGTTTGTGTTGGTGCCACCTCTCGCCGTAGCACTGGAGGTACATACTCATCATCGGCATCACATTTATCAAAAATTTTGTCACGCAACTTGCTATCACGAATGAAATTATGCAATGCCATGCAAGCAATGATGATATGCTTCTGTGTACGAGGTGAGAAACTTGGGACTCCTTTCAATATGCGCCACTTCTGCTTGAGCACCCCAAAAGTACGTTCAACAACATTTCGAAGGGATGAATGTAGAAAGTTTAACACCTCATACTTCCCTTGAGGTGGACGGTCACGACGAAGACGGAATTCCGGTAGATGGTATGTACTCCCCTTGAAAGGAGCAAGGTATCCCGTTCGATTTGGATATCCAGAGTCCACAAGATAATATTTCCCTGAAAATGTACAAGAAATTAGCGTCACACATAAGAATAGAATTACCGATGGGATTTTTTGTTAGTATGTTATACCTTTGGGAGGTACAGGAAATGAAGAGAAATGTGATAATGCATGATTCAGGATCCTTGTGTCATGTGCACAACCCGGCCAACCCGCAACCACAAAGGTAAACCTCATGTCAAAGTCACATATTGCAAGCACATTCTGAGATGTAAAACCATGCCGACATCTATGGTTAACCGCATCATCCGCTGGTACTGAAACTGGCACATGTGATCCATCTATTGCACCAATAGCACCTTTGAAATGAGGCCAGAAACGTTCATCTTTAATCCTTTCATGCTCATAGCTAAAAGTAGGATCTGTCGGTTTGATGATATCTTTCGCTAACTTGCGCAAACATAACAGAACTTCCTTAAACTTTGTATGAACTGTCCAAAGTGACCGTACAAAGCGGTTCTCAACTTGAGCGAATGATTGAGGGCCTCCAACGATCCATAAGAACATGGCCAGTGACTCAATTGAGGAAACATTAGTGGTTGATGTCAAACCATATGTAGAGACAAGAAAATCATGAAGTGCAATGAAAACATCAGTGCTCATACGAAACATTTTATAAAAGTATTGGGGACGACCATAACACTCCATGACCCATTGAAGTCCCGTTTGCTGAGGCAATCTATATATTTTGTTCATGTACCGCTCAACATAGAGGTTACCTAGGTTTCCCATGATATCAGCCTGCTTCCCAAGTTCAGCTAGAACTTTCAATCCCTCCTGGCCCTTTTTGGCCACTTCTTCCATCCTTGAATCCATCTACACAAGAACATAAAGATGTTAAAATACAATAATTTTAACAATATGTATACTGCTGGAAACATAAACAAATATTGTTCACAACACAATCATGTCGCGACAAATGAAATAAATATGGTTCATAACATAAGCAAGCATGGTTCCAGAACATAAGCAAATATGGTTCACAACATAAGCAAATATGGTCTACAACAAAACACATTTGATCCACAAGACCACGACATAACCAAATATAGTTCTAAACATAAGCCTACACGTGCTTCAACATCTCCCTCTCATGCTCCCTCTTCAGATAATCAAGCCTCCCTTCTTTTGTTTCAAGAGCATTGAAGATTTCCCTAAAGTCAGGCTTCACCATAAGAGTGAGCGTTGTGTGCATGAGAGCAGTTTCTTCTTTGACACCACATTCTTTCACCATCTTCATGACCTCTGAAATGGTAGGGACATGGTTGGTTGGCGCCGATGATGCCTCCACACTTGAGGTTATCTTGTCGACTCCACTTTCTATCTTCTGACATGTCTGCCTGTAAAACCGTAAGAAGGGACTCTTTTCATCCTTCTCCTCATTTACATTAGAGGGTTGCTTGCGCTTCTTGCTTGCACTTGGTTTCTTCAAAGAGGACAATTTTATTGCATATCAATCTGCAGCAAGCAATCATGCAATGTAGAGCAAAATGCAGCAAGTATTCATCACTGTACAGGAACACACGACAATGTGCAGCGATACTATCAAAATTTCATCGATTTCACATCAATATACAACAATATGACAAGCCATATGCATCATCCCATCCAAATTTCATCCACTTTACATCATAAATACACAACAATATGAACGAGCAAAAAAAATCAACCTCTTTCTACTTGTACAGGAGGTGGGAGGGGGTTGGGGAGTGGAAGGAAAGGGGCGCAGTACCTTGCAGAATGGAGGGAGTAGGTCGCGCTGGAGTTACGGGAGGCGTCGCCGGCGGCTAGGCGCGCGACGGTGGAGGGCCGGCGGCAGAGGAGGGATGAGGTCGTGGCGGGGAGGGGCCGCGGGGAGGCGAAGGGAGGAGCTCCGGCGGGCACTGGACGAGGGAGGAGGTCGTAGCGGGGAGGCGGCGCGGGAGGCGGCGCCGGTGGCTGGGGGCGCGGCGGTGGAGGGCCGGCGGCGGTGCTGGCGGCGGCTAGGAACCCTAGTTGCCGCTCGAGGGATGGGAAGAATGAGGGGTGGGGCGTGCGCTGGCTGGATGTCTCGCTCGGGAGGAATAGGCCCAATGGTTTTTCACTTGCGAGTGGCAAACGTGGGTAAATACTACTAAACTTCCAGGGGACAGCTAAAAGTGCACGATTGAAGTTGGGGGTTTCGCTGCTGCGAAAATACACTACGGGGAAGCACTGGCTTTTGCAACTTCTGCTTCTCTTTTCTCCCCCTTTGGTTAGCTTTTAGATTCCAAAAGCCAGAAGCTGGCTGCAAAAGCTCAACCAAACACAGCCTAAGTCTACAAGAATACACAGAAGGAAATACTTGGTAGCCACTTTCACTCGTGATTTTGGCCGATTTAGAGTTGGTTTTCGAAGATGGTGAAGTTGAAGAAAAGATAGATTAAGGTAAGATCTATCCATTTTTGTTGGTTTTGTTTGCATGCATGATGTTTTTGTTCTGTTTGATTAGTTCCTAAGTGTGTGTTCTATGTTGTTTTAGGCATTATTTCAGCACTTGGAGGAGTCATTTGGAGTTTCTGGAGTAGGATTTGCCGTGCTAAGTGAAGTACGAAGGGGGAGATCAAGGTATGAGCTTTGCAATACATGGATTTTTTTGTGATGCATGGTGGTAATTAGTTAGTCATTTAGCTCGTCATTAGCTATGTGATGTTAGTGCTTACAGGTTAGGAAAAATTCAAACGACGGATACAACATTTAAACTATTTTTTTGATAAGAGTAGGTTGAAGATGTTGTATCAATGTTAGTTGCGTACATTTGTATTGACATGCGAGAAGCTCTTAATACGGTAATTAAGAAAAAATTACACTGTAATTGTTCATTGCATGTGGTATGCTATTTCATGTGGTATGTTTATTAATAAGTCTATGGTTAGGAAACCGTAGGTCTACTTTGTTATGTCGAAATAATCTAAATTTTATATGTTATGAATATGTGCTAATGTACTTGATGATGTATGTAATTAGGTAAAATAATTAATCTTAGTAGCAAACAAGGAGGAGATGACGTGATTGAAGAAATTGTGTTTCCATCTTCGCTGTCCCTTTTGAGGTGATGACCAGATACATGCAAGTGCTATTTTCATACTTTTGATAGCAGAAAGAAAAATCCGTGTGTAATATTGATGTTCATATGATAATAGGTTGACTCTGTTCATATAGTACTGGTGACGGATATTTATTCGAACTATTTGGACTCTTAATTGCATTCGCAAGCACATCCATATTGGAGCTAAGGTATAAAATGATGCCGTAATTTTGTTAATATTTTTTATATTGATGTACTGTCATGCCGCTGCAAGTATTATTATTTGTAAATAAATGAATTTTATCATATGATATGAAAAAAATTATATCATGCCGGAAGAAATTAGATATTTTACTCATATGATATTAAAATGTTATTATCGTAATATTATGTTTAGTGGTTGTTTGGATAGCGAGTACTTACCCTCAGTTTTGTCATAACCTGTTGTAAGAAAATTATGTAGAAAACCATATTTTACTAATAGTCGTTTTTCCAGAAGCTAAGTTTTTGCATGTTACGAGAACTATTTTAGGATATTTTTGGGGTAGTTAGAGAAAAGCAAACAGAGTTTTAGTTTGTTACGCCCGTAGACAAGTTTGAGAAAAATAGATCTTTAATTACCCGTTAACCAAACAACCCCTTAAAGTCTAAGCAAATGATTCTAAAAACAAACCGAATAAATGTTCAGTTACTAATTATTTGAAATGTAAACATGTATGTTGGTTAGGTACTATGGAAAATTTAGTAGTGTACTATGGGAACGTCTTACGCGACGGTCCATTCGGGGTGGATGTGTCCTTGTGCGAGTCGACTACAGTTGTGGTGAGAGACATGGTCAACGTGGGTTACGCAGCTGTTAGAAGGTGCATCCGAGCGGTGTTTGGCCCAGTGATGCAGGAAAAAAAATGATAATGGAGGCCTTCGTCGTTGACGGAGGAAATGATGGGACAGTTGCTCGTTGGGGTTTGCGGCCTGTCACAGGTGATCGGTCGTGGGGGTCGTACATGAGGTTTGCAAGCAATCCCAATAACTCAATGTATGGTCAGCCGATGGTGTATGTGGAGTTCATTTCAGTCACTGATGTTGCCGGATGCAGTAGCAGGGGTGGTGAGGTCGAGTTGGTCATCACATCAGCCCCTAGCATAGGCCCATCGGAACCGACGGGCGGCCAGCCTGTGTATGACACAGGATATTGGTCGGCGGCCGTTGACATGAGCGAACACGTGGAGGGATTACCGGAGGCGCTAGATGATGATGATCATTCTTCTGCGTCTTCGGAGTCAAGCGGAGAATAAGATGTTCCTCCTCAGAGGGCGGTCGCGGCGGCACTGCAACCTGGGTTTTTACAGGATATGAGCATCACCAACGAATTTCACTCTGCTTCTGGCCTAGGAGCGGGAAGCCTGGAGGTTGGGCAAGTTTTCCCAGATAAGAAGTCTGCTTACCAGGCAATGGGTAGCTATTCAATCGGCATCCACCGCCAGCATAGAGTGAAGCAGTCTGATAAAAAAGAGTTGAAGGTCATATGCATCCAGACCGCGAAAGGTTGCCGCGGAAGAGTTCTTGCTAGATTGAAGCCTGGGGTATGTCAGTCATGGCATATCACAAAAATAGTGGAGCATACCTGTGAGCAAACTGGGACTCTTTCAGATCACTGCAATGTGACAGCAAAATTTGTGGCACAGACGATGGAAACAATTGTGCAGGGAAGTCTCAACATTAGTGTTAGGGCTCTGCAAAAAGATGCAGAGGATCTAATTGGATTCCCTGTTAGCTACAGCAAGGCTAGGCGTGCGAAGGAAAATATATTCAAGAACTTGTATGGTACCTATGAGGAGGCATATTCGTATGCCCCTAGAATGCTTCATCAAATAGCAAGTGCTAATAGGGGGACTCAAGTTTGGCGGAGAGAACGCCCAAACCCAATGAACCCGGGTGAGCTAATCCTGGACCGCTTATTCTGGGCATTCGCCCAGACTATACAAGCCTTCAGGCACTGTCGCCCGGTATTATCTGTTGATGGTACCTTTCTCACTAGGAAGTACAAGGGCACACTATTGGTGGCGATTGCAGCGGATGCAAATAATCAGCTTCTTCCTATTGCATATGCATTGGTCGAGAGCGAGAACAAAGATAGCTGGTTGTGGTTCCTGAGCTGCGTGAAGATTGGTGTCGTGAAAGAGTGTAAAGGTGTTTTCATCATTTCTGATCGCAACACTGGATTATTAAGCGCTCATGAAATAATTAAGGCGTCGGAAGAAGAGTGGGGCTGGCCCGATCTAGAGGGAAGGTGGTGCATGAGGCATTTGGCAGCAAACTTTTACTCCAAATTCAAAAACAAGGATTGGTTCAAGTTATTCAAGAGGATGTGCATGCAAAAAACTGAAGCCAAAATGAATGCGATATGGGCAGGTATCAATGGTGAGATCGACCGCGCGGCCTTGCCGCAGAGAGAAGACTGGAGGGGTCGTATGACGGCCATAAATTTGAGCCAGTGGATCGCCGAGAATTGCCCTCATTTGGAGAAGTGGGCGCAGGCTCACAACACCGGGGCTCGGTATGGAATAATGACCAGCAACATGTCAGAGGTGTACAATGGTGTTCTTAAAGGGGTGCGAGCACTGCCTATCACAGCCCTAATTGAAGAAACTTGGAACCGGACCCTGTCATACTTTGCAGACAGGGTCACCGTCGCCAAAGCACAAGTTGAATTGAACAAGCCATGGTCCGAGAAGATGCATTTGGACGAGAAAGCAAAGAAGTCCCAAAGTCATGGCTGCAGGAAAGTGGACGCACTTAGGAATAAGTGGGAGGTCAATGTGCAAGCCAAGTACGTTAAGGGTCACCACAGAGGATCAAAAAAGCAAGCTGTCACCCTTGGCTCAACCTCCTGTGAGTGCACTTGTAACAAGCCCAAGCTTGAGGGCTACCCTTGCAGTCATGTGCTCCGGGCGGCTGCTGTTCAAAAAATCAGCGTCGAGCCATACATATCGCCGTACTTCAACATGTACAATCTATACAACACTTGGAACGGTGAGTTCTGGGCTTGGGGCATTGATATGAACTACAAAATGTTGTGGCCAGATGGGCCGAAATGGGTTCCGAACGCTGACTTGATGAGAACCGCAAAGGGACGACGTCAGTCTAGGCGTCATCGCAATGACATGGACCATAGCCAGATGGGAGAACCAAGGCGATGCCGCGTTTGCAGGTGTCCTGGACATTCACGCAAAGACTGCCCGTATCGAGCCAACAACAACGCATGATATTTATATATATGCACTCGCCATGTCTATTTATATTTCTACTCATTATGTGTACTTATATTAAATTTAAATTGATTCTCTTTGTATTGTTGTACTCTTGATGTTAACTTCAGATAATTAATGTAAATCGTATCTCTTTGTATTTTTTAAGTTAATTTTGATTTGCATTTGTATTTATGTCTTCCTCGTAATTTATATTTGTATGTTTGTGTGCAGGTTATGGGTGAAGTGCCAGTGCTTTTGCAGGGGCCCCATGACGCCGGCCACCATTGCCACCTATTTTTGAAACCAAATACTAAGCATGATTATTGGCCTTTCAGACTTCGAACCATAAAGAAAACATGGCCAATACACAATCATTTCCTTGCTCACCTTGACGCTTATGGACTAGAAGGTTTTGCTAGGCTCACAAGCGACAACCAAGTACGTTCGGACCCATCCCTTTTGACATCCCTCGTTGACCGGTGGAGACCTGAAACCCACACCTTTCACTTTCGTTTTGGGGAGCTTGCACCTACACTGAAAGATGTTTCTATGATCACTGCTCTACCAATTAGAGGTGAGCCGGTAGTCTCTCCACGAGTGTCTCCATCTTGGGCATTAGATATAGCAGCCCGTCTTGGGATGGAAATGCCAGAATCACAACGTTCTGGTAACCCTCGGGGCATCCCACTCGCCTGGCTTCGTTATAACTTTCTTAATATATCTAGCTTCGCCAATGAGGAGACGAGAAAAAGACATCTGTTTGCGTATTTGTTGTGGCTCCTCGGGAATCTGTTTCCAAATTCACATGGGGACGTTGTTGTCCCTGGTCACATCTACATTGCAGAAAATATGGTAGATGAACCTTTACCTGAGCAGCCAAAATACAGCTTCGGTTCTGCCATGCTATCTCATACATACAGAGGCTTGTGTGATGCCACGCAAAAAACCTCTTTCGCACAAAAAGCTCCATTACTTTGCGTCGCCTATGAGTTTCTACAGTTGTGGTCCTGGGAATACCTCCCTGTAGGATGACCTCGTATAGCACAACCCATATACCCATACGACTTTAGCGAGGGTGCTTGCGCAACTATGGCCACCAGGAGGACAAAGGCACGGAAACGTTGGTCTCCAGATATTGCGAAAAATTGTTACCCTATGTACCACCAGCAGTTTGAGATACTTGATGAGGCAGAAGTCACATGGAACCCGTGGACTCAGGACCAGCTAAAAATGGTCTTTGATGCTCGACACTTCACACCAGGCATGTTGACCGATAGTGCATTCTGGCTGACTCGCTGCAACTTATTGTTCCTGTGGTGTGTTGAGCCTTACAACCCAGAGCGTGTAATGAGACAGTTCGGTCTCTATCAAGAAATTCCACCACCTTTTCCCAGACGTATCGACGAGGAAACACATAAGTAAGATGTGACATCCCTAAATAGTGAGTGTCATTTGTAATTTACTAAACTCACACTTTGTTACACAATTTGCAGGCTAACCAATATGGGCAGGGGTTGGAGTTTATACGATTGGAGGGAAGAGAACATTGAATGGGTACACAAGTGGGAAAATGAAGCGCTAGCAGATATAGGGCATCAACTTAGGTATATTTTATGTACATTATTTTTTTACGATGATCATACGATGCGTGAAGATGCTTTGCTTTCATCACAACGGTTTATGTAATTATTTAATTTTGTAGACCGTACGATGGAAGTACAGATCAAGCGTACAAGCAGTGGTACTGCATGAACACACGTGCTAGCCTGGCCAGTCAGCCAGCTACTATACTGTGACGCCCCGAGACCGATGTGCCAGTTGTCCTCCAGTTATTCGCTGTTGTTGCTTTGTCATTCGCTTGCGTGTTGCATCTTGCCATGTCATCATCCGCATTGCATCATCATGTTTTCAAAACTTGCATCCGTCCGGGTTTTCCAGTTCCGTCCGTTGTCCGTTCTGAGCCCAGACACAGCTTGCACGCGCCCGCGGCATGTCCGAAATATTATTTTATAAGTGGCTGGCGAATGTTCTCGGAATGGGATGAGAGTTGACGTGTGGTCTTGTTATAGTGTAGATAGACCGCCTGTCAGGTTTTATCGCATTCGGAGTTCGTCTGATAGCCCAACCGTTAAACTATAGCGGCAGTATAGCCGGTCTAACGTCGGACGTTTTCGGTCTCCGGAAACAGATGCCGGGCCCTCCCTCTCTCTTCTCCCCCTCGCAGTCTTGCCACAGCCCACCTAGCCCATCCTCCTTCCCCTCTTCGCTTCCAAAGTTGTCCGATGCGACCGCACAGTTCGAAACCCTCTCTACACAGCGCATCGACCCCTTACTCTTCTAAGCCCACCTAGTTGTTTTCATGTTCGGAGCCATCCGATTAGGATCAAAGGGCTCCTAACAGCCCCAATCACCCTCATCCTACTATATATGGACACCCAACTCCTCCTTTTTTGGGAAACCCTAACAGCTAGCCCTTCTTCCCCTCTACCCCGCCGCCACTTGGCGATCAGCCACCGACCGCGTCGCCACCTGAGCCGCCAACCACGCGCCCCTGTCTCCCACCTCGTGCAGGGCCCGCAGAATCCAAATCGGGGCCCTAGAAGCCCATCTGCGCCCGGACCGCGTCGCCGCCCGCTCCTCCCGTCGCTCGACCCCTCGACCCGAGCGTCTCCTCCTCACCTCGTCTCCCTCGCGCCGGCTGACCACCGGAGACGTCGCCGCCGGCCAGCACAGCAGCAGCACCAGGCCGACCCCGTGCCCTCTCCCTCGGTGCCCCTGCCCTCCGTCTCTCCCTTCTGCTCCCTCCTCTCACATCTCTCTCTCTGAACCAGGGCGCCGCCATTGCCATGGATGCCGTCTGCCGCCTCCAGATCAGAGATCCGGTGCGCCCAAGCCTCGGAGGCGACTGGATCCGGCCCGGATTGACCTCCCCAAGCCCCCAACACCAGTCTCCTCTACTTCGAACACGCGCGCCTGCCTCGCGAACTGCCGCTCCGCCAAGTTCCCTGTCTGCATCTTCCCGTCGAGCGCCGGGACGAACGGCAGTAGCTCCAGCCTCGCCTCGGTCCTCCTCGACTTCCGCCTCCCGGATCCGCGTCGCCGGAGTCCCGCGCCTCTGCAACTCCCGCCGCTGCCTGCTTCCTCTCGTCAGAGACGAGCGAACGCTGCCGCCCGCCTGCGTTGACCCGCTCCAGCACCAGCGTGGACCAGCTCCAGCCGGCCCAACTCCCTCCACAGATCCAGCCGACCCCTCTTGGGCCTCCTCCACCGACCTGGGCCAAGGCCCGATGTGAGCAGCCCCTTCCAGGCCCTCTCCTGTACACTATTGGGCCAACTAGATACGGCCCGATGTGTTTTTTTCTCCGTCTGGCGAATTTCTCTTTTATCCAGTAATTTACCGTTTTACAGAAAAGACCCTCATCTTCATGCATATAATAACTCATGAACCGTGCATCATATTAAAATAATTTATATATGTAAAATGCTCAGAAATTTGTGTAGTTTAATAATATCCAACTTTCATCCATGTTAAAAATGTTTAAACTTGCTGTTTGATTTAATTTATATAAATGCCATGTTAAAATGATTTAATTCATAACTATTTAACCGTAGCTCGGAATTTAATAATTTATATATGTAAATGGGGTAGAAAAATGCATAGTTTAACATGTTGCACTTTACTTTCCTGTTTAACAACAATAAAATATGCTTTAGGACAGAACAGTACCAAATTCATATTATGCATATGAGGAGTTTCCGGAATTGTTGGTTGTTGTTCCGGCCTCATTTAAACTTGCCTAAATAGTTAGTTTTCATTTGCTTCACCCTCTTGCCATGTTTAATAACATTTAATTTTGTTGCTTATATAAACGGGAGAGAACTAAGTAATTAAATGTGGTGTTTTGTCATTATGCAACTCGTTGCATATTGAGCTCCACTTAATTTGTAGGATTGCTTGTGCATTTTTGCCATGACATGCTTCATTAAACCGGACATGCATCATACTTGGTTGTGCATCATGCCATGCTTATGTGATGGTTGTTTACTATGTTGCTTGTTTCTTTCCGGGTTGCTTCTCTCGTTAGCTTCGGTTTCGTTCCGGAGTTGTGAGGATTCGTTCGTCTTCGTCCGTTTGTCTTCTTCATGGACTCGTTCTTCTTCCTTGCGGGATCTCATGCAAGATGACCATACCCTCGAAATCACTTCTATCTTTGCTTGCTAGTTGCTCGCTCTTTTTCTATGCCTTTGCTGCGATACCTACCACTTGTTTATCATGCCTCCCATATTGTTAAACCAAGCCTCTAACCCACCTTGTCCTAGCAAATCGTTGTTTGGCTATGTTACCGCTTTGCTCAGCCCCTCTTATAGCGTTGTTAGTTGCAGGTGAAGATGAAGTTTGTTCCTTGTTGGAACATGGAGATGTTGTTCCTTGTTTGGAACATGTTTACTTGTTGGGATATCACAATATATCTTATTTAATTAATGCATCTATATACTTGGTAAAGGGTGGAAGGCTCGGCCTTATGCCTGGTGTTTTGTTCCACTCTTGCCGCCCTAGTTTCCGTCATATCGGTGTTATGTTCCCGGATTTTGCGTCCCTAACGCGGTCGGGTGATTTATGGGACCCCCTTGACAGCTCGCTTTGAATAAGACTTTTCCAGCAAGGCCTAACATTGGTTTTACCATTTGCCTACCACCTATCCTTTTCCCTTAGGTCGGCCAGCCCGAGGGTCATCTTTATTCAGCCCCCCCGGGCCAATGCTTGTCTAAGTGTTGGTCCGAACTAGAGCGCTTTGTAGCGCCCCCTCAAGGAAACTTGAGGCTTGGTTTTAGCTGTACGGACAGATCATCCGGTGTTGCCCTGAGAACGAGATATGTGCAGCTCCTATCAGGATGTCGGCGCATCAGGCGGTTTTGCTGGACTTGTTTTATTGTTGTCGAAATGTCTTGTAGCCGGGATTCCGAGACTGATCGGGTCTTCCCGGGGAGAAGGAATATCCTTCGTTGATCGCGAGAGCTTATCATGGGCTAAGTTGGGACACCCCTGCAGGGTTTTGAACTTTCGAAAGGCGTGCCCGCGGTTATGTGGCAGATGGGAATTTGTTAATGTCTGGTTGTAGAAAACCCGAAGTTGATCTTAATTAAAATACACCAACCGCATGTGTAACCGTGATGGTCTCTTCTCGGCGGGGTCCGGGAAGTGAACACGGTTGTTGGAGTTATGTTTGACGTAAGTAGCTCAGGATCACTTTTTGATCATAGTTGTTCGACCGTGCTTTGCCTTCTCTTCTCGCTCTCATTTGCGTATGTTAGCCACCATATATGCTAGTGGCTTGCTGCAGCTCCACCTCATTACCCTGTCCTACCTTTAAGCTTAAATAGTCTTGATCTCGCGGGTGTGAGATTGCTGAGTCCCCGTGACTCACAGATACTTCCAAAACCAGTTTGCAGGTGCCGATGAGTCCGTGCAGGTGACGCACCCGAGCTCAAGGAGGAGTTCGATGGAGATCTTGTCCTTTATGTTGTTTGGTTCTAGTCGATCAGTAGTGGAGCCCAGTTGGGGTCGATCATGGACCTTTGTCGCTTTTGGGGTTTCTTCTTTTATTTCGGCTCCGTAGTCGGGCCCTGATTGTAACTGTATGATGTAATGTTTTATTCATGTATTTGAGTGAAGTGGCGATTGTAAGTCAACTATGTATCTCTTTCCCTTATGTATTACATGGGTTGTGTGAAGATTACCTCACTTGCGACATTGCTTTCAATGCGGTTATGCCTCTAAGTCGTGCTTCGACACGTAGGAGATATAGCCGCATCGAGGGTGTTACAAGTTGGTAATCAGAGCCTTCCCCGACCTTAGGAGCCCCCACTGATTGATCGTTTTTAGCGGCCGAGTTGTGTCTAGAAAAATGTTTTGAGTCATTTAGGAATTATATATAGGAGAGTTTAGGAATTCTTTTTACTTCTCAGTCTCCTCATCGCTCTGCTAAGGCATCCTGACGTAGAGTTTTGACTCTTCTCTTCTCAAATTTCACTAAAAAAAATTTAGGATCACGCGGGTATCTTAGAATCGTTCCGATGGTTTTATGATGACAACATTGTCTTGGTTGCCTCCCGTCAGCAGGGGTTTAGTGGAGGTGTCCCGGGGAGTTGAGCTCCGAGGTGTTGTCGTCATAATTTTATCGTTGCAGTTCTGGAATACCTGAGTTTAGTACGTCGACATCGAAAATCTCTTTTGTACAGTTGTTGGTGAGATAACCCTGATAGCCCAATACTGAGGGGAGTGCGGGAGTATTGCCATGACTCGTATAACGGATGCTTTTCGAAGGTTGAGGTAGACGATTTCCGAGGATTTCTTGGTTATGTGTTGAAGGATGGATACAGCTGGATCTAGGTATTGTTAGTTTGGGTGATATATTTTGTGTCCCCTGTATCCCCAACACCTGATTGCATAACCAGAAAGTTTCGGGAGTTTATAAGTGGGAATTCATGTAGCTCCTAGAATATTTTCCCAACAGACACATGATACGATATGGGGTCTATCATATGTTTGTTTCCGACTTATTCTGCGAGCCAATCCTTTGTTTTTGTTTTGTTTGGTGGTATTCGAGTTACTTCAATGCCAAGTATGGATTCCATACCTTTTCTAAACGGTGTTCTCATATTTCTATGGAAATACTAATCCTTCTTGATCTCCGAGGTTGTCATGCTAATTCTTTTCCAACCGGTGTGCTTCTCTTCAAGTGAATCCGATCATTGCAACATTCGCAAGATCATCCCTCAGTTTTTCTCAACGGTGTTTGTTTCATCCGTCCTAAGTTGTCTTTGTTTGTCCCGCCCTCCCACCCCTTCTTTTTCTTTAAGGACTCAGATTTCTTAATCAAGTATCCATTTTATTGATGAGAAGTCTCTCCATTCTTTCCTTCTTTGTTCTTATCCGGTGATTATCATGAAGATGGTCAGGAGTTTCAAGTTCGTCATTCGTCATTCTTTTCTTCTCCGGTGGTTCCAATTCAAGCTTTGTCGATCATATTTTTTCCTCGTTTCTAATGCTTTCTTATGCCGGTGCACCTCTTAATCATTCACTTCTCGCTATTCATTTGTTCTGGAGTGATGAAGATATCTCAGAAGATTCAAGTTTCCATTCTCAATTTACTCAAGTTCTTTTGAGGATGATATCTTATTCAAGCCATTTAATTCAACCGGTGCAATCTGTCTTTTCAAGCAATCGTTCAACGGTGTTCCTTTTTAGTGGGCCCTAACCCACAGGTCTTTTTCCAGGATCTTACCTGACTCTTCTAATTTTCCTGGAGCTTCTAAAAATTCTTTTCAAAGTTTGACGTAAGAATGAGTTATCATCAGTCAAATGTCTTTCTCCAAGATCTTCCAAATTCTTTTCATAGTTGGTTCAACCTTTTCTAATTTTCATCCCAGAGTATCTCAACAATTCTTGGTGGTGTTTCTCATCGTCATTCTCGGATTTTTAAGACCGAAGAAAGGTTTCCCTTAAATATTGTCCATTCTCTTGAAGATTCATTGTTCTAGCTTGTTGACATCCTCTCATAATTGTTTTCGATTGTGAGAATTCTTTTCAAACCATCCGGAGCAATTTCAGGAGTCTTTTCAGTTTGATTCTCCGAAGGCCATCATTTCAGAAGAATTATTCATTATCAGCTTCGTCTATCGTTCTCCAAATCTTACCGGTGCATCTTTCAATATACTCTAATCAGTTCATGATCTCTTCGTTCTCTTGTATCTAAATTCCCTCAAGTATCAACGTCATTTTCTAATTCTTCCCGGTGTTTTTATCGTTTCTTCGTTCATTTTCAATTCTTACGGTGGTTCGTTCAAGAGTTCTCTTCCTTCGTTATCATATCAATCTATTCGTTGTTTCAATCCTACCGGGGGTTCGTTGAAGACCTTCCCAAGTTTGCGCTATATCTCTCTTAATCTTTTCTACGGGAATAAGTAGTATGCCAAATCCATTGCTTGTCATCAATTTGAATGGGTGAAGGATGAGCATAATGTAATTCTTATTCTTGCTTCATCGAGTAAATTCAATTCCTTATTCCGGAGGTTCATCAAAATTCTTGATTTCATTTGTTCACCTTTCTTTCCGGAGTTCCTAATTTTTCTCGGTTATATCATCTCAAATCTCCATCTAAATCATTGCAAGGCTTCACCTTGTATTTTCAACTTCTCTTTCTTTCTATCTTCCTTTTATTACCGGAGTTCTTCATGGAGGCTCTACATGGTGGTTCGTTAAGGACCCTTTTCATTCTTCAATTGTTCATCAAGATTTCTCTCGGAGTTAAGATCCGCCAAGCTATACTCTAAAATAAACATGGTGTTTCAACACATGTTTTGTCTTGAGGAGTTCAAGTATTCTTCATCTTGCATTCCAAAGTGCAATTCTTTCAACCATATATTCGAGGTGGTATTATGTCATTCTTGATAATTTGAGTTCATGTCTCATGATTCACATGTTGTTAAGAATGAGATATTTAAATCCATCATTTTCTCTTCGTTCAAGGGATCTTTAAACCAATCTATCTCTCCGTTGGAGTCATCTTGTGTCATATTTCACCTAAAGCCTTCCCTAAGGAATGTTGCTTATTGTGGTGTCTATCAATAACCCAAGTTCTTCATTTATCCTCCCGGAGAAATAAGTTTCTCGTCTCCTTGTTCATATAAATCCAATCTTTTGTTTCCGTTAGTGGCAGAATTTCACCTCATGGTTTTGAGAAGTCTTTCCATAAGCCCACGACAAGCTTATCCTTTTGTTGTTGATAATCCAACAACTCCATTCTAGCATTTCTTGTAAGTGTGCTCTTTCAAGATCTTGTTTCCCTCCGTCCATTCCATTCCATTCTTTAATTTCTTCCGGAGGCATTCTGATGTTGCTCTCTTCACCCATCATCTTGTTTTGTCAAGATCATGTCCTTTTCCTTGCTTATCGATTTAACCGGAGTGTTGTGTCTATCGTTCCTCTGTCAACCGGACTGTTGTATCATCTCTTTAAGTTCTTTTCATCTTATCAAATTTTGCCTCACTTCTCAACCGGAGTGCTGTCTGGAATCATTCTTACCCCTTGTGTCATTCGTTTAATTGTTGTGGAGACTGTGTGTTGTTAATCTCATCAAGTATCCTCTCATCTTCCCAAGTTCATGATTCTAATTTCTTCCATTTCCAACCGGAGTGTGGTGTTCTCTTTTCAAGTTATTTCCATCTTATCATGTTTTCCTCTTCTTTTCTACCGGAGTGCTGTCCAAATTCTGTCATTCTTGTTCCTTGACTATCTCAGTATACCAAGGTGGTTATATTCTTCTCGCTCGTGAAGCTCTTATTTCCATGCCTTTCAACCTTCAAGTTCCCATAATGTTCCTTGTTCATCTTTTTCTAAGGGATTGTTTGCAATCTCGTTCATCTCTGTTGTACTCTTTCTTTTAAATTGCTCAACCTCTCAAGGTTCATTGGTTCACTCGTTTGTCAAAAAAGTAAATAGTTTTACCTCTTCTCTTCCTCTTTCTCTTCCGCTTCTCTCCGGCGCCATTCTAGATCTCGGGACGAGATCCTCTCGTAGTGGTGGAGTGTTGTGACGCCCCGAGACCGATGTGCCAGTTGTCCTCCAGTTATTCGTTGTTGTTGCTTTGTCATTCGCTTGCGTGTTGCATCTTGCCATGTCATCATCCGCATTGCATCATCATGTTTTCAAAACTTGCATCCGTCCGGGTTTTCCAGTTCCGTCCGTTGTCCGTTCTGAGCCCAGACACAGCTTGCACGCGCCCGCGACATGTCCGAAATATTATTTTATAAGTGGCCGGCGAATGTTCTCGGAATGGGATGAGAGTTGACGTGTGGTCTTGTTATAGTGTAGATAGACCGCCTGTCAGGTTTTATCGCATTCGGAGTTCGTCTGATAGCCCAACCGTTAAACTATAGCGGCAGTATAGCCGGTCTAACGTCGGACGTTTTCGGTCTCCGGAAACAGATGCTGGGCCCTCCCTCTCTCTTCTCCTCCTCGCAATCTCGCCACAGCCCACCTAGCCCATCCTCCTTCCCCTCTTCGCTTCCGAAGTTGTCCGATGCGACCGCACGGTTCGAAACCCTCTCTACACAACGCATCGACCCCTTACTCTTCTAAGCCCACCTAGTTGTTTTCATGTTCGGAGCCATCCGATCGGGATCAAAGGGCTCCTAACAGCCCCAATCACCCCCATCCTACTATATATGGACACCCAACTCCTCCTTTTTTCGGAAACCCTAACACCTAGCCCTTCTTCCCCTCTACCCCGCCGCCACTTGGCGATCAGCCACCGACCGCGTCGCCACCTGAGCCGCCAACCACGCGCCCCTGTCTCCCACCTCGCGCAGGGCCTGCGGAATCCAAATCGGGGCCCTGGAAGCCCATCTGCGCCCGGACCGCGTCGCAGCCCGCTCCTCCCGTCGCTCGACCCCTCGACCCGAGCGTCTCCTCCTCACCTCGTCTCCCTCGCGCCGGCTGACAACCGGAGACGTCGCCGCCGGCCAGCACAGCAGCAGCACCAGGCCGACCCCGTGCCCTCTCCCTCGGTGCCCCTGCCCTCCGTCTCTCCCTTCTGCTCCCTCCTCTCACATCTCTCTCTCTGAACCAGGGCGCCGCCATTGCCATGGATGCCGTCTGCCGCCTCCAGATCGGAGATCCGGTGCGCCCAAGCCTCGGAGGCGACCGGATCCGGCCCGGATCGACCTCCCCAAGCCCCCAACACCGGTCTCCTCTACTTCGAACACGCGCGCCTGCCTCGCGAACTGCCGCTCCGCCAAGTTCCCCGTCTGCATCTTCCCGTCGAGCGCCGGGACGAACGGCAGTAGCTCCAGCCTCGCCTCGGTCCTCCTCGACTTCCGCCTCCCGGATCCGCATCGCCGGAGTCCCGCGCCTCTGCAACTCCCGCTGCCGCCTGCTTCCTCTCGTCAGAGACGAGCGAACGCTGCCGCCCGCCAGCGTTGACCCGCTCCAGCACCAGCGTGGACCAGCTCCAGCCGGCCCGACTCCCTCCACAGATCCAGCCGGCCCCTCTTGGCCTCCTCCACCGACCTGGGCCAAGGCCCGATGTGAGCAGCCCCTTCCAGGCCCTCTCCTGTACACTATTGGGCCAACTAGATACGGCCCGATGTGTTTTTTTTTCTCCGTCTGGCGAATTTCTCTTTTATCCAGTAATTTACCGTTTTACAGAAAAGACCCTCATCTTCATGCATATAAGAACTCATGAACCGTGCATCATATTAAAATAATTTATATATGTAAAATGCTCAGAAATTTGTGTAGTTTAATAATATCCAACTTTCATCCATGTTAAAAATGTTTAAACTTGCTGTTTGATTAAATTTATATAAATGCCATGTTAAAATGATTTAATTCATAACTATTTAACCGTAGCTCGGAATTTAATAATTTATATATGTAAATGGGGTAGAAAAATGCATAGTTTAACATGTTGCACTTTATTTTCCAGCTTAACAACAATAAAATATGCTTTAGGACAAAACAGTACCAAATTCATATTATGCATATGAGGAGTTTCCGGAATTGTTGGTTGTTGTTCCGGCCTCATTTAAACTTGCCTAAATAGTTAGTTTTCATTTGCTTCACCCTCTTGCCATGTTTAATAACATTTAATTTTGTTGCTTATATAAACGGGAGAGAACTAAGTAATTAAATGTGGTGTTTTGTCATTATGCAACTCGTTGCATATTGAGCTCCACTTAATTTGTAGGATTGCTTGTGCATTTTTGCCATGACATGCTTCATTAAACCGGACATGCATCATACTTGGTTGTGCATCATGCCATGCTTATGTGATGGTTGTTTACTATGTTGCTTGTTTCTTTCCGGGTTGCTTCTCTCGTTAGCTTCGGTTTCGTTCCGGAGTTGTGAGGATTCGTTCGTCTTCGTCCGTTTGTCTTCTTCATGGACTCGTTCTTCTTCCTTGCGGGATCCCAGGCAAGATGACCATACCCTCGAAATCACTTCTATCTTTGCTTGCTAGTTGCTCGCTATTTTGCTATGCCTTTGCTGCGATACCTACCACTTGCTTATCATGCCTCCCATATTGTTAAACCAAGCCTCTAACCCACCTTGTCCTAGCAAACCGTTGTTTGGCTATGTTACTGCTTTGCTCAGCCCCTCTTATAGCGTTGTTAGTTGCAGGTGAAGATGAAGTTTGTTCCTTGTTGGAACATGGAGATGTTGTTCCTTGTTTGGAACATGTTTACTTGTTGGGATATCAAAATATATCTTATTTAATTAATGCATCTATATACTTGGTAAAGGGTGGAAGGCTCGGCCTTATGCCTGGTGTTTTGTTCCACTCTTGCCGCCCTAGTTTTCGTCATATCGGTGTTATGTTCCCGGATTTAGCGTCCCTAACGCGGTCGGGTGATTTATGGGACCCCCTTGACAGCTCGCTTTGAATAAGACTTTTCCAGCAAGGCCCAACATTGGTTTTACCATTTGCCTACCACCTATCCTTTTCCCTTGGGTTGGCCAGCCCGAGGGTCATCTTTATTCAGCCCCCCCGGGCCAATGCTTGTCTAAGTGTTGGTCCGAACTAGAGCGCTTTGCAGCGCCCCCTCAAGGAAACTTGAGGCTTGGTTTTAGCTGTACGGACAACTCATCCGGTGTTGCCCTGAGAATGAGATATGTGCAGCTCCTATCAGGATGTCGGCGCATCGGGCGGTTTTGCTGGACTTGTTTTATTGCTGTCGAAATGTCTTGTAGCCGGGATTCCGAGACTGATCGGGTCTTCCCGGGGAGAAGGAATATCCTTCGTTGATCGCGAGAGCTTATCATGGGCTAAGTTGGGACACCCCTGCAGGGTTTTGAACTTTCGAAAGCCGTGCCCGCGGTTATGTGGCAGATGGGAATTTGTTAATGTCTGGTTGTAGCAAACCCGAAGTTGATCTTAATTAAAATACACCAACCGCGTGTGTAACCGTGATGGTCTCTTCTCGGCGGGGTCCGGGAAGTGAACACGGTTGTTGGAGTTATGTTTGACGTAAGTAGTTCAGGATCACTTTTTGATCATAGTTGTTCGACCGTGCTTTCCCTTCTCTTCTCGCTCTCATTTGCGTATGTTAGCCACCATATATGCTAGTCGCTTGTTGCAGCTCCACCTCATTACCCTGTCCTACCTTTAAGCTTAAATAGTCTTGATCTCGCGGGTGTGAGATTGCTGGGTCCCCGTGACTCACAGATACTTCCAAAACCAGTTTGCAGGTGCCGATGAGTCCGTGCAGGTGACGGACCCGAGCTCAAGGAGGAGTTCGATGGAGATCTTGTCCTTTATGTTGTTTCGTTCTAGTCGATCAGTAGTGGAGCCCTGTTGGGGTCGATCGTGGACCTTTGTCGCTTTTGGGGTTTCTTTCGGCTCCGTAGTCGGGCCCTGATTGTAACTGTATGATGTAATGTTTTATTCATGTATTTGAGTGAAGTGGCGATTGTAAGCCAACTATGTATCTCTTTCCCTTATGTATTACATGGGTTGTGTGAAGATTACCTCACTTGCGACATTGCTTTCAATGCGGTTATGCCTCTAAGTCGTGCTTCGACACGTAGGAGATATAGCCGCATCGAGGGTGTTACAAGTTGGTAATCAGAGCCTTCCCCGACCTTAGGAGCCCCCACTGATTGATCGTTTTTAGCGGCCGAGTTGTATCTAGAAAAATGTTTTGAGTCATTTAGGAATTATATATCGGAGAGTTTAGGAATTCTTTTTACTTCTCAGTCTCCTCATCGCTCTGGTAAGGCATCCTGACGTAGAGTTTTGACTCTTCTCTTCTCAAATTTCACTAAAAAAAAATTTAGGATCACGCGGGTATCTTCGAATCGTTCCGATGGTTTTATGATGACAACATTGTCTTGGTTGCCTCCCGTCAGCAGGGGTTTAGTGGAGGTGTCCCGGGGAGTTGAGCTCCGAGGTATTGTCGTCATATTTTATCGTTGCAGTTCTGGAATACCTGAGTTTAGTACGTCGACATCGAAAATCTCTTTTGTACAGTTGTTGGTGAGATAACCCTGATAGCCCAGTACTGAGGCGAGTGCGGGAGTATTGCCATGACTCGTATAACGGATGCTTTTCGAAGGTTGAGGTAGACGATTTCCGAGGATTTCTTGGTTATGTGTTGAAGGATGGATACAGCTGGATCTAGGTATTGTTAGTTTGGGTGATATATTTTGTGTCCCCTGTATCCCCAACACCTGATTGCATAACCAGAAAGTTTTGGGAGTTTATAAGTGGGAATTCATGTAGCTCCTAGAATATTTTCCCAACAGACACATGATACGATATGGGGTCTATCATATGTTTGTTTCCGACTTATTCTGCGAGCCAATCCTTTGTTTTTGTTTTGTTTGGTGGTATTCGAGTTACTTCAATGCCAAGTATGGATTCCATACCTTTTCTAAACGGTGTTCTCATATTTCTATGGAAATACTAATCCTTCTTGATCTCCGAGGTTGTCATGCTAATTCTTTTCCAACCGGTGTGCTTCTCTTCAAGTGAATCCGATCATTGCAACATTCGCAAGATCATCCCTCAGTTTTTCTCAACGGTGTTTGTTTCATCCGTCCTAAGTTGTCTTTGTTTGTCCCGCCCTCCCACCCCTTCTTTTTCTTTAAGGACTCAGATTTCTTAATCAAGTATCCATTTTATTGATGAGAAGTCTCTCCATTCTTTCCTTCTTTGTTCTTATCCGGTGATTATCATGAAGATGGTCAGGAGTTTCAAGTTCGTCATTCGTCATTCTTTTCTTCTCCGGTGGTTCCAATTCAAGCTTTGTCGATCATATTTTTTCCTCGTTTCTAATGCTTTCTTATGCCGGTGCACCTCTTAATCATTCACTTCTCGCTATTCATTTGTTCTGGAGTGATGAAGATATCTCAGAAGATTCAAGTTTCCATTCTCAATTTACTCAAGTTCTTTTGAGGATGATATCTTATTCAAGCCATTTAATTCAACCGGTGCAATCTGTCTTTTCAAGCAATCGTTCAACGGTGTTCCTTTTTAGTGGGCCCTAACCCACAGGTCTTTTTCCAGGATCTTACCTGACTCTTCTAATTTTCCCGGAGCTTCTAAAAATTCTTTTCAAAGTTTGACATAAGAATGAGTTATCATCAGTCAAATGTCTTTCTCCAAGATCTTTCAAATTCTTTTCATCGTTGGTTCAACCTTTTCTAATTTTCATCCCAGAGTATCTCAACAATTCTTGGTGGTGTTTCTCATCGTCATTCTCGGATTTTGAAGACCGAAGAAAGGTTTCCCTTAAATATTGTCCATTCTCTTGAATATTCATTGTTCTAGCTTGTTGCCATCCTCTCATAATTGTTTTCGATTGTGAGAATTCTTTTCAAACCATCCGGAGCAATTTCAGGAGTCTTTTCAGTTTGATTCTCCGAAGGCCATCATTTCAGAAGAATTATTCATTATCAGCTTCGTCTATCGTTCTCCAAATCTTACCGGTGCATCTTTCAATATACTCTAATCAGTTCATGATCTCTTCGTTCTCTTGTATCTTTCAATATAGCCGCATCGAGGGTGTTACATATACCAACACATCTCACACAAGAGGAGCAGGCGCGGAGACATGTTGAGCTGCATGCAGCTTACTATCGTGACCAGATGGTAATCACTTGTAACTTTTTTAGGTCCATCATTTCATAATCATTTGAACTAAATAACATCCAAATATTGTTCAGCTTGAAAATGTCAACGAAGTAGGCAGATGGCTACGGATAGCATGCCGGCCCAGGGCCCATATCGCAAGACATTCCAGAAACTTTTGCAACAGTTCGTGGCAAAGAAGCTCAGATGCGGTAGAGGCGATGACGTTGTCACTGGAGCATACATGCCGGTAGCGAGGTCAGCCAGACCGAGTGCGGCGCCTTCGTCCAGACCGAGCGAGGCGCGTACGAGCCATGAGCAATGGGGGGAGGGTCCGAGTACTAGAACGACATTGCCACGACATGACTCATCTCTGCCACTGCATCGCTCTTCTTCGATGCAGCTTCGTCAGGGGCAGACATCTCAGGACCATGGCACGGGCTTGGATTCGATGCCCGAGCAGTTTCTTTCCCCTAACCCATATGCGTACACAGGATATGATGCATACACCCAAGGTGAGGGATCTCAGCCGTATCTCTCCACGCGAGGGATCCCCATGCCCGAGGAGACTCGTGTACCAGATTTAAACCAGCACCACGTACAATGGCCAGACAGTATAGGAGAGGGATATGCTCAGGTAGTCATGTTTACATTTCAATGCATTTACAATGATATCATATATTATCCTCTAACAGTTTGTTTAAAATGTTTCTATGTGCAGGACACACCTGATGTTAATTGGGGCGATGAAAACACCCAACGCGGCATCAACACAGGCCTCCGGGGAGCATCACATGATCATGGCGTCAGCACAGGCCTCCGGGGAGCATCACATGATCATGGCGTCAACACAGGCTTCCGGGGAGCATCACATGATCTTGGCGACCCGGTTACATCATTAGTTACAGAGTTCTTCGGAGGGGATGTTATTGGCCCATCTTTTATCCCCGTGGAGTCACAACCATACGCCTACAATTACGCTTCAGGTTCGCAACAAGGATTCGTGACTCCACCACCTACGCAGGACTCGCAGACACATGAAGCCGAATTGGAGTACGGTCGCGGTCTTCGTGTGACCCGGCCACCTAATCGCTTGTCGCCTTCCGGTCGGAAGGAAAGGCCAGGTGGTCGTCTTTAAGTAGGGTGATTCATCTATGCACGTGTACAATTTATGTTTGTATCAGACTTTTCAATTAGAACATCTATGTATGCTGAAATAAAAATGCACCAGTCAGGAACAATTTTTCCCGCCTATATCTCCCGCCATACTATCCCGTTGCACTCTTTTGCTTATGTTAGGCCGAAATGAATTTTTAAAAAAAAATTGGCTGATGAATACTGTGCAACCATTGCCCGTCTTAGACATTGAAAAATATATATTTTCAGGCAGCGCTTTCCCCTCAATATTTTCCCGCCAATGCTTTCCCTCCATATGTTCCGCCACCCGTTTCCCGCCAACCCCTTCCCGCCATATCTTCCCGCCACCCGTTTCCCGCCATATGTTCCCGCCAACCCTTTCCCTCCATACCGCAGTCGTTCTTTCCCGCCATTTTCTCCTCTTTACCTATAAGACCCCCTTCAGACGGAGGTGGATAAGCATTCGAGTGTAGTATAGTCGAGATGTCCCATTATCCTTTCGATCGTAGTTTTCACCCTGGGATGAGCAGCACTCTTCTAAGGCTAGCTACCAATTTCAGGATGGACAATAGGATAGTTCCATGGGACGAACTCACCGGTAGTGACACCATAATCAATGAGTTGGCTCACCAATTACGTAGGTCTGGGTGGCCTGAAAGGACCTATGAGGAGGTACGTAAAGAACTTCTTAGGTTGTATGCAAGGTGGAAGAAGGTTGTGGAGCCGAAGAGTGAAACTTTTAGAAGGACTGCACAAAAGCATCCATTTTTATGGACTGAGGAGAGCGAGGATGAAGATGATATCTTCATGCCGCCGCTTCCGGGTTCTACATCGTCAAAGGGCAAGAGTTCTGCATCGTCCAAGGGCAAGAGTACTGCATCATCGAAGGGCAAGAGTTCTTCATCGTCCAAGGGTAAGAGTTCTGCATCCTCGACGGGCAAGAGTTCTGCATTGACGGAGGATGACGATGATGCCTTCATGTAGTTTTTAAGCTGTATTCCAGTTGTACCGTTTAATTCAGATGTACTTGCATTATTAGTTTGTACTCTCTTATTGTAAGGCATTATGTTCTATCTTAATTTCATTTTATAGTTGTTGCACGATGTTCGATAATTAGTGGAGGGAAAGAAAATGCCACTACTTTATTCTAAAACTATATATTTTTTCCATCACGACAAGGTACAGCTGAAAATAAGATAGAACACAACAAGGTACAACTGAAAATAAGATACATCGTAGAATTTAAATAAAGCTACATTTAACTACTGAAATGAAGCTACATTAAACTGCAGAAATAAAGATACAAATGATTGCGAAATTTAAAATACTACCACAGGAATCTACTGAGTCCAACGTGGATATTTTCCTTTTCCATCGCCAGCTTCTTCTGCTGCCTTGGTCTGACGAGCCCTTTCTTTCTTTCTCTGCCTCTCCGCCTCACGAGCCTCCTTTCGCTGTCGTTCCTGCTCCTCCATGCGACGAGCCTCTTCCCTGTTTTTCTTTCCTAAATCCTGAAAAAACCGGTGTTGCTCCGCATAGTATTCTTTTAACTCTCTCTCTTGCTCTGCTTTATCCTCAGCTTCCGCCTTCTCGCGTCGCTCTTCCGCATAAAAACTATTCCATGCACAGCGACTTCTTTCACAAATATCAGTCACTGCCCAAGCCGGCATCTCCGTGTCAATCCAACGATAGTACATGCACAGAGGCGGAGGAGACTACAACAAGAAACCAGAATGTTATTAAAGAATCTATCAAAATACCAACAATATCTATTTGTGATGGTTAAAGCATACCGGAGGCTTGTCGTACTCTGAAATAGCTATGGGTGGATCTTCCTCATAATTGGCGCACATGAAAAACTTCATGCCCAACCAATCTGAAAAATCCATAACCTCCTTCACCTTGCAAAGATCGCCACACCAACACCGCAGGACTGCCACCCCCGGAGGCAAACTTGCATTCTTCATTTTCCTCGGCCTAATGCTTTGATCCGAGCAAGGCAAACTCATACCGACTGAAAAAATGTGTTACACACTTTGCGCACTGCCGATTTCGAGGATGGCTGGACGAGAGCCTTGGTGTCTCCTTTTATAAGCTCGGACGATAAATGATGGCGAGAAAATTAAGCGGGGATATTTACGATCCATGTAGTGTCGGCACAACAGCTTCCCGTAGCCTCGGATTCCCAGTGCCATCGCATCCGCTGAGGCAAAAGAAGCAAAGGCAGGATTAATTCCCGGGCGAAAGAACCAAAAGCGTCCATATTCCCGCGCGTCGGAGTCACAGCCGTCACTGTCGCGCCTCGGAATCAGCACCGTCTGCGCACTGTCGCGTATGCAGCAGCACAGGACAGGCCGCCTCGGCTGGTGGCGGCGTGGCCCACCTGCTGGGCCCGCGTGCAGCAGGCCTTGTCGGCCGGATAGCAACAGCGACAGCGGCGGCCGCCTCACCCGGTGGCGGCCGGGTCCACCTGGCGCGGCCCGTTCCGTCGCGACACGCTGGCCTGTGATGTACCGTTCTGCCACGCGCGGCCGCCTCCTGCAGTGGCGGCTGGGCCCGCCGCCTCATGGCGTGGAGGTAGGTGACACGTGTCGCCTGCCGCGCGTGCCGCCACTAGTGAGGGGGTCTCTTTTGTCAATTTCGTCCGCAGGGGATCTTTTTTGGCAATTCCAGTGGGCAGTGGGTCTCTTTCGACAAAAAATCGCTGGCCACATGCGATTCACAGTACCAGGCCACGAGGCCTCAAGGGCACCACACGTTGCCCATGTTCCCTGAGGGAAAAGTCCATAGGATTTCACTTTTATTTCTCCTTTCTCCATATAAAAACTAACATCATCACTCAGCCAGTTTCATAGTTGAAAAGAACCTCTCAATTGTTGTAGTAGCAATAGGCAACACAATTACTAGTTTAAATAGACGATAAAATAAAGGGTACATAAATGTCTCCTTGTGTGCACCATTTTCTTTGAAAGCTCAGTGATTGTTACTGTGTTGGAAAAACTATCATCTGTAAGAACATCAACAATTAATATTGAGGCCTAGATCCTTATCAAGATCCTTCAATTCCCCATAATCAAAATCTTGAGGGTATAGTTTAGCCCAACTCATAAGATTATCCAAATTGAAATCATGAAATGAGCCACTAGGACTCAAAATCGTTGACCAACAACTAAATTAGAGGATGTCACACTGAACCAGTTATCAACCTCTTGAACTAGCAATCAAAAACATCATTGAAGAATAAAATTGATAGTGTTGTTTATTGGTAATTCCAGTTACCTCACCAACATGTTCTTTTAACTTTTATCTCTTCTTAAGGATCTTCCAACCATTCAGAACGAATGCCTCATACCCAGATTCTTTCTTATGGCTATGGTCCCTAAATAAGAAGCAACAAAACAATATGTGCTATCTCCTTTTAGTGATCCGGTAATGAAACAGAAAAGTATCCCAAACCTATTTCCCCATAGGTGACCCTGGGTTATCGAACCCACGAGAGGAAGATTACCTTGAAGCAATGGTCTCTAGCAAGCTTTTGTTAAAGAATCAATTCTAGCTTTTGACCGGATCAATCAAGCAAACGATGATTCAAACACTGCAATAGAAATAGGTATGAGTATGAGGTCTTAATGCTTAAAACCATGTATTTGTGTTGCATCCAGATATGATCTCAATTTGTGCGCTAGAAGTCACCCATCGAGAAGTGTTTATTACGAACCGAAGTCGGGGATGTGTCCAAATAACATCTTGACCGGCACGAGTCTTGGATCAAGAATCATTTGTCCTACCGCAGGCCCTATCCGTTGTGCGGGGTTACCTCAATAATTAAGGTTACAAATAATCAGAAAAGAGCTTAGGGCGTTTAATGACTACACATCATGAATCCTCAAGGATTGGATCTGTGTTACCATACTAAACCTTACTGTCACCGGTGTTCCTGGCCTTACGGTGGCTTGATCTCCATGATCCTGGGTACCTACAGGGATGAAGATTGCGAACAAGAAAAGAGACGTCTACGGAACAATTTTATGTCACTCCTACATGATGTTAATTAAAAGCTCATCCATTGATCCCCACAACAATACATATGGTTGTTAGGCCTATGCCTCAACCCATTCTGAACTACTCACACATGGAGATCAGATTGCAAGAAGAAAACATTAAAGAACACATCTTGACAATTAATTGATTGCAAATATGTCTTATAATGAATGCCTCGTGCGATGCATGATTACAAGTATTAACTAGAGGGTGTTGGACTATGGTGGTGATGGCGGCTATGAAGATGGAAATTGCGGCGACTAGGGTTTGTGGAGATGGATGAAGATGGTTCTGTTCTCGCTTCATTCGATGCTCCTCTGTTGACATTTCGACGGGGTCCCCTTTATAAATGTTGTTCAGGTGGACGAGCTGCCTTGGTTTCCATTCCATACAGGTGCTCATACAGGATGAATGCTCTATTTAAATGAAATGTCACAGTTTAAACCTTCCCTATTTAGCCCGTTTCCTATGGAAACACATCAAAGATAGGGTTTGTGAAATCCTTTGCATTCATTAGTCATTAGTAGCAATATCGGAGCGAATGCTCTATTTAAATGAAATATCACAGTTTAAATGAAAGTTCAATCCTGAAAGGTTTGATGAATTTGGGAGTTGGATTGAATACATCGAAGAGAAGAAACGAGCGTATTTAAATGAAATATCACAGTTTAAAAATATCACTCATCAATACGCTCGTTTCTTCTCTTCGATGTATCCAATCCAACTCCCAAATTCATCAAACCTTTCAGGATTGAACTTTCTCTGTTTAGCCACAAAATCCGAGGCTTCAAAATCAATTTCTGCTGGCTGACAAGGTGCATCAAATAAATATTTCCTATTTACTAGATCTTTAAAATTATGATGCTAATGTTTTATAAATTTTCTCTTGCTTGTATCATAATAAATCTCCTCTTCCCAATTTATCTATTCCGGAACATCTTGTGATGGTGCATTTCTTTTAAGAACAAACTTGTCCATAGTGTGTGTATATATATATATTACATACAAATATGAATTAGAAAATAGAGATGGAAAAGTGCATACAAAGTACACCCTAAATATATGTTATAACCCTAGAAAATGCTCCAACTTTTGCCAAAACCTGAAGTGGGCTGGAAGCGAATAGTGTGCTTGTGTGCATGTGTGTGGGGGCAACGGTGCATGTCTGCTGCATGGCCCATTGCTGCTGAGGCATACGCAAAAGCTAATAATAATGCACATGGTCCTTTGAGGTGGTATATACTCCCTCCGTCTCATAATATAAGGGTGTTTTTGACACTACACTAGTGTCAAAAATGCTCTTATATCTGTCCCATAATATAAGAGCATTTTTGACACTATACTAGTGTAAAAAATGCTCTTATATTATGGGACGGAGGGAGTAGGTAGTATTAATAAAATTGGACTCGTATTCTTGCGCATCAGGGTCGGCCCAATGGGCTCCGCCCCTGCCAGCCACTCCTCTCTCTATGTTGCTAATGTCCTGATTGAGTTACGCATGTTGCCCTGTAGCGACCAGACCTCAAACAGTCTGCTCTCTGTGCATCAATGTCATCCCTTGATCAGTAATGCTGACACGCACAGTACTTGAAGGATTTATAACAGAGTAGCAAACACACACTTATTACATCGAATGTCTCAAAAGAGAACTTATTACAATAAATATGGCTTAAGGCCATCTAATAACGATAACAGCGGAAGGCTTGGAAGATAAGTGAGTCCATCAACTCCAACGACATCACTGAGTATAGAACCACGACCTAAAAGCACCTTACTCGTCGTCTGAAAAGTCTGCAACATGAAACGTTGCAGCTCGAAAACGGGTCAGCACATGGAATATGCTGGCAATATAACACATAGAGGGTAATGAAAGGATAACACTATACTACATGCATATAGGGCTGGTAGAAAGCTCTATGGTTACAATTTTTGCATAAAGCCAATTTTTCCCTACTGCAAAGGAATAAATTTTATTTAACTATGAAGGTGGTTGTTAAACATTGAGAATGGTTGACAGCATCCTCAATCCCAATTAAACATCATCATTAAAACCCAACAATATTAATTTAAAGTAACATGATGAGATTCACATGATAATCCAAGTACTAGATACTCAAAAACGTCCATAATCCGGGACGCGGCTAATCATGATTAGTTTATACACTCTGCAGAGGTTGCGCACTTTTCCCCACAAGACTCGATCTCCTCCGTTGGATTTCTCGCACTACATGGTGTTTGAGAAACGGATGACCGAGACATAGTCTTTCAGAAGCGCTAGCACCTTACGATGGGTAGACCATTACACCTACTTTCCCCTACATCTGCTAGTCTACCACTGTAAGAGTTTGCACGACTTAGTCAACTATGCTAGAACCCATAATAGCTTGTGACTATACACGGAAGTTTCTAGTATGAATAATCTCATGATCCCTTTGAGCCTGGGTGGCGGTCCATAATGAAAAACAACAGGCAATCCTGGAATACCCAGGTACCTCAATCCACCCAAATGTGTGTTTAAGTTGCCACCTTAAATAAACCATTAGTTAACAATCTCACATCTGTCATGGATATCACTCACCCAATCCATGTCTACTAGCATAGCATGGCATATAAGCAAACGTAGAAGTAACTCCCAAAGGTTTGATAATAGAACAGGTAATAGGTACTACCTCAACTACTTCCCATCCCACAATTTAATTAGATCCTAATCATGCAATTGTTTGAGGATGGATCTAATGCAATAAAACTGGGTAGTAAAAAAAGTATGATCAAAGTGTTACTTGCCTTGCTGATGATCCGCGAAACCTAGATATTCGAAGTAACAGGCGGCGCACTCCGGATACTCTATCGCAAACAAACAAACAAGCATACAATAAGTACTCATCTAATGCACAGGTAAAACTCAAATAAGAGATCTAACCAGAAAGTTCAACTTAAGAACTCCGGTTTGCAAAAAGAATCAAATCGAACCAAGCAACGAAAGTCAAACGACGAAAGAAACAAACTTCGTTTTACTAATCTGGACCTAAGTCAAATTTTACAGAAGCAAAAACTGGTTTGAGTTGGTTAAAAGGAAAGAGGGTTTCGAGAAGAAACTCCAGGCGCTTGAATCGCCAGATTCCGATAAACGAGCGAAAAGTTATACTAAAACGAAAATCGAATCAGAAATCGCAATCAGAAATAATCGCGGAAAAATCTGAGAAAAAGAAAACGACGAACAGATTAACGAACGAACGTTCGTTATCTGGATCGAAACTCTGAACGCGTTCGTTAAAACGAACGAACGAGCGAACGCTCGCTAATTAACCTAAACCATAAAAAAACCGAATCTAGAAAAAAACGAAACTAAAAAACCGACGAAAAACCGAACGGTTTTTCGAGAAAAACCGGCGGCGAGATCGAGGTCAACCTCGGGCGGCGGGTACGGCGGGCAGCGGGGTCAGCGACGGCGGCTCCGGCTCCGGCGGGCGGCGAGGCGGCGGAGCGGGGCGGCGGCGGCGCGATGCGACGCGATGCGGCGGCGGCGGCAAAGGCGGCGAGGTCTGGGCGGCTAGGGTTTGGGGGTTCTGCTGGGCCTCCCCCAGCTTATAAAGCCAGCCGGGCCAGGTGTTCGGGTCGGACACGGCCCGTTAGGTCGGTTCGCGTTTTTTTTAAATAGTACGCGTGCAGAAAAACAAACAAAAGAAATACTAAATGGACTCCAAAAATCCCGAAATAAAATTTTCCCGACTTCTAAAATCAAGCCGGACAAAGTGAACATTTATTTGGGGCCTAAATGCAATTTTGAGAAACGCACATGTTTCCTAAATTCAAATAAAATAGCGAAAAACTCCGAAATAAAATCTTATTTGATTTTATTATTAAACCCTCAATATTTCTTTATTTTGGGAAAGTCATTTTGTTCCCTCTCTCATATTTTTGTAATAAAAATAATTGAAGATAAAATATAAAAATCAAAAGATCCTATTCTCAAAATTTGTGAAAACTCAAATATGAAAATAACGAAATCCCCAACTCTCTCCGTGGGTCCTTGAGTTGCGTAGAATTTCTAGGATCAAAACCAAAAGCAAATGAAATATGATATGCAATGATGATCTAATGTATAACATTCTAAATTGAAAATTTGGGATGTTACAAACCTACCCCCCTTAAGATGAATCTCGCACTTGAGATTCGGGTTGGCTAGAAAATAGGTGAGGGTGGTCTTTCAGTAAATCCTCCTCTCGCTCCCAAGTGGCTTCATCCTCTGTGTGGTGGCTCCACTGAACTTTGCAAAACTTGATAACCTTGCTGCGGGTGACTCGGCTGGCATACTCAAGAATCTTAACTGGTTTCTCTTCATAGGTCAAATCACTGTCCAACTGAATTGCTTTCAACGGCACTGTATCTCTCAGAGGTATATCAGCCATCTCCGCGGGGCACTTCTTTAACTGGGAAACGTGGAACACATCATGAACTCTTGACAATTCTTCGGGCAATTCCAACTTGTAGGCCACTTCTCTCATACGCTCCAAAACTCGGTATGGTCCTACAAAACGTGGTGCTAACTTTCCCTTAACTCCAAAACGCTTAACTCCCCGAAGTGGAGATACTCGAAGATAAACGCGGTCTCTGACTTCGTGAGACGTCTCCTCGCGCTTGTAATCGGCGTAACTCTTCTGCCTGGACTGGGCCACCTTTAGCCTATCGCGAATCAACTTCACCTTCTGTTCATACTCTTTAATCAAATCTGGTCCAAACAACTGGCGGTCTCCAACTTCATCCCATGACAACGGGGTTCTGCACCTTCTTCCGTACAAAGCTTCGAAAGGGGCCATTTTCAAACTGGTTTGATAGCTGTTGTTGTAAGAGAACTCTGCATATGGCAAATTGTCGTCCCAACTAGATCCATAGTCTAGCGCACAAGCTCTCAGCATATCCTCCAAAATCTGATTGACTCTCTCGGTCTGTCCATCTGTCTGTGGATGAAAAGCTGTGCTGAATTCCAGCCTGGTACCCAAAGTTTCGTGCAACTGATTCCAGAACTTTGAGGTAAACTGGGTTCCTCTATCTGATATGATACTCCTCGGAACTCCATGCAGACATACTATCCTGGTCATGTATATCTTTGCCAACTTAGCACTGGTGTAAGTGGTCTTTACTGGGATGAAATGAGCTGCCTTCGTTAATCGATCAACTACAACCCAAATCGAGTCATAGCCTGAACGGGTCATGGGTAATCCCGTGATAAAATCCATACCTAACTTATCCCACTTCCATTCGGGTATCGGCAATGGCTGTAGCAATCCTGCTGGCTTCTGATGCTCTGCCTTTACTCTCTGACATACATCACAAATTGCTACATACTCCGCGATATCTTTCTTCATTCCGGTCCACCAGAAAGTATCCTTCAAATCCAAATACATCTTGGTATTTCCTGTGTGAATCAAATATGGTGAATCATGGGCCTCTTGCAGAATTAACTTCCTAATCTCTGGATCATTTGGCACATAAACACGATCTTCAAACCATAGGGTATCGTGCTCATCCTCATGAAATCCCTTAGCCTTTCCTTTGATCATTTTCTCCTTTATAGAGGCAATCTCCTTGTCAGTCTTCTGAGCTTCTCTGATCCTTTCCATCAAGGTAGATTGAATCTCCAATGCTGCTACATAGCCTCTCGGAACTATCTCTAAACATAGCTCACAAAGATTCTCGGCTAACTCCTCCGGTAAATCTCCCGTCATTAGTGTATTGACCTGGCTCTTACGGTTCAATGCGTCAGCTACTACATTAGCCTTTCCGGGATGATAATGCAATCTCATATCATAATCCTTGATGAGCTCCAACCATCTTATTTGCCTAAGGTTTAGCTCCTTCTGCGTGAAGATATACTTCAAACTCTTGTGATCTGTGTATACTTCACAATGGTTTCCAATGAGGAAATGTCTCCAAGTCTTAAATGCATGCACTATGGCTGCTAACTCCAAATCATGCGTGGCATAATTCAACTCATGAGGTTTCAGTTGTCGTGAAGCATACGAAACAACTCTTCCCTCCTGTATAAGTATTGCCCCATGTCCTCGACGTGAAGCGTCGCAATACACTTCATAATCCTTGTTCTAGTCTGGCAGAATCAATACTGGTGAGGTAACTAGACGTTTCTTCAACTCCTGGAAACTAGCCTCACATTCCTCAGTCCATATGAACTTGGTATCCTTCTTAAACAACTCCGTCATAGGCTTTGCAATCTTCGAAAAGTTCTCAATAAATCTTCGGTAGTATCCTGCGGGTCCAAGGAAACTCCGGATCTGTCCAACTGTTGTTGGTGCTTCCGAATTCGTTACAGTGACAACCTTTGTGGGGTCAACTGCTATTCCTTCTCTGGATATAACGTGTCTGAGGAATCCTACTTCCTTCAACCCAAAACTCACATTTGCTGAACTTGGCATATAACTGATGTTCTCTGAGCTTCTCAAGTACCAATCGCAAATGCTCCTTATGTTCCTCTTCATTCTTCGAGTAAACCAGAATATCGTCAATGAACACTATGACGAACTTATCCAAAAACTCCATAAACACTTTGTTCATCCTGTTCATAAAATAGGCAGGTGTGTTAGTCAGACCAAATGACATAACGGTATACTCATACAGCCCATACCTTGTGGTGAAAGCTGTCTTAGGTATGTCCTGCTCTCGAATCTTCAACTGATGGTACCCTGATCGCAGGTCGATTTTTGAAAACACCTTAGCTCCTTGCAATCGATCAAACAGACCATTGATCATCGGTAGTGGGTACTTGTTCTTGATTGTTACTTCATTCAATCCATGATAATCAACAACCATTCTTAAGGATCCATCCTTCTTCTCCACTAGAAGTACTGGCAATCCCCAAGGCGAAGAACTTGGGCGAATATAACCTTTATCCAGTAACTCCTTAATCTACTTTTTAATCTCCTCCGAATCTTTTGCGAGCATCCTGTATGGTCTCTTTAATATTGGTCCTGTGCCTGGCAAAAGCTCAATCAAAAACTCAATATCTCTATCCGGTGGCATACCTGGCAACTCTTTTGGAAATATGTCAGGGAAATCCTTTACCACTGGTACTTCCTCCTGCGCAACTCCTGATAAGGAATTTACTTGAATCCTCTTCGGCACATGCCGGGATACATACTTGATCCTTTTTCCTTCTGGCGTCGTAAGCAAAATTGTCTTACTGGCGTTTCCCCCATACATCGACAGCCAATCCATACCTAGAATCACGTCCAAACTTTGCCATTCCAGAATAATTAGATCCGAAGGGAAAACATGCCTTCCTATACTCAATGGCACTTGGAAACATCCTTGATTGGCCATATACTCCGCTCCTGGTGAGCTTACTAGCATAGGTGTTCTAAGAACCTTAGTGGGCATGTTATACTTATCAACGAATCCCCTTGAGATGTATGAATGTGATGCACCAGTATCAAAAAGAATGAGTGCAGTAAATGACTTAACGAAAAACTTACCGATTACTGCATCTAGCTGAGATTCAACCTCCTCCACGTTAACGTGGTTCACCTGTCCCCTGTTGAAAGGGTTCGGCTTCTTCCCCGAGCTTCCGTTTCCATTCTGAGCTTCAGGACATTCATTGGCATAATGTCCGGTCTTCTGACACTTAAATGAAGTGACTTGGCTCAGGTCTCTCTTGGCTGGGGTCGATGGGTTGGTACGGTTCTGGCCGTTGCTTCCTCCATTCCCATTACCATTCTTGGGGCCATTATGGTTGTGCGAGCTACCTCCTCCATGGGTATGCTGGAAAGGTCCTCCTGGTTTAGGGGTAAAACGTGGCTTCTGCTGAGCTCCAGAATTGTATTTCCCCTGTCCATACTTCCTCTTGCGGTTTTCAATCTGCTGCTGCTTCCCCTCAATCATAAGAGCACGATCTACCAACTCCTGGTAGTTGTTGAAGCTTGCTACCATCAACTGCATGCTCTGCTCATCATTCAGTCCTTCCAGGAACTTCTCCTGCTTAGCTGCATCTGTAGCAACGTCATCTGGTGCATAACGTGCTAACTTACTAAAGTCATCCACATACTGGCCAACTGTCCGTCCTCCTTGGCGCAAGTTGCGAAACTCACGCTTCTTCATGGCCATTGCTCTTGCTGAAACATGGGCAGTACAGAAAGCTTGCTGAAACTGATCCCATGTGACAGTGTCTACAGGGTAGGTGGTTGTGAAATTCTCCCACCATGCTGCTGCGGGTCCTTCAAGCTGATGGGAGGCAAACTTCACCTTTTCCACATCTGTGCATCCTGTTGTGGTCAATTCCCTTCATGTCTTATGGAGCCAATCATCTGCAACAATCGGCTCGGTGCTACTGGAGAACACCAGTGGATTCAGCCTAAGAAAACGGGTTAAGTGATCAACAGGTGGTGGCGGTGGTGGGTTGTTGTTGTTGTTGTTCTCCTGATTCTGATTCTGGACTAGTAACTGCATCAAAGCATTCTGCTGCTGGATCAACTGAGTGAGCTCCGGTGGGAAAGCAAATCCATTGTCACGTCTCGGAGGCATCTGAGGGTTTAGAAAAGATGAGAATTAAGAATAGAATGAGGTCTAAAGAGAAAACACTACCCAAATGCACATGAGGCAAATGCACACAAAATCACTTCATTCAATCAAACAAGGCATACAATCGGTCTAGAACTATCGTAAAAGTGCTTGGACTATGCTATATATATGGTGGAACACTACTACTGTTATGGTGGTCTACTAGAAAAACTACTCCGATGAAGACTCCATGATATCTGCTCCAGCTTCGTCTTCGAAGTCATCATCACTAGGATCGGAATCGATGTCGTCGATGATGATGTAGTTCTTCGGGCAAGTGGAATCATCATCCTCTCCTCCTGGTGTTGATTCTCCCATGAATACTTCGATCCTCTCTTTTAGGTCGTCGTTCTGTCTCACTAGAGCGACGATCTCCTCCATATAGTCCTTGCGAGTGGCCTTCAGTTCTCCTTCTAGCTCGATAATTCTGGCCTTCGCTTTCTTCAACTCCATCATGTCTGCGCACATCTGGTTTTCCTGGCGTCGAATGTGCTGGTTTAAGTCCTGGATGAAAGCTGCAATTGATCGGTCCTTCTTGGTGCTGATCATCTCCCAATGCTCATCTCGGTGCCCACAAATCTGGTAGATAGTATCCTTGAGATCTTCGCGGTAAACTTCTTCAATGCATCCCATGGTGATGTGGGCTGCAATACTCTTTCCTAGGCTCTAGGTGGGTGCATCAAAGGAAAACTCTATGGGCTCAGTGACTGGTGCGAATGTCCTTCCTGGAACTTGAACTTGAATCATCCAGCACTCCTCTTCGGGTAAAGTGGCGTTGTAAGTCCCGGTGAAGCTTGGTACTCCGATGTTCAGGTACTTAGTGGCTTCCTTCAGGTGACGTCCAAAGGGTGTATCTTCATCTGGTTGCATGAACTTGTTCCTTACATCCGCCATCTTAAAAGAGTAGAAAAGATGAGGACTCAGAAATGAGAAGAGAGTAGTGATCTAGGGCTTTAGCTTAGTGGTCGTGTCCTACAGTTAGCGTGTGCTCTGATACCATCTTGTAGCAACGAGACCTCAAACAGTCTGATCTCTGTGCATCAGTGTCATCCCTGGATCAGTAATGCTGACACGCACAGTACTTGAAGGATTTATAACAGAGTAGCAAACACACTTATTACATCGAATGTCTCAAAAGAGAATTTATTACAATAAATATGGCTTAAGGCCATCTAATAACAATAATAGCGGAAGCTTTGGAAGATAGGCGAGTCCATCAACTCCAACGGCATCACTGAGTATAGAACCACGACCTAAAAGCACCTTACTCGTCGTCTGAAAAGTCTGCAACATGAAACGTTGCAGTCCAAAAACGGGTCAGCACATGGAATATGCTGGCAATATAACACATAGAGGGTAATTAAAGGATAACACTATCCTACATGCATATAGGGCTGGTAGAAAGCTCTATGGTTACAATTTTTGCGTAAAGCCAATTTTTCCCTACTGCAAAGAAATAAATTTTATTTAACTATGAAGGTGGTTGTTAAATATTGAGAATGGTTGACAGCATCCTCAATCCCAATTAAATATCATCATTAAAACCCAACAATATTAATTTAAAGTAACATGATGAGATTCACATGATAATCCAAGTACTAGATACTCGAAAACGTCCATAACCGGGGACACGGCTAATCATGATTAGTTTATACACTCTGGAGAGGTTGCGCACTTTTCCCCACAAGACTCGATCTCCTTCGTTGGATTTCTTGCACTACATGGTGTTTGAGAAACGAATGACCGAGACATAGTCTTTCAGAAGCGCTAGCACCTTAAGATGGGTAGACCATTACACCTACTTTCCCCTACATCTGCTAGTCTACCACTGTAAGAGTTCGCATGACTTAGTCAACTATGCTAGAGCCCATAATAGCTTGTGGCTGCACACGGAAGTTTCTAGTATGAATAATCTCATGATCCCTTTGAGCCTGGGTGGCGGTCCATAATGAAAAACAACAGGCAATCCTAGAATACCCAGGTACCTCAATCCACCCAGATGTGTGTTTAAGTTGCCACCTTAAATAAACCATTTGTTAACAATCTCACATCTGTCATGTATATCACTCACCCAATCCACGTCTACTAGCATAGCATGGCATATAAGCAAACGTAGAAGTAACTCCCAAAGGTTTGATAATAGAACAGGTAATAGGTACTACCTCAAATACTTCCCATCCCACAATTTAATTAGATCCTAATAATGCAATTGTTTGAGGATGGATCTAATGCAATAAAACTGGGTAGTAAAAAAGTATGATCAAAGTGTTACTTGCCTTGCTGATGATCCGCGAAACCTAGAGATTCGAAGTAACAGGCGGCGCACTCCGGATACTCTATTGCAAATAAATAAACAAGCATACAATAAGTACTCATCTAATGCACAGATAAAACTCAAATAAGAGATCTAACCGGAAAGTTCAACTTAAGAACTCCGGTTTGCAAAAAGAATCAAATCGAACCAAGCAACGAAAGTCAAACGGCGAAAGAAACAAACTTCATTTTACTAATCTGGACCTAAGTCAAATTTTACAGAAGCAAAAACTAGTTTGAGTTGGTTAAACTGAAAGAGGGTTTCAAGACGAAACTCCGGGCGCTTGAATCGCCTGATTCCAACAAACGAGCGAAAAATTATACTAAAACGAAAATCGGATCAGTAATCGCGATCAGAAATAATCGCGGAAAAATCCGAGAAAAAGAAAATGACGAACAGATTAACGAATGAACATTCGTTATCTGGATCGAAACTCTGAACGCATTCATTAAAACGAACGAACGAGCGAACACTCGCTAATTAACCTAAACCGTAAAAAAACAAATCTTGAAAAAAACAAAACTAAAAAAACCGACGAAAAACCGAACGGTTTTTCGAGAAAAACCGGCGGCGAGATCGAGGTCAACCTCGGGCGGCGGGTCCGGCGGGCGGCGGGGTCGGCGGCGGCGGCTCCGGCTCCGGCGGGCGGCGGCGGCGGCGGGGTTGGGGCGGCTAGGGTTTGGGGGTTCGGCTGGGCCTCCCCGGCTTATATAGCCTGCCGGGCCAGGTGTCTGGGTCGGACACGGCCCGTTAGGTCGGTTCGCGTTTTTTTGTAGTACGCGTGCGGAAAAACAAACAAAAGAAATACTAAACGGACTCCAAAAATCCCAAAATAAATTTTCCCTGACTTCTAAAATCAAGCCGGACAAAGTGAACATTTATTTGGGGCTTAAATGCGTTTTTGAAAAACGCACATTTTTCCTAAATTCAAATAAAATAGCGAAAAACTCCGAAATAAAATCTTATTTGATTTTATTATTAAATCCTCAATATTTATTTATGTTGGGAAAGTCATTTTATTCCCTCACTCATATTTTTGTAATAGAAATAATTGAAGATAAAATAATAAAAATCAAAAAATCCTATTCTCAAAATTTGAGAAAACTCAAATATGAAAATAACGAAATCCCCAACTCTCTTCGTGGGTCCTTGAGTTGCGTAGAATTTCTAGGATCAAAACCAAAAGCAAATGAAATATGATATGCAATGATAATCTAATGTATAACATTCCAAATTGAAAATTTGGGATGTTACATGCCCCTCAGCATTAAGGGGTCGCCGCCATAGGTATCACTTAGCAGGACGTCCCCATAAAAATATCGCCCATAGCGACCTCTGATAGCTTGTGTTAGCGACAACCAACTCATGCGGATTCATACTTCGGTGGTGGCGGCAGCCAAGAGGAACTGCTAGTGGTGGGAGGGAACCCTAAACGAGAGTATCCAAAAGGGTGTGTGGTGGTGTCCGTAGTCAAGACGGGCTGCAAGTAGCGGGTAGGAGCCATAATCTCCTCATGGTCACCGGTGACGTGAGCCTCGTGTGACATAACATGAGCAATAGCCCCCTAGCGGAAGGAAGGGAGGGAGGGGGAGGGAATGGTGTGCATCTGTGGGTGGGGGAGGGGAGATCAGTGGCGGTTAGGGTTCGCAGGAGGGAGACATGCATAGGTTTTTATGTGTTGTTTTTGTCGAAGATTTTTGTCCACTGGTTTTGTGTGGGATAAAAAATTGGTGGGAGGTGAAAGGGTTGGGTGAATGTCAACTCCCATTTAATAATAGTATTATTGTAATTTGTGTTGGTGCCTTCGTTCTTGTTAATTTGTGTTAGGTTTGTCATAGTGAGAGTATTATAGGTACTATTATGCATGCCAACTAGACAATTCTGCTGACGTGGCATATAATTAAATGAAGAAGAGAGGGTTGAGTATCATATTATGATACCGTATCATAATGAATATTATACTAGTATGTGTCATGCATGCCAATAAATAATGTTATCTATGATATTAATATATGATACTATGCATTACGGAAGTAGTATCATACACTAGTATTATATGCATGATATTAAGTTATGATCAGGGGCAGAGTTGGGCCCCAGACAGCCAGGGCCCATGCCCGAGGCGTGGAAAAAATATCCAACTATTACGTATATAGGTTTTTCTACAGGCCTGGCCGGGGTGCAGCCTGGTAAAAGGGAGGAGGCCCAAAGCCTGATGGGCTGGCTCACCGAAAACCAGTCGCCACCAGCCCACCACCGACCCACCTTCCACGCTCGCACGAGGCACGACCCATCCCATGACCTAATTCACACGCAGGATGTAGGCACACGAGACACTTGACAACTATGTGTCAACAAAAAAACGAGACGCTCGGCGACTTGATCCAGCGCTCGCGACGCTGCCTCTACTAGCCTCCGTCATCCTCGACTCCTCGTTGAGGCTATCGCCCTGTACTGGGCGACGCGCTCTTATGCAATGTTCGCCCGTGTGCCTACGTGGAGGCTATCGCCCTGTACTGGGCTAACGGTGCAGGTCGCCGTGGTGCATCTCCTCCCCCCAAACACTTTCCCAGGCAGACCCAGGCAACCTGCTCCCGGCCACCGCCCTCCTATTCAATCCCTGCTCGGCTGCTCTTATGCTCTATTCGCCAGTGTCGCTCCTGGCCACTGCACGCATGCTCTGCTTCGGTCTACTGCTTGCTTGACTGCCACTGCTAATGGCTGAACTTGCCATTTTTGAACTAAATTTGAACTAAAAAATATTATGTAGGAGTATATGTATTCAGTGATGTATCCATGATATTGTTTGAACTCTGATGTAATTGCCAATCTCATTGCATGTATTGTACTTCCTATGTAAACTAATATAAGACGTTTTAGATCACTACTTGACCTAAAATGTCTTATATTTATTTACAGAGGGAGTAGCTTTTTTCACTGGTGTCCACAACTACACCGATCATTTCTTATTTGTATCAATGATAATTGTTTCACTTATATTTATGCCTTCTCTTACGAAATTTCGCTTTTGATGTCTTGAAGGTGTTGGCTCTTCTTTCACCGTTCATGAGGTCATGGGAGGCATTGTTGAAGCAAACCATTGATTTGGTACTTTTTTGTGTCACATACTGTTTTTTAAGTTTTTGTCATATTTTTATCTATCTTGTTGTATCAATAAACATTGAGTTTAAATTATAAATTCTTCATGTAGTTGAGCCCTATTTTATAGTAGATATAGCCTTGTGGATGTTATTTTTTTCCCTCACGATAATATATATGTTTACCCCGAGGCTTGCTCCAATCCTGACTTCACCACTGGTTATGATACTACCCACTACCAGTAGTATTAGAGCAACTCTAGTAGACCCCGCAAAACGCCGACCCGCAAAACGCGTTTGCAGTTCGCGCAAAACCGTTTTTGCGGGCCGGCGATGGCTAGCACAGATGCAGACCCCCCAAACGGACCCGTAAAAAAGCATATTCCGCGAATATGCTTTTTTACGGGTCGGCTATGCGAGTTTTGCTCGGGCAACAGCGCAACGACCCGCAAACAGAAAAACCGCAAATCTGAAACTTGTCATAGGGTTTCACAAACAAGTTCAAATTCAAATGACATAAATAGTTTGCGCGCGAATAAAAGTGAAGTTCATTACGCAAAAGAGGGCATGCAAAGGTATGCGCCCATGTCCGGCATCATCTTGGGGGTCGATCTTCACTCGGCGCCATGAAGTCCATCTTGAAGTTCATCGGCGCCACCGTAGCCACCTCCGTCGCTTGTTCCAACTCCCGCACCGAAATCATCCACATTGCCACCGTATGGAGCAGAGAAAACATCACCGAAACTGGCAGACGGACCGGTCGAGGCGACCATTCTCCTCTTCAAGATCTCTCTCTTGCCATATCATGCCATGTTTTGGTGACGTCGTCCATGTCATTGCGGTTCATTGACATGATCTTGTTCTCTTCGGCGAGCAACAATGACAGCGATTTGTTTTCAGAGGCGCGTACTTTTCTCTTGTCAATGGCAGCTCTGCGCAGCCCCTCTTCCTTGAGTATTTGCCATTTTTCTTACTTATCTTTTGCCTTCTTTTCGGCCAACTCTTTCTTGATCTCCAACGACTTGAACAACATTAACTCGTTTGATTGCACCATGGCATCAATCTTCTCCCTCAAGTTCGAAGCTTCTTACTCTCTCTTTATCTTCTCTCTAGTTTTCTTGTCGCCATCGGGCTTGTTCAAATTTTTGGGCCATCATCATCCTCATCTTCATCCATATTTGTAAGTGAGCCTCTCTTTGGTGGGGACTCTTTGTCGATCAACTTCCACTTCTCACACTTTTGGAGCAACTCCCAACAATGCTCTAATTTGAAGAATCTGCTTTCCGAAGCTTCCATGTCCTTGTATCTATGTTGAGCAATCTTGTCCTACACAATGCGAACAAGGTGATGCAATCATTTTTCATGATACATAATGATGATGCACAACTTGAACAAAGGCAAAGCAAACTCACATAGTCGGACTCCACGGTGCCACTTGAAGGTGCATTGCGTACTTGCTCCAAGCAAGCTGCCCAACGGCTGCACATAGGCTTAATGTTCTCCCAACGACCTTCAAGCGAACGAAATGTGCGTGGAGTCTTGTTGGGGTAGTTTTTCATAATGCGGAAGTATTGATCTTCGATCCTTTGCCAATATCTCTTGGCGGTTTGATTAGTACCCGTGCATGCGTCAAGAGACACCGCACTCCATGCTTTGATCAAAGCTTGATCTTCCAAGATGGTGTAGTTCTTCGATCTTTGGCTTTTCCCAGCTTTTGCTTGTGAATTTTCAAACGCTTACGCTTCGATCTCCGCCAAGTCGTCCGCACAACCATGATCGTCCACGCCGCCCTCTGTTTCATTGTAGTCGAAAGGTTCGAAGGGGGCTTGATCAATGTCAATCGCGTTCGTGTCCAACAAGTTCACGAACTCGGTTGTTGCATTGTTCGAACCACCGCTATACCGAATGATAACAAGTTACGAGCTATCGAAAAACAATGACGAAAATGAAAGAGAATCACCAAATTCCAAAGAGATATACCTTCCCGCCATTTAGTCGAACACCTCGCTCGCGGGGGGAGTGGCACCGTTGAACGGCATCGCCGGAGCACCTCCTTGCGGGGAGATGGAGTTAGAGGTTGAAGAAGATTTGTTCCTTGAAGTCGGAACCTTCCTCCGCTTTGCGCCCGCGGCCTTGCCGGCCTTCTCCGCCGCTGGCCGGGATCGCATAGAGGCATTGCCGCCCGGAGCGCGGGCCATCGCGGCGGGGGCAGCCGGATTACCGCCCTGCACAAGCACGTTGCCTTGCCGTTTGCGGGCAGGCGTAGCGTGTGCTTGGGCGACGCCGACGGGGCCTACATGGCCGACGACGAGATCCGCCCGAGGGGAAGGGGCGTGCGCGACCTCGACGGTGACGGGGGACAGCATGGGGTCGTCCATGGCGGCAAGGGACGGCCGGGGAGGAGCAGCAGGAGCTTTCAGATGGGGGGGGGGGCAATGGTGGCGGAGGGTGCGGGAAGCGGGAAAGGGGGCGCGGAAATGTTCCTCCCGCCAAATCTCGCGCTGGTTGGGGGTTGAGCTCAGGTCAGCCTCCCAGCCCGTGAAGATAGAGGTTGGGGGAGAAGATTTGTCGCGCCCCGCAAAATTTTTTGCGGGCCGGACGTTTTACGGGGTCTGCTCGTGCAGATTTTTTGGCCTCGATCCGCAATTTGGCGGTTATTTTACGGGCCGGGGCGTTTTGTGGGGTCTGCTAGAGTTGCTCTTATATAAATAGACGGAGCATGAAGTTCCTCAACAATAAAAAAATAACTAACACATCAATGTGTATATCGACTTCAATGAATCACACCACAATTATAACAATCAACATCTTAACAATCTCGGCATTCCTCAACAACTTGAGCTGCAATTATAAGCTATAAAAAACATGGGTAAATTTCATGGCCCTTATACGGGGACATATGTGGAGTCGAGATGACGACGCATCTCCACAACGGGAGGTGGCCACCTTCTTAACGGAGGCTACGTACAACCGCGGCGAGCTCGGCGTCATCGCGGCTGCTTTGTCGGCCCGACATCTTCGAATTCACCTCTCTCGTGACCTTGTCTGCCTCCTGCTGCTTCTCCACCTTGTAGCCGATGCACGCCCGGTGGCCGATCCATCCGGCGACGTAGCCGACCGGCACGGACAGCGCGAAGTACGACAACGAGTTCATGACGACAAGCTATCTGGCTGCTTTTAGAACGAAAGCTAATCGATCGGGTCGAGAAGCACCGGCTGTTTGCTGGCCGGTTAAATATGCGTATGTGCAGATTTTAAATAGATGCCAGCAGGATCGATGCGTGTGGGGCGCAAAGACCTATTACCGCTTGCGTCGCAAGTAATTTATCATTATCGATCTGTGTAGAGTCGTCCTTTTCAGGTAAATCCTTTTTTTTAATTGATGAGGTATATGGCTAGCAGATGGGATCACGTAATACGCATTCTCTGACAGGAAAATACAGGAATGAACCCGGATATATATGAATCCACTTCAGAACACACAATTTTAAATGTAAAATAATTCTGAAAAAAGGTTGCGCTACCTCTCCACATTCTATGTGCGTGCAGAATTTTCGAGGAATTTGTTTTTGCCTATGCAGAAAAGATAAAAAAATATGTGTCGTGCAACGCTATTTAGAAGCACCGAGTCTGTGGAGGCAAAATAAAGAAACATTTTTTTTTACAAAATTTTGTGACGCTCACATATTTTGCAAAGATGTACGCTTGAAATTTTGTTTTGGAATTTTAAACATTTTAAAACACGTTTAAAATGCACTTTTAAAAAGCGGGTTCATATGTACGCGAGACCAGGAGGTGCCTAATCTCGTGTGACACTCAGTCCCGGACTGTCTTTGTCGAATCATCTATCTCCATCTCCCCTAAGAAAACCTAATTATAATTTCCCTAAAAAGCTAATAATTATAACGGTTTTGCTAAAACTAAGCTCTTAGTTTGCTTCCGGTTTAGGGGAATTCGGATATCCGACTGGTCTATGGATCGATGATACCGTGTTTGATTCTAAACTGTGTTCGGACAGCTACGTCCGCACGTATGTGGGCGCTTTGAGGGTCCGTGTTCAAGACACCTTTTTGTTTGTATGTACTCCTTCTGATTCAAAAAAAAGTGTCCTAGTTTTGAATTAAGGTTAAAACTGCGAGTGAGATCAAAAGCAATAATTATTCTCCTACTTGTATCGAACAAGTATGTGAGCTTTCGCGACTTGCGATTTAGGTCTCGGGGGCCGCCGTCGGCCGCCACTTCGGAGGCGGTGGCACCGTCGCTGCTCCATCCGATCCCTCCCCTTTGCGGCAGGATGGTAGTTATCTTCTCCAGACAGCTTGCTACGTCAGGACATCTGTTTATTTTTTTGACTTATCATCAACGCTGCTTCAAGGTGTCGTCTTTGGTCCACTCGACGTGATCCGTCAAGCTGACTGCTTTGCCTTCCCACTCTGTGGATCATGAGAGCCTTGTGTTGTTCTGTTCTCTCGAGGATGTGGTTCCCTTGGGATGTGTGATCTAGTACATGCAAATGTTTTCCTATTGATATTGACTGAGCAGTTGGTACCTCAGGGATGAGTTCTTTCGCCGCTAGGGGCAATGAAAATCATTAGCTGAAATTGTCGGGGTCTCCCTTGTGCCCCGACAGTACGCTCGCTTCTGGACATCCAGAGGTGGCATGCACTGGATGCTTTTTTGTCCGAAACACATCTGGATGATACAAGGGTAGAAGTCCTCATGAGGAAATTACGGATAGATCGTATGATCATTTCACCGAGTTTAGATGGAAGAAAGGGTGGCTTGCTTTTAGTCTGGAAGGAGGTCAGGATCTACTCCTAGATTACCACTCTTGATTATATTGATGTGTTTGTCGAGGAACCTAATGGTGATATATGGAGGATGACAGGGTTTTATGGAGAACCTAGCTGGGAGAATAAAGACCACACTTATCATATGCTGCGGGACCTTCATGCTCAGTCGGGCTTGCCATGGATTGTCATTGGGGATCTTAATGAGATCTTGCTCTTGTCGAAAAAGGAAGGTGGAGCTCCTCGCCACCAATCGTGCCTCCGAGCTTTTCAGAACGCACTCTTAGATTGCTCTTTGGGAGATATTGGCTATGAGGGTGACATGTTTACATGGTTTCGTGGTGAACTGTGGGAACGACTTGATCGTGTTGTCTCTAGTGCAGGATGGATGCAAATGCACCCTCTGGCGGGATTGACTAATTTGGAGATGGGAAAAGCAGACCATTTGTCCTATTTGTTCAGATACAGAGCATCTTGCGGGTGTTGATGGTGGTTGGCCGAAATATGCGAGGAAGTTTGAGGCAAAATGGCTAGCTGAAGAAATCATTGAAGAGATTGTAAAAATAGCATGGGAAAAGGCAGTACATCAAGGGTTGTGTCCGACGGCTAGAGAGAAGCTCGATTCCGTTCACAAAAATCTCCATGCATGGGACCGCAAGGCCCTGAAGGCTCCACGATCTCGGCTAAGGAAGGCACAAAAAGAACTGGATGACTTGATGCGTGCGCCATACACTACAGAAGCTAGAATGAAGCACAAAGAGTTGGCAATTTACATTGAAATTTGTTAGAACATGATGAAATTTATTGGGCTCAACGAGGAAGGGTTAGTTGGCTTCGTCATGGAGACCGAAATAGCTCGTACTTCTAGGTGTTTGCTTCTGCTCGCACACGAGGGAATCTAACTAAAAAATTGAAGAATGACAACGGTGGATGGACAGAAGCAAATGACAATCTCAAGCCACTAATCTGCGATTACTTTAAGCACTTATTCACCTCTGGTCAGGGTGAGACGACCAATGGTCTGTTGGCAGCTACGAAATCTATTGGGAAACGTAGTAGACAACAACATAAATTCACCCGACGATCACCCAAAAACAATATGAAGATGCATATAATTATGGTTCGGATCACGGTCTCATTACCGACTCCGGAGTGCGGCAGAAGTAGATTAGTCGGTGTAGATCATACTTTTGAAGTCCCTCGAACCGCCCTCGAAAGGAAGACAGGAAGCACGGTCTTTCTACTTGGTTGCAAGCGTACGGTTTTCACGATCCGGCAGCACTTCACCGTCTAGAGCTAATCATCACCGGAGAATTAGAGGAATGGTATTAGAACCACACTGAACTTCTAATTATGATGATTAAAGGATCTAGGTCAAGCTCTAATTTATCAACTAGGATCAACTAGAACTAGAACTAGAGGAACTAGAGTAGGCTCCAAAACTTGTATGTAGAAAAAGGTAAATACCTCATGTATATATAGGTTACAGGGGGTAGAGGGGATGCCAAAGACCCTCCTCGGGGCGCCAGCCAAGGGGGAGGTGTTGGGTTCCTCCCCTAGTCCAATTCGGCCTCCCCCTTAGGAAGGGGGGGGGGCTATGGCCCAAGTTGCCTTCCACCTCTAGGCCTTTTAAGGCCCATTGATATCAAATTAAATATAAAAGCCCTCTACCAAATACTAGAGTATTACGTTATTAATTTAACACCTCCGGAAATATTTTTCACCTATATATTATTTATGGGAATATCTGATGTTGCCCAATAAACTCTGAAACCCTTATGGTGACCCCGAAACGCTTCCCCTTCCTCTCGAAACTATTTCGAATATTAATGAAACAATTCCACAAATAAATCCTCGATACTCTCGTCCTACTAACACTCAGCATATCGTGATTACCTTAAGCTTGTGACCCCGTAGGTTTGGTAAATCATAGACATGAATAAAACTCCTTCATATAATGAGCCATAGCGGAACCGTCGACGTCCATATCGATCCCTGTGATTACACAAATGACATTCGAGTCAACCTTCGGTTATCATGTGATGTTCCCTTTTCTTCGTGATACTGTACAAAACCCGAAACAATCGGTATCCTCCTAAGTCATGCAGATGATCACTATACCGTTCTTCACATTACCAGTTTTGTTCTTCTTTTTCTTTGAAATGTTTCGGCATCCCTGTAACTGGATGTCGTCGCACTGAGAGGGCACTAAGAATATCTCTGCATCGTCAGAGGAGCAGATCCCACTTTCGAGCTATCTAGTCCCTTGCCAAACTTTGTGATGATCCTGTAAGTTGTCGTTATGATCATCTAGTTACAGATGACGTTTGAGCAACCCCAAAGTCCGCCGTTCAATAGTAAGTAATTATGATACTCTCATGGTCTGAGAAACTAAAACAAATGCTAACACTCCTTATTATAACAATTGATTTCTGACAATATTATCTAAATGCATAACAAACAAGTTTGGGTCGATTCAATGTGATCGTTCTTCTAACGTCATATTCTCAACGTTGTTTTAGGACTATCGTTACACTTAACGATATCCCGAGATCCAGAAAACATGAACATCCACAACACTTGAGCCAGTCTTAGAGGCAAGACTAGGAACCTATTCTTTAGCGTTTATCATTTCACACATGCATACGAGTTTTCCACTGAGTCACATATTCCAGGATCATAGCAGTTATAGCATGAAATATAAACTCTTAATTATGAAAACGGAAATGTAATAATACAATATCATTGCCTCTAGGGCATATTTCCAATCAATGTTGAGGATATCGCTTATCGTTAGCGTCTTGGTCAGCTGCGGATTAGTGATTAATCAGAAATCGCTGATTAATCGATTTTATCGGTCGACTATTAATCGACCATTTTTTGCAAATCGCACGTTCCCAACACTAAAATATGATATATTCAACACCAAAACAATATTGGACTGAAGTGTTACCTTGAATCCTAGCCATTGAATCCTCATATAATGACAAACAAAATAGGAAAACAATACATATTGCATAACAAGGTTCACAAAACCCAAAAAAGCATAATTTTTTGCAAACATAGTGCTATGAATAAGACCGATAGTAGATTCTCGATAAACTGCTTGTCAGAGCGATAAATCAAACCAAATGATAAACGGTTAAGGTAAGGCAAAATCTTATCGGCCACCCCCCGGGTAGCGATAAATCGGACGATAAATCGCTAAATTGAAAGATTTTTTGAACAGTAGTCACCCACTTGCACTAGAGTCGATAATCTAGTTGCATAGTTTCTTAAACAGCTATGGCTTATCTGGTGTACCTCATGCTTCGCTTGTGGTAGAGCCTTTGTCATCGGTTTTGACATATTCAAAACTATGTAATATTTTTGTTAGTCATGTCTGATTTTGTAGGATCTCGATTCCTATTGCTTTTAGCAAAGGCACTATTATTCATAATCTAGTGTGGTTGATTTCATCGCACTTTGGATCACACCAATTACATCAAGACGATTCTTGATCAACTATATTCATAATACAGTGTTATTGGTTTCATCACACTTGGGATTATACCAACTTATATCAAGACACTTCTTGATGAATTAGATCAAGACATTTCTTGATTCAGACTATTTTGAAACATCTAATGCTTTCAACATATTCTTCTTACGTTTTATGGAATCCACAATATTGGTCATGCTTGAAAACTTATTCCAAACAATTATAGCCCAATATAGCAGTCATGAAGCTAGTGTTCTTGTAACCATTTACAATGAACTTCTTCATCTCCTCTACAGACAATTCCTTTGTCCTTCTAAGGCACTTATATTAACAATTACTTAGTGAACCATTTGAGGATCACTTTGGTACCCGCTACTAACATTTAGTACATAAAAACCTTTTGGCCTTTTTACATATCATAACATTCATGATGGATTCAACAATCTACTCATCAGTATATGCTCATCAATTGTCATAGGACAATGATTTCTCCTAAGCATCATGTTATGTGACATTGAGAGAAAGTGAATTCTCCATTTTAAATCCTTTAAAATCCCGTCAATGTATCTAATTCAGCTTAGCACAATCAGACGCCTTGATCTATCTCCATAGATCTTGATGTCCAGTAATTTGCTTTGCTTCATTCTTTCATTGGAAACATACTCTTAAAATTTATTGTGCTTGGAAACTTTATATTATCTCCAATCTATAATATGTCATCCAAATATAAGATTTAGAAATGTTATATAGCTCCCACTAAACCTCGTATACACACAAGTTTTTCCATAATTTTAAAAAAAATCAAACTTTTTGACTATTTCATCAAAATGTTGATTCCAACTCCTCACTTCAAAACTATTTATAGACTTTTGAAGTATGCACACCCATCCGGTATCCTAAGGATTTATAAAACTTTCTGGTTGTATCATTCATACATCCATTCAATTTAGGAAACTAGTTTTGACACCCATTCCATTTACTTTGTACTCTCTCGAGGATCAACCAAGTTCCAAACTTAGTTGTTGTGTATGAACCCTATACTCTCTTCAAGATCAAGCAAATTCCAAACTTAATTTTCATGAACTCCATTCCGGTGTCTATGGTTATAGGCCATTCCTTTGAATTGGGCTCCATCCTCGCTTCCTTGTAGTGAGCAGGTTCATCATCTTCTAAGATGAAATGAGATCATTCATGAAATTCATTAACCTTTCCTGATCTATGCTATATAGTTACAAGCTTTAACTAGAGTTTCTACATCGGGTTTAGTAACTTCTGGCCCAGTTCTGCGGATCTTCCGATTAGTTAATCTCACTTACTTCTTCCAGAGATTCATAAATCTCATCAAGCTATACTGTTCTCCTACTTACTTCTTTAACGAGAAAACTCCTCAAAAAAGTGTTCATTCTCTATGACAAAACATTTTGTCGTTGAACTTTTGGTAGAAAGAATACCGAATTACATCTTTGGGATAACCTACAAATTTAGCACATGTCTGGATCGTGTATTCCATAACTCTTATGGTGTTTTCCTGCCAGACTATAATACGGTGCTCTCTTTAGTGTATACGTTGTTGTTTTAAATGCATATCCCCAAATTTAATAAAAGCAGATCAATAATAAATAATTCCACGATTATTTGAATTTTTTTGCTAAACTCATGACTTAGATAAGTCTCGATTAAAGATTCCTTTATCCTTTGTCATAATGATTCTTATCTTCATTCTATATTTCTTGAACTCTTAAAAAATATTTCATTCTGATTTTCTTTGAACGCTTCAAATATTTCAGATTTACATTAAGTAAATCATATTTACTCAAATCATTTAATGAAGCATAGTTATCCCCGTGCCCTGGTATGCTCATGGGACCTCATACATCACTATGCATTTTGTCAACCGATTCAAAATCAAAATATTCTAATACTTCATCTATATGAAGATTATTTTTTTGATATAACCAAGCAGTGCCACATTTAAGTGGTGATTATCAGTCTTCTTCAACACGTTTAGCATTAATGTTATAAATTTCTCAATTCAATATTTCACGAATAAACCATCAATAATAGAGGTAAATCAAAAACATATTCTTACAACGGCTTGAAAAACCATTGTTTAAAACTTATAAGAATATCGGTTGCATAACCCAAAACATATTGTTTTACACAACTCCAAAACAAAATAAATAGTATTCGATCCTAAGATGAATCTTGAAGATAAACTAAAGGCATGACTTCAATAGTCTTGAGTAGCAATCCCATCACCATTCCCGATTTGCATCACAACTTCATCTCTTCTCGACTTGCAAGCTTTTTGTAGTCCCTGCATCGGTTTGCTAGAAACCGATCAGTATCAAATACTCATGACATACAGTGAATCAACAAGTAGAATAACATTAACTTTGAATAACTTTTATACCTTTATCGGAAGAACCGTTCCATTCTTCTTATCTGCCAGTACTTCTTACAGTTGCGTTTCCAGTATCCCTTCTACTTGGAGTATAAACATTCAGTCTCCTTAGTGGCTCCGCCCTTGTTCTTCTTTTGATAGACGGTCTTACCGGTACCAGTAGACTTCTTCTTGAAACTGGATCCATCAACATTTGTTTGTTCTTCTGTATCCCAGCTTCCACAGTCTTGAGCATAGCGAACAACTCGTTTGCACTTTTCTCCATCCCATTCATGTTGTAATTCATGATAAAACCATCATAAGACGGGGGAGTAAAGCAAGCACAATACTTGTACTGAGTGTTGGAGTAATTCCAAATTCCAAAGAAGTTAGTCTATCAACATAATAGCAAGCTTACTCATTGAGGAACCTTTTGCCATCTTCCATTCAATCAAGGCCTTGGTTATTTCAAAACATCCGGTCCTTGACTGCTTCTTGTACATAACTTCCAGTGACCCAATTATAAATTGAGTAGTAGAACGTTCAAAACATTTCTGTAGTTCAGGATCCATGGAGGTCAACATGAGGCCTTGGACTGCTTCATAGTCATCACTACGAGCAGGGGAAGCATCTACAATTTCTTCTGGTTCATCCTTTGCAGGACGATCACCCATGGGCTGATCCAGCACATACTCCTTAGCACTCCTGAAAACAAATCTCAGGTTTCAGATCCAATCCGCGTAGTTTCCACCATTAGCAGCCAATTTTTCCTTCTCTAACATAGGGGCTAAGTTGAACATATTGCGAGCCATTAATCTACAACAATAAATTCAAATTCACTTTACACATTTTATAATTAATTGCACTAGTGTTTAAACAAATTTTAATGAAGTGCACTCCCATTCAAATGAATATCTCTCATAATTGGTAGTGAGTGATTCAAGACCGTGATCTTATTCTCAACCATTGATGTGGACATCACTGATAACGAGAATTTTGACCGGTATGCAAACTTTTGCCGATCATACACTACTAGGGAAATGCTTATACATAGGAGCTCACCAGTAGCGCTTTTTAGAAGCAAGCGTTGCTGCTAAATAGCAACATTGCTTTTTGCCTACAGTGCTGCTACTAACCACTTAGTAGTAGCGATGTGGATGCAAAACACGCTACTATTATAATTGCCAGACCGTTGTAGGAAGGTTAGGCATACTAGTAGCGCTTATACTTAAAAGGCGCTACTGCTATTGAACTTAGCAGTAGCGCTTTCCTCTAACAAGCGCTACTACTAGAAATACTACTTCTAATGATGATAGCAGTAGCGCTTTTTCCACAGGAGTGCTACTGCTATGTACCTTAGAAGTAGCGTTGTTTGCCTTCCAGTGTTACTACTATGTGTACCTTATCCACTCGTGCGCGTCCCTGCCTCTCCACTCGCATTATCACTCGCCCAACCCCGCCATGCGCAGCCGCGTCCGTCGCCCACCAGCGCCCCCTAGGTAACTCCCTCCCTCCCTCTCCGCCCTCCTCCTCCCTTATCCTCCTCCTCCCTCCAGTGGCCCCCTCCCCCTCCCTTCTCCTCCTCCCTCCTCCCCCCTCCCCCCTCCTTCCTCCCTCCTCCCTCCCTCCTCCTTCCCGCCTCCTCCCTCCTTCCTCCCCCTCCTCCCTCCCTCCTTCCTACCCCTCCTTTCTCCCTCCCTTGTCTATGTTCTTATAGAATGTAGGTAATTTAAATGTAGATTTTAGAATGTAGACATTCTAGAATGTAGGTTTTTTAATAGAATAACTTTTTAGACTATTTTAGATGTTTTGAATAGAATAGGAAATTTTAGGTCTTTTGATTAGAAATTTTAGAAATGGAAATTTTTAGTTGGTAGGATTTGAAATGGATGGATGGTTATAATATTGATGGATATATAGATAGATGGATGGATGGATGAATAGATGTTAGGGCTAGAACTGCGGTATAGATAGGTAGAATTTAGGTGCTTAATATAACTAGTTTATTTATAGTAAGTGAAGGAAATATGCCCTAGAGGCAATAATAAAGTTGTTATTTATATTTCCTTATATCATGATAAATGTTTATTATTCATGCTAGAATTGTATTAACCGGAAACTTAGTACATGTGTGAATACATAGACAAACATAGTGTCCCTAGTATGCCTCTACTAGACTAGCTCGTTAATCGAAGATGGTTAATTTTCCTAGCCATAGACATGTGTTGTCATTTGATGAACGGGATCACATCATTAGAGAATGATGTGATGGACAAGACCCATCCGTTAGCATAGCACTATGATCGTTTAGTTTATTGCTATTGCTTTATTCATGACTTATATATGTTCCTATGACTATGAGATTATGAAACTCCCGAACACCGGAGGAACACTTAGTGTTCTATCAAATGTCACAACGTAACTGGGTGATTATAAAGATGCTCTACATGTGTCTCCAATGGTGTTTGTTGAGTTGGCATAGATCGAGGTTAGGATTTGTCACTTCGATTGTCAGAGAGGTATCTCTGGGCCCTCTTGATAATGCACATCACTATAAGCCTTGCAAGCAATGTGACTAATGAGTTAGTTGCGGGATGATGCATTACGGAATGAGTAAAGAGACTTGCCAGTAACGAGATTGAACTAGGTATGATGATACCGATGATCGAATCTCGGGCAAGTAACATACTGATGACAAAGGGAACAACGTATGTTGTTGTGCGGTTTGACCGATAAAGATCTTTGTAGAATATGTTTACGCTATTGGTTATTGACTGGAGAGGTGTCTCGGTCATGTCTGTTGGAAATATGCCCTAGAGGCAATAATAAATAGGTTATTATTATATTTCCTTGTTCATGATAATCGTTTATTATCCATGCTAGAATTGTATTGATAGGAAACTCAGATACATGTGTGGATACATAGACAACACCATGTCCCTAGTAAGCCTCTAGTTGACTAGCTCGTTGATCAATAGATGGTTACGGTTTCCTGACCATGGACATTGGATGTCATTGATAACGGGATTACATCATTAGAAGAATGATGTGATGGACAAGACCCAATCCTAAGCCTAGCACAAGATCATGTAGTTCGTATGCTAAAACTTTTCTAATGTCAAGTATCGTTTCCTTAGACCATGAGATTGTGCAACTCCCGGATACCGTAGGAGTGCTTTGGGTGTGCCAAACGTCACAACATAACTGGGTGGCTATAAAGGTACACTACGGGTATCTCTGAAAGTGTCTGTTGGGTTGGCACGAATCGAGACTGGGATTTGTCACTCTGTGTAAACGGAGAGGTATCTCTGGGCCCACTCGGTAGGACATCATCATAATGTGCACAATGTGATCAAGGAGTTGATCACGGGATGATGTGTTACGGAACGAGTAAAGAGACTTGCCGGTAATGAGATTGAACAAGGTATCGGGATACCGACGATCGAATCTCGGGCAAGTATCGTACCGATAGACAAAGGGAATTGTATACGGGATTGATTAAGTCCTTGACATCGTGGTTCATCCGATGAGATCATCGTGGAACATGTGGGAGCCAACATGGGTATCCAGATCCCGCTGTTGGTTATTGACCGGAGAACGTCTCGGTCATGTCTGCATGTCTCCCGAACCCGTAGGGTCTACACACTTAAGGTTCGGTGACGCTAGGGTTATAGAGATATTAGTATGCGGTAACCCGAATGTTGTTCGGAGTCCCGGATGAGATCCCGGACGTCACGAGGAGTTCCGGAATGGTCCGGAGATAAAGAATTATATATAGGAAGTGCTATTTCGGCCATCGGGACAAGTTTCGGGGTCATCGGTATTGTACCGGGACCACCGGAAGGGTCCCGGGGGTCCACCGGGTGGGGCCACCTGCCCCGGGGGCCACATGGGCTGTAAGGGGTGTGCCTTGGCCTATATGGGCCAAGGGCACCAGCCCCAAGAGGCCCATGCGCCAAGAGATAGGAAAAAGGGGAGAGTCCTAAAGGGGGAAGGCACCTCCGAGGTGCCTTGGGGAGGATGGACTCCTCCCCACCCTTGGCCGCACCCTTCCTTGGAGGAAGGGGCAAGGGCTGCGCCTCCCCCTCTCCATTGGCCCTATATATAGTGGGGAAAAGGAGGAGCAAACCAATCTAAGGCCTGGCGCCTCCCTCTCCCTCCCGTGACACATCTCCCTCCTCCCGCAGCGCTTAGCGAAGCCCTGTTGGAATCCCGCTACTTCCACCATGCCGTCGTGCTGTTGGATCTCCATCAACCTCTCCCTCCTCCTTGCTGGATCAAGGCATGGGAGACGTCTCCGTTCCGTACGTGTGTTGAACGCGGAGGTGCCGTCCGTTCGGCACTAGGATCATCGGTGATCTGAATCACGACGAGTACGACTCCATCAACCCCGTTCACTTGAACGCTTCCGCTTAGCGATCTACAAGGGTATGTAGATGCACTCTCCTTCCCCTCGTTGCTGGTTTCTCCATAGATAGATCTTGGTGACACGTAGGAAAATTTTGAATTTCTGCTACGTTCCCCAACAGTGGCATCATGAGCTAGGTCTATTGCGTAGATTCTATGCACGAGTAGAACACAAAGTAGTTGTGGGCGTTGATTTTGTTCAATATGCTTGCCGTTACTAGTCTTATCTTGATTCGGCGGCATCGTGGGATGAAGCGGCCCGGACCAACCTTACACGTACTCTTACGTGAGACCGGTTCCACCGACAAACATGCACTAGTTGCATAAGGTGGCTGGCGGGTGTCTGTCTCTCCCACTTTAGTCGGATCGGATTCGATGAAAAGGGTCCTTATGAAGGGTAAATAGCAATTGGCATATCACGTTGTGGTTTTGCGTAGGTAAGAAACGTTCTTGCTAGAAACCCATAGCAGCCACGTAAAACATGCAACAACAATTAGAGGACGTCTAACTTGTTTTTGCAGGGTATGCTATGTGATGTGATATGGCCAAAGGATGTGATGAATGATATATGTGATGTATGAAATTGATCATGTTCTTGTAATAGGATTCACGACTTGCATGTCGATGAGTATGACAACCGGCAGGAGCCATAGGAGTTGTCTTTATTTATTGTATGACCTGCGAGTCATTGAATAACGCCATGTAATTACTTTACTTTATTGCTAACCGGTAGCCATAGGAGTAGAAGTAATAGTTGGCGTGACAACTTCATGGAGACACGATGATGGAGATCATGATGATGGAGATCATGGTGTCATGCCGGTGACAATGATGATCATGGAGCCCCGAAGATGGAGATCAAAAGGAGCAAAAGAATATTGGCCATATCATGTCACCTTTTGATTGCATGTGATGTTTATCATGTTTATGCATCTTGTTTACTTAGAACGACGGTAGTAAATAAGATGATCCCTCATAAACAATTTCAAGAATGTGTTCTCCCCTAACTGTGCACCGTTGCTACAGTTCGTCGTTTCGAAGCACCACGTGATGATCGGGTGTGATAGATCCTTACGTTCACATACAACGGGTGTAAGACAGTTTTACACATGCAAAACACTTAGGGTTAACTTGACGAGCCTAGCATGTACAGACATGGCCTCGGAACACAGAAGACCGAAAGGTCGAGCATGAGTCGTATGGTAGATACGATCAACATGAAGATGTTCACCGACGTTGACTAGTCCGTCTCACGTGATGATCGGACACGGCCTAGTTGACTCGGATCATGTAATCACTTAGATGACTAGAGGGATGTCTATCTGAGGTGGGAGTTCATAAGATGAACTTAATTATCCTGAACATAGTCAAAAAGATTTTGCAAATTATGTCGTAGCTCGCGCTTTAGTTCTACTGTTTTAGATGTGATCCTAGAGAAAATATAGTTGAAAGTTGATAGTAGCAATTATGCGGACAGTACAAGGCTTATGTCCTTAATGTACTGCTCAGTGTGCTGGACCTCGAATGTGGTATGTGGATGTTGCGAACATTTGGCATACACGTTTTGATGACTACATGATAGTTCGGTAATGTTAAATGGTTTAGAATTGAGGCACCGAAGACATTTTGAAATGTCATGGAACATATGAGATGTTTCGAGGGCTGAAATTGGGATTTCAGGTTCGTGCCCACGTCAAGAGGTATAAGACCTCCGACGATTTTCTTGGCCTGCAAACTAAGGGAGAAAAACTCAATCGTTGAGCTTGTGCTCAGATTGTCTGAGTACAACAATCACTTGAATCGAGTGGGAGTTGATCTTCCAGATTAGATAGTGATGCTTCTCCAAAGTCATTGCCACCAAGCTGCTAGAGCTTCGTGATGAACTATAACATATCAGGGATAGATATGATGATCCTTGAAATATTCGCGATGTTTGACACCGCGAAAGTAGAAATCAAGAAGGAGCATCAATTGTTGATGGTTAGTGAAACCACTAGTTTCAAGAAGGGCAAGGGCAAGAAAGGATACTTCATTAAATGTCAAATCAGCTGCTGCTCTAGTGGAGAAACCCAAGGTTAAACCCAAACCCGAGACTGAGTGCTTCTGTAATAAGGGGAACAGCCACTAGAGCAGAATTACCCTAGATACTTGGTAGATGAGAAGGCTGTCGGTAGAAGTATATTGGATATACATTATGTGAATGTGTACTTTACTAGTACTCCTAGTAGCATCAGGGTATTAGATACTGGTTCGGTTGCTAAGTGTTAGTAACTCGAAATAAAAGCTACGAAATAAACGGAGACTAGCTAAAGGTGAGCTGACGAGATGTGTTGGAAATGTTTCAAAGGTTGATATGATCAAGCATCATACGCTCCCTCTACCATCGAGATTGGTTTAAACCTAAATAATTGTTATTTGGTGTTTGCGTTGAGCATAGACATGATTGGATTATGTCTATCGCAATACGGTTATTCATTTAAGGAGAATAATGGTTACTCTATTTATTTGAATAATACCTTCAATGGTCTTGCACCTAAAATGAATGGTTTATTGAATCTCGATCATAGTGATACACATGTTCATGCCAAAAGATATAAGATAGTAATGATAGTACCACCTGCTTATGGCACTGCCATGTAAGTCATATTGGTATAAAACGCATGAAGAAGCTCCATGTTGATGGATCTTTGAACTCACTCATTTCTGAAAAGATTGAGACATGTGAACCATGTCTGTTGGTATATACGCATGAAGAAACTCCATGCAGATGGACCGTTCGGACTCACTTGATTTTGAATCACTTGAGATATGCAAATCATACCACATGGGCAAGATGACTGAAAGCTTCGGTTTTAGTAAAATGGAACAAGAAAGCAACTTGTTGGAAGTAACACATTTTGATGTGTGTAGTCTGAGGCACGCAGTGGATATCGTTATGCTCTTACTTCACAGATGATTTGAGTAGATACTGAGCATATTTACTTGATGAAACATAAGTCTGAATTATTGAATGGTTCAAGTAATTTCAGAGTGAAGTTGAATATCGTCGTGACAAGAGGATAAAATATCTATGATATGATCATAGAGATGAATATCTGAGTTGCGAGTTTGGTACACAATTGAGACATTGTGGAAATTATTTTACGACTAGTACCGCCTGGAACACCATAGTGTGATGGTGTGTCCGAACATCATAACTGCACCCTATTGGATATGATGCATACCATGATGTCTCTTATCGAATTACCACTATCGTTCATGGGTTAGGCATTAGAGACAACCGCATTCACTTTAAATAGGGAACCACACAAATCCGTTGAGACGACACCGTAGGTTTAGAGAAACCTAAGTTGTTGTTTCTTAAAAGTTTGGGGCTGCGACGCTTATGTGAAAAAGTTTCAGGCTGATAAGCTCGAACCCAAAGCGGATAAATGCATCTTCATAGGACACCCAAAACAGTTGGGTATACCTCCTGTCTCAGATCCAAAAGCAAGAGGGATTGTTTCTAGAATCGGGTCCTTTCTCGAGGAAAAGTTTCTCTCGAAAGAATTGAGTGGGAGGATGGTGGAAACTTGATGAAGTTATTGAACCGTCACTTCAACTAGTGTGTAGCAGGGCACGGGAAGTTGTTCCTGTGGCACCTACACCAATTGAAGTAGAAGCTTATGATGGTGATCATAGAGTTTCAGATCAAGTCACTACCATACCTCGTAGGGTGACAAGGATGCGTACTGCTTCAGAATGGTACAGTAATCCTGTCTTGGAAGTCATGTTGCTAGACAACAATGAACCTACGAGCTATGGAGAAGCGATGGTGGGCCCGGATTCCGATGAATGGCTCGAGGCCATATAATCCGAGAGGATCCATATATGAAAACAAAGTGTAGACTTTGAAAGAACTACTTGATGGTCGTAAGACTGTTAGGTACATATGGATTTTAAAAGGAAGACGGACAATGATGGTAAATGTCACCATTAAGAAAGCTTGACTTATCGTTAAGATGTTTTCCGACAAGTTCAAGGAGTTGACTGCGATGAGGCTTTCTCACTCGTAGCGATGCTAAGAGTCTGTTGGAATTATGTTAGCGATTACTGCATTATTTATGAAATTGTGCAGATAGGATGTCAAAACATTGTTTCCTCGACGATTTTCTTGAGGAAAGGTTGTATGTGATACAACCAGAAGATTTTTTGTCAATCCTGAAAGATGCTAACAAGTATGCAAAGCTCCATCAATCCTTCTAAGGACTGGAGTAAGCATCTCGGAGTTGGAATGTACACTTTGATGAGTTGATCAAAGATTTTAGGTTTATACAAAGTTTATGAGAAACTTGTATTTCCAAAGAAGTGAGTGGGAGCACTATGGAATTTCTGATGAGTATATGTTGTTGACATATTGTTGATCAGAAATGATGTAGAATTTCTGGAAAGCATATAGGGTTATTTGAAAAGTGTTTTTCAATAGAAACCTGGATTAAGCTACTTGAACATTGAGCATCAAGATCTATAAGGATAGATCAAAATCGCTTAATAGTACTTTCAAATGAATACATACCGTGACAAGATTTTGAAGGAATTCAAAATAGATCAGCAAAGAAGGAGTTCTTGGCTGTATTACATGCGTGAGTATTGAGTAAGACTCAAGACCTGACCACGGCAGAAGAGAGAGAGAGGACGAAGGTCGTCCCCTATGCTTAGACATAGGCTCTACAATATGCTGTGTTGTGTACCGCACCTGAAGTGTGCCAAACCATGAGTCAGTCAAGGGGTACAAGAGTGATCCAGGAATGGATCACAGGACAACGGTCAAGGTTATCCTTGGTAACTGGTGAACTAAGGAATTTTCTCGATTATGGAGGTGGAAAAGAGTTCGACGTAAAGGATTACGCCGATGCAAACTTTGACACTAATCCAGATTATACTAAGTAGTAAATTGGATTCGTATAGTAGAACAGTTATTTGGAATAGTTCCAAATAGAGCGTGGTAACTGCATCTAGGAGATGACATAGAGATTTGTAAAGCACACACGGATCTGAAAGATTCAGACCCGTTGACTATAACCTCTCTCACAAGCATAACATGATCAAACCCGGAACTCATTGAGTGTTAATCACATGGTAATGTGAACTAGATTATTGACTCTAGTGAACTCTTTGGGTGTTAGTCGCATGGGGATGTGACCTTGAGTGTTAATCACATATCGATGTGAACTGGATTATTGACTCTAGTGCAAGTGGGAGACTGTTGGAAATATGCCCTAGATGCAATAATAAATAGGTTATTATTATATTTCCTTGTTCATGATAATCGTTTATTATCCATGCTAGAATTGTATTGATAGGAAACTCAGATACATGTGTGGATACATAGACAACACCATGTCCCTAGTAAGCCTCTAGTTGACTAGCTTGTTGATCAATAGATGGTTACGGTTTCCTGACCATGGACATTGGATGTCATTGATAACGGGATTACATCATTAGAAGAATGATGTGATGGACAAGACCCAATCCTAAGCCTAGCACAAGATCATGTAGTTCGTATGCTAAAACTTTTCTAATGTCAAGTATCGTTTCCTTAGACCATGAGATTGTGCAACTCCCGGATACCGTAGGAGTGCTTTGGGTGTGCCAAACGTCACAACGTAACTGGGTGGCTATAAAGGTACACTACGGGTATCTCTGAAAGTGTCTGTTGGGTTGGCACGAATCGAGACTGGGATTTGTCACTCTGTGTAAACGGAGAGGTATCTCTGGGCCCACTCGGTAGGACATCATCATAATGTGCACAATGTGATCAAGGAGTTGATCACGGGATGATGTGTTACGGAACGAGTAAAGAGACTTGCCGGTAATGAGATTGAACAAGGTATCGGGATACCGACGATCGAATCTCGGGCAAGTATCGTACCGATAGACAAAGGGAATTGTATACGGGATTGATTAAGTCCTTGACATCGTGGTTCATCCGATGAGATCATCGTGGAACATGTGGGAGCCAACATGGGTATCCAGATCCCGCTGTTGGTTATTGACCGGAGAACGTCTCGGTCATGTCTGCATGTCTCCCGAACCCGTAGGGTCTACACACTTAAGGTTCGGTGACGCTAGGGTTATAGAGATATTAGTATGCGGTAACCCGAATGTTGTTCGGAGTCCCGGATGAGATCCCGGACGTCACGAGGAGTTCCGGAATGGTCCGGAGATAAAGAATTATATATAGGAAGTGCTATTTCGGCCATCGGGACAAGTTTCGGGGTCATCGGTATTGTACCGGGACCACCGGAAGGGTCCCGGGGGTCCACCGGGTGGGGCCACCTGCCCCGGGGGCCACATGGGCTGTAAGGGGTGTGCCTTGGCCTATATGGGCCAAGGGCACCAGCCCCAAGAGGCCCATGCGCCAAGAGATAGGAAAAAGGGGAGAGTCCTAAAGGGGGAAGGCACCTCCGAGGTGCCTTGGGGAGGATGGACTCCTCCCCACCCTTGGCCGCACCCTTCCTTGGAGGAAGGGGCAAGGGCTGCGCCTCCCCCTCTCCATTGGCCCTATATATAGTGGGGAAAAGGAGGAGCAAACCAATCTAAGGCCTGGCGCCTCCCTCTCCCTCCCGTGACACATCTCCCTCCTCCCGCAGCGCTTAGCGAAGCCCTGTTGGAATCCCGCTACTTCCACCATGCCGTCGTGCTGTTGGATCTCCATCAACCTCTCCCTCCTCCTTGCTGGATCAAGGCATGGGAGACGTCTCCGTTCCGTACGTGTGTTGAACGCGGAGGTGCCGTCCGTTCGGCACTAGGATCATCGGTGATCTGAATCACGACGAGTATGACTCCATCAACCCCGTTCACTTGAACGCTTCCGCTTAGCGATCTACAAGGGTATGTAGATGCACTCTCCTTCCCCTCGTTGCTGGTTTCTCCATAGATAGATCTTGGTGACACGTAGGAAAATTTTGAATTTCTGCTACGTTCCCCAACAATGTCTATGTAGTTCCCGAACCTGTAGGGTCCGCAAGCTTAATGTTTGATGACGATTGGTATTATGAGTTTGTGTGATTTGATGTACCGAAGGTTGTTCGAAGTCCCGGATGAGATCACGGACATGACGAGGAGTCTCGAACTGGTCGAGGCATAGAGATTGATATATTGGACCATGTTGTTCGCACACCGGAAGTGTTCCAGAGAGTTTTGATTAAAACCAGAGTGCGAGAGCGTTACCGGACCCCCCCAGGAAGTTATGGGACTTAGTGGGCCTTAGGGGAGAGAGAGGGCAGCAACCAAGAGGTGCCCCCCCAAGGGGAGTCCGAATAGGACTAGGGGAGGGGGCGCGGCCCCTCTTTCCCTCTCCCTCTCGCTCTCCTTCCTTCTTCTCCTAGTTTTCTACCTCGGTCATATTATCGTAGTGCTTAGGCGAAACCCTGCATCAGTAACTTCATCATCACCATCACCATGCTGTCGTGCGGACGAAACTCTCCCTCGGCCTCAGCTGGATCAAGAGTTCGTGGGACGTCACCGAGCTGAACGTGTGCAGATCACGGAAGTGTCGTGCGTTCAGTACTTGATCGGTTGGATCGCGAAGATGTTCGACTACATCAACTGCGTTACTAAACGCTTCCGCTTTCGGTCTACGAGGGTACGTCGACACACTCTCCCCGCTCGTTGATATGCTTCTCCTAGATAGATCTTGCGTGATCGTAGGCAATTTTTTTGAAATACTACGTTCCCGAATAGTAAGTGCTTAATATAGTGCTTAATAGAACTAGGTTATTTATAGTAAGTGCTTAATAGAACTAGTTTATTTATAGCAAGTGCTACATAGAATTAGTTTATTTATAGTAAGTGCTTAATAGAATTAGTTTATTTATTGTAAGTGGTTCATATATTTTGTTTATGTAGAAATCAAGTTTGCCCCTGCCTCATCCCCGCAGTCGTCCCCATCGTCGACCCCTTAAGACCTCTAGGTGAGAATAGCCAAATTAGAATGTGTTGTAAATGTCAATGATGAAAATGCTAGTGCTACATAGTTGCCATGTCATTGATGTCGATGATGATGCATTCTCAATATAGACGATGTCTTGGTGTTCTTGTTTGCAGTGTGCCTCTGAGTAGCCTATGTTTTGCTGGAATGTTGATTCATTTCCGTCCCGACAAATTTCATGCGCTCGATATGTCCTGTCTTTAGCAAAGGTCATGCCGAATTTTTTCATGAATTTTAGCATGACTTGTGCTACAATGTAGGGCATATCGAGTGCTTGTGATTTGCCAGAACCGGAATTCAATGATATTTCAGCAAAACATAGGGCATTTTTTCTATGTCATTGCTCGATATATGGAACGGGTTGACTTTAGGTCTGTTTCGGCTCCTTGTGTGTCTTTCAGTGAGGGAGAGTGTCTACTGTATATATATTTGAGAGAGGAAGAATGCCCACTGTTGTCGTGGGGGTCGCTTCTCCATCTTCTCTTTGTGCTAGACCTGTGTTATGCACTAGGGGAAGATGGAATAGTGACCATCATCAACGGTCGAAAAATCGGTGAGGGAGTGTCCACCATATATCAGAGAATAAGAATGTCAGCTGTTGTCATGGAGGTCGCTTTGTCGGTGTCAAAACCGGCGGATCTCGGGTAGGGGGTCCCGAACTGTGCGTCTAAGGCGGATGGTAACAGGAGGCGGGGGACACGATGTTTACCCAGGTTCGGGCCCTCTCGATGGAGGTAATACCCTACTTCCTGCTTGATTGATCTTGATGATATGAGTATTACAAGAGTTGATCTACCACGAGATCGTAGAGGATAAACCCTAGAAGCTAGCCTATGGTATGATTGTTGTTGTCCTACGGACTAAACCCTCCAGTTTATATCGACACCGGAGGGGGCTAGGGTTACACAGAGTCAGTTACAAGGGAGGAGATCTACATATCCGTATTGCTAAGCTTGACTTCACGCCAAGGAGAGTCCCATCCGGACACAGGACGAAGTCTTCAATCTTGTATCTTCATAGTCCAACAGTCCGGCCAAAGTATATAGTCCGGCTGTCCGAGGACCCCCTATTCCAGGACTCCCTGAGTAGCCCCTGAACCAGGCTTCAATGACGATGAGTCAGGCGCGCAGATTGTCTTCGGCATTGCAAGGTGGGTTCTTCCTCCGAATACTCCATAGAAGATCTTGAACACAAGGATAGTGTCTGGCTCTGCAAAAAAATTTCCACATACCACCATAGAGAGAATAATATTTCCACAAATCTAATCTGCTGACACATTCGGTGGTATGACATCACACCATGGCCCGATCATTATTTGAACCGTTTTTCTCAATCAGCTACTACACATATTGCGAGGCGGTTTCCTTGGCACGTTTTGTCGAAGCAAAGATCGTGTCCCCTTATCACGGGATTCTCATCAATACGGGTGTGGGTAACCCATCCGCGCCATCAATTACGGCGCTTGGGGAATAAGCGAGTTAACCAGGCAGGTGGGGAGGTGCATAGTTTCTTCCGCCCTTATAAAGGGACGAGGATTCCTCCTTTTTACCCATGCCTTCTTCCTCCTTGCTCATCCATTCTTGCGCACTCGAGCTCCAGCACCCAAGTTCGCATTTTCTCCTCAAACCACTCCAAGCATGTCAGGAGTGGGAGGCAAGTGGATGGTCTCCTCCGTTACGGAGGAGAACATCACAAAGCTACGAGGAGCAGGGTACCTGGCCGCGAATATTGCACACCGGCTGCCAGATGCAGGGCAGATCGTCCCTACTCCCGAACCCCATGAGAGGGTGGTTTTTCTCACCCACTTCGTCCGCGGACTGGGATTTCCCCTTCACCCGTTTGTCCGTGGGTTCATGTTCTACTACGGGCTGGATTTTCACGATTTGACCCCTAATTTCATCCTCAACATCTCGGCGTTTATCGTCGTGTGCGAGGCCTTCCTCCGCATCAAGCCCCACTTCGGCCTGTGGCTGAAGACCTTCAATGTTAAATCGAAGGTGGTGGTTGGCCAGCAAGCGGAGTGCGGAGGCGCCATGGTGGGCAAAATGCCTAACTTCACCTGGCTCGAAGCTCCTATGTGGAGACCATAAAGGGGTGGCAATCGGGGTGGTTCTACATCACCGAGCCGCGCGACACCAACTGGGTGGAGGCCCCCAAATTTCGACCCGGAATCCCCATGCGCCTCACCTCCTGGAAAGAGAAGGGGCTGTCCTCGGGTTCATCGGTGGAGCTGACCGGACTCCAGAAATGTATCAGGAACATGATGAGCAAGAATCAAGCTCGTCAACGTGGTCCAGGTCATGCTCTTCCGCCGGATCCTCCCGTGTCAACGACGGGCATTCAACATGTGGGAGTTTGACCCAGCCGAGCACCAAACACTGCGAGAGCTCTTCGGCACGACGCATAAAGACGTCTAGAAGGTGCTATTCAAGGGCGCCTAGGTACCTCCTCCCCTCACCGAGGATCGTGGGCTTAGCGCAAAGCGTCCTGCCAATCCGGTAAGTCTTTTATATCTCATAAGATGTTCATTTTCCCTAGCTTTAACCATGTGTGGGATCTAAGCCTCCACGCCTTTTAACAGGACTGGGTAGCAACAACGGAGCTGATCGATTGTCCAGCCCCCTGCCCGAAGATCCAGCAGATGCTCTCCTAACGAAGATGCTGGTTCCGACGCCATACAAGGTGCCGGTGAAGAAGGCCAAGAAGAAGGCCATGGGGACCAGGAAGGGTCTCTGGCGCAAGGTTATATCGGACTCATCGTCCGAAAACACCGAGGCGCACTCCTCCCCCGAAGACGAGGAGGAGGAAGAAGAAAGTTCTCCCCCTCCTGCCGGGGGAGACAAGAAAAGGAAAGCCGCCCCATCCGGGGAGGACGAAGGGTCCAAGAAGGGAAGGACCCTCCTCCTGGACTACTCCATGACGGCCGCCTATAGCTACGACGAGTGACTGCCTAGGGACAAGCCCTTGGCGAAGTCGTAAGTATCCGGATAGCATAGTAATTCATGGTACGTCTTATAGTACTGCTTCTTATCACGTCGAACATGATTATGCAGTCCGTCCCAAGCCCATATCGACGTATCTTCGTCGGATGGTTCTTTGGACCCGTCGGATTTGAACAACGATTCACTTCCGACCGCCTCCTCCCCTCGCCCTACGGACAACATCGAGGTGTTGTCTCAAAGGGCACCGAGTCGAGGGGAGGTTGTCCTAGAGGCGCCTCAAGGCGGTATTCCGGACCCTCGGCGCAAGGGGAGCAAGACTCCCATGGGCTCCGATGGCAGGGGCAGCAAATTCGGCCCTCAGCCGAATACTGCGTTGGAACCTCCAGTGGTTCCGGACTCTGTCGGGCGACCCCTCGCCAAGAGGGGCAAGCCGCCTGTGCTGGTGACCTCTGTCCATCCAGAGGCACCGGACAACTTGCTGGAAGCGCTTCACGGCGCTTCTATCGAGGAAGAGCACCGCACTATCATGAGTGCGGTGATCGAGAAGGTCCAGTCCGCCAAAAGCGGACTGACTGAAGCCTGTGCCAACCTCCTAACAGGCTTTCAGATAAGTAATCTAATTATAAGAAAATGTTACAGCGTAGACAGTAGCCCCTGATGCTCTGTTTGGCGTTCGTGAAGAAAGGCCAAATAGAGGATCAAATAATGACCGCAGGAGTCTAATTGGAATATGTCTATGTGCGTATGCAAGCTTCACTGCTAGCCGCTGCCGCACGTACTGCGGAGGTCGATGCGCTGAAGCAGGACCTTGAGCGGTCCAAGGAAGAGCTCGGCCTTACCAAGAGGCATGTAGCGACTAGACCTCAAACAGTCTGATCTCTGTGCTCCGGTGTCATCCCTGGATCAGTAATGCTGACACCACACAGTACTTCGAAGGATTTATAACAGAGTAGCAATCACACACTTATTACATCGGTGTCTCAAAGAGAACTTATTACAATAAATATGGCTTAAGGCCATCTAATAACGATAATAGCGGAAGGCTTGGAAGATAAGTGAGTCCATCAACTCCAAAGGCATCACTGAGTATAGAACCACGACCTAAAAGGCACCTTACTCGTCGTTTGAAAAGTCTGCAACATGAAACGTTGCAGCGCGAAAACGGGTCAACACATGGAATATGCTGGCAATGTAACACATAGAGAATAATGAATGATAAGCCTATACTACATGCATATATGGCTGGTGGAAAAAGCTTTATGGATACAGTTTTGCGTAAAGCCAATTTTTTCCTACTGCAAAGGAATAAATTTATTTAACTATCATGGTGGTTGTTAAACATTGAGAATGGTTGACAGCTTCCTCAATCCCAATTAAAAATAGTCATCAAATAACCCAACAATATTAATTTAGAAGTAACATGATGAGATTCACATGATATCCAAGTACTAGATACTCAAGACGTCCATAACCGGGGACACGGCTAACCATGATTAGTTTGTACACTCTGCAGAGGTTTGCGCACTTTTCCCCACAAGACTCGATCGCCTCCGTTGGATTTCTCGCATTTCATGGTGTTTGAGAAACGGATGACCGAGACATAGTCTTTCTGAAGCGCTAGTACCTTATGTTGGATAGACCGGTACACCTACTTTCCCCTACATCTGCTAGTCTACCCTGTAAGAGTTCGCACGACATAATCAACTATGTCAGAGCCCATAATGGCTTGTGGCTGCACACGGAAGTTTCTAGTTTGAATAATCTTATGATCCTTTGAGCCTGGGTGGCGGTCCAAAAAAGAAACAGGCAATCCTGATAGAAACCAGGTGCCTCAATCTACCCAGATGTGTATTTAAGTTGCCACCTTAAGTAAACCATTAAAATTAACAAACTCACATCTGTCATGGATATCACTCACCCAATCCACGTCTACTAGCATAGCATGGCATAATAAGCAAACGTAGAAGTAACTCCCCAAAGGTTTCATAATAATACAGGTAATAGGTACTACCTCATCTACTTCCCATCCCTCAATTTAATTAGATCCTAATCATGCAGTGTTTGAGGACAGATCTAATGCTATAAAATTAGGTAGTAGAAAAAGTATGATTAAAGTGTTACTTGCCTTGCTGATGATTCACGAAACCTAGAGATTCGAAGTAACAGGCGGCGCACTCCGGGTATTCTATCGCAGACAAACAAACAAGCATACAATAAGTACTCATCTAATGCACAGGTAAAACTCAAATAAAAGAGATCTAACCAGAAAGTTCAACTTAAGAACTCCGGTAAGCAAAAAGAATCAAATCGAACGAAGCAAAAGAAATCAAACGGCGAAAGAAATCAACTTCGTTCTAGTAATCTGGATCTAAGTCAAATTTTACAGTAGCAAAAACTTGTTTAAGTTGATTATTCGAAAAGAGGGTTTCGATACGAAACTCCAGGCGCTTGAATCGTTTGATTCCGATAAACGAGCGAAAAGTTATACTAAAACGAAAATCGGATCAGAAATCGCGATCAGAAAATAACCGCGGAAAAATCCGACGAAAAAGAAAGACGACGAACAGATTAATCGTTAAATAACCTAATCTGAAAATAATTAAAATAATTAAAGTAATAAAATAATATTAAAATAGTACAAAAATAATCGAAAATAAAACCGACGAAAAAAAAAAATATATTTTTTGAAAAAAAATCCGCACGGAAATCGGGGCGGCGGCGAACCTCGGGCGGCGTGCAACTCCGGCGAGTCGGCGGCGGCGGGCTAGGGTTTCGGGCGCGGGTGCGGTTATGGGCTGGGGCGTCGGGTGCCTCGCTATTTAAAGGCGCCCCCGGGCGGAGTCCCGCTCGGGTACGGCCCATAGTCGGTTTCGTTTTTTTAAATAATTACCCTCAGAAAAAAAATAAAAAGAAATACTAAACCGACTTTAAAAATCATGAAATAAATTTTCCCGAGTTTCTAAAATCAAGCCCGATAAAGTGAACATTTATTTGGGCCCAAAATACAATTTTGAAAAACGCGTATTTTTCCTAAATTCAATTAAAAATACCGAAAAACTCCGAAATAAATCTTATTTGATTTTTTATTAAATCCTCAATATTCCTATATTTTGGGAAAGTCATTTTATTCCCTCTCTCATATCTTTGTAATAGAAATAATTGACGATAAAATAAATAAAATCAAATGATCCTGTTTACACAATTTGAGAAAACTCAAATATGTAAATAACGAAATCCCCAACTCTCTCCATGGTCCTTGAGTTGCTTAGGATTTTCTAGGATCAAAACCAAAAGCAAAATAAAATATGATATGCATGATGATCTAATGTATAACATTCCAAATTGAAAATTTGGGATGTTACAAGGCAGCTCGAAGAGAACAAAGGTAAGTCATACCCTGTCTGTACATTATTAAAATTTGGTTTTGGAATAATAGGATCGCCATGAATTTTGCTAGGGGCCATGACCGAAGTGGCGACCCTGCAGAAGGCGCTATCCGAGGCCGAAGACAAAGCGGCCAAGGAGCGCAGCGAGCGAGAGAAGCAAGAGGCCCGTGTGGGCGAGGTGCAGCAAGAGCTCCAGGCTCTCGCCAAAAAACATGAGTCCTCGGAATTTGACTCTAAGATGCGAGAGTCCGAGCTTGCGAAGGCCCTCGAAAGCGCACAAAACGCCAAGGCCAAAGCCCAAAAGGCCCTCCAGGAAATTGAGGCGGTTAAGAAGATAGCAGCGGGTAAGGCATTCATTATGCAAAGCAAGCATGTGAAGGAAACTTTCCTTTTACTTACCCAAGTTCGGAGCTCTCCAGGAGCGTTCGCAGATCTTCCCCGCAGTATGTCGGATGCCGCGGAGTTCTACCAGGCTGAGGAGGGGAGCTCGACGGAGAAGTTATTCTGGTCTCAATATACTGGGACCGAACACCCAATGCCCTTGAGCGACCAGCTGAAGCAACTGGTCGAGCTCCGCAAGGCTACCGAACAGGCCATGAAGGGTCTTATAGTCCGGATGTGGCCTGGCGAGCCCCTGCCTGATAGCTACTTCGGCCTGGTGAGGCGGCTTGTGAATGCCTGCCCACGGCTCGAAGTCATAAAGCGGTCTGTCTGCATCAAGGGTGCGCGCAGGGCTTTTGCCCGGGCGAAGGTGCATTGGGTGAAGCTGGACGCCGTAAAGCTGGTGAAGGAGGGGCCACCGGAGGGCAAGGAGCATCGCCACCCCGAAATGTACTATGACGGTTTCCTGAAGGGTTCTCGCCTTGTGGCAGAGGAATGTGCCAGAGATGTAACATTCGAATGAATGTACTCATGTGATCCTGTAATATTAAACGGGTTCATTTGTGCTATACCACGCTTGTTAATTTAAAATATTACCTTCTGTGCGGCCATTTATGAAATCTGAGAGTTGGCCAGTCGTAGGCTTCTGCCCCCATGTAACTAGTCCTGGGGTGTTCGGGATAAACCTGAGCACTCTTTATCCCAATTTTGGGTCCTTCGAAGGAGGTGTTCAGCACAGCGAACCAGGCAATCGGACTATAAAGCTTTATCACTCTCACTTAGCCATAGAAGTCTACATTTTTAAATTTTGGCGAAGCCCCTAGTATTCGGAAGGACGAATATGGGGCGCTATATACGCCTAAGTCGGGCAAGGCCGACTCCTCGCACGAAGTGGAAAAGGTCTTTAAGGACTTGAGACCTCTCGAACAGCGACCAGCTCTTGCCTCATCATGACAGTCAGTTTTCGGCTTTCTCTACTGAGGTGCTCATCCGGAAGAACCGGGACACAATCGCAGTAGTTCTCCCAGCGCTACCCTAGCCGATATTGCGGAACGTAAGGTACCAAAACATGGGAGCCGGGTAAATCCAACTATTGATCCAAGACATGATTCAGAGCTGATGCATATAATGCTATAAGTTTGGGGTGTCGCACTGTCGAAAGTGTTCGGACTTCTCACGTCATACTATGGGGTATACTGAAGCCCCTGGCATACTAGTCGTACCAGAATGTACGGGTGCAATTTGTCGTAGATAGGCTGACAAGGAAAAGAAAAAGAAAAGGGGAAAGCAATAATAGGCTAACGCTATGCATTGTTTATTTAAATAGTACGCTGAAGCGTACGGATACAAGTAGTGCAATAGGCAAAAAATAGGACTATTTGGCATGTCCTATCCAAGGGCAAGCTGCGTTTGGGATGTAAAACAAGTATATTTGTCGTTATCAGAGACCACCTGAGGATTCCCTTGTACGTCACACCGTCTTGCTTCCTTGGTATTCCCTTACCACCGTGAGTTCAACGATTAGACTGCCGGAAAGGGCTTCTAGAGAGTAAGGTCCTGAAAGAGAGAAAAATGATAAAGGTAGACAGCCCCCGGGGCGGTTGAGTCGCCTTATGGTACGTGCCCTGGCCGTACCCCCGCCTATGCCCATGGTATTTTTAGTGCGTAATTCTGTACGTGCGGCACAGATTTCGTCGCTTGACTGGGACTAGGACGGGGGCCGAATTGCAAGGCAAGCTCTGAACGTGCCAGACGATCCTGTTGCAGGTTACTCCGGACTCGCTTCAAGGTGTCCGGGGGCTTTACCGCCGAATTGGTGGTTTGCCTTAAAAGGCCACTTTGTGCTTCTGCTGCTAGGGCCGCGGTGTGCTCCTCCGTACGGAGCGAGCGTTCCGTGTTTCCATTGACTGTTATAACCCCACAAGATCCTGGCATTTTGAGCTTGAGGTATGCATAATGCGGTACCGCATTGAATCTGGCAAATGCGGTTCACCCGAGTAGTGCGTGATAGCCGCTGCGGAACGGGACGATATCGAAGATTAACTCCTCGCCCCGGAAGTTGTCCGGAGATCCGAAGACCACTTCCAGTGTGATTGAGCCCGTGCAATGGGCCTCTACACCTGGGATGACGCCTTTAAAGGTGGTTTTAGTGGGTTTGATCCTCGAGGGGTCTACACCCATTTTGCGCACCGTATCCTGATAGAGCAGGTTCAGGCTGCTGCCGCCGTCCATAAGGACTCGAGTGAGGTGAAATCCGTCAATGATGGGGTCGAGGACCAATGCGACAGATCCGCCATGACGGATACTAGTTGGATGGTCCCTGCGATCAAAGGTGATCGGACAAGATGACCATGGGTTGAACTTTGGGGCGACTGGCTCCATCGCATAGACGTCCCTTAGTGCACGCTTCCATTCCCTCTTGGGAATGTGGGTTGCGTATATCATGTTCACTGTTTTCACTTGTGGGGGGAACCTCTTCTGTCCTCCCGTGTTCGGCGGCCGGGGCTCCTCCTCGTCGTCGCTATGCAGCCCCCTGTCCTTGTTTTCAGCATTCAATTTGTCGGCCTGCTTGTACACCCAACATTCTCTGTTGGTGTGATTGGCTGGCTTACCGGGGGTGCCTTGAATTTGACACGAGCGATCGAGTATGCGGTCCAAACTAGACGGGCCCGGAGTATTTCTTTTGAATGGCTTTTTTCGCTCACCAGATTTAGAGCCACTAAATGCATTGACTGTCGTGTCTTCGGCGTTATCGCCGTTGTTGTGACGCTTGTGTCTGTTACAGCGTGGTCTGCCGTTAGTGTCTTTGGCATCTGGAGTGTCGGCATTCCTTGATGTGTTGTTGCTGCGAGCCAGCCAGCTATCCTCTCCCGCGCAAAAGCGGGTCATGAGTGTCGTGAGGGCTGCCATAGACTTCGGCTTCTCCTGGCCGAGGTGCCGTGCGAGCCACTCGTCACGGATGTTATGCTTAAATGCCGCTAAGGCTTTTGCATCCGGACAGTCGACGATTTGGTTTTTCTTAGTTAGGAACCTGGTCCAGAATTTTCTGGCTGATTCCCCTGGCTGTTGAACTATATGGCTCAAGTCATCATCATCTGGTGGCCGCACATAAGTGCCCTGGAAGTTGTCAAGGAATGCATCTTCCAGATTCTCCCAACTGCCAATGGAGTCTGCTAGCAAGCTATTCAGCCAATGCCGAGCTGGTCCTTTGAGTTTTAGTGGGAGGTACTTGATGGCATGTAGATCATCACCGCGTGCCATGTGGATGTGGAGGAGGAAATCCTCGATCCATACCGCGGGATCTGTTGTGCCGTCATATGATTCAATGTCTAGGGTTTAAAACCCTCTGGGAATTCGTGATCCATTACTTCATCAGTGAAGCATAGGGGGTGTGCGGCGCGGGCTATATCACGATGCAGTTCGTACGAGTCTTGTCTGCTGTATTCGGCCCAGCCGGATTTGCTTTTAGTATATCCGGTGTGACGGTCATTGATGTCTACTACACAACCTTCTTCTTGTAGACGTTGTTGGGCCTCCAAGTGCATAGGTTTGTAGGACAGTAGCAAATTTCCCTCAAGTGGATGACCTAAGGTTTATCAATCCGTGGGAGGCGTAGGTTGAAGATGGTCTCTCTCAAGCAACCCTGCAACCAAATAACAAAGAGTCTCTTGTGTCCCCAACACACCCAATACAATGGTAAATTGTATAGGTGCACTAGTTCGGCGAAGAGATGGTGATACAAGTGCAATATGGATGGTAGATATAGGTTTTTGTAAACTGAAAATATAAAAACAGCAAGGTAGCAAGTGATAAAAGTGAGCGTAAACGGTATTGCAATGATAGGAAACAAGGCCTAGGGTTCATACTTTCACTAGTGCAAGTTCTCTCAACAATAATAACATACTTGGATCACATAACTACCCCTCAACATGCAACAAAGAGTCACTCCAAAGTCACTAATAGCGGAGAACAAACGAAGAGATTATGGTAGGGTACGAAACCACCTCAAAGTTATTCTTTCGAACCAATCCGTTGGTCTATTCCTATAAGTGTCACAAACAGCCCTAGAGTTCGTACTAGAATAACACCTTAAGACACAAATCAACCAAAACCCTAATGTCACCTAGATACTCCAATGTCACCTCAAGTATCCGTGGGTATGATTATACGATATGCATCACAATCTCAGATTCATCTACTCAATCCAACACAAGGTACTTCAAAGAGTGCCCAAAGTTTCTACCGGAGAATCACGACGAAAACGTGTGCCAACCCCTATGCATAGGTTCATGGGTAGAACCCGCAAGTTTATCACCAAAACATACATCAAGTGAATCAATAGAATAACCCATTGTCACCACGGTTATCCCACGCAAGACATACATCAAGTGTTCTCAAATCTTTAAAGACTCAATCCGATAAGATTACTTCAAAGGGAAAACTCAATCCATTATAAGAGAGAAGAGGGGGAGAAGAAACATAAGATCCAACTGTAATAGCAAAGCTCGCGATACATCAAGATCGTGCCAAATCAAGAACACGAGAGAGAGAGAGAGAGAGAGAGAGAGAGAGAGAGAGAGAGAGAGAGAGAGAGAGAGAGAGAGATCAAACACATAGCTACTGGTACATACCCTCAGCCCCGAGGGTGAACTACTCCCTCCTTGTCATGGAGAGCGCCGGGATGATGAAGAAGGCCACCGGTGAGGGTTCCCCCCTCCGGCAGGGTGCCAGAACAGGGTCCTGATTGGTTTTTGGTGGCTACAGAGGCTTGCGGCGGCGGAACTCCCGATCTAATCTCTGTTCTGGAAGTTTTAGGGTACGTGGAGTTATATAGGCGGAAGAAGTACGTCAGGGGGAGCCACGAGGGCCCCACGAGGCAGGGGGTGCGCCCTAGGGGGGTGGGCGCGCCCCCACCCTCGTGGCTTCCTCGTTCCTTCCTTGACGTGGGGTCCAAGTCCATCGGGTGGCTTTCATTCCAAAATAACTTCTCTAGTTGATTTCGTTCCGTTTCGACTCTGTCTGATATTCCTTTTCTTCAAAACACTGAAATAGGAAAAAACAACAAATCTGGGCTGGGCCTCCGGTTAATAGGTTAGTCCCAAAAGTAATATAAAAGTGGATAATAAAGCCCAATATTGTCTAAAAAAGTAGATAATATAGCATGGAGCAATCAAAAATTATAGATACGTTGGAGACGTATCAATCATCGTCCCGCGTTGGGGTGCACCCCCGTGATCCGTAGATCGATCTTGCATATTTTGCTTTGTTTTCCAATACGTCTCGCAGGTCCTGCGTGTTGCCCCGGGCCTTGGTATTTTTGTTTGAGTGGCGGCGGGGTGCAGGCTGGACTTCGGGCTGATATGCCTCTCTGTCTCAGCCACAGGGTGGCCGATCAGCCGCATCATACGCTGGTGATGTAGGTTTCAATGCTTCCTCCTCGAGTTAGGGTAGCAACCTGCGTTTTGGATAACTCTTGGTTGGGCGTACGAGTTCGTATTCCTCGGCCACAAGGACTTCAGTCCATCTGTCCGCCAGCAGATCCTGATCAGCTCAAAGCTGTTGTTGCTTTTTCTTTAGGCTGTTTGCTCTGGCTATAAGCCGGCTCTTGAAGCGCTCCTGTTTGACGAGATCCTCAGGCACGATAAATTCTTCGTCGCCGAGGCTCACCTCGTCTTCAGAGAGAGGCATATAATTGTCATCCTCTGATTCTCCGTCTGCTGCCTGTTCCGGAGGGCTAGCTTGTTCATCTTCCCGCTCTAGGTCTGGCTGGAGGGGATTGTCATCGTCTTTGGCACTATCCGGAGCGTTATTGTCTCTTGTGCCGGTATCACTGCTTTTGCTGTGGCGGGACTTAGAGCGGCGCCGCTGACGTCGGTGCTTGGATTGCTTCTTGGAGGGATTATCCTCCGCTGTCTTGTCGCCATCGCCTTCTTTGGGGGTGTCCACCATGTATATGTCATATGATGAGGTGGTCGTCCAGCGCCCGGTGGGCGGTGGTTCTTGTTCGTCTCCTGCTTCGTCGTCCATACCGTCGATGTCTTCGGAGCCGAAGTCGAGCATGTTGGTTAAGTCGTCGACAGTGGCTACTAAGTGGGTGGTGGGTGGGGAGCGAATTTCTTCGTCATCCGCATCCCAATCTAGCCGGACATAGTTCGGCCAAGGATCTCCTAACAAGGAGAGAGACCTTAATGAATTTAGCACATCACCAAAAGGCGAGTGCTGAAAGATATCCGCGGAGGTAAACTCCATGATCGGTGCCCAATCGGATTCGATAGGCATGGACGCAAGCGGCTCGGAGCCCGTGGCTGGGGACGAATCCAACGGTTCGGTAACACGGCTCTCATAGGAGGTGAAGTCAGTATTCGGCTCTATCGCCACTGAGAGTGTGGCCTCCGTGGCGGGGTCTATCCACCCGTCCTCGGATGGCGTAATTTGTTCCGGATTGAGGGACGGAGTAGTTGCAGGAGTGATCTCACGAACACTGTCCGACCGCAGAGTTAAGTCATGCTCGTCATGATTGTGTGGCGCACCTGACATGGGCTCGGATCCATCGAAGATCAAGTCTCCGCGGATGTCGGCAGTATAGTTCAAGTTTCCAAACCTGACCTGATGGCCAGGGGTGTAGCTCTCAATCTGCTCCAGAGTTGGCCCGCAGTACGAAGCTGCCGAATACGAAGATCCGTCCGGGGAGGAAAACCTCACCCTGGATTGCGTCGTTGCCGATGATCGAAGGAGCCATCAAGCCTTACGGTGACGGCAAAGTGGAACTCTCAATGAAAGCACCAATGTCTGTGTCAAAACCGGCGGATCTCGGGTAGGGGGTCCCGAACTGTGCGTCTAAGGCGGATGGTAACAGGAGGCGGGGGACACGATGTTTACCCAGGTTCGGGCCCTCTCGATAGAGGTAATACCCTACTTCCTGCTTGATTGATCTTGATGATATGAATATTACAAGAGTTGATCTACCACGAGATCATATAGGCTAAACCCTAGAAGCTAGCCTATGGTATGATTGTTGTTGTCCTACCGACTAAACCCTCCGGTTTATATAGACACCGGAGGGGGCTAGGGTTACACAGAGTTGGTTACAAAGGGAGGAGATCTACATATTCGTATTGCCAAGCTTGCCTTCCATGCCAAGGACAGTCCCATCCATACACGGGACAAAGTCTTCAATCTTGTATCTTCATAGTCCAACAGTCCGGCCAAAGTATATAGTCCGGCTGTCCGAGGACCCCCTAATCCAGGACTCCCTCACGCTTCTCTTTCTTTTCCTTGTGCTAGATATTTGTAATGCACTAGGGAAAGGAGGAGTAGCGACCATCACTGACGGTCGCAATATCAGAGAGGGAGTGCCCACCATATACGTGAGATGAGAGTTTAGGAAGGAAGGTTCGACAGACCTAAAGTCAACCCATTGCATAATGAGTAATAGTGATATGTGTGTTGAGTTTCCTGGTAGTTGGCTTCGATCGATTTTCAATTAATTTTTCAACTATGAACATAGGAAATGTCTGACGACGAAAAGCATTTCGGTATGTGTGAATACTGCGAAGACAAGCACGGCCTGTGCGACAGACATTTCCTAGTTGGTGGTAGGCGCTTCAGCATCAAGCTGGATGAGACCTTCGAGGTGGATATAGGAAGTCACAATGACAAGTCTTTTTTCGTAATTAAGGATGACTTCTGCTTCTTTTGCTTCAACTTATAATTTTATTTTATTTTTACTATTCTACTAGCGTATACCCTGCCAAGCAAGAATTTATGTCTTGGATAAGATTGGTTTCAGTCCTATGGAAACTATGGAGGTAAAGAGAGTTCACTTGAGGACTGAGCATGGTTATACTTTTGCCACAATTATACAATGCAAACACCTAGACCTATTTTGAATGCAAAAGTTGGAGAGCACTATGCAAGGCTTATGCATTTGATCCTGATATGCTTATCACCTTTGATATTCACCCGGAAGATGATATCGAAGGTAATATCGACATCTGGGTCAATGTGCAGACGCCTCCAGTTCTATCATTATGTGAGTTTCTCAACCATATTTATGTCTTGGATATTGTTTATTCAAAAATAGTTGACAACTAATTTCTATTGACAGCTTATTTCCATTCAAGCAAACATGTCCGACGCTTGGTAGACATGACCTACTACTGCCCGGGGCTTAACTAATCTGCGGGGAGATAAGTCATTATGTTTCATGGCTTGAGGATCTTGATACTGTCAAGACAAATTATTTTCCTGAACTTGCGACCACTAGCGTGCATATTGAACTACGATCACATCTATTTAGGAAAGATGGTAAGGTTTTTACTATTTGTCCTTAGTGCATCTTTTGCATACATTATTTTTTAAGCTAAACTTCATTGCTAAGTATGTCACTATGATGTTCTTCAATAGGGACTCCTGATGATAGTTATGCCTTATTGGATCGAGGCTAAAGGTCGCATGAAAATGGTTAGCTTACGGGCAAGACATCCGACATTGCACATGAGTGCATTCAGGATTTCTAGAAGCGAGCAAGTATTGATAGTCAAAGACTGGAGCAAAATTGTGAAGGGTCGCAGAGAAGTACTAGGGGGCAGCAATCAGAAGCGCAACCCACAATTAGGAGACAGGTTCATCGGCATGCTCCAATATGATGAAGCAGGAGTGCTACACATGTTCTATGCTATTTTACCTAAGAGAGAACAGCGGGAGTGATTAGCTAGCTAGAATGAGTTTGAAGATGATGATGTGCTACACTATGACTGATGATTAAATAGCTAATGTTGGTGGTAATGACTATGATGATTATTACTAGCTAGTGTTGGTGGTGATTAGATAGCTACCGTAGCTAGTGTTGGTGGTGATTAGCTAGCTAGAATGAGTTTGAAGATGATGATGTGCTACACTATGACTATGATGATTAAATAGCTAGTGTTGGTCGTAATGACTATGATGATGATTAAATAGCTTGTGTAGGCGGATTAGATTCAAGTGGAGGCAACATGTGGTGCACCACATGTTGCCTCCACTTGAACCTAATCCACCTAGTATATACAACAGTGTATGAAATGAAGGTGGATTATGTTCAAGTGGAGGAAACATGCGGTGCACCACATGTTACCTCCACTTGAACCTAATCCACCTTCATTTCACACACTATTGTATATACTAACTAATCATGGTCATAAAATCATATGATGAAAGTACTGTATATAAAACATATACAAATACATAAAAAATAAGCTGCAATTAAAAAAGGGAAACTAAACGGTAGCGCTTTTCAGAAGAAACGCTACTGCTAACTACCAGCGCTACTACTACCAGTTAGCTGTAGCGCCTTACTGGTAGCGCTTGTAACCGCACTACTAGTAGCTATAAAACCAGCGCTACTACTAGGGTTTTCCCTAGTAGTGATATCTCCATATGACTCTTGTTTATCTTTCAATGCTTCGTGCTACCAGCTTAGAACGATTCTGCTAGAACTTCAAGACAACCGAGTGCTATCTCCATGCATGGTCTGACCATCTCCGTCTTACACCTCACATCCCATTTGTACTCATGTGGACATGATGCTCTACGGAACCCTGTATGTTATAGATGGTTGCAACACTAGGAATAGCACATTTTAACTTGATATTTATTGTGAGATCACCCTAATAATTGACTACTGCGCAATCAAAGGGTGCAAACAACAAAGGGATAAACATAACATGCAATTCATAATAGCATGATATGGTATAGCCTTTAGCGCCAGGAAGTCTTCACGGTCCACTTGAATCTTCAGTTGAAACGCTGCCATGGCGGTAGAAAAATTGTTACCATTGCAGTCGTTTCAAAAAATGCTGCCGTGGCGGCAATTTCAGAAAACATTATCATGGCGACCGTTTCAAAATATTTGCCGCGGCACCAATTTCAGAAACTAATGCCATGGCATGAAAATTTCAGCACCTCCTCCTGTGCCTGATACACCTTCTCCACGCGGGGATTCTTTGTGTACACTTGCCACCATCACGTGAAACATGTAGACTATCTCTACTACTATTACATTAAAGTGACAATCTCGTGGCTCCAGCCATCATGTCGTGACGCGCATGCCACTTAACATTACAACACATAACCATCTCATACATAAACTCATTATCATGACGAAGCCTATACCACATCATATGCAAACCTACAAAACCAAGTTAGACATCCTCTAATCGGTTTGGAATTTTTTAATTACATGGCTTCTAGGGTTTTCAGATAACACTAGGTACCTCTGCACACCATCAAGGTGATAATCCTTGTTGCCATATTAACTTCGGGGTGTGTGTGAAAGAAGAGACTTAATAAAAAAACCTCTTCCCCTACACTAAACTTCATCAAATACATGTGACCCCTAGAAGATCGTTCATCTTCATCGCCCTCTGGTGTACGCGAAGGTTCACTATTCTTGACTGATGAAGCCCAAAGAAGTTTTAGCAGATCATCGACAGTCACAACCGATTGATTGTCAGAGCTTTGTACAAAGCTACATCATGACGTCAATGAATTGAACCGAAGCAACACTCAAGGGAAGCATAGCAAGAACATCAAACCCTCACATCCACATGTGATCTAGATCAAAACATGCATCTACTAATAGAACTTGGCTCTGGTACCACTATTGGGAAATGTAGTAGAAAAAAACTCGCCCTACGAACACCCAAGAACAATATTAAGAAACATATAAGGTTCAGATCACGATCGTTACCGATTCTAGAGTGCCGCGGAGGTAGACGAGTTCGTGTAGATCATACTTGGAGTGATGAGGAGCGAACCTCGATGCGAGGGTCGATCCGCTGTTGGCTCGATCTTTCATGGCACAAAACTCCATTGCAGTAAGAACTCGTTACGGGTTTACGAAAACAATCAGAAACTCCACAAAAACAACACGCCAACCCCTCGATCCGAAGGAATAACACGGACGAACTGTATAGGCTCAGCTTGTAATCTCCTACGCGTTGCGTCGCAGGAACTCACACACCAATAGAGACTTTTGAAAGATTTCTCAAAACTCGATAATGGTCGACGACCGGAACACACACGGTCTCTAATTCATCACAAAAATACCTAACCTCCTTACAATGATTCTACTATGGCTCTTTATATCAGTATAGCCGTTCCAAACATGAGTATGCTACAAGAAAGAAATATAAACATGACTCTCTTAAAATTATCAACAGACTCTAGGATTTGCCAAAATAACCAACTATTGGATGCGCTTCTTATGCAATCTGCTGGTGGATGATAACCCACAAGTATAGGGGATCGCAACAGTTTTCGAGGGTATAGTATTCAACCCAAATTTATTGATTCGACACAAGGGGAGCCAAAGAATATTCTTGAGTATTACCAGCTGAGTTGTAAATTCAACCACACCTGAAAGACTTAATATCTGCAGCAAAGTATTTAGTAGCAAAGTAGTATGGAATTAGCGGTAACGGTGGCAAAAGTAACATTAGTAGTATTGTAGTAATCGTAACAGTGGCAACGGAAAAGTAATGAAGCAAGGATCAATATGAAACGAACTCATAGGCAATGGATCAATGATGGATAATTATGTCGGATGGCATTCATCATGCAATGGTTATAACATAGGGTGACACAGAACTAGCTCCAGTTCATCAATAGAATGTAGGCATGTATTCCGAATATAGTCATACGTGCTTATCGAAAAGAACTTGCCTGACATCTTTTGTCCTACCCTCCCGTGGCAGCGGGGTCCTATTGGAAACTAAGGGATATTAAGGCCTCCTTTTAATAGAGTACCCGACCAAAGCATTATCACTTAGTGAATACATGAACTCCTCAAATTACGTTCATCACCAGTAGTGGTCCCGACTAGTGTCACCCCGGGGTTGCCGAATCATAACACGTAGTAGGTGTGAAGGAAATATGCCCTAGAGGCAATAATAAAGTTGTTATTTATATTTACTTATATCATGATAAATGTTTATTATTCATGCTAGAATTGTATTAACCAGAAACTTAGTACATGTGTGAATACATAGACAAACAAAGTGTCACTAGTATGCCTCTACTTGACTAGCACGTTGAATCAAAGATGGTTAAGTTTCCTAGCCATAGACATGAGTTGTCATTTGATTAATGGGATCACATCATTAGAGAATGATGTGATGGGCTTGACCCATTCCATTAGCTTAGCATTTGATCGTTCAGTATATTGCCATTGCTTTCTTCATGACTTATACATATTCCTCTGACTATGAGATTATGCAACTCCCGAATACCGAAGGAACACCTTGTGTGCTATCAAACGTCACAACGCAACTGGGTGATTATAAAGATGTTCTACAGGTGTCTCCGAAGGTGTTTGTTGGGTTGGCATAGATCAAGATTAGGATTTGTCACTCCGAGTATCAGAGAGTTATCTCTGGGCCCTATCGGTAATGCACATCACTATAAGCCTTGCAAGCAATGTGACTAATGAGTTAGTTGTGGGATGATGCATTACGGATTGAGTAAAGAGACATTCCGCTAACGAGATTGAACTAGGTATGATGATACCGACGATCGAATCTCGGGCAAGTAACATACCGATGACAAAGGGAATAACGTATGTTGTCTTTACGGTATGATCGATAAAGATCTTCGTAGAAAATGTAGGAACCAATATGAGCATCCAGGTTCCGCTGTTGGTTATTGACCGGAGATGTTTCTCGGTCATGTCTACATAGTTCTCGAACCCGTAGGGTTCGCACGCTTAACGTTCGATGACGATTTGTATTATGAGTTATGTGTTTTGGTGACCGAAGTTTGTTCGGAGTCCCGGATGAGATCACGGACATGTCGAGGAGTCTCGAAATGGTCGAGAGGTAAAGATTGATGTATTAGAAGGTAGTATTCAGACACCGAAAGGGTTCCGGAGTGTATTGGGTACATACCGGAGTACCGGAGGGGTTACCGGAACCCCCCCCCCCCCGGAAAGATATGGGCCATATGGGCCATAGAAGGGAGGCTAGCCAGCCCACAAGCGGCTGGCACGCCCCCCACAAAGGTGGAGGCCGAATTGGATTAGGGAAGGGGGCGGCGCCCTCCTTTCCTTCTCCTACTCCCTCTCCTTTTCCCCTTTCCCCCTCCGGAAGAAGGAAAAAAGGGGGGTGAATCCTACTAGGACTGGACTCCTAGTAGGACTCCCCTCTCCCTGGCGCGCCCCTTGGTGGCCGGCCTCCTCCTCCCCTCCTTTATATACGGGGGCAGGGGGCACCCAAAGCACAACAGTTGTCCTCTTAGCCATGTACGGTGCCCCCTCCATAGTTTACTCCTCCGGTCATAGCGGCGTAATGCTTAGGCGAAGCCCTGCGCGGATCACATCACCATCACTGTCACCACGCCGTTGTGATGACGAAACTCTCCCTCGACCCTCTGATGGATCAAGAGTTCGAGGGATGTCATCGAGCTGAACATTTGCCGAACTCGGAGGTGTCGTATGTTTGATACTAGATCGGTTGGATCGTGAATACGTTCAACTACATCAACCGCGTTAACCTAATGCTTCCGCTTTCGATCTATGAGGGTACGTGGACACACTCTCCCCCTATCGTTGCTATACATCTCCTAGATAGATCTTGTGTGATCGTAGGATTTGCACGTGCAGAATACTCGGGTTAAACTTGACGAGCCTAGCATGTACAAACATGGCCTCGGAACACTGGAGACCGAAAGTTCGAGCGTGAATCATATAGTAGATACGATGAACATAGAGATATTCACAATTGAAAACTACTTCATCTCACGTGATGGTCGGACATGGTTTAGTTGATATGGATCACGTGATAATTTAGATGACTCGAGGGATGTCTATCTAAGTGGGAGTTGTTAAGTAATATGATTAATTGAACTTTAATTTATCATGAACTTGTTGGGGAACGTAGCAGAAATTCAAAATTTTCTTACGTGTCACCAAGATCTATCTATGGAGAGACTAGCAACGAGGGGAAGGAGAGTGCATCTACATACCCTTGTAGATCGCTAAGCGGAAGCGTTCAAGTGAACGGGGTTGATGGAGTCGTACTCGTCGTGATTCAAATCACCGATGACCAAGTGCCGAACGCACAGCACCTCCGCGTTCAACACACGTACAGCCCGGTGACGTCTCCCAAGCCTTGATCCAGCAAGGAGAGAGGGAGAGGTTGAGGAAGACTCCATCCAGCAGCAGCACAACGGCGTGGTGATGATGGAGGAGCGTGGCAATCCTGCAGGGCTTCGCCAAGCACCACAGAAAAGGAGGAAGAGAGAGGTAGGGCTGCACCAAGAGGCAGAGATCGAATCACCGATTGTGGGCAGCCCCCTAGGCCTCATATATATAGGGGAAGGGAAGGGGCTGCGCCCCCTCTAGGGTTACCACCCCTAGGGGGGGCGGCAGCCCTAGATGGGGATCAAGGGGGCGGCCAAGAGGGGGAGAAGGGGTGGCGCCCCTAGGATGGGCCTTAAGGCCCATCTAAGCCTAGGGTTTCCCCTTTTTTTCTCTTAGCTGCCCCTTGGGCCTTGTGGGAGGCGCACCAGCCCACTAAGGGGCTGGTCCCTCACCACTCTTGGCCCACACAACCTTCTGCGGCTTGTGGCCCCATTTGGTGGACCCCCGGACACCTCCGGTGGTCCCGGTACACTACCGATAAACCCTGAAACTTTTCCGGCAACCAAAACAGGACTTCCCATATATAAATCTTTACCTCCGGACCATTCCGGAACTCCTCGTGACATCCGGGATCTCATCCAGGACTCCGAACAACATTCGGTAACCACATACAAGCTTCCTTTATAACCCTAGTGTCATCGAACCTTAAGTGTGTAGACCCTACGGGTTCGGGAGACATGCAGACATGACCGAGACGTTCTCCAGTCAATAACCAACAGCGGGATCTGGATACCCATGTTGGCTCCCACATGTTCCACGATGATCTCATCGGATGAACCACAATGTCAAGGACTTAATCAATCCCGTATACAATTCCCTTTGTCTAGCGGTATTGTACTTGCCCGAGATTCGATCGTCGGTATCCCGATACCTCGTTCAATCTCGTTACCGGCAAGTCTCTTTTACTCGTTCCGTAGCACATCATCCCGTGATCAACTCCTTGATCATATTGTGCACATTATGATGATGTCCTACCGAGTGGGCCCAGAGATACCTCTCCGTTTACACGGAGTGACAAATCCCAGTCTCGATTCGTGCCACCCAACAGACACTTTCGGAGATACCCGTAGTGTACCTTTATATCCACCCAGTTACATTGTGACGTTTGGCACACCCAAAGCATTCCTACGGTATCCGGGAGTTGCACAATCTCATGGTCTAAGGAAATGATACTTGACATTATAAAAGCTTTAGCATACGAACTACATGATCTTGTGCTAGGCTTAGGATTGGGTCTTGTCCATCACATCATTCCTCTAATGATGTGATCCCGTTATCAATGACATCCAATGTCCATGGTTAGGAAACCGTAACCATCTATTGATCAACGAGCTAGTCAACTAGAGGCTTACTAGGGACATGGTGTTGTCTATGTATCCACACATGTATCTGAGTTTCCTATCAATACAATTCTAGCATGGATAATAAACGATTATCATGAACAAGGAAATATAATAATAATCAATTTATTATTGCCTCTAGGGCATATTCCAACAGTCTCCCACTTGCACTAGAGTCAATAATCCAGTTCACATCGCTATGTGATTAACACTCAAGGTCACATCCCCATGTGACTAACACCCAAAGAGTTTACTAGAGTCAATAATCTAGTTCACATTACCATGTGATTAACACTCAATGAGTTCTGGGTTTGATCATGTTATGCTTGTGAGAGATGTTATAGTCAACGGGTCTGAAGCTTTCAGATCCGTGTGTGCTTTACAAATATCTATGTCATCTCCTAGATGCAGTTACCACGCTCTATTTGGAGCTATTCCAAATAACTGTTCTACTTATACGAATCCAATTTACTACTTAGAATAATCTGGATTAGTGTCAAAGTTTGCATCGGCGTAACCCTTTACGACGAACTCTTTTTCCACCTCCATAATCGAGAAAATTCCTTAGTCCACTAGTTACTAAGGATAACCTTGACCGTTGTCCTGTGATCCATTTCTAGATCACACTTGTACCCCTTGACTGACTCATGGTTTGGCACACTTCAGGTGCGGTACACAACACAGCATACTTTAGAGCCTACGACTAAATCATAGGGGACGACCTTCGTCCTTTCTCTCTATTATGTCGTGGTCAGGTCTTGAGTCTTACTTAATACTCATACCTGTAATACAGCCAAGAACTCCTTCTTTGCTGATCTATTTTGAACTCTTTCAAAATCTTGTCACGGTATGTATTCATTTGAAAGTACTATTAAGCGATTTTGATCTATCCTTATAGATCTTGATGCTCAATGTTCAAGTAGCTTAATCCAGGTTTTCCATTGAAAAACACTTTTCAAATAACCCTATATGCTTTCCAGAAATACTACATCATTTCTGATCAACAATATGTCAACAACATATACTCATCAGAAATTCTATAGTGCTCCCACTCACTTCTTTGGAAATACAAGTTTCTGATAAACTTTGTAAAACCCCAATCTTTGATCATCTCATCAAAGTGTACATTCCAACTCCGAGATGCTTACTCCAGTCCTTAGAAGGATTGCTAGAGCTTTGCATACTTGTTAGCATCTTTCAGGATTGACAAAAGTCTTCTGGTTGTATCACATACAACCTTTCCTCAAGAAAATCGTCGAGGAAACAATGTTCTGACATCCTATCTGCATTATTTCATAAATAATGCAGTAATCGCTAACATAATTCAAACAGACTTTTAGCATCGCTACGGGTGATAAAGTCTCATCGTAGTCAACTCCTTGAACTTGTTGGAAAACATTTTAATGACAAGTCGAGCTTTCTTAATGGTGACATTTACCATCATTGTCCGTCTTCCTTTTAAAATCCATCTATACTCAACAGCCTTACGACCGTCGAGCCGTTCTGCCAAAGTCTACACTTTGTTTTCATACATGGATCCTCTCTCGGATTTTATGGCCTCGAGCCATTCATCGGAATCCGGGCCCACCATCGCTTCTCCATAGCTTGTAGGTTCATTGTTGTCTAGCAACATGACTTCCAAGACAGGATTACGTACCACTCTGAAGTAGTACGCATCCTTGTCATCCTACGAGGTTTGGGAGTGACTTGATCCGAAGTCTCATGATCACTATCATAAGCTTCCACTTCAATTGGTGTAGGTGCCATAGGAACAATTCCTGTGCCCTGCTACACACTAGTTGAAGTGACGATTCAATAACCTCATCAAGTCTCCACCATCCTCCCACTCAATTCTTTTGAGAGAAACTTTTCCTCGAGAAAGGACCCGATTCGAGAAACAATCCCTATTGCTTTTGGATCTGAGACAGGAGGTATACCCAACTGTTTGGGTGTCCTATGAAGATGCAGTTATCCGCTTTGGGTTCGAGCTTATCAGCCTGAAACCTTTTCATATAAGCGTCGCAGCCCCAAACCTTTTAAGAAATGACAGCTTAGGTTTCTCTAAACCATAGTTCATACGGTGTCATCTCATTGGAATTACGTGGTGCCCTATTTAAAGTGAGTGCGGTTGTCTCTAATGCCTAACCCATGAACGATAGTGGTAATTCGATAAGAGACATCATGATATGCATCATATCCAATAGGGTGCAGTTATGATGTTCGGACACACCATCACACTATGGTGTTCCAGGCGGTACTAGTCGTGAAACAATTTCCACAATGTCTCAATTGTGTACCAAACTCGCAACTCAGATATTCATCTCTATGATCATATCATAGATATTTTATCCTCTTGTCACAACGATATTCAACTTCACTCTGAAATTACTTGAACCATTCAATAATTCAGACTTGTGTTTCATCAAGCAAATATACTCAGTATCTACTCAAATCATCTGTGAAGTAAGAGCATAACGATATCCACTGCGTGCCTCAACACTCATTGGACTGCACACATCAAAATGTGTTACTTCCAACAAGTTGCTTTCTTGTTCCATTTTACTGAAACCGAAGCTTTCAGTCATCTTGCCCATGTGGTATGATTTGCATATCTCAAGTGATTCAAAATCAAGTGAGTCCAAACGGTCCATCTGCATGGAGTTTCTTCATGCGTACATACCAACAGACACGGTTCACATGTCTCAATCCTTTCAGAAATGAGTGAGTCCAAAGATCCATCAACATGGAGCTTCTTCATGCGTTTTATACCAATATGACTTACATGGCAGTGCCACAAGTAGATGGTATTATCATTACTATCTTATATCTTTTGGCATGGACATGTGTATCACTATGATCGAGATTCAATAAACCATTCATTTTAGGTGCAAGACCATTGAAGGTATTATTCAAATAAATAGAGTAACCATTATTCTCTTTAAATGAATAACCGTATTGCGATAGACATAATCCAATCATGTCTATGCTCAACGCAAACACCAAATAACCATTATTTAGGTTTAACACCAATCTCGATGGTAGAGGGAGCGTGCGATGCTTGATCACATCAACCTTGGAAACATTTCCAACACATCTCGTCAGCTCACCTTTAGCTAGTCTCCGTTTATTCCATAGCTTTTATTTCGAGCTACTAACACTTAGCAACCGAACCGGTATCTAATACCCTGATGCTACTTGGAGTACTAGTAAAGTACACATTCACATAATGTATATCCAATATACTTCTATCGATAGCCTTCTCATCTATCAAGTATCTAGGGTAATTCTGCTCTAGTGACTGTTCCCCTTATTACAGAAGCACTCAGTCTCGGGTTTGGGTTCAACCTTGGGTTTCTTCACTAGAGCAGCAGCTGATTTGCCGTTTCATGAAGTATCCCTTCTTGCCCTTGCCCTTCTTGAAACTAGTGGTTTCACTAACCATCAACAATTGATGCTCCTTCTTGATTTCTACTTTCGCGGTGTCAAACATCGCGAATATTTCAAGGATCATCATATCTATCCCTGATATGTTATAGTTCATCACGAAGCTCTAGCATCTTGGTGGCAATGACTTTGGAGAAACATCACTATCTTATCTGGAAGATCAACTCCCACTCGATTCAAGTGATTGTTGTACTCAGACAATTTGAGCACAAGCTCAACGATTGAGCCTTTCTCCCTTTGCAGGCTAAGAAAATCGTAGGAGGTCTTTTACCTCTTGACGTGGGCACGAGCCTGAAATCCCAATTTCAGCCCTCGAAACATCTCAGATGTTCCGCGACATTTCAAAAATGTCTTCGGTGCCTCAATTCTAAACCATTTAATATTACCGAACTATCATGTAGTCATCAAAACATGTACGCCAAATGTTCGCAACATCCACATACTACGTTCGAGGTCCAGCACACTGAGCAGTGCATTAAGGACGTAAGCCTTCTACTGTCCGCATAATTGCTACTATCATCTTTCAACTATATTTTCTCTAGGAACATATCTAAAACAGTAGAACTAAAGCGCGAGCTTACGACATAATTTGCAAAGACCTTTTGACTATGTTCAGGATAATTAAGTTCATCTTATGAACTCCCACTCAGATAGACATCCCTCTAGTCATCCAAGTGATTACATGATCCGAGTCAACTAGGCCGTGTCCGATCATCACGTGAGACGGACTAGTCAACGTCGGTGAACATCTTCATGTTGATCGTATCTACCATACGACTCATGCTCGACCTTTCGGTCTCTTGTGTTCCGAGGCCATGTCTGTACATGCTAGGCTCGTCAAGTCAACCTAAGTGTTTCGCGTGTGTAAATCTGTCTTACACCCGTTGTATGTGAACGTAAGAATCTATCACACCCGATCATCACGTGGTGCTTCGAAACGACGAACTTTAGCAACGGTGCACAGTTAGGGTGAACACTTTCTTGAAATTTTAATGAGGGATCATCTTATTTACTACCGTCGTTCTAAGCAAATAAGATGTATAAACATGATAAACATCACATGCAATCAAATAGTGACATGATATGGCCATCATCACTTTGCTCCTTTTGATCTCCATCTTCGGGGCTCCATGATCATCGTCGTCACTGGCATGACACCATGATCTCCATCATCATGATCTCCATCATCGTGTCTTCATGAAGTTGTCACGTCAACTATTACTTCTACTACTATGGCTAACGCTTTAGCAATAAAGTAAAGTAATTACATGACGTTTATGTTGACACGCAGGTCATAAATAAATTAAGACAACTCCTATGGCTCCTGCCGGTTGTCATACTCATCGACATGCAAGTCGTGATTCCTATTACAAGAACATGATCATCTCATACATCACATATATCATACATCACATCCTTTGGCCATATCACATCACATAGCATACCCTCCAAAAACAAGTTAGACGTCCTCTAGTTGTTGTTTGCATGTTTTACGTGGCTGCTATGGGTTTCTAGCAAGAACGTTTCTTACCTACGCAAAACCACAACATGATATGTCAATTGCTATTTACCCTTCATAAGGACCCTTTTCATCGAATCCGATCCGACTAAAGTGGGAGAGACTGGCACCCGCTAGCCACCTTATGCAACTAGTGCATGTCAGTCGGTGGAACCTGTCTCAGTAAGTGTACGTGTAAGGTCGGTCCGGGCCGCTTCATCCCACAATGCCGCCGAATCAAGATTGACTAGTAACGGTAAGCATATTGAACAAAATCAACGCCCACAACTACTTTGTGTTCTACTCGTGCAAAGAATCTACGCAATAAACCTGGCTCTGATACCACTGTTGGGGAACGTAGCAGAAATTCAAAATTTTCTTACGTGTCACCAAGATCTATCTATGGAGAGACTAGCAACAAGGGGAAGGAGAGTGCATCTACATACCCTTGTAGATCGCTAAGCGGAAGCGTTCAAGTGAACGGGGTTGATGGAGTCGTACTCGTCGTGATTCAAATCACCGATGACCAAGTGCCGAACGCACGGCACCTCCGCGTTCAACACACGTACAGCCCGGTGACGTCTCCCAAGCCTTGATCCAGCAAGGAGAGAGGGAGAGGTTGAGGAAGACTCCATCCAGCAGCAGCACAATGGCGTGGTGATGATGTAGGAGCATGGCAATCCTGCAGGGCTTCGCCAAGCACCACAGAAAAGGAGGAAGAGAGAGGTAGGGCTGCACCAAGAGGCAGAGATCGAATCACCGATTGTGGGCAGCCCCCTAGGCCTCATATATATAGGGGAAGGGAAGGGGCTGCGCCCCCTCTAGGGTTCCCACCCCTAGGGGGGCGACAACCCTAGATGGGGATCAAGGGGGCGGCCAAGAGGGGGAGAAGGGGTGGCGCCCCTAGGGTGGGCCTTAAGGCCCATCTAAGCCTAGGGTTTCCCCTTTTTTTCTCTTAGCTGCCCCTTGGGCCTTGTGGGAGGTGCACCAGCCCACTAAGGGGCTGGTCCCTCACCACTCTTGGCCCACGAAACCTTCTGGGGCTTGTGGCCCCACTTGGTGGACCCCCGGACACCTCCGGTGGTCCCGGTACACTACCGATAAACCCTGAAACTTTTCCGGCAACCAAAATAGGACTTCCCATATATAAATCTTTACCTCCGGACCATTCCGGAACTCCTCGTGACGTCCGGGATCTCATCCGGGACTCCGAACAACATTCGGTAACCACATACAAGCTTCTTTTATAACCCTAGCATCATCGAACCTTAAGTGTGTAGACCCTACGGGTTCGGGAGACATGCAGACATGACCGAGACGTTCTCCGGTCAATAACCAACAGCGGGATCTGGATACCCATGTTGGCTCCCACATGTTCCACGATGATCTCATCGGATGAACCACGATGTCAAGGACTTAATCAATCCCGTATACAATTCCCTTTGTCTAGCGGTATTGTACTTGCCCGAGATTCGATCGTCGGTATCCCGATACCTCGTTCAATCTTGTTACCGGCAAGTCTCTTTTACTCGTTCCGTAACACATCATCCCGTGATCAACTCCTTGATCATATTGTGCACATTATGATGATGTCCTACCGAGTGGGCCCAGAGATACCTCTCCGTTTACACGGAGTGACAAATCCCAGTCTCGATTCGTGCCACCCAACAGACACTTTCGGAGATACCCGTAGTGTACCTTTATAGCCACCCAGTTACATTGTGACGTTTGGCACACCCAAAGCATTCCTACGGTATCCGGGAGTTGCACAATCTCATGGTCTAAGGAAATGATACTTGACATTATAAAAGCTTTAGCATACGAACTACATGATCTTGTGCTAGGCTTAGGATTGGGTCTTGTCCATCACATCATTCCTCTAATGATGTGATCCCGTTATCAATGACATCCAATGTCCATGGTTAGGAAACCGTAACCATCTATTGATCAACGAGCTAGTCAACTAGAGGCTTACTAGGGACATGGTGTTGTCTATGTATCCACACATGTATCTGAGTTTCCTATCAATACAATTCTAGCATGGATAATAAACGATTATCATGAACAAGGAAATATAATAATAATCAATTTATTATTGCCTCTAGGGCATATTTCCAACATAACTTAGTCTTGATAGTATTTGCAAATTATGTTGTAGATTAATAGCTCGAGATGTAGCTCCCCGTTTATTTTTGATATGTTCCTAGAGGAAAATAAGTTCAAAGGTGGTAGTAGCAATGATGCGGACTCGGTCCGTCATCTGAGGATTGTCCTCATTGCTTCACAGAAGAATTATGTCCTTGATGCACCGCTAGGTGACGGACCTATTGCAGGGAGCAGATGCAAACGTATGAACATTTGGCAAGCTCGGTATGATGACTACTTGATAGTTTAGTGCGCCATGCTTTATGGCTTAGAACCGGGACTTCAAAAACGTTTTAAACGCCACGGAGCATATAAGATGTTCCAAGAGCTGAAATTGGTATTTCAGAATGCCCGAGTCGAGAGGTATGAGACCTCTGACAAGTAATTTGCCTACAAGATGGAGGAGAATAGCTCAACGAGTGAGCATGTACTCAGAATGTCTGGGTAGTACAACCGCTTGAATCAAGTGGGAGTTAATCTTCCAGATAAGATAGTGATTGATAAAGTTCTCTAGTCACTATCACCAAGCTACTAGAACTTCGTGATGAAATATAATATGCAAGGGGACGACGAAAACGATTCCCAAGCTCTTCGTGATGCTGAAATCGGCGAAGGTAGAAATCAAGAAAGAGCATCAAGTTTTGATGGTTGACAAGACCACTAGTTTCAAGTAAAAGGGCAAGGGAAACAAAAGGGAACTTCAAGAAGAATGGCAAGCAAGTTGCTACTCCTGTGAAGATGCCCAAAGCTGGACCCAAGCCTGAAACTGAGTGCTTATACTGCAAAGGAAATGGTCACTGGAAGTGGAACTGCCCCAAACATTTGGCAGATAAGAAGGATGGCAAAGTGAACAAAGTATATTTGATATACAGATTATTGTGTACCTTAGTAGTGTTTGTAGTAGCCCCTGGGTATTTGATACTAGTTCAGTTGCTAAGATTAGTAACTCGAAAAGGAGTTACAGAATGAATAGAGACTATTTATGGGCGAACTAACGATGTTTGTTGGAAGTGATTCCAAGGTTGATAAGATCACCATCGCACACTCCATCTACCTTTGGGATTAGTGTTGAACCTAAATAAATGTTATTTGGTGTTTGCGTTGAGCATGAATATGATTGGATCAGGTTTATTGCAATACGGTTATTCATTTAAGTCAGAGAATGATTATTGTTCTATTTACATGAATAAAACCTTATATGGTCATACACCCAATATAAATGGTTTATTTAATCTGGATCGTAGTGATACACATATTCATAATATTGATGCCAAAAGATGCAAAGGTGATAATGATAGTGCAACATATTTGTGGCACTGTCGTTTAGGTCATATTGGTGTAAAGTGCATGAAGAAACCCCATATGGATGGATTTTTAGAATCACTTGATTATGAATCAATTGATACTTACGAACCATGCCTCATAGGCAAGATGACTAAAAATCAATTCTCCGGAACAATGGAGCGAGCAACTGAGTTATTGGAAAGAATACATACGGATGTATGCGGTCCAATGAGTGTTGAGGCTCGCGGCGGGTATCGTTATTTTTCTGACCTTCATAGATGATTTGAGCATATATGGGTATATCTACTTGATGAAACATAAGTTTGAAACATTTGAAAAGTTCAAAAAAATTCAGAGTGAAGTGGAAAATCATCGTAACAAGAAAATAAAGATTCTACGATCTGATCCTGGAGGTGAATATTTGAGTTATGAGTTTGGTCTTCATTTAAAAAACAATCTGGAATAGTTTCACAACTCACGCCACCCGGAACACCACAGCATAATGGTGTGTCCGAATGTTGTAACCGTACTTTATTAGATATGGTGCGATCTATGAATTCTCTTACCGATTTAGCACTATGGTTTTGGGGTTATGCATAAGAGAAAGCTGCATTCACGTTAAATAGGGCACCATCTAAATCTGTTGAGACAACACCATATGAACTGTGGTTTGGCAAGAAACCTAAGCTGTCATTTCTTAAAGTTTGGGATTGCGATGCTTATGTGAAAAAGCTTCAACCTGATAAGCTCGAACCCAAATCGGAGAAATGCGTCTTCATAGGATACCTAAAGGAAACTGTTGCGTACGCCTTCTATCACAGATCCGAAAGGCAAGATATTCGTTGCTAAGAATGGATCCTTTCTAGAGGAGTTTCTCTCAAAAGAAGTGAGTGGGAGGAAAGTAGAACTTGATGAGGTAGTTGTACCTTATCTCGAATTGGAAGTTAGTTCATCACAGAAATCAGTTCCGGTGATGCCTACACCAATTAGTGAGGAAGTTAATGATGATGATCATGACTTCAGATCAAGTTACTACCGAACCTCGTAGGTCAACCAAAGTACGTTCCGCACCAGAGTGGTATGGTAATCCTGTTCTAGAAGTCATGTTACTAGACCATGACGAACCTGCGAACTATGAGGAAGCAACGCTGAGCCCAGATTTCGATAAATGGCTTAAGGCCATGAAATTTGAGATAGGATCCATATATAAGAACAAAGTGTGGACTTTGGTGGACTTGCCTGATGATCGGCAAGCCATTGAGAATAAATGGATCTTCAAGTGGAAGATGGACGCTGATAGTAGTGTTACTATCTACAAAGCTCAACTTGTCGAAAAAGGTTTTTGACAAGTTCAAGGTGTTGACTACGATGAGATTTTCTCACTCGTATCGATGCTTAAAGTCTGTCCGAATCATGTTAGCAATTGCCACATTTTATGAAATCTGGCAAATGGATGTCAAAACTGCATTCCTTAAAGGTTTTGTCAATCCTAAAGGTGCTAACAAAATGTGCAAGCTCCAGCGATCCATCTATGGACTGGTGCAAACATCTCGGAGTTGGAATATACACTTTGATGAGTTGATCAAAGCATATAGTTTTATACAGACTTGCGGTGAAGCCTGTATTTACAAGAAAGTGAGTTGGAGCACTACAGCCTTTCTGATAAGTATATGTGAATGACATATTGTTGATCAGAAATGATGTAGAATTTTCTGGAAAGCATAAAGGAGTGTTTGAAAGGAGTTTTTCAAACAAAGACCTCGATGAAGCTGCTTACATATTAGGCATCAAGATCTATAGAGATAGAACAAGACGCTTGATAAGATTTTTTTTTCAATGAGTACATACCTTGAAAAGATTTTGAAGTAGTTCAAAATGGAACAGTCAAAGAAGGAGTTCTTGCCTGTATTGCAAGGTGTAAATTTGAGTAAGACTCAATACCCGACCACGACAGAAAATAGAAAGAGGATGAAAGTCATTCCCTATGCCTCAGCCATAGGTTCTATAAAGTATGCTATGTTGTGTACCAGACCTATTGTGTACCTTGCCATGAGTTTGGCAAGGGGGTACGATAGTGATCCAGGAGTGGATGACTGGAGAGCGGTCAAAGTTATCCTTAGTTACCTAAGAGGACTAAGGAAATATTTCTCGGTTATGGAGGTAATAAAGAGTTTGTTGTAAAGAGTTACGTCGATGCAAGCTTTTACACCGATGCGGATGACTCCAAGTCTCAATCTGGATACACATTGAAAATGGAAGCAATTAGCTAGAGTAGCTCCATGCAGAGCATTGTAGACATAGAAAATTTTCAAAATACATACGGCTTTGAATGTGACAGACCCATTGACTAAACTTCTCTCACTAGAAAAACATGATCACACCTTAGCACTCTTTGGGTGTTAATCACATAGAGATGTGAACTAGATTATTGACTCTAGTAAACCCTTTGGATGTTAGTCACATGGCGATGTGAACAAATCACATAACGATGTGAACTATTGGTATTAAATCACATGACGATATGAACTAGATTATTGACTCTAGTGCAAGTGGGAGACTGGAGGAAATATGCCCTAGATGCAATAATAAAGTTGTTATTTATATTTCCTTATATCATGATAAATGTATATTATTCTTGCTAGAATTATATTAACCGGAAACTTGATACATGTGTGAATACATAGACAAAACATAGTGTCCCTAGTATGCCTCTACTAGACTAGCTCGTTTATTAAAGATGGTTAAGTTTCCTAACCATAGACATGTGTTGTCATTTGATGAACGGCACCACATCATTAGGAGAACGATGTGATGGACAAGACACATCCGTTAGCTTAGCATAATGATCGTTAAGTTTTATTGCTATTGCTTTGTTCATGACTTATACTTATTCCTCTGACTATGAGATTATGCAACTCCCGAATACTGGAGGAACACCTTGTGTGCTATCAAACGTCACAAAGTAACTGGGTGATTATAAAGATGCTCTACGGGTGTCTTCAAAGGGTTTGTTGGGTTGGCATAGATCAAGATTAGGATTTGTCACTCTGAGTGGTAATGCACATCACTATAAGCCTTGCAAGCAATGTGACTAATGAGTTAGTTGCGGGAAGATGCATTACGGAACGAGTAAAGAGACTTGCCGGTAACGAGATTGAACTAGGTATGATGATACCGATGATCGAATCTCAGGCAAGTAACATACCGATGACAAAGGGAATAATGTATGTTGTCATTACAGTACGACCGATAAAGATCTTCGTAGAATATGTAGGAACCAATATGAGCATCCAGGTTCCGCTGTTGGTTATTGACCGGAGATGTGTCTCGGTCATGTCTACATAGTTCTCGAACCCGCAGGGTCCACACGCTTAACGTTCGATGACGATTTGTATTATGAGTTATGTGTTTTGCTGACCGAAGTTTGTTCGGAGTCCCGGATGAGATCACGGACATGACGATGAGTCTCTAAATGGACGAGAGGTAAAGATTGATATAATAGAAGGTAGTATTCGGACACCGAAAGGGTTCCGGAGTGTATCGGGTACATACCGAAGTACCGGAGGGATTACCGGAACCCCCCGGGGAAAGATATGGGCCATATGGGCCATAGAAGGGAGGCTAACCAGCCCACAAGCGGCTGGCATGCCCCCCACAAAGGAGGAGGCCGAATTGGATTAGGGAAGGGGGTGGCGCCCCCCTTTCCTTCTACTCCTTCTCCTTTCCCCCTTTTCCCCCTCCGGAAGAAGGAAAAAAGGGGGGCGAATCGTACCAGGACTAGAGTCCTAGTAGGACTCCCCTCTCCCTGGTGCGCCCCTTGGTGGCCGGCCTCCTCCTCCTCCCCTCCTTTATATACGGGGGCAGGGGGCACCCAAAGCACAATAGTTGTTCTCTTAGCCATGTGCGGTTCCCCCCTCCACATTTACTCCTCTGGTCATAGCGTCATAGTGCTTAGGCGAAGCCCTGCGCGGATCACATCACCATCACTGTCACCACGCCGTCGTGTTGACGAAAATCTCCCTCGACCCTCTGCTGGATCAAGAGTTCGAGGGACGACATCGAGCTGAACGTGCGCTGAACTCAGAGGTGTCATACGTTCGGTACTAGACCGGTTGAATCATGAATACGTTCGACTACATCAACCGCATTAACCTAACACTTCCGCTTTCGGTCTACGAGGGTACGTGGACACACTCTCCCCCTATCATTGCTATACATCTCCTAGATATATCTTGTGTGGTCGTAGGAATTTTTTGAAATTGCATGCTACATTCCCCAACAAGGTGACTATAACTTGCAAGATAGGATCAAGAACACAAATATATTCATGAAAACATAAAGGGTTCAGATATGAAATCATGGCACTCAGCCCCTAGTGACAAGCATTAAGCATAGCAAAGTCATAGCAACATCAATCTTAGAACATAGTGGATACTAGGGATCAAACCCTAACAAAACTAACTCGATTACATGGTAAATCTCATCCAACCCATCACAGTCCAGCAAGCCTACGGTGGAATTACTCGCGCACGGCGGTGGGCGTCATGAAATTGGTGATGGAGGATGGTTGATGATGACGATGTCGACGGATTCCCCTCTCCGGAGCCCCGAATGGACTCCAGATCTGCCCTTCCATGGAAGAACAGGGCTTGGCGGCGGCTCCGTATCGTAAAATGTGATGAATACTTCTCTCTGATTTTATTTCTCCTCAAAAGACCATATATGGAGTTGGAGTTGAGGTCGGTGGAGTTCCAGGGGGGCCACAAGGTCGGGTGGCGGGCCCCCCACCCTTGTGGCTAGGGTGTGAGCCCCCTGGTGCTGATTCTTTCACCAATATTTTTTATTAATTCAAAAAGTTAGCTCTGTTGATTTTCAGGCTATTCTGAGAACTTTTTATTCTGCACAAAAATAACACCATGGCAATTCTGCTGAAAACAGGGCCAGTCCGGGTTAGTTCCATTCAAATCATGCAAGTTAGAGTCCAAAACACGGGCAAAAGAGTTTGGAAAAGTAGACACGACGGAGACGTATCAACTCCCCCTATCTTAAACCTTTGCTTGTCCTCAAGAAATTCAGTTGATAAACTGAAAGTGATAAAGAAAAACTTTTACAAACTCTGTTTGATCTTGTTGTTGCTAATATGTAAAGCCAGCATTCAAGTTTTCAGCATAGATTATGAACTAACCATATTCACAATAACATTTAGATCTCACATTTACTCATATCAATGACATAATCAACTAGCGAGCAATAATAATAAATCTCGGATGACAACACTTTTCTCAAAACAATCATGATATGATATAACAAGATGGTATCTCGCTAGCCCTTTCTGAGACCGCAAAACATAAATGCAGAGCACTTCTGAAGATCAAGAACTGACTAGACATTGTAATTCATGGTAAAAGAGATCCAGACACAGTCATACTCAATATAAATTAATAGCAATGCATACAAATGACTATGGTGCTCTCTAACTGGCGCTTTTAATAAGAGGATGATGTATCAGCAATAAAGGTAAATAGATAGGCCCTTCGTAGAGGGAAGCAGAGATTTGCAGAGGTGCCAGAGCTCGAGTTTTGAAATAGAGATAAATAATTTTTTGAGAGGCATGCTTTCATTGTCAACATAACAACGAAGAGGTCTCAGTATCTTCCATGCTACATACATTATAGGCAATTCCCAAATAGAATGGTAAAGTTTATACTCCCACACCACCAACAAGCACACTCCACGGCTGGTCCGAAACAACGGGTACCGTCCAACTAACAACAGTCCTGGGGGAGTTTTGTTTGCAATTATTTTGATATGATTTGCATTGAGCATGGGACTGGGCATCCCGGTTACCAGCCATTTTCTCGTGAATGATGAGCAGAGTCCACTCATCGTGAGAATAACCCACCTAGCATGGAAGATAATGACAGCCCTAGTTGGTACATGTGCTATTCGAGCATACAAAACAGATTATCATTTGAAGGTTTAGAGTTTGGCACATGCAAATTTACTTAGAACGGCAGGTAAATACCGCATATAGGAAGGTATGGTGGACTCATATGGAACAACTTTAGGGTTTACGGAAGTGGATGCACAAGCAGTATTCCCGCTTAGTACAAGTGAAGGCTAGAAAGAGGTTGGGAAGCGACCAACTACAGAGCGACAACAGTCATAAACATGCATTGAGATTAACCAACATTGAGTGCAAACATGCATGAGTGGAATATAAATCACCATGAACATAAATATCATAGAGGGTACGTTGATTTTGTTTCAACTACATGTGTGAACATGTGCCAAGTCAAGCCACTCGAATCATTCAAAGGAGGATACCATCCTATCATACTACATCACAACCATTTTAATTTCCATGTTGGCACGCAAGGTAAACCATTATAAACTCCTAGCTAATTAAGCATGGCATGAGTAACTATAATATCTAATTGTCATTACAAACATGTTTCGTTCATAATAGGCTGAATCAGGAACGATGAACTAATCATATTTACAAAAACAAGATAGGTCGAGTTCATACCAGCTTTTCCTCATCTCAATCATTTCATCATATATCGTCATTATTGCCTTTCACTTGCACGACTGAACGGTGTGGATAATAATAATAGTGCATGTGCATCGGACTAAGCTAGAATCTGCAAACATTTATTCAAAGGAGAAGACAAGGTAATAAGGGCTCTTTGTTAGATCAACAATAATGCGTGTGAGAGCCACTCAACATTTTCATCGTGGTCTTCTCCTCTCAACCCCCAAAGAAAAGAAAAGAATTTCAAAGAAGCACACTGAAATATTTTTCAAGTTTTTGTTTTCTAAAAAAAAGTAAAACAAGAACGAGAAACACTATTTACACGGGAAAGCTCCCAACAAGCAAAAGAAGAACAGGAAATCTTTTGGGGTTTTCTTTTAAGTTTACTACTACTAAGCATGCATAGAGAGTAAACTAACTACTACTAATTTTTTGGTTTTATTAAGGTTTATCAAACACACAAGAAGAAAGCGGAAAAAGAAAATAAACTAACATGGATAATACAATGAAAAAGTATGAGCACCGACAACTGGAATGAGTGTGTGAACCTGAATGTAATGTCAGTGAGAAATACGTACTCCCCCAAGCTTAGGCTTTTGTCCTAAGTTGGTCTACGTCCATGGATTGAAGTAGCCCTCTCCGGTGTACTGCGAAGGATCCTGGGCGTTCCACTAGTTAGCAAGCTCATGTGGATCCCACTGATAAATAGACTCCTGGTATGGATCAGGTGATGGTTCTGGCTCAGGAGGCGGGGATCGTATCCCCTCCCAATACGCGTGAATGTCCGCGGGGAAAACGAAGTACCTTCCTGAATGAATATCGAACAAAACAGGTGCAGGCAAGGGAATAATTTGAAAAGTATTCTCGCTAAATACTAGGTTATAAATAAGCCTCCTTTCCTCATCACAGCGAATAAACTTATGTGCTACCAAGCTGTCATAATCTAAATGTATAGTGGTAGCAATTTCTCCTCTTTTTCATGGTGCCTAATGGGTTTCTCAAAGTGTTTAGCAAGGCAGGAGGCGAAGATGCCTCCAAAAATAGGACCCTTTGCATGGTTCATACTCAATCGTCTAGCAACCATGGCGCCTAAACTGTAAGTTATGTCTCTATGTAAACCGTGGCGCAAAATGGCAAGGTCAGGGGCACTAAGGCCTCCACTCTCTCCACGGCCAATTGAACATCTCCCAGCAAATAATGAGTAATAGCGTAAAATAGGAAGGTGTATACTGGCCACTCTCTCTCCCGACACTCCTCTACCTTCCCCTACAGTAATTTCATGAATAAGGCCTTCCACATCACTAGGACGTGGTTCTTTGACACTACCTTCATAAGGTAATTTACAAACCTCACAAAAGTCATAAAGCGTCATTCTTTGTATTCATCATATAAGTGAAAGTCTACCGTGGGTGGTGAGCTCCTAGCATGAAAATGAAAATTTTGCACAGAAGTATTGGTGAGTAAGAGATACTGATTACACCGGTCGAGGAGGAAGTCGGTGATGCCTGCATCCCCGGCCAAATAATAGAAATCATCATAAATCTTGGTTGCTTGTAAGAATGCATCACATGACCATTCGCATGACCAAATTTCCGTGGCGCGAAGAAGATTACACTTGGGCTTTTCCTTCTCCTCATTTTCTTTTTCCTTCGAACCCCGGCTCGAGGAACCTCTCAACAATCTCCTCAACATTTTCTTCCTCTGAAAATTTTAGTGACTCAAAATAAAAGTGAACCAAACTCAACAAAACTGATAGCAACTACTCCTACAAGTGCCTAGAGGCTATATCATGCATAAAAACTACTTTGGACCATATAAATTTGACATGCAAGCTCAAGAACAAGGTCACCACAACATCAAAATTTTGAAATGAATAAAGCACTAGAACAAAAACTAATTGGACCATTGCAGGAGTCACATACCAAAGATCAATCCCCCAAAGTAGTTTTGTGAATGGAGCTTTGCGCAAGGAGATCGAAAATGGCAGTAAGATGAGCAAGAACATGAGTTTGAGCAATTGAGTGATTTTTTTTGGAGGAGGAAGGAGTGGATGGGTGCTGGAATAAGTGGAGGGGCCACGAGGGGCCCACAAGGTCAGGGGGCGCGCCCCATGGGGGTGGGCGCGCCCTCCACCCTTGTAGCCAGCTGGTGAGGCCCCCTGGTGTATTCTTTGCACCAGAAATTCTTAAATATTGTAAAAATAATCATACTAAATTTTCAAGGCATTTGGAGAACTTTTATTTTGAGGACATTTTTTATTGCATGGATAATTCATAAAACAGACAGAAAATACTATTTTTGCTTTATTTAATCTAAATAACAGAAAGTAAAATATGGGTGCTAAGAGTTGTGCTTTCTAAATTCATCCATCTCATGCTCATCAAAAGGAATTCATTAACAAGGTTGAACAAGTCTTATTAATAAACTTCTTCCGAATGACATGAAACCGGAGAACTCTCGAAAAACACTAGGTTACCTCAATAGGGATATGCATTTCCCCAACAATAAGAATATCATATTTCTTTTTGGCTGTACGAAGAGGGAATTCAAAACATCCAATAGTAATAGTTGAAATTTTTCCAATAGAATTGATACTATGGACTTGAGGTCGTTTCTTCGGAAGTGTACCGTATGCTCATTACCATTAACATGAAAAGTGACATTGCCTTTGTTGCAATCAATAACAACCCCTGCAGTATTCAAAAAGGGTCTACCAAGGATAATTGACATATTATCGTCCTCGAGAATATCAAGAATAACAAAGTCCGTTAAGATAGTAGCGTTTGCAACCACAACAGGCACATCCTCACAAATACCGATTGGTATAGTAGTTGATTTATAAACCATTTGCAAAGAAATTTCAGTAGGTGTCAACTTATTCAAATCAAGTCTATGATACAAAGAGAAAGGCATAGCACTAATACCGGCTCCAAGATCACATAAAGCAGTTTTAACATAGTATCTTTTAATGGAGCATGGTATAGGTGGTACTCCTAGATCGCCAAGTTTCTTTGGTATTCCACCCTTAAAAGTATAATTAGCAAGCATGGTGGAAATTCCAGCTTCCGGTACCTTTCTTTTATTTATAACAATATCTTTCATATACTTAGCATAGGGAGGCATTTTAAGCATATCAGTCAAACGCATACGCAAAAACAAAGGTCTAATCATTTCAGCAAAGCGCTCATAATCCTCATCATCCTTTTTCTTGGATGGTTTAGGAGGAAAGGGCATTGGTTTCTAAACCCATGGTTCTCTTTCTTTACCATGTTTCCTAACAACAAAATCTCTCCTATCATAACATTGATTCTTTGATTGTGGGTTATCAAGATCAACAGCAGGTTCAATCTATACATCATTATCATTACTAGGTTGAGTATCAACATGAGCATCATTATTAACATTATCACTAGGCTCATGTTCATCACCAGATTGTGTCTCAGCATCAGAAATAGAAATATCATTGGGTTTCTCAGGTGTGTCTATAGCAGGCTCACTAGCATGCAAAGTCCTATCTGTTTTCTTTTCCTTTTTAGTACTAGGACTAGGTGCATCAGTATTAGTTCTATGAGAATCTTGCTCAACTCTCTTAGGATGGCCCTTAGCATACAAAGGTTCCTGGGTCATTGTACCACCTCTAGTCATAACCCTAACAGCATTATCATTATCCTTACTATTCAACTCATTAAGAAAATCATCTTGAGCTTTAATTACTTGTTCTACTTGAGTTGTAACCATGGAAGCATGTTTACTAATAAGCTTAAGATCGTTAACAGTTCTATTCCTATGAATACTCAAGTGATCAAGCATGTAAGCACTACATTTCAATTGTCCACTAACATAAGCATTGAAGTTCTCTTGTTTAACAATAAAATTATCAAACTCATCCAAGCGTTGACTAGCAGACTTATTATGAGGAATATCAGCTTCATCAAATCAACGTAGAGAGTTTACCTCCACTACCTGTGTCGGGTTATCAAGACCATGTATTTCTTCAATAGGCGTTAGATTCTTAACATCTTCAGCTTTAATACCTTTTTCTTTCATAGATTTCTTTGCCTCTTGCATATCTTCAGGACTGAGAAATAGAATACCCCTTTTCTTCGGAGTTGCCTTAGGAGTTGGTTTAGGAAGTGTCCAATCATTATCATTACTCAATATATTATTTCTTAGGATTTGGTTCGGTAACTTTACTTGGAGCTATATTTTTATTCACCACATAATATGTGTTTTGCTTGGAGCGTCAATTTATTTTGTTAGGATTTGCTTGCTGTTATCTAGAACAATGTTTTGCATCTTTTATTTCAATAAAAGTGGCACTGATAGCCTTTAGCATGCGTATTTTACAAGTCTTCATGTTGCTGTTTGAAAACAGAAAGTTTACCGCTGTTGCAAAAATTCCCTAGAAAAATCACAATGTGATAAAATGTTGAAACCTTTTGCATAATAATATCTGATAAATTTACTACAATGGGAATTTTATTTCATAATTTTTGGAGCTAGGGAAGTATGGATCTTGCTGTATTATTTACAGTCTGTCATGTTTAGGCAGATTGCTGTTATGTTTGCATATGTTTGCTTCTTTAATGATTCTATTTGAGGATAGGACTATTAAATATGCAGAGGCATTTAGTATGCAATGTTGAATAATAATTTTAGTGATTTGCTACAGTAGAGTATGATAAGGTTTTTCATTGGTTTATACTAACTTATCTCATGAGCCCTTGTTGAGTTTTGTGTGGATGAAGCTTTTGAAATTTAGGGAGACCGTGATATGAGAGGAATTAAGGAGACACAAAAGCTCAAGCTTGGGGATGCCCAAGGCATCCCAAGATAATATTTCAAGAAGTCTCAAGCGTCTAAGCTTGGGGATGCCCCGGTTGGCATCCCACCTTTCTTATTCGACAACTATCGGTTAGTATCAGTTGATCCTAAGTTTTTGCTTCTTCAAGTGATGTTTGCTATTCTTAGAATGTCATTTTATTTTGTTTTGCTTGCTGTTTGAATAAAGTATAAAGATCTGAAATTATTAAATGGAAGAGTCCTCACATAGCTAAATAATTATTTAACTACTCTTTGATCTTCACTTATATATTTTTGGAGTAGTTTGTCATTTACTCGCGTGCTTCACTTATATGCTATGAGTAAACAGTTGAATGATTTGAATATCATAAATCTGAAATTATATATGTTTTATATGCTTATACCATGGGGAGTAATGACTTCACATTTAAGAAGTAGAGGTGGTAAATTTATTGAAGGTTAGCAAACATTGTATTGGTCACTTGAACAATTCATGAAAGAATTTGAGGGAAGAGAGATTTCGCATATAAATATACTATCTTGGACATCTTTTATGATTGTGTGCACTCATTAAAATATGACATGCTAAAAGGTTGATGTTGGACAAGGAAGACAACATAATGGGCTATGTTTTCTTATATCCGAAATAAAGTATATTGTCATGGATCATTCAACATGCTGAGCTTGCCTTTCCCCCTCATGATAGCCAAACTCTTTGCACTAAGTAGAGATACTACATGTGCTTCCAAACATCCCTTAAACCAGTATTGCCATGAGAGTCCACCATACCTACCTATGGATTGAGTAAGATCCTTCAAGTAAGTTGTCATCGGTGCATGCAATAAAAATCGCTCTCTAAATATGTATGATCTATTAGTGTGGAGAAAATAAGCTTTATACGATCTTGATGTGGAAGCAATAAAAGCGACGGACTGCATAATAAAGGTCCCTATCACAAGTGGCAATATAAAGTGACGTTCTTTCACATTAAGATTTTGTGCATCCAACTATACAAGCGCATGACAACCTCTGCTTCCCTCTGCGAAGGGCCTATCTTTTATTCTTGTCTTATACCTTATGCAAGAGTCATGGTGATCTTCACCTTTCCTTTTACATTTTATTCTTTGGCAAGCACATTGTGTTGGAAAGATCCTGATATATATATATATATATATATATATATATATATATATATATATATGTGTGTGTGTGTGTGTGTGTGTGTGTGTGTGTGTGTGTGTGTGTGTGCGTGTGTGTGTGTGTGTAACGCCCCGGGTGTAACTTGCCATATTTGTAATCCAACTCTTGCCATTTTTTGCTATGTGTGATGTTATTTCCTCCGTGGTTGGGTTTCCCTTCGTTCACATTTTGTTCATGTCATGCATTTCATATCATGTCATCATGTGCATCGCATTCGCATACGTGTTCGTCTCATGAATCCGAGCATTTTCCCCGTTGTCCGTTTTGCAATCCGGCGCTCCTATGTCCCCCGGCGTCCCCTTTTACATTTCTTCGTGAGCGGGTATTAAACTTTCTCGGATTGGATCGAGGTTTGTCAAGCGGCCTCGGTATAGCACCGGTAGACCGCCTGTCAAGTTTCGGGTCAATCGAAGGTCGTTTGGTACTCCAACGGTTAACCGGGTAACCGTGAAGGCCTCGTGTGTGTTGCAGCCCAACACCCCTTAAAAACAGCCCAACAACCCATCTAAGACACTCCCATGTCCTCCGCCATTCGATCACAATCGCGTGGCCGAAAACCGCTCTCCATTTGGAGCTTCCTAGCTCCTCCTACCTATAAATATGTGCCTACCCCTCCATTTTCGGGTCCAAACCCTAGCCCCGCTCCTCTCTCCGCGCCGGACGTGTCCGTCCGCCGCCAGACACACCCGCGCCACCGCCCGCACCCAATCAGAGGGCGCCACGTGGCGGATCTGAGCCCCACTTCGCCGCCGCCGCCGGGGCCCAGATCCGGCCCGCCCCGGGCCGAACCGGGCCGCGCCGGGCCCGTCTCCGCGCCACCGCCCGCCGTTCGCCTCCTCGCCGGAGCGCCCGCGCCTCCTTCCGGCCCCTCGCAGGAGCGCCCTCGCCGGAGCGCCCGCGCCTTCTCCCGGCCATCGCCGGAGCGCCCCGCGCCTCCCGCGCCTTCCCCGCGGCCCGCCGCCATCCGCTGGCCGCCGCCCGAGCGCGGCGCCCGCCGCCGACGTCCGCCCGCTCCGGGAGCCGCTCCGCCCCTCGGCTTCGCCGTCACCGAGGCCTCCGCCCCCGCGCCGCCGACTCGTCTTCGCCGGCGTCGGCCTCCTCCGCTTCGCCCCGATCCGATCTGGCGCCCGAGCTCGCGGTTGACTTTCGTTCCCCTCCCAAATTCCACTAAGTCCCGTAATTCCCGCATAATCATCGCATCTTCATCGTATCGTAACTTTGCATCCTTATCTCCCTTTCGTGCGTGTAATATGTCATATTGTTCGTATCGAAGAGTACATAATTTCGTTCAATCGCATCATTTTCATTTGAAGTAATCTTGATTCCCGAAATGCTGTTAGAAGAGGGCTATATGATGTTAGTTTCTGATTCTTATCAGAACATGCATTTTTGTCATTTTTGCCATGATTGATGTGTACCTCCTATGGAGTTGAGTCCTACATGAGTTTTGTAATATGCCATGTTAACTTTCCAGAGAATTATGCCATGTATTTTTGTGATGTTTTTGGTGAGTAGCACAAGCATGCAAACTAGGGTACTTGATGTTGCTGATTTCAGAGACTAGTATTTTCACCAAGTCCCTGCCTGCTGTTATTTTTATGCCATGTGTTCATGCTGTTTCCGAGAGATCTATGCCTATTTTGAGCATGATCAGTAAGAGTGTTTTGAGCATATGGATTTGCTATATGCATCCATGCCTTTGTTTGTATTTATGGAGTGCCATAGCTTGAGTCAATCGAGCTCTACTTTTGCTACAAAATGTTGCTGGCAGATTGTTTACATGTTATTCGATTTTGCCAAGCTTGGTGTAGTTGATCCTTGCAAGCTATGATGTTATTCTTGCCATGTATAGTTCCTATGCCATGTCTTCTTGATGTATGTATGCTTATTTTATCATTCAATGCTCTGTAGTGAGTGCATCGAGCTCACGAACATGCCTACTTGTTATCTGTTTTTGACATGTCCAGTTTTCTGCTAAGTCTGAAACCTGTAACGAAACTTGCTTATTTGACATGGGTGTAATCATATTTTCTGATCCTTTTTGGCTTATGGTCAGTAAGGGAATTTTGTCAAGTGCTTTCATTAGATTCATGCCATGCCTTACTTTTCCATGACCTGATTCTTTAGCGTGTTGTTTCATTGCTCTAAACATGTCATCCTAATGTTAATTTCTGGCATGTTATTTTCACTAAGTCTGTGAACCTGTTATCTTTTGCACTTTTGCCATGCTTGGTTGAACCTGTTGTGGTGTGATTTAGCCGTAGCTTAGTGTTCATCTTTTGTCAAGCATCTTGAGTAGATTACTGTCATATGCTTTTTTGATATGTTTGGGTGCAGTAGCTTAATTTCTTGTTGCTTGCTAAGTAGCATCATGCTGTTAGTGGCAGATTCTTGTCATTCTTGTTTTGCTTGTCATTTGCAAACCGTGCATCCGATTCCGGTGATATTTGTATCGATTTCAACCGAAATCACCTCACCTATCCAGTGGAATACTTGGTTTGCCAATATTATGCCTTGTTCATCCTTGTCCTTCCGGAGCACGCATATGCATTGCATATCACATCTCGCATATCATGTCATGTTTTGCATCATGTTGCTTGCGCATTGCATCGTGATTGATATTTGTCCCCATTGCTTGTGTTCTTGTTGTGGGTAGAGCCGGGAGACGAGTACGTGAATGAGGAACCTGTTGAGAACGCTTTCGAGGACCAAGCTTTCGACAACTCTGAGAACCTTGCAGGCAAGATGACCATACCCTCGAAATCACTTCTATCTTTGCTTGCTAGATGCTCGCTCTTTTGCTATGCCTATGCTGCGATACCTACCACTTGCTATATCATGCCACTCATATTGCCGTGTCAGCCCCTAACCATCCATTTGCCTACCACCTACTCCCTTTTTCCCCCGGGTTTTCGCGAGCCCGAGGGTCATCTTTATTTTAGCCCCCCCCCCCGGACCAGTGCTTCTCTAAGTGCTGGCCCGAACCGAGCCGCCTGCGGGGCCACCTTGAGGAAACTCGTTGCCTGGTTTTACTCGTAGCCTGTCTCATCCGGATGTGCCCTGAGACCGAGATATGTGCAGCTCCTATCAGGATTTGTCGGCACAATCGGGCGGCTTTGCTGGACTTGTTTTATTAGTGTCGAGATGTCTTGTAGTCCGGGATTCCGAGGCTGATCGGGTCTTCCCGGTAGAAGGAATATCCTTCGTTGACCGTGAGAGCTTATAATGGGCTAAGTTGGGACACCCCTGCAGGGTATTATCTTTCGAAAGCCGTGCCCGCGGTTATGAGGCAGATGGGAATTTGTTGATGTCCGGTTGTAGAAAACCCGAAGTTGACCTTAACTAAAACACATCAACCGCGTGTGTAACCGTGATGGTCTCTTCTCGGCGGGGTCCGGGAAGTGAACACGGTGTTGGAGTTATGTTTGACGTAGGTTGTTCTAGGATCACTTCTTGATCACTTCTAGTTTCACGACCGTGCTTTGCTTCTCTTCTCGCTCTCTTTTGCGTTGTAGCCACCATATATGCTAGTCGCTTGCTGCAGCTCCACCTCACTACCCTCATCCTACCTATAAGCTTAAATAGTCTTGATCTCGCGGGTGTGAGATTGCTGAGTCCCCGTGACTCACAGATTCTACCACAACAGTTGCAGGTACCAACGATGCCAGTGCAGATGACGCGACCGAGCTCACTTGGGAGTTCGACGAGGAACGTGGTCGTTACTATGTTTCTTTTCCAGATGATCAGTAGTGGAGCCCAGTTGGGGTGATTCGGGGATCTATGTAGCATTTGGGGTAGTCTTCTTTCATTTTGGTACCGTAGTCGGACCTTGAGTGTAATTTGTATGATGGATGTTTATTTATGTATTGTGTGAAGTGGCGACTGTAAGCCAACTATGTACCTCTTTCCCTTTATGTATTACATGGGTTGTGTGAAGATTACCTCACTTGCGACATTGCTTTCAATGCGGTTATGCCTCTAAGTCGTGCCTCGACACGTGGGAGATATAGCCGCATCGAGGGCGTTACAAGTTGGTATCAGAGCCTTCCCCGACCTTAGGAGCCCCACTGTTTGATCGTCTTTAGTGGCCGAGTTGTGTCTAGAAAAATGTTTTGAGTAATCTAGGAATTATATAGCGGAGAGTTTAGGAATTCTTTTTACTTCCCAGTCTCCTCATCGCTCAGGTAAGGCATCCTGACGTAGAGTTTTGACTCTTCTCTTCTCAAATTTCACTAAAAAAATTTAGGATCACGCGGGTATCTTAGAATCGTTCCGATGGTTTTATGATGACAACATTGTCTTGGTTGCCTCCCGTCAGCAGGGGTTTTAGAGGAGGTGTCCCGGGGAGTTGAGCTCCGAGGTGTTGTCGTCATAATTTTATCGTTGCAGTTCTGGAATACCTGAGTTTAGTACGCCGACATCTAAAATCTCTTTTGTACAGTTGTTGGTGAGATAACCCTGATAGCCCAGTACTGAGGCGAGTGCGGGAGTATTGCCATGACTTGTATAACGGATGCTTTTCGAAGGTTGAGGTAGACGATTTCCGAGGATTTCTTGGTTATGTGTTGAAGGATGGATACAGCTGGATCTAGGTATTGTTAGTTTGGGTGATATATTTTTGTGTCCCCTATATCCCCAACACCTGATTGCATAACCAGAAAGTTTCGGGAGTTTATAAGTGGGAATTCATGTAGCTCTAGTATTTCTTCCGCAGATATTTGGTTTGTGATTGGGTAATCCTTACCAAGTATTTGTTCACATCCGTACCTTGTTGATTTTATTCCATACCTTGTTCTAAGTGGCTTCTCAGCTTATGGAAGTGTGATGCTTTACTTTGGAATTCATTCGTTCATTCTCGTTCGGATGTTTATTGTGAAGACTATATGTTGCAATTTCGTTCCTTTGATTCAGCTTGAATATATATATGTCAAGATGCTAATGGATGTCACCCTCTTCAGGATGGCTCCGCCAACGCGTCAGAATCCGGAACGCAATGAAGGAAATCAGGCTAACCCTCCGCCACCACCTCCGCCTCCGGAAGCTTGGCAAGCCCTGATGACTGCCACAAATGCCAACGCTCAGATTTTGATTCAGCTCTTGCAAGATCGCAACCAAGGGCAAGGTAATCAAGAGAATCAAGGCCAAGGCAACAATCAGCCGCACTTCGCTTCACTCAACCAGTTCCTTGCTAATCAGCCAAAGACCTTCAGCTACTGCGTCGAGGCCACAGACGCCGATGATTAGCTCGTGGACATCAGCAAGCATTTCGAGTGCAGCAATGTCAGACCTGAGGACTTTGTCAAGTTTGCCTCTTTTCAACTCAAAGATCAAGCTGCTGAGTGGTTCCAGCAATACAAAGATTCCAGAGGAGGTCGTGTGATTACCTGGGATGATTTCCGCCGTGACTTCAAAGCTCACCACATTCCAGAAAGTGTTGTTGAGAGTAAGCGTGAGGAATTCCGCAATCTCAAGCAAGGCACCATGTCTGTCTATCAATACAACACTTAGTTCTAGAAGCTCTCTCGTTTTGCGAGGCAAGACATCCCTGATGAGAAGAGTATGATCTACCAATTCAGGCGTGGTCTCAGAGAAGATCTGCAACTTGCTCTCGTGCTTTTTGAGCCATTAAAGTATGATGAATTCTACAACATGGCGCTGAAACAAGAAGCTGCTCAGCTCAAGTGTGAGTCATCTAAGAAGAGAGTCAGAGACGCAGTCCAGTCTTCTTCTTCTTCACTTGTGGCAGCTAAGCAACAGAAGTTCTGGTTGCCTCCTCCTCCTCCGTTCTGTCAGCCTTATCAGCAGAAGAACTCAAGTGGTCGTGGATCTTCCCACCCACCCAACCCTGGTTATCAGAACAAGTCTCAGAACTAAGCTCCAAGGCCAAGTGCTCCTTACCATCGTCCGCTCAGAGGTGACTTGTAACAAATGTCAGCAGAAGGGTCACTATGCGAACAAGTGCTTCAACCAGAGGCGCCTTCCGCCTCCTCCTCCTGTGAAATCTTCCAGCAATGCAGTGGTCAAGCATAATCCTAAGCATGCCAAGGTGAACATGATGAATGCAGCTCAAGCGGAGGATTCTTCTGAAGTGATCATGGGTAACCTTCCTGTTAATGATCATCCTGCAAAAGTCTTATTTGATACCGGTGCATCGCATTCTTTCATGTCATATCCTTTTGCATCGAAGCACAATTTTGACACAGAGGCGTTACCTAAAGCTTTGCCAGTGGTTTCCCCGGCTAAACGTTTGAGATCTACCATGTGGGTTCCGAATGTCGGTATCAAGATGGGTGACTATAGATTTCTGGCTAAACCAATTGTTCTTGGTGACTCTGATATTGATCTTATTCTCGGGATGGACTGGCTTTCTAAGCACAAGGCTCAGCTTGATTGTGCTGCCAGGGAAATTCAATTGACTCACTCTTCTAACGATGTGATCATCTATGCCTCTCGTGATGATACCATTCGGTTGTTTTCTCTCAATGAGAATGATGAATTGGAGGCTATCTCTCAGATTCCAGTCGTTTGTGAGTACCAAGATGTCTTTCCAGAAGAGCTTCCGGGTATGCCTCCCCGCCGGCCAGTTGAATTCGTTATTGATCTTGAGCCTGGCACGGAACCTGTCTGCAAGCGTCCTTACAAGCTTGGACTAGATGAGCTCAAGGAATTGAAGAAACAACTCGATGAACAAGAGCGTCTGGGTCTGATCAGACCGAGTTCTTCTCCTTGGGGTTGTGGTGTTCTTTTTGTCAAGAAGAAGGATGGCACAGACCGACTTTGCGTCGATTACCGTCCATTGAACAAGAAGACTATTAAGAACAAGTACCCACTTCCCAACATCAATGAGCTATTCGAGCAACTTAAAGGTGCTAAAGTGTTCTCCAAGCTTGACCTCCGTATGGGTTATCATCAGATTCGCATTCGTGAAGAAGATATTCCCAAGACAGCATTCAGAACAAGCTTTGGTTCTTATGAATATACTGTCATGTCTTTCGGCCTTGTCAATGCTCCTCCAGCATTCACTCGCTTGATGAATTTCATCTTCAACCCCTACATCAACGAATTTGTCTTGGTCTATCTCGATGATATTTTGGTTTTCTCCAAGAATAAGAAGGATCATGCCAAACATTTGCGATTGGTGCTCGACAAGCTCAGAGAATATAAATTATATGCGAAGTTCTCCAAATGTGAATTTTGGCTTGATGAAGTTCTTTATCTTGGTCATATCATCTCTGCCAAGGGCATTGCTATTAATCCAGAGAGGGTGTCTGCAGTTTTGAATTGGCAACCTCCTCAGAATGTCAAGCAGCTTCGCAGTTTTCTTGGACTTGCAAGCTATTGCCGAAGATTCGTTGAGAATTTCTCTAAGATTGCAAAGCCTCTTTCCAACCTCCTCCAGAAGCATGTGAAGTATGTCTGGTCTCCTGAGTGTGACGTTGCTTTCAACACTCTCAAAGAGAAACTCGTCGCTGCTCCAGTTCTGACTCCTCCTGACGAATCCAAGCCTTATGAAGTTTTCTGTGATGCTTCTCTTCAAGGCCTCGGTGCCGTCTTAATGCAAGAGAAGAAGCTTGTTGCCTATACCTCTCATCAGTTGAGGCCCAACGAAAGGAACTACCCCACTCACGATCTTGAGTTGGCGGCAGTTGTCCACGCACTAATAACATGGAGACATCTCCTGTTGGGAAGGAAAGTGGACATTTTCACCGATCACAAGAGTCTCAAGTACATCTTCACTCAGCCCCACCTCAACCTCAGGCAAACTCGATGGGTCGAAATGATTCAAGAGTATAATCCGAGTATTGAATATACTCCAGGCAAGGCTAACGTGATTGCAGGCGCTTTGAGCAGGAAGGCTTACTGTAACAGCTTAATCCTCAAGCCCTTTCAACCGGATCTTTGTGAAGCTTTCCGCAAGTTGAATCTCCAAGTTGTCCCTCAAGGTTTGCTTGCCAACCTCATCGTCTCTCCTACTTTGGAAGACCAGATTCGTGAGGCACAACTGTTGGATACCATGGTGAAGAAGGTGAAACGTGGTATTGACAAGGGCATTTCCAAATACAAGTGCTATCGAGTTGATGATAGAGATACTCTTTTCTTTGAGGACCGGATCGTGGTTCCAAAGGGTGATCTTCGTAAAGTCATTATGAACGAAGCGCACAATTCTCTTCTGTCAATTCATCCTGGAAGTACGAAGATGTACCATGACCTCAAGTAGTCGTATTGGTGGACTCGAATGAAGCGAGAGATTGCTCAATTCGTGAATGAATGTGATGTCTGTAGAAGGGTGAAAGCAGAACACCAACGACCAGCTGGTCTTCTCCAACCTCTTGCTATTCCAGAATGGAAGTTTGATCATATCGAAATGGACTTCGTGACTGGGTTTCCTAAGTCCAAGCGTGGAAATGATGCTATCTTCGTCGTCATCGACAAGCTCACCAAAGTGGCTCATTTTCTTCCTATCAAAGAGTCTATCACAGCAGCGCAGCTGGCAGAGCTCTACACATCCAGAATTGTCTCCTTGCACGGCATTCCACAATTGATTTCTTCAGACCGTGGCAGCATTTTTACCTCCAAGTTTTGAGATTCTTTTCAGAAGGCCATGGGCACAAATATTCGCTTCAGCACAGCTTTCCACCCTCAAACTAGTGGACAAGTTGAGCGTGTCAACCAAATTCTTGAAGATATGCTCAGAGTTTGTGTTATCTCTTTCGGCATGAAGTGGGAGGATTGTCTTCCTTATGCTGAGTTCTCTTACAACAACAACTTTCAAGCCAGCTCGGGCAAAGCCCCATTCGAGATTCTCTATGGCAGAAAGTGCCGTACTCCTCTCAACTGGTCTGAGATGGGCGAACGCCAACTGCTTGGCAACGATTTGATCTCAGAGGCTGATGCAATGTGCAAGGTGATTCGTGAGAACCTCAAAGCCGCGCAGTCGCGCCAGAAGAGCTATTACGACAGCAAACACCGAGATGTGGCATTCGAGATCGGAGACCATGTCTACCTCCGTGTCTCTCCAATGAAAGGAACTCGTCGCTTCGGTATCAAGGGGAAACTTGCCCCTAGATACGTCGGTCCTTTCAAGATCATCGGCAAACGAGGCGATCTCGCCTATCAACTTGAGCTTCCCTCCAACTTTGCAAATGTGCACGATGTCTTCCACGTGTCGCAGCTTCGCAAGTGCTTCAAGACACCTGAGCGCACCATCAACTTCGAAGAGATTGATCTTCAAGAAGATTTGTCTTATCATGAGCACCCCGTTGCTATTCTTGAAACAACTGAGCGCAAGACTCGCAACAAGTCAATCAAATTCCTGAAAGTGAAATGGTCACACCATTCAGACCGAGAAGCCACCTGGGAGCGCGAGGACCACCTACGTTCCGAGTATCCGGAGTTCTTTCAGTCCTAGATATCGGGACGAGATCCTCTCGTAGTGGTGGAGTGTTGTAACGCCCCGGGTGTAACTTGCCATATTTGTAATCCAACTCTTGCCATTTTCGGCTATGTGTTATGATATTTCCTCCGTGGTTGGGTTTCCCTTCGTTTCACATTTTGTTCATGTCATGCATTTCATATCATGTCATCATGTGCATCGCATTCGCATACGTGTTCGTCTCATGAATCCGAGCATTTTCCCCGTTGTCCGTTTTGCAATCCGGCGCTCCTATGTCCCCCGGCGTCCCCTTTTACATTTCTTCGTGAGCGGGTATTAAACTTTCTCGGATTGGACCGAGGTTTGTCAAGCGGCCTCGGTATAGCACCGGTAGATCACCTGTCAAGTTTCGGGTCAATCGGAGGTCGCTTGGTACTCCAATGGTTAACCGGGTAACCGTGAAGGCCTCGTGTGTGTTGCAGCCCAACACCCCTTCAAAACAGCCCAACAACCCATCTAAGACACTCCCATGTCCTCCGCCGTTCGATCACGATCGCGTGGCCGAAAACCGCTCTCCATTTGGAGCTTCCTATCTCCTCCTACCTATAAATATGTGCCTACCCCTCCAATTTCGGGTCCAAACCCTAGCCCCGCTCCTCTCTCCGCGCCGGACGTGTCCGTCCGCCGCCGGAGACACCCACGCCGCCGCCCGCACCCAATCAGAGGGCGCCACGTGGCGGATCTGAGCCCCACTTCGCCGCCGCCGCCGGGGCCCAGATCCGGCCCGCCCCGGGCCGAACCGGGCCGCGCCGGGCCCGTCTCCGCGCCGCCGCCCGCCGTTCGCCTCCTCGCCGGAGCGCCCGCGCCTCCTTCCGGCCCCTCGCCGGAGCGCCCGCGCCTCCTCCCGGCCATCGCCGGAGCGCCCCGCGCCTCCCGCGCCTTCCCCGCGGCCCGCCGCCATCCGCTGGCCGCCGCCCGAGCGCGGCTCCCGCCGCCGACGTCCGCCCGCTCCGGGAGCCGCTCCGCCCCTCGGCTTCGCCGTCGCCGAGGCCTCCGCCCCCGCGCCGCCGACTCGTCTTCGCCGGCGTCGGCCTCCTCCGCTTCGCCCCGATCCGATCTGGCGCCCGAGCTCGCGGTTGACTTTCGTTCCCCTCCCAAATTCCACTAAGTCCTGTAATTCCCGCATAATCATCGCAACTTCATCGTATCGTAACTTTGCATCCGTATCTCCCTTTCGTGCGTGTAATATGTCATATTGTTCGTATCGAAGAGTACATAATTTCGTTCAATCGCATCATTTTCATTTGAAGTAATCTTGATTCCCGAAATGCTGTTAGAAGAGGGCTATATGATGTTAGTTTCTGATTCTTATCAGAACATGCACTTTTGTCATTTTTGCCATGACTGATGTGTACCTCCTATGGAGTTGAGTCCTACATGAGTTTTGTAATATGCCATGTTAACTTTCCAGAGAATTATGCCATGTATTTTTGTGATGTTTTTGGTGAGTAGCACAAGCATGCAAACTAGGGTACTTGATGTTGCTGATTTCAGAGACTAGTATTTTCACCAAGTCCCTGCCTGCTGTTATTTTTATGCCATGTGTTCATGCTGTTTCCGAGAGATCTATGCCTATTTTGAGCATGATCAGTAAGAGTGTTTTGAGCATATGGATTTGCTATATCCATCCATGCCTTTGTTTGTATTTATGGAGTGCCATAGCTTGAGTCAATCGAGCTCTACTTTTGCTATAAAATGTTGCTGGCAGATTGTTTACATGTTATTCGATTTTGCCAAGCTTGGTGTAGTTGATCCTTGCAAGCTATGATGTTATTCTTGCCATGTATAGTTCCTATGCCATGTCTTCTTGATGTATGTATGCTTATTTTATCATGCAATGCTCTGTAGTGAGTGCATCAAGCTCACGAACATGCCTACTTGTTATCTGTTTTTGACATGTCCAGTTTTCTGCTAAGTCTGAAACCTGTAACGAAACTTGCTTATTTGACATGGGTGTAATCATATTTTCTGATCCTTTTTGGCTTATGGTAAGTAAGGGAATTTTGTCAAGTGCTTTCAGTAGATTCATGCCATGCCTTACTTTTCCATGACCTGATTCTGTAGCGTGTTGTTTCTTTGCTCTAAACATGTCATCCTAATGTTAATTTCTGGCATGTTATTTTCACTAAGTCTGTGAACCTGTTATCTTTTGCACTTTTGCCATGCTTGGTTGAACCTGTTGTGGTGTGATTTAGCCGTAGCTTAGTGTTCATCTTTTGTCAAGCATCTTGAGTAGATTACTGTCATATGCTTTTTTGATATGTTTGGGTGCAGTAGCTTAATTTCTTGTTGCTTGCTAAGTAGCATCATGCTGTTAGTGGCAGATTCTTGTCATTCTTGTTTTGCTTGTCATTTGCAAACCGTGCATCCGATTCCGGTGATATTTGTATCGATTTCAACCGAAATCACCTCACCTATCCAGTGGAATACTTGGTTTGCCAATATCATGCCTTGTTCATCCTTGTCCTTCCGGAGCACGCATATGCATTGCATATCACATCTCGCATATCATGTCATGTTTTGCATCATGTTGCTTGCGCATTGCATCGTGATTGATATTTGTCCCCTTTGCTTGTGTTCTTGTTGTGGGTAGAGCCGGGAGACGAGTACGTGAATGAGGAACCTGTTGAGAACGCTTTCGAGGACCAAGCTTTCGACAACTCTGAGAACCTTGCAGGCAAGATGACCATACCCTCGAAATCACTTCTATCTTTGCTTGCTAGATGCTCGCTCTTTTGCTATGCCTATGCTGCGATACCTACCACTTGCTATATCATGCCACTCATATTGCCGTGTCAGCCCCTAACCATCCATGTCCTAGCAAACCGTTGATTGGCTATGTTACCGCTTTGCTCAGCCCCTCTTATAGCGTTGTTAGTTGCAGGTGAAGATGAAGTTTGTTCCTTGTTGGAACATGGAGATGTTGTTCCTTGTTGGAACATGTTTACTTGTTGGGATATCACAATACCTCTTATTTAATTAATGCATCTATATACTTGGTAAAGGGTGGAAGGCTCGGCCTTATGCCTGGTGTTTTGTTTCACTCTTGCCACCCTAGTTTCCGTCATACCGGTGTTATGTTCCCGGATTTTGCATTCCTTACACGGTTGGGTGATTTATGGGACCCCCTTGACAGTTCGCTTTGAATAAGACTCTTCCAGCAAGGCCCAACATTGGTTTTACCATTTGCCTACCACCTACTCCCTTTTTTCCCCGGGTTTTCGCGAGCCCGAGGGTCATCTTTATTTTAGCCCCCCCCCCGGACCAGTGCTTCTCTAAGTGCTGGCCCGAACCGAGCCGCCTGCGGGGCCACCTCGAGGAAACTCGTTGCCTGGTTTTACTCGTAGCCTGTCTCATCCGGATGTGCCCTGAGACCGAGATATGTGCAGCTCCTATCAGGATTTGTCGGCACAATCGGGCGGCTTTGCTGGACTTGTTTTATTAGTGTCGAGATGTCTTGTAGTCCGGGATTCCGAGGCTGATCGGGTCTTCCCGGTAGAAGGAATATCCTTCGTTGACCGTGAGAGCTTATAATGGGCTAAGTTGGGACACCCCTGCAGGGTATTGTCTTTCGAAAGCCGTGCCCGCGGTTATGAGGCAGATGGGAATTTGTTGATGTCCGGTTGTAGAAAACCCGAAGTTGACCTTAACTAAAACACATCAACCGCGTGTGTAACCGTGATGGTCTCTTCTCGGCGGGGTCCGGGAAGTGAACACGGTGTTGGAGTTATGTTTGACGTAGGTTGTTCTAGGATCACTTCTTGATCACTTCTAGTTTCACGACCGTGCTTTGCTTCTCTTCTCGCTCTCTTTTGCGTTGTAGCCACCATATATGCTAGTCGCTTGCTGCAGCTCCACCTCACTACCCTCATCCTACCTATAAGCTTAAATAGTCTTGATCTCGCGGGTGTGAGATTGCTGAGTCCCCGTGACTCACAGATTCTACCACAACAGTTGCAGGTAGCAACGATGCCAGTGCAGATGACGCGACCGAGCTCACTTGGGAGTTCGACGAGGAACGTGGTCGTTACTATGTTTCTTTTCCAGATGATCAGTAGTGGAGCCCAGTTGGGGTGATTCGGGGATCTATGTAGCATTTGGGGTAGTCTTCTTTCATTTTGGTACCGTAGTCGGACCTTGAGTGTAATTTGTATGATGGATGTTTATTTATGTATTGTGTGAAGTGGCGACTGTAAGCCAACTATGTACCTCTTTCCCTTTATGTATTACATGGGTTGTGTGAAGATTACCTCACTTGCGACATTGCTTTCAATGCGGTTATGCCTCTAAGTCGTGCCTCGACACGTGGGAGATATAGCCGCATCGAGGGCGTTACAAGTTGGTATCAGAGCCTTCCCCGACCTTAGGAGCCCCACTGTTTGATCGTCTTTAGTGGCCGAGTTGTGTCTAGAAAAATGTTTTGAGTAATCTAGGAATTATATAGCGGAGAGTTTAGGAATTCTTTTTACTTCCCAGTCTCCTCATCGCTCTGGTAAGGCATCCTGACGTAGAGTTTTGACTCTTCTCTTCTCAAATTTCACTAAAAAAATTTAGGATCACGCGGGTATCTTAGAATCGTTCCGATGGTTTTATGATGACAACATTGTCTTGGTTGCCTCCCGTCAGCAGGGGTTTTAGAGGAGGTGTCCCGGGGAGTTGAGCTCCGAGGTGTTGTCGTCATAATTTTATCGTTGCAGTTCTGGAATACCTGAGTTTAGTACGCCGACATCTAAAATCTCTTTTGTACAGTTGTTGGTGAGATAACCCTGATAGCCCAGTACTGAGGCGAGTGCGGGAGTATTGCCATGACTTGTATAACGGATGCTTTTCGAAGGTTGAGGTAGACGATTTCCGAGGATTTCTTGGTTATGTGTTGAAGGATGGATACAGCTGGATCTAGGTATTGTTAGTTTGGGTGATATATTTTTGTGTCCCCTATATCCCCAACACCTGATTGCATAACCAGAAAGTTTCGGGAGTTTATAAGTGGGAATTCATGTAGCTCTAGTATTTCTTCCGCAGATATTTGGTTTGTGATTGGGTAATCCTTACCAAGTATTTGTTCACATCCGTACCTTGTTGATTTTATTCCATACCTTGTTCTAAGTGGCTTCTCAGCTTATGGAAGTGTGATGCTTTACTTTGGAATTCATTCGTTCATTCTCGTTCGGATGTTTATTGTGAAGACTATATGTTGCAATTTCGTTCCTTTGATTCAGCTTGAATATATATATGTCAAGATGCTAATGGATGTCACCCTCTTCAGGATGGCTCCGCCAACGCGTCAGAATCCGGAACGCAATGAAGGAAATCAGGCTAACCCTCCGCCACCACCTCCGCCTCCGGAAGCTTGGCAAGCCCTGATGACTGCCACAAATGCCAACGCTCAGATTTTGATTCAGCTCTTGCAAGATCGCAACCAAGGGCAAGGTAATCAAGAGAATCAAGGCCAAGGCAACAATCAGCCGCACTTCGCTTCACTCAACCAGTTCCTTGCTAATCAGCCAAAGACCTTCAGCTACTGCGTCGAGGCCACAGACGCCGATGATTAGCTCGTGGACATCAGCAAGCATTTCGAGTGCAGCAATGTCAGACCTGAGGACTTTGTCAAGTTTGCCTCTTTTCAACTCAAAGATCAAGCTGCTGAGTGGTTCCAGCAATACAAAGATTCCAGAGGAGGTCGTGTGATTACCTGGGATGATTTCCGCCGTGACTTCAAAGCTCACCACATTCCAGAAAGTGTTGTTGAGAGTAAGCGTGAGGAATTCCGCAATCTCAAGCAAGGCACCATGTCTGTCTATCAATACAACACTCAGTTCTAGAAGCTCTCTCGTTTTGCGAGGCAAGACATCCCTGATGAGAAGAGTATGATCTACCAATTCAGGCGTGGTCTCAGAGAAGATCTGCAACTTGCTCTCGTGCTTTTTGAGCCATTAAAGTATGATGAATTCTACAACATGGCGCTGAAACAAGAAGCTGCTCAGCTCAAGTGTGAGGCATCTAAGAAGAGAGTCAGAGACGCAGTCCAGTCTTCTTCTTCTTCACTTGTGGCAGCTAAGCAACAGAAGTTCTGGTTGCCTCCTCCTCCTCCGTTCCGTCAGCCTTATCAGCAGAAGAACTCAAGTGGTCGTGGATCTTCCCACCCACCCAACCTTGGCTATCAGAACAAGTCTCAGAACCAAGCTCCAAGGCCAAGTGCTCCTTACCATCGTCCGCTCTCAGAGGTGACTTGTAACAAATGTCAGCAGAAGGGTCACTATGCGAACAAGTGCTTCAACCAGAGGCGCCTTCCGCCTCCTCCTCCTGTGAAATCTTCCAGCAATGCAGTGGTCAAGCATAATCCTAAGCATGCCAAGGTGAACATGATGAATGCAGCTCAAGCGGAGGATTCTTCTGAAGTGATCATGGGTAACCTTCCTGTTAATGATCATCCTGCAAAAGTCTTATTTGATACCGGTGCATCGCATTCTTTCATGTCATATCCTTTTGCATCGAAGCACAATTTTGACACAGAGGCGTTACCTAAAGCTTTGCCAGTGGTTTCCCCGGCTAAACGTTTGAGATCTACCATGTGGGTTCCGAATGTCGGTATCAAGATGGGTGACTATAGATTTCTGGCTAAACCAATTGTTCTTGGTGACTCTGATATTGATCTTATTCTCGGGATGGACTGGCTCTCTAAGCACAAGGCTCAGCTTGATTGTGCTGCCAGGGAAATTCAATTGACTCACTCTTCTAACGATGTGATCATCTATGCCTCTCGTGATGATACCATTCGGTTGTTTTCTCTCAATGAGAATGATGAATTGGAGGCTATCTCTCATATTCCAGTCGTTTGTGAGTACCAAGATGTCTTTCCAGAAGAGCTTCCGGGTATGCCTCCCCGCGGGCCAGTTGAATTCGTTATTGATCTTGAGCCTGGCACGGAACCTGTCTGCAAGCGTCCTTACAAGCTTGGACCAGATGAGCTCAAGGAATTGAAGAAACAACTCGATGAACAAGAGCGTCTGGGTCTGATCAGACCGAGTTCTTCTCCTTGGGGTTGTGGTGTTCTTTTTGTCAAGAAGAAGGATGGCACGGACCGACTTTGCGTCGATTACCGTCCATTGAACAAGAAGACTATCAAGAACAAGTACCCACTTCCCAACATCAATGAGCTATTCGAGCAACTTAAAGGTGCTAAAGTGTTCTCCAAGCTTGACCTCCGTATGGGTTATCATCAGATTCGCATTCGTGAAGAAGATATTCCCAAGACAGCATTCAGAACAAGCTTTGGTTCTTATGAATATACTGTCATGTCTTTCGGCCTTGTCAATGCTCCTCCAGCATTCACTCGCTTGATGAATTTCATCTTCAACCCCTACATCAACAAATTTGTCTTGGTCTATCTCGATGATATTTTGGTTTTCTCCAAGAATAAGAAGGATCATGCCAAACATTTGCGATTGGTGCTCGACAAGCTCAGAGAATATAAATTATATGCGAAGTTCTCCAAATGTGAATTTTGGCTTGATGAAGTTCTTTATCTTGGTCATATCATCTCTGCCAAGGGCATTGCTATTAATCCAGAGAGGGTGTCTGCAGTTTTGAATTTGCAACCTCCTCAGAATGTCAAGCAGCTTCGCAGTTTTCTTGGACTTGCAAGCTATTGCCGAAGATTCGTTGAGAATTTCTCTAAGATTGCAAAGCCTCTTTCCAACCTCCTCCAGAAGCATGTGAAGTATGTCTGGTCTCCTGAGTGTGACGTTGCTTTCAACACTCTCAAAGAGAAACTCGTCACTGCTCCAGTTCTGACTCCTCCTGACGAATCCAAGCCTTATGAAGTTTTCTGTGATGCTTCTCTTCAAGGCCTCGGTGCCGTCTTAATGCAAGAGAAGAAGCTTGTTGCCTATACCTCTCATCAGTTGAGGCCCAACGAAAGGAACTACCCCACTCACGATCTTGAGTTGGCGGCAGTTGTCCACGCACTAATAACATGGAGACATCTCCTGTTGGGAAGGAAAGTGGACATTTTCACCGATCACAAGAGTCTCAAGTACATCTTCACTCAGCCCCACCTCAACCTCAGGCAAACTCGATGGGTCGAAATGATTCAAGAGTATAATCCGAGTATTGAATATACTCCAGGCAAGGCTAACGTGATTGCAGACGCTTTGAGCAGGAAGGCTTACTGTAACAGCTTAATCCTCAAGCCCTTTCAACCGGATCTTTGTGAAGCTTTCCGCAAGTTGAATCTCCAAGTTGTCCCTCAAGGTTTGCTTGCCAACCTCATCGTCTCTCCTACTTTGGAAGACCAGATTCGTGAGGCACAACTGTTGGATACCATGGTGAAGAAGGTGAAACGTGGTATTGACAAGGGCATTTCCAAATACAAGTGCTATCGAGTTGATGACAGAGATACTCTTTTCTTTGAGGACCGGATCGTGGTTCCAAAGGGTGATCTTCGTAAAGTCATTATGAACGAAGCGCACAATTCTCTTCTGTCAATTCATCCTGGAAGTACGAAGATGTACCATGACCTCAAGCAGTCGTATTGGTGGACTCGAATGAAGCGAGAGATTGCTCAATTCGTGAATGAATGTGATGTCTGTAGAAGGGTGAAAGCAGAACACCAACGACCAGCTGGTCTTCTCCAACCTCTTGCTATTCCAGAATGGAAGTTTGATCATATCGAAATGGACTTCGTGACTGGGTTTCCTAAGTCCAAGCGTGGAAATGATGCTATCTTCGTCGTCATCGACAAGCTCACCAAAGTGGCTCATTTTCTTCCTATCAAAGAGTCTATCACAGCAGCGCAGCTGGCAGAGCTCTACACATCCAGAATTGTCTCCTTGCACGGCATTCCACAATTGATTTCTTCAGACCGTGGCAGCATTTTTACCTCCAAGTTTTGGGATTCTTTTCAGAAGGCCATGGGCACAAATATTCGCTTCAGCACAGCTTTCCACCCTCAAACTAGTGGACAAGTTGAGCGTGTCAACCAAATTCTTGAAGATATGCTCAGAGTTTGTGTTATCTCTTTCGGCATGAAGTGGGAGGATTGTCTTCCTTATGCTGAGTTCTCTTACAACAACAACTTTCAAGCCAGCTCGGGCAAAGCCCCATTCGAGATTCTCTATGGCAGAAAGTGCCGTACTCCTCTCAACTGGTCTAAGATGTCCGAACGCCAACTGCTTGGCAACGATTTGATCTCAGAGGCTGATGCAATGTGCAAGGTGATTCGTGAGAACCTCAAAGCCGCGCAGTCGCGCCAGAAGAGCTATTACGACAGCAAACACCGAGATGTGGCATTCGAGATCGGAGACCATGTCTACCTCCGTGTCTCTCCAATGAAAGGAACTCGTCGCTTCGGTATCAAGGGGAAACTTGCCCCTAGATACGTCGGTCCTTTCAAGATCATCGGCAAACGAGGCGATCTCGCCTATCAACTTGAGCTTCCCTCCAACTTTGCAAATGTGCACGATGTCTTCCACGTGTCGCAGCTTCGCAAGTGCTTCAAGACACCTGAGCGCACCATCAACTTCGAAGAGATTGATCTTCAAGAAGATTTGTCTTATCATGAGCACCCCGTTGCTATTCTTGAAACAACTGAGCGCAAGACTCGCAACAAGTCAATCAAATTCCTGAAAGTGAAATGGTCACACCATTCAGACCGAGAAGCCACCTGGGAGCGCGAGGACCACCTACGTTCCGAGTATCCGGAGTTCTTTCAGTCCTAGATATCGGGACGAGATCCTCTCGTAGTGGTGGAGTGTTGTAACGCCCCGGGTGTAACTTGCCATATTTGTAATCCAACTCTTGCCATTTTCGGCTATGTGTTATGATATTTCCTCCGTGGTTGGGTTTCCCTTCGTTTCACATTTTGTTCATGTCATGCATTTCATATCATGTCATCATGTGCATCGCATTCGCATACGTGTTCGTCTCATGAATCCGAGCATTTTCCCCGTTGTCCGTTTTGCAATCCGGCGCTCCTATGTCCCCCGGCGTCCCCTTTTACATTTCTTCGTGAGCGGGTATTAAACTTTCTCGGATTGGACCGAGGTTTGTCAAGCGGCCTCGGTATAGCACCGGTAGATCACCTGTCAAGTTTCGGGTCAATCGGAGGTCGTTTGGTACTCCAATGGTTAACTGGGTAACCGTGAAGGCCTCGTGTGTGTTGCAGCCCAACACCCCTTCAAAACAGCCCAACAACCCATCTAAGACACTCCCATGTCCTCCGCCGTTCGATCACGATCGCGTGGCCGAAAACCGCTCTCCATTTGGAGCTTCCTATCTCCTCCTACCTATAAATATGTGCCTACCCCTCCAATTTCGGGTCCAAACCCTAGCCCCGCTCCTCTCTCCGCGCCGGACGTGTCCGTCCGCCGCCGGAGACACCCGCGCCGCCGCCCGCACCCAATCAGAGGGCGCCACGTGGCGGATCTGAGCCCCACTTCGCCGCCGCCGCCGGGGCCCAGATCCGGCCCGCCCCGGGCCGAACCGGGCCGCGCCGGGCCCGTCTCCGCGCCGCCGCCCGCCGTTCGCCTCCTCGCCGGAGCGCCCGCGCCTCCTTCCGGCCCCTCGCCGGAGCGCCCGCGCCTCCTCCCGGCCATCGCCGGAGCGCTCCGCGCCTCCCGCGCCTTCCCCGCGGCCCGCCGCCATCCGCTGGCCGCCGCCCGAGCGCGGCTCCCGCCGCCGACGTCCGCCCGCTCCGGGAGCCGCTCCGCCCCTCGGCTTCGCCGTCGCCGAGGCCTCCGCCCCCGCGCCGCCGACTCGTCTTCGCCGGCGTCGGCCTCCTCCGCTTCGCCCCGATCCGATCTGGCGCCCGAGCTCGCGGTTGACTTTCGTTCCCCTCCCAAATTCCACTAAGTCCCGTAATTCCCGCATAATCATCGCATCTTCATCGTATCGTAACTTTGCATCCTTATCTCCCTTTCGTGCGTGTAATATGTCATATTGTTCGTATCGAAGAGTACATAATTTCGTTCAATCGCATCATTTTCATTTGAAGTAATCTTGATTCCCGAAATGCTGTTAGAAGAGGGCTATATGATGTTAGTTTCTGATTCTTATCAGAACATGCACTTTTGTCATTTTTGCCATGACTGATGTGTACCTCCTATGGAGTTGAGTCCTACATGAGTTTTGTAATATGCCATGTTAACTTTCCAGAGAATTATGCCATGTATTTTTGTGATGTTTTTGGTGAGTAGCACAAGCATGCAAACTAGGGTACTTGATGTTGCTGATTTCAGAGACTAGTATTTTCACCAAGTCCCTGCCTGCTGTTATTTTTATGCCATGTGTTCATGCTGTTTCCGAGAGATCTATGCCTATTTTGAGCATGATCAGTAAGAGTGTTTTGAGCATATGGATTTGCTATATCCATCCATGCCTTTGTTTGTATTTATGGAGTGCCATAGCTTGAGTCAATCGAGCTCTACTTTTGCTATAAAATGTTGCTGGCATATTGTTTACATGTTATTCGATTTTGCCAAGCTTGGTGTAGTTGATCCTTGCAAGCTATGATGTTATTCTTGCATTGTATAGTTCCTATGCCATGTCTTCTTGATGTATGTATGCTTATTTTATCATGCAATGCTCTGTAGTGAGTGCATCGAGCTCACGAACATGCCTACTTGTTATCTGTTTTTGACATGTCCAGTTTTCTGCTAAGTCTGAAACCTGTAACGAAACTTGCTTATTTTACATGGGTGTAATCATATTTTCTGATCCTTTTTGGCTTATGGTCAGTAAGGGAATTTTGTCAAGTGCTTTCAGTAGATTCATGCCATGCCTTACTTTTCCATGACCTGATTCTGTAGCGTGTTGTTTCATTGCTCTAAACATGTCATCCTAATGTTAATTTCTGGCATGTTATTTTCACTAAGTCTGTGAACCTGTTATCTTTTGCACTTTTGCCATGCTTGGTTGAACCTGTTGTGGTGTGATTTAGCCGTAGCTTAGTGTTCATCTTTTGTCAAGCATCTTGAGTAGATTACTGTCATATGCTTTTTTGATATGTTTGGGTGCAGTAGCTTAATTTCTTGTTACTTGCTAAGTAGCATCATGCTGTTAGTGGCAGATTCTTGTCATTCTTGTTTTGCTTGTCATTTGCAAACCGTGCATCCGATTCCGGTGATATTTGTATCGATTTCAACCGAAATCACCTCACCTATCCAGTGGAATACTTGGTTTGCCAATATTATGCCTTGTTCATCCTTGTCCTTCCGGAGCACGCATATGCATTGCATATCACATCTCGCATATCATGTCATGTTTTGCATCATGTTGCTTGCGCATTGCATCGTGATTGATATTTGTCCCCATTGCTTGTGTTCTTGTTGTGGGTAGAGCCGGGAGACGAGTACGTGAACGAGGAACCTGTTGAGAACGCTTTCGAGGACCAAGCTTTCGACAACTCTGAGAACCTTGCAGGCAAGATGACCATACCCTCGAAATCACTTCTATCTTTGCTTGCTAGATGCTCGCTCTTTTGCTATGCCTATGCTGCGATACCTACCACTTGCTATATCATGCCACTCATATTGCCGTGTCAGCCCCTAACCATCCATGTCCTAGCAAACCGTTGATTGGCTATGTTACCGCTTTGCTCAGCCCCTCTTATAGCGTTGTTAGTTGCAGGTGAAGATGAAGTTTGTTCCTTGTTGGAACATGGAGATGTTGTTCCTTGTTGGAACATGTTTACTTGTTGGGATATCACAATACCTCTTATTTAATTAATGCATCTATATACTTGGTAAAGGGTGGAAGGCTCGGCCTTATGCCTGGTGTTTTGTTTCACTCTTGCCACCCTAGTTTCCGTCATACCGGTGTTATGTTCCCGGATTTTGCGTTCCTTACACGGTTGGGTGATTTATGGGACCCCCTTGACAGTTCGCTTTGAATAAGACTCTTCCAGCAAGGCCCAACATTGGTTTTACCATTTGCCTACCACCTACTCCCTTTTTCCCCCGGGTTTTCGCGAGCCCGAGGGTCATCTTTATTTTAGCCCCCCCCCCCCGGACCAGTGCTTCTCTAAGTGCTGGCCCGAACCGAGCCGCCTGCGGGGCCACCTCGAGGAAACTCGTTGCCTGGTTTTACTCGTAGCCTGTCTCATCCGGATGTGCCCTGAGACCGAGATATGTGCAGCTCCTATCAGGATTTGTCGGCACAATCGGGCGGCTTTGCTGGACTTGTTTTATTAGTGTCGAGATGTCTTGTAGTCCGGGATTCCGAGGCTGATCGGGTCTTCCCGGTAGAAGGAATATCCTTCGTTGACCGTGAGAGCTTATAATGGGCTAAGTTGGGACACCCCTGCAGGGTATTATCTTTCGAAAGCCGTGCCCGCGGTTATGAGGCAGATGGGAATTTGTTGATGTCCGGTTGTAGAAAACCCGAAGTTGACCTTAACTAAAACACATCAACCGCGTGTGTAACCGTGATGGTCTCTTCTCGGCGGGGTCCGGGAAGTGAACACGGTGTTGGAGTTATGTTTGACGTAGGTTGTTCTAGGATCACTTCTTGATCACTTCTAGTTTCACGACCGTGCTTTGCTTCTCTTCTCGCTCTCTTTTGCGTTGTAGCCACCATATATGCTAGTCGCTTGCTGCAGCTCCACCTCACTACCCTCATCCTACCTATAAGCTTAAATAGTCTTGATCTCGCGGGTGTGAGATTGCTGAGTCCCCGTGACTCACAGATTCTACCACAACAGTTGCAGGTACCAACGATGCCAGTGCAGATGACGCGACCGAGCTCACTTGGGAGTTCGACGAGGAACGTGGTCGTTACTATGTTTCTTTTCCAGATGATCAGTAGTGGAGCCCAGTTGGGGTGATTCGGGGATCTATGTAGCATTTGGGGTAGTCTTCTTTCATTTTGGTACCGTAGTCGGACCTTGAGTGTAATTTGTATGATGGATGTTTATTTATGTATTGTGTGAAGTGGCGACTGTAAGCCAACTATGTACCTCTTTCCCTTTATGTATTACATGGGTTGTGTGAAGATTACCTCACTTGCGACATTGCTTTCAATGCGGTTATGCCTCTAAGTCGTGCCTCGACACGTGGGAGATATAGCCGCATCGAGGGCGTTACAAGTTGGTATCAGAGCCTTCCCCGACCTTAGGAGCCCCACTGTTTGATCGTCTTTAGTGGCCGAGTTGTGTCTAGAAAAATGTTTTGAGTAATCTAGGAATTATATAGCGGAGAGTTTAGGAATTCTTTTTACTTCCCAGTCTCCTCATCGCTCAGGTAAGGCATCCTGACGTAGAGTTTTGACTCTTCTCTTCTCAAATTTCACTAAAAAAAATTTAGGATCACGCGGGTATCTTAGAATCGTTCCGATGGTTTTATGATGACAACATTGTCTTGGTTGCCTCCCGTCAGCAGGGGTTTTAGAGGAGGTGTCCTGGGGAGTTGAGCTCCGAGGTGTTGTCGTCATAATTTTATCGTTGCAGTTCTGGAATACCTGAGTTTAGTACGCCGACATCGAAAATCTCTTTTGTACAGTTGTTGGTGAGATAACCCTGATAGCCCAGTACTGAGGCGAGTGCGGGAGTATTGCCATGACTTGTATAACGGATGCTTTTCGAAGGTTGAGGTAGACGATTTCCGAGGATTTCTTGGTTATGTGTTGAAGGATGGATACAGCTGGATCTAGGTATTGTTAGTTTGGGTGATATATTTTTGTGTCCCCTATATCCCCAACACCTGATTGCATAACCAGAAAGTTTCGGGAGTTTATAAGTGGGAATTCATGTAGCTCTAGTATTTCTTCCGCAGATATTTGGTTTGTGATTGGGTAATCCTTACCAAGTATTTGTTCACATCCGTACCTTGTTGATTTTATTCCATACCTTGTTCTAAGTGGCTTCTCAGCTTATGGAAGTGTGATGCTTTACTTTGGAATTCATTCGTTCATTCTCGTTCGGATGTTTATTGTGAAGACTATATGTTGCAATTTCGTTCCTTTGATTCAGCTTGAATATATATCTGTCAAGATGCTAATGGATGTCACCCTCTTCAGGATGGCTCCGCCAACGCGTCAGAATCCGGAACGCAATGAAGGAAATCAGGCTAACCCTCCGCCACCACCTCCGCCTCCGGAAGCTTGGCAAGCCCTGATGACTGCCACAAATGCCAACGCTCAGATTTTGATTCAGCTCTTGCAAGATCGCAACCAAGGGCAAGGTAATCAAGAGAATCAAGGCCAAGGCAACAATCAGCCGCACTTTGCTTCACTCAACCAGTTCCTTGCTAATCAGCCAAAGACCTTCAGCTACTGTGTCGAGGCCACAGACGCCGATGATTGGCTCGTGGACATCAGCAAGCATTTTGAGTGCAGCAATGTCAGACCTGAGGACTTTGTCAAGTTTGCCTCTTTTCAACTCAAAGATCAAGCTGCTGAGTGGTTCCAGCAATACAAAGATTCCAGAGGAGGTCGTGTGATTACCTGGGATGATTTCCGCCGTGACTTCAAAGCTCACCACATTCCAGAAAGTGTTGTTGAGAGTAAGCGTGAGGAATTCCGCAATCTCAAGCAAGGCACCATGTCTGTCTATCAATACAACACTCAGTTCTAGAAGCTCTCTCGTTTTGCGAGGCAAGACATCCCTGATGAGAAGAGTATGATCTACCAATTCAGGCGTGGTCTCAGAGAAGATCTGCAACTTGCTCTCGTGCTTTTTGAGCCATTAAAGTATGATGAATTCTACAACATGGCGCTGAAACAAGAAGCTGCTCAGCTCAAGTGTGAGGCATCTAAGAAGAGAGTCAGAGACGCAGTTCAGTCTTCTTCTTCTTCACTTGTGGCAGCTAAGCAACAGAAGTTCTGGTTGCCTCCTCCTCCTCCGTTCCGTCAGCCTTATCAGCAGAAGAACTCAAGTGGTCGTGGATCTTCCCACCCACCCAACCTTGGCTATCAGAACAAGTCTCAGAACCAAGCTCCAAGGCCAAGTGCTCCTTACCATCGTCCACTCTCAGAGGTGACTTGTAACAAATGTCAGCAGAAGGGTCACTATGCGAACAAGTGCTTCAACCAGAGGCGCCTTCCGCCTCCTCCTCCTGTGAAATCTTCCAGCAATGCAGTGGTCAAGCATAATCCTAAGCATGCCAAGGTGAACATGATGAATGCAGCTCAAGCGGAGGATTCTTCTGAAGTGATCATGGGTAACCTTCCTGTTAATGATCATCCTGCAAAAGTCTTATTTGATACCGGTGCATCGCATTCTTTCATGTCATATCCTTTTGCATCGAAGCACAATTTTGACACAGAGGCGTTACCTAAAGCTTTGCCAGTCGTTTACCCCCGGTTTATGATGCGAGAAATCTCTTCAACACACCTGGAGCAGGCACCAGTGACCCACCGATGGTGAACCAGGCGGCCGAAGCACCTTTGACTGGAGCGCCGGTTTAGCCGCGTGCGGTGGATCCGCCTCGCTTGAATAATACTCCGCATCAGCATGTTCCGACACCAGCGGGTCATTATTCTAACCCTTTGGATAATATGATTGTTGCGGCAACGCGATTGGCGGCTCTACCAGTCGAAGGCGGGTCTCCGGCTGCGATAGAGACATGGAGGGCTAGAGAACTTCTTCAAACGGCACTGGATCAGCAGGCGGCTTACTCGTAGAGTCGTGAAAGGATTCATTCAACTCTGCGGCCAAGCCGGAGTTATAGCCGGCATATTGACTCGCCAGCAATGAACAATGTTGTAACCAACCTCGTGGGCACGACCCGGCACGCGGTGGTGTTGATGCTCAGACGTTGGTGGATCAGGGCATAGAGCGTCGAGAGGCTGAGCTAGCGGCTCAGCTAGTGGCTCAACAGCAATCACCGGTTTATCCATCAGCATCAGTAGAAGCAGGAGTGACCTCCCGAACATTGGGTGTGCCATGTTTAGTGTCGGCTCTGCGCAATGAGCGTTTGCCTAAGGATTTCAAGGGTCATCATAAGGTGCCTAACTATACAGCGGATCAGCCCCCTGAGGCTTGGATCGAGAGCTATGAGATGGCCAGGGAGATGCTAGATGTTAGTGATGCTGCGTGTGCCAAGTATTTTACCATGATGTTGGATGGGTCGGCTCATACTTGGTTGAAGGGGCTCCCCGCTAACTCCATTAGATCATGGGCAGAGTTGAAAGCTCGTTTCGTCCAAAATTTTAAAGACATGTGCAAGCAGCCTCTGTCGATCCTAGATTTAGATCTTGTGCTCAAGGTGAGGGCGAGTCAACCACCAATTGGGTGCGCCAGATCTCAACTATTATACATTCTTCAGATAGTATCAATGCCGATTCAGCAGTCCTGATGTTGGAGAAGAACTGTTGTTTCCTCCCTTTAAAGCAGAAGATGGGGCGGCTTAAACGTCACTGCAACGACATGGGGGAGCTAATGGCAGCTCTTGTCAAATATGTTGACTCTGATAGTACCAAGGACCCCGAGTCTGATGATGAGAAGCTGGGTAAGGGAAAGAAGAGCAGCAATACGAAAGGGCAGTAGCATAACCCGGCAGGTCAAGGTGGCAATGGTAAGCACAAGGCTGTTGGCAACTTGGATTTTGTGGCTAACACCAATACACAGAAGAATAATCAGCATCGCAAGGGAAAACCGCCACCTCGGTTTGGAGGATTAAAATTCAACCTTGAGGCGATGATGAATCGGCCTTGCCCAAAGCATGGTATGCGTAGCCGACCAATCATCTCTGGAAGGATTGCTTCATTATGAGGGAGTATAGAAGTTCCAATTTTTTCCAGAATGATCATGGACCGAATGGCAGCTCAGCATCCGGGTCTCACGGTCCCGGTTTTGGTGGTGGCGGCTCAAGCTCCGGTTTCCAGGGCCAATGCAATCAAGGTGGTTTTAATCAACAGTCTGGTCAAGGGAATCAACAACAGCAGGCCGGTTATCAAAGTAACCTGAAGTAGTTGAACAGTGGACAATACCACGTCTTCACCATGAGTTTGTGTAAACGGGACCAAAAGCTCCATAAAAGGGCAGTGAACGCGGTTGAGCCGGCGATTCCCCGTTACTTACGATGGTCTGAACATCCTATTCTTTGGAGCCGTGAGGATCACCCGCCTCGGGTTGATAATACGGGTCACTTGGCTCTCGTGGTTGCGCCTCAGGTTGGAGGGTACATATTTACTAAGGTACTCATGGATGGGGGCAGCAACATCAGTATTCTTTACAATGAAACTTTTCGTCGCATGAGTTTGACTGACAAAGATCTTAAGCCGTCGAACACTGTTTTTCATGGCGTGGTGCCTGGTAAGTCGGTGTATCCAGTAGGCAAAATATCTTTGGAAGTGTCTTTTGGTGATGATCATGATTCCAGATCTGAGACGTTTACCTTTGAGGTGGTTAAAATCAAGAGCCCTTATCATGCTCTGTTTGGGCGGCCGGCTTATGCTAAATTCATGACAAGGCCTTGCTATGTTTATTTACAGCTTAAGATGTTGCGTCATAAGGGTACCATCATAGTGCATGGGAGCGGAAAGATAGCCTTGGAGTGTGAAGAAGGCGATGCTACTTATGCTGAGTCTGTCTGTGCAATAGAAGAGTTGAAATTTTACAAGGATAATGTTGACCCGGCGGATATGACATCTTTGAAGAAGCCGACCACAGAGCATGACCGCCTGTTGAAATTTGAATCAGCTGATGACACCAAGCTGGTTGACTTTGTTCCTGGCGATTCATCCAAGCAGTTCAGTATCACTGCTAATTTGGATCCAAAATAGGAAGGCGCGCTCAACGAGTTCATCCATGAGAATCGGACATCTTCGCATGGAAGCCTTCTGATATGCCAGGTGTACCAAGGGAACTCGCTGAGCGCACTCTCAATATTGATCCGAAGTTTAAATCGGTCAAGCAATTCCTTCGCCGCTTTAATGAAGAGAGGCGTAAGGCCATTGGTGAATAAGTGGCTCGGCTCTTGGCAGCTGGGTTCATTGTTGAAGTTTTTCATCTTGAATGGTTAGCTAACCCGGTGCTGGTACTTAAGAAGAATGGCACTTGGCGCATGTGCATGGATTATACAGACCTTAATAAGGCCTGCCCGGCTGATCCTTTTGCTCTCCCTCGTATTGATCAGATTGTTGATGCCACGGCGGGTTGTGAGCGCTTGAGTTTTGGATGCTTATTCTGGGTATCATCAGATCAAGATGGCAGTTAAGGACTAGGAGTAGACAGCCTTCATCACTCCTTTCGGAGCCTTCTGTTATGTGTCTATGCCTTTTGGGCTCAAGAGTGCCCATGCGACTTATCAGCGGTGTGTGCAAAATTGCATTCATGATCATATTGGGTGCAATGTTCATGCTTATGTTGATGATATTGTGGTGAAATCAAGGAAGAAAGAGACCTTGATAGATGATTTGAAAGAAACTTTTGACAATCTCTGGGTCTACAAGATGATGCTTAACCCGGCCAAATGTGTCTTTGGTGTGCCAACAGGCAAGCTCTTGGGTTTTCTGGTCTCTAAAAGAGGCATTGAAGCTAACCCGAAAAAGATCAAGGCTATTACTTCCTTGGCTAAACCGGCGTGTATCAATGATGTTCAGCGCCTGGCGGGTCGTATTGCGGCCTTAAGCCGGTTCGTAAGCCGGTTGGGAGAAAAAGCTATCCCTCTATACCAGATGATGAATAAAACAGATCACTTTGTCTGGAATGATGCTGCTGATCAAGCGTTTGAAGCCATGAAGAAACAATTAGCTGAGCCGCCGATCCTTGTTGCTCCCATTGATAAAGAGCCCTTGTTGTTATATGTGGTTGCCAATAGCCGAGTTGTCAGCGTGGAAATTGTGGTGGAAAGGAAGGAATCAGGCAAGGAATATCCGGTTCAGCGGCCGGTTTATTACATTAGTGAGGTGCTCATTGAGTCCAAGCTAAGGTATTCGCATTGGCAGAAGCTGGTATATGGGGTGTTTATGGCTAGTCGAAAGCTCAAGTAATATTTTATGGGTCATCCCATCACTGTGGTTAGTTCTGTTCCTTTAGGGGATATTATTCAAAACAGAGAAGCCACAGGTCGGGTAGCCAAGTGGGCCACTGAGCCTGGGCCCCATGGTTTGAAGTATATGCCTTGCATAGCCATCAAGTCTCAAGCACTTGTGGATTTCATCAATGATTGGACAGAGCTGCAGATGCCTGAGGAGAAGCCGGATAGCACATATTGGACTATTCACTTCGATGGATCCAGGCAGTTGGAAGGCTCGGGGGCTGGATATAACGCCCTCGATGCGGCTATATCTCCCACGTGTCGAAGCACGACTTAGAGGCATAACCGCATTGAAAGCAATGTCGCAAGTGAGGTAATCTTCACACAACCCATGTAATTCATAAGGGAAAGAGATACATAGTTGGCTTACAATCGCCACTTCACACAATACATGAGTACATCATTATATCATACAGATACAATCAAGGTCCGACTACGGAACCAAAATAAAAGAAGACTACCCCAAATGCTACACAGATCCCCGATCGACCCCAACTGGGCTCCACTACTGATCAACTGAAATGAAACAACACAATGAACAAGATCTTCATCGAGCTCCTCCTTGAGCTCGGGTGCGTCACCTGCACGGTTTCATCAGCACCTGCAAACTGGTTTTGGAAGTATCTGTGAGTCACGGGGACTCAGCAATCTCACACCCGCGAGATCAAGACTATTTAAGCTTAAAGGTAGGATAGGGTAGTGAGGTGGAGCTGCAGCAAGCGACTAGCATATCTGGTGTCTAACATACGCAAATGAGAGCGAGAAGAGAAGGCAAAAGCACGGTCGAACAACTATGATCAAGAAGTGATCCTGAAACTACTTACGTCAAGCATAACTCCAACACCGTGTTCACTTCCCGGACTCCGCCGAGAAGAGACCATCACGGTTACACACGCGGTTGATGTATTTTAAATAAGATCAACTTCAGGTTTTGTACAACCAGACATTAACAAATTCCCATCTGCCACATAACCACGGGCACGGCTTTCGAAAGTTCAAACCCTACAGGGGTGTCCCAACTTAGCCCATTATAAGCTCTCGCGATCAACGAAGGATATTCCTTCTCCCCGGGAAGACCCGATCAATCTCGGAATCCCGGCTACAAGACATTTTGACAGTAATAAAACAAGTCCAGCAAGACCGCCCGATGCGCCGACATCCCGATAGGAGCTGCACATATCTCGTTCTCAGGGCAACACCGGATAAGCTAAGCGTACGGGTACCAACATAACCCAAGTTGCCAAGGGACGGTCCCGCACGGTGCTCTAGTTTGGACCAACACTTAGACAAGCATTGGCCCGGGGGTTTAAAATAAAGATGACCCTCGGGATGCGCGACTCCCAAGGGAAAAAGGTAATAGGATGAGGCAAATGGTAAAACCAATGTTGGGCCTTGCTGGATGAGTCTTATTCAAAGCGAACTGTTAAGGGGGTCCCATAATTCACCCGACCGCGTTAGGGACGCAAAAATCTGGGAACATAACACCGGTATTACGGAAACTAGGGCGGCAAGAGTGGAACAAAACACCAGGCATAAGGCCGAGCCTTCCACCCTTTACCAAGTATATAGATGCGTTAATAATATAAGAGATATTGTGATATCCCAACAAGTAAACATGTTCCAACAAGGAACAACATCTTTGTGTGCCAACAAGGAACAAACTTCATCTTCACCTGCAACTAACAACGCTATAAGAGGGGCTGAGCAAAGCAGTAACATAGCCAAACAACGGTTTGCTAGGACAAGGTGGGTTAGAGGCTTGGTTTAACAATATGGGAGGCATGATAAGAAAGTGGTAGGTATCGCAGCATAGGCATAGCAAAAGAGCGAGCAATCTAGCAAGCAAAGATAGAAGTGATTTCGAGGGTATGGTCATCTTGCCTGAAATCCCGCAAGGAAGAAGAGCGAGTCCATGAAGAAGACAAACGGACGTAGTCGAACGAATCCTCACAACTTCGGAACGAAACCGAAGCTAACGAGAGAAGCAACCCGGAAAGAAGCAAACAACATGGTAAACACACAATCACAAACATGGCATGATGCACAAACAAGTATGATGCATGTCCGGTTTAAATAAGCATGTCATGGCAAAGTGTAACAAACAACACTACAAGTTAAGTGGAGCTCAATATGCAACGAGTTGCATATTGATGAAACACCGCAACAATTATTTAGTTCTCTCTCGTTTAGGTACCCATCAATATTAAATGTTATTAAACATGGCAAGGGGTGAAACATAACAAAACTATACCATCTAAACAATTTAAATGGGGTCGGATATAACAAACAACAAATCCAGTAAATCTCCATATGCATTTTTATGGATTAGGTACTGTTCTGCCCTAAACACAATTTTAATGTTGTTAAACTGGAAAATAAAGTGCAACATGTTAATCTATGCATTTTTCTACCCCATTTACATATATAAATTATTAAATTCCGAGTTATGGTTATTTAGTTATGAAATAAAGCATTTTAACATGGCATTTAAGCAAATTTAATCAAACAGCAAGTTTAAACATTTTTAACATGGATGAAAGTTGCAAAATATTAATCTACACAAAATTCTAAGCATTTTCCATATGTTAAGTTTTTACATGTGATGCACCGTTTGTGAGATATTATATGCATGTTGCTTGGGGGGTTTTCTGCAATTCTGGCGTTCTCTGGATAAATAGCTAAAACGCAGATTTGAAGAAAAAAACAAAACAAGGGCCGAAACTGCTGGGCGCTGGGGAGCTCACCATGGGCTCTGGGCCCGGATCTGCTGGGCTGGATGGCTGAAGGGGCGCGGCTGGGCCTTGCGCGAGATGCGGCCCGGGCATGGTCGCGGTCAACGAACGAGGAGCGGGACGAGGCGCTGGATGAGCGAGGCGACTGGTCAACGCGGGCATGACCCGTTGTGCTCTGTCGTTCGAAGCAGGGGATGCAGCGGCGGCTTGGAGCGGCTCGATGCAGGGGCAAGGCAGCGGCGACTTGGCGCTGCGGTCGTCCTTGAAGCAGACGAAGCAGGGAAAACAGGGGCGCGGGACTACGGCGACACGGAGCTCCGGGAAGAAGATGGCGACGGTTCTGGCGTGCATCTATGCCGATCTGAACGGTGGCAGCTCCCTGGGCAAGAGAGAGAGAGAGAAATAAGAGGGAGCGACAGACAGGAAGGAACGAGAGGAGAAGAAGGATGAGCAGCGGCACGGCGACCTGCGGTGCTCCAGCGTCGCGCTCGCCGGCGCGGCGAAGGAGGCTAGGACGGTGAGGTCGCCGGGGCCCTGGGCGGTGGAGGTCGTTCCCCGCGGCGGACTTGACGGATCGAGGCAGGAGAAGGCCCTGGGCGGCCATAGTCTTGGAGCTCGGGGTCGGGGAGGTCACGGGCGAGGACGCGGTGCAACGAGGAGGTCGGGGACGGGGCCGGAGATGCAATCTAGGGCGGCGGAACTTGGGGCTCCATGGCCACAGCGAGGGGTTCCATGGGCGGCGGCGCTGTTCGGTTCCTGCAGGGAGGCGAGGTGAGAGACAGAGAGATCATGAGCGAGAGAGAGGACCAGAGAGGAAACGAGGAGAGGTAAAGGGAGGCGCGGTGCCAGCTGGTTCGGTGGTGGTTGTCGCCGTTGGCGTCTGGTACTCGGGCGAGGCGGCGCTGGTGGATCGAGGTGCTCGGGGACGAGCGAGCAGAGGAGGGGATCGATGGATTTGGAAGGAGTGCACTGGTTGGGTGGCGGCGGAAATCAAGGGAGAGGGTCGAAGAGAATTTGGATAGGGAGGAGATCCCGAGGTGGGATGGTGAGTGGTGGCGGCGGCTCGGGAATGGGTGGATGGATGGGACAGTATCCCTAGTTTCTAGGGTTAGAGTAGACTGATTATATAGGTAGGAGACTGGGTAGGGACTAAACCGGTCCATCTGATTTTAATCGGGCGGCTGAAAAAGAATAGCTTAGGGAGTCCAAATAACAAAACGGAGATATTTTATAGATGTTAGGGGATGATCCGGACACAACGGTAGCGACAGTCCGGTTCGGGTCCGGGACAACTTTCGGACGCGCGCGCAAGGAGGTCCGCGGGCTGACGAGAGAGGTTAGGTTGGGTCTGGCGGATTGTGAAGAGCGGGTGGTCTCAGAGAAGAGGGGAGAGACGCAACCCGGCATGGTTTCTGGAAACCGAAAACGTCCGACGTTAGACCGGCTATAATGCCGCTGTATTTATTCGTTGGGGCTTCAAACGGACTCCAAATGCGATGAAACTTGGCAGGCGGTCTATTGACACCAAAACAACACCGCACGCCAACTTTCATCCCATTCCGAGAACATTTTCCGGCCACTTATAAAGTACTATTTCGGACATGCCGCGGGTGCGTGCAAGTGTGGTTGGTCTCAGAACGGACAAGGGAGAGAACTCGGAGAACCCGGACGGATGCAAGTTTCCAAAACATGATGATGCAATGCGGATGATGACATGGCAAGATGCGACACGCAAGCAAATGACAAAGCAACAATAGCGAATAACTGCACGACACCTGGCGCATCGGTCTCGGGGCGTTACACTGGAGTTATTCTGATTTCCCCAAGAGGTGATAAATTTTGTTACGTTTTAAGGTTGATGTTCCCTTGTACTAACAATGCAGCTAAGTATGAAGCCTTACTCAATGGTCTTCGAATGGCTAAAGAGATGAATCTAAGTCGGGTGAGGTATTTTGGAGATTAAGATTTGGTGGCTCAGCAAGTTTCAGGCACTTGGGATTCTAAAGACCCACTCATGGCGGCTTACCGCCGCGAGGTTGCTGCTATTGCTGGTCATTCAAAGGTTATCAAGTGGAACATATTGATCGTAGGAAAAATGAGGCGGCTGATGCTTTGAGCCGGTTAGGGTCCCAGCGTAAGCCGGTGCCACCTAACGTTTTCCTTGATATTCTGCATAACCCTTCAGTCAAGTTGCCTACAGAGGAAGATCTTGCTATTCCTGACCCGGAGACACAATTGGTGGCATCTCTTCATGTTATTCCTGATTGGACAGTTCCATATTTGGTTTATATGACCCGGGACAAGTTACCTGAAGATGATACTTTGGCCAGCCAGATAACCCGGCGGTCTAAGTCAATGACTATTGTTAATGGAGAATTGCACCGCTGCAGTGTCACAGGGGTGTTTCAACATTGTGTTTCTCCTTAGGAGGGCCGTGAGATTCTACGAGAGATTCATGAAGGAGATTGTGGTCATCATGTCGGCTCTAAATCTCTTGTAGCCAAGGCTTTTCGTCATGGGTTTTATTGGCTGACGGCTCATGCTGATGCAGAGGATTTGGTTAGTGAATGTGATGGTTGTCAGAAATTTTCCAAAAGAGCTCATGTGCCGGCTCAAGAATTGAGGATGATTCCAATAACTTGGCCATTTGCAGTCTGGTGGCTCGATATGGTTGGACCTTTCAAAAGGTCCAAGGATAAAAAGACCCACCTTTTGGTGGCAGTTGACAATTTTACAAAGAGGTTTGAAGCAGAGCCGGTTAGTAAGTGTGACGCGGCGACAGCGGTTCAATTCATCAAAAAGATGATTTTCTGTTTTGGTTATCCTCGCAGCATTATAACTGATAATGGCACTAATCTGTACAAGGGTGCTATAAAAGAGTTTTTTCAACGAGAGCATATTCGGCTTGATGTATCATCAGTGGCTCACCCCCATTCCAATGGTCAAGCTGAAAGAGCCAATCAAGAAATTTTGAGAGGCATCAAGCCCCGGCTTATGGTCCCTTTGCAGAGGACGCCGAGTTGTTGGGTAGAGGAATTGCCCTCGGTGCTATGGAGTATCAATACTACCACAGCAGATCTACGGGTTACATGCCTTTCTTCTGAAGGAAATATGCCCTAGAGGCAATAATAAAGTTGTTATTTATATTTCCTTATATCATGATAAATGTTTATTATTCATGCTAGAATTGTATTAACCAGAAACTTAGTACATGTATGAATACATAGACAAACAAAGTGTCACTAGTATGCCTCTACTTGACTAGCTCGTTGAATCAAAGATGGTTAAGTTTCCTAGCCATACACATGAGTTGTCATTTGATTAACGGGATCACATCATTATAGAATGATGTGATTGAATTGAACCATTCGGTTAGCATAGCATTTGATCGTTTAGTATATTGCCATTGCTTTCTTCATGACTTATACATGTTCCTATGACTATGAGATTATGCAACTCCCGAATACCGGAGGAACACTCTGTGTGCTACCAAACGTCACAAGTAACTGGGTGATTATAATGGTGCTCTACAGGTGTCTCCGATGGTACTTGTTGAGTTGGCATAGATCAAGATTAGGATTTGTCACTCCGATTGTCGGAGAGGTATCTCTGGGCCCTCTCGGTGCACATCACTATAAGCCTTGCAAGCAATGTAACTAATGAGTTAGTTGCGGGATGATGCATTACGGAACGAGTAAAGAGACTTGCCGGTAACGAGATTGAGCTAGGTATTGAGATACCGACGATCGAATCTCGGGCAAGCAACATACCGATGACAAAGGGAACAACGTATGTTGTTATGCGGTTTGACCGATAAAGATCTTCATAGAATTTGTAGGAGCCAATATAAGCACCCAGGTTCCGCTATTGGTTATTGGCCGGAGACGTATCTCGGTCATGTCTACATAGTTCTCAAACCCGTAGGGTCCGCACGCTTAAAGTTCGGTGACGATCGGTAATATGAGTTTATGTGTTTTGATGTACCGAAGGTAATTCAGAGTCCCGGATATGGTCACAGACATGACGAGGAGTCTTGAAATGGTCGAGACATAAAGATCGATATATTGGAAGCCTATATTTGGACATCGGAATAGTTCCGGGTGAAATCGGGATTTTACCGAAGTACCGGGAGGTTACCGGAACCCCCTGGTAAGTGTATGGGCCTTATTGGGCCATAGTGGGAAGAGAGAGAGGAGACCAGGGCAGGCCACGCGCCCCCTCACCCTCTAGTCCGAATTGGACTAGGAGGGGGCGGCGCCCCCCTTTCCTTCCTCCCTCTCTCCCCCTTCCTTCTCTCCTAGTCCAACTAGGGAAGGGGGAATCCTACTCCCGGTGGGAGTAGGAATCCTCTAGGGCGCGCCATAGGAGGGCCGGCCCTCCCCCCTCCTCCACTCCTTTATATACGGGGAAGGGGGGCACCCCGTAGACACACAAGTTGATCATTGATCTTTTACCCGTGTGCGGTGCCCTCCTCCACAATAATCCACCTCGGTCATATCATAGCGGTGCTTAGGCGAAGCCCTGCGTCGGTAGCTTCATCAACACCGTCATCATGCCGTTGTGCTGACGGAACTCTCCCTCGAAGCTCTACTGGATCGTGAGTTCGTGGGACATCACCGAGCTGAACGTGTGCAGATCATGGAGGTGTTGTACGTTCGGTACAAGGATCGGTCGATCGTGAAGACGTACGACTACATCAACCGCGTTGTCATAACGCTTCCACTTACGATTTACGAGGGTACGTGGACGACTCTCTCGCCTCTCGTTGCTATGCATCACCATGATCTTGCGTGTGCGTAGGAAATTTTTTGTAATTACTACGTTCCCCAACAGTGGCATCCGAGCCAGGTTTATGCGTAGATGTTATATGCATGAGTAGAACACAAGTGAGTTGTGGGCGATACAAGTCATACTGCTTACCAGCATGTCATACTTTGATTCGGCGGTATTGTTGGGTGAAGCAGCCCGGACCGACATTACGTGTACGCTTACGCGCGACTGGTTCTACCGACGTACTTCGCACACAGGTGGCTGGCGGGTGTCAGTTTCTCCAACTTTAGTTGAATCGAGTGTGGGTACGCCCGGTCCTTGTGAAGGTTAAAATAGCACATACTTGACGAAATATCATTGTGGTTTTGATGCGTAGGTAAGAATGGTTCTTGCTCAGCCCGTAGGAGCCATGTAAAACTTGCAACAACAAAGTAGAGGACGTCTAACTTGTTTTTGCAGGGCATGTTGTCATGTGATATGGTCAATACATGATGCTAAATTTTATTGTATGAGATGATGATGTTTTGTAATAGAGTTATCGGCAACTGGCAGGAGCCATATGGTTGTCGCTTTATTGTATGAAATGCAATCGCCATGTAATTGCTTTACTTTATCAATAAGCGGTAGCAATAGTCGTAGAAGCAATAGTTGGCGAGACGACAACGATGCTACAATGGACATCAAGGTGACGCGCCGGTGATGATGGTGATCATGATGGTGCTTTGGAGATGGAGATCAAAGGCACAAGATGATGATGGCCATATCATATCACTTATATTGATTGCATGTGATGTTTATTTTTTATGCATCTTATTTTTCTTAGATCGACGGTAGCACTATAAGATAATATCTCACTAAATTTCAAGGTATAAGTGTTCTCCTTGATTATGCATCGTTGCGAAAGTTCATCGTGCCGAGACACCATGTGATGATCTGGTGTGATAAGCTCTACGTTCACATACAACGGGTGCAAGCCAGTTTTGCACACGCAGAATACTCGGGCTAAACTTGACGAGCCTAGCATATGAAGATATGGCCTCGGAACACTGAGACCGCAAGGTCGAGCGTGAATCATATAGTAGATATGATCAACATAGTGATGTTCGCCATTGAAAACTACTCCATCTCACGTGATGATAAACATGGTTTAGTTGATGTGGATTACATGATCACTTAGATGATTAGAGGGATGTGTGTCTAAGTGGTAGTTCTTAAGTAATTTGATTAATTGAACTTTAATTTATCATGAACTTAGTACCTAATAGTATTTTGCATGTCTATGTTGTGTAGATAGATGGCCCATGTTGTTGTTCTGTTAAATTTTAATGCGTTCCTTGAGAAAGCAAAGTTGAAAGATGATGGTAGCAATTACACGGACTGGGTCCATAACATGAGGATTATCCTCATTGCTGCACAGAAGAATTACGTCCTAGAAGCACCGCTAGGTGCCAAACCTGCTGCAGGAGCAACGCCAGATGTTATGAACGTCTGGCAGAGCAAAGCTGATGACTACTCGATAGTTCAGTGTGCCATGCTTTACAGCTTAGAACTGGGACTTCAAAGGCATTTTGAACGTCATGGAGCATATGAGATGTTCCAGGAGTTGAAGTTAATATTTCAAGCAAATGCCCAGATTGAGAGATATGAAGTCTCCAATAAGTTCTACGGCTGCAAGATGGAGGAGAATAGTTCTGTTAGTGAGCATATACTCAAAATGTCTGGGTATAACAATCACTTGATTCAACTGGGAGTTAATCTTCCGGATGATAGTGTCATTGATAGAATTCTTTAATCACTGCTACCAAGCTATAAGAGCTTCGTGATGAACTATTATATGCAGGGGATGTATAAGAGAATTCCCGAGCTCTTCGCGATGCTAAAGGCTGCAGAGGTAGAAATCAAGAAGGACCATCAAGTGTTGATGATCAACAAGACCACCAGTTCCAAGAAAAAGGGTAAAGGGAAGAAGGGGAACTTCAAGAAGAACGGCAAGCAAGTTGCTGCTCAAGTGAAGAAGCCCAAGTCTGGACCTAAGCTTGAGACTGAGTGCCTCTACTGCAAACGGACTGATCACTGGAAGCAGAACTGCCCCAAGTATTTGGCGGATAAGAAGGATGGCAAGGTGAAGAAAGGCATATGTGATATACATGTTATTGATGTGTACCTTACTAATGCTCGCAGTAGCACCTGGGTATTTGATACCGTTTATGTTGCTAATATTTGCAACTAGAAACGGGGACTACGGATTAAGTGAAGATTGGCTAAGAACGAGGTGACGATGCGCGTGGGAAATGGTTCCAAAGTCGATGTGATCACGGTCGGCACGCTACCTCTACATCTACCTTCGGGATTAGTTTTAGACCTGAATAATTGTTATTTGGTACCAGCGTTGAGGATGAACATTATATCTGGATCTTGTTTGATGCGAGACGGTTATTCATTTAAATTTGAGAATAATGGTTGTTCTATTTATATGAGTAATATCTTTTATGGTCATGCACCCTTGAAGAGTGGTCTATTTTTTATGAGTCTCGATAGTAGTGATACACATATTCATAATATTGAAACCAAAAGATGCAGAGTTGATAATGATAGTGCAACCTATTTGTGGCACTGGCATTTATGTCATATTGGTGTAAAGCGCATGAAGAAACTCCATTTTGATGGACTTTTGGAATCAGTTGATTATGAATCACTTGGTAGTTGCGAACCATGCCTCATGGGCAAGATGATTAAAACGCTGTTCTCCAGAACAATGGAGCGAGCAACAGATTTGTTGGAAATCATACATACTGATGTATGTGGTCCAATGAATGTTGAGGCTTGCGGTGGGTATCGTTATTTTCTCACCTTCACAGATGATTTAAGCAAATATGGGTATATCTACTTGATGAAACATAAGTCTGAAACATTTGAAAAGTTTAAAGAATTTCAGAGTGAAGTGGAAAATCATCGTAATAAGAAAATAAAGTTTCTGTGATATGATCGTGGAGGAGAATATTTAAGTTACGAGTTTGGTATTCATTTGAAACAATGCAGAATAGTTTCGCAACTCACGCCACCCGGAACACCACAGCGTAATGGTGTGTCCGAACATCGTAATAGTACTTTACTAGATATGGTGCGATCTATGATGTCTCTTACTGATCTACCGCTATCATTTTGGGATTATGCTTTAGAGACGGCTGCATTCATGTTAAATAGGGCACCGTCTAAATCCGTTGAGACGATGCCTTATGAACTATGGTTTGGCAAGAAACCAAAGTTGTCGTTTCTTAAAGTTTGGGGTTGCGATGCTTATGTGAAAAAGCTTCAACCTGATAAGCTCGAACCCAAATCAGAGAAATGTGTCTTCATAGGATACCCAAAGGAGACTGTTGGGTACACCTTCTATCACAGATACGAAGGCAAGACATTCATTGCTAAGAATGGATCCTTTCTAGAGAAGGAGTTTCTCTCAAAAGAAGTGAGTGGGAGTAAAGTAGAACTTGATGAGGTAACTATACTTGCTCCCTTATTGGAAAGTAGTTCATCACAGAAATCTGTTCATGTGACTCCTACACCAATTAGTGAGGAAGCTGATGATGATGATCATGTAACTTCAGATGAAGTTACTACCGAACCTCGTAGGTCAACCAGAGTAAGATCCGCACCAAAGTGGTACGATAATCCTGTTCTGGAGGTCATATTACTTGACCATGAGGAACCTACGAACTATGAGGAAGTGATGATGAGCCCAGATTTCGCAAAATGGCTTGAGGCCATGAAATCTGAGATGGGATCCATGTATGAGAACAAAGTGTGGACTTTGGTTGACTTGCCCGATGATCGGCAAGCCATCGAGAATAAATGGATCTTCAAGAAGAAGACAGACGTTGATGGTAATGTTACTGTCTACAAAGCTCGACTTATTGCGAAAGGTTTTCGACAAGTTCAAGGAGTTGACTACGATGAGACTTTCTCACCCGTAGCGATGCTTAAGTCCGTCCGAATCATGTTAGCAATTGCCGCATTTTATGATTATGAAATTTGGCAAATGGATGTAAAGACTGCATTCCTGAATGGATTTCTGGAAGAAGAGTTGTATATGATGCAACCTGAAGGTTTTATCAATCCAAACGATGCTAACAAAGTGTGCAAGCTCCAACGATCCATCTATGGACTGGTGCAAGCATCTCGGAGTTGGAATAAACGTTTTGATAGTGTGATCAAAGCATATGGTTTTATACAGACTTTTGGAGAAGCGTGTATTTACAAGAAAGTGAGTGGGAGCTCTGTAGCATTTCTAATATTATATGTGGATGACATATTGTTGATTGGAAATGATATAGAATTTCTAGATAGCATAAAAGGATACTTGAATAAAAGCTTTTCAATGAAAGACCTCGGTGAAGCTACTTATATATTGGGCATCAAGATCTATAGAGATAGATCAAGACGCTTAATTGGACTTTCACAAAGCACATACCTTGATAAAGTTTTGAAGAAGTTCAAAATGGATCAAGCAAAGAATGGGTTCTTGCCTGTGTTACAAGGTGTGAAATTGAGTCAGACTCAATGCCCGACCACTGCAGAAGATAGAGAGAAAATGAAAGGTGTTCCTATGCTTCAGCCATAGGCTCTATCATGTATGCAATGTTGTGTACCAGACCTGATGTGTGACTTGCTATTAGTTTAGCAGGGAGGTACCAAAGTAATCCAGGAGTGGATCACTGGACAGCGGTCAAGAACATCTTGAAATACCTGAAAAGGACTAACGATATGTTTCTCGTTTATGGAGGTGACAAAGAGCTCGTCGTAAATGGTTACATCGATGCAAGCTTTGACACTGATCCGATGACTCTAAGTCACAAACCGGATACGTGTTTATATTGAATGGTGGAGCTGTCAATTGGTGCAGTTCTAAGCAAAGCATCGTGGCGGGATCTACATGTGAAGCGGAGTACATAGCTGCTTCGAAAGCAGCAAATGAAGGAGTCTGGATGAAGGAGTTCATATCCGATCTAGTTGTCATACCTAGTGCATCGGGTCCAATGAAAATATTTTGTGACAAACTGGTGCAATTGCCTTGGCAAAGGAATCCAGATTTCACAAGAGAACCAAGCACATCAAGAGACGCTTCAATTCCATCCGCGATCAAGTCAAGAAGGGAGACAAAGAGATTTGCAAAATACATACGGATCTGAATGTTGCAGACCCGTTGACTAAGCCTCTCTCACGAGCAAAACATGATCAGCACCAAGACTCCAAGGGTGTTAGAATCATTACTGTGTAATCTAGATTATTGACTCCAGTGCAAGTGGGAGACTGAAGGAAATATGCCCTAGAGGCAATAATAAAGTTGTTATTTATATTTCCTTATATCATGATAAATGTTTGTTATTCATGCTAGAGTTGTATTAGCCGGAAACTTACTACATGTGTGAATACATAGACAAACAAAGTGTCACTAGTATGCCTCTACTTGACTAGCTCGTTGAATCAAAGATGGTTAAGTTTCCTAGCCATAGATATGAGTTGTCATTTGATGAACGGGATCACACCATTAGATAATGATGTGATTGACTTGACCCATTCCGTTAGCTTAGCATTTGATCGTTTAGTACATTGTTATTGCTTTCTTCATGACTTATACATGTTCCTATGACTATGAGATTATGCAACTCTCGAATACCGTAGGAACACTTTGTGGGCTACCAAACGTCACAACGTAACTGGGTGATTATATAGGTGCTCTACAGGTGTCTCTGATGGTACTTGTTGAGTTGGCATAGATCAAGATTAGGATTTGTCACTCCGATTGTCGGAGAGGTATCTCTGGGCCCTCTCGGTAATGCACATCACTATAAGCCTTGCAAGCAATGTAACTAATGAGTTAGTTGCGGGATGATGCATTACGGAACGAGTAAAGAGACTTGCCGGTAACAAGATTGAGCTAGGTATTGAGATACAGACGATTGAATCTCGGGCAAGTAACATACCGATGACAAAGGGAACAATGTATGTTGTTATGCGGTTTGACCGATAAAGATCTTCATAGAATATGTAGGAGCCAATATGAGCATCCATGTTTCGCTATTGGTTATTGACCGGAGACGTATCTTGGTCATGTCTACATAGTTCTCAAACCCGTAGGGTCCGCACGCTTAACGTTCGGTGATGATCGGTAATATGAGTTTATGTGTTTTGATGTACCTAAGGTAATTCAGAGTCCCGGATATGGTCACGGACATGACGAGGAGTCTCGAAATGGTTGATACATAAAGATCGATATATTGGAAGCCTATATTTGGACATCGGAATAGTTCCGGGTGAAATCGGGACTTTACCGGAGTACGGGAGGTTACCGGAACCCCCCGGTAAGTGTATGGGCCTTATTGGGCCCTAGTGGAGAGAGAGAGGACACCAGGGCAGGCCACGTGCCCCCTCTCCCTCTGGTCCGGATTGGACTAGGAGGGGGCGGCGCCCCCTTTCCTTCCTCCCTCTCTCCCCCTTCCTTCTCTCCTAGTCCAACTAGGGAAGGGGGGAATCCTACTCCCGGTGGGAGTAGGACTCCTCCAGGGCACGCCATAGGAGGGCCGGCCCTTCCCCCTCCTCCACTCCTTTATATACGGGGAAGGGGGCACCCCGTAGACACACAAGTTGATCATTGATCTTTTACCCGTGTGCGGTGCCCCCTCCACCATAATCCACCTCGGTCATATCGTAGCGGTGCTTAGGCGAAACCCTGCGTCGGTAGCTTCATCAACACTATCATCACGCCGTTGTGCTGACGGAACTCTCCCTCGAAGCTCTACTGGATCGTGAGTTCGTGGGACATCACCGAGCTGAACGTGTGCCGATCACAGAGGTGTTGTACGTTTGGTACAAGGATCGGTCGATCGTGAAGACGTACGACTACATCAACCGCGTTGTCATAACGCTTCCACTTACGGTCTACAAGGGTACGTGAACGACTCTCTCGCCTCTCGTTGCTATGCATCACCATGATCTTGCGTGTGCGTAGGAAATTTTTTGTAATTACTACGTTCCCCAACAGTGGCATCCGAGCCAGGTTTATGCGTAGATGTTATATGCATGAGTAGAACACAAGTGAGTTGTGGGCGATACAAGTCATACTGCTTACCAGCATGTCATACTTTGATTCGACGGTATTGTTGGATGAAGCAGCCCGGACCGACATTACGTGTACGCTTACGCGCGACTGGTTCTACCGACGTGCTTCGCACACAGGTGGCTGGCGGGTGTCAGTTTCTCCAACTTTAGTTGAGTCGAGTGTGGCTACTCCCGGTCCTTGTGAAGGTTAAAACAACACATACTTGACGAAATATCGTTGTGGTTTTGATGCGTAGGTAAGAATGGTTCTTGCTCAGCCCGTAGCAGCCACGTAAAACTTGCAACAACAAAGTAGAGGACGTCTAACTTGTTTTTGCAGGGCATGTTGTGATGTGATATGGTCAATACATGATGCTAAATTTTATTGTATGAGATGATCATGTTTTGTAACAAAGTTATCGGCAACTGGTAGGAGCCATATGGTTGTCGCTTTATTGTATGAAATGCAATCACCATGTAATTGCTTTACTTTATCACTAAGCGGCAGCGATAGTCGTAGAAGCAATAGTTGGCGAGACAACAACGATGCTACAATGGAGATCAAGGTGACGCGCCGGTGATGATGGTGATCATGACGGTGCTTTGGAGATGGAGATCAAAGGCACAAGATGATGATGGCCATATCATATCACTTATATTGATTGCAAGTGATGTTTATTTTTTACGCATCTTATTTTTCTTAGATCGACGGTAGCATTATAAGATGATCTCTCACTAAATATCAAGGTATAAGTGTTCTCCCTGAGTATGCATCGTTGCGAAAATTCATCGTGCCGAGACACCACATGATGATCTGGTGTGATAAGCTCTGCGTTCACATACAACAGGTGCAAGCCAGTTTTGCACACGCAGAATACTCTGGTTAAACTTGACGAGCCTAGCATATGAAGATATGGCCTCGGAACACTGAGACCGAAAGTTCGAGCGTGAACCATATAGTAGATATGATCAACATAGTGGTGTTCACCATTGAAAACTACTCCATCTCATGTGATGATCAAACATGGTTTAGTTGATCTGGATCACATGATCACTTAGATGATTAGAGGGATGTCTGTCTAAGTGGTAGTTCTTAAATAATTTGATTAATTGAACTTTAATTTATCATGAACTTAGTACCTAATAGTATTTTGCATGTCTATGTTGTTGTAGATAGATGGCCCATGTTGTTGTTCTGTTAAATTTTAATGCGTTCCTTGAGAAAGCAAAGTTGAAAGATGATGGTAGCAATTACACGGACTGGGTGCATAACATGAGGATTATCCTCACTGATGCACAGAAGAATAACGTCCTAGAAGCACCGCTAGGTGCCAAACCCGCTGCAGGAGCAACGCCAGATGTTATGAACGTCTGGCAGAGCAAAGCTGATGACTACTCGATAGTTCAGTGTGCCATGCTTCACGGCTTAGAACCGGGACTTCAAAGGCGTTTTGAACGTCATGGAGCATATGAGATGTTCCAGGAGTTGAAGTTAATATTTCAAGCAAATGCCCGGATTGAGAGATATGAAGTCTCCAATAAGTTCTACAGCTGCAAGATGGAGGAGAATAGTTATGTTAGTGAGCATATACTCAAAATGTCTGGGTACAACAATCACTTTATTCAACTAGGAGTTAATCTTCCGGATGATAGTGTCATTGATAGAATTCTTTAATCACTGCTACCAAGCTACAAGAGCTTCGTGATGAACTATTATATGCAAGGGATGTATAAGAGAATTCCCGAGCTCTTCGCGATGCTAAAGGCTGCGAAGGTAGAAATCAAGAAGGAGCATCAAGTGTTTATGATCAACAAGACCACTAGTTCCAAGAAAAAGGGTAAAGGGAAGAAGGGGAACTTCAAGAAGAACGGCCCTGGTTTTGATAAACCGGCCTTGGTTTTGGACTATTTAGTCATCAGTGGTTTTATATGGGGTATTGCGACCCGCCCAGGAGTAAACCGCCAGGGCACTAGTGATATGTTTATGTGTAGGAAAAATGATAAGTCTGGCCTGCATAATTGATAATGTTATAAAGCATAAGTGGCGAATCTTTCAATGATGGATCGATAGTGTTATGCAAATAAACACACATGATGGCGTGACAGATCAGTATTGTTTAACTAGCCTATTACAAGGCATCTGACGGCCCAAAAGGACAAGTGTTTTTTGGGGCGTAGCATCAAAACACTATGATTGGTAGGCCGGTTCATGAGTCTTGGCGGGTTGAAGCCTCTGAATCATCCTGTGCATCTTCTTCTTCTTCAGCTTCTTGATTATCAATTGGCTGGAAGTCAGGCGTAGACCAGTTGATACCAGTCAAAGCTCTGAACACAGTTTCATCATCAATAAGATTTGCTGGATCAATGTCAGGGGCAAAGGTGTGCTTACGTGTCGGTGGAATGAGATCCACCTCTTGATGAACCGGAGCCTTCATCTTCTTGTTCTCTGCATCATAAGCCGCATGGTATTGGGATAGGTTGGTCTCCTCAGCTAGTTTTCTTGCTAACGGACGCATTGCTCTTGCTATTTCTGCAAAGTCATCAGAGCTGAAGGGAGACCCGTCTTCTTTTACACTCAGGCAACCATTGGCCAAATCTTCAGGGTCAAGATCAGCTTGCCATGCCTTTGCCCAGCTTAAGGCAGTCAAGGCGTCGGCTCTGGCAGATGCTCGCTTTACCTCATCAATCCTCTAGGGCAGCACTGATAGCCTCTCCAATGCTTCCTTAATAAGGGTGGGTGGATGTTTTTTATGGATAGCAGCAGCTATTGTACATTGAGCACCAATATATAAGTTTTCTACAAGAGTGTAGACAGCCTTTAGCTTGATGCGCAAATCAGAGCCGAACTTGACACTTCGGGAGCCTGCATCAATAAAGTTATTGATAAACCGGCAGATGATTATGATATGCCTGCTGGTGTAAAGTGAAGGAAATATGCCCTAGAGGCAATAATAAAGTTATTATTTATTTCCTCATATATCATGATAAATGTTTATTATTCATGCTAGAATTGTATTAGCCGGAAACATAATACATGTGTGAATATATAAACAAACAGAAGTCACTAGTATGCCTCTACTTGACTAGCTCGTTAATCAAAGATGGTTATGTTTCCTAACCATGAACAAAGAGTTGTTATTTGATTGACGAGGTCACATCATTAGTTGAATGATCTGATTGACATGACCCATTCCATTAGCTTGGCACCCGATCGTTTAGTATGTTGCTATTGCTTTCTTCATGACTTATACATGTTCCTATGACTATGAGATTATGCAACTCCCATTTATCGGAGGAACACTTTGTGTGCTACCAAACGTCACAACGTAACTGGGTGATTATAATGGTGCTCTACAGGTGTCTCCAAAGGTACTTGTTGGGTTGGCGTATTTCGAGATTAGGATTTGTCACTCCGATAGTCGGAGAGGTATCTCTGGGCCCTCTCGGTAATGCACACCACATAAGCCTTGCAAGCATTACAACTAATATGTTAGTTGTGAGATGATGTATTACGGAACGAGTAAAGAGACTTGCCGGCAACGAGATTGAACTAGGTATTGGATACCGACGATCGAATCTCGGGCAAGTAACATACCGATGACAAAGGGAACAACGTATATTGTTATGCGGTCTGACCGATAAAGATCTTCGTAGAATATGTAGGAGCCAATATGGGCATCCAGGTCCCGCTATTGGTTATTGACCGGAGACGTGTCTCGGTCATGTCTACATTGTTCTCAAACCGTAGGGTCCGCACGCTTAAAGTTACGATGACAGTTATTATGAGTTTATGCATTTTGATGTACCGAAGTTAGTTCGGAGTCCCGGATGTGATCACGGACATGACGAGGAGTCTCGAAATGGTCGAGACATAAAGATCGATATATTGGAAGCCTATATTTGGACATCCGAATGGTTCCGAGTGAAATCGGCATTTTACTGGAGTACCGGGGGGTTACCGGAACGCCTCCCCCCCCCCCCCCGGGGATTAATGGGCCCATATGGGCCTTAAGGGAAAAGAGGAGGGGCGGCCAGGGCAGGCCGCGCGCCCCCTCCCCCCCTAGTCCGAATAGGACAAGGAAGGGGGGCGGCGCCCCCCTTTTTCCTTTCCCCCTCTCTCCTTCCTTCTCCTACAAGGCAAGGGAGAGGAGTCCTACTCCCGGTGGGAGTAGGACTCCTCCTGGCGCACCCCTTGGGGGCCGGCCGCACCCTCCCCTCCTTTATATACGGGGGCAGGGGGCACCCTAGAACACACAAGTTGATCTTCGTGATCGTTCCTTAGCCGTGTGCTGTGCCCCCCTCCACCATATTCCACCTCGGTCATATCGTTGCAGTGCTTAGGCGAAGCCCTGCGTCGGTAGAACATCATCATCATCATCACGCCGTCGTGCTGACGGAACTCATCCCCGAAGCTTTGCTGGATCGGAGCCCGGGGAGCGTCATCGAGCTGAACGTGTGCTAAGAACTCAGAGGTGCCGGAGTAACGGTGCTTAGATCGGTCGGATCGGGAAGACGTACGACTACTTCCTCTATGTTGTGTCAACGCTTCCGCTTCGGTCTACGAGGGTACATAGACAACACTCTCCCCTCTCGTTGCTATGCATCACCATGATCTTGCGTGTGCGTAGGAAATTTTTTGAAATTACTACGTTTCCCAACAGTGGCATCTGAGCCTAGGTTTTTATGGTTTGATGCTATATGCACGAGTAGAACACAAGTGAGTTGTGGACGATATAAGTCATACTGCCTACCAGCATGTCATACTTTGGTTCGGCGGTATTGTTGGATGAAGCGGCCCGGACCGACATTACGCGTACGCTTACGCGAGACTGGTTCTACCGACGTGCTTTGCACACAGGTGGCTGGCGGGTGTCAGTTTCTCCAACTTTAGTTGAACCGAGTATGGCTACGCCCGGTCCTTGCGAAGGTTAAAACGGAGTCTATTTAACAAACTATCGTTGTGGTTTTGATGCGTAGGTGAGATTGGTTCTTGCTTAAGCCCGTAGCAGCCACGTAAAACTTGCAATAAACAAAGTAAAGGACGTCTAACTTGTTTTTGCAGGGCATGTTGTGATGTGATATGGTCAAGACATGATGCTAAATTTTATTGTATGAGATGATCATGTTTTGTAACCGAGTTATCGGCAACTGGCAGGAGCCATATGGTTGTCGCTTTATTGTATGCAATGCAATCGCCCTGTAATGCTTTACTTTATCACTAAGTGGTAGCGATAGTCGTAGAAGCATAAGATAGGCGAGACGACAACGATGCTACGATGGAGATCAAGGTGTCGCGCCGGTGACGATGGTGATCATGATGGTGCTTCGAAGATGGAGATCACAAGCACAAGATGATGATGGCCATATCATATCACTTATATTGATTGCATGTGATGTTTATCTTTTATGCATCTTATCTTGCTTTGATTGACGGTAGCATTTTAAGATGATCTCTCACTAATTATCAAGAAGTGTTCTCCCTGAGTATGCACCGTTGTGAAAGTTCTTCGTGCTGAGACACCACGTGATGATCGGGTGTGATAGGCTCTACGTTCAAATACAACGGGTGCAAAACAGTTGCACACGCGGAATACTCAGGTTATACTTGACGAGCCAAGCATATACAGATATGGCCTCGGAACACGGAGACCGAAAGGTCAAGCGTGAATCATATAGTAGATATGATCAACATAATGATGTTCACCATTGAAACTACTCCATATCACGTGATGATCGGACATGGTTTAGTTGATGTGGATCACGTGATCACTTAGAAGATTAGAGGGATGTCTATCTAAGTGGGAGTTCTTAAGTAATATGATTAATTGAACTTAAATTTATCATGAACTTAGTCCCTGATAGTATCTTGCTTGTTTATGTTGATTGTAGATAGATGGCCCGTGCTGTTGTTCCGTTGAATTTTAATGCATTCCTTGAGAAAGCAAAGTTGAAAGATGATGGTAGCAATTACACGGACTGGGTCCGTAACTTGAGGATTATCCTCATTGCTGCACAGAAGAGTTACGTCCTGGAAGCACCGCTGGGTGCCAGGCCTGCTGCTGATGCAACTGACGACGTTAAGAACGTCTGGCAGAGCAAAGCTGATGACTACTCGATAGTTCAATGTGCCATGCTTTACGGCTTAGAACCGGGACTTCAACGATGTTTTGAACGTCATGGGGCATATGAGATGTTCCAAGAGTTGAAGTTAATATTTCAACAGAATGCCCGGATTGAGAGATATGAAGTCTCCAATAAGTTATATAGCTGCAAGATGGAGGAGAATAGTTCTGTTAATGAGCATATACTCAAAATGTCTGGGTATTGTAATCACTTGATTCAACTGGGAGTTAATCTTCCGGATGATTGTGTCATTGACAGAATTCTCCAATCACTTCCACCAAGCTACAAAGGCTTCGTGATGAACTATAATATGCAAGGGATGGATAAGACGATTCCTGAGCTCTTCGCAATGCTGAAAGCTGCGGAGGTAGAAATCAAGAAGGAGCATCAAGTGTTGATGGTCAACAAGACCACTAGTTTCAAGAAAAGGAGCAAAGGGAAAAAGAAGGGGAACTTCAAGAAGAACAGCAAGCAAGTTGCTGCTCAAGAGAAGAAACCCAAGTCTGGACCTAAGCCTGAAACTGAGTGCTTCTACTGCAAGCAGACTGGTCACTGGAAGCGGAACTGCCCCAAGTATTTGGCGGATAAGAAGGATGGCAAGGTGAACAAAGGTATATGTGATATACATGTCATTGATGTATACCTTACTAATACTCGCAGTAGTACCTGGATATTTGATACCGGTTCTGTTGCTAATATTTGCAACTTGAAACAGGGACTACGGATTAAGCGAAGATTGGCTAAGGACGAGGTGACGATGCGCGTGGGAAATGGTTCCAAAGTCGATGTGATCGCGGTCAGCACGCTACCTCTACATCTACCTTCGGGATTAGTTTTAGACCTAAATAATTGTTATCTGGTGCCAGCGTTGAGCATGAACATTATATCTGGATCTTGTTTAATGCGAGATGGTTATTCATTTAAATTCGAGAATAATGGTTGTTCTATTTATATGAGTAATATATTTTATGGTCATGCACCCTTAAGGAATGGTCTATTCTTATTGAATCTCGATAGTAGTGATACACATATTCATAATATTGAAGCCAAAAGATGCAGAGTTGATAATGATAGTGCAACTTATTTGTGGCACTGTCGTTTAGGTCATATCGGTGTAAAGCGCATGAAGAAACTCCATATTGATGGACTTTTGGAACCACTTGATTATGAATCACTTGGTACTTGCGAACCGTGCCTCATGGGCAAGATGACTAAAACACCGTTCTCCGGTACTATGGAGAGAGCAACAGATTTGTTGGAAATCATACATACAGATGTATGTGGTCCGATGAATATTGAAGCTCGTGGCGGATATCGTTATTTTCTCACCTTCACAGATGATTTGAGCAGATATGGGTATATCTACTTAATTAAACACAAGTCTGAAACATTTGAAAAGTTCAAAGAATTTCAGAGTGAAGTGGAAAATCATCGTAACAAGAAAATAAAGTTTCTACGATCCGATCGTGGAGGAGAATATTTGAGTTACGAGTTTGGTCTACATTTGAAACAATGCGGAATAGTTTCGCAACTCACGCCACCTGGAACACCACAACATAATGGTGTGTCCGAACGTCGTAATCGTACTTTACTTGATATGGTGCGATCTATGATGTCTCTTACAGATTTACCGCTATCATTTTGGGGTTATGCTTTAGAGACGGCCGCATTCACGTTAAATAGAGCACCATCGAAATCCGTTGAGACGACGCCTTATGAACTATGGTTTGGCTAGAAACCAAAGTTGTCGTTTCTAAAAGTTTGGGGCTGCGACGCTTATGTCAAAAAGCTTCAACCTGATAAGCTCAAACCCAAATCGAAGAAATGTGTCTTCATAGGATATCCAAAGGAAACTATTGGATACACCTTCTATCACAAATCCGAAGGCAAGACTTTTGTTGCTAAATTCGGAAACTTTCTAGAGAAGGAGTTTCTCTCGAAAGAAGTGAGTGGGAGGAAAGTAGAACTTGATGAGGTAACTGTACCTGCTCCCCTATTGGGAAATAGCACATCACAGGAACCGGTTTCTGCGAAGTCTAAACCAATTGGTGAGGAAGTTAATGATGATGATCATGCAACTTCAGATCAAGTTACTACAGAACCTCGTAGATCAACCAGAGTAAGATCCGCACCAGAGTGGTACGGCAATCCTATTCTGGAAATCATGCTACTAGATCATGGTGAACCTACGAACTATGAAGAAGCGATGGTGAGCCCAGATTCCGCAAAATGGATTGAAGCCATGAAATCTGAGATGGGATCCATGTATGAGAACAAAGTATGGACTTTGGTTGACTTGCCCGATGGTCGGCAAGCAATTGAGAATAAATGGATCTTCAAGAAGAAGACTGACGCTGACGGTAATGTTACTGTCTACAAAGCTCGACTTGTCGCAAAAGGATTTCGACAAGTTCAAGGGATTGACTACGATGAGACCTTCTCACCCGTAGCGATGCTTAAGTCTGTCCGAATCATGTTAGCAATTGCCGCATTTTATGATTATGAAATTTGGCAGATGGATGTAAAAACTGCATTCCTGAATGGATTTCTGGAAGAAGAGTTGTATATGATGCAACCAGAAGGTTTTATCGATCCAAAGGGAGCTAACAAAGTGTGCAAGCTCCAGCGATCCATTTATGGACTGGTGCAAGCCTCTTGGAGTTGGAATAAACGCATTGATAGTGTGATCAAAGCATTTGGGTTTGTACGGACTTTTGGAGAAGCCTGTATTTACAAGAAAGTGAGTGGGAGCTCTGTAGCATTTCTGATATTATATGTCGATGACATATTACTAATCGGAAATGATATAGAATTTCTGGATAGCATAAAGGGATACTTGAATAAGAATTTTTCAATGAAAGACCTCGGTGAAGCTGCTTACATATTGGGCATCAAGATCTATAGAGATAGATCAAGACGCTTAATTGGACTTTCACAAAGCACATACCTTGACAAAGTTTTGAAGAAGTTCAAAATGGATCAAGCAAAGAAAGGATTCTTGCCTGTACTACAAGGTGTGAAGTTGAGTAAGACTCAATGCCCGACCACTGCAGAAGATAGAGAGAAAATGAAAGATGTTCCCTATGCTTCAGCCATAGGCTCTATCATGTATGCAATGTTGTGTACCAGACCTGATGTGTGTATTGCTATAAGTTTAGCAGGGAGGTACCCAAGTAATCGAGGAGTGGACCACTGGACAGCGGTCAAGAACATCCTGAAGTACCTGAAAAGAACTAAGGATATGTTTCTCATATATGGAGGTGACAAAGAGCTCATCGTAAACGGTTACGTTGATGCTATCTTTGACACTGATCCAGACGATTCTAAATCGCAAACCGGATACGTGTTTACATTAAACGGTGGAGCTGTCAGTTGGTGCAGTTCTAAACAAAGCGTCGTGGCATGATCTACATGTGAAGCGGAGTACATAGCTGCTTCGGAAGCGGCAAATGAAGGAGTCTGGATGAAGGAGTTCATATCCGATCTAGGTGTCATACCTAGTGCATCGGGTCCAATGAAAATCTTTTGTGACAATACTGGTGCAATTGCCTTGGCAAAGGAATCCAGATTTCACAAGAGAACTAAGCACATCAAGAGACGCTTCAATTCCATCCGGGATCTAGTCCAGGTGGGAGACATAGAAATTTGCAAGATACATACGGATCTGAATGTAGCAGACCCGTTGACTAAGCCTCTTCCACGAGCAAAACATGATCAGCACCAAAACTCCAAGGGTGTTAGAATCATTACTGTGTAATCTAGATTATTGACTCTAGTGCAAGTGGGAGACTGAAGGAAATATGCCCTAGAGGCAATAATAAATTTATTATTTATTTCCTCATATATCATGATAAATGTTTATTATTCATGCTAGAATTGTATTAGCCGGAAACATAATACATGTGTGAATATATAAACAAACAGAAGTCACTAGTATGCCTCTACTTGACTAGCTCGTTAATCAAAGATGGTTATGTTTCCTAACCATGAACAAAGAGTTGTTATTTGATTGACGAGGTCACATCATTAGTTGAATGATCTGATTGACATCACCCATTCCATTAGCTTAGCACCCGATCGTTTAGTATGTTGCTATTGCTTTCTTCATGACTTATACATGTTCCTATGACTATGAGATTATGCAACTCCCGTTTATCGGAGGAACACTTTGTGTGCTACCAAACGTCACAACGTAACTGGGTGATTATAAAGGTGCTCTACAGGTGTCTCCAAAGGTACTTGTTGGGTTGGCGTATTTCGAGATTAGGATTTGTCACTCCGATAGTCGGAGAGGTATCTCTGGGCCCTCTCGGTAATGCACATCACATAAGCCTTGCAAGCATTACAACTAATAGGTTAGTTGTGAGATGATGTATTACGGAACGAGTAAAGAGACTTGCTGGCAACGAGATTGAACTAGGTATTGGATACCGACGATCGAATCTCGGGCAAGTAACATACCGATGACAAAGGGAACAACGCATATTGTTATGTGGTCTGACCGATAAAGATCTTCGTAGAATATGTAGGAGCCAATATGGGCATCCAGGTCCCACTATTGGTTATTAACCGGAGACGTGTCTCAGTCATGTCTACATTGTTCTCGAACCGTAGGGTCCGCACGCTTAAAGTTACGATGACAGTTATTATGAGTTTATGCATTTTGATGTACCGAAGTTAGTTCGGAGTCCCGGATGTGATCACGGACATGACGAGGAGTCTCAAAATGGTCGAGACATAAAGATCGATATATTGGAAGCCTATATTTGGACATCGTAATGGTTCCGAGTGAAATCGGCATTTTACTGGAGTACCAGGGGGTTACCGGAACGCCCCCCCCCCCCCGGGGATTAATGGGCCCATATGGGCCTTAAGGGAAAAGAGGAGGGGCGGCCAGGGCAGGCCGCGCGCCCCCTCCCCCCCTAGTCCGGATAGGACAAGGAAGGGGGGGCGGCGCCCCCCTTTTTCCTTTCCCCCTCTCTCCTTCCTTCTCCTACAAGGCAAGGGAGAGGAGTCCTACTCCCGGTGGGAGTAGGACTCCTCCTGGCGCACCCCTTGGGGGCCGGCCGCGCCCTCCCCTCCCCTCCTTTATATACGGGGGCAGGGGGCACCCTAGAACACACAAGTTGATCTTCGTGATCGTTCCTTAGCCGTGTGCGGTGCCCCCCTCCACCATATTCCACCTCGGTCATATCGTTGCAGTGCTTAGGCGAAGCCCTGCGTCGGTAGAACATCATCATCGTCATCACGCCGTCATGCTGACGGAACTCATCCCCGAAGCTTTGCTGGATCGGATCCCGGGGAGCGTCATCGAGCTGAATGTGTGCTAAGAACTCGGAGGTGCCGGAGTAACGGTGCTTAGATCGGTCGGATCGGGAAGACGTACGACTACTTCCTCTACGTTGCGTCAACGCTTCCACTTCGGTCTACGAGGGTACGTAGACAACACTCTCCCCTCTCGTTGCTATGCATCACCATGATCTTGCGTGTGCATAGGATTTTTTTTGAAATTACTACGTTTCCCAACATAAAGTTCATTTTACTACTTACCGAAGATGGCTGAAGTCATGCTATTGATCTACTGCTTTAAGCCGGACAATTCATCAGTCACCAGTTTAAGAGTTGCCGCGGCATCTTCTGCTCTCTTTAATAGAGACGCCTTCTCAGTCTCCAAGCCGGTTTTATCAGCGTTGAAGTTTTGTTTCAACTGCTCAATGTTCTCCAATGCAGTCTTCAGTTCTAACTTGGCCTTGGATGTCTCAGATTGCTGAGTTTTAATGTTGGCCCTCAGATCATTGATTTGGGAATCCTTCTCAGTTAGTTCAGCCTGCGACATGAACATACATGGAAGGTATTATGATCATGATTGTTTTTTGAAGTCCCAAGCACAATACAAGTATTTTCCTTGGCACTTGGGGGCTAATGCCTATTGCTCTTTTCAAGACAAATTTATCCGATGACCCGGGCAAAATGATATGGTCCGGTTTATAAAAGCTACATATTGAGATATTGGTCTCAGCCATGGTGATAAGTCCCAGTTTATTCATACTGATTAAACCGGCCGTTGGGGGCTACAGATGCAAAATTGATTACTGCTAATTGAAGTCCCGTCTTAACTTGATAGTTTAAGCCGACCCTTGGGGGCTACTAGTGGTGATGTTCATCTATTTGTGACTATTTGAAAAGTCTATAGTATATTCAATTCTATCATATTCTATAGACTTGGCGGCTGATAGAGACATATTTATGAGGAGGATTTGATTGAATTACCTCATAGCGCTCCTTCATCAAGTTGACTAAGTCGGCTTCAAAATCACGGCTGGTATACAAACGGTTCAAATAACCAGAGTGGATTTCTTGGGCGCCGAACTGAGCGTAGCTTTCCAAGTCTACCTTCCACTTGCCTTTATCAGCAGCAAAAAATTCTTCTTTGGCAATGTGCTTGGATAAGGCAGTAGGATTACCCGGCACTGTATAACCAAGCCCGGTGATGACGACATCGTCAGTTTTCTCTTTAGTGGGCTTGATGGGACTTGGCGGCTTGGGGATGACTGGTTCAATGTCCATATGATCTATGGTGACGTTGTGATCTTCTGGTGGCGGCTCATTGATGGTAGCCTCAGCAGTTGGATGAGAGGCCTCTGGCATTTGGTTTTCCGGCTCAGAAGGGTTGGAATCTTCAGCTGGCTTATTCAATTTTGCCTTCTTGCTAGGCTTGGCCATGCCACTGGAAATGAGAAACACAAAGATGTTAGTATATCAGTCAGGCATGAAGTTTCGAATGATGGAATACACCCTTACCCAGGTACAGTCTTGAAGATTGGGATTTGAGTCCCCTTTGAGTCGCCGGAGGAGGAATGAGATGTTCCCTGATAGTTTGAATCGAACAGGTTAAGAGGTTGTCGAAAAAGACTCGCCTTGAGATAAGATAAGTCAGAAATAGTTGAAACCTCTGATCGACGTTTGCGAGATACTGGGGTGTTCGGTAAGCCGGAGGATAAAACTCCACCGCCATTGTTCCGGGTTGTGCGGCGAGCTTCATGTTGCTGCTTCTTTAAAATAAAGTTGGGATCCAAGTAAGCTAAAGGGTGAGAAAATCTTACTTTCCAGCTCGCTTGTCGGGTTTTCTGTGCTGGCAGAGGATCTGAGCCAGAGGAAAGAGTAATTACCTCTTCGTCATCTGCACGGCTGGCCTCTGCATCATCCTGATAATGGTCATTGTCAATAAGATGTACAAAAAACGAGCGAAGGGAGTCAAGTTCTACCTCCGAATCATCATCATCATTATCATCCAAGTTAAATAACTCGGCAGTTTTGGTCTTCTTCTTGGCAGGCTTTTTGATAGCCTTGATCTTGTTCCGGGTCTTCTTGGCCGGTTTATCCTGCAGCTTCTAGGTCCAAAAAGGTGAATCGTCCTATAAACATTGAATGAGTATGAACAGGCAGTACAAATGAAAACATTATTCAAGTATGAACTTGGTTCAAAGCTTACAGCTGGCGGCTTATTCAAAACACAGAAAGGATTTAATCCGACTTGACTACAATCTTCCAAACTCTCATTCAGCAGGGTTTTGGTCATGTTATTAATGTCATCATCGGTCATTTTGATCTGACAGTGGTGTTGAGGATCTGTTAACTCGCCAGTGTACTCACACATTAAGCCGGGCCGGCGGTTTAGAGGCAAGACTCTCCAGGCGACCCAACATCAAACTAGATCAATTTTGGTCAAGCCTTTGGCCATCAAGGCCCGAATCTTTGCAAAAAAGGCATGTATTTCTTCTGTTTTGTTGTGCTGATACGGTCCGGAAGATGATGTCTGTTACTAAGCCGGCTGGAGCGATAACCCGACAATGGATTTTCCCCTTCTGACAAAGTGTCTTGGCAATAAAACCAAGTCTGCTTCCAGTCTTTGGGGTGACTGGGAAGAGTGGCAGCTGGGAAGGTGGCTTCTTTCCGGCGCTGTATAGAAGTGCCGCCTAGCTCTAAGCTAGGCCCATCTGTGAATTTGTTCTTCCCGTTTAAGTAGTAGAACTCCCTGAATAGTTCTACGGTGGGCTCATGTTGAAGGTACACCTCGGAGAATACTTGGAAGTTGCATATGTTTGAAATGTAGTTGGGTCCGATATCTTGTGGATGGAGCTTGAAAAAATGCAGTACATCACGGAAGAATTTTGAACTGGGAGGGCTGAAGCTCCGGTTAATGTGATCAGTAAAGACAATCACCTCACCGTCCTTGGGCTCAGAACGAGTTTCATTGCCTGGAACCCTCCAATGGATGACATCTTTTTTGGCTAAAACGCCACTTTGAACATATTCGTTCAGGTCTTCCTCGGTGACCCGGGAAATGACCCAGTTGCACGCGGTGACGGTCTTGAACATTTTTTAGGGAAAAGGCCTAAAAGAAAGAAATATTACCGGCTTAAGATTATGCTATTAAGCCAGACCATTGATTCGAAGGTAAAAGTGCTATAAACAGACTAACAGTTTAAGCCGGAGAATGAACATTGAAGTACGCAGATATTCATATTAGTGGCTTAAAAGGGGACTAATTGTACCTACCGGATTAAGGATTCTACTGTTAAGCCAGACAGAGTTTAAAAGGTTATGAAGCATATGATGGCGGTTTAAACGAGGTTTTATATGGTGGATCACGGTTTACAGTATAAGCCGCCATGGCAGTTATGGTACTTCAAATTCATAAGTGAAATTGTGCTAAGTGATGGGAAAACAGGTTTCACAAACTAGAGCTATAATTGTGGATCTACAACAATGCAGGAAAGCAATAAAATTCTAAACCTAAGGTGCGGCAGTAGAAAAAGTTTGGATGCTCCGATGAGATCTTCTATGGAGAGATGCTATTCTAATGATGAAAATGAATGTTAAGACTACTTTTGTACAAGGTCTTACCTATCTAGATTAAAAGCTATCGGAGTTGAAGGAGACAACGAAGAATGGCAAGAACATCGACGAACTGCCGAAATCCTAATGCAGATCTGAGATAAAAGGGTAGGTGCACTTACAGGTGATGAGGAGCAGCGATGGCGCGCCGGAGTTTTCTGGTCCGGTCAGGTCGATGTAGCGGCCTGAGTTGGTGCAGCGTTCGGAGGTCGCAGCGCGAAGCTCGAGCGCAGGTGCAGTTGTGCGAAGGAGGAAGACGAAGACGAGGAAGCGAGGGAAAAATGATGAAGACCCCTGTCCCCTATTTATAAGGGGGTAGATACAAGGCATGCGCGAGAATCGAGGAGGCCAAAATCATCCTGTGGCCATATGAACGCCTCAGTTTTTGGGATGCTCATTAAGATAAGGATCAATTAAAGATGTTTTGGGCCTCGCGCGAAACTAATGCGAAATGACGTTATGGCGGTTTAAGAAGATTTTGTGAGCTGACGTCATGGCGGGTTACAGCAAGGTTTATCAAGCAAGCAATGCAAGATTTTGACAAGTCAGGTATTGAAGATTGATATGAACAAGTTCAAATCAACCTGGGGCCTAATGTTGGGGATATAACTACTGGGTATGAACGCCAAGGAGGGGTCGGGTCATACCACTGGCGACTTATCAATGAAGATGGCGGCTCATACAAGCCCATTGACGGCCCAAGACCCAGAGGCGACTTGAGGCCCAAAGGGATGAACCGCCACATGTATAAACTTGTATTGTAAGGCAGTATTAGTTAGTCACCGAGCCGGACACGTTGTATATGAGACGGACAGGTCTCTGTAAGCCGCCGCGCGTCAGCCTATGCATATAAAGGGACTACCCGGCGGCTGGTTGAGGGCAAGAAACAACAGATCGAGAACTAGGTCAAGCATATTCGCTCACTGGTAATTGAAACCCAAGCAATACAATCCCAAACTGGAGTAGGCTTTTACTTCACCGCAAGGGGCCGAACCAGGATAAACTCTCTGTGTCCTTTGTCCTGATTAACCCCTTTAAGCTAACGTAGTCGGGATGGCCCTGCGACTAAGTCCTTCCGCTAGGACATCTGCCGTGTCAAGTCCGCGATAGGTTCAGATCTGAAATCATGGCACTCGGGCCCTAATGACAAGCACTAAGCATAGCAAAGTCTTAGCAACACCAATCTTAGAACATAATGGATACTAGGGATCAAACCCTAACAAAACTAACTCGATTACATGGTAAATTTCATCCAACCCATCACGGTCCAGCAAGCCTACGATGGAATTACTCACGCACGGTGGTGAGCATCATGAAATTGGTGATGGAGGATGGTTGATGATGACGATGGCGACGGATTCCCCTCTCCAGAGCCCCCCTATAGACCTGCCCTCCCGAGAAGAATAGGGCTTGGCGGCAGCTTCGTATCGTAAAACGCGATGAATCCTTCTCTCTGATTTTTTTCTCCCCGAAAGAGAATGTATGGAGTTGGAGTTGAGGTCGGTGGAGTTTCCGGGGGGCCATAAGGTCGGGGGCGCGCCCCCACCCTTGTGGCTACGGTGTGGGGGCCCTGGTGCTGATTCTTTCGCCAATATTTTATATCAATTCCAAAAATTATCTCCGTTGATTTTCAGGTCATTCCGAGAACTTCTTATTCTGCACAAAAATAACACCATGACAATTCTGCTGAAAACAGCATCAGTCCGGGTTAGTTCCATTCAAATCATGCAAGTTAGAGTCGCAAACAAGGGCAAAAGAGTTTGGAAAGTAGATACAGCGGAGACGTATCAGTGGACCCCAACCTGTTGCACATAAGCAAAGAGAATCCCACGACCTGGCCACCCTAATAACATTAGTACTTTCCTTGCGAGGCAAAAACAAAAACAGAAAGTTAATCCTCGTCTTCTGTATTTTAAACCAATATGGGCTCTTCCTATCCGGTTCTCTCTGGTAAAAAACTTGAATGAGGCCAGCTATTTCCTTGTTAACCAGTTCAATCCTTGCACGCCGAATAAACATGAGGTAATTATCTCACTTGTTTGGTATATAACACGTTGAGTTATTTCTTTCATGCATGTACGTAGCACGGTAGGTGCTAATTAATTCCTGGCTGGACCCACATGTATGTATACGTACTCCTTGACTCCCTAATGCATGTGTGTATGGAAACTCATCTTTTAAGTATAGTAGCAGTAGACTTGGCCTTATCATGGAGTCCCTTGTACCATTGATGACGATCCCTTGAATCGCCCTCGAACGATCCCTCGAATGGAAGACCGAAAGCACGACCTCTCTACTTGGTTGCAAGCGTGCAGTCTTCATGATCTGGCAACGGTTCACCGTCCAGGGCTAATCATCACTGAAGAATTATAGGAATGAGATTAGAATCACAATGGGCTTCTAATTATGAGGATTAGAGGATCTAGGTCAAGCTCTAATTGATCAAGTAGAACTATAACTAGAGGAACTAGAGGAGACTCCAAAACTTGTATGTAGAAAAGGGCCAATGCCTCATGTATATATAGGTTAGAGGGCAAGAGAGGGGATGCCACCAAGGAGGGAAAACCCCTCCTTGGGGCGCCGGCCAAGGGGGGTTGGACTCCTCCCCTAGTTCAATTCGGACTCCCCTTCGGAAGGGGAGGGTGCCACCTCCACTTGGGCCTTAGTGGCCCAAGTTGGCTTCCACCTCTAGGCCTTTTAAGGACCGTTAATATTAAACTAAATATAAAAGCCATCTAACAATTACTAGAGCATTTTATTATTAATTTAACACCTCCAGAAACATTTTCCGCCTATATAGTATTATTTATCAGGAATATCCAGTATTGCCCGATAAACTCTGAAACCCTTCTGATGACCCCGAAAGGCTGTCGCTCCCTCTCGAAAATATTCTGAATATTAATGAAACAATTCCACAAGTAAATCCTCAATACTCTCATCCTAATAACACTCAGCAGATCGTGATTACCTTAAGCTTGTGACCCCATAGGTTCGGTAAATCATAGACATGAACAAAACCCCTTCATTCAATGACTGATAGCGGAATCGCCGACGTCCATATCGATCCCTATGATTACACAAATGACATTCAAGTGAAATTTTGGTTATCATGTGATGTTTCCATTACTTCGTGATACTTTAGAAAACCCGAGACGATCGGTATCCCCCTGAGTCATGCAGATGCTCACTATACCGTTCTTCACGTTACCAGTTTTGTTCTTCTTTCTCGTTCAAATGTTCCGGCATCCCCGTGACATAGTCACCTGTGTCTAGCAAGACAATGTTGGATGTCGTCACACTAAGAGGGCACTAATAATATCTCTGCATTGTCAAAGGAGCAGATACCACTTTCGAGCTATCTAGTCCCTTGCCAAACTTTCTGATGATCCTGTAAGTTGTCGTTATGATCATCTAGTTACAAATGACGTTTGAGCAACCCCAAAGTCCACAGTTCAATAGTAAGTAATTATGATACTCTCATGGTCTAAGGAACTAAAGCAAATGCTAACACTTCGTGTTATAACAATTGATTTCTAATGATATTATCTCAATGCATAACAAACAACTTTGGGTCGATTCAATATGATCGTTCTTCTAACGTCATGCTCTCAATGTTGTTTTAGGACTATCGTTACACTTAACGATATCATAAGATACCGAAAACATGACCATCAACAACACCTGAGCCAGTCTTAGAGGCAAGACTAGGAACCTATTCTTTACCGTTTATCATTTCACACGTGCATATGAGTTTTTCATTGAATCACATATTCCGGGATCATAGCAGTTATAACATGAATATAAACTCTTAATTATGAAAATGGAAATATAATAATATAGTAATATTGCCTCTAGGGCATATTTCCAACAAAATCGTCGGTGACTAATGACATTAATGAACTACTTATTGCATCGTATGCTAGAGATGAGGTCCGAAAAGCTCTTTTCCAAATTGGGGATATGAAGGCCCCTGGTGTCGGTGTCAAAACCGGACGATCTCGGGTAGGGGGTCCCGAACTGTGCATCTGAGGATCGAAGGTAACAGGAGACAAAGGGGACACGATGTTTACCCAGGTTCGGGCCCTCTTAATGGAGGTAATACCCTACTTCATGCTTGATTGACTTTGATGAGTATATGGGTTACAAGAGTCGATCTACCTCGAGATCGTAATGGCTAAACCCTAGTTGTCTAGCCTAAGTAAATTCTGATAGCCTCTACAGACTAAAACCTCCGGTTTATATAGACACCAGAGGGGCCTAGGGTTGTACATAGTCGGTTTACATAGAAAAGAAACTACAAATTCGGACGTCAAGCTTGCCATCCACGCAAAGGAGAGTCCCATACGGACACAGGGGAAGTCCTTCTGCCTTGTATCTTCACGGCCCACCAGTCCGGCCCATGTTACATAGCCCGGACACTCGAGGACCCCTTAATCCAGGACTCCCTCGGTAGCCCTTGAACCAGTCTTCAATGGCGATGTATTCGGCACACATATTGTCTTCGGCATTGCAAGGCGGGTTTCTCCTCCGAATACTTCAAAGAAATCTTCTGAGCAAGAGAACCGTATCCGGCTCTGTATAATAGTTACAACCCTCAACCACAAGGGCACAATACTTAATCAAAATAAGGTATGTCCACTGACAGCTTTTTTGGCGAAATGTTATGTCTGGCCTCTTTATTATTTCGAACCATTTTTTGGCCTCCCGCTTCGCGTTTCGAGGTGCAGCCTCCATTGACACGTCTTGTCAAAGCAGAGATCGTGTCCCCTTATTGCGGGATTCTCATCAATACGGGTTTGGGTAATCCAACCGTGTTGTTCGCACGACCCCTTGGGAATAGGCGAGTTTTAAGGCTAGCGGGGCGGGCACTTGATATTCATGGCCTATATAAGCGGATAAACATCCCTTCTTTTCACCCCACGCCTTCTTCCTTCCTCAACCTTCCCATCATCGAGCTCCAGCGCCCAAGCTTCGACCTTCCCCACCACCACCAACCTTTCCAGCCATGTCTGGATCCGGTTCTCAAGGCAAGTGGGTGGCCTCCTCCATGATGGAGAAGGACATCAAGGAGCTCCGGGAGGCGAGGTACCTGAGTGCGGAAGTTGCGCACAGGATCCCTGCCAAGAAGCAGGTCATCCTGTAGGATCGAAAGTATGTCTAGAGGGGGGTGATTAGACTACTTGACCAATTAAAAATCTATCCTTTTCTCAATTTTAGTCTTTGGCAGATTTTAGCTATCTTAGCACAAGTCAAGCAATCTTAACACAATTCAAGCAAGCATACAAAGAGTCTATGAGCAGCGGAAAGTAAAGCATGTAACTTGCAAGAATGTAAGGGGAAGGGTTTGGAGAATTCAAACGCAATTGGAGACACGGATGTTCTTGTCGTGGTTCCGATAGGTGGTGCTATCATACATCCACATTGATGGAGACTTCAACCCACGAAGCGTAACGGTTGCGCGAGTCCACGGAGGGCTCCACCCACGAAGGGTCCACGAAGAAGCAACCTTGTCTATCCCATCATGGCCATCGCCCACGAAGGACTTGCCTCACTAGCGGTAGATCTTCACGAAGTAGGTGATCTCCTTGCCCTTACAAACTCCTTGGTTCAACTCCACAATCTTGTCGGAGGCTCCCAAGTGACACCTAGCCAATCTAGGAGACACCACTCTCCAAGAAGTAACAAATGGTGTGTTGATGATGAACTCCTTGCTATTGTACTTCAAATGATAGTCTTCCCAACACTCAACTCTCTCTCACAGGATATGGATTTGGTGGAAAGAATATTTGAGTGGAAAGCAACTTGGGGAAGGCTAGAGATCAAGATTCATATGGTGGGAATGGAATATCTTGGCCTCAACACATGAGTAGGTGGTTCTCTCTCAGAAAAATTTTATTGGAAGTGTAGGTATGTTCTGATGGCTCTCTCCACAAATGAAGAGTGGGTGGAGGGGTATATATAGCCTCCACACAAAAACTAACCGTTACACACAATTTACCAATCTCGGTGAGACCGAATTGAGAAACTCGGTCGGACCGATTTAGCAAACCTAGTGAACGTTAGGATTTTCGGTGGGACTGAGATACAACTCGGTAGGACCGATATGGTTAGGGTTAGGGCATAACGTAATCTCGGTGTGACCGATTACACAATCTCGGTGTTACCGATTACACAAACTCGGTGGGATCGATTTTGGTAATAAGCTAACCAGAGAGTTGGTCAGGTAAACTCGGTGGGACCGATTTGCTCATTTCGGTGGGACCGAAATGTTACAAAAGGGAAACAGAGAGTTTACATTGCAATCTCGGTGGGACTGATCGCTCATCTCTATAGGACCAAAACGTTACGAAGGGAAACAGAGAGATTACAACCCCATCTCGGTGTGACCGAGATCCGTATCGGTGAGACCGATTTGCCTAGGGTTTGTGGCAGTGGCTATGACATCTGAACTCGGTGGCGCCGGATATAAAGAATCGGTGGGGCCGAGTTTGACTTTTGGTTTAGGTCATATGTGGATGTGGGGAGGTAGTTGAGGGTTTTGGAGCATATCACTAAGCACTATGAAGCAAGAACCTCATCAAGCAACACCTCATCCCTCCTTGATAGTATTGGCTTTTCCTATAGACTCAATGTGATCTTGGATCACTGAAATATAAAATGTAGAGTCTTGAGCTTTGAGCTTGAGCCAATCTTTTTGTCCTTAGTATTTTGAGGGGTCCACTTTCCTCATCCATGCCATGCCATTCATTAAGCTTTTCCCGAAATATTAATCTTGGAATAATGTTAGCTCAATGAGCTATATGTTGTTAGGAATTACCAAAACCACCCAGGGATAGTTGCACTTTCAATCTCCCCCTTTTTGGTAATTGATGACAACATATAGATCAAAGCTTCAACGAATGATAATAAGAGTGAAAGACATTGTCGCTTTGAGAAGTATGTGAAAAGCAAGAGCTCCCCCTAAATTTGTGCATAGTTTATGATTTGCTTTGGACTGCAAATGCCCAATGAGTTAGGCTCATGGGTAACTCTTCCATGTCACATACATCTTGGTGGAGCACTCAAAATGATAATAATTAAATACACACACTCATCACCAAGCAAAGTGAATGATTATATAGGGATAAAATGATAATGTCATCCAACAAGCATTAATGTAGCATATGATCAAACACACATGATCATCCAACTATCACACAAAAGCATAAAGTATCTCAATCAAGCAAATAAAGTTCAACCACCAAAGCAAGAGAGAATAAAAAAGCAACGCTCTCTCTCAAAGCCTATGATCTATACATTTTTCTCCCCCTTTGGCAACAAGTTACCAAAAAGTTCATAGAAAATGCATAGCACTAAATCGTCTCTTAGGCTTGGTCTTCAGGTGGTGGTGTCCGGAGAACTCCAAGAATGAAGGCTTCAGTCGATGTAGATGGAGCTATTTGAGTAGGTGCTGGAGCTGGTGGCACTAAAGTTGTAGCCGGTGCAGATGAAGTGGCTCTAGTGTCTGTTACTGGCATTGCAGTTGACCTCTGAGCTCTAGGCACTCTGGCAAATGCCTCAGTGGTTGTCTTGCCCTTCCTCTCCTGCATATCATCCTGAAGTTGCTCCACAACAGACTGGATCTCAGTTACCTTCACATCCATGTCATAGAACTTCTGCTCCATGATCCTTTCCAAGCTCTCCTGGTTTCGAGTCAGGGTGGCCAGTCCTTTCTCAATCCTTAGAGTGGATGCAATCAAGTAGCCAAGCTGATCTTGCTTGCTCTTCAGAAGATACTAAGATGCCTCTTCCATGGTTGGCATCTTTGCAGCTTCCTCAGCCTTTGCCTTCTCCCTCTTTGCTTGAGCTTGCACAGAAGATGCGTCATCCTCATTCATAACCACTTGGTTGTCCTCAAAATCTGGATAGATAGGCATGTGCTCCTTGTCCAACAAGTATGTGCCAGTGCCCATCTTGGAGTTAATCAACTCCTGGATCTGTGGGGCATACCCACAGCTTCTCCTTTGGTCAGCGGTTGTCCTCTTGATAGTTTCAACTATAAGACTCGTGACCTTGAACTTTTGTGGCACATCAAATATATGTAGCAGATTGATGGAGTGGCCTTTGATCATTCTGTGATCACCAGATTTGGGCAGAAGAGTGTGCCTGAGGATCCAATTGATAGTAGGCAGTCCTGACAGCAGGTGTTTCACTGATCCAAATTGGTGAGTCTCAAGATCTGCATCAGGAATCTCCTTGTACATGCTAGCCATGGAGTTGTGATCCTTATTCTTCTTGGCATAGACATCCAAGTCATCTTCATTCTCCTCAGGAGCATTGATCAATTGAGCCCATTCTACTACTGTTGACTGGTATCTAGTGCCTTCAGACATCTAGACTATCTTGACATCTGGGTAGAAGTGAGTTGTGGAGTAGAACTGCATGATAAGCTCATCATTCCACTTTGTGAGCTTCTGAGCCACAAACTCATCAACTCCACAAGCCTTGAAACTGTCATATACTCCTAGATAGTGTTCTTCATTCTCCTTGATGTACTTCTAGTTGACCCATCTCATGTCACATACTATTGGTTTCTTGTCAAGCAACACTGTCTCATAAAAATCCTACTGTTCTTTGGTATGGAACCTGTAGTTCACAGCAGTTCTCCTCCTGGTGGCATATGGATCTGACTCTCTCCATAGCCTCAATCCTGAGTCCTTCCTGATCTTCATGTTTTCTGCTACAGGATGAGCATCATTATGATCTGGAATTTTTGGCTTAAACTTCCTCAAAACATGTGTCTCATCATCTTCTTCTTCAGCAACAGTTTCAGGCACTAGGGCCTTGTTTTTCTCAGCAGCTGGAATGTTCCTGGTACTCCTCTTTGGTGTAGTCTTGGGATTGGAGGCAGCCTTGGGTGCTTCTTTGGGATTTGATGAAGCAGCCCCTGACCTGATAGCATCACCCATAAGCTTCTGAGCTTTGGGTGCTGGTGCAGCAGCCTCTTCTTCTTCCTCCTCTTCAGAGTCTCTCCTCATAGAGGGATTGCCAAAAACTCTGGCCATGGTCTTCTTGACCCTCTCTTTCCTCTTCTTGCCATCTCCAACTTCCTTGGGTTCAAGAGTGAACACCATTGTCTCACCTGTGGCAACTTTCCTTGGTTTGGAAGTGGGAATCCTTCTTGCAGGTGCCTTCTTCTGCATTCCTGGCTTAGTGGCTGCAGCTGAGCCATACTCCTTTTTAAGCACTTTCCTCTTGGAGGTGGCCTCATCCTCAACTGCCACATAGTCTTCATCCTCAGATTCAGAAGTTTTCTTCTTTCTGGCCCTGGTGGCAGCTTTGGGTAGGTTGCTTGGGGTGCTCCTGCTTCCATCATCTGAGCTGCTAGAGGGACTAGTGCCCTCACTCATGTGAACCTGCTCCTCAGACTTGTTCTGACTGTCACTTTGATCAGACATGATGCAATCTCTAACAACTGACCCTGTGAATAGATTATAGATGAGGTAGAGTGGATGAGCATCACAAAATATAGAGGTTTTTGCAAAAGAATTAATCAAAAAACTTAGTTTTAGTTTTCCTCAGAAAGCATTTCGGATCAACCGATTTGTAAACTCGGTGATACCGAAGCAGCTGTTGGAACCTAAACTAGTGAACTCGGTCAGACCGAGTCATAGCTCGGTGGCACCAAGACTGCTAGTGTTTCACAAAGTCCTGAACTCGGTCACACCGATTTGCAATTCTCGGTTAGACCGAGAGTCACATGTGCAATGGCCTGAGCCGAATCGGTGGTACCGAGTTCCACAACTCGGTTGGTCCGAGATGGTTTCGGCAGAAACCTAACCCTAAAATTTTCAAATCATCTCTAATCTACGGAGTGTTTTTGACTGGATAAGATAGTTTCAATCGTGGCAAGATTCATGGCGAACACAATGTGCTAGGAATCAGATAAGGATAGCACAGTGATCAAGTTCATACCCTAGTTCGGCGATGAACTCGCTACAGCGGCAACGGCGGGGATGATTCCCGTTGACGGCGGAGGAGACCAGCGGCAGGAGGCAATTGGCGACGAGGAGGACGATCCGGAGACCCTGGAGGCATAGCGGGCTAAGCATGGGCAAAAGAGTTCGGAGAAAATTTCCAAAATTTTGCCCGTGGGTATATATAGCCCGACCCTGTCGGTGTGACCGAGTGGAACAACTCGGTGGCACCGAGATGCATAACTGCAAGCAGTTACTGCAACTCGGTGTGACCGAAAAGTTCAAATCGGTTGCACCGAGATTGAAAACCTAGATCGACTTAGTGATCTCGGTATGACCGAAATGGGTGAATCGGTTAGACCGAAACGCACAAAGAAGTTTTGGAAGTTTAAGTCTATGACGGGGGACTCTGAGTGCTCCTCACACAGAGTGGTTCGAATCTGACTTGATCAAATTTTGTGATGTCGCATGAATAGAGTTTGAGACGAGAAAATCATAGATAGCTAGAGAAGGTTCTTAGGCATCCTTGTCCATCCACTTGGGAAGAGAAAAATAAACCAATCAATCAAAACAACAAGTGGATGTCCTTGAATGAGTAAATTATGCAACCAACATGCTCACACAATAAAATGGCAATTGAAATATGTGGCAAAGCATGCACAACCAATTCTAGCATCTATCAAGCAATTGGCGATGACTAGGTCATCTATATATGAGTATATTGACTTAGGAGTCAAATGAGAACATTTGATCATAGGTCATACTCATCGTTTAAGCACAAGTGGGGTTACCACTTTTACATAAAGCGTTGTTGTTTTCACACCATTAGAGTTGCTTTAGCTCAATTCTTAAAGTAAAGCTCCCCCTAGATGTGAGATCCCCCCTAAGAGGGATGAACTAACCTTGGGTTTTGTCGATGATGACTTCATGTAGATGTTGAAGATGTGGATGCTCAATGTTGATGTAGATCATTTGGAGCTATCATTTGGAGTGAGTTGCATTTTCAATACCTACACGGGTTAGTCCCACAAGGAACAAACAAGGATATCCATAGACATAGAGTGAAGCACACACAAGATGATGTCTATGAAAGCTTTAGGTTACCTTGTCCCTTGTCTTACCAACAAGAGGGTTTGTGACTCCTTGAACTAGTGCAAGATGTGGGAGTTGATTGCACTCGTTCTTGCCAAAATGATAAGAGTGAAGTATGTTGGCGGAGTCACCCTCAAGAACTCTCTAGTTCTTTTTCTTCGGGATCCACACCGTCTTGATGGGAATCCTCGGAGTTGTAGTTGTACTTGATGAAGTGGAACTTGATGTAGTCTTGGGAACCCACTTGACCAAGGCCTTAGGAGCTTCTTCAAATGCATCAATTTCCTCTTGAAGCTTGTCCTCGCCTTTTTGCTTGTGGTCTTGTGGTGGAAGATCGTCTTGTGCTTGTGTCCCTTTGAAAGAAGTGGGATCATACTTCTCTTGTTGAGGAACAAACTTCGTCTTGGGGTATTGATCTTCTTCCCACTCAACTCCATTGGCATTGAACTTTCGTTCAAAACCAACACCTTGGTTCTTCCGATGCCTTCCTTGCTTGCGTACAATTTCCTCGAATTGCTTACTCCCGGCAAGGCTCTTGTAAACACCTTTCTCTATAATTCCCTTCAATAAGCTATTTTCTTGCTCAAGTGTAACTTGGCTAAGAGAATCATTAGTGGAATCAAGAGAACTACTAGAAGCAAAACATTGGATTTAGCATGATTATTGTTACTACTAGAGGAAGAATCTTTCCTGTTCTTGTTACTAGACTTGACTTGAGGCATGTAAGTGGATAAGAGTAAACGCTTGGCAATGTAAGAAGAGCTTTTCTTGCGAAGATCATCATTGATTGCCTTTAAGAACTCATGCTCTTTCTCAAGGTTGAGCTTTTCAAAACGTAATTTCTCATGAGTCCTTCAAAGTTCTCGATGATCTCCTAAGATGGTTTCATGAGCTAACTTAAGAGTGTTTAGTTCCTTAGTTAGAGACTCAATCTTCTCCTTATCATTGCCATTCGTTTCATCTTGATTAGCATGATTAATTGACGTTTCATCATAGTAATCATCACTAGAGTTGTCAACAAGTAAATCATCATCACCTAACAAGTCATCTTCGTCACTATTGAAATCAACATACTCGGGGTGTGATACCTTTGGACCTTTGGCCATGAAGCATCTTCCAATTCCTTCATTTGGTGAATCAAATATGTCGTAGGAGTTGGTTGACACAAGTGCTAGACCGGCAACACCTTCATCTTGAGTATATTCAGAGTCGGAGTGGTAGCTTCTCTCAGAGTGATTGTCGGAGTCGGAGCCGGATACCCATTCACCAACATGAGCTTGATGTCTTCGTTCTGTGTAGCTCCTTGATGACTTGTCCTTTCTTTCTGAATCCTTGCTTCTCCGTGAGGGTCTTCGTTCATAACGATCATCTCTACTCCTTCTTTATCTAGGTGGTGATTCTTCTCTTCTACTTCTTCTTTTTGGAGAATCTTCTCTTCTTTTGTGGGGTGTCGTACACTCATTGGAATAGTGTCCAAGCCTTCCACAATTGTAGCAGTTTCGCTCTCGACTAGAAGATCTTTTGTCATTGTAGGACCTTGACTTGGAGCTTCTCTCTTTGCTTCTACTCTTGTAGAATTTGTTGAAGTTCTTCACCATTAAGCTTAATTCTTCATTGAAGGTTTGTTTCTCACTTGATGATGTGGGGGCTTCACATGAGGCTTTGTAAGCACCACTTGATTTGTTGTGAAGTTCCTCCTTATCCTTGAGTGACATCTCATGAGCAACAATTCTTCCAATGACTTATGTTGGCTTGAGATCTTTGTAATTGGGCATCATTTGAATCAAAGTGCACACGGTATCATATTTTCCATCCAACGCTCTTAGGATCTTCTTGATGATGAATCTATCGCTCATCTCTTCACTTCCTAAGCCGGCAATCTCATTTGTGATAAGAGCAAGCCTAGAGTACATTTCAGCGACACCTTCACCATCCTTCATTTTGAACTTGTCAAGTTGACTTTGAAGCACATCCAACTTGGATTCCTTGACGGAGTCGGTACCTTCATGCATGTCAATCAAAGTGTCCCAAATTTCCTTTGCATCCTCAAGACGGCTGATTTTGTTGAGTTCTTCGGGACACAATCCATTGAAGAGTATATCACAAGCTTGAGCGTTGTATTGCAGCATTTTCAACTCTTCCGCGGTGGCTTCACGATTAGGTTCTCTCCCATTAAAGAATTCACCTTGCAAGCCAATACACACAATAGCCCAAACGGCGGGGTTATGTCCAAGAATATGCATTTTCATCTTATGCTTCCAACTAGCAAAATTAGTACCATCAACGTAAGGACCTCTACGGTGATAAATTCCCTCGCTAGACGCCATACTCTCCTAGGTTGTGAAACCAAGGCTATGACCACCAAAATCTATGGAAATCAAAGCAAATGGAGACCAAAGCTCTGATACCACTTATAGGATCGAAAGTATGTCTAGAGGGGGGTGATTAGACTACTTGACCAATTAAAAATCTATCTTTTTCCCAATTTTAGTCTTTGGCAGATTTTAGCTATCTTAGCACAAGTCAAGCAAACTTAACACAATTCAAGCAAGCATGAGTCTATGAGCAGCGGAAAGTAAAGCATGCAACTTGCAAGAATGTAAGGGGAAGGGTTTGGAGAATTCAAACGCGATTAGAGACACGGATGTTTTTGTCGTGGTTCCGATAGGTGGTGCTATCGTACATCCACGTTGATGGAGACTTCAACCCACGAAGGATAACGGTTGCGTGATTCCACGGAGGGCTCCACCCACGAAGGGTCCACGAAGAAGCAACCTTGTCTATCCCATCATGGACATCGCCCACGAAGGACTTGCCTCACTAGCGATAGATCTTCACGAAGTAGGCGATCTCCTTGCCCTTACAAACTCCTTGGTTCAACTCCACAATCTCGTCGGAGGCTCCCAAGTGACACCTAGCCAATCTAGGAGACACCACTCTCCAAGAAGTAACAAATGGTGTGTTGATGATGAACTCCTTGCTCTTGTGCTTCAAATGATAGTCTCCCCAACACTCAACTCTCTCTCATAGGATATGGATTTGGTGGAAAGAAGATTTGAGTGGAAAGCAACTTGGGGAAGGCTAGAGATCAAGATTCATTTGGTGGGAATGGAATATCTTGGCCTCAACACATGAGTAGGTGGTTCTCTCTCAGAAAATGTGTATTGGAAGTGTAAGTATGTTCTGATGGCTCTCTCCATGAATGAAGAGTGGGTGGAGGGGTATATATAGCCTCCACACAAAAACTAACCGTTACACACAATTTACCAATCTCGGTGAGACCGAATTGAGAAACTTGGTCGGACAGATTTAGCAAACCTAGTGACCGTTAGGATTTTCGGTGGGACTGAGATGCAACTCGGTAGGACCGATATGGTTAGGGTTAGGAAATAACGTAATCTCGGTGTGACCGATTACACAAACTTGGTGGGACCGATTTTGGTAATAAGCTAACCAGAGAGTTGGTCAGGTAAACTCGGTGGGACCGATTTGCTCATTTCGGTGGGACCGAAATGTTACAAAAGGGAAACAGAGAGTTTACATTACAATCTCGGTGGGAACGATCGCTCATCTCGGTAGGACCGAAATGTTACGAAGGGAAACAGAGAGATTACAACCCCATCTCGGTGTGACCGAGATCCCTATCGGTGAGACCAATTTGCCTAAGGTTTGTGGCAGTGGCATGACATCTGAACTCGGTGGCGCCGGATATAAAGAATCAGTGGGGCCGAGTTTGACTTTTGGTTTAGGTCATATGTGGATGTGGGAAGGTAGTTGAGGGTTTTGGAGCATATCACTAAGCACAATGAAGCAAGAACCTCATCAAGCAACACCTCATCCCTCCTTGATAGTATTGGCTTTTCCTATAGACTCAGTGTGATCTTGGATCACTGAAATATAAAATGTAGAGTCTTGATCTTTGAGCTTGAGCCAATCTTTTTGTCCTTAGTATTTTGAGGGGTCCACTTTCCTCATCCATGCCATGCCATTCTTTAAGCTTTTCCTGAAATATTAATCTTGGAATAATGTTAGCTCAATGAGCTATATGTTGTTAGGAATTACCAAAACCACCCAGGGATAGTTGCACTTTCACATCCCCACCCTGGAGCCCGGCGAAAGGGTGGTATTTATCCCCCACTTCCACCGTGGACTAGGGTTTCCACTCCACCCATTTGTCCGTGGCCTCATGTTTTACTATGGGTTAGATTTCCATGATCTAGCCCCAAATTCCTTCCTCCACATCTCAGTGTTCATCATCATGTGCAAGGCGCTCCTCCTCATTGCTAGGATGCGTGCTAAAAAAGATTGCTTTATGAAAGCGTGTTCTTCTAGTTTTCATGATAATAAGGATGAAGATCTAAAAGTGATTGATGTGTCTCCTATTAAATCTTTGTTTTGTAATATTAATCTTGATAATTATGGGACTGGAGATGAGTCAACCTTAGTTAAAAGATGTCCCAATGATTCGGAGTTTTTAGATCTTGATGCAAAAATTGGTAAAAGTGGGATTGGAGAGGTCAAAAAATTACATAGCAATGAACACACTATTTTGGATTTCAAGGGATTTAATTATGATAATTGTTATTTAATAGATTGTATTTACTTGTTGCAATCCGTGCTAAATTCTCTGCATGCTTATAGTCAAAATAAGGCTTTTACCAAACATATCGTTGATGCTTTAATGCAATCTTATGAAGAAAAACTTGAATTAGAAGTTTCTATCCCTAGAAAACTTTATGATGAGTGGGAACCTACTATTAAAATTAAAATTAAAGATCATGAATGCTATGCTTTGTGTGATTTGGGTGCTAGTGTTTCCACGATTCCAAAAACTTTGTGTGATGTGTTAGGTTTCTGTGAATTTGATGATTGTTCTTTAAACTTGCACCTTGCGAATTCCACCATTAAGAAACCTACGGGAAGAATTAATGATGTTCTTATTATTGCAAATAGGAATTATGTGCCCGTAGATTTCATTGTTCTTGATATAGATTGCAATCCTTCATGTCCTATTATTCTTGGTAGACCTTTTCTTAGAACGATTGGTGCAATTATTGATATGAAAGAAGGGAATATTAGATTCCAATTTCCGTTAAGGAAAGGCATGGAACACTTTCCTAAACATAAAATAAATTACCTTATGAATCTATTATTAGAGCCACTTATGGATTGCATGCCAAAGATGACAATACCTAGATCTATCCTCACCTTTATGCCTAGCTAGGGGCGTTAAACGATAGCGCTTGTTGGGAGGCAACCCAATTTTATTTTTGTTTCTTGCTTTTTGGTTATGTTTAGTAATAAATCTTTGATCTATCCTCTGGTTAGATGTGTTTTCATGTTTAATTTAGTGTTTGTGCCAAGTAGAACCTTTGGGAAGACTTGGGTGAAGTCTTTTTGATCTTGCTGTAAAAAATAGAAACTTTAACGCTCACGAAATTAGCTACAAATTTTTACTAGAGAGTGCTATTTGGTTGAATCTTTTTTCAGATGATTAATAGACAAATTCCTCACGTCCAACCATTTATTTTAGAATTTTTGGAGTTCCAGAAGTACACGTTTGATACAGATTACTACAGTCTGTTCTATTTTTGATAGATTATGTTTCTCGTGTGTTGTTTGCTTATTTTGATGAATCTATGGCTAGTATCGGAGGTTATGAACCATAGAGAAGTTGGAATACAGTAGGTTTAACACAAATATAAATAAATAATGAGTTAATTACAGTACCTTGAAGTGGCTTTTGCAAGTGGCAGTGAAGGTATTGACAACCCCTTTATCGCGTTGGTTGCAAGGTTCTTATTTTTTTGTGTAGGTACGAGGGACTTGTGTGTGGCCTCCTACTGGATTGATACCTTGGTTCTCAAAAACTGAGGGAAATACTTACGCTACTTTGCTGCATCACCCTTTCCTCTTCAAGGAAAAACCAACGCATGCTCAAGAGGTAGCAAGAAGGATTTCTGGCGCCGTTGCCGGGGAGTCTATGCACAAGTCAAGACATACCAAGTACCAGTCACAAACTCTTACCCCTCTCATTACATTATTTTCCATTTGCCTCTCATTTTTTTCTCTCCCCCACTTCACCCTTGCAGTTTTATTCGCCCTCTCTTTCCGTTCGCCGCTTTTTTCGATTGCTTCTTGTTTGCTTCTATGTTGGATTGCTTGCTTGTCACGATGGCTCAAGATAATACTAAATTGTGTGACTTTTCCAATACCAACAACAATGATTTTCTTAGCACCCCGATTCCCCCTATTACCGATGCTGAATCTTGTGAAATCAATGTTGCTTTGTTGAATCTTGTCATGAAAGATCAATTCGCCGGCCTTCCTAGTGAAGATGCCGCTACCCATCTAAACGGCTTTGTTGATTTGTGTGATATGCAAAATAAGAAATATGTGGATAATAATATTGTTAAATTGAAGCTATTTCCTTTTTTGCGTAGAGATCGTGCTAAAACTTGGTTTTCGTCTTTCCCTAAAAATAGTATTGATTCATGGAATAAGTGCAAAGATGCTTTTATCTCTAAGTATTTTCCTCCTACTAAGATCATCTCTCTTAGAAACTATATTATGAATTTTAAGCAACTTGATCATGAACATGTTGCACAAGCTTGGGAGAGGATGAAATTAATGATACGTAATTGCCCTACACATGGTTTGAATCTATGGATGATTATACAAATCTTTTATGCCGGATTGAATTTTGCTTCTAGAAATCTTTTAGATTCGGCCTCGGGAGGCACTTTTATGGAAATCACTTTAGGATAAGCTACTAAACTCCTGGATAATATTATGGTTAATTCTTCTCAATGGCACACTGAAAGATCTACTAGTAAAAAGGTGCATGCAATTGAAGAGATTAATGTTTTGAGTGGAAAGATGGATGAACTTATGAATTTTTTTGCTAATAAGAGTGTTTCTTCTTATCCCAATGATATCCCTTTATCTACTTTGATTGAGAATAATAATGAATCTATGGATGTGAATTTTGTTGGTAGGAACAATTTTGGTAACAATGCTTATAGAGGAAACTTTAATCTTAGGCCGTATCCTAGTAATTCCTCTAATAATTATGGTAACTCCTACAACAACTCTTATGGAAATTTTAATAATATGCCCTCTGATTTTGAGACTAGTGTTAAAGAATTTATGATTTCTCAAAAGAATTTCAATGCTTTGCTTGAAGAAAAACTGCCTAAGATTGATGAGTTGGCTAGGAACATGGATAGAATTTCTCTTGATGTTAATTCTTTGAAATTTAGATCTATTTCACCTAAGCATTATATCAATGAGTCTCTCAAATCTATGAGAATTTCCATTGATGAGTGCAAAGAAAGAACCGCTAGGATGCGTGCTAAAAAAGATTGCTTTATGAAAGCGTGTTCTTCTAGTTTTCATGATAATAAGGATGAAGATCTAAAAGTGATTGATGTGTCTCCTATTAAATCTTTGTTTTGTAATATTAATCTTGATAATTATGGGACTGGAGATGAGTCAACCTTAGTTAAAAGATGTCCCAATGATTCGGAGTTTTTAGATCTTGATGCAAAAATTGGTAAAAGTGGGATTGGAGAGGTCAAAAAATTACATAGCAATGAACACACTATTTTGGATTTCAAGGAATTTAATTATGATAATTGTTATTTAATAGATTGTATTTACTTGTTGCAATCCGTGCTAAATTCTCTGCATGCTTATAGTCAAAATAAGGCTTTTACCAAACATATCGTTGATGCTTTAATGCAATCTTATGAAGAAAAACTTGAATTAGAAGTTTCTATCCCTAGAAAACTTTATGATGAGTGGGAACCTACTATTAAAATTAAAATTAAAGATCATGAATGCTATGCTTTGTGTGATTTGGGTGCTAGTGTTTCCACGATTCCAAAAACTTTGTGTGATGTGTTAGGTTTCCGTGAATTTGATGATTGTTCTTTAAACTTGCACCTTGCGAATTCCACCATTAAGAAACCTACGGGAAGAATTAATGATGTTCTTATTATTGCAAATAGGAATTATGTGCCCGTAGATTTCATTGTTCTTGATATAGATTGCAATCCTTCATGTCCTATTATTCTTGGTAGACCTTTTCTTAGAACGATTGGTGCAATTATTGATATGAAAGAAGGGAATATTAGATTCCAATTTCCGTTAAGGAAAGGCATGGAACACTTTCCTAAAAATAAAATAAATTACCTTATGAATCTATTATTAGAGCCACTTATGGATTGCATGCCAAAGATGACAATACCTAGATCTATCCTCACCTTTATGCCTAGCTAGGGGCGTTAAACGATAGCGCTTGTTGGGAGGCAACCCAATTTTATTTTTGTTTCTTGCTTTTTGGTTATGTTTAGTAATAAATCTTTGATCTATCCTCTGGTTAGATGTGTTTTCATGTTTAATTTAGTGTTTGTGCCAAGTAGAACCTTTGGGAAGACTTGGGTGAAGTCTTTTTGATCTTGCTGTAAAAAATAGAAACTTTAACGCTCACGAAATTAGCTACAACTTTTTACTAGAGAGTGCTATTTGGTTGAATCTTTTTTCAGATGATTAATAGACAAATTCCTCACGTCCAACCATTTATTTTAGAATTTTTGGAGTTCCAGAAGTACACGTTTGATACAGATTACTACAGTCTGTTCTATTTTTGGCAGATTCTGTTTCTCGTGTGTTGTTTGCTTATTTTGATGAATCTATGGCTAGTATCGGAGGTTATGAACCACAGAGAAGTTGGAATACAGTAGGTTTAACACAAATATAAATAAATAATGAGTTAATTACAGTACCTTGAAGTGGTGGTTTGTTTTCTTTCGCTAACGGAGCTCATGAGATTTTCTGTTAAGTTTTGTGTTGTGAAGTTTTCAAGTTTTTGGGTAAAGATTTGATGGAGTATGGAACAAGGAGTGGAAAGAGCCTAAGCTTGGGGATGCCCAAGGCACCCCAAGGTAAAATCCAAGGACAACCAAAAGCCTAAGCTTGGGGATGCCCCGGAAGGCATCCCCTCTTTTGTCTTCGTAAATCAGTAACTTTACTTAATGCTATATTTTTATTCACCACACGATATGTGTTTTGCTTGGAGCATCTTGTATGATTTGGGTCTTTGATTTTTAGTTCACCACAATCATCCTTGTTGTACACACCTTTTGGGAGAGACACACATTAATCGGAATTTATTAGAATACTCTATGTGCTTCACTTGTATCTTTTGAGCTAAATAATTTCGCTCTAGTGCTTCACTTACATCTTTTAGAGAACGGTGGTGGTTTTATTTTATGGAAATTATTAATCTCTCATGCTTCACTTATATTATTTTGAGAGTCTTTTAGAACAGCATGGTAATTTGTTTTGGCTATAAAGTTAGTCCTAATATGATAGGCATCAAGATGGATATAATAAAAAAATTCATATAAGTGCATTGAATACTAAGAGAAGTTTGATACTTGATGATTGTTTTGAGATATGGAGATAGTGATATTAAAGTTGTGCTAGTTGAGTAGTTGTGAATTTGAGAAATACTTGTGTTGAAGTTTGCAAGTCCCGTAGCATGCACGTATGGTAAACGTTGTGTAACAAATTTGAAACATGAGGTGTTCTTTGATTGTCATCCTTATGAGTGGTGGTCGGGGACGAGCGATGGTCTTTTCCTACAAATCTATCCCCCTAAGAGCATGCGCGTAGTGCTTGGTTTTTGATGACTTGTAGATTTTTGCAGTAAGTATGTGAGTTCGTTATGACTAATGTTGAGTCCATGGATTATACACACTCTCACCTTTCCATCATTGCTAGCCTCTTCGGTACCGTGCATTGCCCTTTCTCACCTTAAGAGTTGGTGCAAACTTCGCCGGTGCATCCAAACGCCGTGATACGATATGCTCTATCACACATAAACCTCCTTATATCTTCCTCAAAACAGCCATCGTACCTACCTATTATGGCATTTCCATGGCCATTCCGAGATATATTGCCATGCAACTTTTCACTGTTCCGTTTATTATGACGCGCTTCATCATTGTCATATTGCCTTGCATGATCATGTAGTTGGCATCGTATTTGTGGCAAAGCCACCATGCATATTATCTCATACATGTCACTCTTGATTCATTGCCCATCCCGGTACACCGCCGGAGGCATTCATATAGAGTCATATTTTGTTCTAGTATCGAGTTGTAATCATCGAGTTGTAAATAAATAGAGGTGTGATGATCATCATTAATAGAGCATTGTCCCCAAAAAAGAGAAAGGCCAAAAAAGGAAAGGCCAAAAAAGAAAAAGAAAGAAAAAAAGAAATAAAAAGGGACAATGCTACTATCCTTTTTCCACACTTGTGCTTCAAAGTAGCACCATGATCTTTATGATAGAGAGTCTCATGTTTTGTCACTTTCATATACTAGTGGGAATTTTTCATTATAGAACTTGGCCTATATGTTCCAACAATGGGCTTCCTCAAATGCCCTAGGTCTTCATGAGCAAGCAAGTTGGATGCACACCCACTTAGTTTCTTTTGTTGATCTTTCATACATTTATAGCTCTAGAGCATCCGTTGCATGGCAATCCCTACTCCTTGCATTGACATCAATTGATGGGCATCTCCCTAGCCCGTTGATTAGCTGCGTCAATGTGAGACTTCCTCCTTTTTTTTGTCTTCTCCAAATAACCCCCATCATTATATTATATTCCACCTATAGTGCTATATCCATGGCTCACGCTCATGTATTGCGTGAAAGTTGAATTTTTTTTAGATTACTAAAGTATGAAACAATTGCTTGGCTTGTCATCGGGGTTGTGCATGATGAGAGCATTCTTGTGTGACGAAAATGGAGCATGACCAAACTATATGATTTTGTAGGGATGAACTTTCTTTGGCCATGTTATTTTGAGAAGACATGATTGCTTAGTTAGTATGCTTGAAGTATTATTATTTTTATGTTAATATTAAACTTTTATCTTGACTCTTTCGGATCTGAACATTCATGCCACAATAAAGAAAATTACATTGAAGAATATGCTAGGTAGCATTCCACATCAAAAATTCTATTTTTATCATTTACCTACTCGAGGACGAGCAGGAATTAAGCTTGGGGATGCTTGATACGTCTCTAACATATCTATAATTTTTTATTTTTCCATGCTATTATATTATCTGTTTTGGATGTTTAATGGCTTTATTATACACTTTTATATTATTTTTAGGACTAACCTACTAACCCAAGGCCCAGTGCAAGTTGCTGTTTTTTTGCCTATTTCAGTGTTTCGCAGAAAAGGAATATCAAACGGAATCCAAACGGAATGAAACCTTCGGGAGAGTGACTTTTGGAACAAACATGATCCAGAGGACTTGGAGTGGACGTCAAGAAAGAAGCGAGGAGGCCACGAGGCAGGGAGGCGCGCCTGCCCCCTCGGTGCGCCCCCACCCTCGTGGGCCCCTCGCAGCTCCACCGACCTACTTCTTCCTCCTATATATACCCATATACCCCGAAAACATCCAGGAGCACCACGAAACCCTATTTCCACTGCCGCAACCTTCTGTACCCATGAGATCCCATCTTGGGGCCTTTTCCGGCACTCCGCCGGAGGGGAATCGATCATGGAGGGCTTCTACATCAACACCATAGCCTCTCCGATGATGTGTGAGTAGTTTACCTCAGACCTTCGGGTCCATAGTTATTAGCTAGATGGCTTCTTCTCTCTCTTTGGATCTCAATACAAAGTTCTCCTCGATCTTCTTGGAGATCTATTCAATGTAACTCTTTTTGCGGTGTGTTTGTCGAGATCCGATGAATTGTGGGTTTATGATCAAGATTATCTATGAACAATATTTGAATCTCCTCTGAATTCTTTTATGTATGATTTGTTATCTTTACAAGTCTCTTCGAATTATCGGTTTGGTTTGGCCTACTAGATTGATCTTTCTTGCAATGGGAGAAGTGCTTAGCTTTGGGTTCAATCTTGCGGTGTCCTTTCCCAGTGACAGCAGGGGTAGCAAGGCACGTATTGTATTGTTGCCATCGAGGATAAAAAGATGGGGTTTATATCATATTGCTTGAGTTTATCCCTCTACATCATGTCATATTGCCTAATGCGTTACTCTATTCTTATGAACTTAATACTCTAGATGCATGCTGGATAGCGGTCAATGTGTGGAGTAATAGTAGTAGATGCAGAATCGTTTTGGTCCACTTGTCGCAGACGTGATTCCTATATACATGATCATGCCTAGATATTCTCATAATTATGCACTTTTCTATCAATTGCTAGACAGTAATTTGTTCACCCACCGTAATACTTATGCTATCTTGAGAGAAGCCACTAGTGAAACCTATGGCCCCCGGGTCTATTTTCCATCATATTAATCTTCCGTCAACTAGCTATTTCTGTCGCAGTTTATTTTGCAATCTTTACTTTTATTCTTTATCATAAAAATACCAGAAATATTATCTTATCATCTCTATCAGATCTCACTTTTGCAAGTGGTCGTGAAGGGATTGACAACCCCTTTATCGCGCTGGTTGCAAGGTTCTTATTTGTTTGTGTAGGTACGAGGGACTTGCGTGTGGCCTCCTACTGGATTGATACCTTGGTTATCAAAAACTGAGGGAAATACTTACGCTACTTTGTTGCACCATCCTTTCCTCTTCAAGGGAAAACCAACTCATGCTCAAGAGGTAGCAAAGCACCATACCCTAATGGGTACGGTGGTCGAGAAGGTTCAGTCCGTCAAAAGCGGGCTGAACCAAGCCTTCACCATCCTATTAACAGGCTTTGAAGTATGCGATGTAATATTCTTAGCCGCTTATGCAAAAAATATGCCTATGTATAGATAGTAGCCCCTGATACTCTGTTCGGCTTTAAAAAAAGGCCGAACAGAGGATCAAGTAATATTCACAGGAGATAACGTACTTGTCTATTTTGATAAATAGGCTTCACTATTAGCGGCGACCGCCCAGGCCGCCAAGTATCCAAACTCAAGCGGAAGCTGGAGCTGGCCGATGAGGATCTCGTCCGCGTCAACAAGCAGTTTGATGAGGCGCAAGGTATGTTTTGAAAAGTTGTTTACACACCTGAAGTAATATGCCAATGCGGAGTCTAATCTCTTGTGTTGTCCTAATCATATTTGCAGGTAGTGCGGCCGAGGTCGAGACCCTGAAGAGCGCCCTCGCCCAAGCCAAGGAGTAGGCTGTTGGGGAACGTTGCAGAAAATTAAATTTTTTCCTACGGTTTCACCAAGATCCATCTATGAGTTCATCTAGCAACGAGTATTCAGATTAGATAGCATCTACATACCACTTTGTAGATCGCAACGGAAGCGTTCGAGTGAACGTGGATGAGGTAGTCGTACTTGCCGTGATCCAATTCACCGATGATCTAGTACCGAACGGACGGCACCTCCGCGTTCAACACACGTACGGGACGGGAGACGTCTCCTCCTTCTTGATCCAGCAAGGGGGAAGGAGAGGTTGAGGAAGATCCAGCACGACGGTGTGGTGGTGGATGCAGCAGAACTCCGGCAGGGCTTCGCTAAGCAACTACGGGAGGAGGAGGAGGTGTTGCAGGGAGGAGGGGGCGCCAGGGCATATGGTGCGCTGCCCCCCACCCCTGCCCCCCTTTATATAGGTGCATTAGAGGGGGGGAGGGCGCAGCCTTGCCCCTTCCTCCAAGGAAGGGGTGCGGCCAAGAGGGGGGAGGAGTCCATCCTCCCCAAGGCACCTCGGAGGTGCCTTCCCCCCTTTGGACTCTCCCTCCTCCAAGTTTCCTTGGCGCATGGGCCCTTGGGGCTGGTTCCCCTTGGCCCAAGTGGGCCAAGGCGCACCCCCTAAGGCCCATGTGGCCCCCCAAGGCAGGTGGCCCCACCTGGTGGACCCCGGGACCCCTCCGGTGGTCCCGGTACAATACCGATAACACCGAAACTTGTCCCGATGGCCAAAATAGCACTTCCTATATATAATTCTTTACCTCCGGACCATTCCGGAACTCCTCGTGACGTCCGGGATCTCATCCGGGACTCCGAACAACATTCGGGTTACTGCACGTACATATCTTCACAACCCTAGCGTCACCGAACCTTAAGTGTGTAGACCCTACGGGTTCGGGAGACATGCAGACATGACCGAGACGGCTCTCGGGCAATAACCAACAGCGGGATCTGGATACCCATGTTGGCTCCCACATGCTCCACGATGATCTCATCGGATGAACCACGATGTCAAGGATTCAATTAATCCCGTATACGATTCCCTTTGTCAATCGGTATTTTACTTGCCCGAGATTCGATCGTCGGTATACCAATACCTCGTTCAATCTCGTTACCGGCAAGTCACTTTTCTCGTTACCGTAATGCATGATCCCGTGATCAAACACTTTGGTCACATTGAGCTCATTGTGATGATGCATTACCGAGAGGGCCCGGTGATACCTCTCCGTCAAGCGGAGTGACAAATCCCAGTCTCGACCCATGTAACCCAACAGACACTTTCAGAGATACCCGTAGTATACCTTTATAGTCACCCAGTTACGTTGTGACGTTTGGCATACCCAAAGCACTCCTACGGTATCCGGGAGTTACACGATCTCATGGTCTAAGGAAAGGATACTTGACATTGGAAAACTCTAGCAAACGAACTATGCGATCTTATGCTATGTTTAGGATTGGGTCTTGTCCATCACATCATTCTCCTAATGATGTGATCCCGTTATCGATGACATCCAATGTCCATAGTCAGGAAACCATGACTATCTGTCGATCAACGAGCTAGTCAACTAGAGGCTCACTAGGGACATGTTGTTGTCTGTTATTCACACATGTATTACGATTTCCGGTTAACACAATTATAGCACGAATAAAGACAATTATCATGAATAAGGAAATATAATAATAATGCTTTTATTATTGCCTCTAGGGCATATTTCCAACAGTCTCCCACTTGCACTAGAGTCAATAATCTAGTTACATTGTGATAAATCGAACACCCATAGAGTTCTGGTGCTGATCATGTTTTGCCTTAGGGAGAGGTTTAGTCAACGGATCTGCGACATTCAGATCCGTGTGCACTTTACAAATTTTTATGTCTCCATCTTGAACATTTTCACGAATGGAGTTGAAGCGACGCTTGATGTGCCTAGTCTTCTTGTGAAACCTGGGCTCCTTTGCAAGTGCAATAGCTCCAGTGTTGTCACAGAAGAGCTTGATTGGCCCCGACGCATTGGGTATGACTCCGAGGTCGGTGATGAACTCCTTCACCCAAATTGCTTCATGTGCTGCCTCCAAGGCTGCCATGTACTCCGCTTCACATGTGGATCCCGCCACGACGCTTTGCTTGCAACTGCACCAGCTTACTGCCCCACCATTCAAAATATACACGTATCCGGTTTGTGACTTAGAGTCATCCAGATCTGTGTCGAAGCTAGCGTCGACGTAACCTTTTACGACGAGTTCTTCGTCACCTCCATAAACGAGAAACATTTCCTTGGTCCTTTTCAGGTACTTCAGGATATTCTTGACCGCTGTCCAGTGTTCCTTGCCGGGATTACTTTGGTACCTTCCTACCAAACTTACGGCAAGGTTTACATCAGGTCTGGTACACAGCATGGCATACATAATAGAACCTATGGCTGAGGCATAGGGGATGACGCTCATCTCTTCTATTTCTTCTGCCGTGGTCGGGCATTGAGCTGAGCTCAATTTCACACCTTGTAACACAGGTAAGAACCCTTTCTTAGATTGATCCATATTGAACTTCTTCAATATTTTATCAAGGTATGTGCTTTGTGAAAGACCTATGAGGCGTCTCGATCTATCTCTATAGATCTTGATGCCTAATATATAAGCAGCTTCTCCAAGGTCCTTCATTGAAAAACTTTTATTCAAATAGGCCTTAATGCTGTCCAAGAGTTCTATATCATTTCCCATCAAAAGTATGTCATCTACATATAATATGAGAAATGCTACAGAGCTCCCACTCACTTTCTTGTAAACACAGGCTTCTCCATAAGTCTGTGTAAACCCAAACGCTTTGATCATCTCATCAAAGCGAATGTTCCAACTCCGAGATGCTTGCACCAGCCCATAAATCGAGCGTTGGAGCTTGCACACCTTGTCAGCATTCTTAGGATCGACAAAACCTTCCGGTTGTATCATATACAATTCTTCCTTAAGGAAACCATTAAGGAATGCCTTTTTGACGTCCATTTGCCATATCTCATAATCATAGTATGCGGCAATCGCTAACATGATTCGGACGGACTTCAGCTTCGCTACCGGTGAGAAAGTCTCATCGTAGTCAACCCCTTGAACTTGTCGATAACCCTTAGCGACAAGCCGAGCTTTATAGATGGTCACATTACCATCCGCGTCTGTCTTCTTCTTAAAGATCCATTTATTTTCTATGGCTCGCCGTTCAACGGGCAAGTCAGTCAAAGTCCATACTTTGTTTTCATACATGGATCCTATCTCGGATTTCATGGCTTCCAGCCATTTGTCGGAATCCGGGCCCGCCATTGCTTCCTCATAGTTTGAAGGTTCACCGTTGTCTAACAACATGATTTCCAAGACAGGGTTGCCGTACCACTCTGGTGCGGAACGTGTCCTTGTGGACCTTCGAATTTCAGTAGGAGCTTGATCAGAAGTATCTTGATCATAATCATTAATTTCCTCTCTAGTCGATGCAGGCACCTCAGGAACGATTTCTTGAGTTTTGCCATTTTCCGGTTCAAGAGGTAATACTTCATCAAGTTCTACTTTCCTCCCACTTACTTCTTTCGAGAGAAACTCTTTTTCTAGAAAGGATCCATTCTTGGCAACAAAGATCTTGCCTTCGGATCTGAGGTAGAAGGTATACCCAACAGTTTCTTTAGGGTATCCTATGAAGACGCATTTTTCCGATTTGGGTTCGAGCTTTTCAGGTTGAAGTTTCTTGACATAAGCATCGCATCCCCAAACTTTTAGAAACGACAGCTTAGGTTTCTTCCCAAACCATAATTCATACGGTGTCGTCTCAACGGATTTTGACGGAGCCCTATTTAAAGTGAATGCGGCAGTCTCTAAAGCATAGCCCCAAAAAGATAGCGGTAAGTCAGTAAGAGACATCATAGATCGCACCATATCTAATAGAGTGCGATTACGACGTTCGGACACACCATTACGCTGAGGTGTTCCAGGCGGCGTGAGTTGTGAAACTATTCCACATTTTCTTAAGTGTGTGCCAAATTCGTGACTCAAGTATTCTCCTCCACGATCTGATCGTAGAAACTTGATCTTTCTATCACGTTGATTTTCAACCTCACTCTGAAATTCCTTGAACTTTTCAAAGGTCTCAGACTTGTGTTTCATTAAGTAGATATACCCATATCTACTCAAGTCATCAGTGAGGGTGAGAACATAACGATAGCCTCCGCGAGCCTCAACACTCATTGGACCGCACACATCGGTATGTATGATTTCCAATAAGTTGGTTGCTCGCTCCATTGTTCCTGAGAACGGAGTCTTGGTCATTTTACCCATGAGGCATGGTTCGCACGTGTCAAATGATTCATAATCAAGAGACTCTAAAAGTCCATCTGTATGGAGCTTCTTCATGCGTTTGACACCTATGTGACCAAGGCGGCAGTGCCACAAATATGTGGGACTATTGTTATCAACTTTAATTCTTTTGGTATTCACACTATGAATATGTGTATCATCACGTACGAGATTCATTAAGAATAAACCATCAACCATCGGAGCATGACCATAAAACATATCTCTCATATAAATAGAACAACCATTATTCTCGGATTTAAATGAGTAGCCATCTCGAATTAAACGAGATCCAGATACAATGTTCATGCTCAAACTTGGCACTAAATAACAATTATTGAGGTTTAAAACTAATCCCGTAGGTAAATGTAGAGGCAGCGTGCCGACGGCGATCACATCGACCTTGGAACCATTCCCGACGCGCATCGTCACCTCGTCCCTCGCCAGTCTCCGTTTATTCCGCAGCTCCTGCTTTGAGTTACAAATATGAGCAACTGCACCGGTATCAAATACCCAAGAGCTACTACGAGTACTGGTAAGGTACACATCAATTACATGTATATCACATATACCTTTGGTTTTGCCGGCCTTCTTGTCCGCTAAGTATTTGGAGCAGTTCCGCTTCCAGTGACCACTTCCCTTGCAATAAAAGCACTCAGTTTCGGGCTTGGGTCCATTCTTTGGCTTCTTCCCGGCAACTTGCTTACCGGGCGCGGCAACTTCCTTGCCGTCCTTCTTGAAGTTCTTTTTACCCTTGCCCTTCTTGAACTTAGTGGTTTTATTCACCATCAACACTTGATGCTCCTTCTTGATTTCTACCTCTGCTGATTTTAGCATAGCATATACCTCAGGAATGGTCTTTACCATCCCCTGCATATTGTAGTTCATCACAAAGCTCTTGTAGCTAGGTGGAAGCGACTGGAGGATTCTGTGAATGACCGCTTCTTCCGGGAGATTAACTTCCAGTTGAGTCATGCGGTTGTGCAACCCAGACATTTTGAGTATGTGCTCACTGACAGAGCCATTTTCCTCCATCTTACAGCTAAAGAATTTATCGGAGACTTCATATCTCTCGACCCGGGCATGAGCTTGGAAAACCATTTTCAGCTCTTCGAACATCTCATATGCTCCGTGTCTCTCAAAACGCTTTTGGAGCCCCGGCTCTAAGCTGTAAAGCATGCCGCACTGAACGAGGGAGTAATCATCGCAGCGTGACTGCCAAGCGTTCATAACGTCTTGTTCTGCAGGGAGAATAGGTGCGTCACCCAGCGGTGCTCTTAGGACATAATCTTTCTTGGCAGCTATGAGGATAATCCTCAGGTTCTGGACCCAGTCCGTATAGTTGCTACCATTGTCTTTCAGCTTGGTTTTCTCTAGGAACGCGTTGAAGTTGAGGACTACGTTGGCCATTTGATCTACAAGACATATTGTAAAGATTTAGACTAAGTTCATGATAATAAAGTTCATTTAATCAAGTTATTTAATGAACTCCCACTTAGATAGACATCCCTCTTCTAGTCATCTAAGTATTACATGATCCGAGTCAACTAGGCCGTGTCCGATCATCACGTGAGACGGACTAGTCAACATCGGTGAACATCTTCATGTTGATCGTATCTTCTATACGACTCATGCTCGACCTTTCGGTCTTCTGTGTTCCGAGGCCATGTCTGTACATGCTAGGCTCGTCAAGTCAACCTAAGTGTTTTGCGTGTGTAAATCTGTCTTACACCCGTTGTATGCGAACGTAAGGACCTATCACACCCGATCATCACGTGGTGCTTCGGAACGACGAACCTTAGCAACGGTGCACAGTTAGGGAGAACACTTTCTTGAAATTATTATGAGGGATCATCTTATTTACTACCGTCGTTCTAAGTAAACAAGATGCAAAACATGATAAACATCACATGCAATCAAATAATAAAAGTGACATGATATGGCCAATATCACATTGCTCCTTTGATCTCCATCTTGGGGCTCCATGATCATCTTGTCACCGGCTTGACACCATGATCTTCATCATCATGATCTTCATCATCGTGTCTCCATGAAGTTGCTCGCCAACTATTACTTCTACTACTATGGCTAACGCGTTTAGCAATAAAGTAAAGTAACTTACATGGCGATTCTCAATGACACGCAGGTCATACAAAAAATAAAGACAACTCCTATGGCTCCTGCCGGTTGTCATACTCATCGACATGCAAGTCGTGATTCCTATTACAATAGCATGAAAATCTCATACATCACATATAGATCATTCATCATACATCACAACTTTGGCCATATCATATCACAAAGCACTTGCTGCAAAAACAAGTTAGACGTCCTCTAATTGTTGTTGCAAGTTTTACGTGGCTGAATTAGGGTTCTAGCAAGAACGTTTTCTTACCTACGTTCAAACCACAACGTGATTTGTCAATCTCTATTTACCCTTCATAAGGACCCTGTTCATCGAATCCGATCCAACTAAAGTAGGAGAGACAGACACCCGCCAGCCACCTTATGCAACTAGTGCATGTTAGTCGGTGGAACCGGTCTCACGTAAGCGTACGTGTAAGGTTGGTCCGGGCCGCTTCATCCCACAATACCGCTGAATCAAGATTGACTAGTAACGGCAAGAAGAATTGACAACATCTACGCCCACAACAAATTGTGTTCTACTCGCACAAGAAGAACTACGCATAGACCTAGCTCATGATGCCACTGTTGGGGAACGTTGCAGAAAATTAAAATTTTTCCTACGGTTTCACCAAGATCCATCTATGAGTTCATCTAGCAACGAGTATTCATATTAGATAGCATCTACATACCACTTTGTAGATCGCAACGGAAGCGTTCGAGTGAACGTGGATGAGGTAGTCATACTTGCCGTGATCCAATTCACCGATGATCTAGTACCGAACGGACGGCACCTCCGCGTTCAACACACGTACGGGACGGGAGACGTCTCCTCCTTCTTGATCCAGCAAGGGGGAAGGAGAGGTTGAGGAAGATCCAGCACGACGGTGTGGTGGTGGATGCAGCAGAACTCCGGCAGGGCTTCGCTAAGCAACTACGGGAGGAGGAGGAGGTGTTGCAGGGAGGAGGGGGCGCCAGGGCATATGGTGCGCTGCCCCCCACCCCTGCCCCCCTTTATATAGGTGCATTAGAGGGGGGGAGGGCGCAGCCTTGCCCCTTCCTCCAAGGAAGGGGTGCGGCCAAGAGGGGGGAGGAGTCCATCCTCCCCAAGGCACCTCGGAGGTGCCTTCCCCCCTTTGGACTCTCCCTCCTCCAAGTTTCCTTGGCGCATGGGCCCTTGGGGCTGGTTCCCCTTGGCCCAAGTGGGCCAAGGCGCACCCCCTAAGGCCCATGTGGCCCCCCAAGGCAGGTGGCCCCACCTGGTGGACCCCGGGACCCCTCCGGTGGTCCCGGTACAATACCGATAACACCGAAACTTGTCCCGATGGCCAAAATAGCACTTCCTATATATAATTCTTTACCTCCGGACCATTCCGGAACTCCTCGTGACGTCCGGGATCTCATCCGGGACTCCGAACAACATTCGGGTTACTGCACGTACATATCTTCACAACCCTAGCGTCACCGAACCTTAAGTGTGTAGACCCTACGGGTTCGGGAGACATGCAGACATGACCGAGACGGCTCTCGGGCAATAACCAACAGCGGGATCTGGATACCCATGTTGGCTCCCACATGCTCCACGATGATCTCATCGGATGAACCACGATGTCAAGGATTCAATTAATCCCGTATACGATTCCCTTTGTCAATCGGTATTTTACTTGCCCGAGATTCGATCGTCGGTATACCAATACCTCGTTCAATCTCGTTACCGGCAAGTCACTTTTCTCGTTACCGTAATGCATGATCCCGTGATCAAACACTTTGGTCACATTGAGCTCATTGTGATGATGCATTACCGAGAGGGCCCGGTGATACCTCTCCGTCAAGCGGAGTGACAAATCCCAGTCTCGACCCATGTAACCCAACAGACACTTTCAGAGATACCCGTAGTATACCTTTATAGTCACCCAGTTACGTTGTGACGTTTGGCATACCCAAAGCACTCCTACGGTATCCGGGAGTTACACGATCTCATGGTCTAAGGAAAGGATACTTGACATTGGAAAACTCTAGCAAACGAACTATGCGATCTTATGCTATGTTTAGGATTGGGTCTTGTCCATCACATCATTCTCCTAATGATGTGATCCCGTTATCGATGACATCCAATGTCCATAGTCAGGAAACCATGACTATCTGTCGATCAACGAGCTAGTCAACTAGAGGCTCACTAGGGACATGTTGTTGTCTGTTATTCACACATGTATTACGATTTCCGGTTAACACAATTATAGCACGAATAAAGACAATTATCATGAATAAGGAATTATAATAATAATGCTTTTATTATTGCCTCTAGGGCATATTTCCAACATAGGCACGGGTGAGCCAAGCGGCCGCTGACAAAGCGGCTGCGGATTTGAAGGTCGAGCAGGTCACCCGCCGCAAGTCTGAGGAGCGGGTGACCGAAGTGGAGCAGGAGCTTAAGGATGCCGCCAACAAGTGTGAGGCCTTGGAGGAGAAGAATAAGGCCCAAGCGGTCAATCTCACCAAGGCTCTTTAGGAGGCCAAGGAGGCGCGGACCGAGTCCCGGGTGGCTTGCGAGGAGATCAAGCAGGCCGAACAGATAGCGGCTGGTAAGCCCTTTCTTTTATAGAGTATATTTGGCGGTCAGAGATATGTCTTGCTTAATCAACTATGGAGTTCTCCAGATGCCTTTGTGGATCTTCTGAGGAGTGCTGCTGACACCGCACAGTTCTTCCGGGCCTAGGAGGGGAATACCACGGAGAAGCTCTTCTGGTCATAGTACCTGGCGCCAGAACGGCCAGCGCTGCTAAACAACCAGATGATGCAGCTGGTAGAGCTACATGGGATGTCCGGTTTGGCCATGAAGGACATCATAGTCCGGCTGTGGCCAGCCGGACCCATTCCTAGCAGCTACTTCGGCCTGGTCAAGCGGCTCGGTGAAGCCCTACCCCGAGTTGAAGCTGTGAAGCGCCCGGCGTGCATAGAGGGTGCGTGGTTGGCCTTTTCCCGTGTCAAGATGCATGCACTGGGTGAAGATGAAGGTCGTCGTCGTGGCAGTCGAGGGCCCACCTGAAAGCAAGGACTGCCGCAAGCTGGAGCGATATTTCGAAGACGTCCTAGAGGGTGCCCGTTTAATAGAGGGTCAATGCTCGAAGTATATCATGTTTGAATGAATGTATCCGGGCTGCCCATACTTTGTTTTATGAACCAAGGCTTTTGTAATATATTTGTGTCTTTATCTGAAATTATTTTACTCATGTGCGGTCATTTTTATTTCTGAAAGTTTGCCAGTCGTCGGCTTCAGCCCCCACGTAGATACTACGGGGGTGTTCGAAATAGCATATGACCACACTTGACCCAACATCTTGGTCCGTAAAGGAGGTGTGTGTGCAGCGAACCAGGCAATCAGACTATGCGGCTTTATCACTCTCACTTAGCCATAGGAGTTTGACAATGGGACTATGAGCTAGCCCCTGGTGCGTGTGCGGCTATCCAAACTTGGATGTCTTAGGCGCATGACTGGGTAGAGGCCAGTCCTTCGTACAATACGGAAAAAATCGCAAGAGATTTAGTAAGTTACCGAACCGCTGACTAGCTCTCGCTATATCATGACAGTCAGTTTTTGGCTTTCTCTACTGAGGTGGGACGAACCAGAAACACAATTGCAGTAGTTCTCCCTTTACTACCTTAGCCGAACAAGCGTAACGTAAGGTGGTAAATGTCGTGGTTCTAAGTCTGACAGTAAGAATGGGGGGTAAGTATGGAGAGGCAAGATCCTAGCTATGGAGTAGTTGTATGCGCAAGGAGTTTTACGAGTTCGGGCCCTTCTCTGAGGAAGTAACAGCCCTACGTCTCGGAGCCCGGAGGCAGTCGACTGGATTATGTGTGTGTGTGTGTTACAAAGTTGCGAACCCCTGTCCTAGTGGAGGGGGGTGGCTTATATAGAGTTCGCCAGGACCCCAGCCAGCCCACATTACAAGGAGTTTAATGTACATAAAGAGAGGGGGTTACTGGTAACGCCTGTAATAAAGGACCATGAAGGCCATAAAAGCTACTTATGAGATGACCGTTTGTAGGCAGTGCCTTTAGGTCTTCTTATAGTCGAGTGGCTGTCTTCATGGTCGACTGCTTGTGCTTCTGGTCGAGTACGCTCGTGTCCGTCGACTGGGCTGACCAGGTCGACTGAAATGTTGATACTTCTTAGAATGTCTTTCATTGTAGGAGTCATGTCCTTGATTTGGTACCTCAGGTATGATAAGTTACCCTACCCTAGGTACGTATCCTCGTCATTAGCCCCCGAATGGGTCAGGGGTTAAGTGAGAATGGGGCCGAGCCTATGCTTCCGACTCAACCTCCATGCTTCGGTTGCATCTGTCTTTGGATAAATGGAAGTTATGGTGGGAACCCATTCTTCAGTTGCCTTGATCCATTCAGATGTCCGTCGAGTGGTTTCATATTACCGTCGAGTGTGTTTACGTGACGAGTCTCTTGGGAGACTTAAGGAAACGGATCTTTTCGTCTGCAAACCGTCCTGTCGATCGCGGATCTTGCGGGATTTGAAAATTGGGAAGCGCACCGGACGGAGAAAATCGCGTGAATCGGCTGGATAAGGCAAGGGCGCCTCGATCTCCGCGCCACCTTTTTCGCCACGTACTGCGCGCGCGCCTGCTGCGGGATTTGACTGGGAGGCGCAGGCCCACTGATCAGCCACTCGGGTGTGGCCTTATATAAGGTAATGATTCCGATTTTTTTTTACTGTGCGCCCTTGTTTTTCTTCTCCCTTCCTCCGTAAGCCTCCGCCTCGCTCTTCGCTGCAATCCCGACACCGCCGCTCGGCCAAGACCTCGTTCGAGACAATGGGGAAGGACAAGACGGCGGCGGCGGAACGCGCGAAGAAGGCCGCGGCAAAGGGTAAGGGGAAGAAATCTGGCCGAGGCGGGTCGTCCTCGCGAGCCGCTCTGCCGTCCGGCTGGTTACAGGGGGATTGGATGCCCTCCATCCTTACTCAAGCGGATATCGACGACATGGTGGAGGGGGGACTCATTCCCTACAAGGCTGCTCGCCTCCCTGGGGAGGAGACGGAGCCGAAACCTCGCGAGGGTGAGTGCGTCCTGATAGCCACCCATGTCGACCGGGGATTTTCCCTGCCCCCGAGTCCTTTTTTTAGGACCTTTCTGAACTTCTTCGGAGCGCAGCTCCACCATTTCACGCCCAACTCCATAGTCTATCTTGCTGCGTTCGTGTCTCTGTGTGAGTGTTTCTTAGGCTATCGACCTCACTGGGGCCTCTTCAAGCATATCTTCACTTGCCGATCCCAGTCGGTTAAAAGGCTCAGCCCGGACGGGGAAAGGACGCAGGTGATCCAGATGTGCGGGGGCCTCGGGATCCAGACGAGGGGTAAGAGTTGTTTTCCTCCCATGACGCTTCCCGATTCCATGCGCGGGTGGCAGTCGACTTGGTTCTACTGCAAGGACCAGCCGACCCCTGGCCACTCGACCGGCCTTCCTCCTTTTACCTTGGACCGAGTGCAGAAACCCGCTTCTTTGAAAGTGGTTCCAGAGGAGAAGGCTCAGGTCAAGGTATTAGTCAGTCGAGTGGTTGAGTTGGTTCGGGAAGGGTGACCGGCATGGACTTGCTCGAAGTCTTCCTCCAGCGACGAATCCAACCTCTCCACGCTCGGGATCACTCGATGTGATTGTATTACGGGTCCGACGACTCCACTCGGATCCACCCGGAGGCGGTCGAGGCTTCTGTACTGGAGAGCTGGCTGACCAGCATGACCGGGAATAAGGACAACCCTAGGGGTTCTAGGAGGATTTCTCCGCTTGATGGGATGATGGAGACAGACAAGGTACGTTTTACTTCTTCCAACTGAAATTTTCACTCCGTCTAGTAACTGGCTTGCGATAAGTCGACTGATCTTTGCTCTGCCCGTTGTCTTGCAGGAGATCAACGACATGTATTCGATGCCGAATGGGAACCAGGAGCAAGTATCTGAAGGAGGAGGGAGTGGAGGCGAAGGAAGTGAGGGTGGAGGTGAAGTCGAGGAGTGGGAATCTGATGGTGACGTAGAGGAGGAGGCCAGCGACGACTCGGGTGATGAAGATGAAGAGGTGGAGGTCGACCTTCCTCGACGCGAGAGACGCTCCAAGAACGCTCAGGATCCCGCCGTGGAGCGCAGTCAGTCGAGTGCTCCGGTGGGCCAGTCATCCAAGCGCCCTCGGACCGCGTCGCCGGCCCCAACTGAGAAGGCACCCAAGCAGCCCAGAGCCATCCCGACCAAGCCACCCAAGGCCTTGCCCAAGATCAGGGTCGCCATCCCTGTCATCTCTGGGTAAGTGACTGTTTTTATCTTTCTTGAGTCGACTAGAACGGATTCTTAGTCGATTCACTTTCAAATTATTTGCTTGGAATCGTGCAGCGCCGCTACCTCCGAGACTTCCATCCAGAATGTCGATGAGACGATGGAGGACGCCGTCACTTCCAACTTAGGTATAATCTTTGACACGATCCGACTGTTTAACTGCTGAGTCGATTGGATATTCATTTCTGAACTTTTGTAGCTCCGACCAACATTATTGACCTTCCGGATGATGAGGAGGAGGCGGAAGTGCCGCTCAGGCCTTTTAGGAGGAGAGGCCGGAGGGCCCCGGTCGACAAGGCTCCTCAGACCACGTCGACTGCTGAGGCGGTGGTCCAAGGGGGTGACAACACCGCCCGGACTACTGTGACTTTTGCTGAACCACTGACGACTGCCCGGCCTTCGTCGTCGACTGCTCCCCCACTGGTCGACCCGCCCTCGTTCTTCGCCGCCTACCAGACCCCGGAGGATCAAGTGAGTGCTGCTAAGGAGGCTATACGTCAGGCGGGGCTCGTGATGGAGCAGACCAAAGCGGCTCGGGATGCCAGTCAAGCGGCCTATGACATCAGCTCGGCGTTGCAGCAGAACGTCCAGGTTAGTTGGTCTTCACTTGCGTTGTACACCCACTGGGTGCTGTTGATCTGAAATTTTTCATTGGTGGGGGCACGCTGAGTGCACCCACTGGGTGTAGTCCCCAAGGCCACGGTCGACTGCTGGCAGTCGACTGCGGTCTTTATGCTTTCAAATTTCCTCACTCGACTGATCGGATTGGGTCGAGTGGAAATCAAGGAAAACCGGTGGGGGCACGCTGAGTGCACCCACTGGGTGTAGTCCCCAAGGCCACGGTCGACTGCTGGCAGTCGACTGCGGTCTTTATGCTTTCAAACTTCCTCACTCGACTGATTGGATTGGGTCGAGTGGAAATCAAGGAAAACCGGTGGGGGCACGCTGAGTGCACCCACTGGGTGTAGTCCCCGAGGCTACTGTCGAATGTTTTGATTCGGCTATAGTCTTAGAAGTGTTGTGCTCTTTCTTTCAGTCACTCGGGAGTAACTTGTCTTTGATACCCTTTGTCGATTGACTCTTTGCAGAAGTCTTGTGAGCTTGTTGCTCAGCTCGCTGATCTGAAGGATAAGCAGATCCAGCTTAATCTTGATTTACAGTTTGCTCAGGAAAACATGCAGAAGGCGAAGGATGAAGAAAAAGGTATGGCTGGTGAGGACTCGACGTCTATCTCTGTTCCTCTGCCCGTTCTGAACTCTGTGTCTGTTGTTGCTTTGCAGACGAACTAGAGAAGGCCCTGAAGAAGAAAGATCTTGACCTTGCGGAGGCGCAAAAGGCAGCTGCGGAGAAGTTAAAGTTCGCTGAAGAGAAACTTGCTTCAGTCAGCCATCTTGAGAACGAGAACGCTAGGCTGAAGTCTGCTCTTGACGAGGCCAATAGGGAAGCGAGTCGACTGAAGACTGACAAGAGTACTCTGAACGACAAGATCGGCCAGCTGGCGGGGAAGCACAAGGACTTGGGGGATTATCTTGGGGGTCTTGCCAAGAAGCTATACCTCATGCTTGAAGGTAACCCCCTTTGTGCGATTAATCTTGTTGTTGTCGACTCACCATTTGGTTATAGTTTTGCTCTGTCGAAACTTCTTTCAGAATTCTGCCGGAATTTTGAGGAAGAGACCAGTCGAGTGGAGACCCGCCTGGACCCTATCAATTCTCCTGTGAAGGATGAAGTGGCCATGAATGTCCTCCGGTTGGAATCCCGTATCGCTGGTGTGGTGGACTACCTGGCTCGACTGAAAGCTGCTGTGTCGCGGATCGACTCCGCACTCTGGCCCAAAGAGACCCTTCAGAACGACCTTGAATCCTTGGTCACTCGACTAAGTGATGTTCCAGGTCGAGTGCGAGAATGGAAAAAGTCTTCTGCTAGGTGCGGTGCTGATGTGGCCCTGTCACTGGTTCGTGTCCACTGTAAGGAGGCGCGAGAGGAGAAGCTGGCCGCTCTCCAGGTTGCCAATACCAGGAAGCATAATTTTCAGGATTTCATGGAGACCTTCATCGCTGCTGCCACTCGAATCTCAGACGGGATCGACTTGGACGAATTCGTTGCGCCATCAAGCCCTCCGCCAGAAGAGTAAAAAACTGCTGTGCTTTACCTTAAATTTGCCTCGGGATGCCGAGTGGTTTATGTATTTGATAAACTCCGTCGGGCTCTCAGCTCGAGTACTTTTATTTGCGATCTAGGATCTTTTGATTTTGTCCGAACATGGCTCGACGTTGAATGTCTTCGTGACTTGATCCGCCGATCTACTATTCGTTGTTCCCTCAGAGGCTGCTATTTGTTGTTCCCTCAGAGGCTGCCTGGTTTGCACGATGCTCATCGCCACGATGGTGTCTGTCAAAATGGCTTAGGCGAGCACTGGGCTGCAGCTAAGTCCCCGAGTGGGAGGTTTGCTCTCCACTCGGTAGGATTCCAATTACTTAGGCGAGTGCTTGGACTGCAGCTAAGCCCCCGAGTGGGAGGCTGGCTCTCCACTCGGTAGGATTTTTTCAAACTTAGGCGAGTACTTGGACTGCAGCTAAGCCCCCGAGTGGGAGGTTTGCTCTCCACTCGGTAGGATTTCAATTACTTAGGCGAGTCCTTGGACTGCAGCTAAGCCCCCGAGTGGGAGGCTGGCTCTCCACTCGGTAGGATTTTTTCAAACTTAGGCGAGTGCTTGGACTGCAGCTAAGCCCCCGAGTGGGAGGCTGGCTCTCCACTCGGTAGGATTTTAATTTCTTAGGCGAAACGGATTCACAGCTAAGCCCCCGAGTGGGAGACTTGCTCTCCACTCGGTGGGATTTCCTGAAAACTTAGGCGGAGCGGATTCGCAGCTAAGTCACCCACTGGGGGAAATTTAAACGAACAGAAAAAGAAATATCAGTCTTTTGCTTGAAACAAAAGAACTACAGAGGTACTTTTATTACATCTCAGTCGAGTGAGTTTTTAAGTGTAAAAAGGACGGAGCAGGTCCGCGTTCCATGCTCGAGGCTCGTCGATCCGTTGATCGATGTTGTAGAGGTGATACGCTCCGTTGTGCAGGACTTTGGTGATGATGAAGGGGCCTTCCCAGGTCGGGGCAAGTTTGTGAGGTTTTTGCTGATCCACGCGGAGGACCAAATCTCCTTCCTGAAAGGCTCGACCCTTCACATTTCTGGCATAGAACCGACGCAACTCTTGCTGATAGATGGTCGAGCGGATTAGAGCCATCTCTCTTTCCTCCTCTAAGAGGTCGACTGCATCTTGCCGGGCCTGTTCTGCTTCTGCTTCGGAATATAACTCGACTCGAGGCGCGTTGTGGAGCAGGTCGCTCGGCAAAACCGCTTCGGCTCCATAGACCAGAAAGAATGGTGTTCTTCCAGTCGACCGGTTAGGGGTGGTCCTCAACCCCCATAGAACTGACGGAAGTTCGTCGACCCAGGCGCCTGCTGCGTGTTTGAGATCACGCATCAGTCGGGGTTTTAGTCCTTTGAGGATGAGGCCATTCGCGCGTTCGGCCTGTCCATTCGACTGAGGATGAGCAACTGAAGCGTAGTCGACTCGAGTGCCCTGAGAGGCGCAGAAGGCTTTGAATCTTTCATTATCAAAGTTTGATCCGTTATCCGTGATGATGTTGTGCGGAACTCCATATCTGAATATCAATCCCCTGATAAAACTGATGGCAGTGCTTGCGTCGAGGTCCTTTATGGGTTTGGCTTCTATCCACTTCGTGAACTTGTCGACTGCAACCAACAAGTGGGTGAAGCCACTCCTACCAGTTCTCAGTGGTCCGATCATGTCTAGACCCCAGACAGCGAAAGGCCAGACGAGTGGAATGGTCTTTAAGGCGGAGGCGGGCTTGTGAGACATGTTGGAATAAAACTGGCACCCCTCGCACTTGTCGACTATATCCTTTGCCATTTCGTTCGCCTTTGGCCAGTAAAAACCCGCTCGGTATGCTTTGGCCACAATGGTCCGAGAGGACGCATGATGGCCACAGGTCCCCGAGTGGATGTCCTCGAGAATTATCTGTCCTTCTTCAGGTGTGATGCATTTCTGACCAACTCCAGTCGCGCTTTCTCTGTATAGCTGCCCTTTGATTACTGTAAAGGCTTTGGATCGACGGACGACCTGTCGAGCCTCTTCTTCATCTTCTGGGAGCTCTTTTCTCATGATATACGCAATGTACGGCACTGTCCAATCGGGAGTGGTGATCATAACTTCCATAATCAGGTCGACCACAGCTGGAACCTCCACTTCGGTCGAGTCAGAGGCGCTTTTTGGTTGTGGAGGCTCTTCTGTGAAAGGATCTTCTTGCACTGATGGTGTGTGAATGTGCTCCAAACACACATCTTTAGGGATGGCCTCCCTTTTGGACCCTATCTTCGCCAGATCATCTGTAGCTTGATTTTTCAGTCGGGGTATGTGATGGAGCTCCAACCCCTCGAATCGTTTCTCCAGCTTCCTCACTGCGCTGCAATATCCCATCATGGATGGGCTTCGGACGTCCCACTCCTTCATCACTTGATTAACAACCAGATCTGAGTCGCCGTAGACCATGAGGCGACGGACGCCGAGTGAAATGGCCATACGTAATCCGTATAGAAGCGCTTCATACTCTGCCTCATTGTTGGAGGAATCAAAGTGAATCTGGAGGACATACTTGAGCTTATCTCCTCGGGGGGAAACCAGTACAACCCCCGCACCGGATCCGTTCAGCATCTTGGAGCCATCGAAAAACATAGTCCAGTGCTCCGAGTGAACTTGAGTCGGAAGCTCCTGCTCGGTCCACTCGGCGAGGAAATCAGCTATTGCCTGGGACTTAATAGCTTTCTTTGCCTCGAACTTGATATCAAGAGGAAGAAGTTCAATTGCCCATTTCGCCACTCGACCGGTTGCATCTCTGTTATGAAGAATCTCTGATAATGGAGCGTCGCTGACGACTGTGTTAGAGTGATCAGAGAAATAATGAGCAACCTTCTTCGTGGTCATGTAAATCCCGTAAACAAGCTTCTGATAGTGGGGATATCTTTGCTTCGACGGGGTCAGAACTTCAGAGAGATAATAAACTGGGCATTGAACTTTGAAGGTCTTTCCTTCCTCTTCCCGCTCAACCGTAAGAACGGTACTAACGACTTGTCCCGTGGATGCTATGTAAAGCAACAATGGCTCTTTGCTGACAGGAGCAGCAAGCACCAGTTGGGTGGAGAGCAGAGCTTTTAGCTCTGCAAATGCTGCATCAGCTTCTGGAGTCCATTCGAACGTGTCTGACTTCTTCATCAGTCGGTAAAGAGGCAGCGCCTTTTCACCGAGCCTGGAGATGAATCGACTTAGGGCGGCCAAGCATCCAGTAAGTTTCTGGACATCGTGCACACGCACGGGGCGTTTCATCCGGAGTATGGTGCCAACTTTTTTGGGGTTAGCGTCGATTCCTCATTCGGAAACAAGAAAACCGAGTAACTTTCCTCCAGGGACTCCAAATGTGCACTTCGACGGATTGAGCTTGATATCATAATTCCTGAGATTGGCAAAAGTTTCAGCTAGGTCAGTCAGCAGGTCGGAACCTTTTCGTGACTTGACCACTATGTCATCCATGTATGCTTCTACATTCCGACTGATTTGAGTGATTAGGCACTTCTGAATCATTCTCATGAATGTAGCTCCGGCGTTCTTGAGACCGAAAGGCATGGTAACATAGCAGAAACACCCAAATGGGGTGATGAAGGCTGTTTTTATTTCATCGGGTCCATACAGACGGATCTGATGGTATCCAGAGTAAGCATCTAAAAAAGATAACCTCTCGCATCCTGCAGTCGAGTCGACTATTTGGTCGATGCGAGGAAGAGGAAAATGATCTTTCGGGCAGGCCCGATTGATATGCTTAAAATCGATGCACATGCGCAACGATTTGTCCTTCTTAGGGACCATTACAACATTGGCGAGCCACTCGGAGTGGTAGATCTCGCGAATGAATTCTGCTGCTAGGAGTCGGGCCACTTCTTCGCCAATGGCCTTTCTCTTCTGAACGGCGGACCGTCGGAGATGCTCCTTAACTGGTTTGACCTTTGGGTCGACTCGAAGGCGGTGCTCAGCCAGTCCCCTGGGCACACCTGGCATGTCAGCAGGCTTCCATGCAAAGATGTCCCAGTTCTCACGGAGGAACTAGACGAGCGCTTCTTCCTATTTGGAGTCGAGTGTAGTGGAGATGTTGGTTGGAGCCGCATTTGGATCGGTCGGGTGGATGTGGACTTGCTTGGTCTCACCAGTCGACTGAAATGCTAACTCCGTGGCGGGCTTCTTGGCTCGTAACAACTCACTCGGATCCGCAGTCTTCTGGTACTCTTGTATCTCTATCTTGGCCATCTGAGCATCAGCAATTTTGGCGCCTTTCTGGAAGCACTCCTCTGCCTTCTTCCGATTGCCAACGATGGTGATTACACCTTTGGGGCCAGGCATCTTCAGCTTGAGGTATACGTAGCATGGTCGAGCCATGAAACGAGCATAGGCTGGCCTCCCAAGAATGGCGTGGTACGCACTCTGAAAATCCACGACCTCAAAGGTTAACTTTTCTTTCCGGAAATTCTTCGAGTCACCAAAGACGACGTCGAGAGTGATTTGACCGAGTGACTCAGCTTTCTTCCCAGGAATGACTCCGTGGAAGCTCATGTTGCTGGGGCTGAGTCGGGACATCGGAATGCCCATCCCCTTCAACGTCTCTGCATACAACAAGTTTAGCCCACTGCCGCCGTCCATCAGAACCTTGGTCAGTCGAGTGCCTTCGATAATTGGGTCGACCACCAACGCTTGCCTCCCTGGGGTGGCAATATGAGTCGGATGATCGGACTGGTCGAAGGTGATGGCGGTCTGGGACCACTTCAGGTAATGGGGCGTCACCGGAGCGACCATGTTTACTTCGCGATTGATGACCTTCAGTCGACTCTTACTTTCGACATCAGCGAAAATCATCAGAGTGGAATTGACTTGGGGGTATTATTCACCGCTGTCTTCCCTGTCTTCAACTTTGTCTGACTCTTTCTCTTTGTCCTTGGCCTGCTTCCCTTGGAACTGTTGCATCAGGAGTCGACATTGTCGAGTGGTATGCTTAGGGTAAACGAGATTTCCCTCTTCATCTTTCTTCGTGTGAATGTGGCATGGTAAGTCCATCACATCGTTCTCGTCCTGGTCTTTCACTTTCTTGGGGTTCCAAGGACCCTTGGGTTTCCCCTTAAACTTCCCTGGGGTCACAGCTAAGGCTTCCCCGGGGGCGACTGGCTCGGCCTTGCGCTTCTGCTTCCGACTGGAGTGTCCTCCGCCGGCCTCATTAGCGGCTGCCTTATACTTGCCTCATTAGCATCTTTACCTCCAAATTTTGGGATTCTTTTCAGAAGGCCATGGGCACCAGCATCCGCTTCAGCACAGCGTTCCACCCTCAGACTAGTGGACAAGTTGAGCGTGTCAACCAGATTCTTGAAGATATGCTCAGAGCCTGTGTTATCTCTTTCGGCACGAAGTGGGAGGATTGTCTTCCTTATGCCGAGTTCTCTTACAACAACAGTTTTCAAGCCAGCTCGGGCAAAGCCCCATTCGAGATTCTCTATGGCAGAAAGTGCCGTACTCCTCTCAACTGGTCTGAAACCGGTGAACGTCAATTGCTCGGCAATGATTTGATCTCAGAGGCTGAGGCCATGTGCAAGGTGATTCGTGAGAACCTCAAAGCAGCGCAGTCGCGCCAGAAGAGCTATTACGACAGCAAACACCGAGATGTGGCATTCGAGATCGGAGACCATGTTTACCTCCGTGTCTCGCCAATGAAAGGAACTCGTCGCTTCGGTATCAAGGGGAAACTTGCTCCGCGATACGTGGGTCCCTTCAAGATCATCGGCAAACGAGGCGATCTCGCCTATCAACTTGAGATCCCCTCCAACTTTGCAAATGTGCACGATGTCTTCCACGTGTCACAGCTTCGCAAGTGCTTCAAGACGCCTGAGCGCACCATCAACTTCGAAGAGATTGATCTTCAAGAAGATTTGTCCTATCATGAGCATCCAGTTGCTATTCTTGAAACAACTGAGCGCAAGACTCCCAACAAGTCAATCAAATTCCTCAAAGTGAAATGGTCACATCATTCAGACCGAGAGGCCACCTGGGAGCGTGAAGACCACCTACGTTCTGAGTATCCGGAGTTCTTTCAGTCCTAGATCTCGGGACGAGATCCTCTCGTAGTGGTGGTGTGTTGTAACGCCCCCGATGTAACTTGCCATAATTGTAATCCAACTCTTGCCATTTCCGGCTATGTGCTATGATATTCCCTCCGTGGTTGGGTTCTCTCCGTTTTGCATTTTGGTCATGTCATGCATTTCATATCATGTCATCATGTGCATCGCATTTGCATACGTGTTCGTCTCATAAATCCGAGCATCTTTCCCGTTGTCCGTTTTGCAATCCGGCGCTCCTATGTCTCCCGACGTCCCCTTTTACATTTCTTCGTGAGCGGGTATTAAACATTCTCGGAATGGACCGAGGTTTGACATGTGGCCTTGGTATAGCACCGGTAGACCGCCTGTCAAGTTTCGGGTCAATCGGAGTTCGTTTGGTACTCCAACGGTTAACCGGGTAACCGTGAAGGCCTCATGTGTGTTGCAGCCCAACACCCCTTCAAAACAGCCCAATAACCCATCTAAGTCACTCCCATGTCCTCCGCCGTTCGATCACGATCGCGTGGGCGAAAACCGCACTCCATTTGGAGCTCCCTAGCTCCTTCTGTCTATAAAAACGTCTCCCCCGTCTAAATCTGAGAGAGTCTCACCCCGAAACCCTAGTCTTCGCCTCGAAATCCGTGCACCAAAACCCTCCGCCGCACTGTTCACCCGCGCCGCCGCTTCCCTCCAACCCCGCGTCGCCACGTGGGCTGCGCCCACTTCGCCGCCGCCAGGGCCCGCCCGAGCCCACGCGGGGCCCTCCCTGGCCCGGGACGCCGCCGCCCGCCCGCAGGCGCCCGCGCCTCCCCGCCAGCGCGCCCCCGCCGCCAGGTCGCCGGTCTCCGCCGCCTCGCCGCCGTCCCGCGCCACCGCGTCGCCGACCCCGCCGTCCCGCGCCGCCGCGTCGCCGTCCCCGCCTCCCCGCGCCGCCCCGAGGCTCCGCCGCCCTCCTCGCCGTCGCCGGCGCCAGATCCGGGCCGGAGCGCCCAGATCCGGCCTTCCCCCGCCTCGCGCCGTCTCCTCCGGCGCTCCTCCGGCGGCCCGCGCCGGCGAACCTCGATTTCCGCGCCAACCGTTGACTTCTCTCCCCCCAAAATATTTCTAAGTCCCGTGCATTTCATCATTATCATCAGTTCTTCTACATGCCATAACTTTGCATCCATAGCTCCGATTCATGCGTATAATATGTCGATTTGTTCGTCTCGAAGAGTAAGTCATTTCTTTCCATCGCATCATTTTCATTTGAAGTCTTATTGATGCCCTAAATGCTGTTAGAAGAGGGCTAGTTGATGTTAGTTGCTGAATCTTATCTGAACATGCACTTTTGTCATTTTCGCCATGATTGATGTGTACCTACTATGAAGTTGAGTCCTACATGAGTTTTGTAATATGCCATGTTACCTATCCAGAGGTTTTTGCCATGTATTTTTATGATCTATGTGGTGACTAGCACAAGCATGCAAACTAGGTGTCTTGATGTTGCTGATTTCAGAGACTTAGTGATTTCACTAAGTCCCTGACTGCTGTTATTTTCGTGCCATGTATTCATGTTGTTTCTGAGTGATCTATGCATAATTTGAGCATGATCAGTAAGGGAGTTTTGAACTTGAGTATTTTCTTAATCCGTCCATGCCTTCGTTTGCATTTATGGAGTGCCATAGCTTGAGTCAATCGAGCTCTACTTTTGCTTCAAAATGTTGCTGGCAGATTGTTTACGTGTTATTCAATTTTGCCAAGCTTGGTGTAGTTGGTCCTTATATGATATGATGTTATTCTTGCCATGTCTAGTTAGTATGTCATGTCTTCTTGATTTATGTATGCTTAGTTTATCATGAAATGCTCTGTAGTGAGTGCATCGAGCTCACGAACATGCCTAGTCGTTAACAGTTTTCTGTCATGTCCAGTTTTCTGCTAAGTCTGAAACCTGTAACGAAACTTTCTTAATTGTCATGGGTGTAATCTTATTCTCTAATCCTTTTTGGCTCATGGTCAGTAAAGGACTTTTGTCAAGTGCTATGAGAAGGTTAATTCCATGCCTTTATTTTCTATGTTCTGAACCTGTAGCATGTTGTTTCATTGCTCTGAACATGTCATCCTGATGTCAGTTTCTGCTTGTTGATATTTTCACTAAGTCTGAGAACCTGTTATCGCTTGCACTTTTGCCATGCTTGTTTGAACCTGTTATGATGTGATTTAGCCGTAGCTCAATGTTCATCTTTTGTCGTGCATCTTGAGTAGAATACTGTCATATGCTTTGTTGCCATGTTTGGGCGCAGTAGCTTAATTAATTGTTGCTTGTTAAGTAGCATCATGCTGTTTATGGCAGATTCGTGTCATTCTTGTATTGCTTGCCATTTGCAAACCGTGCATCCGAATCCGGTGATCTTTATATCGATTTCAACCGAAATCACCTCATCTATCCAGCGGCATGCTTGGTTTGCCAAGATTATGCCCTGTTCATCCTTGTCCTTCCGGAGCATGCATACGCATTGCATATCACCTCTCGCATATCATGCCATGTTTTGCATCATATTGCTTGCGCATTGCATCGTGGTTGATATTGGTTCCTTTGCTTGTTCTCTTGTCTTGGGTAGAGCCGGGAGACGAGTACGTGAACGAGGAGCCTGTTGAGAACGCTTACGAGGACCAAGCTTTCGACAACTCTGAGAACCTTGCAGGCAAGATGACCATACCCTCGAAATCACTTCTATCTTTGCTTGCTAGATTGCTCGCTCTTTTGCTATGCCTATGCTGCGATACCTACCACTTGCTATATCATGCCTCCTATATTGCCATGTCAGCCCCTAACCATCCATGTCCTAGCAAACCGTTGTTTGGCTATGTTACCGCTGTTGCTCAGCCCCTCTTATAGCGTTGCTAGTTGCAGGTGAAGATGAAGTTTGTTCCTTGTTGGAACATGATCTTGTTGTTCCTTGTTGGAACATGTTTACTTGTTGGGATATCACAATACCTCTTATTTAATTAATGCATCTATATACTTGGTAAAGGGTGGAAGGCTCGGCCTTATGCCTGGTGTTTTGTTCCACTCTTGCCACCCTAGTTTCCGTCATACCGGTTTTATGTTCCCGGAGTTTGCGTTCCTTACACGGTTGGGTGATTTATGGGACCCCCTTGACAGTTCGCTTTGAATAAGACTTTTCCAGCAAGGCCCAACATTGGTTTTACCTTTTGCCACCACCTACCCTTTTTCCCCCGGGTTTTCGCGAGCCCGAGGGTCATCTTTATTTTAGCCCCCCCCCCCCCGGGCCAGTGCTTCTCTAAGTGCTGGTTCGAACCGAGCAACCTGCGGGGCCACCTCGTGGCAACTCGAGGGCTGGTTTTACTCGTAGCTTGACTTATCTGGATGTGCCCTGAGACCGAGATATGTGCAGCTCCTATCAGGATTTGTCGGCACAATCGGGCGGTTTTGCTGGACTTGTTTTATTGCTGTTGAAATGTCTTGTAGTCCGGGATTCCGAGACTGATCGGGTCTTCCCGGTAGAAGGAATATCCTTCGTTGACCGTGAGAGCTTATCATGGGCTAAGTTGGGACACCCCTGCAGGGTATTATCTTTCGAAAGCCGTGCCCGCGGTTATGAGGCAGATGGGAATTTGTTGATGTCCGGTTGTAGAAAACCCGAAGTTGACCTTAACTAAAACACATCAACCGCGTGTGTAACCGTGATGGTCTCTTCTCGGCGGGGTCCGAGAAGTGAACACGGTTGTTGGAGTTATGCCTGACGTAGGTTGTTTCAGGATCACTTCTTGATCACTTCTAGTTTCCCAACCGTGCTTTGCCTTCTCTTCTCGCTCTCTCTTGCGCTGTAGCCACCATATGCTAGTCGCTTGCTGCAGCTCCACCTCATAAACCCCTTTCCCACCTTTTAAGCTTAAATAGTCTTGATCCCGCGGGTGTGAGATTGCTGAGTCCCCGTGACTCACAGATATTATCACCACAGTTGCAGGTACCAACGATGTCCGTGCAGATGACGCGACCGAGCTCACTTGGGAGTTCGATGAGGAACGTGGCCGTTACTATGTTTCCTTTCCAGATGATCAGTAGTGGAGCCCAGTTGGGTGATCCGGGGATCTGTTTAGCATTTGGGGTAGTCTTCTTTCATTTTGGTGCCGTAGTCGGACCTTGAGTGTAATCTGTTTGATGGATGTTATTTTTTTGTACTTGTGTGAAGTGGCGATTGTAAGCCAACTATGTATCTTTTCCCCTTAATTATTACATGGATTGTGTGAAGATTACCTCACTTGCGACATTGCTTTCAATGCGGTTATGCCTCTAAGTCGTGCCTCGACACGTGGGAGATATAGCCGCATCGAGGGCGTTACAAGTTGGTAATCAGAGACTTTCCCGACCTTAGGAGCCCCACTGTTTGATCGTCTTTAGTGGTCGAGTTGTGTCTAGAAAAATGTTTTGAGTCTTTTAGGAATTATATATCGGAGAGTTTAGGAATTCTTTTACTTCCCAGTCCCTTCGACCTTCTGGTAAGGCATCCTGACGTAGAGTTTTGACTCTTCTCTTCTCAAATTTCACTAAAAAAAAATTTTAGGATCACGCGGGTATATTACAATCGTTCCGATGGTTTTATGATGACAACATTGTCTTGGTTGCCTCCTGACATTTAGGGGTTGTGGCAGTGTCCCGGGGAGTTGAGCTCCGAGGTGTTGTCGTCATAATTTTATCATTGCGGTTTTGGAATACCTGAGTTTAGTACGACCGACATCGAAAATCTCTTTTGTACAGTTGTTGGTGAGATAACCTGATAGCCCAGTACTGTGGCGAGTGCAGGGGTATTGCCATGACTTGTATAACGGATGCTTTTCGAAGGTTGAGGTAGACGATTTCCGAAGGTTTCTTGGTTATGTGTTGAAGGATGGATACAGCTGGTTGTAGGATTTGCTAGTTTGGGTGAGATATTATGCTTCCCCTGTATCCCCAACACCTGATTGCATAACCAGAAAGTTTCCGGAGTTTATAAGTGGGAATTCTTGTAGCTTTAGTATTTCTTCCGCAGATATTTGGTTTGTGATTGGGTAATCCTTACCAAGTATTTTTTCATTTCCGTACCTTGTTGATTTTATTCCTTACCATGTTCTAAGTGGCTTCTCAGTTTTGGAAGTGTGATGATTTACATTGGAATTCATTCGTTCATTCTCGTTCGAATGTTAATTGTGAAGACTATATGTTGCAATTTCGTTCCTTTGATTCAACTTCAATATATCTCTGTCAAGATGCTAATGGATGTCACCCTCTTCAGGATGGCTCCACCAACGCGTCAGAATCCGGAACGCAATGACGGGAATCAGGCTAACCCTCCGCCACCACCTCCGCCTCCGGAAGCTTGGCAAGCCTTGATGACTGCCACAAATGCCAATGCCCAGATTCTGATTCAGCTCTTGCAAGATCGTAACCAAGGGCAAGCTAATCAAGAGAATCAAGGCCAAGGCAACAATCAGCCGCATTTCGCTTCACTGAACCAGTTCCTTGCTAATCAACCAAAGACCTTCAGCTACTGTGTCGAGGCCACTGACGCTGATGATTGGCTCGTGGACATCAGTAAACATTTCGAGTGCATCAATGTCAGACCTGAGGACTTTGTCAAGTTTGCCTCTTTTCAACTCAAAGATCAAGCTGCTGAGTGGTTCCAGCAATACAAAGATTCCAGAGGAGGTCGTGTGATCACTTGGGATGATTTCCGCCGTGATTTCAAAGCGCACCACATTCCAGAAAGTGTTGTTGAGCTTAAGCGTGAGGAATTCCGCAATCTCAAGCAAGGCACCATGTCTGTCTACCAATACAACACTCAGTTCCAGAAACTCTCTCGTTTTGCAAGGCAAGACATTCCTGATGAGAAGAGTATGATCTACCAGTTCAGGCGTGGTCTCAGAGAAGATCTGCAACTTGCTCTCGTGCTTTTCGAGCCATTAAAGTATGATGAATTCTACAACATGGCGCTGAAACAAGAAGCTGCTCAGCTCAAGTGTGAGGCATCTAAGAAGAGAGTCAGAGACGCAGTTCAGTCTTCTTCTTCCTCACTTGTGGCAGCTAAGCAACAGAAGTTCTGGTTGCCTCCTCCTCCTCCGTTCCGTCAGCCTTATCAGCAGAAGAACTCAAGTGGTCGTGGATCTTCCCACCCACCCAACCCTGGTTATCAGAACAAGTCTCAGAACCAAGCTCCAAGGCCAAGTGCTCCTTATCATCGTCCACTCTCAGAGGTGACTTGTAACAAATGTCAGCAGAAGGGTCACTATGCGAACAAGTGCTTCAACCAGAGGCGCCTTCCGCCTCCTCCTCCTGTGAAATCTTCCAGCAATGCAGTGGTCAAGCATAATCCTAAGCATGTCAAGGTGAACATGTTGAATGCAGCTCAAGCAGAGGAGTCTTCTGAAGTGATCATGGGTAATCTTCCTGTTAATGATATTCCTGCAAAAGTCTTATTTGATACTGGTGCATCGCATTGTTTCATGTCAAGACCATTTTTCGCCAAGCATGAGTTCACTTCTTCGAATTTGGATAGACCCATGCCTGTCATTTCTCCTGGTAAACGTTTGAGCTCAAGTCTGGTGGTTCCCAATGTTTCTATCAAGATGGGTGACTACAAATTCTTGTCTAAACCAATTGTTCTTGGTGATTCTGATATTGATCTCATTCTCGGGATGGACTGGCTTTCTAAGCACAAGGCTCAGCTTGAGTGTGCTGCCAGGGAAATCAAATTGACTCACACTTCGAACGATGTGATCATCTATGCTTCTCGTGATGATACCATTCGGTTGTTTTCTCTCAATGAGATGGGTGAAATGGAGGCTATCTCTCAGATTCCAGTCGTTTGTGAGTACCAAGATGTTTTTCCAGAAGAGCTTCCGGGTATGCCTCCCCGTCGGCCAGTTGAATTCGTTATTGAGCTTGAGCCTGGCACGGAACCTGTTTGCAAGCGTCCTTACAAGCTTGGACCAGATGAGCTCAAGGAATTGAAGATTCAACTCGATAAACAAGAACGTCTGGGTCTGATCAGACCGAGTTCTTCTCCATGGGGTTGTGGTGTTCTTTTTTTCAAGAAGAAGGATGGCACGGACCGACTTTGCGTCGATTACCGTCCATTGAACAAGAAGACTATCAAGAACAAGTACCCACTTCCCAACATCAATGAGCTATTTGAGCAACTCAAAGGTGCTAAGGTGTTCTCCAAGCTTGATCTTCGTATGGGTTATCATCAGATTCGCATTCGTGAAGAAGATATTCCCAAGACAGCATTCAGAACAAGCTTTGGTTCTTATGAATATACTGTCATGTCATTCGGCCTTGTCAATGCTCCTCCGTATTTCACTCGCTTGATGAATTTCATCTTCAACCCCTACATCAACGAATTTGTCTTGGTCTATCTCAATGATATTTTGGTCTTCTCCAAGAATAAGAAGGATCATGCCGAACATTTGCGATTGGTACTCGACAAGCTCAGAGAGTATCAATTATATGCGAAGTTCTCCAAATGTGAATTCTGGCTTGATGAAGTTCTTTATCTTGGTCATATCATCTCTGCCAAGGGCATCGCTGTTAATCCAGAGAGGGTGTCTGCAGTTTTGAATTGGAATCCTCCTCAGAATGTCAAGCAGCTTCGCAGTTTTCTTGGACTTGCAAGCTATTGCAGAAGATTCGTTGAAAATTTCTCCAAGATTGCAAAGCCTCTTTCCAACCTCCTCCAGAAGCATGTGAAATATGTCTGGTCTCCTGAGTGTGACGTTGCTTTCAACACTCTCAAAGAGAAACTCGTCACTGCTCCAGTTCTGACTCCTCCTGATGAATCCAAGCCTTATGAAGTATTCTGTGATGCTTCTCTCCAGGGCCTCGGTGCTATATTAATGCAAGAGAAGAAGGTTGTTGCCTATACCTCTCGCCAGTTGAAGCCCAATGAAAGGAACTACCCCACTCACGATCTTGAGTTGGCGGCAGTTGTCCACGCACTAATAACATGGAGACATCTCTTGTTGGGAAGGAAAGTGGACATCTTCACAGATCACAAGAGTCTCAAGTATATCTTCACTCGGCCTCATCTCAACCTCAGGCAAACTCGATGGGTCGAAATGATTCAAGAGTATAATCCGAGTATTGAATATACTCCAGGCAAGGCTAATGTGGTTGCAGACGCTTTGAGCAGAAAGGCTTACTGCAACAGCTTAATCCTCAAGCCTTTTCAACCAGATCTTTGTGAAGCTTTCCGCAAGTTGAATCTCCAAGTTGTTCCTCAAGGTGTTCTTGCCAACCTCATTGTCTCTCCTACTTTGGAAGATCAAATTCGTGAGGCACAATTGTTGGATACCATGGTGAATAAGGTGAAACGTGGTATTGAAAAGAGCATCCCCAAATACAAGTGCTATCGAGTTGATGACAGAGATACTCTTTTCTTCGAGGACCGGATCGTGGTTCCAAAGGGTGATCTTCGTAAAGTCATTATGAACGAAGCGCACAATTCTCTTCTGTCTATTCATCCTGGAAGTTCAAAGATGTACAATGACCTCAAGCAGTCGTATTGGTGGACTCGAATGAAGCGTGAGATCGCTCAATTCGTGAATGAGTGTGATGTCTGCAGAAGGGTGAAAGCAGAACACCAACTACCAGCTGGACTTCTCCAACCTCTTGCTATTCCTGAATGGAAGTTTGATCATATTGAAATGGACTTCGTGACTGGTTTTCCTAAGTCCAAGCGTGGAAATGATGCTATCTTCGTCGTCATCGACAAGCTCACCAAAGTGGCTCATTTTCTTCCTATCAAAGAGTCTATCACAGCAGCGCAGCTGGCAGAGCTCTACACCTCCAGAATTGTCTCCTTGCACGGCATTCCGCAATTGATATCTTCAGACCGTGGCAGCATCTTTACCTCCAAATTTTGGGATTCTTTTCAGAAGGCCATGGGCACCAGCATCCGCTTCAGCACAGCGTTCCACCCTCAGACTAGTGGACAAGTTGAGCGTGTCAACCAGATTCTTGAAGATATGCTCAGAGCCTGTGTTATCTCTTTCGGCACGAAGTGGGAGGATTGTCTTCCTTATGCCGAGTTCTCTTACAACAACAGTTTTCAAGCCAGCTCGGGCAAAGCCCCATTCGAGATTCTCTATGGCAGAAAGTGTCGTACTCCTCTCAACTGGTCTGAAACCGGTGAACGTCAATTGCTCGGCAATGATTTGATCTCAGAGGCTGAGGCCATGTGCAAGGTGATTCGTGAGAACCTCAAAGCAGCGCAGTCGCGCCAGAAGAGCTATTACGATAGCAAACACCGAGATGTGGCATTCGAGATCGGAGACCATGTTTACCTCCGTGTCTCGCCAATGAAAGGAACTCGTCGCTTCGGTATCAAGGGGAAACTTGCTCCGCGATACGTGGGTCCCTTCAAGATCATCGGCAAACGAGGCGATCTCGCCTATCAACTTGAGCTCCCCTCCAACTTTGCAAATGTGCACGATGTCTTCCACGTGTCACAGCTTCGCAAGTGCTTCAAGACGCCTGAGCGCACCATCAACTTCGAAGAGATTGATCTTCAAGAAGATTTGTCCTATCATGAGCATCCAGTTGCTATTCTTGAAACAACTGAGCGCAAGACTCGCAACAAGTCAATCAAATTCCTCAAAGTGAAATGGTCACATCATTCAGACCGAGAGGCCACCTGGGAGCGTGAAGACCACCTACGTTCTGAGTATCCGGAGTTCTTTCAGTCCTAGATCTCGGGACGAGATCCTCTCGTAGTGGTGGTGTGTTGTAACGCCCCCGATGTAACTTGCCATAATTGTAATCCAACTCTTGCCATTTCCGGCTATGTGCTATGATATTCCCTCCGTGGTTGGGTTCTCTCCGTTTTGCATTTTGGTCATGTCATGCATTTCATATCATGTCATCATGTGCATCGCATTTGCATACGTGTTCGTCTCATAAATCCGAGCATCTTTCCCGTTGTCCGTTTTGCAATCCGGCGCTCCTATGTCTCCCGACGTCCCCTTTTACATTTCTTCGTGAGCGGGTATTAAACATTCTCGGAATGGACCGAGGTTTGACATGTGGCCTTGGTATAGCACCGGTAGACCGCCTGTCAAGTTTCGGGTCAATCGGAGTTCGTTTGGTACTCCAACGGTTAACCGGGTAACCGTGAAGGCCTCGTGTGTGTTGCAGCCCAACACCCCTTCAAAACAGCCCAATAACCCATCTAAGTCACTCCCATGTCCTCCGCCGTTCGATCACGATCGCGTGGGCGAAAACCGCACTCCATTTGGAGCTCCCTAGCTCCTTCTGTCTATAAAAACGTCTCCCCCGTCTAAATCTGAGAGAGTCTCACCCCGAAACCCTAGTCTTCGCCTCGAAATCCGTGCACCGAAACCCTCCGCCGCACTGTTCACCCGCGCCGCCGCTTCCCTCCAACCCCGCGTCGCCACGTGGGCTGCGCCCACTTCGCCGCCGCCAGGGCCCGCCCGAGCCCACGCGGGGCCCTCCCTGGCCCGGGACGCCGCCGCCCGCCCGCAGGCGCCCGCGCCTCCCCGCCAGCGCGCCCCCGCCGCCAGGTCGCCGGTCTCCGCCGCCTCGCCGCCGTCCCGCGCCACCGCGTCGCCGACCCCGCCGTCCCGCGCCGCCGCGTCGCCGTCCCCGCCTCCCCGCGCCGCCCCGAGGCTCCGCCGCCCTCCTCGCCGTCGCCGGCGCCAGATCCGGGCCGGAGCGCCCAGATCCGGCCTTCCCCCGCCTCGCGCCGTCTCCTCCGGCGCTCCTCCGGCGGCCCGCGCCGGCGAACCTCGATTTCCGCGCCAACCGTTGACTTCTCTCCCCCCAAAATATTTCTAAGTCCCGTGCATTTCATCATTATCATCAGTTCTTCTACATGCCATAACTTTGCATCCATAGCTCCGATTCATGCGTATAATATGTCGATTTTTTCGTCTCGAAGAGTACGTCATTTTGTTCCATTGCATCATTTTCATTTGAAGTCGTCTTGATGCCCTAAATGCTGTTAGAAGAGGGCTAGTTGATGTTAGTTGCTGAATCTTATCTGAACATGCACTTTTGTCATTTTTGCCATGATTGATGTGTACCTCCTATGAAGTTGAGTCCTACATGAGTTTTTGTAATATGCCATGTTACCTATCCATAGGTTTTTGCCATGTATTTTTATGATCTATGTGGTGACTAGCACAAGCATGCAAACTAGGTGTCTTGATGTTGTTGATTTCAGAGACTTAGTGATTTCACTAAGTCCCTGACTGCTGTTATTTTCGTGCCATGTATTCATGTTGTTTCTGAGTGATCTATGCATAATTTGAGCATGATCAGTAAGGTAGTTTTGAACTTGAGTATTTTCTTAATCCGTAAATGCCTTTGTTTGCATTTATGGAGTGCCATAGCTTGAGTCAATCGAGCTCTACTTTTGCTTCAAAATGTTGCTGGCAGATTGTTTACGTGTTATTCAATTTTGCCAAGCTTGGTGTAGTTGGTCCTTACATGATATGATGTTATTCTTGCCATGTCTAGTTACTATGTCATGTATTCTTGATGTATGTATGCTTAGTTTATCATGAAATGCTCTGTAGTGAGTGCATCGAGCTCACGAACATGCCTAGTCGTTAACAGTTTTCTGTCATGTCCAGTTTTCTGCTAAGTCTGAAACCTGTAACGAAACTTGCTTAATTGTCATGGGTGTAATCTTATTCTCTGATCCTTTTTGGCTCATGGTCAATAAAGGACTTTTGTCAAGTGCTATGAGAAGGTTAATGCCATGCCTTTATTTGCTATTTTCTGAACCTGTAGCATGTTGTTTCATTGCTCTGAACATGTCATCCTGATGTCAGTTTCTGCTTGTTGATATTTTCACTAAGTCTGAGAACCTGTTATCGCTTGCACTTTTGCCATGCTTGTTTGAACCTGTTATGATGTGATTTAGCCGTAGCTCAGTGTTCATCTTTTGTCGTGCATCTTGAGTAGAATACTGTCATATGCTTTGTTGCCATGTTTGGGCGCAGTAGCTTAATTAATTGTTGCTTGTTAAGTAGCATCATGCTGTTTATGGCAGATTCGTGTCATTCTTGTATTGCTTGCCATTTGCAAACCGTGCATCCGAATCCGGTGATCTTTATATCGATTTCAACCGAAATCACCTCATCTATCCAGCGGCATGCTTGGTTTGCCAAGATTATGCCCTGTTCATCCTTGTCCTTCCGGAGCATGCATACGCATTGCATATCACCTCTCGCATATCATGCCATGTTTTGCATCATATTGCTTGCGCATTGCATCGTGGTTGATATTGGTTCCTTTGCTTGTTCTCTTGTCTTGGGTAGAGCCGGGAGACGAGTACGTGAACGAGGAGCCTGTTGAGAACGCTTATGAGGACCAAGCTTTCGACAACTCTGAGAACCTTGCAGGCAAGATGACCATACCCTCGAAATCACTTCTATCTTTGCTTGCTAGATTGCTCGCTCTTTTGCTATGCCTATGCTGCGATACCTACCACTTGCTATATCATGCCTCCTATATTTCCATGTCAGCCCCTAACCATCCATGTCCTAGCAAACCGTTGTTTGGCTATGTTACCGCTGTTGCTCAGCCCCTCTTATAGCGTTGCTAGTTGCAGGTGAAGATGAAGTTTGTTCCTTGTTGGAACATGATCTTGTTGTTCCTTGTTGGAACATGTTTACTTGTTGGGATATCACAATACCTCTTATTTAATTAATGCATCTATATACTTGGTAAAGGGTGGAAGGCTCGGCCTTATGCCTGGTGTTTTGTTCCACTCTTGCCACCCTAGTTTCCGTCATACCGGTGTTATATTCCCGGAGTTTGCGTTCCTTACACGGTTGGGTGATTTATGGGACCCCCTTGACAGTTCGCTTTGAATAAGACTTTTCCAGCAAGGCCCAACATTGGTTTTACCTTTTGCCACCACCTACCCTTTTTCCCCCGGGTTTTCGCGAGCCCGAGGGTCGTCTTTATTTTAGCCCCCCCCCCCCCGGGCCAGTGCTTCTCTAAGTGCTGGTTCAAACCGAGCAACCTGCGGGGCCACCTCGTGGCAACTCGAGGGCTGGTTTTACTCGTAGCTTGACTTATCTGGATGTGCCCTGAGACCGAGATATGTGCAGCTCCTATCAGGATTTGTCGGCACAATCGGGCGGTTTTGCTGGACTTGTTTTATTGCTGTTGAAATGTCTTGTAGTCCGGGATTCCGAGACTGATCGGGTCTTCCCGGTAGAAGGAATATCCTTCGTTGACCGTGAGAGCTTATCATGGGCTAAGTTGGGACACCCCTGCAGGGTATTATCTTTCGAAAGCCGTGCCCGCGGTTATGAGGCAGATGGGAATTTGTTGATGTCCGGTTGTAGAAAACCCGAAGTTGACCTTAACTAAAACACATCAACCGCGTGTGTAACCGTGATGGTCTCTTCTCGGCGGGGTCCGAGAAGTGAACACGGTTGTTGGAGTTATGCCTGACGTAGGTTGTTTCAGGATCACTTCTTGATCACTTCTAGTTTCCCAACCGTGCTTTGCCTTCTCTTCTCGCTCTCTCTTGCGCTGTAGCCACCATATGCTAGTCGCTTGCTGCAGCTCCACCTCATAAACCCCTTTCCCACCTTTTAAGCTTAAATAGTCTTGATCCCGCGGGTGTGAGATTGCTGAGTCCCCGTGACTCACAGATATTATCACCACAGTTGCAGGTACCAACGATGTCCGTGCAGATGACGCGACCGAGCTCACTTGGGAGTTCGATGAGGAACGTGGCCGTTACTATGTTTCCTTTCCAGATGATCAGTAGTGGAGCCCAGTTGGGTGATCCGGGGATCTGTTTAGCATTTGGGGTAGTCTTCTTTCATTTTGGTGCCGTAGTCGGACCTTGAGTGTAATCTGTTTGATGGATGTTATTTTTTTGTACTTGTGTGAAGTGGCGATTGTAAGCCAACTATGTATCTTTTCCCCTTAATTATTACATGGATTGTGTGAAGATTACCTCACTTGCGACATTGCTTTCAATGCGGTTATGCCTCTAAGTCGTGCCTCGACACGTGGGAGATATAGCCGCATCGAGGGCGTTACACAGGGTCATATCCCCGGTTCGACCGAACTTCAAACTTAACTCCCTGTTTCTGACGCCTTCCTCGAAGGCGCAAACTGCTTGATGATCGGACACATTCTCGACCGTGTGATTCAGAGTGATCCACCTTTGGATATAATCCCTTAGGGTTTCACTCGACTTCTGAACACATGACTGCAATTCTGTCAACCCTGCCGGTCGCTTGCAAGTCCCTTCGAATGTCCTGACAAACACCTGGGCTAGATCTTCCCAAGTATAAATACTGCTGGGAGCCAACTGATTCAACCACGCTCTGGCTGATCCTTCCAACATGAGGGGCAAATGCTTCATGGCCACCTCATCATTGCCGCCTCCGATCTGAACAGCCACTCGGTAATCCTCGAGCCATGTGTCCGGCTTGGACTCTCCGGTGAACTTGCTGACTCCAGTCGCCAACCTGAAGTTGGGAGGAATCACTACAGCTCTGATTGCTCTGCTGAAACACTGGGGACCTGAGACGTGAACTCTGCTGCTGGACGGCGCGCCTCTGTCACGGTCTTCTCAGTGAGCTCTATTTCGGTCGACCAGACCTTGAACGATGATGGATCTCGCATCAAAGCCTGGTTCCCTGGGGTCGACTGGGACCCTTCGCCCAGTACTGAACTAGCGTCTGTCCTCTTGCTGTCGAGGAACGTACGACCCCGCTCTTGGGGCAGGAGAAGGCACTCGACGTTGATCGTTGCGATCGAATCGGTGCTCATATCGCTCGTGCCCTTGGTATTGATCCTCATGCCGGCCTCTGTGTTCTTCACGCCTCGGGAGCGACCTTGGACTATGAGCCGACTGAACGGAATTCGCAGCGACGGATCGACTGTGAACCCTGTTGCGCGACTGAGATACGGCTGAATTCTCGTCACCCGCTGCACGGAGCAAATCTCTGATCTGCAACAGACCTCTCCCTGCCTCTGACTGTGAAGGCTGGATCGACTCCGCTATGCGAGCCGCAGCTGCCAAATTCTGAATCGGGGTACGGTATACCTGGGTCGGCGGCTGGAAGAGGCGACGACGACTGGACTCGGGAACGGGCGGTGGTGCGCGCTCGTCGAGTGCTCTCTGGAGATTCTCCAGTCGAGTACGTTCAGCCAAGTTGGCCAAGCGCACCTCCTCCAGGGCTCGTGCCTCAGGGGTTTCTCCAACGATAGGAGTGTGAAGGGCGTCCATGTTCCGGCGACGGAGTTCCTCCCTCTGCACTGAGGTAAGGGGCTCGGGCCTGTACTCTTCGTGGCCCCGCACCGGAATCCCCTCTGCGGCAACCTCTTCGGTGTGGGGGAATCCGGGGGGACTACGTGGTCCGTCGACCATTAGTACTTCCACCGCTGGATCACTGCTGTCGCACTCGGACGCAGTCTCTACGGAGCCAGTCGAACAGGCCGTAGAGTGACTCGTCGGGCTCGATTGCCGCGACTTGGGGAATGGCCGACTGGCGGGCTAGTGCGTGCTTCACCCACCGCTGGAGTCTCGACCGACCGGTGCGCTTGCGCCGGTGGGAAACTGATGACGACGATGGCGAAACGAATGCCGACCCGTACTGGGTCGACGGTTGCCGCAGGAGGACGCCGCGGACGCATGCGCGAAAATGCGTGGCTCCGCGGGCGGGAAGCGCGTCCACGTCGAGTGGAGCCTCCTGCAGCCAAGCAGAGTTGTCAACGATGAAGGAGAGAGCGCCGAGACGGATCTCGCGGCTCTCGACCATGACTCCGCTCGAAAACATGATGTGGGGTGAAAGAATCCCAACTCCTCCAACAAATCGCTAGAACACCTGCCCCACGGTGGGCGCCAACTGTCGTGGTTCTAAGTCTGACAGTAAGAATGGGGGGTAAGTATGGAGAGGCAAGATCCTAGCTATGGAGTAGTTGTATGCGCAAGGAGTTTTACGAGTTCGGGCCCTTCTCTGAGGAAGTAACAGCCCTACGTCTCGGAGCCCGGAGGTAGTCGACTGGATTATGTGTGTGTGTGTTACAAAGTTGCGAACCCCTGTCCTAGTGGAGGGGGTGGCTTATATAGAGTTCGCCAGGACCCCAGCCAGCCCACGTTACAAGGAGTTTAATGTACATAAAGAGAGGGGGTTACTAGTAACGCCTGTAATAAAGGACCGTGAAGGCCATAAAAGCTACTTATGAGATGACCGTTTGTAGGCAGTGCCTTTAGGTCTTCTTATAGTCGAGTGGCTGTCTTCATGGTCGACTGCTTGTGCTTCTGGTCGAGTACGCTCGTGTCCGTCGACTGGGCTGACCAGGTCGACTGAAATGTTGATACTTTTTAGAATGTCTTTCATTGTAGGAGTCATGTCCTTGATTGGGTACCTTAGGTATGATAAGTTACCCTACCCTAGGTACGTATCCTCGTCAGTAAACACAGGAGCCGGGCAACCCAACTATTGACTAAAGACATGATTCGGAGCTGATGCATATAATGCAGTATTCGGGATGCCGAAGTATACTGTAGAAGTGTTCAGACTTTCTTTAAAAAATATATGTGGCCGGATAGAGCCCCTGGCAATTTAAATCATGCCGGCGTGTATACGCCAACCTGACGTGAAGAGGGAATACAGATTATGAAATAAGCCAATACCGAATAGGGTTGGACAAAACTGTTTCCATTATAGTCTGATTGATATGTCAAAACGTGCTTTTATAGAGAATGCCATAAGCATCAAGGCTATTTTACATGCCAAGAATTTGTGAACAAGGGAAAGTTGTATACAGGTCCTAAAAAAATAAAAGGTTGTCTTGAAGATCCTTTGGACACCATGCCGCACGTCTGCGCCGCTTTTCACCTTCGTGTAGGATCCTTTGAGAGGATCAACGATCGTGTATATAGAAGGGGCCTGAGAAAGGGCCCTTGTACCACCGAAAAGTGATTTAGGTTTTAAAGAACCTGAAATAGAGAGAAAAGAGAAAAAAGGAGAAGAAAAGGAAGAAGATTAAGGTCCGAATAGGGCCGAGCCGTATTGTGGACCTTGTCCTTGGTGTGCCTCCGTCCTTGCCCAAGGTATTTTTAGTGCGTAGTTATGCACACGCGGTACGTATGTCGCAATTCGATGGGGTTTTTGACGGAGGCCGAATTGCTAGTCCAGCTCTGGATGAACCGAGCTGTCGTTCTGCAGTGTGGATCAGACTCATTTAACATTGTGTGGGGGCTTGATGGCCGATGAACTGTGCGGCTTGATAGGGCCGCACTGTACCTCGGCTGCGAGGGTCACGATGTGCTGGGGGCTCCATGTTTCCATTAGTTGTGATGACGCCACAGGGTCCAGGCATTTTGAGCTTTAAGTAAGCATACCACGAGACCGCATTGAAGCGAGCGAAGGTGCTTCGTCCGAGCAGTGTGTGATAACCACTGCGGAAGGGGACGATGTCGAAGATCAAGTCTTCGCTTCAGAAGTTGTCCAGCGAACCGAAGACTACTTCCAATGTTATTGAGCCCATGCAGCGGGCTTTTACACTAGCTATTACTCCTTTAAAGGTGGTGTTAGTAGGCTTGATTCTTGATAGTCAATACCCATTTTGTGGACCGTGTCTTGATAAATCAAGTTAAGACTACTGCCGCCGTCCATGAGGACTCGTGTGAGATGGAATCCGTCGATGATTGGATCAAGGACCAAAGCGGCCGAACCTCCGTGACGAATGCTGGTCGGGTGGTCCTTACGATCGAAGGTGATCGGACAAGCCGACCAGGGGTTGAATTTTGGGGCGACTGGCTCTATAGCGTAGACGTCCCTTAGTGCGCGCTTGCATATTCATTGTTTTCACTTCAGGGGGAAATTTCTTCTGTCCCCCTGTGTTCGGTGGGTGAGGCTCTTCATCGTCCTCGCTTGGCGGCCCTTTCCCCTTGTGTTCGGTGTTATTTAAAGACCCAACAATTTCTGTTGGAATGATTGGCAAGCTTGTCAGGGGTGCCATGAATCTGGCAAGGCCAATCGAGTATTTTGTCCAAACTGGATGGACCATCTTTGTTTTCTTTGAATGGCTTCTTCCGCTGTCCGGATTTAGCGCCACTATCTTCGTTATCTTCATTATTGCTTCAACGCTTGTGTTTGTTGCGTCGTGGCCTACTGTTGCAGGTCGCTAATACTGTTGCTTCTATGAGCTAACCAGTTGTCTTCTCCCGTGCAAAAGCGGATCATGAGTGCGGTAAGAGCTAGGGATGGGCGTTTGGTATAAACCGAAATTTCGGTTTCTATCATTCGATTTATATTTAAATTCGGTTTACAAAATCAAAAATCAAAATTGGCGACTCAAAATAACTAACCAAAAATTCGGTTAACCGATAATTCAGTACGGTTTTCGGTATACACCAAATAGACCATGCTTTGAGGGACTGTACCAGCGGCACATTTTTATATAGCCAAAAATCGTTGCCTCATGTCATCGGCCAGGCGAGGTGGGACTAAAGAAATATAAGGTCTCTGGTTGTCTTAACATGCGGGTTAGCATGCATGCATGTGATCGGCCCATGGTCAAAGAAAGTCACGTGACAGTTTGCGTGTGGGCTGGTGGCTCTTGCTAAAAAAACATGGGCTAGTGGCTAGCTACTGTCCAATTAGCAAAGTTGGGGCCTTATTAGAAAAATCAACTCGAGGCCTTCAACGAAGCGAAGTGTGGCAGGCTGCACAGTGCATACAGGAAAGATGGACATCGCGCCGCTCAGCTCCAGTTCGGCGTATGCATATTGTTTGTTTCTTTGAGCAGTTGGTAGTCTTGCTTTCAGATTTTTTTTGTTTCATCTTCCATGGTTTTTCTTGGTACCTCCTTCCACTTTTGCTCGGTTTTTTCGTAGATTTTTTTCGTCCCCTCCCCCACTTCATCTGTTTATTTTCGCGTCACCCTCTCACACCACGAAAGAAATCTGAACAGATCAGAACTTTCCATACTGGCGCAAGTTATTTAGCAATGTAGAATCAATCACGAACAATCTCTAAATATCAAATCTAAATTAATTAACCTTACCTTAAATCACTTAATCACATTAATTAGAAAAACAAATATTTGATTTTCAGAAAAATCGCTCAATCACATTAACCTTACCTTAACTCACGGATGGTAATCAATCTCCAAACAAAGGAAATAATACATCGAGGGAGCAGTAAATAAACTCCCACTCTTATGACATGTATATGATCTTCCCTTCCCTCTCTGTTGTCGAGCGTTCTTGATGCTCGAGGACGGCGAGGCCGGGTGCCGCGGCACCGCGTTGGCCACGACCGGTGAAGAGGCGAAGGGCGGCTTCCCTGGCCCTGGCCGTGGCCGTGGCCCTGGGAGTTGGTGCGGTGGAAGCGACACTTGAAGGACCCGACGTGGGTGGCCGGCGTGCATACGCACTTGGAAGCGGGCCCGTGGCCCACGCAGAACGGCGCCGGCGCCGACCCGGACCACCGCCTCCGCGTATTCTTGGAGCTGTGGCTGGCCGATTTACATGGAATTAATTTCCTCAGTTGTGGTGGCAAATATAATACACATAATCCATATTGTGTGCACTAGCATGTGTGTGTGAAATAAATGGATTATGGTCCCATACCCATAAGATGGATGTGTGTGTGTGTTGGAGAGAGAGAGAGAAGAGGGGGAGAGAGAATAAGGAAGAGGGAAGGAGAGAGTGTGTGTGTGAGGATTTCATGGTAAAAAAGGTTGCCAATGTCACTTGATATGTATGAGAATATTAATATTGAACTCTTAACATTAATGTGGCCCCATTGAAACGCACAGGCGTTCTTCTAGTCAGTTTGGGTTCTGTGTACTGTCTCTGTGTCTCACGTACGCGGTAAGCTATGTTCGGTTTTGTTTCGGCTAACCGAATTACAAACCGAACCTAGTTCGGTTAGTACAAGCAGAAACCGAATTTTTCTATATTATTGATAAAAACCAAAATTTTAGTTTTTTCAGTTTCGGCTTCGGTCTAGTGTTTGGTTTGTCGGTTTTTATGGCCACCCCTAGTAAGAGCTGCCATGGACTTTGGTTTTTCTTGGCCGAGGTGTCGGGCGAGCCATTCGTCACGGATGCTATGTTTAAAGGCCGCAAGGGCTTCGGCGTCCGGACAATCAACGATTTGGTTCTTTTTAATTAAGAACTTAGTCCAGAGTTTTCGGGCTGATTCTCCGGGTTGCTGGACTATATGACTAAGGTTATCGGCGTCCGGAGGCCGGACATAGGTACCTTGAAAGTTGTCTCTAAAGGCATCTTCCAAATCTTCCCAACTACCAATAGAGTTCTTTGGGAGGCTATTTAACCAGTGTCGTGTTGGTCCTTTTAGGTTTAAGGGGAGATATTTGATGGCATGGAGATCGTCACCACGAGCCATATGGATATGGAGAAGGAAATCTTCAATCCATACTGCGGGATCTGTCGTGCCATCGTATGATTCGATGTTTACGGGTTTAAACCCTTCTGGGAACTGGTGCTGCATTACCTCATCGGTAAAGCATAAGGGGTGTGCAGCGCCTCTGTATCGGGCAATGTCACGATGGAGTTCGGATGACATCCGTATGCGGTTTCGTCCCGGGTGAGGTTATGCATATCGCGCCAGGCCTGATGGCCGTCTTCTCGCGTTGGGGCACGCCCCCTTGATCCATAGATTGATCTGGCTTGGCTTGCTCTATTGTCCAGGTCCTGTCGTAGGTCATAGGTGTATCCTAGAGCCGCTGCCTCTTTACCTCTACGGCGAGGTGGTACGGGTTGGTGTTCGGCGTAGGTAGCCACTTTATCTCGTCCACGTGGTGGTCAATCTGGTTCATTAGCATGATTATATCTCGATGGTATTGGCTCAAGGGCCTCATCGTTGAATTGTGGCAATAGCCACCGCTTTGGATAGCTCTTTGTTGGGCGTTGAAGGCCATACTCTTCGGCACCTAGGACCTAGGTCCATCTGTCGTTGAGTGTATCCTGTTCGGCTTGGAACTGTTGCTGCTTCTTTTTTAGACTTCTCACAGTGGTGATTAGTTGGCGCCTAAAGCGCTCCTACTCGAGGGGTTCCTCTGGCATGATGAAATCTTCGTTACCGAGGCTGACATCATCCTCGGAGATCGGTAGATAGTTACTATGTTCCAAATCCTCATTCTCGACCTGCTCGTCGGAGTTAACTTGCCCCTCCTCCCGTTCGTCTTGTTCGGACGTAGGCTCAACGGGGTCTTCGGCATTGTCCGGAGTGTTATCATCTCTGGTGCCGGTATTACTTTCCTTCCGCGACGTGATTTCGAGCGGTGTCGCTAACGTCGTCGTTTCGGTGGTGCATCTGCGGGTTTATCCTCGATCGAATCTTTCCTGCCTTCATCGTCGTCCTCTTTGGTGTATCCACCATATACACATCATATGTGGAGGTAGCCGTCCAGCGTCCGGTGAACGACGGGTCTTGGCTTTGTTTGTCTCCCGCATCGTCGTCCATGTCGTCGATGTCTTCGGAGGCGTAATCTAGCATGTCGGTTAAATCTTTGACAGTGGCTATGAAGTGGGTGATGGGTGGGACGTAAAATTCCCTGCTCTCAGCCCCTAATCCAGGTTGGGCGTAGTTCGGAGGTGATTCCTCTATGATGGCGAGGGATCGCAATAAGTCTAGAGGCTCATTTAAGAGCGAGGATTGGACGGGGAAACGAGGGTCCGCGGAGCTAGTCAGGGCAAAAGTCTCCTGGCCATGCTCACTTGGCGTGGACCTTGAGAGTTCGGAGCTAGCGTCTTGGGGCGAGTCCAGCTTTTCAATGATAAGGGGGGCCCGGTTTGACTCCGGGCTTGCCGATGACATAGTCGCCTCCGGGTCTCCGGTAGTGAGCTTCGTAATAGCAAAGGGTCCGGTGGGCTCCAAGCTCCCATGTTCGGACCCGGCAGTTTGCTCCGGATCTAAGGCCAGAGCGGTGGTCAGGGCCGCGAACCCTTCGAAGATCAAGTCTCCTTGGATATCAGCGACATAATTCATGTTCCTAAAACTGATCTGATGACCAGGGGCATAGCTGCCGACCTGTTCGAGGTGGCCAATTGAGTTGGCACATAGAGCAAAGCCGCTGAACACAAAAATTTGACCGGGGAGGAAGGTTTCCCCTGAAACAGCATCGCTGTAGATGATCGAACGAGCCATCGAACCTTCTGTCGACGGCACAATGGAACTCTCAATGAAAGCACCAATGTCGGTGTCAAAACCGGCCGATCTCGGGTAGGGGGTCCCCAACTGTGCGTCTGAGGATCGAAGGTAACAAGAGACAAAGGGGACACGATGTTTACCCAGGTTTAGGCCCTCTTAATGGAGGTAATACCCTACTTCCAGCTTGATTGACTTTGATGAGTATAGGGGTTACAAGAGTTGATCTACCTTGAGATCGTAATGGCTAAACCCCAGCTCTCTAGCCTATGTAAATTCTGATAGCCTCTACGGACTAAACCCTCTGGTTTATATAGACACCAGAGGGGCCTAGGGTTGTAGAGTTGGTTTACAGAGAAAGGAAACTACACATCCGGACGTCAAGCTTGCCATCCGTGCAAAGGAGAGTCCCATCCGGACACGGGGGAAGGCCTTCTGCCTTGTATCTTCACGGCCCACCAGTCCAGCCCATGTCACATAGCCCGGACACTCTAGGACCCCTTAATCCAAGACTCCCTCACCTGGTCCTAACGGTCTACATGCAATTTTTTTCAAGAGGTTCTGGCACATTGCAGGGGATGAGCTAGCAGATGAAGTGCTTGATGCAACAAATAAAAGGAAAGTACCCAAGGGTTGGAATTCAACCCACACAGTGTTGATCCCAAAGGTTGAAAACTCGAAGGTAACCACTCATTACAGGCCCATTAGTCTATGTAATGTTGTCTATAAAATTATTTCCAAGATGCTAGCTACAGACTGAAGCAGACTTTGCCTGATATCATATCACCAGCATGGAGTGCTTTGTAACTGGGAGGCTTATTACGAAAATGTCTTGGTGGCCTATGAGTGTTTCCATGCAAGAAATAAGAAGACACATGGTTCTAATGGGCTATTGTGCCGTGAAACTCGATATGCACGAACCGTATGATCGTGTTGAGAGTTTTCTTTGGAAAGAGGATGCTAAAGATGGGCTTTCATGCTCAATGGGTAGAGTTTCTTATGGAATGTGTGTCCTTAGTTAGCTACAAAGTTCGGTTTAATGATTCGGAGACCGAGGAATTTCTACCCATGAGAGATCTGAGACAGGGGGCCCCTATTCCCGTATCTTTTATTGTTGTGTTTGGAAGGCCTCTCTACCCTCCTTGCTTCTGAGGAAGAAGTGGGAGGTCTTGAAGGTACATGTGTCTGTAGGAATGCTCCATCAATTTCACACCTCCTATTTGCTGATGACTCGTTAACTTTTATGAAGGCAAACACACATAATGCACACACTTTGGGTTTTGGACACTTACTGCAGTAGTTGTGGACAACTTGTGAGTACTGCTAAATCAAGCATTTATTTTAGTCCTAATACCAGTGTCATTGTGAGGGAATAAGTGTGCAGGTAACTTGAAAAAATTCTAACAGAAGCTCTTTCAGATAAACATTTAGGGCTTCCAACAATGGTTGGGGTCGACAGGAGTGACTGTTTCCAACACCTCATTGATAGAATCTATCAAGGCCTGAAGGGATGGAAGGAAAAACTCTCTCTATGTATGGTAAGGAGATTTTATTAAAATCAGTAGCCCACGCAATTCCTTTTTATGCCATGTCTGTGTTTAAGCTACCTAAAGGATTTTGCAAGGCGATTATTGACGAAATGTCTAGCTTTTGGTGGGGAGATAATGAGGATAAGAAGAAAATGCATTGGTTTGCGTGGTGGAAGATGTGCATTCCGAAGAAGAAAGGGGGCATGGGGTTTAGAGTGTTGGGGAATGTAGTAATTTCAAAAATTTCATACGCACACGCAAGATCATGGTGATGCATAGCAACGAGAGGGGAGAGTGTTGTCCACGTACCCTCGTAGACCGAAAGCGGAAGCGTTAGTACAACGCGGTTGATGTAGTCGTACGTCTTCACGATCCGACCGATCAAGTACCGAACGCACGACACCTCCGAGTTCAACACACGTTCAGCCTGATGACGTCCCGCGAACTCCGATCTAGCCGAGTGTTGAGGGAGAGTTTCGTCAGCACGACGGCGTGGTGACAATGTTGATGTTCTACCGACGCCGGGCTTCGTCTAAGCACCGCTACAGTATTATCGAGGTGGACTATGGTAGAGGCGGGCACCGCACACGGCTAAAAGATCAACTTGATCAATTGTTGTGTCTTCGGGGTGCCCCCCTGCCCCCGTATATGAAGGAGCAAGGGAGGAGGAGACCGGCCCTAGGAGGGGGCGCGCCAAGTGTGGAGTCCTACTAGGACTCCCTAGTCCTAGTAGGATTCCACCTCCCATATGGAATAGGAAGAGAGGAAGGGAAAAGGAGAAGGAAGGAAGGGGCGCCCCCCTTCCCTAGTCCAATTCGGACCAGACCAAGGGGAGGGGTGCGGCCACCCTTGAGGCCCTTTTCCTTCTTTCTCGTATGGCCCAATAGGGCCCAATACGTATTCCCGTAACTCTCCGGTACTCCGAAAAATACCCGAATCACTCGGAACCTTTCTGATGTCCGAATATAATCGTCCAATATATCGATCTTTACGTCTCAACCATTTCGAGACTCCTCGTCATGTCCCCGATCTCATCCGGGACTCCGAACTCCTTCGGTACATCAAAGATCATAAACTCATAATATAACTATCATCGTAACGTTAAGCGTGCGGACCCTACGGGTTCAAGAACAATGTAGACATGACCGAGACATGTCTCTGGTCAATAACCAATAGCGGAACCTGGATGCTCATATTGTCTCCCACATATTCTACGAAGATCTTTATCGGTCAGACCGCATAACAACATACGTTGTTCCCGTTGTCATCGGTATGTTACTTGCCCGAGATTCGATCGTCGGTATCTCAATACCTAGTTCAATCTCGTTACCGGCAAGTCTCTTTACTCGTTCCGTAATACATCATCTCACAACTAACTCATTAGTTGCAATGCTTGCAAGGCTTATGTGATGTGCATTACCGAGAGGGCCCAGAGATACCTCTCCGACAGTTAGAGTGACAAATCCTAATCTCGAAATACGCCAACCCAACATGTACCTTTGGAGACACATGTAGAGCTCCTTTATAATCACCCAGTTACGTTGTGATGTTTGGTAGCACACAAAGTGTTCCTCTGGCAAACGGGAGTTGCATAATCTCATAGTCATAGGAACATGTATAAGTCATGAAGAAAGCAATAGCAACATACTAAACGATCGAGTGCTAAGCTAACGGAATGGGTCAAGTCAATCACATCATTCTCCTAATGATGTGATTCCGTTAATCAAATGACAACTCATGTCTATGGCTAGGAAACTTAACCATCTTTGATCAACGAGCTAGTCAAGTAGAGGCATACTAGTGACATACTGTTTGTCTATGTATTCACACATGTATTATGTTTTCGGTTAATACAATTCTACCATGAATAATAAACATTTATCATGATATAAGGAAATAAATAATAACTTTATTATTGCCTCTAGGGCACATTTCCTTCATAGAGACCTTTCACAGTTTCAATCTTGCCATGTTACAAAGCAGTGTTGGCGACTACTCCAAAACCCGGACTCTGTATGTGCATGTGTGTTGAGTGCTAAATACTATCCAGATGGAAATACTTTGCAAGCTGGACCAAAGAAGCGATCATCATACACTCGGCAAAGTATTGTTGTGGGTATTCAAACTTTTAAAAGGGGGTGTATATGGCAAGTGGGGACACGTTGGTAAGTAAAAATGTGGCAAGATCCTTGGATCCCTTTAAGCGCAACCAGGAAAATTATTACATCAAGGGGTGCAACTATGTCGACAAAAGTTGAAGAATTGATCGATCCGCACTCAGGGCATGAGATGGACTACTCATACGTGATGTTTCCTCTCAAGATGATGTTCAACGTATTCTGCAAATTTTGCTTAATGTTCAACTCATTAAAGACTTTATCGCCTGGAATTATACTCGCTCAGGATCTTTTTTAGTTCGTCGGTGTACCATAGAGAAGTTGATCATCAATATGGAGGTCGTCTTATGAGGTCTGGTGGGCAGGGAAATACCCACATTAATACGCTTTTAAAGGAGTTTTCGCGATTGAGAGTCTCGGGAAAGATTAAACACTTTGTCTGGAAGGTTCTTTGGGGTACCCTCCCGTGTTATGGAACTCTAGCGGGACGCCATATCCCATGCTCAGCCCAGTGTCCGATTTGTTTGGTCAGATGTGAGGATGTTCAACACTGTTTGTTTACCTGTCGATGAGCAAATGACATTTGGTTTGAGCTGGGCTTGTCTGAGATTACACAACAAGCGGTGATGGAAGATCGTTCAGGCTCAATCACTATGGAATTTTTGGCAAGATTGAATTCATTCTCGGGTGACCTGCCTACAACGGAGCTAGTTGTAATTGCGGCTTGGTACTTTATGCTGGTAGCGTCGACAATCTGTGAAAGGGAAAATGATAGAGTCACCCGAGAGATCCGCGATATCAATTAAGGTACTAGCAACAAATTCTGTTATATCTTTGGCCCCTAAACAACCAGTCAGAAAGAGTGATTACACGTGGAAGAAGCCAAGCCATGGGATTGCAAAAAATCAATGTTGATGCCTCATTTCAGACTGAAACTCTGTCGGGTGCTACTGGAGGTGTTGTTCGGGATGATCGGGGTAACTTTATAGGAGCGGCAACATGGTTTCTACCCCAAGTGAGTACCGTTGATTCAACAAAAATTATTGCTAGTGTAAAACAGAGAATATTGGGGTAGATGCTTATACCTGAAAGCAAATATTGGGTGTATTAGTATGGTTTCAGAGTCAGATTGTTCCTTTGTTGTTGATGCTATGACTGAACCTGATGCATATGTTGGACTGGATGTGGTGATTATCATGGAGACTAAGCAACTAAATATGGACTTTGTAAAAATCTCTTACCAACACTCTTGCCAAGAGGCGAATGAAGTTGCACATGGCTTAGCAAAAAACTATTTTAGCACTAGATCTTCTAGTTTTTGGACATCTTCAATCCCTGATTTCATTTCTCACCTCATTGTACACGATATGACCATAATTTGAAAAATATAAAGTCTACTTATTGTAAAAAAAGTTAAAACTACTACCGTTATTATGGACAAAAGAGAGTATATTTAGAAACATTATAATTGTGTATCCTAGGAACTCTCTCAAGCCATCACTGATTTTAGCCGTCTGATCAATTGTCCCGGCCATTCTTGTTCGTACGATCCCTCGAGCACGCCGTGGACCCTGATTGGCCAGATTCGTGAAGGGTTGCTACTCCCGTAGCATTTTTGAAGGCCCATGATTCATCCAGGTTTTATGTACCTGTTTCGTCGCATGGAGCATGGAAGTGGGTCCTCTAACATAAAGGAGCGAAATCACCTAAACTATAATTCTCTAACTTTCCTCCTTCGCTTCCATATGATTAAGGCTAAAATGATTTGAATTAATTTATAAATTACAAATCTACTTCATACATTTACAAAAATTACATACAAACAAAATTACAATGCAATAAAATTAATTTTAAATTTATTATATCAACAGTAACTATGTATAGTACATACTTAAATAGATAATACAATGTTCCCTACAGTACTCGTGACTTTACTTCTCTGTTTTACACTAGCTTGCACTGTAGCTTAGGCGACTTTCCTCTTTTATGTTAGAGGATCCACTTCCATGGAGCATGCCCTTCCCTACCAATCGAGTATATATAAAGATAGAGATAATAGCAAATCTAGAAGTTTGTTTTTTTTAGAAATGATTAGAGGCAAAATAAGTGGCGCAATGCGCAAATGATCAAATTCCCCCCTCGGAGGTCGAAGCGTTGGCGTCCTCGCTCCCAACCGAGAAAACCTCGCCGTTTCTCCAACCACTTCTAAACCCCTGCTCTCGTAGCTAGGGTTTGAGTCTGCTGCTCGCGCAGCCACCCCATGGCTACCACGCCGGCGCTCCACGACGCGCTGCTCGACTTTACTTCGCGGGAGAACTGGGACAAGTTCTTTGCCCTCCGCGGCGATGGCGACAGCTTCGAGTGGTACGCGGAGTGGCCGCAAATCAAGGCCCCGCTCCTGTCGCTCCTCCTTGGGGAAGAGGGGACGGAGATCCTTGTCCCGGGGTGCGGGAGCTCGTCGCTCTCGGAGCAGCTGTACGACCTGGGATTCCGCCGCATCACCAACGTCGACTTCTCCCGTGTCATCGTGGCCGACATGCTCCGCCGGCACGCCCGTGTGCGCCCTCAGATGCGTTGGCGCGTCATGGACATGACCAACATGCAGGTACGGCCTCCTGCGTCCATGAATTGCCGTTGCACCGTGCCAATTTAGAATTGGTCTGTTCATTGGTGCTGGGTAGGTGGGGGCACACCGAGTGAGCTTTTTTTGTAGTTGGAGTACAGTAATGAGGTTTGTTCTAGTTGAAATATCTGCGCTCACTTTAATTACTGGTATTCGAAATTGCGAGGTTTGAACTCTGAACAATGATTGTGTTGGAAGCTAGTATCAAAGTTTGCAATGCTCGATTGGACCTGATGTTGTAATCAAATGCAATTTTAGCCACTGAATGAAGAACAGATACACCTTCGTTTACTGTTCTGAACATCAGTACCATAACTAGAATTAGATTTCCTGCCTGTAGAACCGGTTGGTTTAGGTTCCATGGGCGAGTATCCGTGTGTTGTCAGTGCATAGTCTTGTAACTGAACTGCTATATTGTCTCTCTGAGATGGCTTCCAGAAGATACTTTTGGTTTTAGCTAAAAACAAAATGGAAATATTTACCCTGTTGTTATTCAGAATGACCTTGGCATTACATCCTCTGGGCAACATTTATGATTCCACTTAACATGTGAACTGAAGTCACTAGTGTTGTTTCCAAGTATACTTTTATTAAAGTTCAATTGCTTTATGCTTCTCATTTCTCGTGCCGTTTGTAAGGATTTTTATTGTCAGCTTCTATGCTTTATTTGTTTAGCAACCTGTAACAAACATTCTTGTGGAAACTGCCTTACATCCCAAATTGGCAGTTTCCAGATGGTTCGTTTGATTTCATACTTGATAAGGGAGGATTGGATGCTCTTATGGAGCCGGAGGTTGGCACAAAACTGGGGATGAAATATCTAGACGAGGTATTTCGGTTTTGAGTTTGTTTAAATTTACTCCCATCTACTTGCTGTAATCTAGTAGGCTTGATGGAAATATTATTTTCTTCATGCCATGCCTGACTAAGCATTCCCCTTTTTGCAGGCCAAGAGGGTTTTGAAGTCAGGCGGGAAATTTGCGTGCTTTACTCTAGCCGAATCCCATGTTTTAGGTGAACTTCAATCACTTACTGACAACAGGATGTTTCGCAGTTGTCACCTTGTACCTTCTCCATTTTTTTTTGGCTTTTCACTTGACTTATGGATATGCGTGATTTTGAATTTGACATGGTTCCAATTTGGCAGTTACACTTCTTTTACTGTGTTATTCTGTGAGTTACCATTGGGTTTTAAGCTCTGTGTTAGTACAAATAAAAAGGTCATGAGATTTTCAAAATGCCTTTACCAGTAAATCTATGATATATTACAATGTATGATGTATCTGCAGCCAATATAGATACTTCTGAAGATATTATCACTCAAATTTCAAGAAGTTCCATGAATTGTAAAATACCAATTACAAAATAACAGACGGACTATTTTCTATGTAATCAACCAGTTAATATTGGAACTTTGTTTAGGCTCTTTTTTCTACTTTCTCTCTTGTAGACCTACTTTTGTCCGAGTTCAGGTTTGGATGGGATATGACTATTGAAGCTATAGCTAGTGAACCCTCTAGCAAGTCTACCTTCCAGACCTTCATGGTGGTCATGGTAAAAGGGAAGATGGGTGTTGTACACACAATAAAATCACTAGTGGACCAGTCTGCTGAATACTGTAACATGCAACAGGTACTGTTATGTTCGTCTGATATACTCCCTCTGTTCCATAATGTAGTGCATATAAATATTTTGAGAAGTCAAACGGTGACCAAGTTTATAGAGAAAACTATCTATATCTACAATACCAAATATATAAAATATGAAACTACTTCTTATGATGAATCTAATGATATATGCTTGGCATTCTAGATGAATGTTTTTCTCCAAAAACTTGGTCAAAGTTTGTGAGATTTGACTTTTCAAAAATCTATATGCACTACATTGTGGAATGGAGGGAGTAAATATTATGAAATATAAATAATTAAGTTCTTGTCAGGATTTACATTTTACTCGATGTTCTATGTTCGTGCTACAGGCAAATGCTGTAATTAATGCTCTGCGAAATGAGAACAAAATCCGGGAGTCACACAATTCTGGTGTTGATATACTTTTCTCGTTGCGAGACCTTCAGCTGGGTGCTATTGGAGATCTAAAGGTTATTATCCCAGGACGAAGGAGGCAGTTAATTCTCGGTGAACAAGGAAGCTCACTATATTGCTACAAAGCTGTTTTAATGGATGCCAAGAATCAAACCGAAACATTTGCATACCACTGTGGAGTTTTTATTGTGCCTAAGGTCTGTTATATATTGTCAATTCGCACCTGTGCCCTTATAGTATTTTTTATTACTATTACTGTTTAACTGAATCCCTTAGCCAATCATTGCCTCTATCTTGCAGTAAACCTTCAAAACTGAGACACAGTAGAATTGTAAAATTTCTTGATCAAGATTTACGTGGGTCTGTTTGCAGCTTTGGGACTGTTTTGTTTTCTTACTGATTTAATCCTTTAATCTATGCATTTTATGCGAATCTTACTGTCGATGTGATCTTAATTGATGTGTTAGTTTTGTGTCCATATTCTTATCATCGGCTGAAAACGTGCTATGGTACACACGAAGTTGCCTCAAATTGGAGTCCACACGATACACAAAGTTGCCTCAAACTAGAGTATACATGGACTATTATCATGTTGATGCCATACCATTCTATTTCCCTCTATTGTTACTGTAAATTGTGATTGCTGGAGATAAGAAATTGTCGTACAAATTTGTCAACAAACTCAAATTTCACTGTGGATGTGATGTGGATGCTGTAATCGCGTATTGGTCTTTACATCCCAAGAGAAAGCTTAAAAGAGAGAAGAAATAGGGACATGTAGCTAATGCTTCTCTGTGCAATTCGACAGAAGCTTAGGATTCTGAAAGAGTTGCATAGTGCACAACAATAATAGTGCAACTAATGACTACTGACGCAAGTTACTCCCTCCATTCCATAATGTGGTGCATATAGATTTTTTCAAAAGTCAAACTTTTCAAACTTTGACCATGTTTAGAGAGAAAATTATTTACAATCAAAATACCAAATGGATATCATTGTATACATTGTGAGTTAAATTTTAATATTGTTTATGTTTGGTATTGTAGATATAGATAGTTTTCACCTGGTCAAAGTCTGCTAAGTTTGACTTTTCATAAAATCTATATGCACTACATTATGAATGGAGGGAGTATTGTTTATGTAGAAGAACGAATTTCCATCTTGAGGACAGTTTTTTCAGCCTGGGAAGTGGATAAGTCAGCAGGCTAAGCATGCATATTCAGTGTTTGAATGAGATTAATGCTGTCGTTCTTATCATACTGCAATCATGAATCTGCTGGATTAAATGCAGCTATATGTTGGAGCTACAGTTGCTAATGTATATGTTGTTTTATTTGAGGGACTGACTTATGCTAGATGTGTTGGTCTGTCAACCAGTTAACCCATGATTTTTGGGGTGGACCCCATCCCCCATATTTCTTTTATCCCTGTGCTTATGAGGGTCGAGGTGGTTGACAGACTAACCCATTACATTTCTCAAACAAAGTATGTGGCTAGGTTTGATGAATGGTCCACTCCAGTCCTGTTCCTCAAACCAAACTAACTGATACTGATTTATAAAATTCTAGCCCTCTTAATTTTTTTAGGAGTTGTTGGTTTTCTAACGATTAGTGATTGGCCTCACAATTATATGGGACTAACCCCGGCATTATTAGGATCTTATTCATGCCAATTTTTTTCATGTAATTGGGAATTAAGAATTATCCATCTTTAATATTCTTAATTTGGTTGAAGTCCAGTAGTAGTCCACAGATGACGGATATGCACACCCAGCAACGCTTTGCTGAATATGTTTGAATTTCCTGATCATCATTTCCTGCTTTATCTCTGTAATGAAACCTATAAATATGCTGGCATCGATTCCATTTCAATTAATTAATTTCCTGTTACCCTAGTATGGTGTTTAATATAGTTGATCCCTCATTCTCGTTAAGTCTCTGATTTATGGCTGCCGCTGTTTTTCCACCGCAACAAAATGGAAGTATTTTATCTGTGGCAGAGTGGCCTGTTGGTCAACTAATCTTAACAACTAGGCTTTGCTTAACCACAGTAGCTTTCATTTGACGTTCACCGCATGTTTCAATATTGTACCCAAGAAAATAGAGAAGTACTCAAATAGTTCATCACTTCTGTCCATTTGTGATTGCTGCCGAAAATACCTTCTTTCAGGCACGAGCTCAGGAATGGTTATTTGCTTCAGAGGAAGGGCAGTGGCTTGTTGTTGAAAGTGCAAAGGCTGCTCGTCTAATCATGGTATGCAGACTGCGTTTTTATCTCTTTGCTATCTAGGATATGTTGCTTCATTTTCATGGCTTATATTTGTGCTGTGCTAGGTATTCCTCGATAGCAGACATGCAAGTGCTGACATTGATGTTATCAAGGTGATGTTTCTCATTTTTGTGCGATTGCTAAAGGCCCCTTATTTTATATGTCAGGTCGTAACATAATATTTTTGCTATTCGCAGAAGGATTTATCTCCTCTTGTTATGGATCTAGAACCTGAATATCCTGAAGAGACAGACCCTATGCCGTATGTCTCAATGCTTTCTTTTTTAAATTCTGTCAGTATTTTCTACTACAAGTAGGCCTTTATCGTGTGCGGAAAATATTAATACATCAAATAACTAAGCCAAACTTTGCATTATGTATTCGGGCGAAAGAGTATCCTGTCATTGGCCCATAGAAAAATTGATTTTATTTTAATAATATTATGCTAATGCCAAATAACTTTGATGTGTTTATTCTGCTTGTTACCCTATTTATGAAAAGACATATCATCATTATTATTATCCCAGCCTTTTTGCTTATGACAACTCACACCAATTGGATCCCTTAATTACCGGCACACCCTCTTCTTTTTTGCTCATCCGTGTGCATTCTAGTAACCGTAGGTTAAATTAATTTTATATTTGTCAACTCTAAAAAATAACACGGAGTAAATGATGTGGTTGTCCCTGTTCTGGTATTTTTTTTTATCAAATAGGTAACTCTCTGTAACTAGTTATATCATAGTTGCAGATGTACATTAGGACACAGTCTCTCAATTACCTTAGTCTCTGTTCTGAACATTGAGCTGAAATTCAGTAAAATCTGCATTATCACTATGCTATTATGTTTGGAAATAGCTAGATGATTGTTGTTACATTTGATAGTAATACGTGCAAGCAAACTTGTAAGTGTGTGGTTCGTCTACAATTAATGCACTGACACATGACAACCGAATATCCCATTGTGCATTGATCACTACTCAACTTTACTTTTTTTTGGCTCTTTTCTAACTATTTATTGTAAGACCTTTTTCAATTGGCTTTGTTCTAACTATTTTTGTTACTTCGATTTTTTATCTTGGGGTGCTGGTGCATCAAACCTATGCAGATTCATGATGGCCAGTGATGGTGTGAAACAAAGAGATATTCTGCAGGAGGTATTGTTAATGTCTAAAAAAAATCCTAACAGAGAAAAACTGTCTAATTTTATCCGGAAATCTAGGGTGTGTTTGGTTTGTGCCCCCGCTAGCCCAGCCAAAAAATTGGCATGACCAAAATTTTGGCAAGTTATCATTGCTTGGATTGTAGCCAATGTACTTGCCAAAATTTTGGTAAAATCACTAAGACTTCGGGCCTGTTTGGATCACTACCAAAGCTGACCCTGCCAAAAAACTGGCTTGCCCGTGCAATTTGGTAGTTGTTTAGATTGACACCAAAAGATTGGCTCGCCCGGCATGCCCAGCGCTCCTCCGTGTAATTCTCGCCAACGCGTGGGCGAGACGAGGGCGTGGAAAAGCTGCGCCAAAATTTTGGCATCGTGACTCTGGTTGTTATGGTGGGCCCTGCCGCGTGCATGCAGTTGAGATGAGTCGATTTTTTTGGCTGTAACAAACCAACGGCGCTTTTAACTCAAAGTTATGCGGGCCTGCGCGTGATTAGCGACGGCATGCAAACAATACCAAAACTAAGTACATGCAGCATGCCGTGACTTTTCTTCACATTGACCACACTCTGTTGGAAAAGGCAGTGCCTAGGAGGCGCTTAGGCACGCCTAGGCGCTAGGCAATAGCCAAACGCCTCGCCTAGGGCATAAATGGAGGTCTAGGCAGGGCAAGCAAGGAATTGCCTACCCAAGAAAGAAATCATGCCACATACTGCACTGATATGCCAAACGGGTTATATTTCAATGGCAGTAGACGATAATTAATTTGTTTGTATGCCCTAAACTAATATCAACACCCACATAATAATCACAAATACACTATGATTAAAAACTATATTACCGCCTAGGCCGCGCCTAGGGCGCTTAGGCACCGCCTAGGCACTAGGCGAAGGCCAACCGCCTCGCTTACGCCTACCGCTTTTTCCAACCTTGTGACCACATCTAAGTTTTTCTAGAGAAAAAACATAAGAGTATCCAAGTATAGATATGTATATCTTCTCAACTTTATTTAGATAATATATGCAATTAAATGTTTTGGTAACTGGTGGAATTACCATGTCAGTAGGTCACAAACCAAACAAACAACGGTCTCACTTGCCAAAATTTTGGAGGATATGATGGTCACAATCCAAACACCAACAATTTGCCAAAATTTTGGTCATGCCCTTGCTTTGGTCATGCCAAATTTTTGGTGGGGCAAGTTGGGGCTCAAACCAAACAGCCCCTTCATTTGGTTTGCCCTGAGTTGCCAAATGTTTTGTACGAGTAACTTGGATTGATTAGTGCTTGATCTGATTTTAATTTGGATGTACCTTGAGCCAACAAAGAAAGAGACATATTAAAAGTAAGTTTTTTGTAATATATAAATTTTAACGAAATATGTATATGTCAACCCTGTGGCAGATTGCAAAAACGATCACACCCATCCAACGCCGTCAGATCCCGATCTCCCTCAAAACACGTCCGCTCCCTTCGATAAATAATCATGGCGAATGCTCCACCATGAATCCCCTTCTTCCCTTCTTCCCACTGCCACCTCCCTGTTTCTCACGCGCCTACATCGATGAAGCTCCAATCCATGTTATGCTGCTGACCATCACCCACATCACCGTTGTGCCGTTGTTTGGGGGAGACGTCGGTAAGGAGAGGGAGCCGCGGGAATGGCGCCGCCGACAGAGATGAGCTGCGGCAGCGATGTGCGGTCCAAGGGTGGCAGGGGAGGCCGTTCCCAAGGACGACGAAAAACGATTGGGTTCATGGTCGTCCAGGGCAGCGACCGAGCGCGCGCCACAAGCTCCCGACATTGCTGCCGATAGGCATAGGTTGGAAGTGCGGCGGCCATGGCTGGACCTCCTTGGCGTCGGGGACCACGAACAGGAGCGCTTCTGCGGTGGACGCGTGTGCTGATCCAATTCTGAAACAGGAGCGCTTCAGCGGCGGACGGGCGTTGGGCCCAGGCGCGCGCCGGAGCCACAGAAGCAGCCCTACTTGCTGGCCATTGGCATCGGCAGCGGCATGTAGCTCCTATACCCGAAGCAGCCGCAGACCTCCGTTGACGAGAGCCTCCACAGCCTCCACGGACTCACGCCCCGAGCCACCAGGTCCTGCACACAACATCGTCACTCCGCTGTTGCTACTAAATTCGTCTATGAATCTTGTGTGTTCTCCTTGGTTCAGTTTACCTTACTGAACTAGTTCAGTGGCTGGTTCCAGCAGTGCCTACTGACCACTCATGATGAATCCCTCAAGGTGGTGATGATGATTGAATGAACAATTCTATTTTTTCGTAAGCCGGTTCATTGAGATGAAGACATGGTTAGTATACAAGTAGTACTTACTACTACCTCCATTAAAAAATATTTGTCTTCGAAATGGACAAAAAGGATGCAACTAGAACTAAAATACGTCTAGATACATCTATCTCTTGGACAAGTACTTCCGGATGGAGGAAGTGCATTGTAGGCAAACTTTGCTGGAAAAAAAGAAGCAAAAAATATTTGCATGTTTTTTAACAAATTCCCCATGCCTTGCTTCAGTTTAATTGTTAACATCACCTAGGATAGAAGAAGTAAGTAGTTCAGTATGCTGACGAGCAAGAAGTTATACTCAGAGAGGTGGACGAGCAATAACGAAAAAAACTGATCAACGCAGATTTTGGTTTCCTTTTCCCCCCTTCTGTTGGGGTCAGGATCAGGTATTACCATGATCTATAATCTTTGGGCACATGAGTTGCTCACTGGGTTTTGAGGATTCTCACATTTTTGTGTCAGTGATTAGCATTTGGAATTTCCTTGGACGTTTTTGGGGCTTCTTTTCAGAGACTATTTTCAAGTATGAATTATGAGGGACCTCTTTTGTTGACCTTTTACATCTCATCTGTGAGCATTATATTTTGCTTAGTTCATATGGAAGAGCTCCAATAGAGAGTGTGTCCTGCAACACTAATGAATGTTCATGCTGATTAAGCTTCTTCTAACATACATTTATTTAGAACTATTACAAACCATTTACCCATTTGAAGCGAAAGATCTGATCAAGGGTAACAGGGAACTTGTATGCACGAAAATTAATCGGGAGGGAGCAGAATAGAGTAGCAGGTCTTTTTAGCAAAATTAGTGTGGTAATTTTTGTGTACATCACTCATGATCAAACAATGTGGTAACTTTTGAACCTGGGGAAATTAGTTATTGAAAACATGCCTCTGTAACTTCTTTGCAAATAGCATAATAATATACACACCATAACCTGATAAATTACATACAAGCACCACGGTAATTTGACCCAAGAAAAAATTTATTGAAAAATATACCCCAATAACTCATGTGTAAATAAGATGGTAATATACACACAATAAAGCTGATAACTCATATACAAATAACACAGAAACTTTTGACTCAGGTAAAAAATGTTGAAAAAGCATACCCTCCCCCGATAACTTCTGTGCAAATAGCATGATAATATACTCACTGCAGACGTGATAATTTAGACACAAATAACAAGGTAACTTTCACCAAACGGAAAAAGGTTGTTAAAAATATACCCCGGTAACTTATGTGAAAACAGCACGGTAACATATTATCTGCATACCTGATAACTTACGTACAAACACCGCGATAATTTTGATCAAAGGGAAAAATGTTGTTGAAAAATATACACCCCCAGTAACTTATGTGATAAATAGCACCGCATTCCCGATGACTTACATACAAACACCATGGTAACTTTGACCAAAGGAAAACAAAGTTGTTGAAAAAGATTCCCACAGTTTATGTGAAAATAGCACAGTAATATACGTACCCGATTATTTACGTACAAACACTGCGGTAACTTTGACCAAAGGAAAAAACTTGTTGAAAAACCATACCCCGGTACTTATGTGAAAATGACACGGTAATATAAGAACTGCATAGTGGATAATTTACGTACAAACATTGTGGTAACTTTGTCCAAAGGGGAAAAAGTTATTAAAAACCGTACCCCGGTAATTCATGTAAAAATAGCAAGGTAATATACGAACCACATATCTGACAATTTAGTACAAACACCGCGGTAAACTTAACTAGGGGGGAAAAGTTATTGAAAAGATAGCCCCCGATAACTTCTACGTAAATAGTATGATAATATACAAGCTTAATACCTCATAACTTAAGTACAAACAACGTGGTAACATCTTTTACTAGGGGGAGGGGGTGTATTGAAAAATATCCTCGGGTAACTTCTATATAAATAGCATGATAATATACGAAGCTCACATGATAACTTAAGTACAATCACCACGGTAACATTTGACAAAGGGAAAACGTGGTTTACGAACATACCCCGGTAATTTCTATGTAAATAGTATGGTAATATATAACCCTCATTTCTGATAACTTAAGTGCAAACACCGTGGTAATTTGCATTTGAAAAGGAGGGAAGGGGACTTCCGGGTTTGTGAACCGTGTGAACCGATATGAAACATGCAGAAAAAAAGATGGAACTAGAATGCATGGTCCTAAAACCCAAACAAATGAGGCTGGTGTTTTGGATTTTCAGTTACTGTTGGTTGTCTTTTTTTTAATCTCGTCTCAGCTAGATACATCTAGCAGTAGATTGAATGGTATCAATAAAGGTGGCTAGCACAGCTGGATGTCATTACATTCAGTATATGTGATGGTGTGGGTTCGATCCCCCATCTGTTCCATTTTTTGTGCCTAAGGGGAGGTGGGATCGAAGGCTGGCAGCCCAGAATCGGGAGGAGGATCGAAGGGAGCGATTCGTTCCAGAGGAGGATGGAAGGGAGCGATTCCTTCGAGAGGAGGGGGTGGTGTGGTAGTTTTGCAGTCTGCCACACAGTTGACAAATATCACAGTCCATTAATTAAATATAATATGCCAAAAAATAAACATGCAAGAGAAGAGTATTAGTAATGGTTTTGAGAACATTTGTCCAATAGTAAAAGTTTTTTCTTCTGATCGAAGGAAGTCCAGTAGTAAAACATATGTTAGGCTGGAGCTTACACGGGACTGATCCATCCAAACTACCTGTCAATGAAAAATTCCATCCAAACAGCTGTTCGGTTGCCTCAAGAAAATTTGCTCAGTCATCACGCAGCTACCCACGCCATTAATCCACCGTATTATTTGGCGAGACCTCCGTAAAAGCACTGGACGCGACCACCGTATAAAAGCAAAAATGAAACGAGAACCCACGTAAAGAGCGGGCAAGAGCAGGCTGCCAATTTTTTGGCGAGCGTTTTCCATGCCCTCGCTGCGCCCACAAATCGGCGAGAATAACACGCGGGCGGACTGGGCGAGCCAATTTTTTGGTGCAGTCCAAACGGCGGCCAAATCCCGTGGGCGAGCCGATTTTTTTGGTAAGGCTGTTGTTGGTGGTAAACCAAACGTACCCCTAGTCCAGTGGCAATGATTCTTGCCCTTTCTTCTTAGAGCCAACATTACCAAATTAGCCTAAGTCAGGTGGAAAGGTCTATCTTGGACAGTTGAACCCTCAACTACACAATATAGCAAGTATTTTTTTTACCCTCAGTTTCATAACCTGACCATCTTGAATCCTAACACGGTTTTGAGGGTTATGTCATTGCTGTGATGTATGACGTGGATGGTTTGGCCAAAGTGGCGCAAAGATGGCTGACAGGGTAGATTATTATAATGATTCCACTTTAATTTCATCCTAGAAACTAATTTTGAGTTCAGAGAATGGCTGAACAACTGAAAAACTGTAGGAAAATTTGACGATCAATTTTTATAGGCCTAATCAGATAATTTTTCTTAAGAAATCCGCATTTGGGGGTGGGTGAGTGTCCTGTCATGTCTAGTTTGATTTTTTTTGTAAGCTGAACTTTTAGATTAAATCCTTGGAGATCATATAATAATCCATATTGTCGTATGTGCCACTTTCACGAAACCGGCATATGCCTCGACATCACATTGCCATTTGAAGTTATTTGGTCTTGAAACTTGAAGGTCTCAGATACCTGGTTTTGTAGTAGGGGGGGGGGGGTTCAACTCGGACATGTACCAGTTACCAAATTTCATGGTCCGAATTGGATTTGTTTCTTGATAAATTTCATGGTCCGAATTGGATTTGTTTCTCGATAAATTGTTTATTTACTAATGATTGTACTGTTCTAAGATTCTCTCATCAAGTTCATTACTGCTAGACCGTAACAGTCAAAACCACTTGAACTCGTCCAACAGATGTTCAACGTAGACAGAGCATCACATCATCCGCGTAGACAGAGATCACCGGGATGGGACGCCTGGGGTGGAGTTGTCGCAGGATGCCGACGTCCATAGCCCGGCACATCAGCCTGCCAAGCGTGTCAACAGCGAGCACAAAGAGTTGGGGGGACACGGGGTCGCCCTGTCGTAGGCCACCACGGTGCCATATTGGGGGGCCTGGTTCTCCATTTAGCAGGACGTGAGTGCTCGACGTCGAAAGCAGGATCGCGAGCCACTCCAGAAATCTGTCTCCGAATTAACACATATTGTCGCAAGACCTCAAAGAGGAATGGCCAAGATATGGTGTCGAAGGCGCGCGTTAAGTCGAGCTTCAGCATGATCCGTGGGGCCCCGCGCTGATGTAGCATCCGTAGGGATTGCTTGACGAGGATGAAGTTGTCGTGAAGGCTCCGGCCCTGGATGAATGCGTTTTGGTTCCGACTGACTAGAGCATCCAGCCTGGGAGCGAGGCGCAACGAGAGGACCTTGGCGAAGATCTTGGCCATAAGATGTATTAAGCAAATCGGTCGGTAGTTGCTTAGCTGCTGGGCATCAGCTCGCTTGGGAAGCAGGGTCATCAGGGCTTGGTTCAGCTTGTGGAAGCCACGGCCTCTCATCTCGAACAGCTGCCGAAAGACGTCCATGAAGTCTTGTCGCACGATGGTACAGCAGGCCCGCAAGAATTCAGCGCTGAACCCATTAGGCCCTGGCGCCTTGCGGGTGGGGAGGCGTTTCAACGCATTCCAGACCTCCTCCATGGTGAATGGCGCGTCCAAACTAGAGAGGTCGCATGGCCCGATGAGCTGATCCAGCTCTAGCGTGAGTTCCCGGTCGGTAGTCGAGCCTAGGATCTTGTCGAAGTGCTCGAATGCAGCCCGTGCCATCATGTCCTGGTCGGTGAGTACGTGCCCATCCACGGCAAGGCTGTATATTCGATTCTTCTGTCCGCGGAAGGAGCATTGCCGATGGAAGAAACCGGTATTGGCGTCGCCCTCCTTGAGCGTGATGATGCGCGCGCGCTGCCTGGCAATAGTGCGCTCCAGGGACGCGAGGCCAAGGTATGTGATCTTGAGGTGCTTCCTCAGCCGGTCTTCTGGCGGGGATAGGGCGCGGTCCTCCTGGGCCTTGTCGAAGCGCGATATGAGCTCGCGAGAGAGGGCCATTCGGTCCCGAATGTTGCCGGTCGACTTGGCGCTCCAGCTGGTGAGTCGACGGGCTGTGGCCTGGAGGCGAAGCATCAGGCGATGAAAGGGGTCTGGGTCGTAAGCCGAGCCCCAAGCCACAACCACCGTGTCATGAAATCCATCGAGCCTGAGCCAGAAATCCTCAAAGTGGAAACGCCTGTGCGACGTGGGCATGGGTGTGCAATCCAACAGCAGTGGGCAATGGTCTGAGACGACGGTCGCAAGGCAGCGGCGATGGCACTCGTCGTGCGCGTCTTCCTAGTCCGAGGTGCAGAGCAAGCGGTCCAGATGCACTAGGGTAGGCGGGGACTGCTTGTTGGACCATGTAAAGCGGTGCCCGTTGAGGTAAATTTCCTTCAGAGCAAGGTCGTTGACAAGGCGGCGAAACCGGCCCATCATTCGCCTGTTCAGGATGCCATTGCTCTTGTCCTCGTCGCGTAGGATGAGGTTGAAGTCACCGCACAACATCCATGGCCCTGGGCAGGCCGTGCGGATCTCCCGCAACTCTTGCAGGAACGCGATTTTGTCCGTGTCATCCTGAGGTCCATACACGACCGATAGCCACCAGGGCGTGGTCACCGTGGCAGTGAGGGCATTCGTGGTGAACAGAGGGTTCGTGATAGACACAACCCTGCTCTTCCATGCCAAAAGAATGCCACCTCTCGTGCCATTCGCCGGGAGATATGTGTAATCGTCAAATTCCGAGCCAAGGGTGTCGAGCACAACAGACGAGCAGAGCAATTCCATCTTTGTTTCCTGCAGACATACAATGGAGGTAGCAGTGGTGTCCAACAGCGAGCGGGCGGCAAAAGGCCGGGCACGTGCATTCAGGCCACGCACATTCCACACAACTATCTTAAGGCCGTGATCCATGAACACTGGATCGACGGGCGAGATAATGTGCCTCTCCTAGGCTTCACATGCAACCTCGACACGTGCCGACATGGTCGGCAGGCTGGTCAGGCACTCTGGGATCTCTTGATCGATCAGGGCGGCAATAGCCTTGAGCACCGCGAGTGGGATGGGCGTCGCAAACATGCCCTCGTAGGTTTGCATCTCGGATGTGATTTTCTGGTTCGTCCCTATGATCCCCAGGGTGCGCAAGATCTGGACGTGCGCGCGTCTTTCGACCGTTGGGGGCGCCGCCGCCGGGGATGAGGTGGCCGCAGAGCGGCCGCGGCGGGGGGCAAAGTTCAGGGGCCTACGCGGCCTCCTCCCGGGCGTCGGCAAGGCCGCGGTGATGTGCTTGGTTGTCGCGGCCAGGAATTCTCCCAGCGTCAAGGATTGCGAAACGGGGGCGCGGGCCCGTGACCGTCTCATGGGGATCGGTGGGGAAGCGAAACGCCCCTCAGCAGGTGGGCTTGGGCCCTGGCGATTGGTGGCGGGCGTGCTGGCTTCAGTGTTGGGCCTGGCCAGGGCGGGCTGGGCCTGGGGCTTTGCAGGATTGTCACCGGGGGAGGTGAACTGGTGTCTTCTGCAGGACGGACCACGCTCGTGGCGGGGCACGCATCCGCGCTCTCAGTGGTGCGCCCGTGGGTCCCGCAAGACCGATCAGCGGGGGCAGACAGGCCCACGTCGGGTGGGGATACTGACGAGCAGTCGCTTTGCCCCGACAAGCAAGCCTTCACGGGCTGCGAGTCTGGCACCTCGCTCAGTTTGGGCAGGTCCCGACAATTCCTCGGATCATGGGAGCCAGATGCGGGGTCCACGCCATCGTCCTCGGGGGTTGGAGCGGGGTTTGAATCTCCGGATCCTTCTGGGGCGTTTGCCGCCAATGGGGGCGCCACGCATGGCCCAGGGCGGGGGTCCGTGTTGGTGGGATGCGCAGACGTAGCGATCTGGGGGCCACCCGTCGGCCCCTCCTGCCCGGTCCTGGCGTCTCCTGCGGCATCTGCTGCAAAGCGAGTCTGGCCCACAGCCGAAGCGTGCCTTTGCTTTCCTTTGCCCCTTGCTTTTCTGGCGCAGTGATGCGAGTTGGTGGGGCCGTGCTGATCCACCCGACCGTGCTGACCTGGCCATGGGGCCATGGAGCATCTCCCAACGCGTACGGGCGGCGGCGCGGGCCACGCATGTGCGACGGACAGGCCATCAGCACGCGCAGAGCGTCCCCAGCGCGCCAACCCAGGGTGTTGACGCGCCCGACCAGGGCCATTGCCTCGAGCATGGTCGTGGCCGTCCCCAGCGCCACCGCCGTCACCAGCGCCAGGTCCATTGTTCCCCTGGACGCTAGGGGCAGGGGCTCCGATCCTCTTCGCCCGAGCCAGAGCAATGGAGATTGGATAGGTGAGGGTCCTGATGGTTGGCACTTCCGAGCGCACCCGTGCGGGAATCTGCTCCACGATCTCCAGTACTGCGGCGCGGCGGATGCCGGCAAGATCATGCGCGCGCCCCGCCAGCCGGAATGTGGCCATCTCCTCTCTGGAGCGTGTGTTGGGGTGAAGCCGCTCGATCCAACAGCTCTCCCCGAGTATGTGCTCGGCAGTCGAGAGGTGCCAGGCCTGAGCGGGGATGCCCCGGAGCTCAAGCTCAACGTGATACTCGAACTGGCTAGAGCCCGCATGGGCCAGCTTGCTCCAAGGGCGGAAGGGGAGGGTGAACCGCGGGAGCTGATGAAGTGGTCCCCGTTGAGGCGACACATAGTCGTGCGCGAGTTGAACAGGATTAGGAAATCCTCGGGGTGGTGAGCGTGAACTGTGAAGTCACCGTCGATGAGCTCGAGGGAGGTCAGGAGCACATCAGCAACCTCGGCGGCGGACACGGACAGCCTGTTGCCGGTGATGGAGGCCACCATTGCTCCGGAAAGGACCTCCTCAGCCTCCTCCATCTCGACTGAGTGCGACATGATTATCTTCACAGACTCTGGTGCACGCGCCAAGGGCGCAGTGGCCACCGGGGCGACGGGAGGGGACGAAGGTGGCTGTGTGGCCTGGGGCGCACGCGCCCGAGCAGCAGGGCGAGCGCGGTTAGGGTCGGCTCGGGCAGCTCTCCGGTGCTGGGGGTCGCAGGAGCGAGAGTCGTGGTCGGATTCCAGGCAGCGGCGGCACCAGATGTCGTTGGTGCAGTCCCGAACGCGATGGCTGTGGTCGAGGCAGCGGAAGCAGAGTCCAGCGATCTCTTCCAGGGATGGGCCGCGCCGTTGGCGTGGAGGCGAACTGGGTTCGTTGCCTTGGCGAGGACGGCGGCGACAGTTCCGACGCCGCGGCTGCTGGAAGCCATCAGCTTCGACCTGGACGCCCGCCAGGGGCGCGGTGCACCTTGGAGCGGGGGCCGAGGCGGGTTGACGGCGCGCGCGGGGGCGGGGAGGGCGAGCGGCACGGAGGTAGCCGGCGGTGTGCGTGCGACATCTGTACGAGCGGGCCGAGGACTCGCTCTCCGAATCGTACCAGCGGTCGCCGGAGGACACGCGGTCGTCGGAGAGGGTCGCCCGGGGCTCTATAGCACTAGGGGCCGCCATGGCTAGGGGAGGGGGTTGGGTGGGCTGATGGCGGGGATTCGCCGGTGGCGGGGCAGCTGGGTGGGAGGGCTAGGAGGAGCGGGGAGGGAGGGGAGCGGGCATCGCTAGGAGCTTGTTATTTGGAATATCACTTGGTTTTCTTAAGATATGGTTGGTTCACTGCTATTACATCCTCTTTGTGAGGAGGAGCATGGCAAGTGTCACATGCAAACCAAAAATGATGAATCAGTCAGTTCGAATTCATGCTCTCCTATTGTCCCTCCCTTCAAGCTGTTATTACATGGTAACTACTATCAGAAACCTGTCAAAAAAAGAACTACTCCCAGAAACCAGGGTTTATGTTACCCTCTCCAAAAAGTTGAACATACATGCTTCCTTCCATAGATGGTATCTTATATACAAGATATGTATATAGTGCTGGGTGTGTTGTTCAATTTTTTTCGTTGATGTTATCTAACTGATCTTCCTAGGACACTGGATCGAGTAAACTATCTGAGAATGAGTATGTTATCATTTGGCTGGATTAAACTAACCGTCAGGTATTTGTAAACTTGTGTAATTGCTTGGGAGGACCCATCTAATGAATTTTCTTGGAGTATATATCCTAAGAACTAGATGCTGGTTCCCTGGAAACATGCATTAGGTTCCCTGTCTTGACTGTTCCTGCACTGAATCAGAAAGCTGTGTGGATATCATCTGTTTGTGGTTGGCATGATTCAGTTTGAGGTTTTGAGTGAGCGTCTCTGCCTCCTATGAAGAATCAACCTCGTCCTAGCTGGCTTTGGAGAGTTTGACATGTATTTGATTCTATTAGATAGGAACAGAAAGGACTGTAATAGTAAGGGAGGCAGCTGGAACTGGACTAATACGTTTATATGCTTTTATTTGAATTTTCAAAGCCGCATGATTCTCTAATTTGCTGTAATGTCGGATCACACACGCACAATACCTCGGCTGACCTCCTTGTGTGCATTTGAAGGTAACATCAGAAATAACAGGTCCTATGGTTGTGGAGGATGTTCTTTATGAAAATGTTGATGGAGACCAAAGCTGCATGTCTGAAAAAATGTTCCGACGACTTATTTTTAAAAGAAGTTCTGGCTTAGTGCAATCTGAAGCATTGTTAATGAGAGAATCACCAAGTGACGAGATGGACAGTAAGACCAAGAACTCATCTACATCATCAAAAAAGAAGAGCCAGAAAAAGGGACTCACTGGTATATTCCTATTTAATGTTAACCTAGATGTCCAATTTTACTGCTATGGTTTGGTTGTTTGCTTTTCTTGTTGGCAGGAATAGTCCATGCCCTTGATGGCTTTGGTTTGAGCTTACTTTTTTCGGCATTAGGCCTCTTCCTGGCGTCATGACTATGTATTCTGATAGTTTTGTTGCGGAATTTTGATTTTTCTAACATGTACAATAGGTTTCCAATCAAAACACTTCTATTTGTTGATAACCTTTTTGCATTTTAAATACAGTTAATTTCTAGATCAATGAAGAGAGCATTTCATGCATGGCTTTATCCTGTATAAGTTATGCTCTGAATTCTTTCCAGTTGCTGTAACTATTTTTGTTCTACATGTTCACTTTGGGAATATTTGTCTAGTTATTCATCTGATACTAGCTGGTGCATGTTGATCTTCCCTCACTCTGGGTCCTTGCAGAGAGTTGGATATTTTTTTTGACAAAGTAATTCTAAACCTTTAAAAAATGGCAGAACTCCGAATTCTTTATGATTTTACTCCATTCCATTTTCTCTTATAATGCTTGTTGATCCTGCTCGTTGTTCTCAACTGAGATGCAAGCATTGATGTACCTATCGTCTCCTTTTTTCTGTCAATGAGAGAAAAAACTGACCGGTTCCCCAGCATTCTTTTTTGCTGTTGGAATCAGGGTTCAAAATCCTGGTAGTAAAAGGCCCACAGGTATCTGTTTTTCCTAGAGGTTGCCTGTGAAACAAATCCTGAATTGCAAATATTTTTGTCAGATTTTTTATTCAAATAAGTGAAAATTGTTTTTGGGTTTCACCTCTAGTCTACTGAAGGCTTTGTTGTTGTTGTTGTTGTTGCAAACGGCCCAGGAAAAACTAGTTTCTGCTGTAACTGCCTGGAATTGATACCGTCCGTGATATTTGACTGTTTGCGAATCTAGAATTTCAAACCCTGGTTGGATAACTGTTGTTACCTCTTTTATATATTTCTAAACGTACTAACATTATTGGTGTGCACCTATGCAATAAGACAATCAAAATTAGGTATGACTTTACTTCCTATCTTACTTTAAGCCCAGAATTGGTTGGTCTTTTATAATATGTAGGATCCAAGGACAGTCTGAGGGTCGACCATAGCTATCTTGGTAGCTCTTATCACAGTAGTATCATATGTGGGCTTTCTTTAGTTGCATCTGCTCTGAGTGCTGCGGCATCATCTGGAGAAAGGGTAAGATATGCTGAATGCCTGAACCTCTGCAATACCCTTAGTTATTAATTTTCCGTTAAAGCACTAAGGTAAATTTGTGATGCTAGGTATCCTGCAATTTATTTTGTAGGTCAGTACCACTATTGTAGGCCTTGGGGCTGGGAGTTTACCAATGTTTCTTCGTGGATGCCTCCCTCATCTTAATATTGAGGTAAAGGGAGACATTTCCTATTCTTGGTCGACTGATTGAACTGGGAGATCATGCTTCCTAAAATTTACAGGTTGTTGAGTTGGACCCCGTGATGGAGGAGGTCGCGACGAAATATTTTGGCTTTTCAATGGATGAGCAATTGAAGGTGTGTTTTGAACTATGCGAAATAAGCACATGTTACATTTCAGTCACTTTCTTTTCTTTGAAACATACATAATGTTCTCAGTGCTGTTCTTATTATTCATATGACCATAAAAGCGTAGCAAGGTCTATTGCAACTGTTTAATGTGTTAAATGATTCTGATCGTAATATATTATATTCGTTCTCTATGATGATTTTCGGAAGCAACATTTCCCTATGAATAAAGCATGATGGGTGCTCTTTTTTCTTGTACTCAAAGTAATGTAATACTGCATTCCTCCTCTAGGAATTCATGTTTAGGAGCTTAGTAGTACCGGTACTAACTACTAAGCATGATAATGAGCTATTTGTAGCATTGAGCCTCATTACATTTTCTCCCTTCCCTTGCATTAGGTACATTTGGGGGATGGAATCAAATTCATTGAAGAAAATGCCCATTCTGAACGAAATGGCAAAGACAGCGATGCAGTTAGAATTCTTATTGTTGATGTTGATTCATCTGATCTAAGGTGCAGTCCCTCAACTTTTCCTTGCTGTCATCCACCGATCAATTGCTGTTCTTTTTGCCAAACAGTTCACCTCAATAGACTCTAACTTGAAGTCCTGGTTACAGTTCTGGGTTGTCTTGCCCCCCAGCAAATTTTGTCGAAGATGCTTTCCTTATGTCAGCCAAAAAGTTCCTTTCAGCTGGGGGCCTCCTCATCATAAATCTAGTCGCGCGATCATCTGCAGTCAGCGAAATGGTCGTTTCACGACTGAAAGCGGTAAGAAGGGTATAGGGCACGCATGTCTTCCTAACTGCATAGGTGCAAGTACAGCTATTAGATTTAACGATTTTCTATTTATCTAGGTCTTTGAAAACCTATACTCACTGCAACTCGAAGAAGATGTGAACGAAGTCCTGTTTGCATCCCCAAGCAAAAGATACCTGGAAATCGATCACCTTGATGAGGCTGCAACTAAACTGAAGGCTATGCTGAAATTCCCGGTGGATGTGGAATCAGATATGAAGAATTTGCAGAGGCTGCAGTAGTATAGGCATCTGTGCTTGTGAGGCACCATCCATTACTCTCGGCACTCAGATATGAAGAATCTGCAGAGGATGCAGTAGCTGGCAGGTGTAGGCATCTGTATTTTGCAGAGAATGCAGTATATGTGGAATCTAGCTTTTCCAAGCATGATGAATTTAATTTTCTTTTCTTTATTATATACCCCAAAGGTGTACTCCTGTGAACAAGAGAAGAAGGATCTCCCATTGGTTTAGGACTATTGAGAATGATGAAACTCAGTTCCCCCACAAAAGGTGAAACCAAGCCGCTGCCAACTTGGAGAAGGTAGGCTCAGTTTATAAAGTCGAAAACCTTTTTTTATGGGCTGGCAGGAGCGACCATTTCATCAAGAAGACAAACATATACTCCATTCTAAAATAGATGACCCAACTTTGTACTCCCTCCGTTCCTAAATAATTGTCTTTTTAGAGATTTCAACAAGTGACTACACACGGAGCAAAATGAGTGAATCTACACTCTAAAACATGTCTACATACATCCGTATGTTGTAGTCCATTTGAGATGGCTAGAAAGACAACTATTTGGGAACGGAGGGAGTACTAAATTAGTATAAAGTTGGGTCATTTATTTTGAAACGGAGGGAGTAGTAGTCATGCTTTGCCCCAGTCAAAAAAATAGAAATAGTAGCATGCTTTGCGACGTAAAATGCCCAAACCCCTGGAAAAACTCCACGCCGACTCCTGATTTAACGCAGCACTTTTGAGGGCCTAAATTGAAGGTCATGCCCTGCTAGATGATGTCTTCAAAGGCGAGGTGGGCAACCTCGACATGCGTCATTCTTGTGCCACTGAAAATGTGACGGCCTGTTCTTTCCAAATGTTTCACATGGTGGATGAAGTGGCTTCTATGCTTGTAACTTTTGCCCTTTCACCGTAAAAAAACAAACTATTGCCCTTTTCCACATATCAGAATGCAAAGTTCTTTTGCAAATTTTTTTTTTTGGAAAGTTCAACTAGGCATCAATGCTAGATGAATTGTGCGAAGACACCGCCGATGAATGTCATCCCTCAGTTGAGCGAGACGAGGGATCTTGGAGGTGAAAAGGATAGTCCTTGCAAAGGTGGGCGGCAGATTCAAGACGGCCCAAGGCATAGATGGCGTGACGAGTCGTGTGAGGAGAACTACCACACATGCCTAGAGGATACCGCTCAATAAAAAATAAAATGCCAGAGGATCTGTTGTGAGAATTATGTGTATGCAGAGCATGAGAAGAGTGCAATTCGGATACCTTTTTCGTTGAGAAGTTGGAGTAGGTTCCAAAAAGAGTAAAATTCATTCCTGGTAAAAAAATAGAAATAGTAGCATGCTTTGCGACGTAAAATGCCCAAACCCCTGGAAAAACTCCACGCCGACTCCTGATTTAACGCAGCACTTTTGAGGGCCTAAATTGAAGGTCATGCCCTGCTAGATGATGTCTTCAAAGGCGAGGTGGGCAACCTCGACTTGCGTCATTCTTGTGCCACTGAAAATGTGACGGCCTGTTCTTTCCAAATGTTTCACATGGTGGATGAAGTGGCTTCTATGCTTGTAACTTTTGCCCTTTCACCGTAAAAAAACAAACTATTGCCCTTTTCCACATATCAGAATGCAAAGTTCTTTTGCAAATTTTTTTTTTGGAAAGTTCAACTAGGCATCAATGCTAGATGAATTGTGCGAAGACACCGCCGATGAATGTCATCCCTCAGTTGAGCGAGACGAGGGATCTTGGAGGTGAAAAGGATAGTCCTTGCAAAGGTGGGCGGCAGATTCAAGACGGCCCAAGGCATAGATGGCGTGACGAGTCGTGTGAGGAGAACTACCACACATGCCTAGAGGATACCGCTCAATAAAAAATAAAATGCCAGAGGATCTGTTGTGAGAATTATGTGTATGCAGAGCATGAGAAGAGTGCAATTCGGATACCTTTTTCGTTGAGAAGTTGGAGTAGGTTCCAAAAAGAGTAAAATTCATTCCTGGTAAAAAAAATAGAAATAGTAGCATGCTTTGCGACGTAAAATGCCCAAACCCCTGGAAAAACTCCACGCCGACTCCTGATTTAACGCAGCACTTTTGAGGGCCTAAATTGAAGGTCATGCCCTGCTAGATGATGTCTTCAAAGGCGAGGTGGGCAACCTCGACATGCGTCATTCTTGTGCCACTGAAAATGTGACGGCCTGTTCTTTCCAAATGTTTCACATGGTGGATGAAGTGGCTTCTATGCTTGTAACTTTTACCCTTTCACCGTAAAAAAACAAACTATTGCCCTTTTCCACATATCAGAATGCAAAGTTCTTTTGCAATTTTTTTTTTGGAAAGTTCAACTAGGCATCAATGCTAGATGAATTGTGCGAAGACACCGCCGATGAATGTCATCCCTCAGTTGAGCGAGACGAGGGATCTTGGAGGTGAAAAGGATAGTCCTTGCAAAGGTGGGCGGCAGATTCAAGACGGCCCAAGGCATAGATGGCGTGACGAGTCGTGTGAGGAGAACTACCACACATGCCTAGAGGATACCGCTCAATAAAAAATAAAATGCCAGAGGATCTGTTGTGAGAATTATGTGTATGCAGAGCATGAGAAGAGTGCAATTCGGATACCTTTTTCGTTGAGAAGTTGGAGTAGGTTCCAAAAAGAGTAAAATTCATTCCTGGTACTCGAACTTATGCCGTGAGTTCAGTTTGATCACTGTATATTAGAAGTTGAGCAATACGGTCACTATATACAAGTTTAGATGATTATACGGTCACTTACCGCTGTATGACTTAGTATTTTATTTGCGTTGACTGGTCAACCATGCTGTGTGTCAGCTTTCTCTCTCTTCCCGCGCGCGGGTCCCACCTGTCAGTGACAGGAGGAAAGAAACAAAGAAGAAAATAAATCTGGGGGAGCAAGGATTCGAACCGGAGACCTCCGCACAATCCTCGCACGCGCTAGCCACTTGAGACGCGAATTCTATCTGTTGCACAGTAGATGCATTACACCATTTATCAGATAAACAAAAGAACACACGCACACCACGCATGACACACACAGACGAGATCGTATGCTTGCTGCTCTGGTTTTGCATGTGTGCTGGGTGATTGTCACTAGGTTTTCTTTTCGCACCGGCCAGAATATTTCCATTTTTTGAATTTAAACGACCAAGCAATGTCAAATATGCTTCGTATACATGTTTTGACATAAATCAGCAATTGGCATAGCTGTAGGACCCGCAGCCTATCATCTTGGCGGCCTAACTTTGAGGCACTGTCTTGCAATTTTTCTTTTCTTTTTTGCGTTATATACGAGCATAAAAAATACTGGCTATGGTGTGTTATATTGAAAAATTGAATTCGACCATTGATAATAAGTAACTAACCCATGCTGACCACTTGACCATCAAGTAGTTCGCGCAAAATATAAGTTAAACATAACATGTTTTGGTGCTAAATTTTTTTTGATTTCAAAATTTGTTTAAAAATTTCAGGCGAAAATAATCCTAAATTCCCGAGTTGTGATTGACTGATTGTGTCTGTGCGACTGTGCGCATCATGCGTTGTGTGCCTGTGTGTGAGCCACCACCGGTGCATACCTGATGATGCATGGTGTACGTTCTTGTGTGCGTTCTAATATAAGAATAAAGCAAAACCGCTCTAACATAAAACAGAAAGCGTGCTGTGTTCAGGTGGCTAGCGCAGTAGCCCTTGCGAGCTTGTGTTGGTTTTGTGTTCGACTCCCCACTGAACCAAGTATTTTTTTTCCTTCTCTTTATTACTTTCTTACATTTACTGACAGGTGGGACCCGCGTGGGGTGGAAAGTTGACCGGTCAACTTAGAAAAAATACGATCTATACGCTCAGGCGATGACCGTATAATCATCAAGACGTGTATATAGTGACCGTATTGACTAATTTCTTGTGTACGATGACCAAAGTGAACTTACTGCATAAGTTTGAGTACCGTAGATGAATTTTACTCTTCCAAAAAACTGAGCCTTGTATACCGAGTTGGTAGAATATCCCACCTTTTGGTCAAGGCAGTTTGACTCTGGTGGAGTAAAGCAGCTGGCCACGAGCTTGCATACAAAATGTCGGACATCCTATGGATGGGCATGACGGGTTGAAAATCGCCGGCTCCAACGGCCTCAACCATTTTGAGACAAAGAATGACGCTGACGGAGTTAATGACTCGATTATGAAGACGAGAGAAATGAATCCCCGACATTGCCACGAGTCAACTAAAACTCGCTTCAGTGCTAGTAATCGTCGCCATGTGATTTATGGATCTAGGTCTATTTTTTATTTCTGTTGTTCTTTATACTACTTTAACAGTTAATGAATAGATTGAAAGTTACCCTCATAAAGGAAAAAAACTAAAACCTGGGTGACACTAACATTTTCTTTTTTGCGGGAAGGGAACATCATTTTCTTAGACAAGATTGTTTTGAATGATTTCAAAACACTCGCATGTTTCACCCGCAAAGAAAAACAAAAAACACTAGCATGTTTAACATCTTGCTGGCTCTTTGCAAACTAAAGAGGTTGGATCAACGTCGATTTTCTCATAGTAAAAACTATCCTGATCTAGGGAACTACTTTGATCTAAAACCATGGCAGCAACCAGTAATTATTAAATAGAGATTAGTGTCAAAAACGTCTTATATTTTGATATGGAGGAAGTAGCATAAAGTGTCTAAAGTATTCATGTACGATGAATCGGTTCCTAGGACGTACCCAGGATCGAAAGAATCGTGGCATACCTCATGACAGCTGACTTGGGTGGATGCTATGGTAATGGTATGGACATGTACGGTAGTTCAAAGCTTGGAAATACGGTCAACATACACCAGTTTGGTCCGGGTCTAGACTGAACGAAGAAAAGAAAATACTACAGTACTATGTGCAAACCCTTGTGCTCGACCAACTAGCTAGTCATATAACTCATCTAAACAAAGCTGCCGATGACCATTTTGTCCTCTGGGAGAAACGCACGCGCACACACTATAGAATCTTCCGCCCTGCTGGCTGCTGCGACTGTATACGTAGTATGAATGAACGAATACTGTTTAAGCCAAGATCAGAAGGTCGACCGCGGATGGCAAGTAAAAGCCGGGGAGCATGTGGATGCGCCGCTGCTGGCGACTTGACTTTGACTGTGTACGTCCGTCCGTCCGTACGAAATTATGTAGGGCGTGTGATCATGCACGCATGCCAACTGTGATCAAGTCATCAAGGCGTGTAATCATGAAAGAAACACCACCGACGGGCGATGGAGTCGTTTCCCAACATCACAAACCATGCAACGAGTGATGCGTTTCGAATTGAGCACTGTGGAAATCTATCGGTACAGTGGCAACTTCAAGCGATAATTGCATCATAATCAGTTATTGTTTGCATCATTATGTGGGTCTTTTCATGTGTTAACTCAAGTTTATTCTAAAGATCTCGATGAGAAATAAGAAAAAAAAATGCAATCCAAATGAAACTACTAGCATACTGGGGAGGCAGATCCTCTCAATGACAAATATCAAGCAAAGTAGTTTAATGCTTCCTCCATTCACAAATATAAGATGTTTTGAATATTTCAATATGGCCTGCGTACGTACTGAAACGAGTGAACAAACATCCTAATACGTATCTATATACATTCTGTTCACCAAAAAGTTAGAACATCTCATATTTGTGAGGGGGGGGGGGGGGTATCTTCTTTTTGGTGTGTTAGATATTTTCTAAGTTTTATTTCTTGGCACACGACCTTCACAACAATTTCAATTGGCAACCCGTTTAGCATGAATATGGTACGTAACATCTGCTTAGTAGCGCCTGAAGTGAATAGGTTTAACATGGGTTGTTATTCGAGACTCATTGGGCAAGTTTGTGGCAGCTAGTGGTGCTCGGATGTGCTCACAGCGGAAATCACATCATTGTGGTATGGGGTGGGACTAGCCTAGTCAATTTGATGCAACCTAGTCAACTTAGAAAAAATACGATCTATACGCTCAGGCGATGACCGTATAATCATCAAGACGTGTATATAGTGACCGTATTGACTAATTTCTTGTGTACGATGACCAAAGTGAACTTACTGCATAAGTTTGAGTACCGCAGATGAATTTTACTCTTCCAAAAAACTGAGCCTTGTATACCGAGTTGGTAGAATATCCCACCTTTTGGTCAAGGCAGTTTGACTCTGGTGGAGTAAAGCAGCTGGCCACGAGCTTGCATACAAAATGTCGGACATCCTATGGATGGGCATGACGGGTTGAAAATCGCCGGCTCCAACGGCCTCAACCATTTTGAGACAAAGAATGACGCTGACGGAGTTAATGACTCGATTATGAAGACGAGAGAAATGAATCCCCGACATTGCCACGAGTCAACTAAAACTCGCTTCAGTGCTAGTAATCGTCGCCATGTGATTTATGGATCTAGGTCTATTTTTTATTTCTGTTGTTCTTTATACTACTTTAACAGTTAATGAATAGATTGAAAGTTACCCTCATAAAGGAAAAAAACTAAAACCTGGGTGACACTAACATTTTCTTTTTTGCGGGAAGGGAACATCATTTTCTTAGACAAGATTGTTTTGAATGATTTTGTCCAGTCAAAACACTCGCATGTTTCACCCGCAAAGAAAAACAAAAAACACTAGCATGTTTAACATCTTGCTGGCTCTTTGCAAACTAAAGAGGTTGGATCAACGTCGATTTTCTCATAGTAAAAACTATCCTGATCTAGGGAACTACTTTGATCTAAAACCATGGCAGCAACCAGTAATTATTAAATAGAGATTAGTGTCAAAAACGTCTTATATTTTGATATGGAGGAAGTAGCATAAAGTGTCTAAAGTATTCATGTACGATGAATCGGTTCCTAGGACGTACCCAGGATCGAAAGAATCGTGGCATACCTCATGACAGCTGACTTGGGTGGATGCTATGGTAATGGTATGGACATGTACGGTAGTTCAAAGCTTGGAAATACGGTCAACATACACCAGTTTGGTCCGGGTCTAGACTGAACGAAGAAAAGAAAATACTACAGTACTATGTGCAAACCCTTGTGCTCGACCAACTAGCTAGTCATATAACTCATCTAAACAAAGCTGCCGATGACCATTTTGTCCTCTGGGAGAAACGCACGCGCACACACTATAGAATCTTCCGCCCTGCTGGCTGCTGCGACTGTATACGTAGTATGAATGAACGAATACTGTTTAAGCCAAGATCAGAAGGTCGACCGCGGATGGCAAGTAAAAGCCGGGGAGCATGTGGATGCGCCGCTGCTGGCGACTTGACTTTGACTGTGTACGTCCGTCCGTCCGTACGAAATTATGTAGGGCGTGTGATCATGCACGCATGCCAACTGTGATCAAGTCATCAAGGCGTGTAATCATGAAAGAAACACCACCGACGGGCGATGGAGTCGTTTCCCAACATCACAAACCATGCAACGAGTGATGCGTTTCGAATTGAGCACTGTGGAAATCTATCGGTACAGTGGCAACTTCAAGCGATAATTGCATCATAATCAGTTATTGTTTGCATCATTATGTGGGTCTTTTCATGTGTTAACTCAAGTTTATTCTAAAGATCTCGATGAGAAATAAGAAAAAAAAATGCAATCCAAATGAAACTACTAGCATACTGGGGAGGCAGATCCTCTCAATGACAAATATCAAGCAAAGTAGTTTAATGCTTCCTCCATTCACAAATATAAGATGTTTTGAATATTTCAATATGGCCTGCGTACGTACTGAAACGAGTGAACAAACATCCTAATACGTATCTATATACATTCTGTTCACCAAAAAGTTAGAACATCTCATATTTGTGAGGGGGGGGGGGGGGTATCTTCTTTTTGGTGTGTTAGATATTTTCTAAGTTTTATTTCTTGGCACACGACCTTCACAACAATTTCAATTGGCAACCCATTTAGCATGAATATGGTACGTAACATCTGCTTAGTAGCGCCTGAAGTGAATAGGTTTAACATGGGTTGTTATTCGAGACTCATTGGGCAAGTTTGTGGCAGCTAGTGGTGCTCGGATGTGCTCACAGCGGAAATCACATCATTGTGGTATGGGGTGGGACTAGCCTAGTCAATTTGATGCAACCTGGTTATAAACTTTGATAATATCGACGTTATTACTACGACGAAGATGAAGGAGGGTGCCATAAATTTTTGATGGTTGCTATCATATTTGATGTGATTTCCCCCATGCCCTATTTGAGCATTGCCCTAGAGAAGTGAATTATGTTGCCCATAAATTTGCTATTCTAGCTAAGTCCACTACTCCTAGTGTTTGGATGGAGGATCCTCCACCCTGTATTTCTCCTCTTATTTAAAGGATGTTACTCTGATGACAACTGAATAAAATAAGGGGAGGTTGTAAAAAAGGTGTCCTCGATGAACAAGCCATTTGAAGTGATTGTCCCAACATGGCTTTGTTATTTATTCCGCTAAATTCGTTAATTCTCGGTAAGCTAAATGCATAAGAGTTGTGATCTCTGTGTTTGTGAAAACACAATCGTCACATCAATAATATATATGGAAAACTCAACAATTTATTGATCATTGCACCAAAAAAAAGTATATGGTACATGCTTACATAGGAGTTTGCCTATTTTGCCTTCTATGATTGTGTTTAAGGAGTATCTAATGGAAGAGTTGTGCCTAGTCCGTTGATTCTCAATGTTTTTGCAAAGCAGCCAATTAAGGAGACTACAACAAACCTGCAATGAAGATATGATATGGTCCCTGTTGTGTAGTTTGCTCATCCATATGCATTGTGATATTTAATATTTGCAGGTGGTTTTGTTTTGCCGATACCTAGACTATCGCCATGTAGGTTTTGCCAACAAGATGTGTTTGTGAAGAAGGATGGATGTCGCCTCGTCCATGTCAGAGTCATATGCGGCCCCTTACTTCATAGGGCGTGGATGTGTGTATGCTTCTTTTGCCTCATCGGTGCCCAACAACGGTGTGTCGGACCTCATAGGTTTGGGACATGTCAAAAGGGTGGTGACTCGGTCTCCTCAGCACCAGACATATAAAGAAACACCAAAGCCTCTCAATGAGAAATAACATCGAGCTAAATCTGGCTGATTCCTTTAGGGAAATACAATCTAACCTTTTCATTGTACTAGTGATTTTTGTTCATATTTTATATCTTGGCATACTGCCTTCACAACAATTTCAATCGGGAACTCATTTAGCATGAATATGATACATGACATTTGCTTAGTAGTGCCTTTATCTGTTTAACATAGTTGCTCTGCACAAATTTAAATACTTATTATGAAAAAGGCATGAATAAGAAACCAGTTGTCCCTATTAGTTTATATGAAGGATCATGCTGGAAGAGGATTTGTGGCTCTCGGGTGCCACACCCCCATATAATATTAAACTAAAAATCAGAAAATTTAGAAAAAAAATCCTGAAATATTGGGATATCAAATCTGGGTGCCCATTCTACTCCCATGTCTAGTTTCATTAAGATCCATCCAAATCGTTTTTTCTATACATAGGAATTTTTTGACCTTTTTACTAAGAATATTATAGATGTCATTTCTTCATGAAACTTCAATTACCGTACTTGCAAACTAAATTTATCATCCTTAACAAACATAAATTGCCATAAAAACGCTTGATTTATCATGTCTAATAATCTGACGTTCGCTAGATATTTCGGTCCATTATTGATTCTATTCTATGTGTTCCCAACATGTTACCGGACGACATTAGGTCCCATCAAAGTTTGATCTCTATTCATTTAAAAAAAAGTTTGATCTCTATTCGACCGGCCCTCCAATATCAGGCTGTTGACCGTCTCCCCAGCGGTGGCCGGCAGCGCCCAAACGCAACCCCGGCCTTGGACCGCCGGCTGTCCTCCAAGCATGAGTGCATCTCCAACGTCAATGACAACCTGTCCCAGTGTCCCTCACCCCTCTCCGTTGTGATTACCAACCTCAGCTTCCTAACCTCTCCTTCATGGAATCGCACAATACTTGATCAGATGGGGTTGAGCGAGATCCTGCAAAGGAGCACGTGAAAGAAGCACATAATTCTTGAGCTAAATATATGAGACCGCGGAAAAAATGACTGCATTTTTAGGTCCGTGGCCATTTTACATAATGGAAGACAAAAATAGAGTCTGTCTTTTAGGTGAGATCATAGGATCAATCCAAACAATTCTAAAATTATGTGGCAACATACTCCCTCCGTTCCAAAATAGATGACCCAACTTTATACTAACTTTATATTAAAGTTAGTACAAAATTGGGTTATCTATTTTGAAACGGAGGAAGTACCTGTGATGTATGTCTACAACTTAAAAAGAAATCAGCTCAAAACTCGTTCTACAATTAGAGATACAAAAATGGTAAATTCAACTGTGAATAGTGTCAACTTTGGATGAATAGTAACCTCTGATTTTGTCTTTTTGTTTCTATAAGCATGGTTGAATTAGCAGATAATTTTTTTTGAGGTTGTACATGATGTGCGTTTGTAATTTTTTTACAGAATTTTTGGACATGTTTTGTATTCTACAAAAATCTCATTGATCTCACCCGAAGCCATTGTACGTCCATTTTCTACAGAATTGCCCCAATTTTATGTATGTGGCTTGTAGAATTGAGAAAAGGATATTTAACCACATCTCTGCGTCTCATGCATTATTTGCTTGTTGTGATGGGTGTGACGTACAATCTAAAATATAATCTCACATGCTATCGTGCTCCACAATTTAATGGTTGGTTGTGAAGGGACAGCTGCGAGAGATAGCCATACAATAGTAGTACTATGTGCCTAGCTTCTTTCAAAATAATCAGTATCTAGTTTGGCATTTTTCTTCTTCTTAAACTATCGTTCAAGGCCTGGACAACTTGAGACCGTGTTTAAGCCATACCTACCATGGCGGCTGCTGGCTCAGGAAGGATACGACATGGAACAAAAGATATTTGTAAGTGCATGACCGCAACATCATAATCATTCTTAAGTAGAGGAAATTGCATAAACTACCTATTTTTTGTGCTACTGCTGCGTAAAACACCTACTTTACAGGTCTGTTGCACAAAACACCACATATTGGTGTAATTCATTGCAATTAGGTCTAATCCACCATTTAAATGCTTTAAGACTTTTATAAGAAAAAATAGGTGTGTCGACATGATCCCTGACAAGTGGGCCCAATTTGTAAGTGCAGTGGCAAAAAGCCACATCAGCAGCCAACTAGAATTGTCAATATCTCACAATCCTTTGCTCCAATTGAGTTGAACTTTTCCTAGAATATTAGCGAGTGCATTTATGATTTATACACTACTAGGAAAAGGGCTATAGATAGGATTGATACTAATGACGTATCAGGGAAGCAGTGCGCCATTAGTATATATTAATGGCGCACCTGTTGGTGATACGCCATTAGTGTGGAAGACACTAATGGCGCACCAGAAATGGGGTGCGCCACTAGTGTTAAATATTTTTTTCCCATTTTTCCGTACATACTAATGGCGCATCAGGTCGAAGTGCGTCATTATTAGTTCTAACTAGTAATGGCGCACCAAACAGACAGTGCGCCATTACTGTAATTTTTTTATTCTTTTTTTGCAAAACTACTAATGGCGCATCGTTTCACAGTGCGTCATTACTGTCGTACCCTTTACATGAGGATTCCCCCTCCATCTCGATTCCCCCCTCCATCTCGATCTCGATTCCCCCTCCATCTCGATCTCGATTCCCCCCTCCATCTCGATCTTGATCCCCCTCCATCTCGATCGCTATCCCCCTTCATCTCGATCTCGATCCCACCCGCACCCTCTCCCGCTAGCTCCACCGCCGCCGACGACCCACCGCACCCTCCCCCGCTCTACCGCCACCGACGAGCAACCCCCGCACCCTCCCCCGCTCCACCGCCGCCGACGAGCACCCCCCGCACCCTCTCCCGCTAGCTCCACCGCCGCCGCCGACCCACCGCACCCTCCTCTGCTCCACCGCCGCCGACGAGCACCAGCCCCCCGCACCCTCCCCCGCTCCACCACCGCCAACGAGCACCCCCCGCACCCTCCCCCGCTCCACCGCCGCCTACGACCCAACCGCACCCTCCCCGGCTTCACCGCCGCTGCCGATGATATTTTCAAATAACAAATTTGATGATATTTTTAAAAAAATTATTTACTGTTTTTATAAAAAATTATTACTGTTTCATATTCATATTCATTTTCTAAAAAATAATAATAATAAAGTGTAGACTACAATTGTTGTTAAACAACACTTATTACTGTTTTTATAAAAAATATTACTGTTTCATATTCATATTCATTTAAAAAATAATAATAAATAAACATACTAATGGCGCATCGGTCTGGAGGTGCGCCATTGCTATCTAAAAAAAAGATTTCTAATGGCGCACCTCTCGTGCGTGCGCCATTGCTATCTAAAAAAAAGATTTCTAATGGCGCACCGCTAGGTGGTGCGCCATTAGTAATCTCCCCCCCTAACTAGCCCGACCCCTTCGTCCCTCCCTCTCGCCAGTTCCACTTCTGCCCGCTGCCCCGACCCACGCCGCCGCCGCCCCCGCGCCCCCCACCACTGCAGCTCCTGCCCTGCCCTCCATCGCCGTCGCCGACAACCCCTGCCCGCGTCCCCATCGCCGTCTTCGAGGAAGGGCTCGGGGAAGCAAGAAGGCGCCGCCGCCTCCTCGACGCGCCGCCTCCTCCTCGACGCGCCGCCGCCCGCCGCCTCCTCGACGTCGGCGCCCTCCTATGGTAGCCTGCCGTTATCCCACAGGTGATTCCTCACCTCTCCCCCTTCCCCTCCTTCCCCCTAGGCTACCTTCTAATGTGTTCTAGGGTTTGATTCCTAGCTAGAGAACAGAAATCATTATCATCTGTGTGAAGCTAAACTAGGCAGACTGAACTGATTTGGGTTTTCAAATTCCAAAGTCTTCCACTAGCGGCATATCGTATTAAAGCACAGTAGCATCAAAACGAATAGTTCACATATCAAGGTTTAGTGTGGATTTTAAATCTGTCCATAATAGCATCAAAGAACTGATTTGATTCAACAACTTTTACTGAAAGTCTGAAACACACTAGGAAAAGTTTCAGACCACATAAACTGTTTTTCAGACTAGTAGTTTCGAATACCCAAACTTTTATTAAATTTGACAAGATCATGTGGTTGACAAACTTGTTTCTTTTGTTTCGATAGAAAAAAAGATTGCTCTGTTTCTGCTTGCTGCATTTGACAAGATCATGTTCTTTCAGATCAAAAGTTCATAGTATCATTAGTTGAATCTGCAGATTTATTTTCTCTCTGAAAAAACTGACCTCCCTTTTCAGTTCAAAAGAAAAGAGTACAGTGAACAATGATCCAATTGGTATCACACTTGTTTTAGTAAGTGTATAAAAAAGATATCATCAAACAAATCCTATAGTTATTGTCTCTGTTCATGCTTATCTCTGCACAAATAGTTGTTGCAACGGGCTATTGGAACTTTCGATGCTCAAAACTTGCTTCCATGCTCTGCTTCAGATAGCACACAGACAAGATACTACTCCATATACTACTAATACTACTATTGTATTTCATTTCAAAGTTCAAAATGCTGGTACTAAGATTTTCGTTTCCAATGAGTGATGTTTTTCCTAGCAGCAGAAAAATAGTAGTAGCCATGTACTAGGAGTGCATTTTTTTTCTAGGGTGATGGATAGATCTAGTGAGTACTGCATTTCAGTTAACTGTTATGGACAATTGTCAATTTTCTATAATGATGATGGAACATTATAAAGCATTAATTGTACTCCAGTGTATATGAAGGATACAAAAAAATTAGCAACTTCTCTGATTTTATAAAGTTGTTCTTATAGGGGTGAAACTTCACTTGTTTTTAGGCTAGTGCAGGGTGTTGCTTTATTATTCTGTCATCATTTGTAACTATGTCACAAATAAATTGTTCCTTCTTCTTCTTTATTTGACAAGTAATGACTTGCAAAGATGATGATCATCTTGCTAGTTTGCTGGGTTTTGTCTCCGACCATTGTGTCATGATGAATTTGCAGGTACCCCGAGAGGCCCTTGAGATTGCCGGAATGTCGATTAACTTCCGTTCCGGCAAATTTGGGTACTCCATATGTCCTATTTTCAGCAAAGGTCATGCTGAAATTCCTGTGTGTGTGTGTAGTTGCTTGTTTTTACTGTAGTTGTGGCTGCTTTCTTCTTGTATCATAAAAATATCTCTTCTGCTGCTTATCAGAGATGGCGGGAAGCAGCCACCGCCGCTCTGCGACACCGCGGTACGAGTTGGATGCTTCCGAGTTCTTCACTATCATACTTGGGACTTCAGTATCATCCATGACGCAGGTATATAAAATGAGAGATCTCCCCTAGCTTCACCCATCTCGTTATGATATCTGTTGTTTGCCTACATCACTCATTGTCCCAAACTGCAGAGGCTGCCTGACAGTTTTAAGAACATGCTGATGGGTGAAGATCCGCCAAATAATGTGAAGGTGCGATAGGCCGGCAGCGGGTTTCGCAGGCTATGGGATGTGGAGTTGGTGATCAAGGAGGGCCACATGTACTTGTCTCGTGGGTGGGAGAAGTTCTACCGTGCCTATGACCTGCGGCTGGGGTACTTCCTTCTCTTCAGGTACGACGACGACGCCACCACGCTCATCATGAAGGTGTTCAACACGACTATGTGTCGCATGCGCTACGCTGAAGATTATGATGCCGGTACGTTCTGCCTCTTCTTATTCCTCTACATTTGGCTTTGTCTCACATTGATTGTTAACGGTCATTGTTGCATTTGGACAGGTAATGGGAGCAGCAGCAGCGATAATGGCTACAGCCAAAGCAGCAGCGACCATGGCTGTAGCGAAAGCAGCAACGACCATGACTGTAGCGAAAGCAGCAACAGTTCTGGCAGCATCATAGACAACAAGAAGGATGATCCGGACTGGAGTGCGGGAGAAGAGGAGCAGAGTGGGGATGAGGAGCTGCAGGATGACGATGGGCATCAGGCTGAGGATGACCTAGTGCTGGTGGTGGCTGACCAAGGGCAAGAGATGGTGGTGGCTGACCAAGGGCAAGAGATGGTGGTGGCTGACCATGGGCAAGACATGGAGGTGGCTGAGGATGACCTAGTGATGGTCGTGCCTGAAGGTGGCCTCGCGATGGTGGTGGTGCCTGACAATGACCACGCACCGGTGGTGGCGCCGGCGATCCCACAGCTGGGCGACATGACCACGCCAATTGAGGTAGAAGACTGCATCCCACTGCCTCCACCGCCTCCACCGCCTCGCCGCTCTTGGCGCATCAGGCTGAGGAAGGAGAAGGAGAAGAACAATGCATGAGAACTGAACGGTGTTGGATGAACAATGTGAAAATTTTGTAATATGTAACGATGGAACTATGTGTTGGCTATGTATGTATATATGATGGAACTTGTGTGTTGGCTATCTATGTATATATGATGGAACTTATGTGTTGGCTATGATTGTTATATGGATGCTTTGTTGTATATCTCATAGGTGAAATAGTGACCTGAGATTAAGAAAAAAAATTAAAAAAATTGTTACTAATGACGCATTACCGTGTGGTGCGCCATTAGTATAGCAAACACTAGTGGCGCACCGTGGGCAAAACTAATGGCGCATTGCCTGGTGCGCCATTAGTATACCAGATACTAATGGCGCCCCAGTGGTGCGCCATTAGTAAGATATACTAGTGGCGTGCTACTAATGGCGCACTGGTAATGCGCCATTAGTAGGCAAAACCAGTGCGCCATTAGTAGGCCTTTTCCTAGTAGTGATAGGATTATTTTTGTAATTTTTTTTGCACAAAAGACCTCACACAGAAGAGCATGCGGCGGTGGCCGTCTGTGATGGAGCCTAGCCAGCTCTTCTACGTCGTCGGCTAAGCTTCCCCCCTCCCCCCCCACCTCCCTCCCCGCACCAAAGGTCTACTCGTCTCCCCATACCTCTATCTGTCCGTTAGGTATTATTCTCCCCCCGTGAAATCCTATATTTTAGGCGGAAATTTTGTCGTCGATCAACGTATATTTGTGTAGGAACCTAATTTTTTTAGCGTTTGTGTCGTAGCATGAAACAAACAAAAGTTATAGATACACTTGAGACGTATCAGCGGCCGCCCCCTATCCCCTCAGGGACGGGCATTTATTAAAGATTGTTTGCGCACTGTAATGGAAAAGAATCCTAATTCTGGATTTCATGTATGGATAATCCGTCCTATCAACAAACCTGAAGAAAAAAAACAAGTTTTCATGGTCATTTCTTTGGTCTACACGCACAAATCAAAGGGTTTAGGAATGGATGCATGCCTTGCATTGGTAAATATCTCACCTCCTATCGAAGGTTTTAAGAATGGATGCAGTACTTTCATGGGTTAAATTTTGTTTTCAAAATTAAAATTTAGAAAATGCAAAAATAACCCAATAAAACATAATGCACTCACTAATATTTTGGGGAAAATTCAGCTCAACTGGAGCAAAGGATTGTAAGACATTGATAGTTCTAGTTGGCTGTGTTGATAGTCTAATTTGGATCTGGCTTGAGGGGTTGCCCAGATTATTTAGTTTTGGTGGTTAAGCTAATGGTTTGAGAATTCACATATGATTGCAAGTACAGAGGCTAGGTGCAGCAGGCTGGATGGAACAGAATTGTGTGTTAGAGCTCACACATGGAGAGAAAGAAGGAAAGAGGCCTGTTTTGGAAAACTGAAGATGGAAAAGATTTTGCATAATCGGCTATTCTGCCGAAACAGAGCTAATATGGAAAGTTTACTAGTATTGGGCCCAGGCTGATGCTTCTACAGAAAGATTAGGAAAAGCCTTTTGGCTTATGTGCCAAGGAAACAGCACGTCAGGACTCTTACTTCAATTTGCCAAAGGCCAGGCATACCCTTATATATGTGGGTATATGGCCGATTGAAAAATCAATCGATCCTTTCACAATATTACGTTACTTTTTCTCCTACGTCTTTTCTTTCCAGCACCTAGCTCGTAGCTTCTGCCTAGCCCTAGCAACCCTAGGGTTTGGCTGATCTTTGCCGTTTTGCATTAAAAAACGGTCGGTTTACCTCCACGAAAGCGAGGAATCAGTGCTGCTGCGCGGATCAATTTCTCGCAGCAACACAATTGGCGACTCCGCTGGGGACGAAGAAGAGGAACACAATGAGCACCGACCCCAAGGACGGAAGTGATCTCAACCCCAACAACATCATCGCCGTCACACTTGAGGATCTGCCTGAGGATGGATGACAGAAACTTGAACATGAGCTTGAGGAAGATAGGGTGAAGAAGTTGAAGCAGAAGTTGGCGGGCTTCCAAAGGACAAGAAACGGCGTCATCCAGAAGGTAACTACACCAAGTCATCCTGCTGGGGTAAGTAAACCTGCTTGTACAGAAGAGATTGCACATCTAATTGATGCATCTGTAGCTAGTAAATACGGCAAACAAATGACAGACATGGCACACACGATTACTGAATCTGTAGTTAGCAAATTTGATGAGTTCAGAGAGCAATTTAATAAGGATATTCAGATCAGCTTGCCTCGTCAAATTTGTTCAATGGTGCTACAGGCCAATGATGAACGTTATGAGAAACAGCCGGTGCGTCCAGAAAATAGTAGGTTCACTAATGTACCTAACCCTATGCATACACGCGTTGCAGTGCCCAATGTTGTGCAGCCCCACATCCCGTTAAGCAATAACCAAAGTGGCCAGAATTACGTTGGCAATTCAGCCAATAATTTTGTACCTACTGCTGCTACTCCTGCTCTGACTTCGGTTCCACAAAATTTCAGCAGCAATAACCGAAGTGTTGGCTTTAATTCCAATCTGCAGCAACCCTACTATCAAACAGTAGCATATAGCACACCACCCTTGCCACCTATTGGTACCGGGGTTCCTTACGGGCCGATGCCAGATGCGTGTTTTAATGGTTCTCCGTAGCAAATGTATCATGCTCAAACTTCTTTGTCAGAGTTACCGCCACGTTCTTATGGTGCATCTATGCCACAAGCTAGTTCTCCACAGCCTACTGAAAATTTGAAGGATCAACTTGCTAATATACTTAGAGAATTAGGCTTGGAACCTAAGGGTAGAGCACGTGCATATCAAAAACCCTACCCTGAATATTTCGACACAACACCTTATCCTCGTGGGTTTAGAATTCCAGATTTTGTTAAGTTCACAGGAGAAGATGGTAGATCAACCTTTTAGCATGTAGGACAATTTTTAGCACAATGCAGTGAAGTTGGTACATCAGATATTTTTAGAGTGAAATTATTTCCTTTGTCTTTATCTGGTACTGCATTTACTTGGTTTACATCGCTTGCTCCTAACTCCATTGCAACATGGGCCCAACTGGAGCAGAAATTTCATGAGTACTTTTATGGTGGTGAAATTGAACTTAGACTTTTAGATTTGACAATGGTTAAGAAAAATCACAATGAATCTGTTTATGATTATATTAAAAGATTTAGAGATGTCAAAAACCGATGCTTCAGTTTGACCATAGCCGAAAAAGATTTAGCTGATCTTGCCTTTTCGGGTTTGCTTGCTCATATTAGAGATAAATTGGAAGGGCAAGAATTTTCAGATGTTAACCAAGTTTTGCAAAAGGCTTGGGCACAGGAAAACCGTGCTAAAGAAGTTAAACCATACAGCCGGTTTAGAGATAATAAGAACAAAGACAAGGAAAAACCTACGATTAATGTTATAGAGCATGATAGTGATTCGGCTAGTGAAGATGATGTTGATATATGTATGGCCGAATGGGTTCGAGCACCTAAGTCAAAACCTTTTGCATGTGCTGCCCTGAAACCCACACCAGCTAAAAGAGAGGAAATCAAATATACTTTTGATGTTAGTAAGTGTGACAAGATTTTTGACATGTTGTTGCAAGGGAAGTTAATTAGAATAAAAGAAGGGCATGTGATTCCATCTCAAGAAGAACTGGGTAGAAGAGCTTATTGTAAATGGCATAACTCTTTTTCTCATGCTACTAACGATTGTAATGTGTTTCGTCGACAGGTGCAATCGGCCATTAATGACGGACGATTGGTATTTACAGAAGGTACTAAGATGAAGCTCGATAGTGATCCTTTTCCTATCAACGTGGTTGAGTTTGAGAATAAGAAAATGCTTATTCGGTCGGATCAAACCGAATCCGCAAGAGAAAAAAATGTTGTTGATGATAGTGCTCCTCCAAGGATGATCAAACCAAAGAAACCAGAAGTAGGAGTGTGGAAAGTTAATGGAAGAAGGAGACAAGCTCCGAGGCCAAAGCCGACAGTTAACATGTTGTTGGAGAAATACACTTCATGCAAGGCCACCAATGTATTTAACCAGCTTGGAGGTAATAAACGTCCTAGATCTCCTTCTGGACCTGCCGGTCATGAGCAATGGCAAAGAAATTCATATGACCAGTAGCCATGTTTCGCAATGGAGCCAGCATATTGGGGCTGTGCACCTCCCATGTATCCGCAAATTCCTCCATGGGGTTTTAATCCTTGGGCGCCATATCCTATAGGGCCAGCAGGTTATTTTCAACCAGGATGGATCCCGCCTAGGCCTATGTTCAGACCAAACATGCATGAGAAAAGGGCTCGATTTAATCATGAAGCAAGATCACGTGATGCTATTGTGATTCAAGGTAAAGATGGTTCACGCAAAGGGGCTGAAGATAGCTCATCCAGCAAAAGATTTGTGCAGAGCAGATGGCCTAGACACAATGCGGATGGCAAGGTTCACATAGGTGGCCAGAAGTTTGCATGGGTACCGGTCAGATCTAAGGGTGCTGTAAAAAATTCAGTTGAACATGATGAATGTAGGTCTGGTTGTGCTATTACAAACCAACCTGGGTTGGATGCTTCTCTTAATGTTGATAATGGTAAGCTCAAATCAGCTGCAGGTGTTGCCCCTGATTCAGAAACAATCATGATTTGAGGTTTCAGATTTGGTTCAGTTCAGAAAAGAGTTCCAGGTTTAGAAAAGATTAGTAATGATGCATTGCAGCAACAGGGGCCTGATACATTGCAGCAAGAGGAGATTCCAGCAAAAGAAAGCAACTCGCATGCTGATTTGAGGCCCAATATGCAGAAAGATGGGACCGCTAGCACAACTGATCAATACAGAATTTTTTCAGCCGAAGACAGAATGTTTGCTCCCCAAGCAGCAGCACATCAGTACAGACCGAGGAACTCGGGGGGGGGGGGGGGCAACAGAATTAGGTCAGTGGCACCAGGAACTAAACCAAAGATTCGATGGTGCCCAACGGGGCTCACACATACTCAGAAAAGAAGGGTGCAGTGGCTGCGGGCATTGGAAATTAGAGAGGAACTAGCTGAGAAGAAGCGCGACGAGTGGTTCAATAAAGATAAACCAATGGTGCCTTTGAATATGACTTGGAAAGAGAAGCGCATCGCAAGGGAGGAAGGCAACATTGCTGATGACATGGTCATGGATGGAAACTCTGGGGATAAAGAGGATATGCCTGCGGATATGGACATTAATATGGTATTTGAGCTGCCCGCTGAATTTCGTGCGCCTAAGGCTGAAGAGGCTGAAGTTGCAGAGCTTGTTCTTGGCCCAAAAAGTGTTACATTTGAGAAACCAGAGAAGCATGGACAACACCTAAAGCCTTTGTTTATCAAGGGTCACATTGATGGTAAGCCTATTGGTCGCATGCTTGTTGATGGCGGTGTCGGTGTTAATATCATGCCTTTTTCGATTTTTTCTAAATTGGGCCGAAAAGAGGAAGAACTAATGAAAACCAATATGGGACTTAGTGGGTTCTCGGGAGACTTGTCTGAAGCTAAGGGTGCTATTTCTATGGAGCTCACGGTTGGGAGCAAAACATTGCCGACTGCTTTCTTCGTTGTTGATGTCAAAGGCCGATATAATATTCTTTTGGGGCGTGATTGGATTCATGCAAATTGTTGTATCCCTTCTACTCTACATCAATGTTTGACTCAGTGGGTTGATGATGATGTTGAAGTGGTTGATGCGGATAAATCGTCCTGCATTGCATTGGCTGAAGCTCCGGTCGATTGGCAACACGGTGAGATGCGATGCTTGACGGGTAGAGATTTATCAGATTGTGATTATATTAGTATTGGCAGAGATGGTTTTGTTCCTGTACATGCACAGCCGGCTAGTGTAGCTCGGCTTAATGACTTATCCTTGTGAACAATGAATAAGGAAGATAGTGTTAAATGGATGCAAAGGCGTGTTGAGGAGTATCGTTCAGGAAAGAACGATATGCATGAAGCTATTGAGGATTTCGATGACATGGAGAAGCTTGGACAAGGATTCTCATCGGTTGACCCACTTGAGGAAGTTGATATTGGTGATGGAAGTGTCCCTAGACCTACATTTATTAATGCTAATATGGGGGTCGATCAGAGAGGAAAGGTATGTGCATTACTTAGGGAATTTGTTGATTGCTTTGCTTGGAATTATACTGAGATGCCCGGTTTGAGTAGGGACTTAGTTGAACACAAATTGCCTATTAAATCTAGTTTTAGGCCGCATAAACAGCCCCTTAGGCGATTCAATCCTAGTATATATGACCGCATCAAAGATGAAATTGATCGGTTGTTAAAAGCTCGGTTTATTCGGCCGTGTAGATATGCGGAATGGATTTCTAATATTGTTCCTGTTGAAAAGAATAATACTGATAAGATTAGAGTATGTATTGATTTTAGGGATTTGAATAAGGCTACCCCTAAAGATGAATATCCTATGCCTATAGCCGACATGTTGATTAACGATGCTTCTGGACATAAAGTAATCAGTTTTTTAGATGGTAATGCTGGTTATAATCAGATATTTATGGCCGAATAAGATATGTTTAAGACTACTTTTCGATGCCCTGGTTTTGTTGGTTTATTTGAGTGGACTGTTATGACTTTTGGATTGAAGAATGCCGGAGCTACATATCAGCGTGCTATGAATCTGATTTTTCATGATCTTCTAGGCATCGTATTAGAAATATATATTGATGATGTAGTTGTTAAATCGGATGGGTTTGATCATCTTTTAGCCGATTTGCGATTAGCTTTTGAAAGAATGCGTCGGTATGGGCTGAAAATGAATCCACTCAAATGTGCTTTCGGTGTATCGGATGGTAAGTTCTTAGGTTTTATAATTCATGAGCATGGCATAGAGATTGATCCTAAGAAGGTAGAGGCAATCAGAAAATTGGAGGAGCCCACATGTAAAAGGGATGTGCAGAAATTGTTAGGAAAAATTAATTACTTGAGACGATTCATATCTAACCTTGTGGGAAAAATTGAATCGTTTGTTCCTTTGCTTCGGTTAAAACATGAAGCCGAATTCACTTGGGGGGCAGAACAACAAGAGGCTTTTAATAATATAAAACGATATTTGTCAAGTCCTCCGGTGCTTCAAGCACCCAAGTCTGGTGTGCCGTTCAGGTTATACATTGCCGCACAAGACAAGGTGATCGACGCAGTTTTAGCACAAGAGAACGGCGGGAAGGAGTACATCATTGCATACTTGAGACGCCGCTTGCTTGACGCCGAGAGTCGGTACGTGTTTATTGAAAAATTATGTTTATCTTTATATTATGCATGTACAAAATTTCGGCCATATTTACTTTATAGTACATGTGTAGTAGCTTGCGAAGCCGACGTAATTAAATATATGCTGCAGCAGCCGATTCTTAGTGGCAGGATTGGAAAATGGGCTTATGCACTAATAGAATATGACTTGGCATATGAATCGTTGCGTGCTATGAAAGGTCAAGTCATCGCTGATTTTATTGTTGATCATAGGATTAAGGATGAAGAAGATATTAATTATGTTAGTGTGTGCCCGTGGAAGTTTTATTTTGATGGATCGGTTTGTAGGGAGGGACAAGGCATCGGTATTGTTTTAATTTCACCAAACAATGTCGTTTATGAAACATCAGTCCGTTTGGAATATCCTTGTACAAATAACCAAGCTGAATATGAAGCTTTGTTGTTTGGTTTACAAAATTTAGTAGATATGGGTGTAAAGGATATAGAGGCTTTTAGAGATTCACTTCTGGTAGTCTGGCAGATTGGTGGTGAATTTCAATGTTTTGATGGATTATTAAACAACTATTTAGACCGATGTTTAGATATAATTAAGTCTCTGAATACTTTCACTATCAGTCATATACCTAGGGAAGATAATTCTAGAGCTAATTGCTTAGCGCAGCAAGCATCCGAATACCAAATCAGTAGGGGAAAGTTTTCCATATTAGAGAAACCGATGCTAGATGCTGTTAATAGTAATGCTGATCTATTGGCTATTAATTTGCTAAAAGATGTAGCAGGTCCTTGTTCAATCCAGCAGCAAATAGTACAAGGCAAAGAAGATTCGGTGCAGGAGTCACAAATAACCGAATCAACAGCTAATTTAGAACCAAGTGATTGGATAATTCCTCTGATTAATCATCTAAAGGATCCTGGGCAAACAAGAGATAGAAAAATTCGGCGACAAGCTTTAAAATATACTTTGCTAGATAGTGAGTTGTACCGCCGAACGATAGATGAATTACTTTTAAAGTGCTTAGGTCCTGATCAGTCAAGAGTAGCTATGGGTGAAGTACATGAAGGGCTATGCGGAACACATCAGTCGGCTCATAAGATGCAATGGTTATTGAAAAGAGCAGGTTTTATTGGCCGACGATGTTAGGGGACTGTTTTCGCTATTATAAAGGGTGTGAAGAATGCCAGAAATTTGGAAATATTCAATTGGCACCTGCAGCTATGATGCATCCCATTATTAAGCCATGGCCATTTAGAGGATGGGTTTTAGATTTTATTCGTCAAATATATCCTGCTTCATCTAAAGGTCATCGCTTCGTCCTAGTAGCTACAAATTATTTTACCAAATGGACTGAAGCAATTCCTTTAAGAAATATGACCCATAAGGACGTAATTAATTTTGTTTTGGAGCATATTATTCGCAGATTCGGTATTCCTCAAACTTTGACTACTAATCAAGGTTCTTCTTTTATGTCTCATCAATTTCGTGAGTTTGCCGAATCTTTTAGAATTAAATTGTTAAATTCATCGCCTTATTATGCTCAAGCTAACGGACAGGCCGAATCTAGCAATAAAACTTTAATTAAACTTATAAAGAAGAAAATTAAGGAGCATCCAAGAAGTGGCTGTAACGCCCCGGATCTGTTGCGCCAGGTGTCCGCCAGTTATTCGTCAGCGTTGCCATGTCATTTGCTTGCGTGTTGCACTTTGTCATGTCATCATCTGCATTTCATATCATGTCATCATGTGCATCGCATTGGCATACGTGTTCGTCTCATGAATCCGAGCATTTTCCCCGTTGTCCGTTTTGCAATCCGGCGCTCCTATGTTCCCCGGCGTCCCCTTTTACCTTTTCCCGTGAGCGGATATTAAACTTTCTCGGAATGGACCGAGGTTTGTCAAGCGGCCTTGGTATAGCACCGGTAGACCGCCTGTCAAGTTTCGGGTCATTCAGAGTCCGTTTGATGCTCCAACAGTTAACCGGGTAACCGCAAAAGCCTCCTTCTCTTTGCAGCCCAACACCCCTTCAAAGTGGCCCAAAACCCACCTAAACCCCCTCCATCCTCTCGGTCGTTCGATCACGATCGCGTGGCCGAAAACCGCTCCCCATTTGGAGCTTCCTAGCTCCCTCTGCCTATAAATGTGTGCCTCCCCCGTCCAAATCGCAGATGAAACCCTAGCCTCCCTCTTCCTCGCGCCGCCGGACATGTCCATCCCGCGCCGGACACGTCCAACCTCCACGTCGCTCCGGCCAATCGCGATGCGCCACCTCAGCCTCACCGCCGCCCCAACAACTCAGGCGCCGCCACCTCAGCCCCGCCATCCCTCTCTCTCCTCTCCACGCCGCCGCGGCCCGCGGGGCCCGAGGCAGGCCCACGCGGGCCCAGATCCCGCCGTCGCTCGGGGGTTCGCCTCCCTGCGCCTGGGCGCCTCGCGCCGCGGCCTCCCGGACCCCGCCGCGCCGCTCGCCGCCTGCCTCGCCGCCGCTGCCTCCCGCAGCTTCTTCAAGCTCCGCCGCCACCGCGGGAGCTCGGGCCTCCGCCGCCCCATGGCTCGCCGGGCCCCGACGCCGGCGCCCTCCTCCTCCACCCCGGCCAGATCCGGCCACGGGAGGGCCGAATCCGCCTCAGGACAGCCCGCCGGTGCCCTCTCCGTCCTTCTCCGGCGAACCCCGGCCATCCTCGTTTTCCGTGCATCACTAGGTTGACTTCTCCCTCCCCCTCGAATTTCTGCCAAGTCCCGAGTTTCGTTGCATAATTATGCTATGTTCATCGTGTCATATCTCTGCAGCCATGGCTCCGTTTTAGGCGTGTAGCATATCAAATTGTTCGCCTCGACGAGTACATCATTTCATTCCATTGTGTCATTTTCATTTGAGTTCATCTTAATGCCCGAAATGCTGTTAGAAGAGGGATATGTGATGTTAGTTTCAGATCTGTTATCAGAACATGCACTTTGTCATTTTTTCCATGATTGATGTGTGCACCCTATGAAGTTGAGTCCTACATATGTTTTGAAATATGACATGCTATATTTCCAGGGGTGTATGCCATGTATTTTTTTGATCTTTATGGTGACTAGCACAAGCATGCAAACTAGGGTACATAATGTTGCTGATTTCAGAGACTTGGTATTTTCAGTCATGTTCTGCTGTTATTTTTATGCCATGTGTTCAGGTTGTTTCCGAGAGATCTATGCCTCTTTTGAGCATGACCAGTAAGGGTGTTTTGGGAATATGGATTTTCTCTATCCATCCATTGCTTTGTTTGTAATTATGGAGTGCCATAGCTTGAGTCAATCGAGCTCTACTTTTGCTATAAAATGTTTCCTGGCAGATCGTTTACATGTTATTCGATTTTGCCAAGCTTGTTGTAGTTGATCCTTGCTTTCTATGATGTTGTTCTTGCCATTTCTAGCTTCTATGCCATGTCTTCTTGATGTATGTATGCTTAGTTTATCATGCAATGCTCTGTAGTGAGTGCATCGAGCTCGTAAACATGCCTACTTGTTATCTGTTTTTGACATGTCCAGTTTTCTGCTAAGTCTGAAACCTGTAACGAAACTTGCTTAATTGACATGGGCGCTATTATATTTTCTGATCCTTTTTGGCTTATGGTCAGTAAGGGACTTTTGTTAAGTGCTTTGAGTAGATTAATGCTATGCCTTATATTGCTATGTCCTTTTTCTGTAGCATGTTGTTTGCTTGCTCTAAACATGTCATCCTGATGTTAATTTCTGGCATGTTGTTATTTTCACCAAGTCTGTGAACCTGTTATCTTTTGCACTTTTGCCATGCTTGTTTGAACCTGTTGTGGTGTGATCTAACCGTAGCTCAGTGTTCATCTTTTGTCAAGCATATTGAGTAGATCACTGTCACATGCTTTGTTTATATGTTTGGGTGCAGTAGCTTAATTTCTTGTTGCTTGCTAAGTAGCATCATGCTGTTAATGGCAGATTATTGTCATTCTTATTTTGCTTGTCATTTGCAAACCGTGCATCCGATTCCGGTGATCTTTATATCGATTTCAACCGAAATCACCTCACCTTTCCAGTGGCATACTTGGTTTGCCAATATTATGCCTTGTTCATATTTTTCCTTCCGAAGCACGCATATGCATTGCATACCACATCTCGCATATCATGTCATGTTTTGCATCATGTTGCTTGCGCATTGCATCGTGGTTGATAGTTGTTCCTTTGCTTGTGCTCTTGTTTTGGGTAGAGCTGGGAGACAAGTACATGAACGAGGAACCTGTTGAGAACGCTTACGAGGACCAAGCTTTCGACAACTCTGAGAACCTTGCAGGCAAGATGACCATACCCTCGAAATCACTCCTATCTTTGCTTGCTAGTTGCTCGCTCTTTTGCTATGCCTATGCTGCGATACCTACCACTTTCTATATCATGCCACCCATATTGCCATGTCAGCCTCTAACCATCCATGTCCTAGCAAACCGTTGATTGGCTATGTTACCGCTTTGCTCAGCCCCTCTTATAGCGTTGTTAGTTACAGGTGAAGATGAAGTTTGTTCCATGTTGGAACATGATTATTTTGGGATATCACAATATCTCTTATTTAATTAATGCATCTATATACTTGGTAAAGGGTGGAAGGCTCGTCCTTATGCCCGGTGTCTTGTTCCACCCTTGCCACCCTAGTTTCCGTCATACCGGTGTTATGTTCCTTGATTTTGCGTTCCTTACACGGTTGGGTGATTTATGGGACCCCCTTGACAGTTCGCTTTGAATAAGACTCTTCCAGCAAGGCCCAACATTGGTTTTACCATTTGCCTACCACCTACTCCTTTTCCCCCGGGTTTTCGCGAGCCCGAGGGTCATCTTTATTTTTAGCCCCCCCGGGCCAGTGCTCCTTCGAGTGTTGGTCCGAACCAAGCAACCTGCGGGGCCACCTCGTGGAAACTCGAGACTTGGTTTTACTCGTAGCTTGACTTATCCGGATGTGCCCTGAGACCGAGATATGTGCAGCTCCTATCAGGATTTGTCGGCACAATCGGGCGGCTTTGCTGGACTTGTTTTATTACTGCCGAGATGTCTTGTAGTCCGGGATTCCGAGACTGATCGGGTCTTCCTGGTAGAAGGAATATCCTTCGTTGACCGTGAGAGCTTATAATGGGCTAAGTTGGGACACCCCTGCAGGGTATTATCTTTCGAAAGCCGTGCCCGCGGTTATGAGGCAGATGGGAATTTGTTAATGTCCGGTTGTAGAAAACCCGAAGTTGACCTTAATTAAAACACATCAACCGCGTGTGTAACCGTGATGGTCTCTTCTCGGCGGGGTCCGGGAAGTGAACACGGTGTTGGAGTTATGTTTGACGTAGGTTGTTCTAGGATCACTTCTTGATCACTTCTAGCTTCATGACCGTGCTTTGCTTCTCTTCTCGCTCTCTTTTGTGTTGTTAGCCACCATATATGCTAGTCGCTTGCTGCAGCTCCACCTCACAACCCCTTCCTACCTATAAGCTTAAATAGTCTTGATCTCGCGGGTGTGAGATTGCTGAGCCCCCGTGACTCGCAGATTCTACCAAAACAGTTGCAGGTGCCGACGATGCCAGTGCAGATGATTCAACCGAGCTCAAGTGGGAGTTCGACGAGGAACGTGGTCGCTACTATGTGTTTTTTTCCTGATGATCAGTAGTGGAGCCCAGTTGGGACGATCGGGGATCTGTGTAGCATTTGGGGTAGTCATCCTTCATTTCGGTACCGTAGTCGGACCTTGAGTGTAATATGAATGATGGATGTTTATTTATGTATTGTGTGAAGTGGCGACTGTAAGCCAACTATGTATCTTTTTCCCTTATGTATGACATGGGTTGTGTGAAGATTACCTCATTTGCGACATTGCTTTCAATGCGGTTATGCCTCTAAGTCGTGCCTCGACACGTGGGAGATATAGCCGCATCGAGGGCGTTACAAGTTGGTAATCAGGGCCTTCTCCGACCTTAGAAGCCCCCACTGATTGATCGTTTTTAGCGGCCGAGTTGTGTCTAGAATTTTCTTTTGAGTCATTTAGGAATTATATATCGGAGAGTTTAGGAATTCTTTTTACTTCCCAGTTCTCCTCATCGCTCTGGTAAGGCATCCTGACGTAGAGTTTTGACTCTTCTCTTCTCAAATTTCACTAAATTTTTTTTAGGATCACGCGGGTATCTTAGAATCGTTCCGATGGTTTTGTGATGACAACATTGTCTTGGTGCCTCCTGTCAGCAGGGGTTTAGTGGAGGTGTCCCGGGGAGTTGAGCTTCGAGGTGTTGTCGTCATAATTTTATCGTTGCAGTTCTGGAATACCTGAGTTTAGTACGCCGACATCGAAAATCTCTTTTGTACAGTTGTTGGTGAGATAACCCTGATAGCCCAGTACTGAGGCGAGTGCGGGAGTATTGCCATAACTCGTATAATGGATGTTTTTCGAAGGTTGAGGTAGTCGATTTCCGCAGGTTTCTTGGTTATGTGTTGAAGGATGGATACAGCTGGATCTAGGTATTGTTAGTTTGGGTGATATATTTTGTGTCCCCTGTATCCCCAACACCAGATTGCATAACCAGAAAGTTTCGGCAGTTTATAGGTGGGAATTCAAGTATCTCGTAGGATATTTTTCCAACAGACACATGATACGATATGGGATCTATCATATGTTTGTTTCCGGCTTATTCTGCAAGCCAATCCTTTGTTTTTGTTTTGTTTTGTGGTATTCGAGTTGCTTCGATGTCAAGTGTTGATTCCATACCTTTTCTAAACGGTGTTATCATATTTCTATGGAAATACTAATCCTTCTTGATCATCAAGATTGTCATGTTAATTCTTTTTCAACCGGTGTGTCTCTCTTCAAGTGGATCCGATCACTTCAACATTCGCAAGATCAATTATCAGTTCTTCTCAACGGTGTTTGCTTCATCCGTTCCAAGTTGTCTTTGTTTTTCCCGCCCTCCCACCCTTATTTCTTCAAGGACGCAGATTTCTTGATCAAGGATCCATCTTATTGATGTGAAGTCTCTCCATTCTTTTCCGCCGATGTTCTTATCCGATGATTCTCAGGATGATACTAACGGAGCTTCAAGTTTATTATTCTTCGTTCTTTTTCTTCCCCGGTGGATTCAATTCAAGCTTTGTCGATCATATCTTTCCTCGTTTCAAATACCTTCTCATACCGGTGCACCTCACAATAAATCACTTCTCGCTATTCATTTGTTCGGGAGTGCTGAAGATATCTCAGAAGGCTCGTCTTGTCTTTCAAGATCAGTTCAACCTATATCGAGGTCGTTATCTCATTCTAGCCATTTAAATCAATCGGTGCAATCTCCCTTTCAAGCAATCGTTCAACGGTGTTTCTTTTGAGTGGGCCCTAACCCACAGGTCTTTTTCCAGGATCTTACCTGACTCTTCTAATTTTCCCGGAGCTTCTAAAATTCTTCTCGAAGTTTGACGTAAGAATGAATTATCATCAGTCAAATGCCTTTCTCCAGAATCACTTCAAACTCTTTTCATCTTTGGCTCAACCTTTCCTCTTTTAATCCTTCCGGAGTTTCTCAACAGTTTGGTGGTGTTTCTCCTCGTCATTCTCAGCATTTGAAGACCGAAGAAGAGTTTCTCTTAAATCTTGCCCCATTCTCGTCAAGATTCATTGTTCTAGCTTGTTGCCTTCCTCTCATAATTGTTTTCGGTTGTGAGAATAATTTTCACCCATCCGGAGCACTTCAGGAGTATTTTCAGTTTGATTCTCCGAAGGCCATCATTTCAGAAGAATTATTCATTCTCAGCTTTCAGCTCTCGTTCTCCAAATCTTACCGGTGCATCTTTCAATATTCTCTAATCAGTTCATGATCTCTTCGTTCTCATGTATCTAAATCCTAGCAAGCATCTTCGTTCATTTGCTAATTCTTCCCGGTGTTTCCTTATCTTTTCTTCGTTCATTTTGAATTTTTACGGTGTTTCGTTCAACATTGCTCTTCCGTTGTTATCATACCAATTCGTTCTTTCTTTCCAATTCCATCGGTGGTTCCATCAATACCTTCCCAAGTTTGTGCCATATCTATCTTAATCCTTCCTACGAGAATAAGTAGTATGCCAAATCCATTACTTGTCATCAATTTAATTGGTGAAGGATAAGCATAATGTAATTCTTATTCTTGTTTCATCGAGTTAACTCAATTCCCTATTCTGGAGGTTCTTCAAATCCTTGGTTTCAATAGCTCATCTTTCTTTTCCGGAGTTCCAAGCTCTCGCAATTATATCATCACGGAGATACATCTAAAGCATTACAAGGTTTCACCTTGTGTTTTCAAATTCTCTTTCTTTCTATCATCCTTTTATTACCGGAGTTCTTCATGGAGGCTCTACATGGTGCTTCATCAAGGATTCCTTACATTCTCGTTTTGTTCTTCAAGATTTCTCTCGGAGCTAAGATCCGCCAAGCTATACTCTAAAATAAACATGGTGTTCAACACATGTTTTGTTTTGAAGAGCTCAAATATTCTTCTACCTGCATTCCAAAGTGCAATTCGCTCTACCTTATCATTTGAGGTGGTGTTATGTCATTCTTGACAATTTCACTTCGTGTTTCATTATTCACATGTTGTCAAGAATGAGGTATTTAAATCCATCAATCTCTTCATTGGAGTTATCTGGGGTTATATTTCACCTAAAGCTTTCCCTAAGGATTGTTGCTATTTATGGTGCTTATAAATAACCCAAGTTCTTCATTGGTCCTCTCGGTGAAATAAGTTTCTCGTCTCCTTGTTGATATCAATCCAATCTATTGTTTTCCGTTAGTGGCAGAATTTCACCTCATAATTTTGAGACGTTTTCCATAAGCCCACAACAACCTTATTCTTTTGTTGTTTAATTTTCGCCAACTCCATTCAATCCTTGTTTCTAAGGATGCCTTCAAATTCATTGCTGGTACAAGTTATCATTTTCTTCTACTTTCATTCTTTCTAACGATTTAGCTTCTATTCGTTAGTTCTGGAAGCATTGTGATATTGCTCTCTTTGACCCAACTCATCCTAATGTTCTTTTCGTGCTTATCCATTTAATCGGGGTGTGTGTCTATCATTCCTTCTTTTAACCGGAGTCTCATCCAAGTGCTTTCATTTGCCAAGTTCATATTCTATTCCTGCCTTTTCCAACCGGAGTGTTGTTGTAATTGTCCTTTATCGTTCCTTTTACATCTTGTTTCAACCGGAGTGGTTTCAACGTCTATCTTGTCACTTAAGCTCTTCTTTCTCGCCGTATTCCTTGTTCCTTGTCCAATGGAGTATTTCATTTCGTTCATCTCCATGGTATTCTTTTCTTTCATTTTGCTCAACCTCTCAAGGTTCTTTGGTTTCACTCTTTGGTCAAAGAAGCAACTTAGTTTTACCTCTTCTCTTTCTCTTCCGTTTTCCCCTCCGGTGCCATCCTAGATCTCGGGACGAGATCCTCTCGTAGTGGTGGAGTGTTGTAACGCTCCGGATCTGTTGCGCCAGGTGTCCGCCAGTTATTCGTCAGCGTTGCCATGTCATTTGCTTGCGTGTTGCACTTTGTCATGTCATCATCTGCATTTCATATCATGTCATCATGTGCATCGCATTGGCATACGTGTTCGTCTCATGAATCCGAGCATTTTCCCCGTTGTCCGTTTTGCAATCCGGCGCTCCTATGTTCCCCGGCGTCCCCTTTTACCTTTTCCCGTGAGCGGATATTAAACTTTCTCGGAATGGACCGAGGTTTGTCAAGCGGCCTTGGTATAGCACCGGTAGACCGCCTGTCAAGTTTCGGGTCATTCAGAGTCCGTTTGATGCTCCAACGGTTAACCGGGTAACCGCAAAAGCCTCCTTCTCTTTGCAGCCCAACACCCCTTCAAAGTGGCCCAAAACCCACCTAAACCCCCTCCATCCTCTCGGTCGTTCGATCACGATCGCGTGGCCGAAAACCGCTCCCCATTTGGAGCTTCCTAGCTCCCTCTGCCTATAAATGTGTGCCTCCCCCGTCCAAATCGCAGATGAAACCCTAGCCTCCCTCTTCCTCGCGCCGCCGGACATGTCCATCCCGCGCCGGACACGTCCAACCTCCACGTCGCTCCGGCCAATCGCGATGCGCCACCTCAGCCTCACCGCCGCCCCAACAACTCAGGCGCCGCCACCTCAGCCCCGCCATCCCTCTCTCTCCTCTCCGTGCCGCCGCGGCCCGCGGGGCCCGAGGCAGGCCCACGCGGGCCCAGATCCCGCCGCCGCCCGGGGGTTCGCCTCCCTGCGCCTGGGCGCCTCGCGTCGCCGCCTCCCGGACCCCGCCGCGCCGCTCGCCGCCTGCCTCGCCGCCGCTGCCTCCCGCAGCTTCTTCAAGCTCCGCCGCCGCCGCGGGAGCTCGGGCCTCCGCCGCCCCATGGCTCGCCGGGCCCCGACGCCGGCGCCCTCCTCCTCCACCCCGGCCAGATCCGGCCACGGGAGGGCTGAATCCGCCTCGGGACAGCCCGCCGACGCCCTCTCCGTACTTCTCCGGCGAACCCCGGCCATCCTCGTTTTCCGTGCATCACTAGGTTGACTTCTCCCTCCCCCTCGAATTTCTGCCAAGTCCCGAGTTTTGTTGCATAATTATGCTGTGTTCATCGTGTCATATCTCTGCGCCCGCGGCTCCGTTTTGGGCGTATATGATACCAAATTGTTCGCCTCGATGAGTACATCATTTCATTCCATTGTGTCATTTTCATTTGAGTTCATCTTGATGCCCGAAATGCTGTTAGAAGAGGGCTATGTGATGTTAGTTTCAGATCTGTTATCAGAACATGCACTTTTGTCATTTTTGCCATGATTGATGTGTGCATCCTATGAAGTTGAGTCTTACATGTGTTTTGAAATATGACATGCTATATTTCCAGGGGTATATGCCATGTATTTTTGTGATCTTTTTGGTGACTAGCACAAGCATGCAAACTAGGGTACATAATGTTGCTGATTTCAGAGACTTGGTATTTTCAGTCATGTTCTGCTGTTATTTTTATGCCATGTGTTCAGGTTGTTTCCGAGAGATCTATGCCTCTTTTGAGCATGATCATTAAGGGTGTTTTGAGCATATGGATTTGCTCTATCCATCCATGGCTTTGTTTGTAATTATGGAGTGCCATAGCTTGAGCCAATCGAGCTCTACTTTTGTATTAAAATGTTTCCTGGCAGATCGTTTACATGTTATTCGATTTTGCCAAGCTTGTTGTAGTTGATCCTTGCTTGCTATGATGTTGTTCTTGCCATGTCTAGTTTCTATGCCATGTCTTCTTGATGTATGTACGCTTAGTTTATCATGCAATGCTCTGTAGTGAGTGCATCGAGCTCGTAAACATGCCTACTTGTTATCTGTTTTTGACATGTCCAGTTTTCTGCAGTCTGAAACCTGTAACGAAACTTGCTTAATTGACATGGGTGCTATTATATTTTCTGATCCTTTCTGGCTTATGGTCATTAAAGGACTTTTGTTAAGTGCTTTGAGTAGATTCATGCCATGCCTTATTTTGCTATTTCCTGTTCATGTAGCATGTTGTTTGCTTGCTCTAAACATGTCATCCTGATGTTAATTTCTGGCATGTTATTTTCACTAAGTCTGTGAACCTGTTATCTTTTGCACTTTTGCCATGCTTGTTTGAACCTGTTGTGGTGTGATCTAACCGTAGCTCAGTGTTCATCTTTTGTAAAGAATCTTGAGTAGATCAGTGTCACATGATTTGTTTATATGTTTGGGTGCAGTAGCTTAATTTCTTGTTGCTTGCTAAGTAGCATCATGCTGTTAATGGCAGATTATTGTCATTCTTGTTTTGCTTGTCATTTGCAAACCGTGCATCCGATTCCGGTGATCTTTATATCGATTTCAACCGAAATCACCTCACCTTTCCAGTGGCATACTTGGTTTGCCAAGATTATGCCTTGTTCATCTTTTTCCTTCCAAAGCACGCATATGCATACCACATCTCGCATATCATGCCATGTTTTGCATCATGTTGCTTGCGCATTGCATCGTGGTTGATAGTTGTTCCTTTGCTTGTGCTCTTGTTTTGGGTAGAGCCGGGAGACGAGTACGTGAACGAGGAACCTGTTGAGAACGCTTACGAGGACCAAGCTTTCGACAACTCTGAGAACCTTGCAGGCAAGATGACCATACCCTCGAAATCAATTCTATCTTTGCTTGCTAGTTGCTCGCTCTTTTGCTATGCCTATGCTGCGATACCTACCACTTTCTATATCATGCCACCCATATTGCCATGTCAGCCTATAACCATCCATGTCCTAGCAAACCGTTGATTGGCTATGTTACCGCTTTGCTCAGCCCCTCTTATAGCGTTGTTAGTTACAGGTGAAGATGAAGTTTGTTCCATGTTGGAACATGATTATTTTGGGATATCACAATATCTCTTATTTAATTAATGCATCTATATACTTGGTAAAGGGTGGAAGGCTCGTCCTTATGCCTGGTGTCTTGTTCCACCCTTGCCACCCTAGTTTCCGTCATACCGGTGTTATGTTCCTTGATTTTGCGTTCTTACACGGTTGGGTGATTTATGGGACCCCCTTGACAGTTCGCTTTGAATAAGACTCTTCCAGCAAGGCCCAACATTGGTTTTACCATTTGCCTACCACCTACTCCTTTTCCCCCGGGTTTTCGCGAGCCCGAGGGTCATCTTTATTTTTAGCCCCCCCGGGCCAGTGCTCCTTCGAGTGTTGGTCCGAACTGAGCAACCTGCGGGGCCACCTCATGGAAACTCGAGACTTGGTTTTACTCGTAGCTTGACTTATCCGGATGTGCCCTGAGACCGAGATATGTGCAGCTCCTATCAGGATTTGTCGGCACAATCGGGCGGCTTTGCTGGACTTGTTTTATTACTGCCGAGATGTCTTGTAGTCCGGGATTCCGAGACTGATCGGGTCTTCCTGGTAGAAGGAATATCCTTCGTTGACCGTGAGAGCTTATAATGGGCTAAGTTGGGACACCCCTGCAGGGTATTATCTTTCGAAAGCCGTGCCCGCGGTTATGAGGCAGATGGGAATTTGTTAATGTCCGGTTGTAGAAAACCCGAAGTTGACCTTAATTAAAACACATCAACCGCGTGTGTAACCGTGATGGTCTCTTCTCGGCGGGGTCCGGGAAGTGAACACGGTGTTGGAGTTATGTTTGACGTAGGTTGTTCTAGGATCACTTCTTGATCACTTCTAGCTTCATGACCGTGCTTTGCTTCTCTTCTCGCTCTCTTTTGTGTTATTAGCCACCATATATGCTAGTCGCTTGCTGCAGCTCCACCTCACAACCCCTTCCTACCTATAAGCTTAAATAGTCTTGATCTCGCGGGTGTGAGATTGCTGAGCCCCCGTGACTCGCAGATTCTACCAAAACAGTTGCAGGTGCCGACGATGCCAGTGCAGATGATTCAACCGAGCTCAAGTGGGAGTTCGACGAGGAACGTGGTCGCTACTATGTGTTTTTTTCCTGATGATCAGTAGTGGAGCCCAGTTGGGACGATCGGGGATCTGTGTAGCATTTGGGGTAGTCATCCTTCATTTCGGTACCGTAGTCGGACCTTGAGTGTAATATGAATGATGGATGTTTATTTATGTATTGTGTGAAGTGGCGACTGTAAGCCAACTATGTATCTTTTTCCCTTATGTATGACATGGGTTGTGTGAAGATTACCTCATTTGCGACATTGCTTTCAATGCGGTTATGCCTCTAAGTCGTGCCTCGACACGTGGGAGATATAGCCGCATCGAGGGCGTTACAAGTTGGTAATCAGGGCCTTCTCCGACCTTAGAAGCCCCCACTGATTGATCGTTTTTAGCGGCCGAGTTGTGTCTAGAATTTTTTTTTGAGTCATTTAGGAATTATATATCGGAGAGTTTAGGAATTCTTTTTACTTCCCAGTTCTCCTCATCGCTCTGGTAAGGCATCCTGACGTAGAGTTTTGACTCTTCTCTTCTCAAATTTCACTAAATTTTTTTTAGGATCACGCGGGTATCTTAGAATCGTTCCGATGGTTTTGTGATGACAACATTGTCTTGGTGCCTCCTGTCAGCAGGGGTTTAGTGGAGGTGTCCCGGGGAGTTGAGCTTCGAGGTGTTGTCGTCATAATTTTATCGTTGCAGTTCTGGAATACCTGAGTTTAGTACGCCGACATCGAAAATCTCTTTTGTACAGTTGTTGGTGAGATAACCCTGATAGCCCAGTACTGAGGCGAGTGCGGGAGTATTGCCATAACTCGTATAATGGATGTTTTTCGAAGGTTGAGGTAGTCGATTTCCGCAGGTTTCTTGGTTATGTGTTGAAGGATGGATACAGCTGGATCTAGGTATTGTTAGTTTGGGTGATATATTTTGTGTCCCCTGTATCCCCAACACCAGATTGCATAACCAGAAAGTTTCGGCAGTTTATAGGTGGGAATTCAAGTATCTCGTAGGATATTTTTCCAACAGACACATGATACGATATGGGATCTATCATATGTTTGTTTCCGGCTTATTCTGCAAGCCAATCCTTTGTTTTTGTTTTGTTTTGTGGTATTCGAGTTGCTTCGATGTCAAGTGTTGATTCCATACCTTTTCTAAACGGTGTTATCATATTTCTATGGAAATACTAATCCTTCTTGATCATCAAGATTGTCATGTTAATTCTTTTTCAACCGGTGTGTCTCTCTTCAAGTGGATCCGATCACTTCAACATTCGCAAGATCAATTATCAGTTCTTCTCAACGGTGTTTGCTTCATCCGTTCCAAGTTGTCTTTGTTTTTCCCGCCCTCCCACCCTTATTTCTTCAAGGACGCAGATTTCTTGATCAAGGATCCATCTTATTGATGTGAAGTCTCTCCATTCTTTTCCGCCGATGTTCTTATCCGATGATTCTCAGGATGATACTAACGGAGCTTCAAGTTTATTATTCTTCGTTCTTTTTCTTCCCCGGTGGATTCAATTCAAGCTTTGTCGATCATATCTTTCCTCGTTTCAAATACCTTCTCATACCGGTGCACCTCACAATAAATCACTTCTCGCTATTCATTTGTTCGGGAGTGCTGAAGATATCTCAGAAGGCTCGTCTTGTCTTTCAAGATCAGTTCAACCTATATCGAGGTCGTTATCTCATTCTAGCCATTTAAATCAATCGGTGCAATCTCCCTTTCAAGCAATCGTTCAACGGTGTTTCTTTTGAGTGGGCCCTAACCCACAGGTCTTTTTCCAGGATCTTACCTGACTCTTCTAATTTTCCCGGAGCTTCTAAAATTCTTCTCGAAGTTTGACGTAAGAATGAATTATCATCAGTCAAATGCCTTTCTCCAGAATCACTTCAAACTCTTTTCATCTTTGGCTCAACCTTTCCTCTTTTAATCCTTCCGGAGTTTCTCAACAGTTTGGTGGTGTTTCTCCTCGTCATTCTCAGCATTTGAAGACCGAAGAAGAGTTTCTCTTAAATCTTGCCCCATTCTCGTCAAGATTCATTGTTCTAGCTTGTTGCCTTCCTCTCATAATTGTTTTCGGTTGTGAGAATAATTTTCACCCATCCGGAGCACTTCAGGAGTATTTTCAGTTTGATTCTCCGAAGGCCATCATTTCAGAAGAATTATTCATTCTCAGCTTTCAGCTCTCGTTCTCCAAATCTTACCGGTGCATCTTTCAATATTCTCTAATCAGTTCATGATCTCTTCGTTCTCATGTATCTAAATCCTAGCAAGCATCTTCGTTCATTTGCTAATTCTTCCCGGTGTTTCCTTATCTTTTCTTCGTTCATTTTGAATTTTTACGGTGTTTCGTTCAACATTGCTCTTCCGTTGTTATCATACCAATTCGTTCTTTCTTTCCAATTCCATCGGTGGTTCCATCAATACCTTCCCAAGTTTGTGCCATATCTATCTTAATCCTTCCTATGAGAATAAGTAGTATGCCAAATCCATTACTTGTCATCAATTTAATTGGTGAAGGATAAGCATAATGTAATTCTTATTCTTGTTTCATCGAGTTAACTCAATTCCCTATTCTGGAGGTTCTTCAAATCCTTGGTTTCAATAGCTCATCTTTCTTTTCCGGAGTTCCAAGCTCTCGCAATTATATCATCACGGAGATACATCTAAAGCATTACAAGGTTTCACCTTGTGTTTTCAAATTCTCTTTCTTTCTATCATCCTTTTATTACCGGAGTTCTTCATGGAGGCTCTACATGGTGCTTCATCAAGGATTCCTTACATTCTCGTTTTGTTCTTCAAGATTTCTCTCGGAGCTAAGATCCGCCAAGCTATACTCTAAAATAAACATGGTGTTCAACACATGTTTTGTTTTGAAGAGCTCAAATATTCTTCTACCTGCATTCCAAAGTGCAATTCGCTCTACCTTATCATTTGAGGTGGTGTTATGTCATTCTTGACAATTTCACTTCGTGTTTCATTATTCACATGTTGTCAAGAATGAGGTATTTAAATCCATCAATCTCTTCATTGGAGTTATCTGGGGTTATATTTCACCTAAAGCTTTCCCTAAGGATTGTTGCTATTTATGGTGCTTATAAATAACCCAAGTTCTTCATTGGTCCTCTCGGTGAAATAAGTTTCTCGTCTCCTTGTTGATATCAATCCAATCTATTGTTTTCCGTTAGTGGCAGAATTTCACCTCATAATTTTGAGACGTTTTCCATAAGCCCACAACAACCTTATTCTTTTGTTGTTTAATTTTCGCCAACTCCATTCAATCCTTGTTTCTAAGGATGCCTTCAAATTCATTGCTGGTACAAGTTATCATTTTCTTCTACTTTCATTCTTTCTAACGATTTAGCTTCTATTCGTTAGTTCTGGAAGCATTGTGATATTGCTCTCTTTGACCCAACTCATCCTAATGTTCTTTTCGTGCTTATCCATTTAATCGGGGTGTGTGTCTATCATTCCTTCTTTTAACCGGAGTCTCATCCAAGTGCTTTCATTTGCCAAGTTCATATTCTATTCCTGCCTTTTCCAACCGGAGTGTTGTTGTAATTGTCCTTTATCGTTCCTTTTACATCTTGTTTCAACCGGAGTGGTTTCAACGTCTATCTTGTCACTTAAGCTCTTCTTTCTCGCCGTATTCCTTGTTCCTTGTCCAATGGAGTATTTCATTTCGTTCATCTCCATGGTATTCTTTTCTTTCATTTTGCTCAACCTCTCAAGGTTCTTTGGTTTCACTCTTTGGTCAAAGAAGCAACTTAGTTTTACCTCTTCTCTTTCTCTTCCGTTTTCCCCTCCGGTGCCATCCTAGATCTCGGGACGAGATCCTCTCGTAGTGGTGGAGTGTTGTAACGCTCCGGATCTGTTGCGCCAGGTGTCCGCCAGTTATTCGTCAGCGTTGCCATGTCATTTGCTTGCGTGTTGCACTTTGTCATGTTATCATCTGCATTTCATATCATGTCATCATGTGCATCGCATTGGCATACGTGTTCGTCTCATGAATCCGAGCATTTTCCCCGTTGTCCGTTTTGCAATCCGGCGCTCCTATGTTCCCCGGCGTCCCCTTTTACCTTTTCCCGTGAGCGGATATTAAACTTTCTCGGAATGGACCGAGGTTTGTCAAGCGGCCTTGGTATAGCACCGGTAGACCGCCTGTCAAGTTTCGGGTCATTCAGAGTCCGTTTGATGCTCCAACAGTTAACCGGGTAACCGCAAAAGCCTCCTTCTCTTTGCAGCCCAACACCCCTTCAAAGTGGCCCAAAACCCACCTAAACCCCCTCCATCCTCTCGGTCGTTCGATCACGATCGCGTGGCCGAAAACCGCTCCCCATTTGGAGCTTCCTAGCTCCCTCTGCCTATAAATGTGTGCCTCCCCCGTCCAAATCACAGATGAAACCCTAGCCTCCCTCTTCCTCGCGCCGCCGGACATGTCCATCCCGCGCCGGACACGTCCAACCTCCACGTCGCTCCGGCCAATCGCGATGCGCCACCTCAGCCTCACCGCCGCCCCAACAACTCAGGCGCCGCCACCTCAGCCCCGCCATCCCTCTCTCTCCTCTCCGTGCCGCCGCGGCCCGCGGGGCCCGAGGCAGGCCCACGCGGGCCCAGATCCCGCCGCCGCCCGGGGGTTCGCCTCCCTGCGCCTGGGCGCCTCGCGCCGCCGCCTCCCGGACCCCGCCGCGCCGCTCGCCGCCTGCCTCGCCGCCGCTGCCTCCCGCAGCTTCTTCAAGCTCCGCCGCCGCCGCGGGAGCTCGGGCCTCCGCCGCCCCATGGCTCGCCGGGCCCCGACGCCGGCGCCCTCCTCCTCCACCCCGGCCAGATCCGGCCACGGGAGGGCTGAATCCGCCTCAGGACAGCCCGCCGACGCCCTCTCCGTACTTCTCCGGCGAACCCCGGCCATCCTCGTTTTCCGTGCATCACTAGGTTGACTTCTCCCTCCCCCTCGAATTTCTGCCAAGTCCCGAGTTTTGTTGCATAATTATGCTGTGTTCATCGTGTCATATCTTTGCGCCCGCGGCTCCGTTTTGGGCGTATAGGATACCAAATTGTTCGCCTCGATGAGTACATCATTTCATTCCATTGTGTCATTTTCATTTGAGTTCATCTTGATGCCCGAAATGCTGTTAGAAGAGGGCTATGTGATGTTAGTTTCAGATCTGTTATCAGAACATGCACTTTTGTCATTTTTGCCATGATTGATGTGTGCATCCTATGAAGTTGAGTCTTACATGTGTTTTGAAATATGACATGCTATATTTCCAGGGGTATATGCCATGTATTTTTGTGATCTTTTTGGTGACTAGCACAAGCATGCAAACTAGGGTACATAATGTTGCTGATTTCAGAGACTTGGTATTTTCAGTCATGTTCTGCTGTTATTTTTATGCCATGTGTTCAGGTTGTTTCCGAGAGATCTATGCCTCTTTTGAGCATGATCATTAAGGGTGTTTTGATCATATGGATTTGCTCTATCCATCCATGGCTTTGTTTGTGATTATGGAGTGTCATAGCTTGAGCCAATCGAGCTCTACTTTTGTATTAAAATGTTTCCTGGCAGATCGTTTACATGTTATTCGATTTTGCCAAGCTTGTTGTAGTTGATCCTTGCTTGCTATGATGTTGTTCTTGCCATGTCTAGTTTCTATGCCATGTCTTCTTGATGTATGTACGCTTAGTTTATCATGCAATGCTCTGTAGTGAGTGCATCGAGCTCGTAAACATGCCTACTTGTTATCTGTTTTTGACATGTCCAGTTTTCTGCAGTCTGAAACCTGTAACGAAACTTGCTTAATTGACATGGGTGCTATTATATTTTCTGATCCTTTCTGGCTTATGGTCATTAAGGGACTTTTGTTAAGTGCTTTGAGTAGATTCATGCCATGCCTTATTTTGCTATTTCCTGTTCATGTAGCATGTTGTTTGCTTGCTCTAAACATGTCATCCTGATGTTAATTTCTGGCATGTTATTTTCACTAAGTCTGTGAACCTGTTATCTTTTGCACTTTTGCCATGCTTGTTTGAACCTGTTGTGGTGTGATCTAACCGTAGCTCAGTGTTCATCTTTTGTAAAGAATCTTGAGTAGATCAGTGTCACATGATTTGTTTATATGTTTGGGTGCAGTAGCTTAATTTCTTGTTGCTTGCTAAGTAGCATCATGCTGTTAATGGCAGATTATTGTCATTCTTGTTTTGCTTGTCATTTGCAAACCGTGCATCCGATTCCAGTGATCTTTATATCGATTTCAACCGAAATCACCTCACCTTTCCAGTGGCATACTTGGTTTGCCAAGATTATGCCTTGTTCATCTTTTTCCTTCCAAAGCACGCATATGCATACCACATCTCGCATATCATGCCATGTTTTGCATCATGTTGCTTGCGCATTGCATCGTGGTTGATAGTTGTTCCTTTGCTTGTGCTCTTGTTTTGGGTAGAGCCGGGAGACGAGTACGTGAACGAGGAACCTGTTGAGAACGCTTACGAGGACCAAGCTTTCGACAACTCTGAGAACCTTGCAGGCAAGATGACCATACCCTCGAAATCAATTCTATCTTTGCTTGCTAGTTGCTCGCTCTTTTGCTATGCCTATGCTGCGATACCTACCACTTTCTATATCATGCCACCCATATTGCCATGTCAGCCTCTAACCATCCATGTCCTAGCAAACCGTTGATTGGCTATGTTACCGCTTTGCTCAGCCCCTCTTATAGCGTTGTTAGTTACAGGTGAAGATGAAGTTTGTTCCATGTTGGAACATGATTATTTTGGGATATCACAATATCTCTTATTTAATTAATGCATCTATATACTTGGTAAAGGGTGGAAGGCTCGTCCTTATGCCTGGTGTCTTGTTCCACCCTTGCCACCCTAGTTTCCGTCATACCGGTGTTATGTTCCTTGATTTTGCGTTCCTTACACGGTTGGGTGATTTATGGGACCCCCTTGACAGTTCGCTTTGAATAAGACTCTTCCAGCAAGGCCCAACATTGGTTTTACCATTTGCCTACCACCTACTCCTTTTCCCCCGGGTTTTCGCGAGCCCGAGGGTCATCTTTATTTTTAGCCCCCCCGGGCCAGTGCTCCTTCGAGTGTTGGTCCGAACTGAGCAACCTGCGGGGCCACCTCGTGGAAACTCGAGACTTGGTTTTACTCGTAGCTTGACTTATCCGGATGTGCCCTGAGACCGAGATATGTGCAGCTCCTATCAGGATTTGTCGGCACAATCGGGCGGCTTTGCTGGACTTGTTTTATTACTGCCGAGATGTCTTGTAGTCCGGGATTCCGAGACTGATCGGGTCTTCCTGGTAGAAGGAATATCCTTCGTTGACCGTGAGAGCTTATAATGGGCTAAGTTGGGACACCCCTGCAGGGTATTATCTTTCGAAAGCCGTGCCCGCGGTTATGAGGTAGATGGGAATTTGTTAATGTCCGGTTGTAGAAAACCCGAAGTTGACCTTAATTAAAACACATCAACCGCGTGTGTAACCGTGATGGTCTCTTCTCGGCGGGGTCCGGGAAGTGAACACGGTGTTGGAGTTATGTTTGACGTAGGTTGTTCTAGGATCACTTCTTGATCACTTCTAGCTTCATGACCGTGCTTTGCTTCTCTTCTCGCTCTCTTTTGTGTTGTTAGCCACCATATATGCTAGTCGCTTGCTGCAGCTCCACCTCACAACCCCTTCCTACCTATAAGCTTAAATAGTCTTGATCTCGCGGGTGTGAGATTGCTGAGCCCCCGTGACTCGCAGATTCTACCAAAACAGTTGCAGGTGCCGACGATGCCAGTGCAGATGATTCAACCGAGCTCAAGTGGGAGTTCGACGAGGAACGTGGTCGCTACTATGTGTTTTTTTCCTGATGATCAGTAGTGGAGCCCAGTTGGGACGATCGGGGATCTGTGTAGCATTTGGGGTAGTCATCCTTCATTTTGGTACCGTAGTCAGACCTTGAGTGTAATATGAATGATGGATGTTTATTTATGTATTGTGTGAAGTGGCGACTGTAAGCCAACTATGTATCTTTTTCCCTTATGTATGACATGGGTTGTGTGAAGATTACCTCATTTGCGACATTGCTTTCAATGCGGTTATGCCTCTAAGTCGTGCCTCGACACGTGGGAGATATAGCCGCATCGAGGGCGTTACAAGTTGGTAATCAGGGCCTTCTCCGACCTTAGAAGCCCCCACTGATTGATCGTTTTTAGCGGCCGAGTTGTGTCTAGAAATTTTTTTTGAGTCATTTAGGAATTATATATCGGAGAGTTTAGGAATTCTTTTTACTTCCCAGTTCTCCTCATCGCTCTGGTAAGGCATCCTGACGTAGAGTTTTGACTCTTCTCTTCTCAAATTTCACTAAATTTTTTTTAGGATCACGCGGGTATCTTAGAATCGTTCCGATGGTTTTGTGATGACAACATTGTCTTGGTGCCTCCTGTCAGCAGGGGTTTAGTGGAGGTGTCCCGGGGAGTTGAGCTTCGAGGTGTTGTCGTCATAATTTTATCGTTGCAGTTCTGGAATACCTGAGTTTAGTACGCCGACATCGAAAATCTCTTTTGTACAGTTGTTGGTGAGATAACCCTGATAGCCCAGTACTGAGGCGAGTGCGGGAGTATTGCCATAACTCGTATAATGGATGTTTTTCGAAGGTTGAGGTAGTCGATTTCCGCAGGTTTCTTGGTTATGTGTTGAAGGATGGATACAGCTGGATCTAGGTATTGCTAGTTTGGGTGATATATTTGATGCTGGATAGAATCGATGATGTTCCAGAAGAAAGATTAAGAGCCTTGCAGGAAATTGAAAAAGAAAAGTTAAGAGTAGCTAAGGCTTATGACAAAAGGGTGAGGGAAAAATCGTTTCAAATAGGAGACTTGGTGTGGAAAACGATTTTGCCTGTTGGAACTAGAAACAGTAAATTCGGCAAGTGGTCATCGAGTTGGGAAGGTCCGTATAAGGTTGTAGAGATTGTTCCTGGAAATTCATATTTTGTACAATCTTTGCAGGGGGAAAAGTTGCCCAAAGCTCTCAATGGCAAATATTTGAAGAAGTACTATCCTAGCATGTGCCAAGAAGCTTGATAGCACTATATGGCCGATATGATTTCAGATATCGCCCTAAGAAAAATTTGGCCGATGTGTTATTTAGACATCGCCCTAAGCAGTTGATATGGCTGGTGAAGCGGTTGACATTGTCCTAAGACATTTCCATGGTGTTTTTGGTAAATAAAATTACACCAAAAATAGGGGGGGCATGTGTTGATAGTCTAATTTGGATCTGGCTTGAGGGGTTGCCCAGATTATTTAGTTTTGGTGGTTAAGCTAATGGTTTGAGAATTCACACATGATTGCAAGTACAGAGGCTAGGTGCAGCAGGCTGGATGGAACAGAATTGTGTGTTAGAGCTCACACATGGAGAGAAAGAAGGAAAGAAGCCCGGTTTGGAAAACTGAAGATGGAAAAGATTTTGCATAATCAGCTATTCTGCCGAAACAGAGCTAATATGGAAAGTTTACTAGTATTGGGCCCAGGCTGATGCTTCTACAAAAAGATTAGGAAAAGCCTTTTGGCTTATGTGCCAAGGAAACAACACGTCAGGACTCCTACTCTAATTTGCCAAAGGCCAGGCATACCCTTATATATGTGGGTATATGGCCGATTGAAAAATCAATCGATCCTTTCACAATATTACGTTACTTTTCTCCTACGTCTTTTCTTTCCAACACCTAGCTCGTAGCTTCTGCCTAGCCCTAGCAACCCTAGGGTTTGGCTGATCTTTGCCGTTTTGCATTGAAAAACGGTCGGTTTACCTCCGCGAAAGCGAGGAATCAGTGCTGCTGCGCGGATCAATTTCTCGCAGCAACAGGCTGCTGATGTGTCTGGTTTTTTTGTCACCGATGCCCTTATAAACTGGACCCACTTGGTAGGATTCATGTTAACTCACCTAAATGGCAGATTAAACCTAGCTACAATATTACCCCAATATATGTTGTTTTGTGCAACAAACCTATAAATTAGGTGTTTCATGCAAAACTAACACCGAAAGCAGGTGGTTTGTGCAATTTCCTCTTCTTAAGTAGTAAATGCAGTATCCACCGATGTTCATCTTCTTCTGCATTGTCCACAATAATTTCACAAAGTACTCCTCCGTTTTTTATACAAGGCCACTATCTCATTTTTAGGTACCAAGAAAACAGAGTCAACTAATAAACAACATAATTGATTGTGTGGAAAATTCATGTGTTCCAGGCTAAGCCCTTAAACATATCGCATGTGATGCATCTCTCTCTATGGCTGCATGCATTAATAAGCACCATCGTACGAGGCAAAAACCTAATCAATTCTTCTCGGAAAGAGATAGTGGCCTTGTATAGATACAAATTTATTTTTGATAGTGGTCTACAAAAATAGAGGGCTACCATGGCGCCAAATTAATAACGTCCCCAAAGATACACAATGTTGAACCAACTACATGTGATAATACCCCACGCTACCACCCACACTACCAATCTCTGACAATATGGGGAACAACCTACCGCCTTTGTGCGAAACACCACCTTCGGCAGGTTGGAGCTCACCCTAGATCTCGAGTCATTGCAATGACAACACTCCACCTAGTCGAAAAGGGCACTGCTCGATGATGGGTCAACCTTCGGAAAACATCATCACCGCCACCAATGCACAACTACCAGGAGAGTAGAAGGGGCGAGGGCTCCAAGTAAGTGCCTTCAAGAAAGGCATTGCATCGAAGCACCTCCATCGCTCGATCCAAAATGGATCAAGGGATTTCACCTAGAGCATCTGCCTTCGGTAAGGGAATGACACCCAAGAGCATCGCGACATTCGGCTCAACCACAACTAGGACATACTTCCACCCCGATAAGAACTCCCCATTTCCATAACCGTCATCGAGACCACCGTACCATATGTTGGGGAACGTAGTAATTTCAAAAAAAGTTCTACGCACACACAGGATCATGGTGATGCATAACAACGAGAGGGGAGAGTGTGTCCATGTACCCTCGTAGACCAAAAGCGGAAGCGTTAGCACAACGCGGTTGATGTAGTCGTATGTCTTCACGATTCGATCGATCAAGTACCGAACGCATGGCACCTCCGAGTTCTGCACACGTTCAACTCGATGACGTCCCTCGAACTCCGATCCAGCCGAGCATTGAGGGAGAATTCCGTTAGCACGACCGCGTGGTGACGATGTTGATGTTCTACCGTCGCAGGGCTTCGCCTAAGCACCGCTACTATATTATCGAGGTGGACTATGGTGGAGAGGGGCACCGCACATGGCTAAAAGATCCAAGAGATCAATTGTTGTGTCTATGGGGTGCCCCTCTCCTCCGTATATAAAAGGGGGAGGAGAGGTCCGGCCAAGGGGAGGAGGCGCACCCAAGGGGGGGAGTCCTACTCCCACCGGGAGTAGGACTCCTCCTTTTACTATTTGGGGAGGGAGAGGAAAGGAAGAGGAAGGAGGGAGGAAGGAAAGGGGGGCCCGGCCCCCCTCCCAATTCGGATTGGGCTTGGAGGGGGGGCGCCCCCTCCCTTTCTCCTTTCCCCTCCTTTCCACTAAAGCCCATTAAGGCCCATATACCTCCCGGGGGGTTCCGATAACCTCCCGGTGCTCCGGTATTATCCCGATCTCACCCGGAACCATTCCGGTATCCAAATATAGTCGTTCAATATATCGATCTTTACGTCTCGACCATTTTGAGACTCCTCGTCATGTTCGTGATCACATCCGGGACTCCGAACTACCTTCGGTACATCAAAACACATAAACTCATAATATAACCGTCATCAAACTTTAAGCGCGAGGACCCTACGGGTTCGAGAACTATGTAGACATGACCGAGACACGTCTCCGGTCAATAACCAATAGCGGAACCTAGATGCTCATATTGGCTCCTACATATTCTATGAAGATCTTTATCGGTCAAACCGCATAACAACATGCGTTGTTCCCTTTGTCATTGGTATGTTACTTGTCTGAGATTCAGTCGTCGGTATCTCAATACCTAGTTCAATTTCGTTACCGGCAAGTCTCTTTACTCATTCCGTAATACATCATCCTGCAACTAACTCATTAGTTGCAATGCTTGCAAGGCTTAAGTGATGTGCATTACCGAGTGGGCCCAGAGATACCTCTCTGACAATTGGAGTGACAAATCCTAATCTCGAAATACGCCAACCCAACAAGTATCTTCGGAGACACCTGTAGAGCACCTTTATAATCACCCAGTTACGTTGTGATGTTTGGTAGCACACAAAGTGTTCCTCCGGTAAACGGGAGTTGCATAATCTCATAGTCATAGGAACATGTATAAGTCATGAAGAAAGCAATAGCAACATACTAAACGATCAAGTGCTAAGCTAACTGAATGTGTCGTGGAATTGTCACGGCAGATGTCCTCGTGAAAGGAGTTAGTCGTGGAGCCATCGCAACTAGGAAGATTAAAGGGGTTAAAGTGGGACAAAGGACACGAGGGTTTATACTGGTTCGGCCCCTTGCGGTGAAGGTAAAAGCCTAATCCAGTTGAGGTGGAATTACTAGGGTTTCGATGACCAGGGAGCGAATCTGCTATGCCTGGCTCTCGACCTGATGTTACTTGCCCTAAGCCACCGACGGGTGTAGGATCGGAAGTATGTCTAGAGGGGGGGTGATTAGACTACTTGACCAAATAAAAACTTAACCTTTTCCCAATTTTAGTTCTTGGCAGATTTTAGCAACTTTTAGAACAAGTCAAGCAAGCATGCAAAGAGTATATAGGCAGCGGAAAGTAAAGCATGCAACTTGCAAGAATGTAAAGGGAAGGGTTTGGAGAATTCAAACGCTATTGGAGACATGGATGTTTTTCCTGTGGTTTGGATATGTGGTGCTATCCTACATCCACGTTGATGGAGACTTCAACCCACGAAGGGTAACGGTTGCGTGAGTCCACGGAGGGCTCCACCCACGAAGGGTCCATGAAGAAGCAATCTTGTCTATCCCACCATGGCCATCGCCCACGAAGGACTTGCCTCACTAGCGGTAGATCTTCACGAAGTAGGCGATCTCCTTGCCCTTACAAACTCCTTGGTTCAACTCCACAATCTTGTCGGAGGCTCCCAAGTGACACCTAGCCAATCTAGGAGACACCACTCTCCAAGAAGTAACAAATGGTGTGTTGATGATGAACTCCTTGCTCTTGTGCTTCAAATGATAGTCTCCCCAACACTCAACTCTCTCTCACAGGATTTGGATTTGGTGGAAAGAAGATTTGAGTGGAAAGCAACTTGGGGAAGGCTAGAGATCAAGATTCATATGGTAGGAATGGAATATCTTGGCCTCAACACAAGGGTAGGTGGTTCTCACTCAGAACGTATGAGTTGGAAGTGTAGATGTGTTCTGATGGCTCTCTCCACGAATGAATAGGAGGTGGAGGGGTATATATAGCCTCCACACAAAATCCAACCATTACACACAATTTACCAATCTCGGTGGGACCGAATCAACAAACTCGGTCGGACCGAAATAGTAAACCTAGTGACCATTAGAGATTTTTGGTGGGACTGACATGCAACTCGGTAGGACCGATATGGTTAGGGTTAGGGCATAACGTAATCTCGGTGAGACCGATTACACAAACTCGGTGAGACCGATTTGGTAATAGGCTAACCAGAGAGTTGGTCAGGTAAACTCGGTGGGACCGATTTGCTCTTTGGTGAGACCGAAAAGTTACAAAAGGGAAACATAGAGTTTACATTGCAATCTCGGTGGGACCGATCCGCTCTTTCGGTGAGACCGAAAAGTTATGAAAAGGAAACAGATAAATTGCAACCCCATCTCGGTAAGATCGGGATCCCTATCGGTAGAACCGATTTGCTAGGGTTTGGCAGTGGCTTATGACATGTGAAACTCGGTGGCGCCGGATAGAAAGAATCGGTAGGACCGAGTTTGGCTTAGGGTTTAGGTCATTTGTGGATATGGGAAAGTAGCTGAGGATTTTGGAGCATATCATTAAGCACATGAAGCAAAAGGCTCATTAAGCAACACCTCATCCCTCCTTGATAGTATTGGCTTTTCCTATGGACTCAATGTGATCTTGGATCACTAAAATGTAAAATGAAGAGTCTTGAGCTTTTGAGCTTGAGCCAAACCTTTGTCCTTAGCATTTTGAGGGTTCCACTTTCACCATCCATGCCATGCCAATCATTGAGCTTTCCTAAAATAATTGTCTTGGAATAACATTAGCTCAATGAGCTATATGTTGTTATGAATTACCAAAACCACCTAGGGATAGTTGCACTTTCAGTGGGTTGTCCCCTTATATACACGGGTTGACGCCCCACGGCCTACAGAGTCCCGGACGGCTCATAAACAGTGTCCGGCTCGGTGACTAGCGAATCTTGCTTACAATACAAGTCATGCCATTACGGCGGTTTATCACTACGGGCCTTAAGCCGCCTGCGGGCTTTGGGCCCTTAACTGAACCGCCATCTTCAAGCTTGATATTGGGCTTCATATGATAAATCGTCCTAGCGTAACTCGACCCCTCCTGGGCGGGTTACACTAGTAGTTATATCCCCAACATTAGGCCCAGATTGATTTGAACCAGTTCATGTCAATCTTCAATACCTTAAGAAAAAGTCTTCTGCCTTCTATCTATGCAAAAGATATAACCCGCCATGACGTTATCTTCTGGATTCATGATAATTCGCCATGATGTCGTCTGCCATTAAATTCATTTTTTATTCAATAATATCCCCATGGATCCTTATCTTAATAACCATCCCAAGAATCGAGGCGTCTGAGCAGCTGGATAACCACGTTTCGGCCTCCTCGTTTCTCGCGCCTACTCTGTCAGTCTTCTCCTTATAAATAAGCACGTCTTTAGGTCTTTCCTCCTTCCCCCCCTTTCTGTCATCTTCTTCCTCTCACGACTCCGCTGCCGCTCGAGCTCCTCAGCCGCCGCCGCCGCAGAGCATCTCGTCTTCGTCAATCTTGGCCGCTGCATCAACCTGAATCGACCAGAGAACAGCGGCGATCCTCTGTAGTAGATCTGCAGCTGTAAGTCCTTGCTGTCCCGTACCCCAGATCCGCATTTAGGGTTTGCAAGTTCTTCTGCGTTTCTTCGCTGTTCATCATAGTTCCTTCATAGTTTCTCCATCGTGGCCTCTTCTGATTTAAAAGGCAACATATACTCTTGCGGTAATCGTTTTATGTCCATTTTTGACACTAGTAGATCCCTTTTCCTTGTACAGAGGCCTCATTAGAACTCACGAACTCATCTGTACCAGTTTTTTAGGTCTAGAATATTTTCTTTTCTGAACGACCGTTTGATCCAAAATAACAACTGCAATCTGTGAAACTTGTTTGTGTGACACTTAGGCAAAAACTGTATCTGTTAGATCCACCTAGCCATGGCGACTCTTATCGCCATCTTTAAAAAAGGCAATGCTCAATCAATAATCCCGACCACTCATGGTGGTTTAAATAACTTAACTGCTTATGATGCTCATGGCGGCTTAAATAATCTGATACAATTAGCCATATATCATTAGGCCCCTTCGTAAGCCGCCATCTTGAATACGAATTGAAGTATTTCTCTCCGGCTTAAATTTGAGCCGGAAATTTTTATTTTGTCGTAGGCTTCCATCTCCATGATGCCGCCCAAGGCTCCCAAAGCACCCGTTACATGCAACTGGGTTAAATCCATCATCACAGATAACACCTTTAATGAGTTTGTGAAGACTGGTTATCTGCCAAAGAAGGAAGTCATGTCCTATCGTGCTCCTGATCCGACAGAAGAAAAACCTCAACCCAAGGAAGGGGAAGTTATCGTCTTTACTGATCACATGAACCGGGCCTTTTCTCCACCCGACTCAAAGTTTTTCAGAGACGTCTTGCACTTTTTTGACCTGCGACCTCAAGACATCGGGCCCAATTCTGTGTCAAATATCTGCAATTTTCAAGCGTTCTGTGAGGTGTACCTTGGAGAATAACCTAGCTTGCTACTCTTTAGAGAGTTATTTTATTTGAACCGTCAAAATGAACGTGCCAATGGGCCCAGTTTGGAACTTGGTGGAATCTCAATCCAGCGACGGAGAGACTGTCTCTTTCCGTATGCCGAACCGCCGAGTCACCCTAAAGATTGGAACCAGACGTGGTTCTATTGCCAAGACACTTCTCCGACTAATGAGAATCCTCTACCCGGCTTTCGTGCCCTGCGCCTGGAGTCCACTCACCCCTTGCCAGATAAACTGTCTCCGACTGAACGTCAAACGGTTGCCCCCACCATGAGTAAGGTCAAGGCTCTTCTGGGGAATGGCCTAAACGACATTGATATGGTCCGGGTTTGGCTTGCCTGGCGGGTTATTCATTTGAGCCGCCGCCCCGGCTTGATGTGCGATTACACAAGCCAAAAGAATGATCCTCTGCGGCACAGCCCTGATGACTTACCTGAGGACGTCGTTGATGATATGACCAAGTCTCTTCTGAATGAGAGCCTGGCAGATTGTGGGAAACTAGGTTTAAGTCCTTTCTGCAAAGCTAACCCAGCTCTAGCGGTAAGCCATTGACTTGAGCATTTTTACCTTCAACTTTAACAATTTCGCCTTTACTCAAAAACCTTTGTAGTAATTCACAGGCTGATGACGAATTTTGGAAGGTCAAGTATGACCATGAAGCTGCAAAGAAAGCTAGAAAAACCAAGAAAGCCGCCAGGAAAGCCGCTGCCCAGAAGAAGGGGAATAAGCCTAGCGCCTCAGACATGCTTCATCTGGACGATACCTCTGAATCAGAGGTAGCTCTTGACACTTTAGGTTCCTTTTTTAACCATCTTATTGACACTGATTATCATCAAGAGGACACAGGAGCAAGTCATGCAGTGGATGAAGAGGTAACTATTATTTCCCCGACTCCGAGCCTTTGCCAAGACGGAAAATCCGAAGAATAACCCGGAAAGTAAGATTTTCACATCCTTTAGCTTATCAAGATCCTCAATTTCTTTTGAAGCAACAGATGCATGAGAACCGGAGGCAAACCCGGACCAGCAAGGATGCCGAACTTTCCTCCGGCTTACCGAATGCACCAAAGAAGCGCCGGAACAAGGTTATTTCCAATTTACACCCTACTCATCCTTTGGCGGGTCTCATTTGTGAACCACTCAATTCTTCTAACTCAAATTACCAGGAAACTTCACCTTCCTCCGGCGAATCCATGCAGTCCAACTTGCCAACTTTTAAAACCGCTCCAGGGTACTGATAATCTGCTTATCTTGTGCTTATCTTACTCATGGTTTTTGCACTAACCTTTTGATTTTTACACAACGTTCAAGTAAAGCCTAGCAAGAGGGTGAAGAAGAACAAGCCGGCCGAAGAGTCGGTCTTAAATGAGCCGGAACTCAGAACGGACACCTCCGCTCATGAGACGCCGCCTGAACCAGCTGACGATATTCCAACGCCTACTGCTGACCCGCTTGTCGAGCAAGCCATTGACGGTTCTGAGAATCTAGAGATTCCTACCCGGCCAAGACAGATGACCCGGATGTCGAAATCATCAAAACTGACTTTGTTGAGCCGGGGAGACCCACCGTGCTGGCCAAGTGCTCCGCCAAAGAAGAACTTCTGGAACGCCGCAGGGCTAAGCTGGATGTCACTGATTATACTCATCTGAGTATTGGAGAAATCATCTCTGGTTATATAAATCAAGTGCACAACAGCCATGACATGGAAATTGACATGGTGAAACAGATTCACCAAAAATCTGAGGTATAACTCTTGTTGTTGTACTTTATTTATCCTTACTATACCAGCCCCCAAGTCTATTGCTTATGATGAAATATGTTGTAGACTTAAGACCAACTTAGTAATACATGTAAGAAATCCGGCTTATCCTGTAGCCCCCAAGTGCCAAGTATCTTTGCTTGCAAAGTGCCTGGGGCTTACTTTAATGAACCACCACTGCAAACAGAATTCTTCAGCATACATTAGCCCCCAAGTGTCAAGTATCTTTGCTTGCAAAGTGCTTGGGACTTAATGTTGCACTATGACAATCCTGATTGTAACCCGACATTTGTACAGGCCACCATGAGTCAATTTGAATCGGAGATTTCTGACTTGAAGAATCGCCTGGAAGCTCAGGAGATTGAAACCCAAAAAGCCAATTCCAAGTTTGAATTCAGTGTATCTGAACAAGAGAAACTGAAAAAAAGGCTTTGAAGCAGAGAAGAAGGCCTGGGCAGATGAAAAGATTGCCTTGATCAACCGGGCTGAGAAAACTGAGGCGACTCTTGCAGAAACAACCGCCGAGTTATCCGGCTTAAAACGCCATGTATCTCAGATGGTCTCAGCAATCTTTGGTAAGTCACTCTGCAAGCGTTAGATATTTGAATTTTTTCTAACAAGTATATCAATTGTCATCGACTCACCTGACTTTGTAATGCAGGTCCCAGGAGTTCCAATCTTGACCAAAGCATGTTGGTAAAATTGAAGGCGGTTTACACACTGGTAGAACAACTCTACATCGGGTCACTGCGTGCTTTAGCTGCAGTGGCTTTGTCCAATGAAGTCCCCACCCTCTCGGCGGATGTACTGAAACGACTTGCCATGCTACCTCAATGGTTCAAAGAACTAGGGCGATCTTCTGCAAGTGCCGGAGCCGTAGCTGCATTAAGCCGGCCAAGGCGTGGCTATCGGAACTAGACTCGACTGACATCGCCATCGGGTATCCCAGCCTAAAAGAGGACGACACCCCATTTGGACAGGAGGACTTTACCACTTGTGTTAAGGAAATAAGCCCTGTGGCCACCCTGATTGCTAATGACACAGATCCTACCAAGTATCATCCGGGTTATGATGCTGAAAACCGGAGGATTCCAACGCCGCATTATGAAGTGATCAGCCTAATCCCCCCAATTCATAAGCATACCTTTGCCCCTGAAGTTGAACCGGCCGGATTAATTGATGATGAAGATGAATTTGAAGCTTTGAGTGGCATTGACTGGTCATCATCAACCTTCCAGGACAGGGAACAAGACGGAGGAGCAGAAAGGGATGATCCGGAAGCTTCAGGTCAACAACGCATTTGATCCATCAGGCGGCCCATATTTATGCTTTGCTGAAAAACAATGCTTCATCATTTGGACTTGGGGAATCATGTAATAGGGTAGAAAAACACTTAATTTTGTCGTGCCATCGCGCACATGTCTGGCGCTCAATACTGTTTAAGCCGCCATCTTATATTCCTCCATATTATGCTGATCTTCTTCTTTCCTTATGTTTAAAAGAGCTGCTTTAACTGTCTTGCATAGAAAAACAAATCACAAATCCCTTGGCGGCTTACTGCATGGCGGGTCATATATCTTAGATATAACCCGTAATATGAATAAAAATTATAAATAAGCCGACTATCAATTATGTCTTTGAAACATAACCATAACAGCATACCTGTGATCCTGGGATTACACTGCCGGTTTATGTGATCCGGACACTGAGGGTGATAACCCGATCTTTAGAAGCGGAAAAACTTCCAAATGTATGATCACTGTCATATACTAGCAATTTATTGACCAAGGACCAAACCGGCCTAATGGAGGCTACTCATTAGATGCTTCCAAATATAATCAAAGAGTTTCAAGACAAAGTCAGAAAACTGTGATTGCAAAGAACTTTATCAACAACAAACAAAATTCAAAGGCTTCTGATTCGAATACGATCAGAGAACCATTCCAAAGGGGTTAAGCTAAGATTCGAATACGATCATATAGTCCCCAGTGGTTTTGGCGTTGCCGATCAAGAGGGTATCGACAACTATGTTCTCTTTGGTTCGAATACGACCTATGTTTGAACAGGAAGCCCCCAAATGACCTTGAGAGTTGTTTAATGACGCTGATTCGAATACGATCCACGTCAGACCCAAAAGGGGTTGAGCTATGATTCAGATACGAACAAGAAGCCCCCTAATAGGTTTGGCAGTGTGCCAATCAAAAGGGTATCGACAGCTATGTTCTCTTTGGTTCGAATACAACCTATGTGTGAACAGGAAGCCCCCTGGTGATCATGATATTTAACGGCTAGATTCAAATATGATCATAAGCCGGACCAAAGGGAGAGCCGGATTCAAATATGATCAGCTCCCTGTTGGTCGTTTTAACGATATAATAATGAAGACATATAAACTTTTGAGGATGAAAAGGACAGAGGTCCTGCTTTATTACTTTTCATAATATATACATCGTCAAAATATGTACATCATGAGAGCCGGTGGCTCAAGTGTAGTAAGGCCGAAGATGAGCGATATTCCACGGCCGGCGGGTCTCCTCCTCCGACTTGCGTGAGTCTTTGTGCTCTCGAACATCGATGAGGTAATATGAGCCGTTATCCAGGTTCTTGCTAACCACAAAGGGTCCTTCCCAAGGTGGGGATAGCTTTGTAAGTGCATCTAGTGCCCCTTAGTGATTTTGGTGTAATGAAGACTTATAGGTTAAGTATCTAATGCGTTTGTGAGTGTACACAGGTCTATAAGTCTATGAGGAGTTTGATATTTACAGAGAAAGTCGACCCCTAAAAATGAAGTTCTTCCACTGAAGACTTTGATATTTTGAAGACTTTCTGAAGACTTTGAAAGTGAAGAAATTGGTGTGACCTTGAAGACTTGGTATTCATTCGAGGAACATGAAGCGTGAAGACTTTTGTTTTCGTAGTTCCATTTTCTCTTTCTTGAGTCATAGGAAACACCGTACTGTTAAAGGGGGTCGAGGAAATACTAAGGAGAAAATTTCCAAGTGATGCTCATCTCAAATCCTACACCTACCAATCCCTTCGAGTGAAGCCATTGGAAATCTCATACAGTTCAGTAAATTTCTTCAGTGACAGAGACGCAGTTCTTCTGGTCACTGAGGACTTTGCTCTGGCTGAGGATTTAGGAATTCGCAAGTGCGAATTGCCTACATAGTGAGGAACATGATAGCCCTGAGGAATTTGTACCTCAAATTTCCGAATGTTGCTGTGCTACGCGCCAGCTGTCCCAAAATATCATATCCACATAACGGTCATATCATTGAAGGGCATTTATGTCTTATCATGTCGGGCTGCTCCCTAGGCTATAAATAGCCACCCCCTACAACCACTAGCTGGTTGGCTGCTCCGCGTGAACTTGACACTTGTCATTTGAGAGCAACCCATCCTCCGAGGACTTTGAGCGAAAATCATCAAGTGAGGAAAATCCAAACCCAAACCCAAACACCTGCAAACCCAAAGTGATTAAGCATCACTGAAGAGATTGATCCTGCGTGGATCCGACGCTTGTTACCTTTGAAGACTGTGCTTCTTCCAGACGGTTAGGCGTCAAGGTCTAGAGCATCCAAGAGGAATTGTGGATCGCCGAGTGACCAAGTCTGTGAAGGTTTGGAAGTCACCTGAAGACTTACCACGAGTGATTGGGCGAGGACTGTGTGTCCTTAGCTCAAGGAGAATACGGTGAGGACTGTGTGTCCGGGACTAGGTGTCCTCGAGTTTAAATACTCAGCCACTCCAACCAGATGTACAACTGAGACAACAGTTGGAACTGGTCTACCAAATCATTGTCTTCACCAAGCTTACTGGTTCCATTTCCTCAACTCTTTCATTTCCTCAGTAGTGTACTGTTTGTTTATCATATCTGTGGTTGAAGACTTTGACTGAAGACTTCCTCAATTTCCTTAGTTCAATTTCTTCAGTCTGTTTTGTCTTCATCTAGTGTTATCTTGTGTTTACGCTTTCTGTACTCAGTGTTTGTCTTTATTTCATCATGATGACTATGCTAGGATTTTGTTACGTTTTCATCTGAGTACTTATTCCGCTGCTAGTAGTTCTTTGCTAAGGAATTTCCTCACTAGCAAATTCCTAAGTGAAGAATTTCATAAAAATCGCCTATTCACCCCCCCTCTAGTCGATATAACGCACTTTCAATTGGTATCAGAGTGAGGTACTCCCTTGTTCTGTGTGATTTTGGTTTAACCGCCTGGAGTTTTAGTTATGTCGACCGCAGGTATGATCAAGGTCTCTGCTGGGTGTCCTACCTTCGATGGGACGGACTACCCCTACTGGAAGAATAAGATGCGAATGCATCTTGAGGCAATTGATAACGATCACTGGTACGTTGTGGAAAATGGTGTTCACTCCGTCTCACCCTCCCTGAACGCTACCGATGTGAAGAGATTCAAGCAACTCGATTCCCAAGCGAAGAATATCATATGTGGCCATCTGAGTAAAGGACAGTATGGTAGAGTGAGTGCTTTGGAAACTGCTAAGCTTATGTGGGATAGTCTGTCCAAGGTAAATGAAGGAGTTTCAACTCAGCGTGACTCTCGAGTTGATGTTCTTCGCAATCTCTTCAACCGCTTCAAAAGACTTGACAATGAAAATGTTCAGCAAACCTTCGACCGCCTCACTGACATTTCAAATGAGCTACAAGCACTTGGTGCCTCTGACATCACTGACCATGAGGTGGTGAAGAAATTGCTGAGATCACTTGATTCCTCATTTGATACTCTGGCACTGATGATACAAGAGCGTGCTGATTACAAGTCACTTGACCCTGCTGATATCCTCGAGAGGCTAAACACTCATGAGTTCCAACTTGCTGAGAAGAGAGATCTCTATGGTTCGAGCTATGGCAGATCACGTGCACTGAAGGCCAAGGTAGTATCTGAGTCCGAAGATGAAGACTCTGGTAGCAGCCTTGGTGATCCTGAAGAACTGAGTCATGATCTAGCACTGCTTGTGAAGAAATTCCAGAAGTTTCCAAGACGTGGTCGCTTTGGAAAACCCTCAAGGAGCAATGATTCCTCATCCAGTGACTATAAGAAGAGGCTTTGTCACAAGTGCAAGAAACCAGGACATTACATTCAAGATTGTCCTCGGTGGGAAAAGGAATCAAAGAAGAAGAAATACAAGGATTACAGTTCTGATGATGCGAAGAAAAAGAAGAAGTCCTCAAAATCTTCATCATCAAGATTCTCGAAGTCTTCGTCTCACAAGAAGAACAGCTCCAAGAAGGCTCGGACATTCATTGGCAAGGAGATGGACTCTGAGGCTGAATCTGAAGAAAATGAAGCAGAAGAGGAATCTGATGACTTTGAGTCTGGTGTGGCAAGCCTAGCCCTCGCTACTGCGTTCGTCAGCAAGCCCATCTTCACCTCTGAAGAAAGTAATCTCACCAACAAGGCTGATGAAGGCAGTGATGACTACGCTCCCACCTATTGCTTCATGGCAAAAGGTGCCAAGGTACTCAAATACGCCTCCTCTGAATCTAGTGAGGATGAATGTGATGAAAATCTTAAGCCTAGCTACTCTAAACTTGCTAAGATTGCTGTGCAACAACAAAAGGCTTTTGAAAAGGTTCAAAACATGCTAGACAAAAGTGATGATACGTTGGGTGAAGAAATGGATCGCACTAAAGCCTTAACTAAAAATCTTTAGAGACTTCAGACCAGGTTTGATAACCTTCAAGGTCATAATAACACTCTCTTATCTGATCATGAGAAGCTTTCTTATGAATATCTTCAAAAAAAGCAAGATCTTGAAAAGCTAAGAGTGAGTTATGAAGATCTTCAGAAGGAGCGCGATTCATTGCTTGCTCAACAAATCAGCGCTCAGGAAGAATTTATTCCTCCCTGTTTGAAATGCATTGAACGAGAATCTGCTAATTCTTCACCTGAATGTTCAAATGCTTCTAATGTTACAAATTCTTCACCTGCCTCTGCTATCACTAATTCCTCATCTGAGGACATTGCTAGTATCACTGACAATGCAGGGCTGAAGGAATTGTACATGATAGGCATGTACAAAAGCCTCAAAGGGCATCAGACTCTTTGTGATGTGCTTAAAAAGCATATCCTCAACAGGAACCCTAGGAAACAGGGGATTTCCTTTGAGAGGAAACTCAATGCTGATGGTACATATTGGAAGCCTGAGCAGTACCCCAAAACCTCATGGGTTGCTGCAAAGGGACCTCCAGTTGATCCATCTAACTTATCTGGTTATACATGTGAATCTTCTCATTCTTCTGATGAGTCATTTGACTCCAACTATAAACTGTTCAAAAATCAGAATGGTGAAGTATTTGCTAGATTTGTTGGCACTAACTGCAGGAATGGTTCTCCTATGAAGAAAATCTGGGTTCCCAAAAGGTGCCTTGAAAGTCTTCAGGTGAATGTCCTCGTGACACACCTGTGAAGAAACGGAACCCCAGATCAAATTCCTCATATGGACCAAATTCTCCATATGGATCCAAGTCCTCATACGGACCAAATTCCTCAAGAGGATCAAATTCCTCACATGGATCAAAGTCCTCATATGAACATCATCGTACTAACAACTCTGTTTCGTAGGGAAGAGCCAAGGGCTGTGAATATGAGCATTATTCTTCAAATTATTATGTTCATAAGTCCTCGAAGAATTTCTCTGCTTATTCATATGCTTACCCTAACCGCTCTTATGTGAAACGAAATGGTTTGGCCGCTATGCCACCATTCTCATATGGAGCTTGCAGAGTGATGAACTCTTTGCCACCCCTTCAGATGTGGGTGGTGAAGAAAAATAACTAAACTCTTATGCAGGGTCAAGTCTCCAGACGTACTGTAATGTCTGAAGAATTTGCTGGGGACCTGACAAAGTGCCTGAAAGGACGCAGGCTAACCATGATGAAATGAACTTTCATTTCACACGTCCTCCCTCTGTTTTATCTGTCCTACGGCTTGATGAAATTGATTTGATGAATTGTGAGATCATATTCTTCATTGCTGAAGTATATGAGGTCGTAAGTTGCACTAATTCATCTGCAGGATGATCAACCCAAAGCCACTGAGTGGGTACTTGATAGTGGATGTACAAATCACATGACTGGTGACAAGAATCTTTTGATGGATGCTCCCTTATCATCGTCACATATGAAGCATATCATCTTCGCTGATAAAAGCAAAAGTCAGGTATTGGGTCTAGGTAAAGTTTCTATCACAAAGGATCGACACATGGACAAAGTCATGCTTGTTGAGTCCTTAGGATACAACCTTATGTCTGTCTCAATGCTTTGTGATCTTGATATGGTTGTTGTCTTTGGCAAGTATCATTGTGTTGTGATTGTGGAAGCTGACAATTCCAAAGTCTTTGAAGGCTTTAGGAGAGGAGACTTGTATATTGTTGATTTATCTGCAGATTCACAACCAGCCTTGTGCCTACTTGCAAAAGCTTCAGAAGGATGGCTATGGCATCGACGACTTGGTCATGCAGGCATGAGGAATTTGCACACGCTTGTGAAGAAGAAGCATGTCATTGGCATTGAGAATGTCAAATTCCTCAAGGATCACTTATGCGGTGCCTGTGAGGCTGGAAAGATGACCAAGGCCAAGCATCCAGCAAAGACCATCATGACCACTACTCAACCATTCGAATTGCTTCACATGGATCTCTTCGGTCCTAATCACTATTCCTCTGTTTCAAATGAAGCATCTCAATATGGCTTTGTTATTGTTGATGATTACTCTCATTACACATGGGTACACCTTGTCTCTTACAAACATGAAGTGCAGGAAGTCTTCAAATGATTTTCCTCGAGGGCTTCAACCAACTTTGGTGTGAAGATCAAGCACATCAGAAGTGACAATGGCACTGAGTTCAAGAATTCGGGTCTCAATGAATATCTTGATGAACTTGGTATTACTCATGAGTTATCTGCTCCTTATACTCCTCAACAGAATGGCGTCGTGGAGTGCAAGAACAGGACTCTTGCTGAGATGGCTCGCACTATGCTTGACGAATACAAAACCCCTCGTCGTTTCTGGGTTGATGCGATTGATACTGCGTGCCACATCATCAACAGAGTATATCTTCACAAATTCTTCAAGAAGACTGCCTATGAACTCCTCACTGACAAGAAACCTAATGTGAGTTATTTCAAAGTCTTCGGTGCTAAATGCTGGATTAGAGATCCTCGTCACAACTCTAAATTTGCACCAAAAGCACATGAAGGTTTTATTCTTGGTTATGGAAAGGACTCGCACACCTACAGAGTCTTCAACAATGTTCTTCACAAGATTGTTGAAACTGTAGATGTGCGGTTCGATGAAACTAATGGCTCACAAAGAGAGCACCTACCTTCTATGTTAGATGAACCAGCACCCGCGAATTCTGTCAAACACAAGGCTACTGAAGATGTCATTCCTACTGAAGAATCTGCTGAAGAATTCATTCCAGAACGTGAAGAACGTCGAGCTGATGAACCTGAAGAAAATGCTGAAGAAATTGATGCTGAAGAAAATGCTGATCAAATTCTTCAACGACAACCAGCTCATCCTCACGTTGCAAAAGAAGTGCAAGTGGAGAAGATCATCGATGACATTAGAGCACCAGGTCCTCTCACACGCTCAAAAGCTTCACATCTATCTAACTTTTGTGGGCACTTTGCTTTTGTCTCTATCACAGAGCCCGTCAAGGTAGATGAAGCATTTCTGGAGCCTGAGTGGATTCAGGCCATGCAAGAAGAATTACATCAGTTCAAGCTCAACAATGTATGGGAACTAGTCAATCGTCCCGATCCTCGCAAGCATAACATCATTGGCACAAAGTGGATCTACCGCAACAAGCAAGATGAAAATGGTGTTGTGGTGAGGAATAAGGCACGACTAGTAGCTCAAGGCTACACACCGGTTGAAGGAATTGATTTTGATGAAACTTTTGCACCTGTTGCTAGACTTGAGGCTATTCGCATATTACTTGCTTATGCTAACCATCATGATATCATCTTATATCAAATGGATGTAAAAAGTGCATTCCTCAATGGTAAGCTTGAGGAAGAAGTATATGTTGCTCAACCCCCCGGTTTTGAAGATCCAAAACATCCTGACAAAGTCTTCAGACTTAACAAGGCCCTCTATGGCCTCAAGCAGGCCCCACGGGCGTGGTATGATACATTGAAGGAATTCTTCATGAAGAAAGGCTTCACACCCGGTTCACTCGATCCCACTCTCTTTACTAAATCTTATGATGGTGAACTATTTGTGTACCAAATATATGTTGATGATATCATCTTTGGCTGTACTGACTAACGTTATAGTGATGAATTTGCCTATATGATGAGTGAAGAATATCAAATGTCTATGATGGGAGAGTTGAAATTCTTCTTAGGTCTTCAAATTCATCAACAGCGCAATGGCATATTCATATCTCAGGAGAAATACCTGAAGGATGTCCTGAAGAAATTCGGTATGCAAGATTGCAAAGGCATCAAAAATTCCTATGCCCACAAATGGTCATTTATGCACTGATGAAAATGGTATTGACTTCGATCATAAGGTATACCGCTCCATGATTGGCTCTTTATTGTACTTATGTGCATCTAGGCCAGATATAATGCTTAGTGTTTGCATGTGTGCCCGATTTCAAGATGCACCGAAGGAATCACACCATAAGGCTATGAAGCATATTCTTCGATATCTAGTTCACACACCAACACTAGGATTATGGTATCCCAAGGGCTCGGATTTTGATCTCATTGGATATTCAGACTCTGACTATGCCGGTGACCGTGTGGACCGCAAGTCAACATCTGGTACTTGTCATTTCCTCGGACGATCCTTGGTCTGTTGGTCCTCGAAGAAATAGAACTGCGTATCACTGTCTACTGCTGAAGCTTAGTACATTGCTGCTGGTTCTTGCTGTGCTCAACTGCTATGGATGAAGCAAACACTCAAGGACTATGGCATCAACGTGAAGAATGTGCCTCTCCTCTGTGACAATGAGAGTGCCATCAAGATTGCTCACAACCCAGTTCAGCACTCAAAGACAAAGCACATTCAGATTTGTCATCATTTTCTTCGTGATCATGTGTTGAAGGGCGACATTTCTATTGAGCATGTGAAGACTGAAGAACAGCTAGCCGATATCTTCACTAAGCCCTTGGATGAGAAGAGATTTAGCAAGTTGCGGTGTGAGCTAAATATCTTAGAGTCTTCGAATGTACTTTGAAAAGGCACTCATCCTAACACATGCAAAATTGATGACTTAGATGTTCAACACATGAAGAAATGTTTTTCTTCAATCAATGAAGAATAACACTCTAAGTGTGAAGAAATTAATGAAGAATTTGATTCTCAGAACCCTACGACAATTGTACGCGGTGTCTGAAATCATCATTCTTATACGGTGGGTCACGCCACCACAAAAGTTGAAAATCTTCAATTTAAGTTTTTCCTCAGTTTTGAAATTCCTCAGTTGTTCAAATTCTTCAACTTGCAAAATCTTCACCTGTGCCGTCGTTTTCTTCATTGGCTATATATGAATTTATGTCCTCTACAACATTCACTTATAGCTATTTCTTCAAGTTGGCTTTTATGCTAAGTGAATGTGATCGGACCCTTCCCCCTCTATGCTATACTCAATCCAATCTATTCACAAATTCTTCATGTGTGTTCTATTTGAAACTCATTCAAAATCTTCACTGTGTCCTTGTCAGCTGAAGAAATTGCGAACGGATCGTTAAAACGGATCCTATCCAAACTTCCGGTTTTGCCGCTCAAACCATTCCGCATCCCACGATGCATTATTTTACTCACCCACGATCTTACACGATCTCCACTACACAGTACGTGGGTGACACATGTCGTGAGAAGGAGAACGGGCAGGGGCATGTTCGTCCTAAATCTTCGGGCGAGCAGTTTTTTTCACTGTGGCTATAAATACCCCTGTCCCCTTCCTCACTTCTTTTACTCTGCTCGATCTTACTCTCCCGCTCAAGCTTCCCGAACCCTAGCACCGCCACTACTCCATCGTCGCCGGTGAGGAAGAGCTTCACGGCCTCGACCTCATCGCCGTCGTACTCGCGCCGACCGCGGAAATCTTCACCTCCGCAGCCGCCATAGACGTCTTCCTCCGCCAAGTTAGGGCGTGGAAGATCTGCATCGACGAACTTCACTGTTTCAACTCACAGTTCGTCGTGTTCTTCGTTCAGGGTAATTAAAAGTTACTTTTACTGCCCTCTTTGATTTGAAACTTTTCTACAAAATCTTCAAAGGTGTTTTATTCTTCAAATCCTCACACACAAAACACCTCACAAGTTATCTGTTCTTGACTCATTTCCCTAAGCATCATTTTTTTCAAGATTCCTCAATTGTGTGGATCTTCGATCTATACAACTCTGGAACCTAAGATAAAGCGCGCTTAGTGAAATTCTTCAAGACGCATCTGGTCAAATTCCTCAAACTTGTTCATTATGAAAAACCCTCTGAGAACGCATATGACCTCTTCAAATTCCTCGCAACTATACTCTGTTCACAGGTACACATGTCCGTTGCTGAATCATTAGGTTCTCATCAACTTAACTCATTTGTAGCGTTCCTCGAGAAAAGTTGCACATTTCTTCAGAGAATTCGATTGTTCAAATTCCTCAACTGAAGAAAATGGCTGAAGGTAAAAGGCCTTAGAAAGGAGGAAAGAAGCCTGAGGTCATGACTGCTTTTGAAATCCCTGAGGATTTATATAAAGACTACTGCATGCCTGATGAATCCAAGTTCGGCAAAGAAGATAAAAATCAGCGCAAGGTGCGCATTCAAAGGATTGAACGGAGATGGGCACGTGAATGGAGGGAGTACAGATACGTCACTCCAAAGTACATGAAGAAATTCGCACTGAACCATCCATGCCCAAGAGCCCCATTGGCACCTGGCCAAGTGGCTGATCCCACTAGCATCAAACACGGTGAGGACTTTCCTGAGGAATGGGCCAAGCGCCAAGCAAAATTGGCAAGGCAAGCCAGAGACGCAGTGAGGAAATTTAATGAAGACTCTGCTGCTGCTGCTGCCACTGAGGCCTCTGTCAAGCCGAGGAAATTGATGCTCAAGAAGTCTGCTCGCAAGCCAAGTGCTTCACCAGCAATGCCCTCACGGCCAAGTTCCTCTGCTATGCCCTCACGGCCTGAAACTTCAAAGTCTTCAAAGCAAATTCCTCAAGCTACCCCTGCTCCTCCAAAGTCCTCAGCTGATCCGACAAAGTCCTCAGCACCTGCGCATCCTGCCACATGCCAAAGGACTGTAGGCATCCCTATTGCCTCTGGTGTCTCAGCTAGTTCCTCAGCTGCACCAAGTTCCTCAGCTGCACCAAGTTCCTCAGCTGCACCAAGTTCCTCAGTTGGACCCTCTCTGCTGAAGAAAAAGGCTACTGCTGGACGCGGTACTCGCCCAAGTCCTAAGAAGAAGCAGGTAGTCTTCACTGTACCGTCTGATGATGATGAAGCTGATGAAGAAGAACTTGCTGAAATCATCAGGGACCGCCAAGAAAGGGCCGCTAGAGCCAAAGGCACACCTGTGCCACTGCTGCTAGATCCAAAAGCGATCCTCGATTACATCAATATCTGGCATAAGGATCCCAACACACCTATGCCTGACTTCAAGCTGACACCTGGCCAAAGTCACATGCTGACTCACTGCATCCAAGAGGAGAAGTGGAAATATGATAGGGCCAGGCAGATCAAGAAATCGCAGTACAGGAAAGAGAAACTGCTGAGGAAAAATGTTCTCACAATGAAGCCTGAAGAACTCATCAAGATGCAGGCTGACATCAAAGCCCTCAGCGATGACTTTGATGCATACTATGCTGACTGGAAAGGAGCAAAAGTCAGGTTTGTGCAACTGACTGAGAAATTCACCAATGTTGCAGCCCCATCGCAACAAGAAGTTCCTCAAGCTGAAGCATCTGTTCAGCAAACTGAAGAGCATGCCAGCACCGCTGATGACTTTCAGGCTGCTAAAGAAAATGCTAGTTCCAGGACTGATGACTCCATTCCAGCCACTGAAGAAATTGCCAGGGCATCCACTAGTGGTGCGCCTGAAGAAACTGAAGAAGAAAGGGCAACTGCATCAGTTGCTCCTGAGGAAAATCAACCAGATTCCTCAGCTCCACCTGCGCCTACACCAACTCCTATCCTTCCATCTGCATTGGATGTGAAGAAAACCAAGGCTGCAAAGCGAGCTACAGTGAAGAAAAGGAAAGCATCAAGTGCTTCAGAATCTTCAGCCCCAAAGAAGATGAATCCCATGACCAGCTCGTTTGCCAATCCCATTGATGTTGTTCCTATCTCCACCATGCCATCAAAGGACATTGTTCCTTTCGGTGAAGACTATGAGATCCCAAGTGGATCAGATGAAGAAACTCAATCTGCTGCTTCCTCAGAGCAGATTGATGAAGAAATTGAAGTGGATGGAATCCCTTCAACCCCAATGGTCTCATCACCAATGCCTCAGTTTACTGCTGAAGAGGCTGGTGTTGAAGAATTAGAAGATGAAGATGTGGACATTGGAAGCATAACTCCAGTGATGAATGATGACTTTTGGGAAAGCCAGCATCCCAATTCTCCACTCTTCACTCCACTTCAGCAAATTCCTCACTCCCCTGCACCAAGTGTTCCGATGGGCTCTGAAGAAACTCATCCCACTGCATCTGTGAATGAAGAAATTCCAGCCACTAGTGCTGAAGAAACTGCTGCTGATACTGAAAAGGTGACTGCACCTGAGGAAGAACCTGAAATTCCTCAGTCTGAAGAACCTGAGATCGTGATTCCTGAGGTATTGATGCAACTCACTGACACTCCTCTGCCCAAGCCAAAGGATCCGTTCTCAAGGAAACAAAAATTCAAGGCTGAAGACTTCTTTGGTGAGCACGTGTTCTTCACTGAATACAACCCTTATGACTCTGCTCGCGTAAGGAAGAGGCGGTTTTGGACAGCTAGTCAAGCAAATTTCTATTCCTCAGTACTTTTCAACAAGGACAAAGTCTTCGACCATGCACATATTCCTCACGTGGATATGGAGTCTATGCCGTGCTTCACGCCAGTCCTCAGTGTTCTTCACGACGTTGGGCTGCTCAACTTCTGCACTGACATATGCGATTGGAATGAAGAACTCATTCTTCAGTTCTATGCAATGCTGCACATCACCGGCAACTCTGAAGATGTGAATTCGTGGGTTCTGGACTGGATGACTGAGAACACCCATTATAAGGCCCCAACATCTGAATTGCTTCGTGCCCTTCCTCTGAGTCCACCCACTGAAGATGCACGTTGTGTTTACAACGAACCTGAGCTCTCAAATCACTATATGCAAGTGCTCATGAAGCCTTTGAAGCCAGGGCAGGCCCCTCGAACCACATTCCTCGTCAAGGAATTGTTGTATGAGTCCCATCAAAGGCCACGACTCAAGTGATGAAGAAGTCGTTGGCATCATGAAGAACATGCTTTTCAACATCTGTCATGGCGTTCCCGTCAACTTCCATGATTTCTTCATGAGGACTCTGGCCAACATTGCTATGTCACCATTTGAGTTGAAGCCTTATGCACCTTGTATTATGAGATTCATTAGGACAAGGTCTTCACTCAATTACAAAGTTGAAACTCTCAACCACTGCAGCTACTTGCCTCCTATTGAAGTCCTCAAAAGGACATTTTCCTCAGCTGAAGAAAAGGGCAAGGCTACTGCTGTGATTGATGAAGGCATTCGTCCATTGGATGGACAATTTCGCAAGGCTGCATCTTACTCCACCAATGATGACTCTGCCACACATGACACTGCCACCAACACTGCCAAGCCAAATCCTCAAGCCACAACACCCAGGGTGATGACTGATCGTGAGTTACTCCTCAGTCTTCATCAAAAGGTTGATCGCAATCACAAATGGGTCAAGCGTCAGTTTGGTTCAATTCTTCACAACATGACTGCAACACATAATGCACTGAAGAAAAACCACTACTACCTTCATGAAACCCTCAACCGCACCTGGGTTGTTCTGTCTCAAGTCTACAGCGCTGATGATCTGAAGCAAATGGGTCTAAACAAAGAATTTGCCTGGTCTGCACCTCCTCCGAAGAAATACGAGAAGGTCCCAGTTCCTTCTTTGGTGGCCAGTTCATATTCTTCATCGCGTGAGACTGATGAAAATGAAGACTTGGACGACACTGCGGCAGGCCCTACTTCAACGACCGACCCCAACAACGCTGGCGCTCCTTCATCAACTTGAATATCTTCAGGGGCGTTAGTCCTCAGTTTCGATCCTTTTGGTCATTTGATGACAAAGGGGGAGAAATCTGAGTTAGTCTTCAAGCGGGTCTATTATAAAGGGCGTTTTTTTGCTAAGTTACAACTCTCGTTTTTCCGAAACTTTTATTGGATCGAGTTGTAATCTTAAATCCGATGGTGCGCTGATACTTTTATTGCACTAGGCTCTGATACTTTGATGCACGATACGGCATGCTTATTCCTCATTAATATTATTGCAAGCATGCTGAATTTCATCAGGCACCATATTTCATCATGCATTTCAAATTCTTCATATTATATATCAAATGCGTGTATGAATTACAAGATATAGGGGGAGATCTCCATGATTCATCTCTTCAAGTGTGCATTGCTTCAAAAGCAAATTCCTCACTATGCACAACTTCAGGGGGAGTTCTTCTATATCTTGCAATCAAATTCCTCAATATCAGCATTTACACTTCATATATTTATCCCCGTTGAAAACTTAACCTATGTTGTCATCAATCACCAAAAAGGGGGAGATTATAAGTGCATCTAGTGCCCCTTAGTGATTTTGGTGTATTGAAGACTTATAGGTTAAGTATCTAATGCGTTTGTGAGTGTACACAGGTCTATAAGTCTATGAGGAGTTTGATATTTACAGAGAAAGTCGACCCCTAAAAATGAAGTTCTTCGACTGAAGACTTTGATATTTTGAAGACTTTCTGAAGACTTTGAAAGTGAAGAAATTGGTGTGACCTTGAAGACTTGGTATTCATTCGAGGAACATGAAGCATGAAGACTTTTGTTTTCGTAGTTCCATTTTCTCTTTCTTGAGTCATAGGAAACAACGTACTGTTAAAGGGGGTCGAGGAAATACTAAGGAGAAAATTTCCAAGTGATGCTCATCTCAAATCCTACACCTACCAATCCCTTCGAGTGAAGCCATTGGAAATCTCATACAGTTCAGTAAATTTCTTCAGTGACAGAGACGCAGTTCTTCTGGTCACTGAGGACTTTGCTCTGACTGAGGAGTTAGGAATTCGCCAGTGCGAATTGCCTACACAGTGAGGAACATGATAGCCCTGAGGAATTTGTAACTCAAATTTCTGACCGTTGCTGTGCTACGCGCCAGCTGTCCCAAAATATCTTATCCACATAACGGTCATATCATTGAAGGGCATTTATGTCTTATCATGTCGGGCTGCTCCCTAGGCTATAAATAGCCGCCCCCTACAACCACTAGCTGGTTGGCTGCTCCGCGTGAACTTGACACTTGTCATTTGAGAGCAACCCATCCTCCGAGGACTTTGAGCGAAAATCATCAAGTGAGGAAAATCCAAACCCAAACCCAAACACCTACAAACCCAAAGTGATTGAGCATCACTGAAGAGATTGATCCTGCATGGATCCGACGCTTGTTACCTTTGAAGACTGTGCTTCTTCCAGACGGTTAGGCGTCAAGGTCTAGAGCATCCAAGAGCATTGTGGATCGCCGAATGACCAAGTCTGTGAAGGTTTGGAAGTCACCTGAAGACTTACCACGAGTGATTGGGCGAGGACTTTGTGTCCTTAGCTCAAGGAGAATACGGTGAGGACTGTGTGTCTGGGACTAGGTGTCCTCGAGTTTAAATACTCAGCCGCTCCAACCAGATGTACAACTGAGACATCAGTTGGAACTGGTCTACCAAATCATTGTCTTCACCAAGCTTACTGGTTCCATTTCCTCAACTCTTTCATTTCCTCAGTAGTGTACTGTTTGTTTATCATATCTGTGGTTGAAGACTTTGACTGAAGACTTTCTCAATTTCCTCAGTTCAATTTCTTCAGTCTGTTTTGTCTTGATCTAGTGTTATCCTGTGTTTACGCTTTCTGTATTCAGTGCTTGTCTTCATTTCATCATGATGACTATGCTAGGATTCTGTTACGTTTTCATCTGAGTACTTATTCCGCTGCTAGTAGTTCTTCGCTAAGGAATTTCCTCACTAGCAAATTCCTCAGTGAAGAATTTCATAAAAATCGCCTTCACCCCCCTCTAGTCGATATAACGCACTTTCAAGCTTGTGCATATCGGACTGATCCTGGATGAGCCGGAGGACTAAGTCACCTTCTTGAAAGGTTCTGGACTTAGCCTGGCGGCTGTGATAACAGCGCAGGTCCTGCTGGTAAATCGCCGAGCGGGCTATTGCTAAGTCACGCTTCTCATCCAAAAAATCAAGTGCATCCTGACGAGCTTGTTCATTAGCAGCTTCAACATAAGCCGCCACTCGGGGCGAGTCATGACAGATGTCACTCGGTAGGACTGCTTCTGCTCCGTAAACATAGAAGAAAGGCGTATAACCCATAGATCTGTTAGGTGTAGTATTGATGCTCCAAATCACAAAAGGCAACTCCTCTACCCAACAACCTGGTGTCCGTTGTAAAGGGACCATGAGCCGGGGTTTTATACCTTTCAAGATCTATTGATTGGCTCTTTCAGCTTGACCATTGGATTGAGGATGAGCTACTGATGAAACATCGAGCCGGATATGTTCACGTTGACAAAACTCTTCCATAACCCCTTTGGACAGATTAGTACCATTGTCAGTTATGATGCTGTGTGGAAAACCAAAATGAAAGATCACCTTTTTCATGAATTGAACCGCCGTGGCTGCATCACACTTACTGACCGGCTCTGCCTCAACCCACTTCGTGAATTTATCAACCGCCACTAGGAGATGTGTCTTTTTATCCTTGGACCTTTTGAAAGGCCCAACCATATCAAGCCCCGAGACTACAAACGGCCAAGTGATTGGAATCATCCTTAATTCTTGAGCCGACACATGAGCTCGTCGTGAGAATTTTTGACAACCATCACATTTACTGACAAGATCCTCCGCATTAGCTTGAGCCGGCAGCCAATAAAAACCATGACGGAGAGCTTTGGCCACAAGAGATTTTGAGTCGGCGTGATGACCACAATCCCCTTCATTGATCTCAGGAAGTATTTCCTGACCTTCCTCAGGCGCACACAACGTTGAAATGCCCCAGTAACACTGCGATGATGCAACTCACCATGAACAATTGTCATGGACTTAGACCACCGGACGATTTGTCTAGCCAAGGTCTCGTCCTCAGGAAACTCGCCCCGGGTCATGTAAGCCAAATATGGCACTGTCCAATCTGGGATGGCATGAAGAGCCACCACCAACTGTGCTTCTGGGTCTAGAATAGCTAAGTCTTCCTCTGTGGGCAACTTAACAGAAGGGTTATGCAAAACATCCAAGAAGATGCATCAGCCGCCTCATTCTTCCTTCGATCAATGTGCTCCACTTGATAACCTTTGAAGTGTCCCGCGACAGCATCAACTTCATGGCGGTAAGCCGCCATGAGAGGATCCTTAGAATCCCACTTGCCTGACACCTGTTGAGCCACCAAATCTGAGTCGCCAAAGCACCTTACCCGACTTAAGTTCATCTCCTTAGACATCCGAAGACCATGGAGCAAGGCCTCATATTCAGCTGCATTGTTAGTACAAGGAAACATCAACCGAAGTACATAACAAAATTTTTCACCTCGAGGGGAAGCTAAAACAACTCCAGCCCCCGAGCCCTCCAATTGCCTGGACCCATTAAAATGAATAGTCCAGTATGTGTTGTCCGGCTTTTCTTCAGGCGTCTGCAATTCTGTCCAATCGTTGATGAAGTCCACCAATGCTTGAGACTTAATAGCAGTGCGTGGCACATACTTCAAGCCATGAGGCCCAAGCTCAATGGCCCACTTGGCGACTCGTCCTGTAGCCTCTCTATTCTGAATGATGTCTCCCAAAGGAGCAGAACTTACCACAGTGATGGGGTGACCCTGGAAGTATTGCTTAAGCTTCCGGCTCGCCATGAACACCCCATAAACGAGCTTCTGCCAATGTGGATATCTTTGCTTGGACTCAATAAGCACCTCACTAATGTACTAAACCGGTCGTTGAACCAAATGCTCCTTGCCAGCCTCCTTGCGCTCCACCACAATTGCAACACTGACATCACGTGAGTTAGCAGCCACATACAACAATAATGGCTCCTTATCAATGGGAGCCACAAGGATCGGCGGCTCAGATAACTGTTTCTTTAAATCTTCAAAGGCAGCGTTAGCGGCACCACTCCAGACAAAATTGTCTGTTTTCTTCATCATCTGATACAGCGGTATGGCCTTCTCACCTAACCGGCTTATAAACCGGCTTAAAGCAGCGATACGACCCGCCAGTCGCTGTACATCATTGATGCACGCCGGCTTAGCCAAAGAAGTGATTGCCTTGATCTTCTCCGGGTTAGCCTCAATGCCTTTGTTAGAGACCAGAAAACCCAAAAGCTTGCCTGCTGGTATGCCAAACACACATTTGGCCGGGTTAAGCGTCATTTTGTAGACCCGGAGATTATCAAAGGTTTCCTTCAGATCATCTATCAAGGTCTCCTTCTCTCTGGATTTCACCACAATATCATCCACATAAGCATGAACATTATGCCCAATCTGACTGTGGAGACAGTTCTGTACACATCGCTGATAACTCGCTTGGGCACTCTTGAGCCCAAATGGCATAGATACATAACAAAAGGCTCCAAACGGAGTGATGAAGGCCAACTTCTCCTGGTCCTTAACTGCCATTTTGATCTGATGATAACCAGAGTAAGCATCCAAGAAGCTCAAACGCTCACAACCCACCGTAGCATCAATAATTTGATCAATACGGGGAAGAGCAAAAGGATCAGCCGGACAAGCCTTATTTAAGTCTGTGTAATCCACACACATCCGCCAGGTGCCGTTCTTTTTAAGTACAAGCACCGGGTTAGCCAACCACTTCGGGTGAAAAACTTCAACAATAAACTCGGCCGCTAAGAGCCGGGCCACCTCCTCACCGATAGCTTTCCGTCTCTCCTTGTTAAACCACCGAAGAAAATGCCTGACCGGCTTAAACTTTGGATCAATATTAAGAGTGTGCTCAGCGAGTTCTCTTGGTACACCCGACATGTCAAAAGGTTTCCATGCAAAGATGTCCCGGTTCTCACGGATGAACTCGATGAGCGCGCTTTCCTATTTAGGATCCAGATTGGCACTGATACTGAATTGCTTAGATGAGTCGCCTGGAACAAAATCAACAAGCTTGGTGTCATCAGCCGACTTAAATTTCATCACCGGGTCATGCTCTGTGGTTGGTTTCTTCAGAGACGTCATGTCCGCCGGGTCAATGTTGTCCTTATAAAACTTCAACTCCTTTTCTGCACAAACAGATTCAGCATAAGCAGCGCCCCCTCCTCACATTCGAGGGCTATCTTCCGACTCTCATGTACTGTAATAGTGCCCTTGTGACCTGGCATCTTGAGCTGTAAGTAAACATAACACGGTCGCGCCATGAACTTGGCATAAGCCGGCCGTCCAAACAGAGCGTGATATGGGCTCTTGATCTTGACCACTTCAAAGGTTAATTTCTCAGCCCTAGAATCATGCTCATCTCTGAAAGCCACCTCCAGCTCAATCTTACCAACTGGGTATGCCGACTTACCAGGCACCACTCCATGGAAAACGGTGTTGGATGTCTTTAGATTTTTTTCAGTCAACCCCATACGACGAAAGGTCTCATAATAGAGGATATTGATGTTGCTACCTCCATCCATGAGTACCTTAGTGAATTTATATCCACCAACCTGAGGTGCTACCACCAAGGCTAACTGACCCGGATTGTCAACCCGGGGAGGGTGATCTTCCCTGCTCCACACAATAGGCTGCTCTGACCACCTTAAATAACGGGGAACCGCCGGCTCAACATCGTTCACAACCCTTTTATGAAGCTTCTGGTCTCATTTGCACAAGCTAGTGGTGAACACATGATATTGTCCACTATTCAGCTGCTTTGGATTGCTCTGATAACCCGATTGCTGCTGCTGCTGACCTCCCTGACAAGACTATTGATTATAACCACCTTGATTTCCTTGAAAGCCGGAACTTGAGCCGCCGCTTGGGCCATGAAAACCGCCTCCACCTGAGCCGCCACGAGACCCATGGTTGCCGTCGAACATGTTAGAATTTTCGAAAGCCTTCATGATCACGCAATCCTTGCACAGGTGAGTGGCTGGCCTCTCCCGAGTGCCGTGTCTTGGACAGGGTTCATTGAGCAGTTGCTCAAGAGTAGGACATGACCCGCTAGACCGAGGGAACAGCCTCCCCTTGCGTCATTGATTGTTACCTTGTGAATTGGTGTTAGCCACAAACTCGGGGTTACCATCAGCCTTACACTTATTGCCTCCTTGATTCGCCGGGTTATGCTGCTGACCCTTCCTGTTGCCGTTCTTCTTTCCCTTCCCTGTCTTCTCTTCATCAGACGCGGGATCCTTGGTACTATCAGAATTGGCGTATTTGACTAGAGCCGCCATCAGCTGGCCCATGTCATTGCAATCATGCTTGAGCCGCCCCAGCTTCTGTTTCAGAGGTTCAAATCGGCAATTTTTCTCCAACATTAAGACTGCAGAGCCGGCATCCATCTTGTCAGATGAATGTATTATCTCCTTGACCCGGCGCACCCAATGAGTGGTGGACTCACCTTCCTCTTGCTTGCAATTAGTCAAGTCCACAATTGACATGGGCTGCTTGTAGGTGTCTTTGAAGTTCTGGATAAACCGGGCTTTTAGCTCTGCCCATGAACCAGTGGAATTAGGCGGCAGCCCCTTCAGCCAAGTGTGGGCCGTTTCGTCCAACATCATGGTGAAGTACTTGGCCATCGCTGCATCACTGACCTCCAACAACTCCATGGCCATCTCATAGCTTTCAGTCCATGCCCCGGGCTGTAAATCAGCTATGTAATTCGGCACCTTTCGGGGTCCCTTGAAATCCTTGGGCAAACGCTCATTACACAAAGCCGACACCAAACAAGGAACGCCGCCGGTTCTTATGGCCACTCCTGCCTCAATAGAAGCCGTCGGATAATCCAGGAAGGTTTGGTGAGCCGCCTGGTGAGCCGCCCACTCATCCTCTTGACGTATCCTGTCCTATACCGGATTATGCCCACCTGGCTGGTTACGACGCTGGGCGTTGCTTGACAAGGCCTCCGAATCCATATGTTTGTTGTAACTTGGGCTCTGGCTTGGGCGAGGAGTCGAATGAATCCTGTCTCGACTATAGGAATAAGCCTCCTGCTGAGCCAGAGCCGTCTGAAGAAGTTCTCTGACCCTTCGCGTCTCAACTGCTGTTGGAGAGTCGCCATCCACCGGGAGAGCCGCCAAACGTGCCGATGCAGCGATTAGGTTCTCCAAGGGGTTGGAAAAATGACCCGGTGGTGTTGGTACGTAGCGAGGTGGTGCCGTATTCACGTGAGGAGGTTCCATCATCCGGGGCTGAATCGGTGCCCCTGCTCCGGATGTTACAAACCGGTCTGCCTCCGGCGGGTTACTTGGGCCGGCTCCGGGCGTGCAAAATAGATTCCGAGGAACATAAACCGGAGGCAAACGGGATTGAGCCTTCTGGTGCCTCCTCCTCATCACCTCATTAGATGCGTTCAGATTCATCGTAAGCTGGAAAGCCTCTGACTGGATCTGCTGAGCCCGAGCATCCAAAGCTGCCCGCTCCGCGGCCAATCTGGTGTCCTCAGCTGCTAGAGCTTCTTTGGCTCGGGCTATTTCCTCACGTACCTGTGCTACCTCTGCATCATGCTTAGCTTGACTCACCAGAATAACTGTAGCGGTTAACAGGGCCGTCAATTTGTCCATGAGATCAATCAGCACCCGAGCCGGCGGGCGCACAGGGCCTTCTGCCCCAGCCGCTCCTGACCCGGAGGTTATTGCCCCCGCAGCCATAGAAATTTGTCCGGGATGAGTGCCAACCATGAAGATCCCTACTCTGCTCGGCGGCTCAAAGGGGTCTGGAATATTGCTGCCATCGGAACAGCCCCAATCCCGCCATCTTGCAATTGGTATAACGGATCCGTCTCACCAGTGGACGATTCACCATCGGAGTAGACGGCCATCTCACTGTTGTCCATGGATCCTTCAGAAAGTTCTCCTCCATGGATGCAACCCACGAAGGCACGCTTCATGGCGGGCTGAGCCCGGGCGGGTCTCTCACGCTGAGCCGCCTCGATGATGTCAGTGCAGATGTCCGGCTCAGGGCCCGACTTGCCAATCCGGTAGATGAAGACGTGGATTCCGCCGAAGGGGACCCGGTACCCATACTCAATTGAGCCGGCGTCAGGACCCCAGCCGGCGTCGTCGATGTAGAGCTTGCCGCGACGACTCTTGGTCATCTGGCCCACAGCGTATCCCTTGAGCACTTCGAAGCTGCCCTTCAAGATATCAAATCCACCATGCGCTGGCCCCACGGTGGGCACCAACTGTTGTGGAATTGTCATGGCAGATGTCCTCGTGAAAGGACTTAGTCGTGGAGCCATCGCAACTAGGAAGCTTAAAGGGGTTAAAGTGGGACAAAGGACACGATGGTTTATACTGGTTCGACCCCTTGCGGTGAAGGTAAAAGCCTAATCCAGTTGAGGTCACTACAAAAAAATACACTTCCGTGATGATACGTGTTTGTCACAGTAGGTCACTTTTTTTCATGCATGTACATCCATGACAAATTTATGACAGAATCAAGATAGTCATACCTGTGTTGTCGTAGAAGTGTTCCATGACATTACCAAAATTATCATTACGGAAGTGTCCACTTCCATGATGATAAATCGCACGTCACAGAAGTGCTTTCGTCAAGAGTGACCGACACGCGGCATCCACCGTAATGGAACGCCGTTAAGCTATCAGGTCGGGTTTTGGATCCGATAACCCGTTAACAACCCCGACCAATGGGGATTTTCCACATGTAAAATCATCATTGGCTAGAGGAAACACGTGTCGGCTCATCGTTGGGACATATGTCATCCACTCACTAGACAGAAGGCGCCTATGATACGTCGACACGTGGCACGGCCCAACAGTGGCCCATTCCTGTGAAAAGGCCGGCCCGTTTGACTTGGTCAAAAGCTGGCGGGCCGGCCCATGGAAAGCCTGTTAACGGCGTGTTCGCATATAGCCCATTTACAGCCCGCTAACCCAAGGCCCGTTACGCCCTATCCGAATTAGGCCCAGTAGCGTCATCTGGGCCATCCAATATGATTCCAGCCCGTTGTCACTTCTGGCCCATGTATGGCCCATGACGTCTTTCGGCCCATATGAGGCCCCTTGTAACTCTTGGCCCATTAGCGGCCCGTGCTGAAACTGGCCCGTAATGAACAGTGTATTACTTTACACCCATTAACGACCCGTGGTGAAACTGGCCCGTAATGAATAGTGCATCACTTTATACCCATTAACGGCCCGTTATTTTGTTGGGACGTTTCCAGCCCAAGTTAACTTTCGGCCTTCTGAGGGCCCATTTATTCTTGGGCTCATTTGCAGCATTCGGTTACTTACGGCCCATTACTGTCATTTTCTGCTTGTGGGCCAAATTCAGCCCGTCGTTACAGTCGGCCCGTTTGTGGACCGTTAGTTTGTTGGGCCATTTTCATAGCTTCACCAAATACGGCCTATTAACGACCCGTTATGGTCAGCCCATAAAATGTACGATTTCCATTAAAGGCCCGTCTACGGCCCATTAAAGGCCCGTATAAGACCCATAAATGAGTCGGCGGCCCATGGATCCTACGAGACGTAGAAGGCCCATGGATCCTACGAGACGTAGAAGGCCCATGGATCCTACGAGACGTACAAGGCCCATGGATCCTACGAGACGTAGAAGGCCCATGGATCCTACGAGACGTAGAAGGACCATGGATCCCACGAGACGTAGAAGGCCCATGGATCCGACGGCCCGTGAAGGGCCATGGTCGGGCGAGTTGGCCCCCGTTTGAACGATATAGCATATTCAAAGAATTATCCTACTCAATACTATCACCTCTAAAAAGCATACACTACACAACAAAGAGATCAAGGCATAGAAAGGTAGAATAATCCTACACTATACAATAAAGAAATTACAGACGATTATACCCACTGGGCATTATGGTTCGGCACAGGTGATAATAAAGCATACACAAACAGCAAATTACATACACTGGGCAAATACAACTCATACGTCATGGACGCGCATCAACTTAACTCCATTTGAACTATAATCTCTTCAGAAAATAGGATTGGCCGGCTTTAGATAGCACAAATTTCAGTGTGCAAAATCTCCAATTCCTTCATGGTTACCTCAGTGTCTTGTTTCATTTTTTTACTCCTGCATCTAATACCTGCATGTCCAGTCTCAACTTGTTGATTATACGTTGACAATCATGTACACGTTGTCTTGCCACCTCTAGTTGATGCTCGAGAACATCAACACATTCCAATTCCAATCCATAATCATTCGGTAACGGCCATGCCGCACTACTCGCAGATCTTTGTGTTGATGTCACTTCATCCTGAAATCTTTCTGTAAGTACACATGACTAGGGCAAAAATATAGTTACAACAGTGAAGCAAACAAGACACTATTTTGTACTACATGGCAAAACAGGACTAACAATAATGTTACACGTCACTTTTAAAAAAATGTTACACGTCATGAAGCATAAGCAGGTGATATTTTAAAAATTATAAAAAAGATAGTCTGTGCAGCCTGCATACAGAAATCCCTCTTAGCTCACTAGAGGAGCATGATGTTGGGGCCCAATCAAAAACACAGACAAGTTACAAATTTAGACAACACGTTGCGTATAAGTAAGCAAGCAGTTGGCCATTCTGTGCCTCAGTTAAAGTCTTAGGGAGCATAATGAACAGCAAAGGGTTTCATACAAACATACTACAACAGGCAAAACTATGCAATCATTAGCGTAGCATAAACTAGATTGTGAGCCTCATGCAATAATAGTTGGTTAATAGACTTCAAAGCTTCAGGCACACTTCAGTAGAGTAATTAAATGGTAAGGCCTTTAATTATGTCAACTAATAGTGATACAAGTATCGAACATCAGGCATGATTATTTGGGCATCTCATTAACTGAGGACAAATAAAGCAATTGAAAAGAGAAAATTAACTATGCCTGAAACAAACAAGGAATTGAACTATTGAGTTGCATACAGTGACTTACCTTAGCAGGTTGAAGAGGCTCAGCGCAGCTCCTACTTCTCTTGCAAGGCTCCTTCCTAACATCTTGTACTTGTAAATCCTCAATCTTATCTTCATTGCACCCCCTCTGCAAGGTGACACAAACTAGTTACTCATCTCCTTGGAAGATAAGTATGCATACTTTCCAGTCTGTGAACACAAAACGATGAGATTATAACAAAACACCACCACATAATGAAACATGCCCCATCTCTTGCACTTGCACACAATGAAATGAGCATTTACTATGTCTGCACTATGTAAAAACTAGGCATACCTTTGAACTGGATCTCCAGGTACTCTTGGAGAGCCTACTGTAGTGTATAGCCAAACCTTTATGTCACCTATGAGTTAGACAAGGCCCCACTACAACAGCCCTTAGTGTTTAAATCGTTGACAAGCTCTGTCAGAGTGTTAGGTCAAGATCAACAAGTAATCAAAGCAATCAGTCCCAGTATGGCTGGCTGATGCAAACAAGCAATTGAGCAGATGTCTGAGCAAATCTTACATATCAAGAAAAGAAGCAAAGAAGGAGGCTTAAAGACCATCACTTGACTGACCAGATTTAAGGGGCATTTAAACATCATGTGCAACATATGAACTAACATAAACATTGCATATTCCAGATTCTACAATGGAATGCACGTGTATTAGGTTATGCCATGTATGATGATGCCTAAATGTACAGATAGCAGGCATGAGTGATTCATCATTGCACGCACAATTGAATTGCAGGTTAAGGGCCAGTTCGATTCCGCCTTTTCAGGGCATATTGTCAAAATAAGCCATAAAAGATGTAAAGAAGTCATTTTTGAGTTATGGGCTTGGGCTTAACTAATTTCGCTTTGGAGGGGGGTGTTTCGGGTAGAACCTCACTAAAAATTGAAGGGAAGGAGAATAGTGAAATGACTCTGTTGTCTGCCTATATTACACTCAAAATGCAACTGCTAACGCCCGTGTCACACCTGACCCTCAAGTAAAAAAAAACACACAAGCATTCATTGCCCTGCCCACTTGCATCTCCTCTCCCCTTTCCCTCTACCTCGATCCCCTGCCTGCAGCACTAGGGTTCCTCCAGCGAGCCGTCGCCACTGGTCCCATCTGGCCTGGTCCTCGACGATGCTATGTCCAGCTAGGCTACATGGCCGGCGGGTAGGGGAAAATCTTCCTGGCTGCTCCTCCCTCTGGCGCCACCCCTCATTCTCATGGTCTCCAACAGCTGCTCCACTGTGGTTCGTCTAACGCACTACTCCGGCGGGCGCTGCACAACTACGGCTGATGCTACACTGCGGCAGAAGGCACCTTATTCCCCCTCCCCTCCTCCCAGGCCATGGCCTTGAGGTGTTGTTGAAGGATGAGCTCATCCAACAAGGTGAGGATCTCCTCTGATTTTTTTGCCAAATTTTCATTCTGATCCACTATATGATGAATTGCTATGAGCCGCTTCTGCTGCTGCTATATGATGCATTGCTATGAGCTGCTCCTGCTGCTGCTATAGGATGAATTGCTATGAGCTTCTGCTGCTGTATGATGAGTTGCTATGAGCTGCTGCTGCTATATGATGAATTGCTATGAGCTGCTGCTGCTATACGATGAGTTGCTACAAGCTGCTCCTGCTGCTGCTATATGATGAATTGCTATGAGCTGCTCCTCCTGCTGCTATATGATGAATTGCTATGAGCTGCTCCTGCTGCTGCTATATGATGAATTGCTATGAGCTGCTGCGGTATATGATGAATTGCAGACTGATGCTGATGTATGATGAGTTGCTATGAGCTGCTGCTGCTATATGATGCTTTCAGGTGGTGCTGCTATACGATAATAACCAGCCACTTGGACCATCAAATTTCAATAAATAATTGTTCTTCATTTAAATGTGGGTCATGCGTTCTTCGTTTAAATTAGGCAATGGGATCTCTATGGAAAACATTGACCAAAGTAGATTGTGCCAAGTAGATGGTATCTTTGTATTTGCATTTTGAGCAAATAGTGATGGTCTGTTTTCCTATCATATTAATTACTGCACTGGGTTCAATTTGTGATGTTTGCAATTCAAATTAATTTCCATATGGGCAGCAAAATGAAAAAAATATAATGCAATCTAGACTTTCCACTGATCATACCAAAGATAAGCTGAAAACGCAATGAAAAGAACTGGTTGGCTTATTACATGGAGCTTATATTCACAGGTGATTATTTTCTTAGGATAACTCATAATAATTGTCCCTAAGAAACTTGGCTAATAGAACCGGCATACAAATAACATGTCACGATGATTGCAATGGAGGAGTGACGTACCATAGCACACTGTATAGGCTCACCGCTGCCTCTCCTTTTTTTGCGATGTTCCATGAAATTGCCACATACATCTTGTACTTTTTCATTGTTTAACCCTATCTGCAAGTTGACACGGCTAATTTCAGACATCTCTACATGATACTACATTGCATATCCGTTGCGCATATTTAAACCACCAATTAACGATTGTGTGCGTACCATAATTAAACTAGCCATGACTATGTATGCTGGACTAGCAGGCACTCTAAGGGAGCCTAATGTAGTGCACTGGAATTCCTACATGCCACCTATGATTTTGTGTAATGTACTACCCCTGTTCCCAAATATATGTCTTTGTAGAGATTCCAGTATGGACCACATACAGATGTATATAGATGCATTTTCGAGTGTAGATTCACTGATTTTGCTCAGTATGTAGCCTATAGTGGAATCTCTAGAAAGACTTATATTTAGGAACGGAGGTACGAGGTAGTATCATGTATGACATCTACATATCTAATTTAGCAGCCAGTAGTAGAAATCATTGTCTGCACAAAGGGATTACTGGTCGAAAATCCTAGCAAAGCACGCTGGCAGGCACAGAACAATACAAGAGAGAGAGACGCGCTTACAAGATCATAGCAATGCCTCAGTCCAGGATCTTGGTTGGCCAAGCTGTTAGATCCAGAAGAAACATCGTCCTTGTAGTTTTTGCCAGCTGCATAACAGGTAACAGCGACCAGTTAGTATATTTGAAGTACATCGGGCAGGTGATGCTGGACGGGTTTAAAGGTGACAAGTACCTAGGCCGTTGTGGGTGCTTGGCATCTCTCCAGACGGTGGGAATCAGGTTAGAAACGTCAAGGGTGATGACGCTACGCTGGCTGTCGGGGTCCGGTAAGGAGATCTAGAACTGTCGAGTAGGGTGTTTGTGGAGCGGCTCCGGTAGGGTGGACTATGGTGTGGGCGAAGCGGATCTGTGGCCGTGGATGAGGGCGTAGGTGAAGCTGCTCGGGTGGTTGGGTTAAGGATGGTGTCGAAGACGCGGATCTGCGGCCGTGGACGGGGCGTCAGAAGCTGCTCCGGTGGTTGGGTTAAGGATGGTGTCGACGATGCGGATCTGCGCCGTGGACGGGGCGTCAGAAGCTGCTCCGATGGTTGGGTTAAGGGTGGTGTCGACGATGCGGATCTGCAGCCGTGGACGGGGCGTCACAGGCTGCTCCGGTAGGTTGGATGAGGGTGCGAGGAAGCAGATCTGAGGCCGTGGACTTGTGAGTTGGCAAATCGGCCCCGGTAGGGTTGAGAATGGTATAGGCGAAGCTACTCCAGTAGGGTTGACGATGGTGTCGGCGAAGCGGCTCCGGTAGGGTTGAGGAAGGTGTCGGTGAAGCGGCTCCGGTAGGGTTGAGGAAGGTGTCGGCGAAGAGGATTAGAGGCCATCGACAGGGGCATCGGTGGGGCGGCTCCGGGGGGTGTGGATGAAGCGTCTGCGGTAGGGAGTACGAATGAGCCGCTGTAGATGCGCGGCGGTTGACGAGAGTACCGGCGAAGCAGATCCGGCACCGTGGACAAGGCCGACACTGAATGGGCTGTGGTACAGTGGTGGATGTGCAGTCTACTTGTTTCTAGGGGAGGTGGGAGGGGTAGATGCGGCCGCAGAAGCAGATCCGGCGAGGTGGACGCCGCTGGCAGTGAATGGGCTATGGTACGCCGGTGGATGAGCAGTCTAGGATTTCGAGAGGGGAGGGGAGAAAGGGCGATGAAGTACGGACGGCGTGATGTAAGATGCTCTGGTGCTGTGGAGTTAGTCGTTTTTGCGGGAGGGGGAGAGGAAATGGGGGTGCCGTGTAGTGGGGGAACCGGAAGTTACCAAAGCAGCCCCGACCTATCATGTAGATGAGGGCGGTATTGTAACTGTTAGTCTCCGTGCACCAAGGACAAAAGGGGGATTTCGCATGCTAAAGACTAAGGTGGTGGAAATTTTAGAAGGAGGCGGGAGATTTTGCCGCCCGCGGGATCGTTCGTATCTAGTTTCAACTAATTTTGGACCGTGCTAGCGGGAAGGTCATGCTAGACTGTGTACACGGGGCACGCGTCAGCGGTTAATAACTGGTGTGAAGTCCACCCCAGAGAAAAAGACAATAACTCGGGATGATGCGCAGATAACTTGGACGTTCACACGGGCGCGACCAATCGTACGGGTGTAGTGGCACATTCACAAAAAAGGGATCAAACGCTCAGCCTATGTATTTCTCGTGTAAATAGATAATTTAGTGCCATTGGTTATTTACTTTAAACATAATGCATTGACGTGTTAGTGTAGAGGCGCACAAAAAGAAATGGATATTGTAGTCAGCTACTTAAAAGTGTTACCTCATATGATTACATAGCCTCCATTTCATAAATTGCGTACACGTTGAATTCATATATGAATATTACATATATTACTTCAAAATAGAAACTTAAATCATCCAAGACTAATGAATTTGAATGCAAGAGTAACAATGGTGCATGTACATGATAGCTACATTGATTGTTTGAAGAAACATCACTGTAACTTTGGCATGCACAACTGAAAAGGTTTATTTAAATAGAAAAAATGTGATATGTGAGTGTCCAATCTTTATAGCGTTGAATCGATATTGTACCTTTGGCCACGATACAAAGTAGATATTGACTTATGTTCAAGCGATGCACGTCCATGATCGCTAGATAGTGATACATGAATGAATTGTGCAATCTCTCTCACACGCATACATATCTCATTTCCCTGTGGGCATCGGAATCACACACGCGCACTTCGTGTATTTCTCTCCCTCCGTCAGGGTTAAATTCGTCTTTCTAACCCGTCCTACAAGTCTCTCACACAGAAGCACACACACTCTCTATGTCTAACACGCCCACCCCTTTAATTCCGCCCACCCACAGCCACTAATGTCTCAAAGTATAATAATGTCTCTCACACATATGCTATCTACCTATCCCTTAATATAGCTAGATATGTGTCACACAAACTCCTTCTCCCTACTAGCAAGATGCCCATGCGTTACAAGGAACATCAAGATGCATTTGTATGAGAAGTTTATCTTGTGGGAGAAAAGGATGAACAAGGGAATGCCTTATTTGCAAATGCGGAGAGGGGTATGGGTATCTTTTTGCAAAATTGCCATAGTTTCCTTCCTGTCCGTCGGATATAAATCGGATGTCCTATATTGCAGGATGGCAGGAACACCATCATCACCAACTCTGTTTTTTATAAGAGTAGAGATATGTGAGTGTCACTGCCCCCCCCCCACACACACCCACACTTCCCAACACCGAAGGAGTAGGGTGACACCTCGATCTTGATACTAATTTATCGACTGGCTTCTCTCTCAAACATACACACACTACCCGCCACCGAAGGAGTAGGGTGGCACATCGATCTTGATAATAATCTATCTACTCCTCTTTCAAACACACACACACACACACACACACTCGCTGGTTGTGCCTCTGTGCCTAGCGCACACACTCTCGATACGTCTTTCTCTCCCCCCCCAACAATGACAACAGAAGGGTGACAACTCGATCTGATCATAATCTGTCAATTGGTTTCTCTCTGAAACATTGTGTCTCGGTGCCTCGCTCGGTAGCCCCCTCGATATGTAGACTTCTCTCGCGCGCACAGCTGTAGTGACGATGACGCTGAACCCAGTGTGCCTTGTTTTTACCGGCCTCATGTGATAGTTTTCACCCTGTTTTCTGTTAATTAACAAGGCAACCTTTTCTTTGTTACTACTAGTGAATCTGAAATCATTCGGGGCAGACATAAAATATATCACTTCAACCCAATTATCCCAGCAACTATTTTAAAAGAAATTAGCTAGCTGCCCGTGCGTTGCACGAAACATCAAGATGCATTTGTATGAGTAGTTTATCTTGTGAGAGAAAAGGTTGAACGAGGGAAGGCCTTATTTGCGAACGTGGAGAGATGTGTGGGTATATTTTTGCAAAATTGCCATAGTTTCTTTCCTATCCGTTAGATATAAATCCGACGGCCTATATTTCAGGATGGCACGCACAGCATCATCACCAACTCTGTTTTCTACTCCCTCCGTCCGAAAATACTTGTCATCAAAATGGATAAAAATAGATGTATCTAAAACTAAAATACGTCTAGATACATTTCCTTTTATACATTTTGATGACAAATATTTCCGGACGGAGGGAGTATTTGTCTTTTTAGAGATTTCAACAAGTGACTATGACCGAACCTTACCAACATACTCAAAAAAGTAGTCCATAATTTTGATGTTACCCTCTTTTCTTGGCGGTGCAGTGCCATCTGGATACCTCATAAATAAATCAAGGACAAATCTGACCCCTTCCTGAAAAGTCATATGGAGCAAAATGAGTGAATCTACACTCTAAAATATGTCTACATACACATCCGTATGTGGTAGTCCATTTGAAATCTAAAAAAGACAAATATTTAGGAACGAATGGAGTATATATAAGAGTAGACATGGAGATATATCTCCAGCATAGTCTACAACAAAAATGTGTTGGGCTGGTTAGCGCCGGATGCTCGCAACGCGATGACATGAGTTCGAATTCTGTCTTTTAACTTTATATTTTTATATTATATATTACTCTACTTATTTAATATATACTTCTTTCGCTACTGTACTGACAGTGGAAACTTAGAATACAAGATTAAGGATGGACTTGTTTCTTTTTAACTTTCTGTACGAAGCTGTAGCCACCCTGCAAGTCACGTGTACACTGTACATGCAATTAACTTTTTATAGAGGGACAATCATACAGGCAATTAACTCAAATGGATTGTATGTCACTCTATTATTTCCAGCATAAAGAGCATCTCCAACGGCAGCTGGCAAATTTCCTCCCGCTTCCTTAAGCAGAGGACGACATCAAACGCCAGCGGCATACATTTTTACAACTCTAACCAACCAGATGAAATTCGTGCAAACACGGACTGGTTTCATATAAGCATGAAGGATTTCGTATAAAAAAGCTGGATCTTCATATAAACATGATGGATTTCATTACATTTGCATGAACTAAGAGGTGTCAATCCGGCTCTCTTGTATAATTAATACTCCCTCCATCCGGAAATACTTGTCCTAGAAATGGATGTATCTAGACTTATTTTAGTTCTAAATGGCCGCCCGCAGATCCCTTTGTCTTCCTCATGTCCTTCAGACACTTGCGGGGTCGACGAAGGTCCTCGGAAGAGACGAAGCAGCAAAGAAACCACCTGAATCCGCGGTCATCGCCTCGGCGGTGGCCTTCATGGGTCCCAAGTGGCGGCGGCCTCCCGTGTTCTACTTCTCCTCGATGATGGTGGCGGACACGGAGAAGCTGGCCACCGACTCGTCGCTCTCCACGCACCCGGCTTCTGTCTCTGCCTGCATGGCGCTACCGTAGGCATGGGAGGCGCGCCCATAGACACGGGAGGCACGACCACCGCAGACACTGGTGGCGCGGTACGACGCGGCAGCGATAGCGCTCGTACCGGCGTGCTCGCCGCCGTGCCGGCGTGGAGCAACTCGCCACTCCTCATCGAGCTGAACTGGAGTGGCGAGTTGCTGAACCACGCGCCTGCCTGGGGCGGCAACTGGCTCCGTCGGGCCAAGCGAGTTTGGTGAAGCACCGAGCGGCCTCGCCCGTATCCAGAGGGCTTGGCGGGCCACCCAGTCGGGTAATACGCTGGAGAACGGCTCATCGGAAGCCATCGGAAGAGTGGAGAAAATGGTGAAGGAGGAGATGGGGGAGCGGCGGAGGGGTGTGATTCTTTCCCATTGTCTGTCTAGCCTCGTGTAAATAGAGGGCGGAAGGTAGGAGCTTGGCCGGCGTCTGGCCTCGTTTAAACTGAGGGCGGACAAGAGGAGCTCGGCCGGTGTTGCGTTTAATTCTGGCCCACTCATGAGCGGACGTGGGGCCGGAGTAGGATTCTCGGTTTGCATGCAGGTTTAATGGAGGCGCCGGGCGTGCAGCGGGCGGCGCAGTACTATTCGATTTGACAGCAGTAATGAGCCGTCAAATCACAAAGGCCCTCGCCTCTCGTGAAATCGACCGAGCTAGACTGCCCCGCCCTCTAGCCTTTAAAAAAATGTATACACTCCACTTTTGTACAATAGTAGTATCGATGGATTGCGCCATGGATCAAAACTTGAAATTAAAAGAAAAGGTGGTGCATATAGAGAGCGCTCGTCGCCAAATTATGCATATAGTACTATTAAAAAGGCTTGTCACAATAATGGTGTCCAGCACAAGTGCACAACCCACCCCTCAAATAAAACTAAGCACCGTGGAATTCTTTGACAAAACTAAGCACCCTGAAATTCTTTGACAACTAAACTGTTGGCTATATGATGTTGGCCATATATATTATACATATATAATGTGAAGAAACGAGTGGTAGTACTATACCAACTAAAAGATGAAATGTAAGAAATACTAGTATGTATGTACTGAAGAGTTAAAGTAACAAGAAGAAACATAACATAGTTCTGCTGGGGGCTCAGCACAACACACCCCTCAAATTAAATTAAGCACACCTGAAATTAAACTTTGCAACTATTCTGGTAGACACTGCATTAGAACCACCATGAGCAACGACACTGCCACCTTACTCGGAGTCCTCGTCCACGTCCTCGACTTCGTCCTTGTCCCTCTTCCTCTTGGCCGATACTTCTTTGCTTGAACCACACACTTGGTTGTTGCTCTTCATCCAACCCTTGTAGATATTGAAGCAAAGGTAGCCATCCATTGCAGCGTAGTGGATGTGGTCTATATCTAGTACATTCCGCTGCCATGCATGACGTTGAAACGTGTATGTAGGTTTCTCCAGTTTATCGTACGAAGGATGAACCATGGCTCCTGCCGGGGTCAGCATTGAAGGCTGACGAGAGGACACCGGTCGATTCTTCTGGAGGTCGAAGGTGTTGCCTACAATGAGGCCTATCTGACGCAGGACTTCTTTGTCGTTACCAAAGTCTACAGTAACGAATTTGACTAGGTTGCTCTCGAGGAAGTCCTTAAAATCCTGGCACTCAACGTCGGCATGGCATATGTGGTAGACCAAGCATAAGTCATGCACGCAAACCTGGGTCACGGTGGGCTTCTTCCTCTCTTCATCCTTTAGATCCTTCTCTCGTCCCAGGACTGTGGTGTACTCAACATCTAGCCCAGCGACCCACTCATCATCTGAGTCTTTGAACATGCGTCCGAAGCGAGAAAGGCATCCTTTCACCGTCGCGGAAGAACGGGTGTAGATGACGTCGAACTCATCGCCAGTGATGGTTCTAACCTTGTACTCACCGCCGATCGGGGAGATTTGGGACGCCATGGATTTGGGAGGAGGGTTAGGATTAGTGGAACTGCCGTAATGTGAATGGACGGGACGACTAGGAACGAACCGCCGTAGTATTGAAGGACGTGCGGGGACGAGTAGGAGCGAACTGCCAGCGTGCGAACGTCAGGGTAGTGGCTTTCCATTCTCCCATGATACGGGCTTCCGACAGCCCTTGGATCTGAGATCGAACGGTTGCATGGCGTGATTCTAGACCTATGGGTGAATATCCTATCCTGGAGGGTTATTCTGCAAATTTTCAGCAACTTAGCATGCGACCGTTTGATCTCAGATCCAAGGGCTGCCAGCAGCCCGTATCGTGGTCGCGCCTACCACGACCGTCGCGTCGCTCGTGCGGTCGCGCCCTTGGAGATTTAACACGGTGCGTTAGGCTATCTGATGTTGGCATGTCATACATAGTCATCACTTAGTCACTCATACTACAACAAGGTTTTGGCTATAAGGTTGGCTATAAGTGTATTTTTTTACTTCTCTCTATCTCTTTCTTCGTACTCCCTCCGTCCCATAATATAAGAACGTTTTTGACACTAGTGTAGTGCCAAAAACGTTCTTATATTATGGGACACACGGAGTACTAGTATTTATTACATTTTCCAAGGAGTGACCTCTTCCAATGAAATGGTGTTGCTAAGTTTGCTTCATTTAATTAGCTATAGACTCAAAATTGTCTTTTCACCTAGGTACACGCGCTTAGCACCGTTTCTTCCTTGGGTCACCAAACTAGTCTCTGTCTTCTTGATTAACTTGCCACATCAGACTTTATGCCTATGTGGCAAGCTTAAGCACCTGTAGGAGCAAGTAAGTACAATAGTGCGCTTTACATGGCATTTTTGCATATGTGGAGGAAAGAGAGGCAAGGAAAAAGTGGAGAAGTGGGCTCTCGTGCAAGAGCCAGCCTCTACTACATGGTGGAGCATTGGGAGAGGCACCTGTATGGAGGTGGTCAGGAATCGGGAGACTCACGCCGGTCGTAGCGCTGCAGTTAAAATGATAAAGACAAGTCAAATCACGGGGCCCCACCTGTCTAGCAGTAACTCATTGTCAAATCACACAGCCCTACATTTGCAGCAGCCTACTCCCTCGTATTCTCGCGTCTCTGTCGAACTGACTAGGCAGAACTGCCCCGCCTACCGCCCAGGAAAAGCCCGCGCAGTATACTCCCTCCGTCTAGGTGACCGAGGTGGAGAGGAAAATGAGAGAACTTAATGTTTAGTATTTGCTAAGGCTGGTTGTAATGGTACGAGCCTTAGCAATTTTGATGAGGTGTCATAGAATTAAATGAAGAAAGAGAGAGAGAGAGAGAGAGAGAGAGAGAGAGAGAGTTGAGTACTATGTCATACATGGCAATAAATAAAGTACTACATGATACTAATATATGATACATGGCGCAGGAGTACTAAGTATTATTAATACAGTTTTGCTAGAACTCATCTAGATGAGATATAATTTGGTCTCATTCATCTTTTATAGCCATTGGATGATGCTATATAAGATGTGTGTGTGCTGACGTGGGTTGTATTTGTTCTTGTGCAACGAACTCACCACTGCATGTCATGTTTGATAGTCTCAAGTGCAAGCCCCACATCTCTTCTTGGTTGATTCCTCCTTTATGTTAAAAAATAAGAAACAAAGTGAGACTTAATGCACCACACCTATGTGTTTACTATTTGGTTTTCGTAAGATGACTTAATACTCACCTAGACGGAGGGAGTATTTGATCTGACAGCGGGCGGCGCAGTTCCCAATACGGCTTTAATGCAGACGAGGGAGGGAGTAGCGGTTCCCGATATGTTGAACGGCCAATGCATCCTCCTTCAATTAATGCATGAGGGAAGTAATGGGAGGAGGTCCGGAAAAAGAGGCTGCACAATGTGAATGCAACGCAGTTTGCCCTCATTGCCCTCATATAAAGGCGCCCCTCCATTCCAATGCATCTACCACATCGTACGCACCTAAGCATTTGCCTAAGAACCTACACTAAGCACAAAAGAGCTCACTCCAGACCCATGGCGGCGATGCGCGTGAGCGGCCAGCGGCTGCGCCAGATGGTCCACGACGCCTGCGGCATGGCACCGAGGATCGTCTCCAGACGGTGTTCGAGACCGGCTGGTGGATGGCCGCCGTCGATGCCAACTATGACTCTCAGTTGGACTAGATGATCATTGCCACCAGCAACAAGTTCACCGTCGTCAAGAAGCTCGCGGACGACATCGCCGTACTCCTCCAGCCCGCGCGCCCGGGCTCCTCATTGCCTGCCACCCTAATCGGCCTCCATGGTCGGAACCTCTTTCAAGTACTGGTGGCCCTGCGACTGCCCGCCGACGCCACGAAGTATGTCCACCTGGAGGTCGCGCTCAGCCGCGAGGCGCCTCGTCCTGCAAGAATTCGTCGACCTACACATCCACGTGTACGAGCAAATCGTGTACATAGGTATCTACAAGGCCAGTGAAGATGCTACGACGTTGGCCTTCCTCAACCGTCTGGAAGCCTTGGATGCCTTTGCTGAGAAGCACCTCGACCTCGCCACAAAAGCCGCCGCTCCTTAGCCGCCGGTCGGTGGCCCGACGCACTAAGTTGAGGAGGAGGAGGTCGTACGTTCATGGATCCATCTTTCTTCTTGCCTTCTGTAACCACCACTGTGATCGCATCATCGTGGCCTTAATTCTTATTGTGCTGTTGCATTCTCGTTCCAGTCAATATACCGACATGTGCGATCCCTTTGCTTAATTATATGCATCACTATAACTAGTACTCCATCCGTCAATTTATAAGTTGTGCTTACCTTTTCCATCAACTTCGTGCAACGCGCGGGCATCTAGCTAGAAACACTAGAATATGTCTATATAATCCGTATGTGATAGTCCATTTGAAATCTCAAAAAAGACAAATATTTAGGTACAGAGGGAGTAATATATTAGGAGTATATCAAAACAATAGTGATTTCTTTCAAGTTTGTGAACAAATACTACTATTCTACTACTTTGGATCCGTCGCAACGCACGGGCACATTGTTGGTAAAAGGAAAAGGCCTGCCGCGTTCGCGTCGCACCCCCACACGCCCGGGAATCGGGAGTACAACATGGCCCGTCCGGCACGACACATAGCTTAGGGAAGGCGTGTTGCCTAGCATTTTCACTTTCATGTGGGACCGCCGTTGAGCAAACCGACACCCTGTCTGTCGCCGGGCTGGAAAACAAAAACGAGGGGAAGATCTAGCTGTAGCACGGAAGCCAAGAAATTTGGTGTCAGACGGGGCTCGTTGATAGAGTAGGAGCATTCCGTACTAGTACTACTCCTACTAGTACCAAGTTTGTACTCCTAATACTATATTACTAGTACTGCCACTATACAACTAGTAGGTACGTGCATGGCACAACATCGTAGGAACAAGAAACGGGAAGATCTTGTTTTGGGTGATTTATGTTTTTTTCAATCAACGTAGTATGAATAATATGATGTGGGGGCACCCAGAAGCTTATGTGGCTTGGTCGCATGGCTACGGAAGGTTAGAGAAAAATAAATAGATAATGTGTTTAGAGTGCACTCCACTAAATAGATATACTTTGGATCAATTGCAACAGACCGGCACATCTATATCTATACCCCCTATATAGTGTGTGAAAAACTTTGAAAGTTGGTCATTGGATGAAGCCAATCCGACGGTACAAATATGGCAAATCCGAGCACTACTGGCCGTTGGATATCATCCACCAGATTATGCCACATGTATAATCTAGAAGACTCCATGGTTGAACTTAATTCATGACTAACTTTGCCACAACTAAGCTTAGGCAAAGTTATTAGTTCTTCAAAATGAGAGCCACAAGTTGGCAAGCCTAAGGGAATCTTGCCACATTTTTTGTCTGTATGTCATGTGGGGCCTTGGTGTGGCTTGCCTAAGGTGTGGCTTGAACCAAACACTCACCTAAGTTAATCAAACTTGCCTAACCTTACATTCCACCAGATTTTGCCACATGTTAGAATCCAGAAAGCTCCACATTTAGAAGCATAATGCACAAACCACCAGAATCTCATGCGTGCAATGCACGTGTACCTTACTAGTACTAGTTGCTAGTAGTAAGAAACAAATTCCAGCTTTGGGACGAGCTCATACTGCGGGAGCACCACAAGGCCTGCCGCAGGAGTTACATTTCCCTCTCGGGGCCCACGAGACCAAACTTTAGTGGCTTAGTGC